>OZ010794.1:216591637-218991637 GCA_963932465.1 Maratus speciosus
AATTATCTAAATAAGACCTTTTGGACATTTTTTAAATTCAAAAATTCTATATTCATATTAGAAGGTTGGTTTGGAAAGTAATTTTTGCTTTATCTAATGGAAAAGCCTATACAAAAAAAACTAATCATTTTAAAACATACATTTTCTGTGTACTGATAATGTGAAAAAAAACGTAATATAGATCCTTTTATTTTTACAATATTAATACGTACTTGATGATTTATAGATAGATGTAAAATTATATTTGTTCAATAAATATTAATGAAACATTGTAAATGCAGTTAGTTTAATTTTGAGTAATAGTGTTTGATATTGAAATATTTTGAAAATGATGATAAAATAAATATTTTCCCTGTTTCCAGACAAGATCTCAAATAAACAGCGTCTGGTTAAATCATAACATTTTACATTTTGTATAAGTTTGAAAAATGATCCAGTAATAAAAATAAGGAAGTCAAACTTATAAATATTAATAACGTCACATAAAGATTTCTATGATAAAACAACCTTAAAATATATATATATATATATATATATATATATATATATATATGAAAAAACATTCAGTTGTAAAATTCAGCCTTTACCAGTTTCTAAATAATTGTAACTATACACAAGATATTTTTATGTAAAAAAGTTTATAGCAAAAAGTATAAACCATCTGCGTAGTAATTTTTCAAACTGGGTGAAACTTTTCCAAATCCTAAATCGAATCCAAAACCTTTGGCTTTAATTGCCAGTGCCCTTTCAACTGGGTTATCTGTACAATATTCTCGCCAGGCAACCGCACAGACAACTTATTTGGTAACGCAAACTGGCATGCTATTTGAAACAGCTCTTCAGAATAAATCGCATATAATGTGATTATTAGTGATGTGTAGAATGAATTATTTTACTATCCAAATGAATCATTCCGGCATGCAAAAAAGCATAAGCTGCCAACCTTTGTTTTCTTTTTAATACAATTTATACCAAAAATTTTGTAACAAAATAATTGTTAATTTAAATAGAGTTAATTTAAGTTAATTAGAGTTAAATTCTTTTTTGTCTTTAAAATTTCGGATGATAATTGATTAAACAATTTTCGAAGGTTCACAACTGTGATTTTGTGTCAATTTTTTTACTAAACTGATGGTGATATATACAAAGCTTGGAAACTATGTATTTGTGCATCTGAGAATTCATTCGGCAGTAAAATCCTTCATATTACCTATCACTAATACACACGCCAATAAACAGTGGATACATAATTTCACTTTTATTATTTTAATCCTTTCAAGGCGGAAGTATGCTTATGAAACCAATTTATTTTAATTCCCAGATGCCATAATGACACCAGAATTTTCGTATAAAATCTTAGTTATATTATGTATGTGATAGATAGCCTTTTTCTTATTTGCAAATAAGTTCATTCGTAAACTTCAGAGTCATTCATTAATTTAAAAAAAATAGCAAAAGAAATGCTTTGCCCCTGAAAAGAAATGCTTTGCCCAATATGTGATTCTTAAATAACTACTCGTATGATTTGTTTATCAATAAGTTTAATAACGTTAAAATAATAAAACTGTTATCATTGTTTATTGAAGTCCTTGTAACTGTGATTAATTTTTTGAACTGTTTCAAATAGCAAACCAGATGTCATTTCCAAATGGTTGATATGAATGAAATGTTTTGGTTACGGTTTCGTCTAGACAACTCAGTTAAAAGTAATAAATAACAATGAAATAAAAAGTGAAAATTAGAAGAAATAAGTTGTAATTTCAAATAACAAATTTCAATATTTATTTCTGACAGTTTTTAGGATTAAAATGTGTTGGCTAAGGTTTCATTCAGACAGCTCGATTGGAAGTAATAAATAACAACATCGTTGGAAGTGACAATTGGAAGTAATAAAAAGAAATTTAAAACAAGTAATATAAAAATTTTGTTTTTAAAGTCAATTCCTACTTAGGTCATCAAAGAAAAATTTAATATAATCCCTTAAGCTAATAGTTTTTGTTGCATTAAAATATATCAGTTTGTTGATTTTCTATAAGAGAGTAGGTTTACAAAGGAAGTCTATGGGAATTTGGTGATATATCGCCGAGTTGGCGATAAATTTGGCGGTATTTGGTAACAGAACAGGGTCCCCCCTATGGTAACCCCCCTTATAGATATGAAGATGCATTGAATGCTGTTCAATAACTAATGACCGCCATTTTGTCTCCCATATAAAACTAATATTAATTAATTAAAATTTAATTAATGAACTAATGTTTGAAAAATTGTATTAACATCAATTGTCATCCAGTACAAGTTAAAAAAATTATTTCTACTTGATAGGAGGAATAATAAGTATTTTATTAACATGTTCACGCCGGTGATGTGGGTCACACCCGACTGTCTCAGAGTTGTCAAGTCTCCGGCTTTTTTTCACACCAGTATTATTTTAGAGAAAATGTTGTTCCTTTAAATCGCCCAAATGTTTTAATTAAATAACACAACATTTTCTGTTTTAAAATACTGGTATCCAAAAAGTCGCAGACTTTTCAGATCTGAGACAGTCGAATGTGACCCACCGCGCAGGCGTGAACGTGTTAACACTAGAAATCCCGCGAGCTACTACCAAATGAATATATCTCGGTTCTAACCAGCAATTTTTTTTTATAAAACTAGCTTAAAAGATACAAAGGTAAAAGCTAGTTAAATGTATAAGTAAATAATTTAAAATGAAAATTCTGGCGTGAAATATTTTTCTAAAATTTGAGTAAAATTCTCAGTTTTTCCAGTGTTAACGATTGAAAATGAGAATAGGGAGAGTGTGAACTAATAGTAGGAATTGAATAACAAACCTGATGTCAATTGTATGAGTGAAATGTGTTGATGAGTGAAATGTGTGTGGGTTCATAAAGACAGCTCCATTGGTGGAGATTCTGAAGCCAAAAGTTCTGGGTTCGATCACCGGTCTGAACAAACAATTACTCAGTTGGAAAAATTACTACTCTTACGATTGTTTACCAATCCATTTTCTTCTGTTAAAAAAATTACAAAATAAAACATAGTTATAGGTGAAACCGAAGAAGCTTTTGTTATGAAAACTAAGATAATTACATAAATAATATTTATGTGCTTATGTTTTTCTTTTATATCATAGAATTTAATTAATATTCACTTTCAATGTTTGGAAAAAAAATGTTTTCCTTTATGTAATTATATATATATACTTATACATATAACTTCATTGTGTAATAATGTGTTAAAATTAAATAACTAATAAGCCCAAAGACTATATAGTATATATATATATATATATATAGCATATGTTCTATTCTTTTCAAAACATAGTTCCTACTAAGTTATTGTTGTCAACTTTTCTTAATATACGAAAAGTTTTATCAAAGAATCTTCTTTCAAAGGAATATTGCTAGAAGCTAAATTATTTTTTCGTGCTCGTGAAGATTTTTTTGTCGTGCAGCATATTGATAGAATCTTGTATACTTAAGATAGAGCAACGTCTTCACTTATGAGTTTGTAATGAGATTTTCTTTAGATAGAACCCTTGAATGCACATGAACTAAAAAAAAATAGAAATACAAGGTAAGAATTATATCATATGATGATATCTTTTTCAAAACAATATAATTTTACAGGTTTTATGTGATGCCAAACATGTGAAAATATTATTCAAAGTTAAAAACTACCAATTCTTTAACCCTTTGATTACGGGCTAGAGATATATGTCGTCCAAGAGACTATTACTTTATTCACTTCCCACCACTTTTTGAAAACTATTCTCTGCGATTCACTAATACCACAATCAAAGCGATAAAAGTAAGCGTCCTATCTTAAATGGGAGAAGTAACCGCAAGATTAAAAGCGAGGTCACATCAATCAAGGTCATGCGCTACGTAGCGGGGTGGAGTGTGAGCTATAGGTAGATACCTAACTAGTTTTCATACTCACACCACTAAAATTGTAAAGTTTTCACCTTGATTAATAACTGAAGAGACTCTTAGTCCAAGAGCTGTTAAACATTTTAGGGAAGGTATTTGAGGCACCCTGAAAATTTGTGCAAGACTTCTTTTGTAATGGCTGAAGGATCGTGGCCCAAAAACTGTGCCAGACACGTGTCAAGAGCCATTTTTTGACTACCCTAAAAGAAGGTATTTGAGGCACGCTGAGATTGAGACAGAATAATATTTATACTTAGAAAAAATTATTTTGAAAACGACAGACACTTTAGTCGGCCCAAAAACTGTGCCAGACACGTGTCAAGTGCCATTTTTTGTCTACCCAAAAAAGGTATTTGAGGCATGCTGAGATTGAGGCAGAATAATATTTATGCTTAGAAAAAAATATTTTGAAAATGACAGACACTTTACTCGGCACAAAAACCACGATCCTTCAGCCAGACATGCGATTTTGTATTCAGGCATTACAAAAGAAGTGTTGCACAAATTTTCAGGGTGCCTCAAATACCTACTCAAAAATGTTCAACAGCTCTCCGACTATCTGATAAGGCGAAGAAAACTTCGTGATGTCAAGTGCATCTGGATGCCCCTCTCGCTACGCCGTTATATTGCAATAAATGTGGCGAACAAAATTCATTTCTATGAGTGACTAAAGATTTAGAAAATACGCGCCACACTAAATTACACGTATTCACACGTATGTGAATTATCACTCCGTCCACAAGGTGGCGCAACTATGTTTATTTACGCCTGATTCCAGCATTAAGTTTGTTCGCTTACTTATAACGCTTTGCCACAATAATTACAAGAGAAATGTACCACACAGAAATATTTCTGTAAGTTATGGTACGAGTGAATATAAAAATAGTAGCCAGTAGGGCAGACCGGGGCTAGTTGGCCATAGGGGCATGTTGGCCCAGTCGCAATATTTTTTTAACTTTGCGTTAGATAACATTGTCAGTCCAGCCAAGTATGCGTTGCTTCGCTTTCCTCCTCCAACATAAGCACCATTGAAGTCGGAGCGTCCGTTAAAGAATTATTGAGAATTTTCAAAATTTTGCAAAGGTGAGTAAATTTCCTCTCTTATAAATAATCGTTTTTTATTTGTTTGTAAATTGCATTTTAGATTTTGATATATAATAATTCAGAAAAATAATTGTTCGTAGTTATTGTAGGGCATGTTTTTTTATTGAAATACTTTCAGAATAATTCGTTACAGTCATGAAAAACAAAAATGGCGATACGGGGTTACTTGGCACGGGGCATGTTGGCCCACAACGGATTAAGGGACATGTGATTTTTTTTTCTTATACAACCTCCCTGACCCTCCCCCCTCACGCTTTTTTGTTTTTAATTTCTTTTTGCTGTAAGAATTGCTCCTATCAAAAGCTTGTCAATACAAAAATTGTTGATAATATTAAGAGGATTTATGATAAACTTAAGTGAATTTGATATCTTGTGAATTGACGAAATTTTTTATTTTAATTTAGGAGGCTATATTATGCTTTCGTTCGAAAGAAATAAAAATTAATATTTGGTAAAATTTTGATCATTTCTTAAACTTTTACACTATCAGAACACTAAAAAGTGACGTGGGCCAATCGGGCCGCAATCGGGGCAGGTTGGCCCAAGCGACTTGGTGTCAATTTGAGCTTTTAAAATAATACTTATAGTTAATATTTTCAAACTTTACTATTGTTATTTCTTCCAGAAAGTACAGTGATAGTGGTAACATAAAAAGAAATTTAAAATGATGAATTGTAATTTTTTTTTAATTATTAGAAGGAAAAGCGGGCCAACTAACCCCGGTCTATCCTACTAGGCCGCAATCTAAAGGTTCATATTGTTAACTAAGCACATGACTTCTATTTATACAATAACATGTATTGGAAAAATAATAAAAGGTACAGAAATAAAACCGAAGAGATTTTCATTACATAAATATATCTAGATTAGAAAGCAAAAGCACATCAGACACTAACGATGACTACATATTGACAACAGCTCTCTGACTACTAGGCGTATGTTCTAATAAAAAATGGCGGATGTCGTCAAATGATTTATTTCACTGTTTGTACGATTCCTTGAATTTAATTACTAGTTCAATATTAACGTAAAAATAAAAAGTCACAAACTTACTAAACGGTGTATACGAAAAGTTGTAAAGTCAAAAAATTAACAAATCTTAAAATAAAATTATAACAATCGACGTTTCGGTCGTCATCTATGACCATCTTCAAGAAAGAATTGTTTCATTGGTTTTAAAGTGTTGAACCAACCTTTGTTGAAGCGATAATTGATTGGAAAACTAACGAACTTTTCAAATTCAAGACAGCTTGTCTTTGTTGCAATGTAACTACTCTCTCCTGAAAATGGCCATACATGATGACCGAAACATCGATTGTTATAATTTTATTTAAATGTTTGTTTAGTTTTTGACTTTATAACATTTTGTATACACGTTTAGTAAATTTGTGATTTTTTATTTTCACGATAATATTGAACTTTTCATGGTGCAAATCCAACATTATTTACACCATGTTCACACCTCATGTCACATGTTCATGTTAATTGGCTCTTTTATTAAACACCAGATTTTTTCTAAAACTATTCATCGCCTTCTTTTTCCTCAGATTAAGTCAGATGAAGAATGCTTTTATAAAATGTTGGTATTAAAATTCAAGGAAATGTACAAACGTTGAAAAGAATACGCTTACGGTAGTCGTCATTTTTTTCTGTCAGCACGTAGGCCTATTATTGAGAGGTCGGTGTGTTGATTTTGGGAACTTCTTGAATTTACTGTTTTTACTGCACTTTTTAAAAATTATAAACATAGCATAATTTTAAGTTTTACACTGTCGAATGGAGACAAGTGTATAGCATGAACAAAAAGTCTTGCTCTTATTATAAATATTTATTGTGCTCAAACTATTATAATTAGGTATATTTTTGTTTGGATGGATTTTAAGTACTGTTATAAACTTTTTATAAGACCACATACTTCAGTAAATTTCAACGTGTAACTCCTTGGTAGCCCAGAGAATGTCTAAGCTGTATTCTACTTCCCGCCAAGTGTTCATGAACATGTCTTCTATTACAGTCCACACAACAGTTTGTATCCTAGTCTTCAATTCTTCGATGTCTTAAATTAGTGTGGCAAAGACTCTGTCCTCTATATAGCACCAAAAGAAAAAATCCAGAGGATTAATAACTGGAGAGCAAATATGCCAGGGTGTTGGTCAATCCCTTTCAATCCATCGATCCGGAAATGACCATCCTCTATTGCAGAAAGAAACTACTAAAACTGACCTATCCAACGATAATACAAGTTACATTATTATACAAAGGGTTAATTTATCCCCTTGAGTGCGTTGGGATAAAATATATCCCACCTAATTTAAACAAGATTCTCACCAGAAAATTTTAACTAAATTTTATACTTTTAACTTTGGAGGGAAACCTTTCAGAAATTGCTTTTCCTTATTTAAAAATAAAATTTGTCAATTATTCCGGTGAGAATTCAATATTTAGAGACATTTTTGTTGCTCTTGAAGGGGTTATAATGAATTATTATATTCAGGCCAAGAAAATTGGTTCACACTGTACTGTCATGTACATTTGGCTGGAGAGCTGTTTCACAATCTACTGTTTTTTTTTTTTTATTATTTAAAAGTACCGAAATTTCCCGCGTATTCGCCGCAGCTTAGTTTAGTCATTTTCAAACCGGAAATTTTATTGAGAAAAAGAAATCAAAGAAATGCTAAGCAGAAGCAAGTCGCATTTCTTTTAAAATAATTTCTGGTAGGAAATCGAGTTATCTGCGATGCGGCGGGCACACCCGAAATTACGGTAGTTTTCAAACATAGATTTCAATAGTTTTCAACTCTTCCGCGTGCAAATATATTACGCATGATTAATTTGTTTACTCTTAAAACAATATAAATAGTTCGATATTTGTTTTCAGTTTATATTCCAAATCGAAATTAAACGAAACGTGGAGACCTTTATTTGAGTAAAAATCAACCCAAAAATCGAAATTTCTTTTTGTGTGTATTATTATTCTCCAATTTGTACTCAGTCATTAGAGATATATGGTAATAAAATTCTTACCTCAACAATTACTTTTCTACTGCAATATTTCCACGTGAAAAATGAAAACGTAATAAACAGTTTGACGATTTTTTTAAAGTTATTATTACGGCATAACTTTTCTGCTGCAAGATTTTCTTGTGACAAATATAAATGAAATAAATAGTTTGAAAAAATTTTAGGTGAAAATTACAGGGCTGCACCGGCGACTTTTTTTCTATTCTATTCGAACCACCATTTAAAAAACAGATTTTGTAGTACATTTCTCGTGCAAATGTTCTCGAACATTATGTCAGTAATTTTTGTATGTGAAAACAGTGGCCTACTTTTCAAAAATTCAGATTTCTTGATTGGCACCACTTTTTTGAAACAATAAAATTCGCTTTATTTAACCTTATTTAATGGCATATTAATGAAGCCGAAAAAAAGTTGAGTTTTACCATTTCAGAAAAGTGGTGCCAATCAAGAAATATAAATTTTCAAAAAGTAGCCCATTGCATAGCTGGCAACTTTTACGCTTTTTTAATACCATTAAAATGTAAAAGAACGTTTTCTCTTATTCAATCGGCGAAATCTGCAATTAAAAAAGTCAAAATTTTCTTTTAAATTTTAGTGGTAAGAAAAAGCGTAAAAGTTGGCAGCTATGCCATTGTTTTCACACCGGATAGCTTGAAACGGTACCGATGATATACCATAATATCATATGAGTTGAAAAAAAAGTATTGAAACATGATAAAAAGCCAACTATGGAAATATTTGCATATTTTAACATTTTGAGATTCTCTGAATTTGTTTTGGCCATTTTTAAATCTATTCCATATATATGAGTGTATGTATGCGTGTATATTAGAATTTTCACAAAGGTTTAGGTCCAGAGAGTTCATTCTTAGTGAAGAGCTGAAATAAGTTTTCAGATTTTTAACCCCTTAATTCTCGCTCCCGTCATATTCACGGGCTGTGTCTTTTACTCAAATTGTTTGTTTCCCACCAGTTTTATAAAATAGTGAAATTGGCTATATTTTAGTATCGTTTTTCCTGTCATTAAATAAGGTGAACATTTATTTTTCATAAACGTGGTGCAAATAAGCAATTTGAAGTTTTTAACCGTAATTTAATTCGAGCGTTAAGGGGTATAAAAAAATCATAAAATCTTTGTACTTGCCTTTTTTTCTTTAATCACGAAAAAAATATTTAAATAACAAAATACTCGGAAACACCTTTTTATCAAAATGCTCTAATCTCAGTAACAATCCAGATCACAGATTATATTTCTAAGTAAGAATGTAATCTGACGTCCGGATTAAATTAAACAAAAGTGAAAATAATGCAAATTAACATGCAATGGTTAATTTTTTAAAACAAACATTATTAAATTCCGGGCAACACCGGGTATTTTAACTAGTTATATATAAAAATCTAAAGAAATTTCCTGTATATCTTGAAAACATATTTTTTATTATACAGCTCCTTATCACCTTTTCTTAAGATGTGAAATTTTTTCAAAAAACCTCCTTTCAAAAGAATGTTGCTGAAAGTTAAAAATTTATTTTTTAGAGTTTGTGAAAAGTTTTCTTGTGCAGAAATTTGATATCATCTTTTATATGTTACGGCAACTTCTTGACTTATGAGATTGTGATGAGATTTTTCTTAACATAGTCCTTGATAATGCATGAAAAAAAATGGATAGAAAAAACTGAATTATCATGTGCGACAAATACGATGTGATGCTATAATTTATTAAACAAATTAGATTATATTATGAATGCAATTTAAATATTAATCAGCTGTGTGGCACACGATGTGTTGGATTTACATTGGATTAGAATTTTTGATTTTTTGAGTAAATATATATATATATATATATACAAATATATATATATATATATAAAGTAACTATAACGTAAATTTAGGGAGAGAAAAATGAATAATCTTAATTTTATTAAATACGACATTTCCAAGAGTAAATAATATTTAGAATTTTTCAATAAAAAATACACATTTTGTAATTTTTTTGTTGTTAATTATGTAAAGAAACAAATAAGTAAACAATGATAAAATAAAATAAAACTTTTTCAAAGAAATGGAAAAAAAATGGAGTCATTTGGACGAGCTTATTAAAAAATATTGTAGACATGCGGACTAAAATATTTGCGCGTAAGCGTACTAGAAAAGTAATATGAAATTAAATAAAGCTCGGAAGTTACGTCGGTAAAGTTAAATAGAATAATATTAGTATTTTATGTTCCATTTTGCTGTCTCAATCATTTAACTTTGAACATTGAACATTGAATATAATATGGCTTATCGCCATATTTGTGAGGCTTCAATTGTATCCGCTTCCACTGGGGCTGATTACTTCTGGGGTAAATTTAGACCAGTGAATATGAACAGAAAATTTCTTCTTATTCAAATTCATGTTTAGTGTAGAATTTCTGCAGTAAATAAGACAAAATATCTATTCGTTTTTAATGTCGGAAGTTTCTTACGTGGTTGTCAGAACCTGCTACCGCCATATTGTGACTAAATAACAATAATATAACACAGGCCTTTTGTAACTGCCCGTGAAAGCGTGCATAATAAGATTATGTGGGGCAACTTGGCCATGATTTTGCTATGTGATTCTGGAGATTCTGGCAATTCACTTCAAAAAGATAATGTTCATTAGAGTTACAGTCTGAACTTATGTAAATGTGTTCAGTTAGGTTTCCTCTATCAGAGAGAAATGCTCAAAATTACATTTTAATATTCAAAATAAATATATGCATATGTCATCTTTCTATCTTCGTCGGTCCAGTTTCCCCATAAAAATAGGGCAAATGGGCCAGGAGGGTCTATGTTCCACACGGGTTTATTTATTTATTTTTTTTCATATGGGATATCAAGTCCTGTTTGAAAAAGTGTAAACAACTTAAAAAAATTTAAACAAGGCAGATCATGTAAATTATATATCAACTAAAGAGTGTTGTAAGGTAAACCTTTGCTGTCAATGTGTCCAAAAAAAAGCACTAAAAGAAAAAATATTAGATTTATTTATACCAAAAACATAAAAATTAAGTAAGTACTTATGTACTTTAGTATAGTTAATAAGTATAAAAGTTACATGGGCATTTTAAGGAAATAACAAGGTAAATCTATGAAGAAACGGCTACGTAAATACTTACGTATTTCATCTGTATCGTACAATTTGAATATTTGGCTATATCGCTTTCAGGGACAAGGTACTTCTATTCGTAAAAGTTTGGAATAATTTATTGACACCAGTATTTACAAAAGAATTTATTTGTAAACAAGCAAAAGTACATTTTCGCGTACTTAATAAAAGCGAAATTTTCATTATAAAATTCCGGTGTCAATGTGGCGATCAGGGATTAAAATTATGTGGTGCCATAACGGCATCATCGCCCTTCAAGGGGCTAAGAAATTTGGTTTGATATCACCCAATATGATTTTTTTTAATTTTATTACGTCATTTTAATAAGGTATTCTATATTTTTCTTTATTGGGAGTAAAAAACAATGAAAAAATTTATTTCCCGTAGTAAGAGAAGCTCAAAAAAATATTTATAACTATTGGGGTAACTGGATCCAACATGGTCCAGTCCCCCCTGATATATATCCCAGTTACCCCATTCTTGGAACATTTATGTGGTAACTGGGACACCGGGCTTACATTTGGAACATGAAATAAATATGTAAATCCTAATAATATTAATGTAGTTAGTTATATACCTAATCTTTAAAAAATAAGATTGTTTAATAAAAGTACTTACAGTATTTCAATAAAAAGCCGAGGAAGTTCACCAAATTGACGTTGTTTTTAATAAAAGAAGCGTAAATGTTCGACTACCTACCACAGCAAAGAGAGAGTTATGATTGTGTTTAATACACGTTGTTTTAGGAAGTACAGATTAACCTTTTAAGACCAGACGACCTTTAAACCCACACGATCGTGTGGGTTAGGCAATAACGAAAATTCTATCTTCCTGAGTCATTTATTCCATAAATGCAGCAATCGAGTGATTGTGCTGGTTAACAGAAACTATATTACATGAATTTTATCAACATATAGTGAATTATCAGTTACAAATTTCAGTTATATCATTGTTTAAAAAAAACTTAAAAAGCTGCCCAGTCTTAAAGCGGTAAGGGGCATTGTTTACAAAAGCTGAAGTTTTACAGAAAACATCAATAGTTTTTTATAAAACAGCCTATGATACAGTCACCTCGTGCGCCCAGTTACCCAAGCTAACCTCATCGCCGTTGAAAACTTTCAACAGTAAAAACAAAGATTATTTTTTACCTTTTTATTAAATAAAGTTTGCATGAATAAGGCGTTTTAATAAGGTGAAAATTTCTATTAGAATTTACTAGTGGAAGTTTCCCCGGCGGTAAACAGGCACTGTTGATCCAATGTAAGCAAATAACATCCGCCATATTACGTCTAGATCCTCATAATTTCCTTCTCAATGGGAAGAGACTGCTCTATATTGTCGGTACCATGTCAAACTATCTAATATGAAAACAGTGTTTCCAGTGGGCTACTTTTTAAAACTCAGTTTTCTTGATTGGCACCACTTGTTTGAAATAGTGAAATTCGTATTATTTAATGACACATTAATTAAGGCGAAAACCAGGGGAATTTTACAATTTCAGAAAAGTGGTGTCAATCAAGAAATATAATTTTAAAAATGGGGGACACTGGCAACACTGTTTTCATATTGGATAGTTTGATATGGTGCAGACGACATGTCACATCCTCTTTATTCACTGTTCAATTGTCTGAATATGTCTTTATTATTGGGTCGATCGGAAAGTCGTGTCGTGTTGGGAAAATCAATTCGCACCGGAAAATTCTATCATTTAATTATTAGACATCGATTCCGATAGCTAATATCTAATAATCACCGGTCAGAATTTTCCCGTATGAATTGATTTTCCCAACACTACACGACTTTCCGATTGACCCAATATGTTTGAGTTATTTTGGGGCTTCCTATTTATTTCTTTAAGGGGCAAAGGATTTCCATCCCTAAAATGTTGAAATGAATGAGTGACACCGGAATTTAAAAACAAATTTGTTTGCAAATAACAAAAAATCCCTGCCGGCTCGGGCCTACAGGCGGAGGTAGATTTCGGAGTTAAGTACTAAATTCACCAACAAAACTTAAATCAAGATTAGAGATAAACCCAGTTCCTTCACTAAGAATGAGTTCTAAGGGAGATAAACATTTTGTGAAAATTGTAATATACACGAATACACACACGCATGTATATGGAATACGTTTAAAAATGGCTAAAGCAAATTCAGAGAACCTCAAAGTGTTAAAATATGTTAATATTTCTATAGTCGGGTTTTTATCATGTTTTAATAAGTGTCTTCAAGCTCACATGACGTTACATATTCACCTGCTGAAGACCATTTATTTCCAATGTGACGCAATATATATATATATTTTTAATTCGTCAAACTATTTATTTCATTTTGAGTTTTCATGCGGAAATATTGCTCTAGAAAACTTATGACGTAATATTCAATTTGTTTTCAATTCGTGAAACTGTTTATTTAATTTATTTTTTCACGTGAAATCTTGCAATAGAAAAGCAATTGTTGTGGTGAGAATTTTACTGCTTTTTTTTTAATTGTTGACAACTACTATAACGAAAAATATTTATTTTTTCCTGTCATTGTTGTATAAGAGCTGGTTTTATCAGAATCATGTTAAGACGGTATTCAAAAATTTGAGCCCTCCCCAATTCCATTCCCTTGGGCCGATTTTGCCCATTTTCAATCCCCGCTGAGATATTAACCATCTTAAAGTTGTTGGCGAGTTTGAAGACGACCCGTGCATAATTGCGACTTTTATCGAGCGGACAAAATTTAGTACATACATACATACATATATATATATATATATATATATATATAAACTTTTTAGGTGGGGGTGGTTTTGGGTTCCTAGGGTCCTATAATGAAAAGTTATGAAGGAATTTTTCAAAAGTCGCACCATGGTAACGACTGCAATAGGTAGTATTTCTTACGAAATCTACCTAAAAAGGCTGTAGTTTATGCTTATATATATATATATTTATATATATATATACTAAACCTGATTTTTTTTTGACGATGAACTGTTTATCGATTAAAACAGTATGGATTTTTAATTATCTATTTTGTAATTACTCAGAATACTGTATAAAACATATTATTTAAAAAAATAAAAAAGATTGTTATATAATCACTTATTATCTCTTTTGTACTTACACTTCCTAAAAGTATTATCTCCTACATCCTGCACAAGATGTTTAATTCTATACAGAAATGTAAAGAAATGTTTCTGCGTTTTTTAAAAACATACTTTTTTATGTTATCACTTTCAAACTTTTTAAAGGCAACAATTTTTTAAAGAGTCTTTATTCAAAGAATATTTCCAAAATCAAGTTACTTTTTGAATTTATGATGAGTTTTATTTTTTTTTGTGTAAAACTTCGACAGCATATTTTATAAGTACAAGCAGAGTCTTCACTTATTACTTTGCGATGAGATTTGCCTTTAGATAGCCTAGATCGAGGATACAGACAACGAAAATAAATGTTTAGAAGAAATTTTTTTATAAATGTAACATATGATATAATAGTATAACTTTCCATAAGCATGATAAACGCCACAAGACATACAATTTAATATGTTACGGTTTACAAATGTATTAATACAAGTTCATGATTAAAAATATTATTAAAATGGCACTAGTATATTTTAATAATATATTATTAAAATTTAATATTAAAGTATATTAATACAAGATCAGAATTGAATGATTTAACTTCTCCGTTATACAATACTGTATATATATACTGTATATTTTTTTCTCTGAAAGCCCATTCAAGAATTCGCCAGATTTTCTTTTTTTACAGTGATTTCCCAGAATGCATTTCGAGTGTCATGGGAGTTCTGAATCTGGGTACAGGGGTAAGTAAGTTGAGAGCGAAAGTAATATTTCCAGCCAAAAGTAAATTAGATTTGTTAGCAATAGATTAGAACTAATATAGACTTTTCCATGGGTTTTTGCAGTGTAAGTCACATAGCCGATAACTGCTAAGCTTGTTGGCCACCGTTATTTTCGTAAAGTTTGCTCGGCCTTATTCAATTAATATCTTCCATAAAATACAGACGTGTGAAAATTATTAGAATAATTGTGAAATTTAGCATAAAAACTTATTATATTAAAGAAATAATAGATTATTAAAAAAATATCGATACATTTAATATTTAGTGTGCGTGTGCATCCCTTGTTTTTTATTAAAGATTCGATACGTTTTGGCATACTCTGTATGAGTTTTTGGCAATTAACTTGTATTTCGTTGTCACGATGACAAATTTGGATGAGTCTTTCTATCAGACCATTCCTGTTTATGATGTTGCATTTCTTTATTTTTTTCTTTACAATGGTCCAAATATTCTCTATGGGGATCATATCTGGACTGTTTCCAGGCTATGGAAGTGTTTTGATATTTTTTTCATCCAAATATGTATCCACAGATGAAGCTTTATGGCACGGAAGTCAATCATGCATGAATATGAAGTCCCCATTTGAACAACAGTCTTTTAATTGTGGAATTAGTCTTTGTTCAAGCACTTTTTATTACTAATACTGGTTCATCATGCCATCTACAATGCAAAAACGTCCAGTAACCTGAGCAAACATCACGCTGCAAACCATTACTTTAGTAGGATGTTTAACCGTTTGTGCTATGCAATCAGGGGAAAATGCTTCACTTGTACTTCTGACATATTGACTGCTTTCTTCTGATATCGCAAGTATTGATTCATCATAAACACATACTTAAAAGATAAAAAAATACTTTAAGGCATGTACTTTGTACAGAAATATTCTTATAAAGATATTTTTAATTAGATTTATAAATTTTCATGTATGTAAAAAACATGATTTCATAAAAATAAATGAACAACTTGAATTCAATTGATTAATTAAAGGAAAATTAATATTTCTCACCTTTCTCCAGTCATTTCCGAATTGTTCTTGCACAACTTTTGCCCGAGAAGTCTCTTCTTTGCAATACCACATGTGATTTTAGACTTTTTTCGAGGACGACGAGCACTGAGTCCAGCTGTGATGAGCTTTCTACGAATAGAAGAATCACATACATTTACTCCATCCGCTTGGAAACAGATTTTTCGTTCATGACTAGTTGCTCTTCTGTTAGCTTTAGCAATCTTAATTAATTTCCTTTCTGTTCTTGCAGTAAATTTACTTTTCCTTCCGCATTTCCCTACTCTAGAATTTCCATATTCACATTTGGAGTTTAAAGATCTTTTTATTCTACACACAGATGCTTGCAAAATTTTTGCTTTTTTAGCGATTTCGTGCTGTGTTTAGTGATTTCCTTGGATGAGACACTTTACCACTGCTAGTTTTCTAGGGAAAATATCACTTGTTTTACCCATAATCACACAATAATCCTTTGACAAACGAAAAAAAAAAGCTACCAATTAGTATAAACTGATCAAAACAGAGAAAATATTTGTTTTAAGAATAACATAATACTGAGGCCAACTCAAGAAAAGAAAGAAAATACCAGTACAGGAAGCAGACGATTTTAAAATTTTATTTTAAATTTGTTTGTTAATCAAACAAAATGTTTAATCAATGCAAACAATTATGAATACTTTGGATCAAATATTTTTCTTTTTAAAAAATGGCAACATTAAACAAAATTATATTCCCAAAACTATTGTAAAGGACTGAAAAATTGACTGGATCAACAAAACAAATTACCCTTCATGAAACATTTCAAGTATATACAATATTAATCAAGAAAAACTGACAAAAATCACAATTATTCTAATAATGTTCACACGTATGTAAGTCACATTTTTTTTCGTTCTGAAATACTGAAATCCAGAAATCGTAGCATGTGACTTACAGTTTACGTAACCATGAAAATAGCCTATAGTTAATGTTTGGTGACAATATGGAACTATTAAGGAAAGTGGTTTTTAAAATATTTCCAATTCCATACCCTTTGAAGAGAAAAATTTCTAATGGAATTTTTTGGATGAGGAATGGAACATATTTTTTCATGTCGTAATTAGTAGGAGAGAAGATTTTATCATTACTTAGGATCCCCCTGTATTTCTTACTCAAATTTGAAAGTTTAATCTATCCAATTTTCAAAAATTGAATTGGCAATCCCTAGATCAAGTGTGCCTTACTTTGTCTGGAAAGATTTTCATTTAAAAATATAAAATCATACAAATTCGAAGGTGAAGGCATTGAGGCCCCAACATTAGATTAGTTTGGAAAGATTTTTGTTAACATAAATTCATTGAACACTGTTTTTAGGTATAATTAAGGTTTATATCACTGTACCGGTATACACCCTTCTTTCGTTTCCAATTATAAAATCAAAGCAGATCCGAGCGTAGCACTACTGGTGTTCGCTGCCGCGGGTTGTGGCACCTCCACCGCTAGAATAATTTTGATAGATTTTCATTTAAAATATAAAATCATATAAATTCGAATGTGTACGCTACCGAAGACAGTGAGGTCTCCTGCAGTGGTTTCGTCTCGAAATATAAGAACATTCAACACTGATTATAACGCCTTTCAGATTGAATATACTTAAATTATTACATTTAAACTGGAAGCGCTGGAAATTTCACTCAGGGTTTATTTAAAAAAATGTATACCAAAATTTTTATATAAAACGTTTTAACTTATTTATTTAACTTAATTTTGCGTGTGATATCATTATTTATTTATTCATTTAAGTCTTTTTTTAAAGAGAATTCTGGTTAAAATCGAACTATACATATTTGGTAGTAGTCAAATTGACTGCTCTTGGCGCTTCTAGTGTAACGTTTTACATTTAAAAAAAAAATAGTGATGCATTTTTAGTTGCGTTCGTAATTATATAAATACGTAGCACCTATAGTCGTCGTTCAGTCCGTCTGTCCGCATATAACAGAGCATAAACTACCCAACCTGGAATTTTAAATATGGATTTTTAATCTGGATAATTTTTTGGTCTGGAATTTCAAATATATAATTGTTGAAAAATTTTGTGGAGACATTTCAAATTTTATGAAAATCGGATGCATAGTTTAATTACAGGGACAGTCAAAAAATTTTCCGTTACATTCGGCCAATGGAAATAAACTATTCCAAGTGCATTTTAACCCTAGATCTACCGGGAATTTTATTCAAGTTTTAATAAAACGTTCTACACCAGAATTTTTATTTAAAACTATTTAACTTATTTATTTACCTTATTTTTGTCTGATTTATATACTTAGTTTATTTTAAAGAAATTTCTGGTTTGAATGAATATTTTGTATGTACCTGTCGGGTCCAATGGACCCGTCTGGTAGACGGAGGGTTAATGATGTTACAGCCTTCCGAATGGTCTGAAATTTTAAAAAATATTATTGTTGCGAAATTTTGTAGAGTCAACTCAAATTTTATGAAAATCGAATGCATAGTTTAATTACAGGAACAGTCAAAAGTTTCCCGTTACATTACGACTAATGGGAAAAAATATTTCAAATGCATTTTAATGATGTTACAGCCTTTTGAACAGAATGAAATTGATAGACAATTATGGAATGCTCTAAAATATACATTCAGTACAATATGTGGTGCAAAAAATATTTATAAAACTAGTTATAGTATGAATGCACCTCATTTGCCACGTTTTACAAGCAATTTCCAACTTGTTTTATATGCTTTTATTAAACATACAAATGTTATGATAGATTTCTATGAGGAAAAGAAAAAAAAATGTTTTAACCCCTTTACGGTCGCTTAATATTTGGAAAAAACATCAAAAAAGTACCTATTTATTTTATTACAGAAATTGAATAATTATAAAGTTTCTAAATAAAATATGCAATTAGTTTTTTTAAGGCGAAAAAAAAGATATTATAGAATAAATTCATATTTGTAGAAAAGTCATTATACTAGAATTCTGTGTCTTTATGTTTGTTTTACACCGTACAAATTAATGCGAATAAAATCTTTATTTTTCACATCTTAGATCTTTATTTATCATCATTACATACATTTTTACAAATAATATTTGAAATGATATATACAGTAAATTCTGTCTAAGGCGGACTCTGTGCAAGCCGGAAATCTGTCTACCACGGAAAATTTTCCAAGTCCCGGCGAAGCCATAGAAAATTACATTAATTCATGCTGCATAAGGCGGAATCTGTCTAACGCGGAAACGGAAAGGATTTTAAGGTTAAACCGAAACCAAAATTCTGCACAAGGCGGAAAAAAGTATATTTTAATAAGGAAAGGCATTTTGTTTGTCAAACTTTAAAACTGTCAAATACTCAATCTCAAATACTTTAAAGTCAAATACTCAATGTCAAGCATGTTAGTTAAATTGTGTAACACTTCGAAAAAGTTAATTCAAAACAACAGAAACTGTTTAATTTTTAAGGAATTCTTGCTTATACCGTTTTTTCCTATACAAAATTGCATTTAAAAGTTATTATTTCTAGTAGAATGGACATTTATCAAAATATATATTTTCTAAAGAACAATATATTATACTTTAAGGTTGTACTCAAATACAACATCACTGTTAAAAATTTGCAGCATTCTGGCAGGTCATTTGACCGTTTTTTTCCGAAAACGGTTACACAACCGTAATTTTAACACTATTCCGACCATATTATTGGCCATTTTATGGTCAGAATATAGTTAAATTATGGTTATGAAACCGTTTTTCCAAAAAACGGTCGAATGACCTGCCAGAATGCTGCAAAATTTTTAACAGTGATGATACCGTTCTAATTGGATCGCGGTTCTCATTTAATTATAAAGACAAATGAACTTTCAGGATTTCAGTTTTCAACCGATTTTCAAGTCAGGAAAATCAATGAAAAAACGTCATCGGCAAGGGATTTTTTTTTTTCTTGTGGGGGAGGGGGAGTTTCTTTTGCATAAGCCGGAATATTGTCTACCACGGAAAATTTTCTCAGTCCGACCGATTCCGCCTTAGACAGAGTTTACTGTATACATTAAATTTTGATTATTAATAATTTTTTTAGTGTTACATAGTTCGAAACATGCAATACAAAGCCCAATAGCCCAATATTACAGTCAGTGCAGAAACCAAAATTCCAACGGCAATATTCAGACTTCACACCGAAATGCTAGTTAAATTTTTCTGGTTTCAGAAGTTTTTTCCAGCAATAAATCTCCAGCCCGGAAATATGACGGGAACGAGAAATAACGAACGACACCTCAGCCCGTGATATAGACGGGAGCGAGAATTAAGGGGTTAGTAGCAATAAATGAAAATTAAATTTCTAGTGCTCAATTCCCCTTGAGCTAAATAATTATAATTCAAACAAGTTGGAAATTGCCCGTCAAACGTGGCAAATGAAGTGCGTTCGTACTATAGCTAGTTTTATAATTATGTTTTGCATCCCATATTGTACTGAATGCATAATTTATTGCACTTCATAAAGTGCATAGTCTGTAACATCATTAAAATGCACTTCCAATATTTTTTTTCCCATTCCCCGCAATGTAACGGAATAGTTTTGACTGTCCCTGTAATTAAACTATTCATGCGATTTTCCTAAAATTTGAAATGGCTCGACAAAATTTTGCAACAATTATATCTTTAAAATTTCAGACCATTCGGAAGGCTGTAACATCATTAAAATGCACTTGCAATAATTTTTCCCATTGGCCGTAATGTAAAGAAAAACTTTTGACTGTCCCTGTAATTAAACCATACATCCGATTTTCCTAAAAGTTGAAATGACTCGACAAAATTTTGCAACAATTATATCTTTAAAATTTCAGACCATTCGGAAGGCTGTAACATCATTAAAATGCACTTGCAATAATTTTTACAATTGACCGTAATGTAAAGAAAAACTTTTGACTGTCCCTGTAATTAAACTATGCAATCGATTTTCCTAAAATTTGAAATGGTTCGACAAAATTTTACAACCATTATATATTTAAAATTTCAGACCATTCGGAAGGCTGTAACATCATTAAAATGCACTTGCAATAATTTTTCCTGGCCGTAATGTAAAGAAAAACGTTTGACTGTCCCTGTAATTAAACTATACATCCGATTTTCATAAAATTTGAAATGGCTCGACAAAATTTTGCAACAATCGTACATTTGAAATTTCAGACCATTCGGTTGGGTAGTTTTTGCTCTGTTATATGCGGACAGACAGACGGACTGACGGATAGACGGGCGGACGGACTGATCGACGACTATAGGTGCTACGTATTTATATAATTACGAACGCACCTAAAAAGCACAAATAATTGTACAAGAATTACATTCAGGTGCATACATGTAATACAAAACTATTTAAAATACATCAAAATATCTTAAAATACATTAGAAAATACCAGAACGTTTTCAGCTTTCACTCCGTCATCAGTGGTATTTAAATGTTGTTATTTTCTTTTAGACAATTTTCGAAAATGCGCAAAGAAAATAATAAGAACATTTAAATCCCACTGATGACGGCCTTGTGATGTCTGAAAACCTTCTGGACTTTTCTAATCTATTTGAAGATATTTTGATGTATATTAAATTTTTTTTTATTAAACGCATGCACCTAAAATTAATTTTTATACATTTATTTGTGCTTTTTTGAATTTTAATCAATGTTGCAATAGCCGTTTTCAATGAAAAAAAAATAGGAAATTACAGTGAAAAAAATAATTATTTTACTCAATAATTATATGAAAATACAGCCATCTATTTTTTTCTTTGAGTATAGAGTCGCATTTTATGAGTTTTTAGCCTTTTCTAACAAAATTTAATGTATTAATACAATCAATAAAAGAAAAAACGCCATACTGGAAGATTTCATTTTGCAACAAACAGTTCTGAGATTAATAACTAAATTTTAATTTCTTTATTTTCAGGATACACTTTCCCCTGCCGCCTTATTATTATATGATTATATGATTATATGAAATATTATTTTACGATTATTATATATCAATATTATTATAGGATTATATGAAAATACAGCCATATTTCTCACTTTTACTTAATTAAATATATAATTATTTAATTATAATAATCATACAATTACTTAAAATTACTTTATTACTGAATTAGGTATATAATTAATTAGGTATATATATTTATATGAAAATACAGCCATCTATGTTTTTTTCTTTGTGTATATAGTCACAATTTATGAGTTTTTAGTGTTTTCTACTAAAATGTAATGTAATAATACAATCAATAAAAAAAATCCGCTATATTGGAATATTTTATTTTGCGACAAACAATTCTGAGATAAATAACTAAAATTTAATTTCTTTATTTTGAGGATACACTTCCCCCTGACCGCTTTATCAATAAAATGGCTAGACAATAGCAAATTTCTCACTATTTCAAATGACAAATTCCCTTTATTATAACTCAGAGGTTAAATTCTATTGGGAATTCTAAAAAAAAAAAAAAAAAAAAAAAAAAAAAAAAAAAAAAAATCTGTATTTGCTGAAAACATACTTTTTCATTATATTATTGTTGTCAAGATTTCTTAAGGCGTGAAAAGTTTTTTCAAAGGTATATTTCTAGAAGTTAGGTTATTTTTTCTAGCTTCTGTAAAGCTTTTTTCTTTCCTTCTTATGTAGAATTTTGAAAGCATGTTTTATGAGTTTAGGCAACTTCTTGACTTATGAGTTTGTGATGAGATATTTCTTTAGATAGCCTTTGAAATTGCATGAACTAGATAAAAGTAATAAAATTGAAATATTATATATCATGTATATGATATATAACTATAAGTTTCACAATGATGATAAACCGTACAAAAAGGATTCCTGTTAACTAGGCATCGAAATAAAGATACATAAAAAATTAAGAATTAAAGCATAATTTTCGATATAATTATGTATAGTATAATTTTGTACAGCATGATTTTTAAATATGATTGTATATTAATTTAATGTTTCATTTTTCGCAGGTTCAACATTTTATAAGAAAACATAATATTCCAGTAGATAAAAAAAGTGTCAA
Source organism: Maratus speciosus (assembly GCA_963932465.1). Taxonomy (NCBI): domain Eukaryota; kingdom Metazoa; phylum Arthropoda; class Arachnida; order Araneae; family Salticidae; genus Maratus; species Maratus speciosus. The sequence goes on from OZ010794.1 coordinate 216,614,727, forward strand.
AAAACCTTCAAATCTGCTTTAACTTTTCACCCCTTGGAGATAAATAGGCACTTAATTGCAAACGTATTCCCAGAAAGGTGAGAAGTATGGTTGGGTGAGATAAACGCCCCTCTCATTTACATTAGAAGGAATGTGAAGGGTGATTTTGACTCCTTCCAAATGAATATATGTAAATTCGAACCAGAAATTTCTTTATAAAATAAGTTTAAAAGATACAAAGAACAAAAGAGGCAAATGATTAAATAAATAACTTAACCATTTTAAAACAAAAAAAAAAATTCTGGTGTAAAATATTTTTTTAAAAACTTGAATAGAGTTTCTGGTCATTCTAGTGTTAATTTAACCCTCTAGTTCATATTGTTGCCAATTGGCAACATATTAAATTTTCCCTCCTTATTGTTTATTTACCGTTGTCTCTTGCCAACTTTATGCTTTACGTATTCATGTTGGTCCTATATTTAGGTTTAGTTCATAAAAAGTATCATAGTTGGCAATAGTTGTTTATAATTTACAAATAAAAAGCAAGTTTTGATACCTTCCTTTTTGTTAGCCATAGCTGGATTTCTAATTCGTATAAAAAATATTTAACATGCAAAATTTCATTTGAAAAAAATATTTCTGAAAAGAATATACTTTTAAAAGTTATTTTAAATAATTTTCAGTAATGTATATTGGAACAAAAATTGCATGCACATGAATATACATTTGTTGCCATTTGGCAACACCATGAATTGAGTCCCGCTTTTGTAAACATATTGAGCATTGTTTGTTTCACAACTGATTCGCATGATATTTAATTTTTTTTTTTCACTTTTATCATCATATGTCACCCTTACCCGATAAACGACTCTTATTAAATACAAAATCTTCCCAATTTACTGAAAAAACTAGGGGCTGACTAATGCAGGGGTATGCGGGAATCTGCCCCGGGACTCCCGATTTGAGATCCCCCTCCCCTAAAGGCAGATATCAGTTTTTTGTTAGACGGGATCCAAATGATAAAAAATGGCCAAAATACTTCTGTTTCAAATTTAAAGGGGCTCTATTCTCCTTCCGTTGTGCTTCCGTATCCACGCCCCCCTGAAGGTACCAGTTGCATCTTCAAAAAAGCCAATGTTTAAAATTTTATTGTAACAACTTATTAGTCCATTGTTTCCATCTTTATGCAACTTCTAAAGATGTCAGGAAGGATAAAACTGATCACTGGCCACAACACTTAGATAAAAAACAACGGTGTAAAGTTCTGGGCTGTATAGGTTACACTAGAGTAAAATGCATTAAGTGTTTGGTACCTCTATGTTTAAACAAAAACAATAAATGTTCTATTGGTTACCATTTATAACTTTGATAAATATTATTGATATAGAATTCTATAGTATTCTGCTGCATTGCCCGTATATTTATAGAGTATATTTTATAAGTCTATAATTTTTCATAGTATTTCGCATGTGATATTACACTTTATAAGCCCATTTTGGTTTTTAAATTTTAAGTGATTTCAATTAGCTTTAAATACAGGATAAATATGGCTGTTTTTCTGTTTTTATTACGTATTTATTTAATTATATTTTTTACAATACTTCTATTTTGGCATCTAACTTCATATGTTCATTTAATATCTTAGAACTATAATTTGTACCATTATTATTTTGTTGATAGATAACATTTAATGTATAATATTATTACATGCCGTCTTTATTTTGAATTTAGGTTAATATTGCTATATGACTTGTAAGTTAATTTTTTTTTAATTATTATATATATGTAGTATATATATACATATATATACTCATATATATATATATATATATATATATATATATATATATATATATATATATATAATATTATTTTTCTAAGTGTATGTAAAGTATTATATGCATTTAAAATCTTATAATTTACAAAAAAAAAAAAAAAAAAAAAAAAACAATAAAACAGCACAGCTTTGCTAGTTGGCAAATTAAAATTTTTTTTGTGTGTGTTAATGCATGGTGTTGCCATTTGGCAACAATTTAAAAAACTTCAAAATACTAAAAAATATAAGAGTGAATTTTTTTCCCATATTTTTTCCTGTTATTTATAGCCGTCAAGGAAGCAAATATATATTTTTTAGGAAAAAATAAAAAATCATGCACTAGAGGGTTAAAAAGAATATACATATTTAACATTTTTATACAATCTCTACCCCAGCAATCATCCACAAATATTAGGCAAAAAATAGTCATTTAGAGAATTCTTCTTTTGCAAGACGATCATTACAATAAATTGTCAAACTTCACTTTTTAATTAAATTAAATTGTAATGAAAGTACAATCCTGACATAAACCTTTTTTCCTTAGTAATATGTACCAACCAGGTACTCGGAATTATGTACTCCGAAGTGCGTACCAACCAGGGTTGCCAGTTTATCCTCCAATTTGTATTCGAAACTTACAATTCTCAGCGGAAATTTCGAAAGAAGAATTTTTAGTTTACGTGATGGTTAAATGTGTCGTATTAAATAAAGCATAAAATACTATTATTTATTTCTAATACAAAATCGAAATTTCTAAATACAACAGGGGGCAAACTGGAAACACTGGTACCAACAATCAGTCATCTGGCATTTACTTAATGAAAATACTTCGATTCAAAACAAAAATTTCTTCATAAAATAAATGGAATAAAAATCACGCAGAAAAATATTTAAAGAAAGTAAAAAGTACTTTTTGAAGTAACGTGAAATATATATATATATATATGTATATATATATTAAACTTGAGCAAAATTTTCGGTATGTTTAGTTTTAGGATTCTATTTCAACAATGAAAACAGGGACGATTCCATCGCCTCCTATTACTAGGCCCGACCGCCGACGCAAAAATATCGGTTATCGTAGGTGGATTTCTTTAAACTTTCGTACGGTCCTCAAATTTAGACACCAGTGTTTTCCAAAAGTTTTATGTTACCTGTTCAATCTCAGAAAAATAAAGCTGAAAAAAATTTAAATATATATATATCAGTGTTAAATTGAAAGGGACCGTACAAATGCTGAAAAAATATCCATATACGACTGCAGCCATTTTTGTGTCAGCGCTCAGGCCTGGTTTTTAAGGGGCGCACGGTGGGTGATTTACTGATTCTAGCTGGCCAAAAGTCAATTTTTAAAAAATTATCCTAGCGTAATTTATTTTTTGCCTGTTATAGCTCTATAGTTAGGGCGTTGTACTCTGCTATTGGTTTTGATATAAATATAATTGCATGGTCCATAGATTAGCGCAAAGTTGGTGTTTCTTAGTTAGGTATGAATCAATCAGTGTGAGTATAGTTCTATAATATGTTACTTGAAGCCGGAAAAAATATACTGCTGGATTATGGACGCTTCCGAACAAAATATGGAGATTATTTTATTCGATTTATGTGCATAAAATTCGTACATATCAGCAGTTTTTCATATTTCATGTCGCCAAAAACTATATTTTTTTAACAATTTTTCAGTTTTAATATAGAAAAAGTTATACGATAAAGCCCGATTAAGCTCAATTTTATATTATTAAATAGTTTAGATTATCACATTTTCGTTCCAATTTAATTTGTCTGCCCTTAGGTGCCGTAGTCTAAATATATATATATATATATATATATATATATATATATATTTTAAGTCTAAATATATTTTTTTTAATTTTAGTTCAAGTATCATTTTCTTTTTATCAAAGACAGCAGAATTTATGGTAGTCACATAAATAAACTTTTTTGCACCATTAAGCAACGGCAGCAAGATTTAAAATTTAACGAAAATGTGAATTTGGTTGAAAATATTTTGTTTATAGAGGAAAATTACAATGAAGAGCACATGAAGTTTTGCAAGAGCGAAATGTTCAAATTTATGACCAAATTTGGACAAAAATTGCCTGTAGTATGTAGATATCGCTGGGCAAAATCATTTAAAATACTTGGCTGCAAATGTCGCGTGGTTACAAAATTGATCCAGACAAATTCTCCAAATTTATATTTGATACAATGCAAAACATAATGTAGGAATTTTTTCATGATATCTTATGAATCCCATTCTTTACATAAGGTTCCTCTGTGCAGCGATAAATATAAATATACAACAGAATTACAAGAGAGCAATTTTCATTAAAACTTTCGTATGTTTGCCTCGTATCTTAAAGTTTAGAAAAGAAATTTTAGGATTTGTTATAATAATACAAATATAGTTTTATCATTTTAGCTTCCATACCGTTAAGAAAGTATCATTAAAATTATCAAGAAGGACATAAAATCATGCGTCAAAATCAGATTATGAAATATTTTTCAACGCATTCGGATTACTATAATAAAACTTCATAAAACTTGCATTCCTGTATTTCTCATATTGATACCCATTACTGTTTACTTTGTCTTGTAACGATTTAATATTTAAAATATTATACTACAAAACATACTTATTACCCGACTACGGCAAAGCCAAAGGAGGGTTATGATTTTGACAGGCTATGTATGTATGTATGTATGTATGTATGTATGTATGTATGTATGTATGTTCATCTGTTCCCTCGTAACTTCTAAACCACTAATCAGAATTCGACAAATGACATATCATTAGAAGCGTCTTAATTGTCCGCTGGTTATAGGCTATATAGATTTTCACCAAATTCAATGTGGCGCCTTCTAGCGGACAAAATATACAGAGTAAAAAAATAAAGTTAAGCTAGATATGCCGTGTTTGGTATCATTTTAAAGCGCTTCACTTGTACATTTCGAATATATATATATTACTAGCATTTGCTTGTGACTTTACTTGCATTTATGGGCTAATTGCATATAATTCACATCTTTTCGTTCTTAATTTCTTTGGTACTTAGTAATCAGAATAAGACCACTGCAGTGCCATTAGAAGGGTCTTGATCTTGATATTCTGTTGGTTGTGAGCTATAAAGTTTGTCACCAAATTTACTATTATGCCCTCTAGCGGACAAAAAGTATAAAATAAAAATATATGTAATGTGTTTGGTATTACTTGAAAGAGCTTCACCAGTATTTATATGCTTATACATAATTACAAGACTGCTTTGAAGATGTTTAAAAAAAATGAGCGATAAGAGTAAAGCGCGGATCACGGGAACTGTAATGTAGAGCAGCGTGAACGTTAATAGAATAATTTAATGCACTAATGTAAACGACATAAGCTGGGAGTACCTCCACGCGGTGAAGGCGGAAACAGTTTGATAACTGGCTAAAACTCCCATAAAAATGTCCTCTGCATTATATGCCTTCGGGCTTATGTTGTTATATGTGCGTGTGTATCTATTTGCCTATTCGTTGTCACGTTGTGTACCCGGTAACGCAGGGAAGCAACCACAGCCATCCTACTTCGATACACTGTTTAAATTTTGTCGGATTAAATAAATAAAAATAATTTTGCTGGTATTGCACCAAAAGTACCAGGTTTATATAGTCTACGAAATAGCAGTAAAAGTTAGTAGTATAGTATAGTTAGTAAGTATAGAAATAAGAAGTAGTATAATAAGTATAGGTCTATAAACAAAAACAATTTAGTTTGAGTTAGGTTAGTAAATCTAGTGTAAATAAATAGAGCTATAAATATTAACATTTAGTTTCATTATTTTAGGTATAAAATAAAAGCTTTTAAAAAATGGCTTTATCAAGGAAAACAAAAAAAGCTTCACGCATTTCTGAGACAAGAAAAAATGAATCCCCAGATATTACTGAATTTAGAAGAATAAAAGACAAAGATTATCAGAAAAATCGTAGGAAAACGCAGTCCGAACATTCTAAAGTGGAAAATCGTTGGAATGCTAAAAAACGGGCTGATAATCTTCGTGAGAAAGAAACTTCTCAAAAAAAAATCATACGTTTACATAAAGCAAAAAACTACATTGCTCAGATAAGATCGCAAGAATCTCAAAATTCTCGATCACAGCGACTTTATTCGTTAAAGACACATGCTTCCGAAACCCGAAGCTTAGAAACTCCCACTTCAAAAATACTTCGACTCAAGTCAATGAAAGATCATGCTTCTCAAGTACGTAATCTAGAATCTCCGTCGACTCGACAAACACGTTTGGAAAATATGTGTAATCATGCCTCTCAAATGCGTGATCAAGAGTCTCCGTCGACTAGACAATCACGTTTGGAAAATATGTGTAATCATGCCTCTCAAATGCGTGCTCAAGAGTCTCCGTCGACTAGACAAACACGTTTGGAAAATATGTGTAATCATGCCTCTCAAATGCGTGATCAAGAGTCTCCGTCGACTAGACAATCACGTTTGGAAAATATGTGTAATCATGCCTCTCAAATGCGTGCTCAAGAGTCTCCGTCGACTAGACAATCACGATTGGAAAATATGTGTAATCATGCCTCTCAAATGCGTGCTCAAGAGTCTCCGTCGACTAGACAATCACGTTTGGAAAATATGTGTAATCATGCCTCTCAAATGCGTGATCAAGAGTCTCCGTCGACTAGACAATCACGTTTGGAAAACATGCGTAATCATGCCTCTAAAATGCGTGATCTAGAATCCCCGTCTACTAGGCAATCACGACTTGAGTCGATGAGCAATCATGCTTCAGAAATTCGTGCTAACGAAACTCCAACATCAAGAGAGATACGACTTCAATCCATGCAGATAAATACATCTAGAACCTACCGAGCTCGAAGAATTTTGTTCGAAACAGACAAGGACGAGTTTGATAGGGCAATTTCGGAGGTATCGGACAAAACATGTTATATTTGTAAAAAAACACTATACAAAAATCAAGTAAAAAATATAACATCTAATAATCTTTTCCCGCCTAACACTCCACAAAGAATAACAGCCTGTAATCGATGTGCCAATTCTATAAGTCGTAATAAAGTTCCGTCAACGGCTTTTTGGAATAAAATGACAGTTCCGGAACCTCCTCAACAATTAGTAGCTTTATCTGAAGTTGAAATAAGGCTTGTATCAAGGATTATACCGTTTGTTAAAATAATAAAACTGGGAGGACATTTCGGACAAAAAGGGTTTAAAGGGCAGGCTGTGTTGTTTGCTCAACAAGTTGAAGAAATCACGGAACAACTACCACTGGCGATTGAACAGTGCGGTCTCACTGTTGTCATCGAAACATTAGAAAATGTTGATAGGGTCAGGGAATATAGAGTGAATTTAGACAACCTACGTGCAGCTTTAAATTGGCTTGTAAACAACAATCATCTCTATAGAGGCGTTACTCTTAACTTTGAACACCTACAAAATTCAATGAATGATGAGCATATAATTGAAATACCGCCAACAACAGTTAATCATAACCGAGAGCCACATCAACATTTTAAAGTTATTAATTCAGACCGAAAAATTCTTAGAGGTTCTTTTAATCAAGGAAGTGACATGTTTTCTTCCGACAGTAGGGGGAAACAATGCACTGCAAATGCAGCAGTTGCTATAGCTTATTCTTCCACCAAAGATCTGTCGCAATGGGACGCTTCGGACATTGATCGGGTGTTAATATTTGGTGATGCATATTACTCCCAGTGTCTAAGGAGCTTGCCAATACAACCAAATTATTTAAACACCGAAGAATTGCTCCCGGAGTTAGTCATCGCAAATATGTCTTATACACTTGATTTTGACATAGATTGTATAACAGGACTAATTAACCCAACAGTAGATGTGCTAGAAGGATATTTTTCGAGCTTATTAGAAGGTCTACGGCACTTTTTCCTGACTATTGAGAAGAATGCAGGCATAATCACCGCAGAAACAGAGATATCAATCTCTGTAATTAAACATGATACGTCGTATTACCTGTTTGATTCCCATTCAAGGGGACCTAAAGGATTTGTCGCATCAACTAGAGGTTGTGCAATGTTAATGATGTTCAGTACTATTGAATCTCTCGCTGAGCACCTACCTGTTGTCCTTATGACAAGAGGACGCAGAAACCTCCAGTATTGCATAACGTCTGTAAACGTATCTGTCAACAACATGACACCATCAAACGTATGTCCACATGAAACCACCGATAGCGAACATGACTCCGTTAATGGTCATTGCAACGATGACATCACTGCCAGATCCTTAACTAATAATGGCCAAATAAACGTCACAATGTTGATGGCTAACGAGTACCAGATACCTAATTTAATTGATGTCATAAATAATCCTGTAGGTAACGATACACCCCTCCCAGTATACGATATTCGGAGAAAGACAGCTCCTCCTATAAGCCTCCTTGTAGAAAAAAGAGCTGAGGAATTAGCATGGGTTAGACTCTTCCCTGATGGAAATAATGGATTACATGAAGAAAGGCAACACAAAATAACCCCATTGGACTACTTTCAGACTAGAGTTATGGGAAGCGACAAACGATTTCAAAAAATAGAATACCTATTTTATGCTCTGTCTGCAGTAGAATTGTTAAGAGCACGCCAGAATGTATCTGTTTGTGGAAGACTTCGACAAGATGGGATACAGCCGGAGGATCTTATACAAAATATACATTTATGTATGAGAAACATACGAGGGACTTCTTCCTACTGGCACAGGGCTTTTACAGAGCTAATGGCCATGGTCAGAAACTTAGGGCCACCCCATTTCTATCTTACATTATCCTGTAATGATTTGAATTGGCGGGACATGTTAAAAGCTCTCTTGGTGGCAGATGGTAGGCCTGATTTTCCTATCGACGATCTGACTTATGATGAAAAGCTAAGATTAGTGGAATCGTATCCAGTAACCCTGTCGCGCCAGTTTATGTTCAGGTTTAATGCTCTTATGCGAGTATTAAAAAGCAAATCGAATTATATATTGGGTCATGAACTGGTTGATTTCTGGTGGCGGGTTGAATTTCAATTAAGGGGATCTCCACATATACATATGATTGTTTGGTGTAAAGATATGCCCGATTTCAATTCGCCAGAAGGAATTAATCTGCTTGAAAATATAATTACCTGCGAAATACCTGAAAACGATTCAGAATTAAAAGATCTTGTCACCAGACTTCAAACTCACAGACACACACATACATGTTACAGTTATAGAAGTCCAAATTCATGTAGATTTGGGTTTCCAAAACGAAGCTCAGAAAGAACAGTAATATTGGATGACAACCAAGCTACTTCAAATGGTGGAAAATTTTATATATTAAAGAGACGCTCGGAAGAATCTATGATTAATAATTACAATGCAACACTACTACGATTGTGGGGTGCTAATATTGACATACAGCCTGTGGTTTCAGCTCTTGGCGTTGCGTATTATATCGCTAAATATATCGCGAAATCGGAACCAGCGAACCTGCAAACCGCAATAGCAGAAGCGCTTTATAGAGTTAGAGAAAGAGGAGGAAATTTTGGCCAGCAGATATTTGCCGTTCAGAATTGTTTGATGAATCATCGTCAAGTGTCAGCGCCGGAGTGTGCATACAGGCTGTGCCACCTGAAGTTACGCGACAGCTCCAGGAAGTCAACATTCGTTAACACATGCAAGCCTGAGCTCAGGTACAGGATGTTACGTTTTGATTCGGATACAGTTGAGCCTTGCAAAAATATATTCGAACGATATGAAAGTCGACCACGGAACTTAGAAGAATTGAGTCTCGGTGAGTTCGCTGTCAATTATGAGCCGATAAGTTCTATTACTTATCAAGACGATGACGATGGAGATGCTGATGCCTATGAGCAAGAAACTGAAAACCAAGAGCCAATAATAAATTTGCTGAATAGAATGGGTAGAATGAAGAAACGATCACGGCCAGCAGTTCTACGAACTCGATATTACACCGCTGACTCCGACCCTGAAGCGTACTATTACAGTTTGCTAGTTACGCATTGTCCCTTCCGTAGTGAATGTGAGCTGTTAGAGGGGTACGACAATGCTAAAGATGCTTTCTTGGCGAAACGTGGTCTTTTAAGACCACTTCATTCTGGGTATGATAATGAGCTATTATCTCGTTGGGAAAACGAAATACAAGATGCCCTTCGACGACTAGCTGCTGAACAAGCAGTCGACATGTGTGCCAATAATAGCGCCACGAATCAGACTTCAATATTACAAAATCCATTTCATCACATTAATATTCAAGAAGATGATTTTGAAGACAATATGGTAGTAAACATTATGTCTGATGAGGATTTTTTGAGGGGAGTCAATTCCTTAAACTACGATCAAAAACAGTTGTTCACCAAAGTATGTGACAAATTACGAACAAATACTGATGACCAACAAAGATCACTCCTAATGTTCATTACTGGCGGAGCTGGAAGCGGCAAAAGTTTCACTCTAAAACTGCTGGTTGAACAAATTCGAAGACTATCCTCAAATACAAGTGTCATAGTCACGGCACCAACTGGTGTTGCTGCCCGACTAGTCGGAGGATGCACTTTACACAGTACTTTTGTATTGCCTATTGAAAAGGGCCGAACAGTTACCTTGAGGCCGCTGACCGGAGATCGTCTGCAAAGGGAAAGAAATAAATGGAGAAATATCAAGTGGGTTATAATAGACGAGGTCTCAATGGTGCCCTATTCTACACTAAGAAATATTCACCTGAGGCTACAAGAGCTTAAACAGAACGACCGAGTCTTCGGAGGTGTCAACGTTCTAGCTTTTGGCGATCTCATGCAGCTACCCCCGGTTGCTGCTACACTTGGGGGCGCGTATTGCTTCAAGCAGCCGGAACATCATGTACATGAACCACACTTGTGGAGGATGTTTGATTTCTGTGAATTGAGCCAAAATATGCGCCAAGCCAACGATAACACTTTCGTTGATCTTTTGAACAATATCAGAGTAGGCAAACTGACCTTAGAACAACTGGCCACGTTAGACACAAGAAAAATAACTAATGAAACAAACGATTATGATGAAATAGTACATATATATCCCACTTTGAAACAGGTAGAGGCATATAACACCAAGATGTCGGAACGTTTAACATTACTTACTAAAATGTACACCATCACAGCAATAGATACATCTACTGAATCGAAGACATACGGACAGACCCCGAAACCTGAGCATTTACCTAGTGACCCCAATAAGACTGGGGGTATAATAAACAGTATCGAACTGGGAATCGGCTCCAGAGTAATGCTTCGTAGAAATTTGAATGTAAACCAGGGTTTAGTAAACGGAGCGATGGGAGTGGTGAAGGCCTTTGAATGGCCTGCTCTTCGGCGCGATCAGTTGGAACAGGGAGAACAGCCAAGCGCTGTTCTCATACAATTTGACGACGCATCCATAAAAGCCGATATTAACGGACTTGTCAGAATCGAGCCTTGCCTCACTGAATTTGACGGCTTGAGGGGGTCTGGGAAAATTCAGCGTAAAATGCTCCCGCTGATTCTTTCTTGGGGTTGTACTGTACATAAATTACAAGGTTGTACTCTGGATAAAGCAGTTATCGATCTAGGAAAGTCATTGTTTGCTAAAGGACAGGCCTATGTCGCTCTCAGTAGAGTCAAAACCATAGAGGGTTTGTTTATAAGTGCCTTGGATCATAATAAGTTGCTTAAAAATCCACATGACAGTCAATCGTTAGCAGAATTAGATAGATTAAGAAATCTTCCTAGGTCATCTTAATACATGAAACCTTCAATCTACATTACACATTTACACATTACACTAACGACCTCATCCACTAATCGGTCCATTACCCATTTGCTGCCATCGACGGATATGTGCGTCACTACTACCAAATACTGGAAGCGTCATACGTCAAAAAATAAAGTTAAGATAAATATGCCGTGTTTGGTATCATTCAAAAGCGCTTTACTTGTACATTTTGAATATATCTATATATTACTAGCATTTGCTTGTGACTTTACCTGTATTCATGGGGTACTTTTATACTTTTTCAGCGTAGTTTTTTGTCGTAGTTGGGTTTTAGTTTTTTTACTTTATCTTGTTTTCAGAATGTTTAGCTTGTGTAGAGTAAATGTACGATCAATGTGATTTGTTTATTGAGAAATGCTGACCACTTTAACCACCCTAGGTGGGCATATGGGACATTTTGAAGTTTTTCTTTAAAAGTTGTACGATTATTTACGACTATTTATGAATATTTAATTTCGTCTTATGTTATCACAAATTGCTGGTGTATCACAAATCGCCACCCTTGAGGTGGCGGTGGGATATATTATACCCCATCTAATTTTAATCATGGTTTGCACCAGAAACATTTAACTAAATTTTACCCTTTTAACTTTGGTAAAAAAAAAAAGCTGAAAAATTGCTTTCCCTTATTTTGAAACAATTTTTTTTCGAAAATTCCTGCGTGAGTTCAACATCAAAGAAACAGAATTGCTTGCCCCTGAATGGGTTAAATAAAACGATAATTTCGTTAAAATAGTGGTACACGATAATCCAAAGATTTGGCAGATATGAGAATGAGGTTCCATTACACTTCTTGTATCTTATATCTTGTATCTTTTACTTCTTCTTCTTCGTCCATTACGCACTTGATGTATTTATGTACTTCTTTGTCCGAATTTTCTGAGGTTTATGTAATTTAAAAAATGCATAGTATAGTAAATATTGCGAAAAATTTAAACATGATATCATTGCGAATAACTGTAAAATGGAATCTCATAATATATACAAAAACATATTCTTCGCGGTGTGTAAAATTAATATTTTTTCTTTCAATATTAACATTGTGGCCAATTAACTCTAATGAAATATATTTTCGAAAATATATATCTCTCATGCAATAAAAAATATATATCTTATTTTATTAAATGAATATATTATCTACATGCATGTTATTTAACATGGCAGAAAAATAAATATTGAATAGACTGCTTGAAATGGCGTTATGCTTCTTAATAGTGCCAATGTTCTACCAACTTAGCTTTCCCGGGCAAACACATAAACATAATAGGAATAGCGTTATTAATGTTTTATGAATACAATTACGTGACCAACGTTTCTAGGTGTTTCCATTATGCGTGATTTATTCTGCGTAACTTATTCTCATATCCGACCAGATGTCAGAATCAGATTTCCAGTTAGATTAGTTAGATATCTGTGTGAATTATGCGACTGTCAGGTTTTTCTTGGGTAGATGAGTTGATAGAGTATTAGCGAATTCAGCCAAATGTCCCTAGTTCGAATCCTGGCCTGGAAACTTTTTCGCCCACTTTGGAAAAATTACTACTTGAATTATTCATGCGTAAATACAGAGGTGTGAAAATTATTAGAATAAATGTGAAATTTGCGGTAAAATATTCTTATATTAAAAAACTAATACATTATTAAAAAAATATTGATACATTTATTATTTAGTATAAATATCCTTGTTTTTTATTAAACATTCGATACGTCTTGACATAGTTTGTATGAGTTTTTGGCAATTAATTTGTATTCCGTTGTCATGGTGCTAAATTTGGATGAGTTTTTTAGCGGACCATTCTTGTTTGTGATGTTGCATTTCTTTATTTTTTTTCTTTACAATGGCCCAAATATTCTCTATGGGATTCATATCTGAACTGTTTCCAGGCCATGGAAGTGTTTTTTTTTTATTAAAAATTAAATAAATGCAACATCACAAACAAGAATGGTCTGATAGAAAACTCATCCAAATTTGGGATCATGACAGTGAAATACAAATTAATTGCCAAAAACAAAAATTCATACAAAGTTTGCCAAGACGTATCGAATCTTTAATAAAAAACAAGAGGATGCACACTAAATATTAAATGTATCAATTTTTTTTTTAATAATGTATTATTTCTTTAATATAACAACATTTTAATGTAAATTTCACAATTATTCTAATAACTTTCACACCTCTGTACGTATCCAGTATTTTTTCTGTAGTTATATTACCTGCGTAATATGAATATATATCTTATGTTATTAAATAAATATATTATCTACATGCAAGTGTTCGTTTTTAATTAATATTGTAGAAAAATAAATATTGAATCGATTGCTTAAAATGGTTATGCATTATTAAATTGCTGTTAGGCGTAATTTTCTTTGAAATGTTTAATGTAGTCAATATTCTAATGCTTTTAGTATCAAACCTAGAAATGATATGCAGATTAGTAATCGGTAACATGTGCAAAAATATATTTTGAAAAGTGTGCGTAGTTAATAACTTTTCTTTTAAAGTTAATTTTATAATTATTTGCTTCCAGTATTAGATTCGTGTGGAAGTAAATATTCTTAAACAGCTTAAAAGTTTCATTTATCTATTTTTATACTATCCAAAAGGAATATTTTCTGTTTATTTAACATATAAGACTAATACATATTCAATATATGCCTTAAACTTTTCTCCGAAATACATGTTCAAACAAATTTTTAATTATATACCGAAATTGATTAATATGAATGTGTTAATTATCCATTGCTCAAAGCATTTATCTCCAAAGTTATACAAATAATATTTTGACACTTCAGAATAAACAGTAGAGCACAGACACAAACAAAAATCTACATAGAAAGGTTACTTTAATATCTTTCAAGATGAAATGCATGCGATTGCTGATTCTGCCATTTCAAGATATTTGTTGAAGAGTGAATATGATTAGCATTTATCGTTGATACTGTAAAACGCAAACAACCAGACTATCTTTCAAACATTTTCTTTCTTGGGATTTCTTTATTTAGCATATAATTAGCATTGTTAAAATAATTTAAAGACTTGTGAATGTTGATATCGTATAGGTAATTAATGAAAAGGGGTTTATAAATGGTAAGTTATTATAATACAGGTCGCTTCTCTGTCGTTAACGGACGCATAAAAGCAAACTAAGACATATATTTTTAGTTATTTCTACATATTCAATATTAAGCCGGATCTCATAATTTATGTATATATTTCCCACTCTAAACTACGAAACTTTTGATTTAAACATAATATCATGGAACTGGAAAGCAATTTAAATTGAAAGGATTTTTTTTTTGTTTTCTTTTTCTTTTTTTTTAAATCCTGTTAACGCCCAGTAGCATAGTTTTAGATCGCTAGAATTAGTGGTAAGAAAGTGCTTTTCATACCAGCAAATATGAAGAAAAATATATGCTTTATTTCACGAAACAAATTCCTTGATAAAATAAGGTCAAACTTACTCTTCTATTAAAAGTGGTGGGAGATCCAAAATTTTAATTTTAACGATGAAAAAATATAATGTTGCAATAAAAAGCAACGTCTCACAGTAGGGCAGAAAACTTCTAAAGTTGTCACTTTGGACAATTTACTTTGAACAAAAAAAATCACATCATATATTATTTTATAGAGGTTACGTATTAAAACTTAAAACTTTTGCATGCGCTATAGAGTAATTTAGTAATTAATTTCAAGTATTTTCTGTGCAAAAATAAGGCAAAAATAAGAAATAAGATATTTTTATGCAAATTAAATATTTATAAATCATCCATAATATCGCATTAAAAATGCACAAAAACTTGTGTTGCAAACACAATTAATGATTTTCATGATTCTGAAGTAAACCTTAAAAGGAATATCAGCGATTCGTTTTGAAGGAGGGAATCCCCCTTTCTCAGGCAAAATGTATAAAGAGAGCAGTAGCAAAACTGTTTCTGCTGTCTTAATAGTAGCACATATTTTTTTGTCTGAGGAAGAAGCGTTCGTTCCTTCGAAACCCGTTGTTAGTATTAATTTTATAGTGTGTTTTAAAATTGTTTGAATATTTCATCCAATCTATAATCTGGGTCTTCATAATTGTCACTATCCTGATCACTAGATACATTGAGAGATGGAATTTTTAACAAATGTAGGGCTTCTCATGGCAGATATTTTAACTTTTTCTTTCTTTTCATTTGTTTGCCAGTGGTCACTGGATCCGAACTCAGAAGTAAAAAAATTGAAAATATCTCTGTTAACTTTTTCTCGGGTGCACTTTCTAGAGTAGAACTCTCCGTATCTTTTAATGCCTTTATTCCTGGCCTTTGGAGCTTCCCCAGTCATATGTCCTGTGGTCAACATAACCGAGATTATTATTTCTGGTCCACAAATCAAATACTTGTGTAATGTTGGGGGCATGTTGTACCATGGATACTTCAAGACAAAATATCTGACTGTGTCATGTGCAAATACAAAATACATGCGCAAAGAAAAAAAATCTCGTAATCGTTTTGCAGTTAATCTTTTTGATCGTTCAGAAAACCTTTGAAACGGAATATGAGAACGGCCACGTTTGATTTTCAATGCCGCTTCCGTTTGTTTTTCATATCGAGGAAATGAAAGCGATTTATCAAGCCACTCTTTATTAATTAAAAAAAAACTTTTCCTTGTCTCGACAGGATTTTGCCCATCGGTATTTATATTGAAATTTAAAACATTTTAGCTTCTTTATTAAGACTATAGAACTACCACGTTCGTATTTTTTCCAATTCTTGAGCTCTTATGCCAAAAAATCATATTGCTTTTCAAAAGTTCTTTTTCCGAACGTTTCATGATATTCAGAAGTTCACTTCTGGTAATATGTAATGTATTTAAATTCGTCCCTAAAAAAATGTGTAATCATGTTTATATACATACACTAACAAAAAATTGACGATGATTAACTATAAAAATGACCATATAATTAAAAAAGGAGCAAAATTTTCTGAAATATTTACCATACTGAAACCTAGTGGACAAAATTATAGTTGACACTTAACCTGCTTTAACTCATAACTAAAACTTTTAATGTTTGTAGACACCGTTATTTTTTTTCTATAAATTTCACTATTATATATACCATACATGAAGTTGAAGGCTCCATAGTCAAAAAATATTATTTTTAATTTATTACAGCGTAATTAACAAACGAAAGTTGAAACAAAATTCTAGATTTTTTTTTCATTTATTATCATCGTGCGATATGCAGTTTAAAGTCTTACTTTAATGACTACCAAGATAACTTTGCATATTACACTTTTTAATACGAGGCAGATGTATACTGACATCTGCTCTATTACAGTGACGTATGTCGGTAGTTCAAAGTAGAATTTCTCTTTTTCGATTTTTTGCCAGATTTGACGGCTTCTTTCCCCATTGTGCGTCGGTCATTCATAGATCATTACTGCTTAGTGTGTTGCAATCAATTGCTGTTGCAAGAAAATTTTTTTCTCAGAATGAAGCCTCCAAAAATTCTGATCAAAATATCCCGTTTGACAGCATTTTCTAAAAAAATACTTTTCTATGGAAAAACAGACTTCTTTTTGTCTTATTTTTTCTATTGCTGGTTCTTGTCTTCTTTCTTCTATTTCTCTTTATAACTTCTTTTCCTCTTCCAGATGCTGTTTTCTCTCTTCTCTCTCAGCGGCTATGACTTCGAGTCGAGCGTTAACAAAATCTTATTCATAACTTTCTCACTATTCGATTTCATGTGTACTCATCGAAAATCTACTGTAAATTTCGTTCATTTAAGAAAAAGCAAAATAGTTTTCCTATGTTACAGAAAGTAGTCATAAAATAAGTATTGCCGATACTTCTTATGAATTCAGATTACTTGGTTGCTGCCAAGTTATTTAAATAATGTGAAAATAAGACGACTGTTATACCTTAACTCTGAACATGTCGAGAATTTTACCCAAATTTAAAAAAAAAAAAAAAAAAAAAAAAAATCCATACCAGAATTTTTGTTTAAAACTATTTAATATTATGTTTTTAAATCTTTTCCTAATGTTTAATTTTTAACGACGACATTTTTTTTTTCTAAAAAAATAATTTAATTTGATACAGTTCCAATGACTGGTTGTCCTTGTATTTAGTATTAAAAAAGTTTGTACAGCCAACCAATCTGAATTTTAAAAAGTAGCTGACTGGCAACACCTTTATAGAGTAATCCTATACGAGTTTTCATTAACGATTAGACGTCAGTGCCTTCTATAATGATCCGAAGAGCTTGACGAATGGAGTCAGGAATACAGAGGAGGAGACATATAGTCCACCAGTTGCAAATAAAGTAACTGATGACTGTTACAAGATGGTGGATATATACATATTTTTTAATCCTATCGACAGTATATGATTACCGGCGGGGAATATTTTCCTCCAGTAAATTTGAACACAAAATTTAGTCTTTTTTAAGCTCCTTAATCATGGAAATATTTTCTCACAAATATAATAAGAGTTCCTACTTATCTTAGATTGTCAGTTTGTCTAGGTATTATAATATTTTTCACTGACACAGCAGGAGGTTTTCTAGGTTTTCAAAATATTTCGAAAATTCAGGGCCTGACAACCGTCAAAGTAAACTTCCGCCAGTAAAAATGAATATATAAATCTGCCATCATTTACGACTGAAAGTTTACATTAATATGGGTTTTGAATTGTTACATTAATAAGTTCTAATTAATAACAGACTTAAGAATGTCGAAAACTGACACAAACGTCATGGAAAAGTGTTTTCTATCTTCTTAGTTAGCATAATCCAAATATTGTTATATAGGTCTATAAAGGCGCACTTATATTTTAGTTATTCAGTTATTACTTAACGCCCTAATTAAAAAAAATCAGTATTTTATAATAACATTTCTATTATACATAATTTTTAGGATAAATGGTTAATTTCAGCTTAGAATTTAACATGAATAACATTCCTCAATTAATTTATTTTACGGTCGAACTCGGTCGAGCAAAGAGACCGCAGCAATTGCTCGTTATAAAAGAGTTCAAGTAATTAAATATTATAGTTCCTACATAAGTAACTTTGCGGAAGCTCACTTAAATTATTAAAATTTATAGAACAGGAAAGTTTTACATTTATGGACTAAATTAAATAAATAATGCAAGTTTGATTTTAAAAATCTATAATTGTACGTTTTAGAATTTATGAATACAAAAGAGTCTATAAATTTAGTTGAAGAAATCAAGATTATCATTTATTATTAAAGTTTATTATGTATATATTTCTTTTTGTCAAAATAATAAATTCATAAAGGGTAGCTTCTTTGATATACCGTATGCACTCGCGTATAAATCGACTCCAAATTCAAGAAGAATAACAGTCTCTACACCAGTACATAAAATAGTTATCTTCTTCTTATCTAAATACACAATTTACTGATATTAAGTAAAGCGAATAGAGCTACAAGAAAATACTGGTATGGAACATATTTTTTTCTTGAATTTAGGGGTCGACTTATACGCGAGTATATACAGTGTGTTCCGTTAAAGGGGTCCAATATTAATAGGGGTAACAGAGGAGATCACACGGAGCATAAATCAGTATATAATGCCTGGCCGGATCTCAATAATTTTCAAGTTACAGCAAATAGAATGAAAAATCGGAAATTTGTAAAAAAACCCTCATTGCTAAACTATCGATAATGCTACATAAAAACGAAGCACATATTTAGAAAGAGCAGAAAAATTCCTACGAAATGACATAAGTTGTTTTAGAATATTGAGAATTAATGGCGAGTTACAAGCTCTGAAACAGTGAAAAAATACAAAATCAAATATTTAGCAAAATAGTTAATCGTTAATTCCAAAAATGCAACTCTACCTACATCAAGGAAAATGTTATAAAATTTGGTCCATTCCGAAAGCTTTCGAAGAAGCTGACAATAAACCATATCAGTTTAATTGTATGGGAGAAATCAAGCAGTTCCCTAGTTACAACTCTGTACTGTTGCACGCTCGGAAAGGGCGAAACTCCGCCCATGACGATTGTAAACACCCCGTTTTAATATCTTTCAATTATACATTTCTGATCAACCTCTATCAATACCCTTTCATTATTCAGTCTGGTCAAGTGAATGACATATTGTGCAGCTCTCGCCTTGTCTTAAAGCAAACTCCGTGACTGCTCCATGAACTTTCAGGATGATGAAGAAGAAGTACTTTTTATGCAAATTTTCTATGTGTATAGGAAGAAAAGTGTAATAAAACAGCAGTCATCAGTGGGCGTTATGTTAAAGGGAGGCTGTTGTAAGTGGGATTGTAGTAAGTTGATGTATAATAATTATGCCGGAATACTCTAATGAAGAATATGCGGACATGCATCTGATGTACGGGCAAGCTCATGGAAATGCATGTCTAGCACAGCGCATGTACCGTGATCAATTTCCAAGGAGACGTTGCCCAAGTTCGAAACTCTTCATAAAAATCGATAGACGATTACGGGAGACTGGATCGTTTAATACAGCAAGCATTGATGCAGGGAAACCTCGACATGTACGAACACCTGCAATGGAAGAAGATGTACTGAATATTTTTAAAGATAACCCCTCCACGAGTACACGAGCTGCTGCGTCTGAAGTCGGTGTTTCTCACCAAAGTGTGTGGCGTGTTCTGAGTGCAGAAAACATGCACCCCTTTCATGTGCAGCGGGTACAACTGTTATCAGAAACAGATTGTGCTTTTCCCGTCGAACGCACAACAAAAGTTCAGTGTGAACATATGTGCAGGTGTCCTCGGCAATTATCTCATAGGACCATATTTACTCCCAGATGTACTCAATGGCAGTACGTACTTGGTTTTCCTACGGGATATCTTACCGCAGTTACTGCAAAATGTGCCAGCAACATTGCGCCACAATATGTGGTTTATGCACGATGGCGCACCGGCACATTTTTTCATAGGTGTTCGCAATCACCTCAATTCAACATATCCTGGGAAATGGATTGGACGCAGTGGACCTGTTGCTTGGCCTGCACGCTCTCCAGACCTCAATCCGTTAGATTTTTTTGTTTGGGGACACCTTAAATCGCTGGTGTATGAAACGCCTGTGGATACACCGGAGGATTTACTAGCGCGAATCGTTGTCGCTGCAGGAGACATTCCCAACTCCGTCGGAGTTTTTCGGCGTGTTCGCCAATCTTTACGACGTCGCTGTCGGCTGTGCGATTCTGTTAAGGGCGCAACTTCGAACACCTATTATAATAATGTCCGTTCGTCTGCCTTCCGACATTGAACTGTGCAGCGCAGGCCAGAAGACTATGCTTCACATATGTCATAAAGTACGTGGAATGTAATTCTTTATTTGTCATTTTTCTTTTATTTTCAACACTTTTTGGCACAGTATTTTGTAAGTCACAGACTGTGGTGTACTCAAATTGTAAATTACAAAGTTTGTATGAATTAATTTAAAATTTAGTGTCTTTTTTAAATTTATAATTAATAAAATTATTATGCTATTTTTTATTATTATTTCCTATCATAAATTATGATGCACATATACATACAATAATTGTCCATGTAAAACATGTACTGAAACTTCTTGCATAGTTACAAATCGCAATATTTTTAATTATTTCCGAATTTTCACCACCAGTTTAATTTTAAAGAATTTAACTTAAGCTTTATATCAATAAAAGACCACTTTAAAATGTAGACTATTATTGTAAAGTTATTTTGGTTCATTCAACTCTTGAATAATTAAAAATGTTGCATCTCAGAAGAAGCATGATCGAAAATGTATAGTTGAGAGTAATTAAAAAGGCGGTGTTTCCAATCGTGATGGGCGGAGTTTAACCTTTGCTAGTGTCAAAGAAAGCGGAGTTGTAACTAAGAAACTGATTAATTTCTCTCACACAATTAAACCGATATGGTTCATTGTAAGCTTTTTCGAAAGTTTTCGGAATGGACCAAATTTTACTACATTTTCCTTGTTGTAGCTAGAGTTGTCTTTTTGGAATTAACGATTAACTATTTTGATGTATATTGGATTTCGTACTTTTTTCACTGTTTCAGGGCTTGTAACTCGTCAATAAATATTGCTATTTTAATACACTTGATGTCATTTTGTAGGTTTTTTTCTGCTCTTTCTAAATATGTGCTTCGTTTTTATGTAGCGTTATCGATAGTTTAGCAATGAGGGTTCTTTTACAATTTTCCGAATTTTCATTCTATTTGCTGTAACTTGAAAACTATTGAGATCCGACCATGTTTTATATACTGATTTATGCTCCATGTGATCTCCTCTATTACCCCTTTTAATATTGGACCCCTTTAACGGAACACCCTGTATATATATATATATTAAAGGTGTAAAACATTTTTTAAGTAGCAGTTATCGATAATTCTCGTTGTATCCGACTTTTCCTCAATAGAACCCAGTTTTCAGCAATGTATTTTTATTGCATTGCTCAATGGCCATTCATTCATTACTATTCATTTCATTTCTTTTTTGCTAAAAAAATTTTTTCTCATAACACCGGAACTCGCTGTAAGTGAGGACTTTAGCTCTCTAAATTACTGGGATATGAATGTTTTAATTTTTCCAAACGTTATCTAATTTTAATTTTTCTTCTTCTGGATGATTTGTAGGGTGCAGTAAAACTCTTATTAAGGTCTTTTACCCTTTCAGGGGTAAAGCATTTTCAATGCCAAAGTGTTGAAATAAATGAATTGCACCGGAATTGACCAACAACTTTAATTGCAAATAAGAAAACGACAATAAAATACTTTCTTATTAAATGGATCATATTTTAACACAATTCTGGTGCCATTGTGAAGTTTGGGAATTAAAATATAAGTGGTTTCATAATCATACCACCGCCCCAGAAAGGGTAAAATTGTGATACATGTGCTTGATGACATTGCCGTTTTAAGATATTCAATTCATATGAAATTTGCAATTCCTGTTTGCTTGTATGCAATTCTAGATTGTAAAGTAAAAAACAAGTATAATAATACTAAAGCGCTTTTCTTTTTATGAATTCTTTAGGTAACATTTAACCCTTACCGGCGCGGAGTAATTCTGTTTATAAACTGATGAAATAATGGACTGACGCCGCAATTTATAAACGAATTTTTAGAAAATATGAACTTGCTTATTTTCATGCACATTATAATAGGAAAATTTTAGTTAAATATTCTTGGTGCCGTTTGTCAGTTTTGGAATCAAAATTAGGTGTCCTTTTTTAAGGCCACTGCGCCGGTAAGGGTTTAATTAGTATCGTTAATATAATTTATTAACTTGCGAACGTTGAAAACTTAGTGAAAGTCATTATTTTAAAATTGGGACAGTTTTCAGTAACATAAGAACATGGTCGACGGCGTCTGTACGCCACCTTTAACCACTTAACTGCCGCGCCCGTGACTTTCACGATCAGTTTGGGCTGTACATTTTTTAAAATTCAGATTCCTTGATTCTCACCAATTGCTTAACCCAATGAGGGGCAAGCAAAATTTTTTCTAAATATTGAATTCTCACCAGAATAATCGAAAAGTTTTATTTTTAAATAAGGAAAAGCAATTTTTCAACGATTTTCCTCCAAAGAAAAAATATGAAATGTAGTTAAAATTTTCTGGTGAGAATCTTGCTTAAACACCCCTCAAGGGGTGAAATAGTGCCATTGCCTTTATTTTTCACAAAATTTTATCCACCATTAAATATGGTGAATATATCTACACAAAAAAGTGGTCGCAATGAAACAATCTGAAATTCTTAAAACAGTAACCTACACCCATCAGACGGGACGTTTAACCCTTAAATCATGAATTATTCTTTTAGAATTGTGTTTATATTCTTATATTAAGGTTTAGACACAGAAATTTTAAGATAGATATTAAACTTTATTTAGTAGCGTAATTTTTTGAACCACAGGATTAATCTATATATATAAATGAAAGTCTGGATTTTGTATTAATCAACGCGCAGCCCAAACTACTGAACGTAAAATTTTGAAAATCGGAGTAAAAATACTTCTTATGACATAGAGTGCCGCTAAGAAAGGATTTTCTAAAATTCCACCCCTAAGGGGGGTAAAAAATAGAACGAACTTTTAAAAAATTCCTTAAAAATCTAATTTTATAATTATTTTTCAACTGATAACATATTTTAGAGTATTTTGGTATGCTGAATCGAATGGTACAAAACAAATTCTTCTAAGTCTAATAGTTCATGAGATAATTCATATTTTTCTAATTTGGCACAATCTTTGGCGCCAAAACCTCAAACTTTCAAGTGATAATTTCTAAAAACTGATTCCCTTCATTCCGTTACTACAGCAAGGGAAGTAATTCAAATTGAATAGTTTTTTAATCAATTCTTTTGGTTAAATAATTAAAACAACTATGTCAGTTATGAAAAAAAAAACACAAAAGTCTCAAAAACTAAAGCAAAAAAAACAAACAAAAAAAAACCTGTTGTACTTTTCGTTCTACCAACATCATGCCAAAATATATGATATCGTGCCATTTATTTCAACCCTAACGTGCAAACGATTTTTATTGGAAACTGTGCCAAACATTGACATTTGCTATTTATTGAATGTGAATATTTTTTATGAGTATTATCTTATCGTAATCTCGTAAAACTATTTAATTTGTTATTTTTTGAATAGAAAATATTTAATATTAATTATAACTTACATTTATTACTGATACCGACATAGATTTTATCATATGGCAGTTATCTGATGATGAGGAAGCTACAATAAAATTATTTCAGAAGTTAGAAATTATACATATAAAAATGTTTTGTTCAAAAAATTGACGTCATTCTAAGCAGAAAATGCACATTTTTATACATATGTAAAATAAAAACTTTAACTATAAGAGCGGTAAATTGAAGCAGCACTTTAATTTGAATGCTTTTTAAATTAAAACATGTTTAATACAGACAGTCAAATTTCAAGACAACAGTTTAGGAAGAAAAAAAAGGCTAGCTATGGCGTCACATTTTATCAAATCTTTTCAACGTGTATTCAAACTCACAGTAAATAAATGGCTCCTATATTTTCTTTACTGCTTCGATTGTATACAACAGCCATATCTTATAGCTATTCGTTATAGTTAAGTGTTTTATTTTTTAGATCCAGTGACAACATTTTCTGTGATTTATAGTAAAAAGAGAGAAGTTATTTCCTTTTTCAAAAAAATCCTTGACTGATGCCACGACTTAAAATTTGTGGAAAATGACAACATTTTCATCTAATCATTCTACATTTAATTTCCATTAATGAACAATTTAATCTTATGTTTAAGAGTGATGTTTTATTTAGAGTAGAAAACCTCTTGATCTAATACTTTAATTAAAGCGTATAATTATACGTAAAGGTTTTAGCTTTAAGCAAATAAAATTTCAAATTTACCAAATAAAATTTCAGTACCTGTTACCTCATTTGGATGCATTTATTGTATTTTTTCCCGTATTGTGAGAAATCGTATACTTCTGTTACGCGTGCCAATGAAAACATGTAATTTAATTTTAAAAGTTAAAAAAATACCAAAATTTTGTCAAAAGAATATCTTTTTTTCTGAATGTGAGTTTTTTCACAAGTGTCAAGTTAAGGTTTTTCATAAAGTTAAGGCTATTCACAAATCCAAATGAGCTACTTTCTGACATATTTTTTTAATTAATTTTTGTTCGGAAATGCATGAAATTGTCAGGAGTTCTTATTTAAAAACTATGTAACCGAAAGACAGTTTCCATTTTTGGTAAAGGCATAAGATCTTTCAGTTGGTCTTTTGAACTGAATTTCGGACGCAACACCGCGATAAAAGAGAAAGAAATATAGTTCTCACCTGACCACAATTGCTCATAACTCGATAAGTAATTTATTTATCAAGAAATGGAAAACTCATTTCAATTCCAAATCGCTTCGATAGTCAGGCCTACAAATTTTAATCCTTCACGTTTAATGAGTCAGAAAGTTTTGCGTTGTTGAGCAGGGAGTAAATAGCCACCTTAAGCATTATTGCAGGTTAGTATTTTCTAATCGAGTTTCATGCCAAATATTCGCATAAAACATAAGCTATACTATATTGTTTTAAACAAAAGTGCATGCCATAATAGGTGTGAGGCACATTCATTAAAATACGAATACGCCAACTAGCGCACAGCTTGATTACTGAAGATTAACCCGCCAGCACTTAAAGAGATAAAAATAGTTTTGCATTTTTCATTCAGGTAATAAGACTAATCTTTCATAATTGGGTTCACATGATCGTATAACTTTCCTGTATGACTTTCCTGTGACTAAGGAACGGAAAACAATATGATACGCACTAGAACCTTCCATGAAAAACTAATAGTGCAAGTCGCATGGAAATTCATTCTGTAAAACTCAAGTTGTAGGCACCCGGAACGAAATTCCAATTTACATTTTATATACTTATTAGATTATTTGAAGTAATTTGATTTGATATCTGTTAAAATCGTGTTTTATTTTATCTTATTATTGGCGTTTTAATTTCGTTTGCCAATTTAGTTGTTGAACATTACACAAAAACATACAAATTATGAATTATTTACCATGTTTTTGAACACTTGAGTTAATATTTTGCATTTAAAAAATATTCATGCATGAAAATTACTTTAAAATCCATAAAAAATCTTTAAATTGAGATAAACATTACAAACCAATATTACCGAAAGTACTTTTGTTTTCTAAAAGATGTCGGAACAATCGAATGTGCGATGTTTAGAGGTTAAATGTAAAAGGTAAATTTATTGTTTGTGTTAGGTTATTCATAGTCATGTTTTTTCTTTATACTATTGAATTAAAGGTAAACGGGTTCATCTTTCGTAATCGGGTTGCACGCACCTTTAAAAATATCCATGCTTGAAAATTACTTTAAAATTCATTAAAATCAGAAAATTGAGATACAATTTTGAAAGAAATTTCATTTGAAAGAACTTTTTTCTATTAGACATTGCAAAAAACGAAATTGTGTGCTGTTTAGAAATCAGAAAACTGGCAGTAAAGGCACAATTTACGGGTTAAGTTGTTGCCGTTATCAGTATTATGTCTATGTTTTTACTTTATAATGTAGATATATACCATATAAACGAGAATTTCACTAAATGCTGCGCGATTTGGTGTTTTTTTTTTTTTTTCGTATTGTCAGAAAACTCATACATTTTTCTTTTACATACGTCAAAGAAAACACGCATTCTATTATTAAAGCTCAGGGACTTTACTATGGTTGCGAGACAATAACTTCATGTTTTCTTATTGTCTTTATAACGGCTTATGGATAGGAATTCACAAATTTCAGTTATTGTGATAGCGGTATTATATCATTTTAATTTATTTTACCTGGAAGGTTCCTTATAATTGACACGGGCGAAGCCGGGTAGTTCTGCTAGTCTATATATATAAAAGAAAGTCTGAATTTCGTATTAATCAACGCGCAGCCAAAACAACTGAACCTAAAATTTTGAAAATTGGAGTAAAAATAGTTCTTATGGCACTGAGTGCCGCTAAGAAAGGATTTTCTAAAATTCCACCCCTAAGGGGGGTAAAAAAGAGAACGAACTTTAAAAATATTCCTTAAAAATCTGATTTTATAGTTATTTTTTCAACTGATAACATATTTTGGTGTATTTTTGTATGCTGAATCGAATGGTACTAACTAAATTCTTTTAAGTCCAATAGTTCGAGAGATATTTCATATTTTTCTAATTTGGCGCTATCTTTGGCGCCAAAAGCTCAAATTTTCAAGTAATAATTTCTAAAAACTCATTCTCTTCATTCTGTTACTATAGCAAGGGAATAAATTCAAATTGAATAATTTTTTAATCAATTCTTTTGGTTAAATAATTAAAACAACTATGTCAATTAAGAAAAGTATTACAAACGCCTCAAAAACTAAAACTAAATTAAAAATAAATAAATAAATCTGTGGTACTTTTTACTTCTACGAACACCATGCGAAAATGTATGATATCGCGCCATTTATTTCAACCCTAATCGTGCAAACGATTTTTGTTACAAACCATGCCAAGCATTAACCTTTGCTATTTATTGAACGTGAATATTTTTTATGAGTATTATTCCATCGTAATTCCGTAAAACTTTTGAATTTGTTATTTTTTGAATAGAAAACATTTATTATTAATTATAACTTATTTAATACTGATTACTGACATAGATTTTACTATTTGCCAGTTATCTGATGAGGAGGAAGCTACAATAAAATTATTTTAGAAGTTAGGAATTATACATATAAAAATGTCTGTTCAAAAAACCATGAATGGCTTCATTCAAAGAATGAAATGTTTACTGTAGTGTGAAAAATACGTATTACGTACGCCATGCTGCAGTAGTAAAATATATTTACAATTTGAAGACTGCAGTTTAAATTGACTATATTCTATTACTTGCAAAATATTTATTTATGCTTTTATTTTAAGTACTTATTTTTATTGATCTAAAAAACTGGTATGTAAGCATGTAATTTTCAAAAGATATATTTTTTAAATGCTCATTTTTTTATCAACAAAATTATTTTTTTTTCAAATGTTTCATTTCGTTTTATAGACAATGGCATTATTTATACTTCGCCTGCGTATATTACAAAATACTATTTGATGTTGAAATAAAATTTTTTGGTTTAAGGTATTTTTCTTCTTATTATTTTTTCTTTTCATCATTTTAAATGAAATTAGTTATACATATATTTTAAATGAAATGAGCAAAAGACATGTATGAACTAGTAAATCTGCAGATCAAGAGCCTCAACGTCATCTCTGCAACTCATTGTTTTTATCAAACTTTGCGTAATATTAATCTTTCTACAAAAACAAATTTTAAACTATTTAAATTACACAAACATTTATAAAAGGAAAAAAATATTTCGATAGTTTCAGACATTAAAAGCGTTAAATTAAACACGTTGTTATGTAAGGATATTCTGAAATTCTCAGGAGCTACTTATTCTAGTAATTTTTATATAATAAAGCAAATTTC
Source organism: Maratus speciosus (assembly GCA_963932465.1). Taxonomy (NCBI): domain Eukaryota; kingdom Metazoa; phylum Arthropoda; class Arachnida; order Araneae; family Salticidae; genus Maratus; species Maratus speciosus. Next base: position 216,643,322 of record OZ010794.1, read on the forward strand.
TTCAGGGGGGCTCTGCCCCCCTGAACCCCCCGTTGTGTAATTTATTTTGCATTTGTAATTTTCTACTGATTGAGTTAATGATTACCCTATATCTATTTTTTGCACTGCGATTTATAAGGATAAGCAATAATTCGGTCAAGCATTTTACGTTATCCTAATATCCATACAGCAGTATTTACTTGCCTGCTAACCACAAATACCTGTATCTAATGGATAAAGAACTTTTGGAAATGTAAGCTGAAACATCTAATTTAGAAATCTAATACCTTTATAAATTTTGTTTATAAAAAAATAATTTTGATTACCATTCTGCAATATTTATATCTAAGATCTAATCTAAATATTAAAAAATGTACTTGATAGCATTAACTTACTAAAATCACCCTAAAGTAGGGGGCTTCTAAACCTAACAGTTAATAATTCATCATCGTTAAATAGATAAACATGATTTGGCGCCTTTAAGTATTTTTTGTGATTTTCTTTTAATAGTATCTACATTTAATTTAAAATCGTGATGTTACAAATACCGTTGAAATTTGACGCAAACCTATGTTCAGGTCAAATTACGAAAGGTTAACTAACATTTCATTTCCCTTAGCCGGACTTTCTGTTTCATTTTTCGTAATAAGGATTATTTTAATAATTTAATTTATTTTACACTCTACAAGCTGTTACACGGACGTTGTTCACGTAGCATTAAAATAGAGATAAATGCATTAAGTAAAACATTTCACTCCCCACCAGACATACCAAGTCTCAAGCTTTTTGCACATCACTATTATCTTAGAGAAAATGTTCTTTTAAATCGCGCAAATGTTTCAATTAAATAAAGTAACATTTTCTGTATTAAAATACTGGTATCCAGAACGCCGGAGGCTTGGCAGCTCTGCTCCTCTTAATAAAAACATATATGATTAACCAACACTTTATCACATTTTATAGGAGACAATACGGAATTTCTTATTTGTATGGCCTTACATATATCTCAGTCATAAAAATGTAAAATTTTGTGCCAATTAATGCACGCAATTGCGAAAATGAAATCGCAAAGAATGAGAAAAGGAAGGCCAAGTAAAATCGTGTAAATCGAGGAATCTTTCTTCGTAGTGCTGGGAAAATACTGCTACAAAAACTATTTTAGGTGGTATTTGGTGTGAAATGTTTATGTATTCATTCCTGTCCTATATATCCTTTTTTTTATTTTTTATTTGCTTATTCCATTTTTCTTTTGCACGTGAAAATCTTACAAATTAAAATTAACTCTTTGGGAGAAATTGTTATTCATTTTTTTTGGCAACAATAAAGTTTATAAAATTTAACAGAATAATGTCAGTTTATTCTGTATAAAAATAACGAACTTTTTCATTTATAATCAAATAGTTGAATAAATAAATGAAAATATTATTCGATATAGTATATAAATACTATTTTCATTTCTGCGTTTAAATAAATCTATATGCAAATATCTATGCAAAGGCATTCATTAATTCATTCCTTTTGCTTTGATTTGACCTCGAAAAACCATACATACTTTCACATTTATGATATTTTTAGATGAGATGCTGTTGCTACGCAACGGTTAAAAGAAAAAATGAAATATAAGTAAATTCATAAAATAAAATGTTTTATATTATTCGAACACATGTATAAAATTCTATCATAAGTTATACACCTAATTTAAAAGCTCTGACAAATGTTTTGACAAAATTGCAAACTAATAAGAATAATTTAATACTCTTATTTAAAAATTTCAGCATCCAAAATTTACCATTTAAATCTATTATTCATATGAGCGATTTCTTTCAACAAATGAAAATTTGAAAATCGTCTGACTTCCCATAGAAAAGCATTATATCACAAAATAAAATGTTCTGTATATTCCGAACGAATGAACCAAATTTAACCCAAAACTATACAGCTAAATCCGGGGAGCTCATCAACATGCCCAGGGAATTTCAAGCCGATCGGATGCTTTTTGCGGCAGTTATCGCGGAACAGACAGACAGACTAACGGAAACCAAAACTTTTCGTGTCTCCACAGTAAGCCTTCACTGACGTTTCGGCAACTAACGGAAACCAAAACTTTTCGTGTCTCCACAGTAAGCCTTCACTGACGTTTCGGCAATTAATGATGTCGATAAAACAAGAGTTTTTTTTTTTTTTTCATGCTTATAGTATAGTGTGACGAAATGTACACCTGCAAGCAGTTTTTTCCGCATGGACTATGCATTGTTATAGTAACGTATATATTTTAAGAAATTAACAATTGTAATCTTGGAAACTAGCCGCCCTTGGTGACCAGTTTGGTCTCCCTTAAAATTTAGGTTTGGGAAAGCATGCTAAGCATTGTATCGTGTTACTTTTATTCATAATTTAATTTACTTGAACGTTGAACTCCTTAAATATAATTAATATAATCCCTCAAGCTAATATTAGTTTTTGTTGCATTAAAATATTTCAATTTGTTGATTTTCTGTAAATAACTAAACCCTATTGCTTTACATTGGAAGTCTATGGGAATTTGACGAAATATTAGAGATATCGATAAGTTGGCGTCACTTTTGGCGATATATCTCCAATGTAGCGACAAACGTGGCTGCATTTGGCGACAGAACAGGGGCCCCCTATGGCAACCCCCCCCCCTTATAGGTATGGAGATGCATTAAATGCTGTTTAATGACTAGAAAATTAAGATACAAAAAGAGATAAACATAGAAGTCAAAATAATAAGAAAATAATGGTTGTTTTAAAACTGTTTTGTAACTATTTAATGCTTATATTAAAAATCACACACAATTTTTTGACCGAAATTCACGCCTTTTTTTTTCGTTACGGTACATTAATCTATCGTGGGCTTAGAACACGATTATGACTAATTCACTGCTTTTTCTGATACTTGCTAAAAAACGCAAGCATATGAATTTATTAAATGATATATAATTTTTACTCTGTTTGTTTTTAAAGTAAGGACAGCAGGAAAGAAAAATTGAAACATTATGTAATCTTTTTTTAGGATTTCTAAATGTATTACTTAGCATATAATCCTAAATTAATTAATTAATAATTGATAAAAATATACATTTTAAAAAAATATTACATTCTTCATTTTAGGTAGATTTCGTAAGAAATACTACCTATTGCAGTCGTTACCATGGTGCGACTTTTGAAAAATTCCTTCATAACTTTTCATTATAGGACCCCAGGAACTCAAAACCACCCCCACCTAAAAAGTTTATATATATGTATGTATGTATGTACTAAATTTTTTCCGCACGATAAAAGTCGCAATTATGCACGGATTGTCTTCAAACTCGCCAAAAACTTTGAGATGGCTAATATCTCGGCGGGGATTGAAAATGGGCAAAATCGGCCCAAGGGAATGGAAATGGGGAGGGTTCAAAATTTTAAATACCGTCTTAACACGATTCTGATAAAACCAGCTCATACACAACAATGACAGGAAGAAAAAAATATTTTTCGTTATTAATTATTTATAGCAGTTGCCAACAATTAAAAAAAAAGCAATAAAATTCTCACAACAACAATTGCTTTCCTATTGCAAGTTTTTCACGTGGAAAATTAAATTGAATAAATAGTTTGACGAATTGAAAACAAATTGAATATTACGTCATAAGTATTCTAGAGCAAGATTTCCGCTTGAAAACTGAAAATAAAATAAATAGCTTGATGAATTAAAAAACACAAAACAAAATATTGCGTCATATTGGAAATAAAATGGACCTCAGCAGGTGAATATGTAACGGCATGTGAGTTTGAAGAAACGTATTAAAACATGATAAAACCCCGACTATGGAAATATTAACTTATTGAGGTTATATAACACTTTGAGGTTCTCTGAATTTGCAATAGCTATTTTTAAAACCTATTCCATATACATGCGTGTGCGTATTCGTGTATATTAGAATTTTCACAAAATGTTTAGCTCCTAGAGCTCATTTTTAGTGAAAGAACTGGGTTTATCTCTAATCTTGATTTAAGTTTTGGTGGTGAATTTAGTACTTAACTTCGAAATGTACCTCCGCCTGTAGGCCCGAGCCAGCAGGGATTTTTTAAATTTATTTTCAGCATTTTTTATTTCAAAATGTTTCATTGTTGCAGTTTTACTCATTTGGTATATTTTGGCGAGTGTTCATTGGTGCATAATTAAATCTATTGTTGTTCCAACTCGGATAAAATTGTACGAAGTACAGAAAATATTTGGTGAGTTATCACCTGAGATAGGCTAACAGTAAAATGCCTTAAAATAAATGTATTAATTTATAATTAATTTTTTCTAATATTAAAGAGTAGCATTGTCATTATTGACCTATAAACACACCTGTAAATATAATGTTTATAATTCTAACATACCAAGAAGTGAGTTAAAAATCAATTAGTGATTGCAAAAATCCATCTTTACATATAAAAACTAGGTTGACTTAAATAAAAAAAAGGTGCAAAATTAGAATTACTGGTTGAGAAATAGTAAAAAAGACAGGCAATCGACCAAAATAGGAAGTTGTGAAAGAGGGAGAATTTACCGTAGCGAAGCGCGGGTACTCAGCTAGTATTTCTATATAAATGGAGTGGTTGCTAAGAACTTAATTTATTTATTAATAATTAAATAAAAAGTGATGCAGCTATACATCTATATGCATTTAAAGGGTTAATAGACACCTTAGGAAAGAATGGTAAATACAGCACTAACAAGAAAAAACAAGAAGAAAAATGTTAACTTCTTTAATCACAGAATTGAATGATTAAATAAGACAAAAATTTCTTTAAATATAATGCTAATCATCAAGCACAGAAATTGTCAATTAGACTAAATTTACAAAATGTTGAGCACGCATGTGCTGCCATCTAACTGCTGTTACTTCTCAAAAGGTTGTGATGCTTAACGAAAGAATCCTTCACAAACGAAAGGCATTTACTAAGCAGACTACATTATTTTTAGATAAATGTTTTCTACGCACCTGTAATTATAAAAAAAATATATATCGATGATAATAAAGTAACAGGAAATGAAATGGAAACAGAAGTATATTATTAGTTTATACACACCATGATTAAAACTGTTTCCGTTTTGTAAGAAATTAATTATCATCTTTCTTCATCGTGTTATTAAAGAATTTGTATCTGTAATTTTAACCCACTGACCGCCAAGCAAAAGGGCACATCTGTAATTGTGCTTTCTCTGTATTTTTATTAAATGCAAAAAATAAAATAAAATAAAATAAAATAAAGATGATCTTTTCAACATGATATAAAAAATTCAATTACGTAAACGAATATATTCCTTGAGAGTATTAATCATAACTTAAAGTTTTAAAAATGCATTATATCTGTAGAATTAAACTAATTTAAATAATGCTACGATTTCAATGAAAATTACAGCTCAGTAAACGATATGTATCAGATCATAGCGCTGAAAAGGTTAATTCTTCGCAATTTCAATGTGTGCCCGTTGTAGAGTACATTTCATTATCTCTTTTCTCTTCATTTTTTTATAAACGAGTCCTTTTGTCACACACATTCTATTGAATTATATGCTGCAGTCTCATTGAGTTTTCACCTAATGGAGATCTCTCTGCATTAATTGCTGACGAAACTGTAGTTGTGCATATTTTTACTTGGAATATTCAGGATTTTCGATGCCCTTCGCCATTGCGCCAAATTGTGACAAAATGCTTCATTTGGCGAGTAAATGGACCAATAAATTCGTTAAATTGCGAGTGCTCAATCTCTGCCGTAATTTGTGTGTGTATGTGTGCGTGAGTACAAGGGTCACTCTTATCCGTATTACTTGAGTTCTCGTTGCAGAAAAATGAATTTGAGGCATACCATATAATTCAAACAAAGAAACGACCTGCAGCAGTTTTATCCTATAACATACAACATGCTACACTTTATTGCAATCTTGCCACAACATTAGTTAACTGTGAGAGAGTATTTAGCATAATGAACAGGAACACAACAAAAATTAAGTTGAGAAATCAAATGTGTATAAGAAATACCAATAATGCAATAAAAAGCCGAGGAATTCTAGGAAAAAAAGTTTCTATGAATGTTACATACATTTTGTGATTTATATTTTGAATTTTTCGGAATTCATTGAATGTAATATTGTAATCCTGAAATACTTTTGATGAAAAACTTCATTTCATAATATTTTAATGAGTTAAATTGGGCTTCGCATCCTTTCTCGATTGAGCAAGACATTTACAATGCACTTATTTTTAATAATTTCCGTAGCGCATAGTTTAATTTAGATGAATAGCCGATCTATAAACAGTTATAAAATATTAGGGTTTTTTAGAACATATTGCAAAAAAAAAAGTTACATTAAGGGACTAAAGATAGATTTTTCAAAGTTCCACGACGTAAAATGTTTTTGCCTTTGGCTACTGTTTTTCATTTCTAATTAGCCAAATTGTTAAAGTTAGCTAAAGTCAGCCAGAACGCTGCTCATATGGATATAAAAGAAGGTAAACTTCCATATAATTGCTTTGGGATTTTTTTCGATTGAATGATTTTCATCAATAGAAAAGACTTTCCTAAAGTATCGAAAATACACTACACTAATACAGCAAACTTTTTGTTCTCAGAGTTAACGCTGTGACGAGGTTTAAAAAAAGTATGTCTTTAGTCGGAGGCGTGTCATTTCTGAGTGTTCACTGAAAACGACTGTCCTCTGACAATATGAAAACATATTGGAAAATAAATTTTCGCCTTATTTGAATGTCATATTCAGGCAGATATTCTCACAAAATGAGGCAAACATATTTACACGTTTTTTTTTTTAATGTTCTAAGTTGCAGGGATGAGATTTCTGACTTTTGGTACACCAGTATAATCTTAGAGAAAATGTTATTTCATTTAATCAGGACATTTTTGCTATTTAGCAAAGCAACATTTTCTCTAAGATTATACTAGTACGGAAAAAATCTGAAATCTCATTCCTGAAGTTAACGTCGTCGAAAATCAGTTTCTGTAAGAAATTGACCAGTATTTCTATACTTGACAATATTTCTTTCTTTCTTGTAATAAAAATTTGCTATTATTCTGTACCGGAAAAAAATATGTGATAAAACTGTAATAGAAAAATTCAAAATTGTTGTTAACCATCTTTAATTGATTATTCTGATGGCATCGCAGTGCTAACTTGTACCTATCTGGGTCAAGTTAGCGTTAGATTAAAATAAGAAGGCTCTTTACACTTATTGCTACTATTGTCTCCGAGTCCCTCCTTCAAACTACCAACTACTGTACTAAATATTCTTTAAGATCATTTCGTACCTTATACGATTAAAATGAGATGGATACCACTGAAATGAAAAGCATAAATATCAAATCAATAGTTTTTACTCGTGATTTTTAGAATATAAACAAAACCAATAACAAAGGATATAATTCATAAAGTCTACTCACTGAAGTGCATCGTGGCTAATGTTCAATGAGAAAAATGACATTTTATTTGCAAAACTTCACTAAAATTTGGAGTCAATTTGGTACGGATGATTCTCATCGATCTGTTAACTCCTTGAGGGACAAGTAAATACGTTTGTGTAATTCTGGATTCCCACCGGAAATTTAGTATTTTTTTTTTTTCAAAATAAGGAAACACAATTTTCGGACTTTTTCCACCAAAGTTAAAAAAGTAATATTCCATAAATTTTTTCCGGTGCAAATTTTCATTAATCGTAGGTGGAATAAAATATATCCCACCGCCCCTCAAGGGGATAAGGTAGACATCAGTGAGTGGTAATCTGTAATTTATAATGAAGTTCATTTTGGAGGATTCTGCTTCACACACCTAAGTTGAGTCAAACATGGTCAGTATTGCCAGATTGGTGACTTTTTTAATTCAGATTATTTGACTGTCACCACTTTTTAAAAATAGTATAATTCGCCTTATTTTTCAGAATTTTTAATATCTTTTTAAATAGGCCGAATATTTCTATTTCAAACAAGCAGTGACAATCAACAATCTGGGGAAAAAAAAAGTCTCCAATCTGGAAACACTGTACATGGTACACAATTTTATAGTTGAAGCTTTTCATTCTGGATATTTCTTTTCACACAAAGTTCGTCACGGCCAAGAGTTTTTTGAACTTGGGCATAAAAGACCTTCTTCTTGGAACTAGATGATTTCCAACTGTAGTGCAGCAACATCTGCCGCTTCACTAGTCCATGTATCATTAGGCATAAGGGGAAAACGGTTGTTGACGAGCTTTACAACACTCTCAAATAATTAAAAGAGTCTTCTTAAAATTCAGATTAAATTTTAAAAAAAATCTCCAAACTGGCTGATGTCAATATTCTCACTACTTTTGCAAACTTATTTAATCCTTAGCGAGGCAATGTTCTTCAGATGCAAAAATGTTAAACGATTGTTTGACACCAGAATTTACGAGAAAAATTATATGAAAAAAGTAAAAGTTTATCTTCCCGTACATTAGGTAAAGCAAAATTAAGTTTTAAAATTCTGGTGCCAATACGGCTTTTAAGAAGTAAAATTAAGTGGTACATATAATATATCGGTGTCCTTCATGGTGTCAAGGTTTAGAAAGTGTAAAGGTTCTCCGCAAATATCTTCTGAGAAGAGGTAAATAATTTTACTTATGAGAGAAGTTAGCACAGAATTTTGCCTTTTCCTTGTAGTTCCTTGTGTAAGAATTTCAGGCGTCAAATTTGCCTGTAATTCTGAGCGACTCAATGTTAACTTTTGGCTTCAAGAGTTGAGTTGAGTTGGGTTGATTGTTGACGGCCAATTATCTACACGAGGGATATGGGCCCTAGGGGGAGTGCCTTCCGTGGAGGTCTTTCTAAGGGAACCTAATCCGTATTAACGCATGGAAATCCACGGTTCGAAGAAAACCACGAAAACTCCGAACGATTAGGCCGACGGGCGCGATTGGGTTCGAACCCAGCACCTCCCGCCTACCAGCTTCGAGAGTTTGGCTTCAAGAGAGTCACTGGGAAATCAAGCAGCGATTTTGTGTTGGAGCGATTTCTGAAGTCTGAAACGAAGCGAGTCAACAGCAAAAGTTAATGAAATGCTCGAAAATAAACGTGGTACGTTACTGGCAGAAAATCTGGCGAGTCGTAGGCGATTTTTATCGCTCGAAATTGTTACTTGTAATGGAATTTTAAAGGTTCATTTAATCTTTTGACCACTGATCTTCGATGTCTTTAGGTACTGCGAAGAATCTTTCAAAGAAAACGAATTTACTTAGCCATTTCACGTTGTTGCGGAGGAGCAAGTCGTCAAACTGAGCATCACTCTCTTCAAGAATACTTTAACTTGTGTTAAAGTGATGCTTTACCCCTTTATCTACTGCTACTACACCCTTTATCTACTGACGGCACTTATAAGTACCACTCATCTTAATCCATGGCCCCATAGTGAATATTACTAATATTCTAATGGTACTTTGCAAAAACACTATTTTAACTCCAATTTACCGAGATTCCTGGCAGCAATAATTCTAGGTTTGTCAGTTTAACGAGGAAGGAGGCTATCTTTGAAACACTCGATGTGCTTTTTTCCGACATTTTGTACAGATTCCCAAGTTCGTCTTTTTATTGCTGCAAAAACAGTAAAGGATATCAGATAAGTGTTGGTTTTTTTGCGTTCATTATGGTCTTAGAATACAAATTGACAAGCTATTTCAGGTGAACGGTATATGTATTTGATTTAACAGTAGAATTACTCGGTGGTACCGCCAGTACACTGGGTGTTCGAGAAAAACTCCTTGTTTTCCTTTCATCTGTATAGTTATTCATCGTTTTCATCTGCTTTCAAATGTAATTACAAAAACTTTGTTTAGTAATAATTTTCCTAGTATTTCTTTTCTGTTTCATTATTATTTTTTATAGGAAATTTAAAAAGTTGTGGCACCGGCTCCGTTTTGATATGCTAGAAATGGCATATGTAAATTCATATTCTTCATATATGGAGATGGGAGAAAACATGTTGTTCCTGGAATATAGACGTCGCATAACAAAAGGACTCCTAACAATATCGAAACAAAACAAAAAAAAATAAATAAAAGGTTTTTAACCCTTTCAGAGGCAAAGTATTTCCAATGCCAAAGTATTGAAATAAATGATTTGCCCCGGAATTTGCCAAAAATTTATTTTTAAATATGAAAAAGGCTATATTTCACATACTTATTAAATCGAAAATATTTTACCACATTTCTGGTGCCACTTGAAATACCTTGTACATAGCTGCCAACTTTTACGCTTTTTTGCTACCACTAAAATTTCATAGAGATTTTCGCCTTATTTAATGCTGACATCTCGATGATTAAATAAGACAATATTTACTGTAAAGTTTTCGTGGTAGGAAAAAAGCGTAAAAGTTGGCAGCTATGCTTGTAGGTTTTCTGATACGATATTTTAGTCATAGTGTACTGGCGGAACATTAAAGTACCAGTTTAATTAACTACCTCTAAGGAATTAAATTTATCACTGGTGAATATATTTTTTATTTATCCTTTAATTTACATTGTAGTAACTGAAAAAAAAAAATACCTGAAAAGAAATTCAGTAGATCATAATGCAGTAGATAAAGGGTTAGAAGAAGGTTACCAACGCCGAGTAGTGGCCACGACTATCGCCTGTATGTTACGTGTTGTACTTCGTAACATTAATGTTTCCTGTTATTCACATTTCGTCGTGGCCGCACAAAACTTGCCCTCAATGCGGATGCGGGACGCGGTCCGTCATTTGGTGAAGTTTGCTTAAACAAAAATTTTGTTTGAACAAAATAAACTTAAAATCAAATTAACATACACTGTTAGAGAAAGATCTTGAATACAATTATTAGATATTTTTAGACGAAAATCGCGAATCGAATTAACCTAGTGATATTGAAAACTTCCTTCTAAAAGCACTGCTAAGTCTCCGGCTCTTTTGGATACCTGAAATTTAATACAGAAAATTATGTTTTACATTTAATTAATGGGAGCATTCTGTAAGTTAAATATACAGTATTTTTTACAAGGAAATATGGTTACGCAAAAACCCGGACACTTGATAATGGAGTTATGGATAAAGAGGAGGAGACATATAGTGTACTGTCTACCAGTTGCGAATGAAGTAACTGAGGAGGTTCTCACAAGATGGCGGCTGCTTTTTTTAAACTGGATCTTCAGTTTCTGATTACCGCCAAGGGAAACATACCACCAATAAAACTGAATAGAAAATTTCCTCTTAATTAAGCATCTTATTCATGGAATTTTTTCTCAAAAATGTCGTAAAAATATCTATTTGTTTTTACTGGTGTCAGTATGTCTTGTAAAACTATCAGTTTGTTTCCCTGGTTGTCACAATATTCCGGAAACGCAGGACGTAACTAGCGCCAAAGTAAACTCCTAACAGTAAAAAATGAAAATCTATTTCTATCATTATTTATGACTGATATTTTGTAATATTAAGTTATTTAAATCAGTTGAAATTTTCCATATAAATCTACTGGTCGAAGTTTCCACCAGCGGTAAATAACTCCTAAAATTGCGGTTACACTGGAAAGTACACTATTTTAAGGATACGTCAGTTCCTCTTTTTTAATAGTTCCATGCACTTGATAACACTGTCTCTAAAGCACATAACCAGTGGTGCTATGCACGCTCCTGACTAATACAGCTAACGAAGTTGAATTTGCAGGATTTTACATTTTAAAAGAAATTTTTTTCGAACCAATATGCAATCAAATGTTTTCATTATTATGTAACATATAATAACCATTTTTTGCTAAAATGAAATGTTTTAGTGAACCTTTAAAAATGTTAGTAATCAATTCTTTAGTATTTTTTTTTAATTTAAGAATCTTTATTCAGTAATTTTTAATAGTATCCCTCACCTATCTTAAAACTTTCAGGGACAAAGCAATTCCATTTCTAAAGTGTTGGAATTAATGATTGACACCGGAATTTGAAAACAAATTTATTTTTACATAGGAACAAGCTATATTTCACACATATAATAAACCGAAATGTTTTTTACCCAAAGCGTTATAACTAAGCGAACAAAGTTAATGCTGGAATCAGGCGTAAATTAACACAATTGCGTCACCTTGTGGACGGAGTGATAATTCACATACGCGGACTTTTAGCGTGGCGCGTATTTTCTAAATCTTCAGTCACTCATGGAAAGAGGGCCTTCCAGACGCACTTGACACCACGAAGTTTTCCTCGCCTTACCAGAAGCACTTCAGTTATTAATCAAGCTGAAAAAAACTACAATTTTATTGGTGTCAGTAAGAAAACAGTTAGGTATCTAACTGTAGTTCACACTCCATCCGCTACGTGGCGCATGACCTTGATTCATGTGACCTCGCTTTTAATCTTGCGGTTATTTCTCCCATTTAACCCTCCGTCTAACAGACGGGTCCATTGGACCCGACAGGTACATACAAAATATTCATTCAAACCAGAAATTTCTTTAAAATAAACTAAGTATATAAACCAGACAAAAATAAGGTAAATAAATAAGTTATATAGTTTTAAATAAAAATTCTGGTGTAGAACGTTTTATTAAAACTTGAATAAAATCCCCGGTAGATCTAGGTTTAAGATAGGACGCTTACTTATATCGCTTTGTTTTTTACCAATTTTCTGGTGCCAATGTGGCATTTGGGAATTAAAATTAAGTGGTTTCATAAACAGACCACCGCCCCTCAATGGGTTAATAATAGGTTTTCTGTGTTCATATTTGGAGTAAAATATCATTGAAATTTAAGGGTGCTGCTGTAAAGTTAGAATTTCTAAATTTAAGAATGCCTTGTAACCCCACGTTTCATACTTAACCCCTTGAAAAGCAGTGATTCATTTTTGGGCCATTTAATTTTAATTCCTAAATGCCACATTGGCACCAGAATTTTGGAATGGAAAATTTACTTTTATCAAGTATGCAAAGCGGCCAACATTGCACTAATCTTCCCTTAATGTTTGGATTAACCTGGCCCAGGTTATCCACATTTCGAACCAGAAAATTTATTTTATGAATGCTTATTTATTTAAATCCAGTTTTCTACGTGGAACATATTTAATTTCATTTCTTTAAAAAAATTCTCGTTCGAAACTTATTAAACCAGGGTCAAATTGACACAAGTGTTACGGAAGATTAATTTGAGGTTGACATTTGAGAGTATGCGAAGAAAAGCTTTTATTTATTTTTAAATAAATTTATTTTTAAAATCCGGTGTCATTCATTGATTTCATAATTTTAAGCATGGAAGTGCATTGCCTCTGAAAGGGTTAATGATCTAATATACTCCTGAAATTTCGTTCATTCCTTATGCATCACATAGTACAACATGAATCTTTTTTGCTGTTTTTAGCAAAGTTTATCTTTCAAAAATAAATTTGATGTAGTTTAACTTGTATCATAAATATCTAAAAACACACTGTATTACTCGATTACATTGGCAGCAATAGACTCGGTTATAGCGCCATCTGGTAAAAATGTTATTTTTGGTTACGGGTTCACCCGTTGATTTCATTCGTAGACACTGTTTTTCATCCTCGCTCACAATTTGTTTAAAAAAATGATAAAGTCGTCAAACCTTTCAACGAAAAAATTGTATGTCGATATTATAAAAGTGACAGTCTTAGTTACTACGTCCGAATTACGAGAGATATTGAAAGACCTTGTTGCCTCATACGAATTACGAGACGTAGTTCCATGGATGAATTTTCATTGTTACCAGTTGTACGTTTTTTCTTTTTTTAAAAATACATATTTCTTCATCTCTATCACTTTTTTGAGATAATGATATTTAGTTTATTTTATTTGTTATTCAAAAAATAAATCTTACTATTTAAGAAATGTGTTAGCAATCAAGCACTGAATAAGAATGACAAAAAAAAAATCGTCCACATGACAACACTGTGATTTTTTATCATTCTAAATATCGTTAAACTTGAGGAAGCACTGTTTTTGTTGGGAACTATTCTATTGCTTATTACTTTTTATGTTTGTAGTTTATTTTGTATATTTACTTATTTAATCTCCTTTTAAAATTACTCACAATTCTCATGAGATTTTTCGTGATCTCCTCACCCTATTATCATTAGTTTCTATAACTTTTCTAAAATAACTTAATCATCTTTTACAATGATTCCCACAAGGTGTTCATATTTTTAGCGTTATTAAGCTGCTTTTAAAACATCTAAAAAACAGAGATAAGCTGTTAATAGGATTACTCTGAGAGAAACATGACCTAACAAATAAACATACTTTACTTTTTATGTGTTTTACAACAGCTTTCTACACACACAGACGAAGAAAATTAAAATATATATTGTGTATATATATATACACAATAAATAAATAGGGGAGACTGGGGAGGGTTGGCCCACTTTTTACAAAATGATTTTTTATTTTTAAAATATTGAACGTAGAATAAAGTTTTATATTTAATTTTATTCGTTATACAATCAGTTATCAAAATAAAATTGCTACATAAGTGTATTATATGAGGAATTTGAAAAAAAAAATATTGATTTTTATCATGAGAAAATAATGGTCAAGGCTCTCCACATATGGGAAGGTTGACCCACTTTCTTTTATATATTGAAATATTTGTGAAGAGACATAAAATCAGTTTAAAAAAAGTTAAATAACTGTATGCTACACGCTTTAATTATTATACAAAAAATATTTTTGAAAATATGTTGCTTAAACAAACCTGTTTATATACCTTTTACCATAGGATTTTGTCTGAGCAGGTGTAATTGTACAGCAGGAAAATGCAACTTTAACATTTAAGACAGTATTCCGCTAGAGACAGGTTCCATTTTCATAGTGTTTCATGCATTATTATTTCCGGATTTAGTAGACACTGTTTCACTTTTTTTTGTCTCCTTGTCTTTTTTTTTTTTTTTTTTTTTTTTTTTTTTTTACATTGGATCTGACAACTGTAGTTGTCACATACTTTGGCTTCATCTCACTCTATTCATAATGCTGAAATTTGTCTACATACCTTCCTAAAGTTTTTCAATCAATGGTATGTTCTTTTCCAGTCACATGACTACTTAAATTATCATTAACGTCTTTTAACCCTTTCAGGGGCAAAGTACTTTCAGTACTAAAATGTTGAAATAAATGACTGGCACCGGAATATACGATATATGAACAAATTTATTTAGAAATATGAAAAAGGCTATATTTCGCATACATATTAAATGGAAAAGATTTTAGCAAAATTCTGGTGCCATTGTGGCGTAATAAAGCCGTAAAGTATAAAAATACCGTAATAAAGTCAATTGCACTAATTTATAAAATTGGCGGGAATCAAACAAATCTGAATAATCTGAATAAAAGACATAGCCCGTGCATATCACGAGAGCGAGAATTAAGGGGTTAAAACAGTAAAGCTTCAACTTTAACCGTTATCGCAGGGGTTGTTTATTCCCGGTGGAAACTTCCCCCAGTAAATTTATAAGAAATGTTCTCCTTATTTAAACGCCTTATTATTGCAAAATTTCAGCCATAAATAATGGTAGAAACACATTTCCATTTTTACTGGTAGCAGTTTACTCTTGCGGTAGTCACGCCCTGCGTTTCCGCCATATTGTGACAACAAGGAAAGAAACCGACAGTTGTACAAGGGAGACTGACATCAGTAAGAACAAATAGAAATTTTGGCCACATTTGTGAAAAAAAATTTCATGAATAAGATGCTTAAATAAGACGGACATTTCTATTCAATTTTACTGGTGATATGTTTGCCCCGGCGGTAATCAGAAACTGAAGATACGATTTTTTAAAAAAGCAGCCGCCATATTGTCACAACCTCCTCAGTTACTTCACTCGCAACTAGTAGACTGTAGACTATATGTCTCCTTCTATTTATTCATAACTCCATTGCAACAGCACTTTAGTATATCTGATTTGCCCATTAACCCATTAAAGACGGAATTATTTTTTCTTTTATAAATACAAAAATTTCATTTCGCACCACTTTTTTGCAAAAGAAAAATTTATATCATTTTATAGCAGAATTTCTGTCATTAAAGAAAATGAAAATTTTTGTTATAAATTACTGGTATTCCAACAGCAAAAAGGTTGACAGTTATGCTGTGACCATATGGTAACGCTAGTTCTTAATGGGTTAACAAGTTCACGCCGGTACGGTGGGTCACACTCGACTGTCTCATAGCCCCCAAGTCTTCGGCTTTTGGATACCAGTATTTTAATACAGAAAATGTTGTTTTATTTAATTAGAACAATTGGGCGATTTAAAGGAACAGCATTTTCTCTAAAATAATAGTGGTTTGCAAAAAGCCGGATACTTAACAACTCTGAGACAGTCGAGTGTGACCCACCGCGCCGGCGTGAACGTGTTAAAGTATAATTTAAAATATATATAATAGTAATGGTATTTATAAAGAATGTATAATAGTCTAGAAAATGCGTGCATTAAAAAAATCTTTTGTTTTACCTATATTTTATTCAAGTAATAGGTGAAACTAAATATAAAGGATTAACATGAATGTGTTAGCAACTACAAAATTATAATCTTTACTAGATATTACTAACAATAAACATTTTTAAAAGATGCAGTGCTGAGAGTTAACCTGTTTGTTTATGTAGAATATCTTTATATACTTTGAAAATTAATTGTTTCCTAACGCTATTTCTTAGCACTAAAAACTCTCCTCTTATTATGTTAAAAATTAATGTGTTGAAGAAAATTAATATGTGTTCACAGGGTTTTTAAATAATTGTTTAATGATTTGCCGCAGCATATATCAACAGAAAGTATTTTAAATGAAAAAAAATACCATGGAAAGTTGATTTTTATATTTATTATGTTTTAATTAAAAGAAAGTAATGAATTTCTAAGATATTTTAACTGATATCAAATGTTTGTCCCATGATCGACTTAGGGTATGATAATAAAATCACTCTACATAAAAAGATGAAAAAGGGAAATACATGAAAACATAATATGATTTGACACAAAAAGTCATTAACATTCTGTAGCTGCTTGAATTATTTGAGATACATTTACGCTCCTGTTTGTACACTTAAACTTCCCTATAGTACTTTTGCTAAATTCTCAAAAAATATATATATATAATTTATTGTATTCCAATATTTTTGTATCTGTGGAAAAGAAATTCAATTTTTCCCCTTTAATATAATATTATTGTATCAGTTGTTTGCTGTTTTGTTTATACATTTTATTGTCAGCTCTTTGAAAACGTTAACCAAAAGTTTTTTGATTTATGTATTTTTGATGATGATTTTTCATGAGCATGAAAATGCATCAGTAAAATTCTCTTCGCTACAGCCTCATTTAAAATTTGTATGCATAACCTTTTTTTTTACTGCTTGCATAAACAAAAATTTTAAATTATTGAGAAAAAATGGTGAAGGACGTGCATGCATCAATGCTTATTTTATACTTTGGAATATATCTTATATTTAAAGGTAGTTAAAAACAAATTTCATTTAAGTATTGGTAAAAAGTTTGTGTATTATGTAAAATTACAGACACGTTTCTTTTTATACCGTAACTGCATATTTTCCCATTGTTTTATGAAATAGAATTTTTTTTTTTTTAATTAGGTCTTGCAATTGAAGTTTTTATTGTATAAAATATATATATTTGAATAAATTAGTATCTAATATATTCAAATGAAACATTTAAATGCAAAAATTTCAAATTAAATAAATATATTTTCAAATGTTAATGGAGAAAATATATTTATTGACTTGTGTAGAATGTTGTTCTGAAATACGGATATCCGAGAATGTGTGTAACATAATTTATAAGATTCTAAACATCACAATTTTAGAATTATACAAACGATAAAGTGGAAAATAAAATTTTATTTAACCATTAAGGGCTATTGCTCCAATATTGAGAACATTAATTTCAGATTTTTTTTCTAAAATGAGTATTATATATATTGTCAAAAAGTTTATGTTATTTATATTTTGAATATATGAGATGATTTCTGTAATTTTTAAAAAAAAAAGTTTTATTTGTATTTTCCATTAAAAAATAAATAAATAAAAAAAAATAAACGTTTAAAAATACGAAATTTAGCCTTTTGACCGCTTTCGCATGACTATAATAATAATAATAATAATAATAACTTACTTATAAAAATTATATTTTTTATTTAAAATGTGTTTATGATTGTTTATTGTATAACGCTACATACATCCGTAATTAATAAGTATAACAGATGGATCACAATTCATGAAAGAACGAGTTACTCCCGTAACGGGGGCAATTGCACTTTCGTTAGTTTTCAAGGCCAGACGGAACGCCTCAAACTAGGAAGACCCAATATGGTGTTTTTATTATGCGCGCGAAAATAGTCTGTATAGAAACTTTCGAAATATTTTTTTTCATTCCTAGCAAATTTTCTTTGAGGTGTTACTCTTAAAATATGTTTCTTACTTTATTAGATATCTTCTTTTTGCTAAAAGATATATTTTTTACAGACTTTCTATTTTTTCATATCATATATTTCTATTTTTAGGAAAAGATGGCTGTGAAATTTTTTTACTGTGTCTCAAACTTTCGATTATTTTGAACAATTGGATTCAGATGATTATTCGGATGATCCGGAAATCGTTTGTTTGCCGCCTGATTCCGGAATAGTTACAAATGAAGAAGATGTAACACTGAAAACAGGCTACAAAATTGTCCTTTGATAGATTCCAAAGCTTTAAAGAGAAAATACAGAAATATATTTGATTCTATTACCACGGAATCTATCAGCATTGTGAAATGGAAAGACAATAAGGTTGTTTGTCTGGCTTGGAATTTTGAACCTATACAACCATTAGGTTCGGCAAAAAAATGGAGCATGAGGATAAGAAAAAATTTGATGTACCGCAGCCCCGTGTTATAGCGTCTTACAACAAAACCATGGCAGGTGTTGATTTGCTTGATCGGTTTTTGAGTATTTATATCCCAAAAATAAGAAGGAAAAATGGTGGTGGACATTTATCATCAACACACTATATGTGGGAGTTGTAGCAACTTGGCGAGTGCATAGGGAATGTAAAGGAAAACTTACTCAGGTAGAATTTCTCCGCGAAATTGTTTCGTCATTGATCAAAGTAGAACAGAAAATAGAAGAACGTCCAGTTTCGGGACCTTCTGGTTTTCTATCGAATGACCTGCGTATTGATGGCGTGAACCATTTTCTAGAAAATGCTTGGAAACAATATAGGTGTAAGGTATCTCAAAAAATACTACAGTTTCCTATAAATAGTGCAGTGTAATGCTGCATAAAAATTGTTCAGTCGTCTTTCATGCAAAATAGAGAGAAAAGATAATGTAATGATGAAAAATAAAGAAATATATAATGAAAATGCCTATGAACAGGTCATTTTTTATTATTATTTTATTATAAATGTAGATGTTTATTATAATTGTAGGTGTAATTTATCTGAATTTTTCATAAAATGTCTGTTTCGGAATTATATAGTCCTTTTTTTTCTAAAGAATTGAAAAATAACTGTTATAACTACAGGGAGGCAAAAGTACATTTTCGTAAAAAAGATTTTTCCCTATTAAGCGCCATTGCTCCCATTTCGGTAACATAATGTTTTTCATAAATAATCAATTTTTTTTTCAGACGTACTTTAATGACATCCTGTTCATTAAGAATAAACAATGATTCCATAAAAAAATCGGTTAATATATATAGCGGCGCTTAATGGGTTAATTCACTGTTATTCAACATTTTGATTAAGATATATTATGTACACCGACCACTGATTACTAGGTCTGCGCGCTGACATGAAAATTGCGACAGATTTTTTTCAGTGTTTATATGATTATTTAAATTTTAATAACAGTAACACTAGCCTGCGAAATTTGGGTTGTGTCATGTTTATTAGCTTTTGGTAATTGATTCTTACATATTTGTTAGCGCTGAATCCGAAAATAACCTTTACTTTTTTATCATCCCTTAAAGATATTTTGTAAATCGTAAATTTCAATGTTAAAAAGAAAAAAAGAAGAAAAAAAAGGAAAATCTCAAACTGTAAAATATATGTGGTGTTTGCGTTTTTTTAAATTTTGATATGTGATTTTTTATGTATTTTTTAGCGCTGAATCCGAAAATGATCCTCCCTTATTAACCATCATATCAGGATTTTTCGCAAATCGTAAATTTCAATGTTTAAAAGTTAAAAATAAAATAAAAATAAAAATAAAAATAAACGAATATCTGATACTATACAAAATAGAATGGATGTAAAACTATTTTTATTCATAATAATTTATCGTCAGGGGTCGTACTTGTTCTGAAATTTCAAGGCCAGGAAATTCTTCTGTACCAGCATTTTTTTAATAGAAAATATAATCTTAAATAAGGTTCAATTTCGCACGTGTAACGTACATTTACTTCTCCGTAAATGAATATTGATATCAGTCCTGAAAAATTCCCTG
The DNA here is from genome assembly GCA_963932465.1 of Maratus speciosus. Taxonomy (NCBI): domain Eukaryota; kingdom Metazoa; phylum Arthropoda; class Arachnida; order Araneae; family Salticidae; genus Maratus; species Maratus speciosus. Next base: position 216,663,762 of record OZ010794.1, read on the forward strand.
AAGTGTACGACCCCTGTATCCTTTTTTGGCTTCAAATGGTAATTCTTACAGCTAAACAGTTCAGGGGCCTATGAGCTTCAGGCGTAAAGTGACGTATGTTCCATTACATTTGCCCCCATTCGCAGTAGTCTATCTCAAGATATTGCTCCGAGTGTTGGACACAAAATATTTTTTATTATGTGTAAATAAAAATTTTGAATAAAATTAAGTTACATGGCAATATATAAAGTATATATACTAAACTATATAACAAGACTTTCTTCAAAGTCATTAGTTCAAAACCTGCAGATTGTATAAAAATAAATACAATTCTATTTACAATACTTTACGAAAAGATTAAAAAGATTCAGTGACACGAGTTATGATTATCACATGTGCAAATTTCACCAGTAAATCCTGATATAAATCTGCGCTTTGTGCATTACAGATATACAGCAAGAATAAGGCATTAAGATACGGTAACAATTTCTTTTATAAAATGCAGGTGAGAATTTCCCCTCCAATAATTAGGACTATTTACAATCCGTCCGATCACTGAATTTTATCTTATTATAAGAAAATGAACATCGGTGTATAGAAAAATGATGGAAGTAATTTTCCCCTTCTTTTAATAAGTATTGATCGAAATACATACCGGAAAAAAAAAATATAATAAAGTTTTAAACTAAAATTTACTTTTAAAACTTTACCGATTGAATCCCTTAAAAAAGCCCTAGTCTAGGTGCTAACTTGTGCTTTCTGCCAGGTTAGATTTCTTAACAATAACTGCCGACTGATTTAGCTACGTTCGCGATGTGCTGAGAAGACGGATTTCCGCATGAAAAATTGCGTGTGAGTTCAGTATTTCCCGTACGTACCGTATAGTCTAACTTCATTTTTAGAAAAAAAAGCTTCCGAAAAGACAAACAACTGAAAAATAAAAATTAGTGAAAAAAATAGTTACGCAAGGACATCTTTTTATATTGTTTTTAACCCCTTGACCTACAACTTTGTGTGTGACACGAGGTCTTATATTCGGGCCAAAACTGATTATCACGAGCCTGGCCCGTCGTAGTACATCAGTCGGGCCAGATGTAAATATTACGAGCATGGACCGTGTTGCGACGTACGCGGTTTGTAATTTACCCAGCACAGACAGGTTTTTGTTAGATTCTTATTATCTCTTTGTATCATAATCATATACATGTTGTTTTTGGTCACGTTTGCAACTTAAAATATATTTTCTTAAATATTGGAGAAGCGTCCATACAAGATGTTTTCAAAAAGAGGATTTTGTGATGAGAACAGTGAGAGTTGTGTTGATATATCTGCTACCGAAAATGACAAATTGTTACATTATACGTTCTGTACGAAAAAAAAAAAATACAAACGATTAGTTATTGATTTAGGTGATATTTTAGCGATTGTTGATAAATCTTTTACGGTATATCTACCACAATTATTACATCAGGTTGTAATTACTTATAAAATATTCCACAACATTAAACCAGTTGTATCTTACACGTGTGTTTTGCATTCCGTAAGTCGTGCACGTTTCCTGCAACTTAGGACCGATTTGCCAAACAGTGGAATAAATTGAAAGCTGCGCGATCTTGCTTACGTTTTGGTGCCAGCCTGTTGAAACTTAAATCGTAGCTTAAGGGATTAATTGTATATTTTGCCTTGTTAGCAATATGCTAAACCTAATTTATTTTTTTTAACCCGGCAGGACGCGCGCCGGCCCTGACAGGTCCGGAGTGCGTACGGTTTTTACAATTGTCACCACTATCATTTTAAAAGTAATCTTCAACTTCTTTTATCGCAAAATTCATTTTGATTAAATAAGATGAGGATTATTATTTGTTTTTATTGATGGCAAAGTAAAAACCATTCATACCCTGGGTACGCGCGCGTTCTCCCGGGTTAACTAATGGCGTTTTCCAACCTGTGTATTGCTTTTATTCTGTTTTTTATTGTGTTTAACAACTAATAAGATACAAATCAGAATTTTTAACTGGATATTGCTAACAACTAAACTTTATGAAAGTTACAAAACATTACTGTGATATTTATGTATTATTTTTTAAACACATAAAAAATTCAGTTACTCATTCCGACTGCTATAATGAAAATGATTTGTCGTTAAGAAATAAATTAATTCAATCCATTTCTTTATCACTACATTGAGATATTTTAAATTTTGCATTATGTCCTAAATGGTCTGAAAGATATAAATAACATATCGAATTCTGATCAATACAGATATTTACAACTGATTAAATGATCTTTCAGCAAGCTCATGACTGCTTCCATCAACACTTTTACAATTCATATAAACATATTCGAACCAGAAATTTCCGAACAAATGAAATAAAGCATGTGGCAATAAATGCGATTCACCATGCATTTATAAAATAGATATTTGGTTCAAAACTATTTTTTACTTTTTATTAAAAAGTTTAGAATTTGTTGGTGTTGTTTATAACTGCCGTTTTAAAACACGAGGGATATAGGCCGGAAGGTGGGGTGGGGGTACCCTTCGCTAGGGCTTTCTAAAGGAACATAGCCCTTATTTACGCAAGGGTATCCGAGGTTCGAAGAAAACCACGGAAAATTCCGAGCAATTAGGCCGACGGGCACGACTGATTATGAATTCAGCACCTCTCGTCTTCCGGCTTTTAGAGCAGAACCTCTCGGGCACTGGTAGGAACTTAAAAAGCTTAGAAAATGGCAAATCTACGAGCTCTGCATGCTAAACAAGTTTCCAGAAACCATTTTATTCAAGAATTGGCTATTCGTACTAAGTGCATTATTTCAACATTACTAAAAATAAGATGAAAGTTATCTTACACCAGTGGCGGCCCGTGACTGAAATTGTTTGGGGCGCTAAATGCAGAGATGCGAAATTTATCCTTCTGTCACCACTGTTTCTTTACCAGAAATCCTTGCTTGATTTTTTGGCAGAATGATCTACAATTAAACAAGGAAAAGATTTTTTTTTTTTAATTATGGTACGAAAAGAATAAAATTGTCCCTCATGAATTTAGAGTCTCAAAATGTGGTAGTCACGAGCCGCCACTGTGTTACACATTTATATAAAATTAGAGAAAGATTGCATGATTGGGTAATCACGTTTAGAGCTGGGATTCATAAAAAATGAGTCAGGACACACCAATGTGATCTGTTAGTGGCTATAGGTATTATCCATTGTTTTTTTTTCAGAAATATAAATTTACCATTCTCTTCTGCATAAATATAACAAACATAAGACCTTAAATCTTTAAATAAAAAAGTCGTAAAGAAATATAAATTCACAGATTTATAAAGAGTCAATGTTTAATTAAATATTTTATAGAGTGCGATATGCGACAAGACGTAACATATTAACCCTTTCAGGCACAGTGTGGCCGGGTCGGTATACCTATTGTTAATTCAAATTTACAATCTGCACCAAGAATATTTTAATAAAATTTTGCATTAACAGTGAAAGTGTAAAGTAGCAAGTCTTTAATTTCTAAAAATGTCGTATGTAAATTCCGGTGCCAGGCGATGATTTCATCTTTTTACAACAAAATTTGCTTGTGCCGGAAAGGGTTAATCAAAAACACTCCTTATATGCATCCAGGAAGTTGAATAGACCTTTAACCCTTTCGATGGCGGTGTCTTTAAAAAAGGACTCTTAATTTTAATTCCAAAACTGACAATCGGCACCAAGAATATTTCATGAAAATTTTCCTTTTATAATGTACGTTAAAACAAGAAAGTTCATATTTTCTAATAAATTCGTTCATAAATTCTGGCGACAGTCCATTATTTCATCAGTTTATAAACAGGGTTACTCCACGCAGGAAAGGGTTACCTTATTTTTTATTTATATTACTAAACGTATTAGTTTATGCATAGCTAACACTTTGAAAGGCAATCTCTTCTATTTTTTTTCAATACTGAAATGATTGACTGACACCAGACTTTACAAGCTTTTTTTTTTTTAAATAAGCAAATGCTTTTTTTTTTTTTTTTTTTTTTTTTTACTCAATTAATAAAAATCAAATTTTCATTCAAAATTTCTGATGCAAATGTGGCAGTTAGGGATTAAAATTACGTAGTCCAAAAATGAACAACCTCCCTTCAAAGGGTTAAAGAAATTTATGTTTTAGAAAGAGTTAGAACAAAAGTTATGTTTACATCATTATTGTTTATATATATTTATATATTACTAGCAAACCCCGCGGCCTTGCTCGCGTAATAGTTGAAATATGCCAAGTGATATTTGATTGACTATTTTTTATTAGAAGAACAATTTTTGGAATAATTCAAAAATTACAAATTAAGCCACATTTTGACTAAACTTCATTATAAAACTATAATACACAGAAATGAGATTTTAATTAATAAGAATAACTAAAAGTAATTCTAAATAAATGATAATTAGAAAGTATTTTGAGACTTTTATGCTCATTTCATACGCTCATTTTAGTATTCATTTGATGTTTTGAATTTTTTAGAAACCATATTAACGCATTTACATCTTAAAATTAACCCTCATGTCAAATTCCAAACTTTTTGTCTAACAGTCTACCATCTCTCAGGTGTTAGTGGCACCAGCATAAAATGCCGAAACAGTGTTCAAATAGAATGTCTCGAAAAATGTTGAAACAGATACTGCCACCATTAATTTGCCAACATTAACCTTGAAATCGGTTGATATTTACTAATATTCTATAAAAACGGGATTTAGATGTTTTTAAAGGCTTTCTTGTTATGCCTGCAAACCGGGTGGTAGTGACAGCGGCATAAAATATAGCACGCATAGGATCAAGGACTATCACCCTTGATTCGCAAACAATAACTTCTGTAATCGGTTTATTATTTCCTGAGAATCATTAGAAATCGTAATATTTTCGGACACTTTTAGAATACTTTTCGCTCCTTTCCTTCGTTTGATACCTTTTTAATTTTGAATTTATTTTCGACTGTTCTTAGAGGACATTTATATTTTATACGTAAATACCGTGCTATATTTAAAGTTTCTATCCTCTTCAGTACCGCAAAAATCTCAATTTAGAAAGTTTTTTGCTCCTGCAACCTTCTTGGGTTTATGGAACCAACATAAAATATAGCTTATGTTTGAGCAGGTTCTATCACCAGCAGTTTTCAACTCAGGGCTTAATTTCTAACAAAAAAAGTACCGGAGCCCTAATATTCTGCAATACCCGTACAACAACCGTATCATCCCCCCCCCCCCACTCCTATCTGCATATTTATATTTCGTACATTATCTTCAAAATTTAAAGCATTTTTCTTTCTTTAGCAAAATAAAGATTTTAAATATATCCTATCAGCGGATACTTAGTTGTCAATTATTCCATTTTTTAGTTATCACTCCTTCCTTCTGAATAGAAATCTTTGCCTAATTTTAAAGTTAAATAATTGCAGAATTCTGCGATAATTTTAAAGTTAAATAATTGCAGAATTCTGCGATTAAATATAAGGATTACGATTAGGAAATAGTGTTAATACACAAAAAAGGGATAGTTCTCAGCTACGCATTTTTAAGAAAAATTGAAGGAAATTTACAGAAATTAATATTTATATGCCGAAGAATGGAACAATGTTTACAATTTCCTATAAAATATGCATATCTTAAACTGTAATCGATTCCTTCCGCATAATAATCTTTTGTGTTGAGCCCCTGAAAATCTGATTAAATTAAAAATTTGACAATGTTATCGGAAGGAATCGATGCTTTTATAGAAAAGGGGGAATCACTGCTCGATTGCTTTCTTTCAGAATAACAATACATGGCAATTATATCTACTTACAAATGAAAGTGACTTCGTAAAATCTTTTAGATGGGAAGGAAAGGAAAAAGTAATTTAGGCTTCCGTTTTTCGGAAGCACTATTGCACTGGGCTCCGGAGCCCTGTATTTATGAGCTCCAGTGAATTTCAACTAATATTCAAATATTTACTAAAAACAGAGAAGTACCGGAGCCCGGCTCCGGTGGGCTCCGGCGCAAATTAAGACCTAATTATGTTTCAAATTGGTTTCGTATTTCATACGATTGCATAAAAATCGTAATTTAGAACGCTTATAAAACGCTTTTCGCTCACTTCATCCTTTTAAATTTGGAATTTTCTTTCGACAATACTTTGAAAGCATTTGCATCTTTGAAGTAATTACCATTCCAAATTTAAAATGTTAGACCCCCCCCCCCCTCAGTAATACAAAAAACGCAAATTTTACCAAACGCAAACCTGTAACCCCCAGGTGGTTATGCCAACCATATAAAGTAATAGCTATGTTGAAGCGGGGTTGTCACCATCGATATAAAACAATTACTTCTGTAATCGGTTTGTATTTCCTGAGATTGCGTAGAAATTGCTATTTAGAACATTTTTAGACGCTTTTCTTTCATTTTCATCCCTTTTAAATTTCAGACTTTTAAGAAAGTGTTCTCAGAGAACATTTACATCTCATAAGTAATTACCATGCCAAATTTCAATTTGCTAGCTCCTTCAGTATCACAAAAATCACAATTTAGAACGTTCTTTAAAACTCAACCGCAAGGTGGTTGTGACGCCGACATGAAATAGATTCTGTATTGGAGCAAGGGCTGTCATCATCAATTTCCAACCATTACTTTTGAAATCAGTTGGGTAATTTCTGAGATTGCGTAGAAATCGCCATTTAGAATGTTTTTCACCCATTTTCACCCCTTTTAAATTTCGAATTATTTAGGAAATGTTCTTAGGGATCATTTATATCTTATAGAAAACTGCCATACCTAATTTCAAGTTGCTAGCCCCTGCAGTATTATAAAAATACGCAATTTAGATCGTTTTTTGCTCCTGCACCCCCTTTCGGGGTAGTGGCACCGACATGAAATACAGCCTATGTTGGAACGAGGGCTGTCACCATAGTTTTCACACCATTATTTTTTTTTAATTGGTTCGGTACTTCCTGAGATTGCGTAGAAATCGCAATTTAGAAAGTTTTTTAGAACACTTTTCGCTCATTTTCACCCCTTTTAAATTTCGATTTTTTAGGAAATGTTCTTTGAGATCATCTGTATCTTATAAATAACAGCCCTACTAATTTCAGGATTTTAGGCCCTTCAGTAACACAAAAATCGCAATTTATATGTTTTTTGCTTCTGCAACCCCTAGGAGATAGTGGAACCGAGATAAAATAGAGCTTGTATTGGAGCAAGGGCTGTCATCAACAATTTCCAACCATTACTTTTGAAATCGGTTGGGTACTTTCTGAGATTGCGTAGAAATCGCAACTTAGAACGTTTCTTAGAACGCTTTTCGCACATTTTCATCCTTTTTAAATTTCGAATTTTTAAAGAATAGTTCTTAGAGATCATTTATATCATATAAGTAACTACCATACCTAATTTCATGATTCTAGCTCCTGTAGTATCACAAAAAAACGCAATTTAGAACGTTTTTTGCTCCTGCACACCCTGTGGGGTAGTGGCACTCACATAAAATATGGCCTATGTTAGAGCGAGGGCTATCGCTATCGTTTTCACACCATTTTTTTTAATCGAATCGGGACATTCTGAGATTGCGTAGAAATCGCAATTTAGAACGCTTTTCGCTCATTTCCACCCCTTTTAAATTTCTAATTTTTAAGAAATGTTCTTAGAGATCATTTATATCTTATAAGTAACTACCATTCCAAATTTCGTGTTTCTAGGCCCTTCATTAACACAAAAATCTCATTTTTAGAGCGTTTTTTACCCCTGCACCCATTTTGGCCAGTGGCATGGACATAAGATATAGATTATGTTCTAAGTGGGACTAACACCATAATTTTGATATCATTACTTTTGGAATCGGTTCGGTAGTTCCAGAGCTTACCTCCTACAAATAAACAAACTTTACTTCTTTCTAATATTTGTTTAGATAAGATTTCAGAAATGTCAAGCTTCTACGAACTTGTGTTTTTAAATGATATATTATTCAAAGTTCTCTATTTAAATATATATAGGATGGGTCGCCTAGAAAGTTTGATTTTTAAGGTTAATAAAGTTATATTAACAATAAAGTTCAAGAGCTACGAATGGTATCACAAGATATAAAATTCTATTTTCCAGAATATACGACACGAATAAAAAACAAATTTAGTGACACAGTAACGCATAGACAAATTTTCACCAGTAAATTAACGTAAACTTCGCGCTTCGTTGACGGAAATTCTACAGGAATAATGCGTTTAAAAAATGTTTGAGATTATGTTATAAAATGCTGGTGCAGACATTCCCCTGCAGTAATCAGGCTTACATTTACATTTTATCCATATAACACTGGTCGTATTACGGGTAATTTAACGCCAGAGTCATCAACCCTTCAATATAACGCGCTGACACATAAATGGCAGCTGAAGTAAGCGGATTTTTTAAAGCGTGTGTACTGTCGCTGCCATCGAAATACTCAAGGTCAGAGAACACGAGTTCTGACGTTATCACTAATCGACCGACTTCTCACTAGTGTTGGAATTCACAACGGAAAATTGTATAGCAATTTTTTTTTACTTTATTTGTAAAATACGCTAGTATTCAGGGGCCGGTGAGAATAGGCAAAGTACCTAAGATTGTTGGAAGTAGTATTTTCCTTCTTGCAATATTTATTTTTCAAAATATACATCGTAAATTAGCTATTCAAAAATTTTAAACTAAAATTTACTTTTAAGACTGACAAGATTGCGTGTCCTTTTAAAAACTTATCAAGGTGCTTACTTGTGCCTGTGGCTTGGTTACAGTTCTTCTAAATAATAAAGGGACTAGTTGAGTATTTCTGCTACGCAGCACAGGGTGCCGAAATGACGATTTTCACGCATGAGGAAAAAAATGCTTGTATATTTTAAAGATTTGTCAATTATGTAGAATTTTTCTACAAGTCTCACAGCCATATAAACAATATTTTTTTTTTTTTTTTTTTTTTTTTTGTCTAGCCCTGTTTTTAGAAAGAAAGAAATCGGAAAGGGAAAATAAATGTATAAATTAGGTTTTGCAGTAGGAATAATTGTGCCATTGTTATTATGTTCATCGGAAGTACGCGAAGTTATGCAGAGAATAAACCAAGCTTCATATATATTTTCCATTATTGTTTCATCCAAAAGTGTATGAAGTTATGCATAAAACTGAACCAAGTTCCACATATATGTTTTTGGCTACGGCTAGCAAGTCCATCTTTAATTTGGGAATATTCCGCGGGAAGGAAGCGGTGCAATAGCGATATTTATGACCTTTTACTATTTTGTCATCGGAAGAACAGGAAGTCATACAGAGAAAAATCCTAACTTCATGCGTATATTTTTTAATATGGGCATCATGTCCCAGTTGAAAAAATGATATTCTCCCGGAAATGGGCGTTGTGATAACATGTTTTGTGTGATCCGCGTTACCGAATAGCGATCAACCAATCTGATGTGCTGCAGAATTCGACAGCCTCGTAGGGACGGGTTGGGTTGGGTTGATTTTTGAAGCCGATTATCAACTCGAGGGATATAGACCCTAGGGGGTGCCCACCGTGGGGGGTCTTTCTAAGGGTACTTAACCTGTATTTACGCATGGAAATTCAAGGTTTCGAAGAAAACCACGAAAACTTCGAAAAGGTTAGGCCGACAGGCGCGATTGGGTTCGAACCCAACACCTCCCGTCTACCAGCTTCGAGAGCAGAACCTCTCAGCCACTGGTGGGGCCGTAGGGACGGAGTGCCGTGGATCCGTGTGGAGATGATATAAGTTGTTTATATAATTTTGTCGGCGGCAGCGAGGACCCTGGCTTCAAGGTAACTGTTTGCGCATCGTTTTTTATATGCATTGAAAATTAGGTTACTTTTTGCTAAGGTTACGTCTTAACACGAACAAATCCTCTTATACTCTTAGGGATGTGATTAAAGAAAATTAAGAAATTTTTCAGGATTTTAAAATATTATATTAACCTTCCGTCTACCAGACGGGTCCATTGGACCCGACATGTACATTCAAAATATTTATTCAAACCAGAAATTTCTTCAAAACAAACTAAATGTATAAATAGGACAATAATAAGTTAAATAAACAAATTAAATAGTTTTAAGTAAAAATTCTGGTGTAGAATGTTTTTATAAAACTTGAGTAAAATTTCCGGTAGTTATAGGGTTAATCTATTTCCCTACTGCATATTCCAAAAGTAAGCATTTTAAATAACAATGAAAATAAACACTCAAAATTATTTTTTCAAAATTTAGGATTCTAGCCTTTAGGCTCTGATGGGTCAACTTCTTCCCACTTAATTTTAATCCCCAAAAGTTACAATGGTACTAGAACTTACGATCAAATGTAGTTGGAAATAAGTAATTGCACTTATTTGTGTACATCATAAAGCAAAAATGTTGTTCAAAAATAGCAGCACAGCTTAAAGGTTTAATAAGAATCATGGCCTGATTACCAACGGGGCAAACTTCCAAAAGTAAATTTTAACAGACTTTTTTCATATTATTTAAACTCTATATTCGTGAAACATTACGGTCATGGATAGCACATAAATGTCTATTATTTTTTACTGGTATTCGTTTGTCTGTTTGTAATCATGTCTTGAGAAAAATACGAAGTTTAACAGCTATGCTTTTTCACATACTTGAATAATTCTTACGAATAACAAAATAAGACATTATATCCATCGCCAAGTATGAGCACACCATAGCATTTTAGTACATGCCATTTTCCCATTTAAGTATTTCACTATTCCAAAAAAAACCTAACTACTAATAGTGAAATTCGCCTGGCGAAAACAAGGGGAATTTTACCATTTCAAAAAAATAGTGCCAGAAATCTGAATTTCAAAAAAGTAGCCCGCTCTTTTCACATTGGATAGTTCGACATGGTACGACGATATTACCAACAACAATCATTTCTAAATGATACATTCCTGGGAGATATCTGTTTATGTAGCATTTCTTTATATACTTTTAAAATTAAGAACATATTTCCTAACGCAACGTCTTAATGCTAACAAACCTCCGCATACAATTTTAATAATGAATTTATTGAAGAAAATTAATGTGTATTCGCAGTGTTTTAAGCCTTAACTGACTAATGACGCCGTATACGCAGCATTAGCAACCTTAACCAAATTAATTTAACTGGCAGCACTTATTTTTTTTATCTTCGACAACATGCGCAAGAGAAATTGCTGAAAAATTTGCTTTTAAATTGTAGCGTTGCGCATAGAATATCAGGGACGTATTATACAGGGAAAGTTTTATTGTTTCTACCAAAAACCTTAGCCAGTAACAAAGCGATATTATTAAGCGTCCTATCTTAAATGGGAGAGGTAACCGAAGGATTAAATGCGAGGTCACATCAATCAAGGTCGCACGCCAAGTAACGGACGGGGTTAAATTACAGAAAGATGCCTAACTCTTCTCTTACTTCGCACCACTATAATTGTAAAGTTTTTTTCATCTTCATTAATAGCTGAAATGTCGTAGGCGGAGAAAACTTTGTGGTGTCAAGTGCATCAGGGCGCCCTTCTCGCTACGCCATTATTTTGCTATAAATGTGGTAAACAAAATTCAGTTCCATGAGTGACTAAAGATTTAGAAAATATGCGCAGATGGTAGGTATTCTGTCATATATGACGTCACACTAAAATCCCGTGTATGTGGATTATCACACCGGCCACAAGATGGCGCAACTGTGTTAATTTACGCCCGATTTACGCCAGTATTAAGTTTGTACTCTTACTTATATAGCTTTGATCAGTAATCTTCATGGTGATTTTATTTAACCGTTAACCGGAAACGTACGCCTGTGAGATGTTTGCGTCTACATATCTTCCCTTAATATTTTCTCTCTCCGATGTTCCAAACTTATTTTTATGCTATTACATTAAAACAAATTGGTCCTGTTAATGCATTACGATTAAATATCAAATGTTTAAGTTAACTATTTTGTAAATTATTAAGCATTCTGTTTGGGCACGGGATTTTCCCGTTTCCGGTTAAGGGTTAACAAGTGCTACAGAAAGGTGTGATCACGAATTTTCAAAAAAGCGGTAGGGACAATAACATTTTCCCTATGTAATGCGACCTATGGAATATAAAAATAAAATCATGTATCTAAACTACCGCCCATTAAGGGGGCTGATCACTCAGCTTCGGAATTCTCCTCCGTAATGTTAAGTCTATGGACTTTTGATGCATTCGTATATTTAAAATATCTTCTCGGGAAATTCATATTTTTGACATATTTTTTCTGTGCACTCTTTTAAAGGATGTCTCTTTTTTTCTCAGTTTTCAAAATATTTCAAAAATCTGTGCTGAATTTAATACTTTATGTGTTAAAAGCGGGCGAACTGTGACTAAGCTTTTAACACTTCATATAAAATTAAGTTTATACTTTAGATATATTTTGAGAACTAAGAAAAAAAGAGACATCGTTTTGGAAGTGTACACCAAAAATAGAAGTTAAAAAAAATTAATTTCCATAGGAGATTTTTTAAATATACGAATGCATCAAATACTCATAGACTTAACATTACGGAGGAGAATTCCGAATCTGAGTGACCAGCCCTCTTAAGGGTTAAAATATTCGTTTGACATATTTTTTCACAAGATAGTTCAAGAACTGTGTTTTAATAAAAAATTAGAAACGTAATATTTTTTTGGAGATTTTAGCTGATATAAACTGGTGATCAGCTCTCATGATCGATTTACGATATGATTCATCGTCGGTACCATGTTAAACAATCTAATGTGAAAACAATCGGTTATTTTTTTTTAATTCGGGTTTCTTGATTGGTACCACGTTTTTGAATTAGTAAAATTCATTTTATTTAACCTTATTTAATGATGTATTAATTAATGCGAAAGGAAGCGAATTTTACCATTTCAGAAAACATGGTGCCAATCAAGAAATCTGAATTTAAAATAAAAGTAGCCCTCTGTTTTCACATTGGATATTTTGACATGGTGCCTACGATATAAAGACACTATAAAAGCATAAAAAGGTAAATAAATAAATATAATATGATGAAACACAAAAAAAATCCATATCGTGTCCTAAGCAAAATATTACGTCGCTATTGGAATTTTTCCACATAAATTTACTCGCCTATGTGTATGCTTGAACTGCTCTATATATTTTTCTCTTAGGTTTGGAAAACTTTTATTAATGTTTTTTTTTTTTTTTTTTTTTTTTTTTTTTTTTTTTTTTTTAATTCTAACATCGCTGTATAGGTGGGGAAAAAATATGATTACTTTTATTTATTATTGTATGGACGGTTAGCTATTTTTTATATATTTTATTGTCAGTTCTTTGAAAAATGTTTAGCAAAAGTTTCTGATTTATGTATTTTTAATGATGTTTCACCATGAGCATAAAAATGCACCACAGAAACCCTCGTCTCTTATAAAACCTCATTTAATTTTCGTATGCATATCCGTTTTTAGAGTGCTTACATAAACAAAAATGTAAAATTCTTGGAAGAAAATGCTGAATGATGTGCATTTTTCAATGCTTATTTTTTTTAGAATATATCTGACATGTTAAAGTAGTTAAAAATAAATATAACTTAAACATTTGTAAAATGTTTGTGCATTATAATAAACTTCCCACGTATTTCTTTTTTTAACGCATAAGCATATTTCCTCACCATTTGATGACCTAGGAATTTTATTAAAAGAAAATCTCGCAATCGAAGTTTTTATTAAGCATCTGACAAGAAGTGAATTTCCATATTGACACAAATAAATATTTATTCATAAAAAATTTTCAAATTAAATAGATATAAATAATATTTAAAAAATAGATAATAATTTGAAATAATAATTGTAAAAATATTTTAATGACATGTGTAGAGTTGAGTGTCAAAACACAGATGTCTGCAATGTCCATCATAAGTTTATGAACTTCTAAACTTTAGAACTTTGCAAGTATATGTTTGATGATGTATAAATGAGATTATTAATAAATTCACTATTATTAATATTTTGTTTTTTTTTATGCCAAGAAAATTTATTTTAAAGAGTTGTGATACACAATTTAGTCATTAGAAACCTTTATTAATTTTTATATTAAGGAATCAAATAATTCTATTTAAAACACTCTGTATTTTAGTGTTAAAATGTCCAACACCGGGGATGTCTGTAACTAAAATTCCAAAAATTCCAAAACCTTAAAACTGTATGTATGAATTTTTATAAATAAGGGCATAATGAATTACTTCACCATTATTTCATTAATTTCTCTTTTATACAACGAAAATTTATTTGGAAAAAAAAGTATGGCGCACATACACAATGTTCAAGTATCACGTGATAAATATGAAAAACAGCTGACTTTCGCAGAAAATATTGTACATAAAGTTACAGTATTTTTTTTTTACAAATGAATATCGAAAAAAATTATTTTTTGCAAAAAATACAATTTGTTATGAAATATAACTCTTATTCATTTTATCCCCTTGAGAGGCAAGCAATTGCGTTTGTGTAATGCTGAATTCCCACCGGAAAATTAGAAAAAAATTATTTCGGAATAAGGAAAAGTAATTTTTTGACCTTTTTTCCATCAAAGTTAGAAAAATAAAATTTTGTAATTTTTTTCTGGTGTAAATCATCATTAATCGTAGGTAGGATAAAATATATCCCATCGCCCCTCAAGGGGTTAACTAATTAAGAACTTCCATGTTTTACAGAACTTTCACACCACTTTTTGTTCATCTCTCACTTTCACTTTATGAATCACTGAAACCCATCAGTATCCTCTTTTTCTCGTATCAAGAGCAGTGCAAAAATCACAAATATAATGTTGAGAAAACTCAAGGCTAGTCTTTATTGGGATAAATTTAACTGTTGTTTGCGCGAAAAGACATGATTTCCTTGCATATTAGATCTTTAAAATATGTAGAATAACTGCTGTTTTTGATTCACTAATAACACTGAGATTATATTTTGTTATATTTTAGGAAGTTTAGTCTTTGAATTACTAATAACAGAGATGAGATTTCCACTTTTTTTCATGCCAGTATTTTGTTAGAGAAAATGTTATTTTATTTAATCTGAATATTTTTTCGATTTAACCATTTCAGAGTCAAGAAATTGTGTTTATGTAACGTTGAATTCACTGCGGAATCTAAAAACAATTTTTATTGTAAAATAAAGAATAGCAATTTTACGGCTATATCACACCGAATTTAAACAAGGTTGACACCAGAAAATTTTAATTAAGTTTAAAATTTTTAACTTTGGAGGAAAGTCGTTAAAAAATTGCTTTTTCTTATTTAAAAGTAAAATTATTCGATTATTCCGGTGAGAATTCAATATTTAGAAACATTTTTGCTTGCCCCTCAAGGGGTTAAGAGAACGACATTTTCTCTAAGTAAATATTAGTCTGGAAAAAGCGGAAATCTCATCCCTACAATAGTAAATTTTTCTCTCTATTTGATATCATCTAATATTCCAACAAAATATTTTATCGTAAATCGGTTAAAATAATTCCATTCTCCTAACTTCTACACTTATTCTATAATAATTACGTTCTCCTTTTCTTGCATTCCATCAAATTTACTCGGTGATTTTTGCTATAGAATCGGTTCCAAAACAATTTGAAAGGTTTTAAAAACGGATTAAACACGTAATTCGTCTGTCGATTTATCCAGGGCCATTCAAAAAAACCTTTACAAATGACATGTCAAATCAGGCATACAAGAATGATAAAAAATCACGTAGGGACATACGGTCGCAAACTACTTATTAAGTCACAAATATAGGGTGTTTCATCCTAACTAAACCCGGGTTGACAGCAGTGTTGCCAATGGGCTACTTTTTTAAAATTCAGGTTTCTTGATTGGCACCACTTTTTAGAAAAGGTAAAATTTGCCTTACCGTCACCTTAATTAATTTTTCCTTAAATAAGGCTAATTTTACCATTTCGAAATGTGATGCTAGTCAAGAAATCTAAATTTTAAAAAAGTAGCCCTCTGGCACCACTGGTTGACAGAAATAATTTTGGGAGAAATAAAATCATTGTAATGAAAATGCAACGAAATGCATCTGGATTTGTGCGAAATGTGGTAACACCACAAAAAGATCTGGAAAAACATGTTGCTCAAGCAATCGATGATACCGTATGAATTGATTATCACTGTCCAAAATGTGGGGCGTCAAGTGCATATTGCTAACGCGTATAATGCAAACTTCTACAACTTTTATTTGGTGCTACCACATTTACAACAAAAAGGAGAATGTCTGTTAAATTTTTTATTATATTATACTTCAGTTTTCTGAAAGTTATTATCGTCAACGCAGATTGGTTTATGATGAAACACCATATATTTGTGATGAAATAAGTTGTTTTCGTACCTAAGTTCCTTTAGGATGAAACACCATATATTTGTGATGAAATAAGTTGTTTTTGAACCTAAGTTCCTTTGTGATTTTTTATCATTGTTGTATGACTGATTTGCCATGTCTTTTGGGAACTTTTTTCTAATCGCCATGTATAGAAATCTATATCGTTCTTGCAAGTAGCGTTTATAACAAATTTTCCAAATGGGAGATGATTCGAAAGTAACGTATTAAGTTACCTTTTTCACTCAATGGACTTATGAATAAAGTGGAGGAGACATACGGTGTAGTTGAGAGAGAAATAACTGAGGAGGTAGTCAGAAGATGACGGTTTTTAATTACAGTCAGGGCATACTTCACGCGTAAATTTGAATAGAATCATATTATCCATACAAAATTTCTTACACAAATATGGTAAAAAATTATGTGTATTTTTACTGGTGGAAGTTACCCCCGGTATTATAATCTCTTTCTCTGACACTGAGAGGAGCTTGTTTAGGTTTTCACAACATTTCACTAGTAAAAATGAATAGTTATTTTTTTCCTTAATTATGTTTGAACATTGCATTAATAAGGTGATTAAATAAGGAGAATATTTCTATTTAAATTGACTGGTGGAAGTTTTCTCCCGAGGTTATCAGCCGCTGCGAAACACCTCATTTCTTATTTATTTAAGGTTTCATGGTAGACTCATAAACACACAGACAAGCACAAAAGAATGGCTACGGTACTATCATTATTTTAACGCATTAAAGCATAATATTGCCTCAAGGTAACAGCACATCTGCCAATACTTTTGTTGTTTGCACACAGGAAATTGTGAAGATAAATTTTCACTTTTTTTAATTACAGAAACTCAGCGATAATATAAGCCAAAAAATGGATTCCGAAAATGTGGCGTGAAACGAATAATTTCGATTTTGAAATGAAGAAGAATTCTGTTGTTTACGGGCTAAGTCTTCTGAAAGAAAAATATTTAATGCTATTTAATTATTGGTAGAACTACACATTTATATCTCCATAATATTTCCATTATAATGTAGTCCGTCTCAAAGGTTTATGCACAAGCAAAAAATGTTGATTTTTAATGAATAATACGAGGGCTGTTTTTTTTTCAACCTCCGATGAGCCTTAAAATAAAGACTAGTGTGGATAATAAAATTCTTTGATAGCCTGGAGTCAAGTACACTCAAAGCTACTTTTCCACATAGTCGCAGTGAAGATTGAGTCATTTGACATACTGGTGGACAAGGGGGAGGGGGGCATACCCTGTTGAAGATTGCCGCCAGTGCATTGAAGTAGGTCTCCAAGGTGTCTTAAAGATTTTTGTTGGAATGAAAAGTGAAATGGAAAGTTGTCAACCCAGACCTGTCTTCAGATCTCGAAAGAGGTGCCAATCACTGGGTGCCAGCCAATATTGATGGCCCAACAGCTTCTTTCTCGAATCTAAGGGGGGGGGGGGGTGATTCGATGGGATGTGTTCGATTAGTGAAAGAAGCTGTTGGGCCATCAGTTCGGCTGTGATTGTCACCTTTTTTGAGATCTAAAGATAGATCTGTGTAGATAGCCCTCCATTTCACTTTTCTTTCCAACAAAAATCTTCAAAACGTCTTGGAGACCTATCTCAATACTCTGGCGGCAACATTAAAGACGGTATTCTCTCCCCCTCCTCGCCCACCAGTATGACAAATGACTCAATCTTCACTATGACAATGTCGAAAGGTAGCTTTGGATGTACATGACACCAGGCTGTCAAATAATTTTATTATTAACACTAGTCTTTATTTTATAGCCCATCGAAGGTTGAAAAATAAACAGCCCTCGTAAAAAGTTAAAATAAATAGAAAATTTTTATTTGTGTATTTCGCAACTTCATTTAAATAAACTTTATCAAAAGTAGAAAAATTTAAATTACATATTTGTAAAAAATATAATTTAAAATTTGTTCGAACAAAACTGTCTGAAAAGTTTATGCACAACGGCAAAAACAACTACATTTATCATTATTACATAACTGTTACATACAAATTGTTTTTCCGTGAATTTGGATTAGTTCAAATATACGGGCGTCCATTGGAAATATTTGTTTTTGTAGGGTTTCTGTTGGCAAAGAGTACCATGCTTTATCTATGACCTCTTTGAATTCTTCAAGAGAGTAATACTGTTTTCCATTGCTGTAAACATGGCGGGTTAAAATGCCATAGACATTCTCAATCGGTTTTATGCCCAGGAAAAGCTAGCGTTTCAAGAATTTAAAACATTTTCTGCGAAAGATAAGGCTGTGTAGTATGTTATGTGTACATTGATGCATTACCTTGTTTAAAGATCCATTCAAGGCACCCCCCCCCAAAAAAAAAAAATCATCGAATGGAAGGAAATATTGGTTCAGAATCTCTTGATATGTTTGGGATTTTAGTCTGCCCATTACAAAATCCAACGAGATCATGCTGCTGAAGCCGAACCCCCCCCCCCCTCCCCAAACCAGAACAGGCTTAAAGCCTTGCTGCCTTTTGAAGAAACTCCTTGGTTCCTTTCGGAGATCATCTCAATACATGTTCCACCCATCAAGTTAATCTAAGTTCCATTTTTACTCATCACTAAATAAAACAGTAAGCCACTTGTCCCCCGCAGGACATGTGTTTTTTAGCCCACTTGCTTGTTAATGGTGTAGTTTGAGACATGGTTTACAAGCCATTTTCTTTAGTATGATGTAATCATATTCTTTAATACGTCTATGTACAGTGTCTTTGGACATCTGTATACAGAGATTATTTTTAATTTTCTGTATGGACATATTTTATCGAAACACGAATCCCCGTATTCTTCTATGCGTCTCAACAAACGTCATACGTGGTCGTCCACATCTTGGTTTCCGGTTGAAATTATCATTTCTAAAGAGTACGTGATATAGATACATTGGTTTGATCAATTTAAAATGTTTGCAATTTAAAAAAAAAAAGTTTTATTTTGGGATCTAAATTTAAAAACTTTTAAAATCTCACCTTTTGTGAATTCTTTACGCTTCGACATTTTTTAAAAGAGTGAAAATAATTTCTTTTACTTTTATATTTTTATAAAATTGGAAAATGACGTCTTAGAACCTCATTACATCCATCCTATCCCGTGTTTCTAAAAAAATAACAGAAAGTGCTTAATCTTTTGAGACAGTGTTTCTTCAAGAAAAAACGTAAATTTTAACGTAAAAATTGTAACATAAAAATTAATGTAATTTTTATTATAACAAACAAAAACTGCTTATTTTATTTTATTTTGATTAAATGTCGAGTTTTATTGTAAATTAGCTCCATATATTACCTTCATCAATTATTCTTAACCATATTTGAAGAGTGCATAAATTTTGAGACGCACTATGTACCTCCAATTACATTAAATATATTTAAAAAAAAATCTTTGATATAGTTGTGCGTGTTTCTACGTGATTGATCCTGTGAGATATTCGAAGGCAAGAAAACAATTGCAATAACACAGCACAACTGAGAAAAGGTAACCCATGTTTGCAAAATGGAACTATTAATAAAGAGGAATTTGTATATCCTTAACCTCTTAACCTACGATTTACTTTTAACAGCTCCACGGTTTGGCAAATCCATAACTACCACTTAAATTTAATAGAGATTTTCGCCTTGTTTAATCATAGAATTTCGACGATAAAATTAAACTATATTTACTGTGAAATTTTAGTGGTAAGAAGAATTTACATCTGGCTCGATCATCGTACGCGGGCTATGCCCGTCATTGTAGGTTAAGGGGTTAAAATAACGAAGCTTCAACTGTAACCGTTTTCGCAGTGGTTAATTACCGCCGACTGAAAGTTCCACCAGTAAATTTAAATAGAATTTTTTTTCCTTATTTAAAGGCATTTTTAACACACAATTTCGGTCAAAAGTAATGGCAAAAACAGCTATTCATTTTTACTGGTAGATGTTTACTTCGCCGGTTGCCAGGCTCTGCTTTTCCGCCATATTTTGACAACCGAGACAACCTCCTGTGAGTGTCAATGAAAATGATTATAAAGCATGGTTAAACTGACACCAGAAAAAAACAAATAGAAATTTTAATCATATTTGTCAGAAAAATTTTTCATGGAAATCTCGCTAAGATAATGGAAAATTTTGTATTCAAAATTTCCTGGTGGAAATTTACTTTGTTGGTTATCAGAAACTGTTTATCCGATGCAAAAAAATCACCCGCTATATTGTGATAACCTCCTCAGTTATTTTACTCACAACTTGTAGACAATACACTATATGTCTCCTCCTATTTATTCATAACTCCATTGTTTGCAATTGCATTAGTAGTAACGAAGTTTCAATTATTTACAAATGTATAATTAGAGTATTAATAACACATGATAAGTTCAGTTGCGTATTGGGAATTTAAGAGAGCATTTTGAGAATTCTTTGTAATTCTTTCTTTCATTTAATTTTTATTCTAGGATTTTTATTTAGATTTGTCTGTTCGCATGATCTTAGCCTGATAAAATTTTATTTCAGCTGGAATTATGTATTTATGATGCAATGAAATGTTTTTGTGATGCGACTTCTTTCACAGATGTGGACTTTTAAAGAACGGCATCGTAAATTCATGAAAGGCCACTATTTTCCTAATAAAATAGCATTTTATATTATGCAAAAAAAGAAGTATACATCACCATTTATCTTTTATTATAATTCAGCGAATTTTAAAAGTACAGATACACAATTTTTTGTGATGATCTTTTTGGAGCAAAATTGAAACAAAATCTGATATAACAATTTATCTAGGATTTGTCGTGTAGAATTTATTAATTATCTATGTATAAATTATTTGAATTATTTTATTTATAAAAAAATTCACTACCTTATTTTGAACCCTTTTGTCATTTAACCCTTTCATGGGCAAGGTAGCCTGATGCAAAGATGTTAAAATGATTGATTGACACCAGAAATTACGGTGAAAATTATATGAATATAATTGAAAGCTTATCTGTAAGTAGTTATATTTAACAAAAACTGTGTTTTAAAAGTCTAGTGCCTATGTCACATTTTGAATTAAAACTAAGTGGTGTATGAACTATTATTTTAACACAATCAAACTGATTGATAAAGGTATCATACGAATTTAATATTTCCAATTGAGCGAAAAAATCCCCAGGGCGGTATTTGTTTGCAATCCAAGGATCTGGATTCAATTCATGGCCTGGGCATTTTTTCGCTCATTTGGAAATATTCATTTCGTATGATAACTTTACCAATCAGTTTGATCGTGTTAAAATAATAGTTCATCTACGTATCCATCGTTTATATAGAGTTCCTTTACCTGCGGTTGATTCTGTTGAGATGTCTACATGACAGAACACATTTTACTACAAGTAAGGTTATCTGAGCGAAATATGCTGGCTGGTTGTCGGCCCAGTTAGCTTAAACTGAAAAGCATTGGCCTTGTAATCCAAGGATCTGGGTTCGATTCCCAGCCTGGGCATTTTTTCGCTCAGTTGGAAATTTTCAATTCATATGAAAACTTTACCAGTCAGATGGATTGTATTAGCCCTTTCAGGGGCAAGCTACTTCTATTCGTAGAGTTCTGAAATGAATTAATGGCACCAGAATTTGAAAAAAAAAAATATTTCAAAATAAGCAAAAGCTTTTGTTCACGTAATTAATAAAACGAATTTTTAAATTCCAATATTATGTTGTCAGATGGGCATTTAGGTATCAAAATTAAGTGGTCCAGTTATGAACCACCGCCCTTGAAGGGGTTAACCCTTTCCGGCACAGACAATTTTTGTTGTAAAATGATGAAATGATTGACTGACACCTGAATTTAGAAACGACTTTTTTATATATTAACCCGTTATTAGTCGCGCGTTGGTCTTTTCCCCGCCAAAATTCGTATATCTTCCTAAAACCCATCTCCCCTTAAAGTTACAATGGTGGAATGCCGCATAGCTGACCTTCACTGTTCGACCTTCTGTTTACAGAAATTACAAGTCATTCCTGCGTTTTGTCAGGATTTTATAGCCTTTTAAAGTTAAATTCAGTCTGAATGACCGGCGTGCGATCACCAGCGTTAGTTGTTTTTTTTTTTTTCTCCCTACCCATTCTTGATTCCCATCCCCCCGAATTTCCTGGAAGGCGGAAGAAGGGTTCGCGGAGTCTCTTCCGTTTGCTCTCTCCCTCTTTTTCTCTTTCTGATATTTTTCTCATAGACTATTTGATTATTTTAACAATGTCTCGAAAACAGTTTTTAACTATTCAAGAAGCTCTAAAACTTTTTGGTAATTTAGAAGAGGATTACATTAGTGATGAAGCCAGTTCACCAGAGGAAGATAATAATTTAATCCTAAACGAAGATGAGGAAACTGATAATGAAGAATCAGAAAGTTTGCTATCTTCATGTTTTTAATATTTTGCTATGTATTGTAAGAAAAAGGTTTTAGTGAATTATTCAGAGCATGAATTGATATGCACAAATGTATATTTATTTTAATTAAATTAAGCGGTACAATCAAAATGAACCCTTGGTCAGTTCGGTTCTTTAAAATTATTTATCCGTAAGTGGGATTAAAATCAACAGTGAAAATTTATACAAATGAAATATTTAATTTTAATAAATTATTATTTATTATTTACTTCATATCCACGAAGCTCGTACCCAGAAGGGTGAAAAAAGAACGCTGCCCCACCCTGAGATAACTCCGTATATTTTCATTTGTTTCATTTATTTTCATGCATTTATTTTCATTTGGTTCATATACTTTCATTTGAGAAAAAGTATTGAATTATGAAATCTCTAAAGTTGCACACATAAAAACGACTCAACGAAAAAAAAAAAAAAAAAAGTAGCTACTGCTGTTACATTACTAATTTCAAATTAGTAGTTATTTTATCTCCGTTTTTTATTATATGTATAGATAGATATGGTAAGAAAAATATATTAGAAATGTATTTTTTTCAATTTCAATTAGCCCCTAGTGCCGGACCACTGTTAAAACCAACCTGTCCTTTCAAAAAATATGAATTACGATTTCAAATTTATAACTGAAATATTGTTTTAATTTGTTATCCATTGTATTTTTTACAAATTCAGTCAGTTTATATAACAATTTTTATCATTTTTACAAATTTTGCAAAAAAAAAAAAAAAAAAAAAAAAAAAAAAAAAAAAAACAGTGGATATTTATAGAAATAAAATTTTGGATTTTATTAAATTATTACTTATTATTTACTTCATATATACGAAGTTCATACCCAGAAGGATGAAAAAAGAACGCTGCTTCACCCTGAAATATGTCCGTATATTTTCATGCATATATTATCATTTGGTGCATATATTTTCACTTGAGAAAAAGTATTGAATTATCAAATCTCTAAAGTTGCACACACAAAAACGACTCAACGGAAAGAAAAAAAAATAATGAAATAAAAAGTAGCTACTGTTGTTATATTAATAATTTCAAATTAGTAGTTATTTTACCTCTATTTTTTATTTTTTGTATAGATATGGTAAGAAAAATATATTACAAATGCATTTTTTCAACTTTAATTAGCTCCTAGTGCCGAACCACCGTTAAAACCAACCTGACCGTGCTGCTGTCCTTTCGAAAAATATGTATCACGATTTCAAATTTATAACTGAAAATTTGTTTAAGTTTGTTATTCATTGAATCTTTACAAATTTTGTCAGTTTTATAATAGTTTTTATCATTTTTACAAATTTTGAGGAAAAAAAAAGTTATTAAATATTCATTTAAATGTTAAACACATATATACGTAACGTAAATGCGTGCTAATTGTTATAATGTTTATCTTATCGAATTCAAGCGATATTTCCCCTTTATTTTCGCCGTTTTCGATCTTCCAGTAACACTGGCAATTTTCCTCTGTTTTTTCGGCCAAACGGGAACGGCGGCAAATAGACCGAGCGCGACTACTAGCGTTCTAAAAAAAACGCGACTACTCTCGGGTTAAAAACATGTTACTTTACATGTTTATAGTAAAAACAAAATTTTCCTAAAATATACTTGGTACCGTTCGTAAGTTTATAATTAAAATTAGGTCTCCCGACCATGGTACACTGCGTCAGAAAGGATTAAAATAATAGTTCATAAACGTATCCATCGCTTATATGGAGTTCAATTTACCTACGGTTTATTCTGTTGAGCTGTTTACATGACAGACCTGATTTTACTACCGATAAAGTTAGCGAAATATGCAGGCTGGTTTTCAGCCCAGTTAGCTTAAACGGTAAAGCAACGGCCTTGTAAGCCAAGGATCTGGGTTCGATTCCCAGCCTGGGCATTGTTTTTCGCTCAGTTGGAAAGATTCAATTCGTAAGTGGTATATATAATATACCTGTGCCCTTCAAGGTGTTACATATTTATGCATTTCCAACAGGTAAAAATTTGAAGCGCATTTTTGTCTTTTTATTATCAAATGGCGACAATTAAAATAAAATAATAGCATAAACAAATAAAATTATTTCATTTATATATCGAAAAATGTTCAAAATGTATTCAGACACATTATTACCGTATTTGCCGGGTTTTTGCCGGGAGAAAAGCCGGTTTGGCGCGCATCACTGCTCTCCATTACGTGACGGCAAGAACAGGTTACCAAATCTGGGTCCCTCTGGTGAAATCAGTTTTTAGCATTCCATTCGTCTGATGGTTGGCCCTTACACCTAAGTCTGCCTAGTTTCCGTGAAAATTTAAGTAGTGTTTTATAAATGAGTTTTGAACTTTTACTTTTTCTCTCGATCACAATGTCAAAAAGAAAATACCTTAGTGTTGTGGATAAAGTTGAACTGCTGAAGGATGTAGATATTGGAATGTGCAAAAAAGACATTTCTTCTAAATTTGGTATTCCCGCAAGCACATTGTCGACTATTATAAAAAATAGGAAAGCCGTAATGAAATCCTATGAATGTATTGAGCCTAACAGAAAACGTTCGAAAACATGCACTTAGGATACAGTGGACGAGGCCGTTTTAAAATGGATAAAGAGTGTTCGAGACCAAAACTTGCCGATCTCTGGTCCTCTCATAAAAGAGAAGGCATCGGAGTATGCTAAATATTTTGGATGTGATGAATTTCAAGCCCGTTCCGAGTGGCTTGACAAGTTTAACCCTAGATCTACCGGGAATTTTATTCAAGTTTTAATAAAACGTTCTACACCAGAATTTTTATTTAAAACTATTTAACTTATTTATTTACCTTATATTTGTCTGCTTTATATACTTAGTTTATTTTAAAGAAATTTCTGGTTTGAATGAATATTTTGTATGTACCTGTCGGGTCCAATGGACCCATCTGGTAGACGGAGGGTTAAGAAAAGGCATGGCAAGGAAAAGGTTATTTCCGAAGAAAATAAAAGTGAATCTGAAGCAGTCTGTGATGACTGGAAAAACAACAATTTGAAAAAAAAAATCTAGATGATTATCAGCCCGATGATATTTTTAATGCTGATGAAATGGGACTTTTTTATAAGTGTTTACCTGTTTACCCAACAAAACTCTAACTTTCAAAGATGATAACTGTCATGGAGGCAAAAACAGTAAGGACAGAATAACAGTACTGGTAGGCGCTAACATGAATGGCAAAGAAAAACTTCGATTATTGGTAGTAGGCAAAAGTAAGAACCCTAGAGTATTCAAAAATGTAAAATCTTTGGAGGTTGACTATTGTTCTAATAGAAACTCATGGATGGCAGGTGAAATTTTTGAAAAATGGATTTTGAAATTGGATAGAAAAATGAGTGATCAAAATAGAAAAATTGCTTTACTTGTAGACAATGGCCCGGCTCATCCTAATGTGTCTTCAAAATTATCAAATGTCAATTTGCTTTTTCCTCCCCCGAACACCACTTCAAAATTGCAACCAATGGACCGGGGTGTAATAAAAAACCTTAAACTTCATTACAGATAACGCATTCTCCGACGACTTATCTGGACATTTGAAAATGAAAAACCTTTGCATAAGGTGATTGATCTGAGAATATGTGTCAGTGGCGCAGCCAGGGTGGGGGATTTAGAGGCACTGTATACCACTTTTTTCTAAAAGTTTTCTCTCCATTATATAATAGTAAAAACTTTGCAATTAAACTATACGGATTTCAATATATTAAAATAGTGGTATATTGAGATTCAAAACCCCCACCCTGCCTGCGCCACTGTATGTGTGGCAGAATTAACCAAAGTTTGGGAAAATGACGTTTCTGAATCTACAATAAAAAACTGTTTCGCTAAAGCTGGGTTCAGTGTATTACCGGAAATCGAAGAACAGGACGTGTTCCAGCAAATCCAACAGTCTTGGGAAAATTTGCGTTCTCAAGGTCACATTACAGACGGTATTCTTCTTAATGAATTTTTGACAGTCGATGATAAGTTAATTATTGCTGATTATCCTACAGACGAAGACATACTGAATTCGTTTCTGAAAATGAAATCGAAGAACCAGAGGAAGTAAATGAATCTGAAAACATTTCCAAGCCATCGAATAAAAGAAATGCGAGAGGCATTTGAAACAATACGTCGTGGAGATTCAATTCGCGGAAAATGTTCCTCATGAAGTTTTTAGTGGAATAAATGCGAACATTTCTTTGATGAACTTTCCGCAAAACTGGCTGTTCAGCAAGATATTCGTAGTTTTTTTAACAGAATGTAACTGTGAGTATTGTAACCACTGCCTGGATTATTGTTTTTATAAAAGGTATGTAGTACTCAATAAACCTTTCATACTAATTCATTTTTTTTCATTATTAACATTCATTTAATGTGATTTGCATTAGAAATGAAGTTCCGTATATGAAAATTAGCTTTAATTTTAATGCTTTAGGAGTAAATATTATAAAACAAATATCGCTTTCATATATCGAAATTTCTATATATCGAATTTTTTTCCGGAAATTTGCTACTTCGATATATGGAGGTTCGACTGTATATCTATACTTAACCCATTAGTGCCGTATTTTTGTTCTGCTTATGATTATGCTTAATTTGTGTAAATCGTGTAAAATGAACGAAAAAAAATATCTTTGAAAAAATATGTATTTAAGTTATAAAAATCTAAACGTCCAAATTTTGGGACACTAATCACGAAAGGGTTCCCCGTACAATGGTTTTCCCCGTTCCTGTCTCTTCATTAAATATCTGTTTTATTCGATTTATTTTGTTATAAAATGGTCACATATCATTCGGGTTATCATTTGGCTATAACAATTCCTTTGTTAATACTTAAAAGGGGGTGGGGCTGGGCATAGCTCAAGCACAAGACCCCCCTTCCTCCCCATCCTTAGCCATTGGCATAGTAAAAAATTGCAGCCTAACATACCGTTATGTTTTGTACTAATTTAGTATTTGACATCTTGAGGTTTCTAATATATTTACTAATATATATATATATATATATATATATATATATATATATATTTGGTTCCTATGGATTTAATGTTTGTTAATTAATGTTTGTTAAATAATTGATTTATTATGTTAATTATTTAATGTTTGCATGATTCTGGTTCTCCCTATTCTTCAGTGATTAATGGCTTTTATATGTCCGATAAGTGCTTGATATTGTTGGAAATTATGTGGTTATTGAACCTGGAGTAGTAGTTGGCGTATTAGTTTTGATATGGTAATATATTGAAGTGGATAACTTTGTGTACCGTTTGTCTACACATAAAATTTCTGAGTCATGAATTGTAAAACTAGTTTTGATTACGATACCGGCAAGATATGGGAATTGATAAATGACCGTAGTGCCCGGTCGGCTTCTGATTACATGGTAAGAAGTGGATCGACAAAAAGTTACCATGGTTCGGATAATAAAGTGAATGTACAGACAGGAGAGAGTGGAGATACTTTCGGGTATGAGGGGGAGAGCCGGGATCATGTAATTTATGAAAAAAGCAAAAAGTTGAATAAAAATTATAAAATGTTTGGAAACTACAGTAAATATAGTAATTTTAATTGTTATAAAAATGTTATGGATTCAACAGTGAGTGATAGTACTAGATATAAAACTAGATATGTTTACAACAGCAAAATTTCAGATATAAAGGAGGAGGTAGAGAAGACTAGTATGGTACAGAAGATGTATAAAACTACATATTTTTACAATAAAAGTATGAGAAATGGGGGGAGGAAGAATTTTTTAAAATTTAAGAAATGCAAGGATAAAAGATGTAAAGTCTGCATCCATGCTGAAAAGGATAACTGTAATGCCGTGGATGAAAATTGTGTAAATTTTTGTAAGGTATTTAACTGTGTGTATAGATTAAAATGTAAAATTTGTAACATGTCTTACATAGGACAAACGTCTGGTCCTTTTAATAAGAGATTTAACAACCACAAAAAAGATATAAGAAAGATAACGAGTGCGAGGGAAGAACAGGAGATTGAAATAGTACATTTCGCAAAACATGGAATTGAAAATATTGAAATATCGATTTTGCATATAGTTTCAAACAAGGCTGAAAGACTAATATGTGAAAAGAATATGATGGTTAAATACGGAACAGTGTACCCTTATGGTTTAAATGTTATGTTTGATCAAAATAATATTTTGAAGAATTTTAGAAATACAATATTGGAAGAGTCAGTCTATGAAAAAATTAATCACGATTTGAGTTGCGAGTATGAGTTACATAATATTCAAAATATCAAAGTTAATGATCTAAATTGTAGTAAGGATATTAAAAATGCTATTGTTAATATTAATTCCGGCAATATTGTTAAAACAATCAAATACATAATTTTCAATGTGAAAAAGAAGTTAATACCCGATTTATTGAGAGAATTATATGAACATACAGGTAACGGAAATATAGATATAGGGTTTGATCTGTTGAGATTCAGAATAGGTAAGCAGAAACTTAATGGTTATATCGAGTTGAAAAACAACAAAGTTAATATAGAGAATAAGATTTATTTTGTATTGGATTACATGGGGCACCATTTTAGGGGTGCTAATTTTAAGGGTATTTTAAATAAGTATAATGAATACCTGCCGGATAAAAACATACATATTGTTAAAGCTTACAAATACGATAAACCATTAGGCAGAGTTATATTTAACTACAACAGTTACTCTAGGAATTTGCAGAGCAGTATTGAGAACAGTATTTGTCATTGTAATAAAGTTGAATATAATATATACGTTAATTCAAATTACGGACATATTCTTACCGGTGATCTTACTATAGTGGCAGACACAAATCTCAGAAATTACATGAGGTATGGTACAAAATACAGATTGAGGAGAGTCGTGAGTAGAGGTTTAGCTATAAAACGTTTGTCAAATTATATAGATATCTTCATTCAAAAGTTAATATATAAATATGGTTTACCAAAAAGCGTTTTTGAGGAATGGAGGCACTATATTTTAAAAGAATTTCAAGGCTATTACCATAAAGATTTTGAGGGTGTCTCGGGAGAATCTTACAAAGATTTGATTAAATCAGTAAAAAATCTACAGGATGATTTTATCATTACGTATGTGGATAAAGCTAACACCAACTACGCTATAATATGTAAAAAATTATACGGAGATATTCTAAGGGAAACCTACAATAATGAGGGAAATTATCAACTACTAAAAACTACTAAACAAGTTATTGTAAACAGAGTGAAGGCGTTTTATAAAAAAATAAAATCAAAGCAAAATAGTGCGGAATTTCCTTATCTTGTAATGATTCCAAAATTCCATAAAAACCCAATTACTTTTAGAACCGTAACTTGTGGGTTCGGTTCTTACCTGGAATGTGTAAATAAAAAAATTTTGAATATATTACAAAAGATTTTTGATCAGGTTATAAATGAATATTCTTCGATAGTAATAAAAAATAGCTATGAACTTATAAAAAGTTTAAAAAAGCTGAAAAACATTACAGGATTGTATACATATGATTTCGAGGATTTGTATAATAGCATTAATTTAGATGATTTGAAGTACAGAGTTATGGATTTTTTCAAGAAATCTAAAGAGAAGGATATCAGTATTGAAATATTCACCGATTTATTTCAATTTGTTGTTTACGAAAATTATCTGTTTGAAGGGAAACAAATATATAAACAAGTGAGAGGTATTCCAATGGGGGGCAGTTGTAGCTCCATCCTTGCAGATATTTATCTGTTTACATATGAAGCCGGTTTATTGCTGGAAAAAGACTTAAAGATATACAGATATATAGATGATGTTTTGGTGGTTGAGCTGAATAACAATAAAGAAATTTATCAATTTAAATGTTATCCAGACACTTTAAATTTAAAGAGTGCTTCGGATATTCAAAGCAGCGTCAACTACTTGGACGTTAATTTGGAGATTAAAAACGGAATTTTAGTATACAGTATTTATGATAAAAGAAACTATTTTGATTTTGATACAATAAAAATATTAAACTTTAATAGTAACGTGCATGTTTCAATTTTTAGAAATATATATTTAAATGGATTAAATCGTATTGCAAATTTGTGTTCAAATGTTGATAAATTGGTTGGTGAAATTTTTAACCTTTACATAAACGCCAGTAAAAAAAATTACCCAATACATTTTCTGAATAATTTAACTTTCAATTTTATCAAGAAAAAATGCTATCGAAATAAGGTTTTGGAATTGTTCGATGATGGTGATTTATCGATATGTGATTCCTATCGAAAATAGCTTAGCTTTGAGGTTATTCACGGACTTCATTTGACGGCTTTTGGGTTATTTTATGATTTTCATTTTTTCAATCTCTATTTGTTTGGTCTTGGCAAGTGAGGGGGAATGTTGTGCACGTGAAACATGTTTAACCCCGCAGTACAAGTCATAAGCCTTGGCCACTTGTCCCCATATTTAGTTTTTTCCTAGTTACTCTTGGTTTTGATAATTATTGTTTTAGTTAGTTTGTTAGATGTATTTTCGTGTACTAAATTATATGATTTTGGATTTTTCAATATATATATATATATATATATATATATATATTAGTAAAAAGTATATAGACTGAAACTAAAAATAACATACTTAATAACATGCGCATTTGCAGCAATGATATTAGAATGCTGAAATAATAAATTTGAAATCACAAATATATGAAGAAATTGATAAAGTTCTAAAGATGATTTGGAAATGAACATTTAGATGGGAGGGACAACAAACAAAAATATAAATATAGTGAACTGAGTGATTAATGCTAAACTAAATACATTTGGATTTCAAGTGAATGGGATAGCAATAATGGTACATAATCTGCAAGATGAAAACAAATTGAAGATTAATGGAGATAATACATGAAAAATGCTCTATTGCAGCTATGAATACATGTATTAAGAGAATTAAAATGAACAAAGTGAAATTGAACAGCTAAAACCAAGCTATAATAATTACCAAGCTAGAATTGCCTATTACTTGATAAAGAGAGTACCATTAAAAATGCCAGAATAAGGTTGTAAGACTAAAACTAAAAATAACATACTTAATAACATGCGCATTTGCAGCAAAGATATTAGAATGCTGAAATAATACATTTTAAATCACAAATATATGAAGAAATTGATAAAGTTCTGGAGATGATTATATATATATATATATATATATATATATATATCCAATATAAGTAATTGTTGATTGCTAATATGTAAATGTTTTTTCATCAAAATTCAATAATAATAGTTTTTGTCGTATTTGCTCCGCTACTGTCAACGTATTAAATCTAAGATTTATGCCATTTATTTTGTTACAAAATGGCTATTTATCTTTTGGGTTATTATATGACTATAAAAATTTATTTGTTATTACTATGAGGGTTGGGCTCGGCTCGAGAACACACGACACAAGCAGCCCTCGACACTCTTAGCCATTGGCATAGTAAAAATTTATATATTAAAAATTTACAATAATCAAGAATTACTAATAGAGTATGTGTACCATATATACTCGCATATATGTCGACCCCTTAACTTTTTACTTCCATTTTGCACAAAATCAAATCAAAGATTTCACTTTCTAATCAGAAAAAATAGTAAGTAAACAAAAAAAAAATCATTGAAATATTTTTAATAAAAAGCTATTATTATTTGTGTATTTTATATATTATGTTTTTATTTATATATATATAAATCCTGAATTTTAGTATTCGAAGATTTTTTTTTTGGCTTTTTTAATTGACTTGGGTATAAGTCTATTCCCCAATTTACTTGCAGAAAATTGTCAGAAATTATTCGACTTACACGCAGGTATATATGGTATATATATTAGCAAACATAGCAGTAACCTCAGAATGTCAAATATTAAACTAGTACACAACATAACGGTATGATATAAATTTTTACTAAGCCAATAGCTAAGGGTGGTTAGGGGTGGGTGTCTTGTACTTGAGCCGAGCTCAACCACGCCCCATCACACACACACACACACTTATAGTAATAACAAAAACAACAATTATAGCCAAACAATAATCCAAATAATATGTTACCATTGTGAACACAATAAATGGCATAAAACATAGATTTAATGCATAGACAGTAATGGAGAAGGCCCCTACCGTTTCGTGCCTAGAGTCCCAAAACTAGAACACTATATAAAGGTTGAAATTCAAATAAAATGTAGAAATCTGAAAAAATGCAAAAATACATATTCTCAAATAATGTTTCGTCTTATAAATAATACGACTTATGAAATAATTGATAAAAAATAAAAGAAATATGTTACCTTTTATTACGCACAATTTTAGTTTTTAAAAATCTAACTTTGTGCTACAACAAACATTTATTTCACCTTTTTATTCTTAAAAATTCACTGCTCTTTATGAATAAATATTGAAAACAAATACTAAGAATATATTTTACAAAGTTTTGAAAGGATATCATATTTCCATTTGGTAATGGGATTTTTCTTTTTTAAGAACGCTCCCAAAATTAGGCCGCCAGGCACAAATGGGTTAAGTTTGGTCAGAAATATTTTGAAAACATCTTTAATTTAGAATGTTTTTGCGAACCACTACATCTGAACTTTTCTTCTAAGATTTTATTGAAAATAATTCTTGCATATTCTTTTGTTCGAAGCAACTTAATTTATTTTCTCAGAAGAAAGAAAAAAACGTCTCGTGAGAAATTTTGATACGTAACATATTGGCTTAAAATGTTGTACTGGCAGTTTTGTCTTTATAAAGTCAACAAAAATCTAAAAAATCATAAATTAAATGTTAAAAATAATAACTTAAAATCATTTACCTTCATCTCAATTCGCATACGTGTTTCATTTTGATGACCCAAATCGCCAGATCGGAAATTCTCAAGGACTGTGAGGTCGTTAGCCACATCCTTGCCAAACACTTCATAGACATTTTTATTCGTCTGTACTGCAGAAGTTCCTCGACAAAACTTGTACATAACGCAAACTTTGAACTTGTTCTTTCTTTACAAAACTTAACCTCAAAACATAATTTGACAGATTTCCAGAAACAAAAGCATACGTCTGAAAAGTTAACACTAGAACCGCCGTAGCGATCACTTTCACCGCTGCCAAATAAAAATATTCGATTTTCACCAGAAATTTCTTTCTAAATTAGGTTTAAAATGTACCATGGAGTATCAAGTCAAATAAATTACTTAAGTAGTTTCAATTAAAATTTCCGGTGTGAAATATTTTTATAACACTTCAGTAAAATTTCCGCCGGTTCTAGTGTTAATGGCGTACCTTCACAATAAATAAAAACAAAAAAGTCCTTCCGGCCAGTGCCGGGAGGAAGAGGTAGCTTTCATATTCCTTATTTTTAAAAAGCCAGCGTATATTATTCAAACGCACAAAGCTCAATTTAGTGGAAACCGATTATAGGAGATTCAATACTAATTTTTATTAATACTAAATCATTATGAATGAGAATTTAGCGAAATTAAACAGCTTTATCCAAGCTGCTTTTATTTAAAATGACTTATATTTTGTTGCCAAATTCGGCGATACATTGAAGTGCATGTCATTTTAAGACAACAAGGTGGATGAGGCTAACCAGAGAACTTGGTCGAGACCTTAGTAATTCCTGTTCACATGCTCACTCACATCGGAATCGGTTGATATATACGAGTGCTGTCGCAGGCAAAAATCAGATTTTTCAAAATGTCACCCGCATTAGAAATTCAAACTGCTATATCTGAGCCATTTTTTAAGATAAATTCAAAACTAAATATGCGCCGGAATCCTTATATCAAGGTCAAATACTTAAACAAGTGGGTAAGTGTGATCACAGATCGCACAGAGGGTTTCGTTTAATATTCCTTTCAAAACACTTTATCCTTTTGAAAAATCTGTTAGTTCCAAATTTCAAAACCAGGGGGCGCACTTGATTCTAAACAAACCTGTATCCGAACGAAAATCCATTTTACATACTATCCGTAGATATATTAGTCGAGGGGATTGGGCCCATAGCACCCGAGATAAGTAGGCGCACCTGGCGGGAAAAAATGGAACTAAAATATGTAAGGCTATGGTGCATAATATGAAAGAATGGTCAAAGGGGTGTCGGCAAAAGTTGGAAAATTTCTCCCTGGGTAGGAGCACCTAACCTGGGCGCAGGTTAGAAAAATTGCTTAAAATACACAAGTTAGAGCCCAGAGGGGTAAATAATAAAAGACTTTTTGAAAATTTTATGATTTGTCTTGTGGTCTGAGGTATTCAGCTATACGTATGCAAAATTTCATGTCACCAACTTAATTAGGGGCTCTCTTAGAAAGAATTGCTTCAAATACATATGTGGTAGCTCAAAGGGTTAAACGTAAGACTTTTTCAAGATTTTATGATTTGTCGCCTGGCCTCAGGTGTTCTGCAATAAGTATGCAAAATTCCAAATCTCCAATTTAATTAGGGGCTCAGTTAGAAAGAATGGCTTAAAATACACAAGCTGGAGTTGAACGGGTTAAACATAAAACTTTTTCAAAATTTATTATTTGACGTGAGATCTGAGGTGTTCAGCTATAAGTATGCAAAATTTCAACCTAAATAGGGGCTCACTTAGAAAGAATTGTTTAAAATGCACATGTGGGAGCACAAAGGGTTAAATGTACGACTTTTTCAAAAATTTTATGATTTGTCGTTTGATGTGAGGTGTTCAGCTATAAGTATGCAAATTTTCACGTCTCCAAACTAATTAGGAAGCTCACTTAGAAATAATTGTTTAAAATACACATGCGCGACTCCAAAGGGTTAAATGTACGACTTTTAAAAAATTTTATCATTTGTCGTATGATGTGAAGTGTTCAGCTATAAGTACCCAAAATTTCATGTCTCCAACATAATTAGGGGTTCACTTAGAAAGAATTGTTTAAATTACACGTGTGGGATCCCAAAGGGTTAAATGCACTACTTTTTCAAAATTTTATGATTTGTCGTTGGATGTGAGGTGTTCAGCTATAAGTATGCAAAATTTCACACCTTTAACCTAATTAGGGGCTCACTTAGAAAGAATTGTTTAAAATACACATGCGGGAGCCCCAAGGGTTAAATGTACGACTTTTTCAAAATTTTATCATTTGTTGTATGATGTGAGGTGTTCAGCTATAAGTACCCAAAATTT
The DNA here is from genome assembly GCA_963932465.1 of Maratus speciosus. NCBI lineage: Eukaryota > Metazoa > Arthropoda > Arachnida > Araneae > Salticidae > Maratus > Maratus speciosus. The sequence continues at coordinate 216,699,630 of OZ010794.1, forward strand.
CATGTCTCCAACATAATTAGGAGCTCACTTAGAAAAAATTGTTTAAAATACACATGCGGGAGCCCCAAGGGTTAAATGTACGACTTTTTCAAAATTTTATCATTTGTCGTATGATGTGAGGTGTTCAGCTATAAGTACCCAAAATTTCATGTCTCCAACATAATTAGGAGCTCACTTAGAAAGAATTGTTTAAAATACACATGCGGGAGCCCCAAGGGTTAAATGCACGACTTTTTAAAAATTTTATCATTTGTCGTATGATGTGAGGTGTTCAGCTATAAGTACTCAAAATTTCATGTCTCCAACATAATTAGGAGCTCACTTAGAAAGAATTGTTTAAAATACACATGCGGGAGCCCCAAGGGTTAAATGTACGACTTTTTCAAAATTTTATGATTTGTCGTATGATGAGAGGTGCTCAGCTATAAGTACCCAAAATTTCATGTCTCCAACATGTATAGTTTCTGAGAACGGGCTCTGTGACGGACAGACAGACGGACAGACAGACAGGCAGAGGAGCGAGACGAATAGGGTTTCGTCAGATGAACGGAACCCTAAAAAGAAATCTTTTTTAATTTCTAATTTTTTTGCACCTTATTTTAAATATTTTTTTTTTTTTTTGTTTACTGGCCGCCATTTTGAAACAAGATGGTTGATAAAGCTGGCCAGCGAACTTGGGCAAGACATTGCTATATACTATCCACATGCCTTCTTACATCGAAATAGGTTAATAAATACACGTGTTATCGCGTGACAAATATCAGATCGTTTCAAAATGTCAGCCATGCTAGAAATTCAAAGTGCTATAATTCAACCATTTTTTAAGATATAGACGAAACAAAAACTGCTGCGGAATCTTTGTATCAAGGTCACACACATAAAAAAAATCTTTTACATTTTCCAATTTTTTGATACTTCATTTTAAATTTTAAATTTTAAATTGTTTTTTAATAGCAGCCCTTTTCAAACTAGATGGCGAATGAAGCTGACCAACGAACTCGATCTAGACATTGGTATGTACTATGTACACACCAAGTTACATCCAAATCGGTTCATAAATACGCCTGTTATTGCGTGACAAAAATCAGGTCGTTTCAAAATGAATAGACATAGAAGTTCAAAATGCTATAACTCAGCCATTTTTCTAGATATAGACGAAACAAAATCTGTTCCGGAATCGTTGTATTAAGGTTAAACACATACAAAAAAAAAAAAATCTTTTTCATTTTCCAATTTCTTGGTACCTTATTTAAAATTTATTTTTTTTTAATTTTTTTAAATATCCGCCATTTTGAAACAAGATGGCGGATGAAGCTGGCGAACGAACTCGGTCGCGACATTGGTATGTACTATGTATACACCAAGGTACATCCAAATCGGTTCATAAATACGCCTGTTGTCGCGTGACAAAAATTAGGCCATTTCAAAATGTCAGCCACGCTAGAAATTCAAAGTGCTATAACTCAACCATTTTTAAAGATATAAACGTAACAAAAACTGCTCCGGAATCTTTGTATCAAGGTCAAACACATAAGAAAAAAATATTTTTTAATTTTCAATTTTTTGGTGCCACATTTCAAATTAAATTTTTTTTTAATTAAATGGCCGCCATTTTGAAACAAGATGACGGATGAAGCTGGCCAACGAATTCGGTCGAGACATTGGTATGCACTATGTATACACCAATTACATCCAAATCGGTTAATAAATACGCCTGTTATCGCGTGGCAAAAATCAGGTCGTTTCAAAATGTCAGCCACGCTAGAAATTCAAAGTGCTATAACTCAGCCATTTTTTAAGATATGAACGAAACAAAAACTGCTCCGGAATCTTTGTATCAAGGTGAAACACATAAGAAAAAAATATTTTTTTATTTACTATTTTTTAGTACCACATTTCAAATTTTAAATGTTTAAAAAAAATTAAATGGCCGCCATTTTGAAACAAGATGGCTGATGAAGCTGGCCAAAGAAACTCGGTCAAGACATTGGTATGTACTATGTATAAACGAAATTTCGTCCAAATCTCTTCATAAATACGAGAGTTACAGTGTGACAAAGATCAGATATATATATATATATCAACTTTTGAACGGAAGGTTTCGGGGTCTGAATGTCATGATCGATGAAAATATACCAAAATTTTTTGAAATCGCTTTCCTCCGAACGGCTGCAATAGGTAGCTTTTTGTAATGAAAGCTACCTAAAACTCATGAAATGAAATATCAAAGATGTCGTAAATCTAAGTTTGCGCTTAAGGAATTTGGATTTTCATACTTAATGACAAATAATAAATTGATATATATATATATATATATATATATATATATATATATATGTTGCATTCTAGCAACATTGGATTTGCTGTATCGTTGAAAATGCCGTACTGGCTGTCCCGATAGTAGTTGTGGATCACATCCAGCGATAATGGCGTAAAAGAAATGGTCAGAACAGATAATTCGAATCTGTTATATTCGTAGAACAAATTGTTGAAAGGCAGTTGTCGAGTGAAAACAATGGAATGCATCGTTCCGTGAAATTTTCCCAGAAGAAATTGAAATTCAGCTAAGCACTTTATTAGTACATCTTGCAAAAGGTGCAGTTTCCACCAAGATAATTAGCCATCGCTCCGTAGTCGTAATTAGGTTTAAACAAAGTTCCAGATAATCGAATAACAGGACGGTGACCAGGGTATGGATGAAAACTGGAAATACGACTCAAATCTGCTAAAATCTGCTGAAGCACAGCGAGTATCAACTTTTTGTTCCTCACGTGTAAGGATACAAATATGACGTAGGTCGAGCTCTCAACCAATGAATAATTAAGAATGTCACGTCATATAAAGAGTGCGAACAGAGAGCTAGCGGATGAATTTGATGGAAAAAAGGATAACATCAGAAATGCGCGGGAAAGTAAAAAGGGAAGCTAAAAGAATATTCTCGAAAGGAAAAATCGCGGGAATGGAACATTTTATTTAAGAATACTAAAAGCGTAATATTTAAGCGAGTAAGACGAGACATTAAATTAAAGGGAATTTAACAGAGTTAACGATAGAGAATATTTAAGAATAAGGATTTAGTGAATATAAAGTAGTAATTCAGAACAAGATAAGGAAATCGCGGAATTAGATCTAATAATGTAACAAACACACACACACACATATATATATATATATATATATATATATATATATATATTACAGGGTGATTAATAAATACAGGAATTATTATACCGGGTGATTAATAAATATCGAAACAATAGGCTATCTCCTTAAATATTGCCCCTAGGCACATACTTCCAATTACAAAGTTTCATAAAATAAACTCCATGGGGGAGTCTATATTAGAAAATACAAGAAATAAATTTTCATACGGCCCCCGAGGGATAAAATTTCCAATTAGGAGAATTTTCCTTATCCATTCCTGAATTAATCAAAAAAAATTCCATCTTGATAGCTGCAAAATTCACAGAGATATGTCCATTTTAATAATTCGTGAGGTTTCAAGGGATCCGACACAAATTGAAATGCGTTTAATTCAAGAAACACTGTTACTGTAAGGTTCCCGGGAAATAATTTTATTTATTTATTTGCAGAGTTAGAATTTTGAATTTGTGAGTGATGGCTAACCATATAATTTGTAAACAGAATCACGTCATAAGACTTCTTACAAAATTAAAATAATAATAATTAGTTTTTCAAAAAATTCAGAGTAATTTAAAATTGTTATAACTCGAAATATTATTTGCCGAATTAATTATTTTTCTTTTAATTAAACAGAAATATTCAATCTTTAATTTTGATTCAGTATTTTAAAAATATTAATTTTAAATAATTCAAAAATTTGAAATAGCAATTAAAATAAAGTGTGGACATTCCAAATATACTTTATTTTCTTGTGTGTCTGTTATCAATGGTATTATGTGTATCAGGGGTGTCCAACTGTGGCCCGCTGGATACCACTAAAATTTTAAAGAAATAGTCGACAAGTTGAATCGCAGCGATTCGACGATTAGATAAGGCAAAGATAACTGTAAAATGTTTGTGGTATCCGGGGGGGGGGGCACAGTTGGACACCCCTGATGTATATCTATACGGACGCGATTTCATCTTACAAGGAGAGGGCCAACCTTGTTAATCACAGATTTTGATTATTTTAATATATGTTGTAGGGTAGAGACCCCTTAGTCTCAGGTTCAACGGATTTTATCCAACGCTCCTTAGTTCTTGAGAAACCGGGGGGTCTAATAGTAGTACACAACTTAAATACTTACTTTGTAACAAAAAGGATAAGTTGGTCGTAGCACAGTTGGTACGGCGTCTGCTAGCTGATCTGTGGGCCCGGGTTCGGAACCCGAACGCGCTACATTTGTTTTTCTCATTTTTTGTTTTATAAATATACTTGTAGCTATAATTTAATAAGTTAAATTAAAATTTTCAATATCATACAATAATTATAATGTTAACAAACTTAAATTTATCATTTTTTTTTTTTTAAACTACTATTTATCATCCTTTAAAGAGGTTTAAAAAGAAATTGGATCTATTATTGAAAGATGAAAATTCCAAAATCGTGACAAAACCTGTTGTGGCGTCATCTAGTTATGATAAATTAAAAGAATATTCAAATAAAATAAAAATAAAAGCAGAAAGGGAGATAACGGGGAAAGCAACATAATTGAAAGTGCAAGCATACGTATTACACATTTAAAAATCTTGCAAAAAATCGCTTGTAATTTAATTCTGATGCTAATTTTTAATATAAATATGCTTGTTACTTTAAAAACAGAATGATAAAAAGTGATTTAAAAAAAGAAATAACAGTTTTATGATGTTTTATACAACTATTTAGTTAAAAGTAAAAAATTAAATAGGTTAAAATTACAATTGATATACAATATTATAAATTTTAATTGACAATGAGATTATTAAGCTATACTTACGAATATATTTAGAAAACAAAAAAAATGAGAAAAACAAACGTAGCGCGTCCCGGAATCGAACCCGAGCCCGTGGATCGGCCGGCAAACGCCATGCCAACGCAGCTACGACCAACCTATTCTTTTAGTTAAAAAGTAAGTATTTAAGTTGTGTACTACTATTAGACCCCCCCCCACGGTTTCTCAAGAACTAAGGAGCGTTGGATAAAATCCGTTCAACCTGAGACTAAGGGGTCTCTACCCTACACCATATATTAAAATAATCAAAATCTGTGATTAACAAGGTTGGCCCTTTCTTTGTTAGAGGAAGTCTTGTTATGGATTAAGTATTTTAGCTGTTCTGTTGGGCCCTACCCTATTGCTCTATGACAAAACAATACCGAACAATATATTATATCCTAAAACTATCTCTAAAAAATTGACAAACTAACAATACAAATTCTATCAATAACCGTTCATTATAACTTTTTTAGAAGGCTAAATTGTGATAATTGAGTTCACCAGATTATAGAATTTTCCCCAAAACTGTAAGGTTCAGAAACGTAGAAGGACATATTGTATACTGAGACCCCCTTGAAAATTATCTAAATAACAGTCAAAGTTCCATCGAAATACATTCGGCAGAATCTTTTAAAAAGGCTAATTTTTCATATCAGGTTCAACTCATTAAAGTTCTTTTAACCATAATTCGATACCAAGCAACGTAGAACAACGTGTTATGTACTAAAACCTTGTGAATGAAATTTCCATTTGAATTATATATATATAAGTAGAATTAGATTTTTTTTTTTTTTAATGCAGTCGTCTACTTGAAAAATAACCAGTATTGTGAACGTCTCTGAAACCGACGCCACGCTTATCCATTTTTGGCTTAAAATTAAATTGTTTGGCCATAAAATGAAATCGTAAATAAACATTAAATATGTAACTCACAAGTACCGTCAGTTTCATAATTACATTTGCTAGTTTCTTCTACAAATCACATGATGGATGACTTAAATAAAAATAAAAAGTAAATTTAAAAATAAATCAAAATCAAAAACGAAATTGTCACTCAGATATTATGTAATCAAATTTTTTGATGCATTTTTTTTTTAACCTGACGCAAGAGATAAATTGCCAAATATGGTTTAAAACTGAAATCTTTCATAATGAAAAAAAATTTAAGCATTACGAACTTTACCTGTCATGTTTAAATTCGATATTGTTGTTTTATAATATTACTACTCGTCAAAACTGTTTTTTATTTTCTCTTTTTTTCTTTTTTTTTCTTTAAATAAATTTAGTAAAAGTTTTTTTTCGAGATGTACAGCCGTTTCAATTCATTTATCAACGAAATTTATCGCCAATAAAATAATAGTAACTCTTTCACCCAAAATAACAGAACTTTCCGTCATAATTCTATAACTAATCTACGTACAGTTATGTGTTATAGCTTAAAACCTTCCCTGAAACGATATATATCCAGCAGTGTAAGTTCCGTCAAAATCCATGCAGTAGAACTCGAAATATAGACGTTCGGAACGAAATTTCCGTTTGGATTTTATATATATAATAGATATCTTTCTATATATATAGATATAGATATAGATAGAGAGATATTAAGGAATAGAACATTTCCTAATATTTTCAAATCAATTTAAAAATGACGCTTGTTGAAATAAAAATACTGAAAATACTACTTTATAATAATCAGTAGTATTTTCTTTGTTTTTGTTTTTTTATTCAGATAATTATGTATATTTTTGCATTTGAAATTATACATCAAATGGCAGCTTACTTGATTGCTGAAAAATACTAATACTGAAAACTTTTAAATTATAAAGTGCGGATATCATATGTAATAAAATATTAACGTAGATTATCTTTAGGTCTGTATTCAAATAATATCCCTTTAGAATAACACTAGACATTGATAATATTTAGGCATTTATATTTAAGTGATATCAAGAGAACATCATTTAAATTATTTAAAATTCTGCCAGCAGATTAAGAATAATAGATCTATACTTACAATAAAAATTTATGCTATATGAAACGCTGGTTGAAATAAAAATATTGCACATATTATTTTATAATAATCAGTGTTATTTTTGTACTTTTGATTCTGATCATTATGTGTATTTTAAGCAGTTAAAATTATACATCAAGTAGCATCTTGCCTGATTGCTGAAAAATACTAATATGGGGCATTTGTAATTTATCAATTGTTGATATCATACGTAATAAAATATTAATGTAGATTACGGATATAAATTATTTTAAATAAAACTACAAATCCATTATATTTTACCCATAACAAGGAAGCATCTTTAAAATTATGTAAAAGCCTGCCAGTAGGTTAAGAATAATACCTCTAAGCCTCGAATGAATTTTTAACACTATATGGTACATGGTAATTTTGTCTTGTCTTAGGTACGCTAATTTGTGAATGGCAATAATAAAAGATTATTAACTGTCTAACAGAAAAATAAAATACATTCAGAGAAAATCATTTGTACTGTTTCACTTGAAATCCCTACTTTACGAATTTCAATAAATTAGGAAATATGCATTTTACAATATGAAGATTTGCGTGAGATTTATGAAACATCATCATTTTATCTTAACTAAGCTATTTTGTGCATAGTCATCTTAAAAGATTATCAACTATCTAAGAATGAATTTAACTATTGTCAGATTAAATAAGTTGTATTATTTCAGTTGAAATCAGAGCTTTATGAATGAATGAGCTTTCATTAAATTAAGAAGTATGGGTTTGAAAATGTGAAGATGTTTAATCCTGTGTATTGTCAGATATGAATAGTAAATAATATTTATGAAATAGAAAAATAAACCGACATAAAGATCGTTTCTTCAAATACTAAAAAAACAGCACTTCTTTATTATTACTTTTTTAATTTAAGGTAACCACATACGTATTATATGTTCATTCTTTAATTCGTCAATATTTTAATTAAAGGAAACACTTTCTTGAAAATGTTCATAATAACCTCAAATTGTTTTTATTTCTCAATAATGATATTACAATTTATATTTGGATTCCCTTAATATATTATTGTGTTTAAGGGGTATCAAACTGTGACCCGTTAGATACAACTAATTTTTTAAAGAAATAATGTACTTCTTGAATCGGGATGTGTCAAACTATGGCTCGCTCAATACTACTAATTTTTGTAAGAAATAATCTACTTCTTGAGTAGGAGAAACTCTATTATTAGGTAAGGCAGTGATTACTGTAAAATGTCAATGGTATCCAACGGGACACAGTTTGACACCCCTGTTGTATAGATAATACAATTCGCAAATTATGAAGTAATACAATTCACTCTAAGTTTTTTAAAGTATAAGATTATTTTAAGAAAATTAATATTCACTTCTAATTTAGTTTAATGGAGTAAAACGTTTGCATAATTTTATAATGTAAAATAAGTTTACCATACTATTTGTTTGACAAATCATTTAGCAAATCATGTTCCATAATTCAAATAATAAGTATAAAACATGCTATACTATTAAAAAATGAATGTATTTACTGACTGGTGATTTGATATACAATAGAATACGACTTGGTACGTTATTTTATTACCACTTTTTCTTAGAAATCGTTTTTTTATTTTCGTTACAAATTTTGTCGACCCGCAATTTAGCCCACTAAAGACCAGCAAGTTTTACAGAATTCTATACAGTACACACCCCTTTTTTAAAAAGTCTTACCTTTACCATTAACTTTATGAATCACTGAAATTTGTCAATTATATAATCAAATTTTACTTTTCTCTTTTAATAAAAAAAAATAAAAAATAAAAAATAAATAAATAAATAAATAAAAAATCACAAATATAATGTTGGGAAAACGAAACATCAGTCTTTAATGTTTATTTTTGTTACAAATAATGTAAAAACCTAGCATGAAAAATTGCGTTAGAATTACTTGTATTGAAAAATAGAGCCTGGTGGGATGTACAATTTTTGATACTATTAACAGGGCTCCCAAATGGTCCGCCAACTGTATACCAATATTGTTTTAGAAAATTTTTCTTTTTAGATTTTTCTTATAAACCAACGCGAAATCACCTTTCAGAGTTAATTCTAGCGCAAACCTACCATAAAATTTTCTGTTAAAATTTATTGGTATTCAGTTGGCGGACCATTTGGGAGCCCTGTATTAACAATAATACAATTTTGAGATGATAGAAAACATGCTTATTCATATTATTAGGTTGAGCAAAAAGTTCTGGGAAATTTTCAATCTAATACCCATATATAACCAGATCTATAACCAGAATTTGTATCGTATAAAGGAGTACTAATGGTATATCTATAGGAGTTTAGGACGTGACTCCATCCGATTATGGCCTCTTTTGATCAATGCAACACTTTTTGAAAGGCCGTAGATTTGAAACCTTTAACCCCTTAACGCTCGAATTAAATGACGGTTGAAAAATTCAAATTGCTTATTGGCACCACTTTTACGAAAAAGAAATATTCACCCTATTGAATGACAGGAATAACGATACTAAAATATAGCCAATTTCACTATTTTATAAAACTGGTGGGAATCAAACAATTTGAGTAAAAGACACAGCCCGAGAATATGACGGGAGCGAGAATTAAGGGGTTAATGAAGTTGAAGAAGCATGTCAAGAGATTTTCTATTCCACAGAGCCGCCATGGTACTTCCAACAAAACTGGAATCTGGTAGAACGACGGCAGAAAGTCGTGTACTACGATGGTATCTACTTTGAAGAATAGTCGTTGTTGCTTTTGTTGTTAACTTGAGCATTACAATGAAACTTTCACAAATTTCCCAGAACTTTTTGCTCAACCTGGTAAAAACAACTAGTTTTTTTTTTTTTTTTTAACACTGCATTTTAGTTACAAAAGATATATTTTAAGTCTTTTAAATTCATGTTGGTGGTAAAAGCTGAAACACAATGCCAATATTATTTTTTAGTGGAATTTCCTGCTTTTTCACATACGTCATTTGCCAAAGAATGTTTCTTTGTTCTTTAGGCTAATGTCAGACGAACGTCTATTTGCACGCTTTTTTTTCCACATAAAAGTGAAACCCATGTAAGAGAATGTGTTTCTGTTTTATGTGGAAAGTAAAAGCATGCAAATAGACGTTCGTCTGACATTAGCCTTAAATTTATAAACAAATGTTAATGGAGTAAACGACTTGTGACTTACTTTACTTAGCTAATAGAATATATTACATACAATAGAATATGTTACAGGCAATTTTTTGTTGTGAAAATTACATTTACAATTTAGCAAAATGTCGTTTTTAACATACATTTCAAAATCGGAATCATTCTTTTAATCTTTATATTTCCGAGTATGTACTATATCTTTTAAAAAGACAGAAGTTGGTAAGTATTCATAACATTATTTCGAACCAACAATATATAAAAATGCACAATAATTATCAAACAAATATCGTATACTATATACTCATTCAACCGAAAACTAAATGAAAAAAAGTTCTTTCTTTTATGTTAGAGCATTTGCGTTTACTTTTTTCATCTTATTTAAGATCAAAATTCATAATAAATCCTTCCTATTAAATAATGTGAATATTTCTAATGAGAAATAAGTAAATCCACCTATACTGGGCTATGAAAGAGATTTGTTCTCTAAGCTGGCGTTCGTGATCGTAAGGAAATCCACAACAACGCAGGTAGGTGCAGAAAACTCTAATATGATATAAGACGATGAATTTATTGTGTCGTAACAAACACCGGAGGAGAGGAACAAACAGGGGACCAAAGCACAAGCCTCTTTTTTGCACCATATCCAGAGGCACGCGTCAGAGGAGAAGTGACGTGACTTCGCAGGTAAAATTCACGTGCTTGGCGTGATACAGTATCGCCAATATCCAAGTGTTTTGCGCCATGCGCCATGCACAATGGAAAAACAAAACATTGGCTGGCAAATGATTAGCCAAACACAAGCGGTGAACTTATACGTATTTGATTTGCGTAGGAGCAGAACCTGATTAATCACGGGGCAAATTCCTACCACTAAAAATAAACAGAAAATTTTGCCTCATTCATGGCAGAGATTTTACGTGAATACGGCGTTTAGATAAGTCAAACTTTTCTTTTAAAATTTATTGGTGTAAGTGTGCCCCGTTGGTAATCAGGCCCTGCGTAGGAGTACCATATTTTCAGGTTACAAAATTCTTGTGGGATGGGAAATGGAAAAAAAGACACTGCACTTTGGATTTAAGTGCGTTTTAAGTAATAACGGAAAATGTTTTCGATTATAGACAAAGGCTGGAGAAATTAAAAATCCGTTAGCCGAAAGGCATGTGAATGCGGCTGCTGACACAGATGTGAACACGAAGTTCAGTCTCTTGCAGATTGCAGCTGTTACAAAAATATGCAGCATTCCAATGCATATGAACTTAACGGTCTGGATTTTAGGATGCAGCGCGAGGATAAATGTACTGAATAGAATGCAAGTTAAGTGAATTTTGATGATGCGCCAGACACATTCCCAAATAAGAATAGCTGAGAAATTAAAATGTTTTTGTATTAACTGACAGTCGTAACATTTTTCTAAAGGCAAAATGTATGTGAAAAAATATCTCAAAGTAGAATGGGAAGATTGAATTAATGGTTTTATTTTATTAAAGTAAATTAGTAATTAAAATTAGTTTAATTTAAATATGAGGGGCTATTACAACAAGCGATATACTTTTTAAATATTAGATTTAATTTAGGAACCGCACTGGGAGAAAATAGTACATTAAAATAAATGAAGTATTAAATCGAATTTTGAAGAGAAACTGCAAGGGGGGGGGGGTAGATTGAAGACATATATAACAGGATAATCTTTATAGTGGGCCAATAAATTTAAAGTATAAAAAAAGCCCACAATGCACTTCTTGAAAAAGGCTAAAAGAAATCTGATTGACTAGCTTCCTTAAACCTTAACTTTCCATAAAACGTTTGGAATAATTGTTTTTTTTTCGGCTGGTACATTTGTTTGTTTTCTACAGTGTCTTCAAAAAAACTTTTTTTAGCAAATTATCAGAGATTTCCTTAAAAGATACTTTTTAACACTTTCCAACAAAGTTGAAAAGTGTTTATGTATTCGGTTTGTCTGTCCGTCTGTCCGTTTGGCCGTCTGTCCATCTGTATGCGCTCTAACTCCCGTAAATATACTCGGATCATTCTAAAATTTTTGGATGTTAGTGACCTCTACCATAGCACGAACCCTATTGCAAGTGAAGTTTGTAGCATGTTTAGTTCATTTACAGGGGCAGTCAAAAGTTTTCCGTTACATTACGGCCTATGGTAAAAATCGTTTAAAATGATTTTTAATGATGTTACATGCTTTCACACATAATAAAATTGATATGCATGTATCCAGTGCATTAAAATATGCATTCTGTAGAATATGCGCTGCAAAGAAAAAATATTATTCATTTACACGGCCACACAAAAGAATCCGTTACATAATGATATACGGGTGGAGGGAAATTTTTCCGGCGTATTTTAATTATGTTAAATTATTTCATGTATAATGGAATTGATATACGTCGCTGAGGTTTACTATTACTTATTTTATGCATAATACGAAGTGCATAGCATTTACAGGGACACACATAAGATTTCAGATACTGTATTGTATCGGAAGTACTGTACGGTAGCGATGATTGCTGAAAATGCATTTTTAATTATGTTATGCGCTTTTATGTTTCACTATATTTATGCATTGTACATGATGTGTAAAAATGCTGTAATTCATATACATGGCTACACAAAAGAATTCGTAATGGTTACTGGGTATTATTGTAAATTGCTTAAAGGTGTTTTTCAAATGAATTATGCATTTTTACGCTGAACTGCATTTTGTTTACTAAGAAATGTTTGTAGATAAAATTATAAAACATAGTTAAAATTATATACAGGGTCACGCGAAGAATTGGATACGTGGCCGTCTATAAATGATAATTTCGGAAATGTGATTCCAGTTGTTTTAAGAGTGTTTTACTTTGAATTAAACTTTAGCTAAATATTGGCGTGTAATAAAGGTACTAGGTTATCTACAGAGTTGTATAAAAGTATACAAGTATGTTTCCATCTATTAGTACAAATTGCTGAAAGAGAAATTTGAGCCTGTTATTCGTTTTCTTGCTAAACTAAATTTCCTCATTATATAGCATACAGGGTGTTCCGTTAAAGGGGTCCAATATTAATAGGGGTAATAGAGGAGATCACACGGAGCATAAATCAGTGTATAATGCCTGGCCGGATCTGAATAATTTTCAAGTTACAGCAAATAGAATGAAAAATCGGAAATTCGTAAAAAAAACCTCATTGCTAAACTATCGATAATGCTACATAAAAACGAAGCACATATTTAGAAAGAGCAGAAAAAATCCTACGAAATGACATAAGTTGTTTTAGAATATTGAGAATTAATGGCGAGTTACAAGATCTGAAACAGTGAAAAAATACAAAATCAAATATTTAGCAAAATAGTTAATCGTTAATTCCAAAAATGCAACTCTACCTACATCAAGGAAAATGTTATAAAATTTGGTCCATTCCGAAAGCTTTCGAAGAAGCTGACAATAAACCATATCAGTTTAATTGTATGGGAGAAATCAAGCAGTTCCCTTGTTACAACTCTGTACTGTTGCACGCTCGGAAAGGGCGAAACTCCGCCCATGACGATTGTAAATACCCCGTTTTAATATCTTTCAATTATACATTTCTGATCAACCTCTATCAATACCCTTTCATTATTCAGTCTGGTCAAGTGAATGACATATTGTGCAGCACTCGCCTTGTCTTAAAGCAAACTCCGTGACTGCTGCGTTTCCTCCATGAACTTTCAGGATGATGAAGAAGAAGTACTTTTTATGCAAATTTTCTATGTGTATAGGAAGAAAAGTGTAATAAAACAGCAGTCATCAGTGGTCGTTATGTTAAAGGGAGGCTGTTGTAAGTGGGATTGTAGTAAGTTGATGTATAATAATTATGCCGGAATACTCTAACGAAGAATATGCGGACATGCATCTGATGTACGGGCAAGCTCATGGAAATGCATGTCTAGCACAGCGCATGTACCGTGAGCAATTTCCAAGGAGACGTTGCCCAAGTTCGAAACTCTTCATAAAAATCGATAGACGATTACGGGAGACTGGATCGTTTAATACAGCAAGCATTGATGCAGGGAAACCTCGACACGTACGAACACCTGCAATGGAAGAAGATGTACTGAATATTTTTAAAGATAACCCCTCCACGAGTACACGAGCTGCTGCGTCTGAAGTCTGTGTTTCTCACCAAAGTGTGTGGCGTGTTCTGCGTGCAGAAAACATGCACCCCTTTCATGTGCAGCGGGTACAACTGTTATCAGTAACAGATTGTGCTCAGCGGACAGAATTCGTACGCTGGTTGCTTAATGTAACAGAAAATAATCCACAATTTCTGGAAAATATTTTATTTACTGATGAAGCAACATTTACGAGAGAGGGCGTGGTAAACACGCACAATATGCACACATGGTCATATACAAATCCGCACACTGTTTTCCCGTCGATCGCACAACAAAAGTTCAGTGTGAACATATGGGCAGGTGACCTCGGCGATTATCTCATAGGACCATATTTACTCCCAGATGTACTCAATGGCAGTACGTACTTGGTTTTCCTACGGGATATCTTACCGCAGTTACTGCAAAATGTGCCAGCAACATTGCGCCACAATATGTGGTTTATGCACGATGGCGCACCGGCACATTTTTTCATAGGTGTTCGCAATCACCTCAATTCAACATATCCTGGGAAAGGGATTGGACGCAGTGGACCTGTTGCTTGGCTGCACGCTCTCCAGACCTCAGTCCGTTAGACTTTTTTGTTTGGGACACCTTAAATCGCTGGTGTATGAAACGCCTGTGGATACACCGGAGGATTTACTAGCGCGAATCGTTGTCGCTGCAGGAGACATTCCCAACTCCGTCGGAGTTTTTCGGCGTGTTCGCCAATCTTTACGACGTCGCTGTCGGCTGTGCGATTCTGTTAATGGGCGCAACTTCGAACACCTATTATAATAATGTCCGTTCGTCTGCCTTCCGACATTGAACTGTGCAGCGCAGGCCAGAAGACTATGCTTCACATATGTCATAAAGTACGTGGAATGTAATTCTTTATTTGTCATTTTTCTTTTATTTTCAACACTTTTTGGCACAGTATTTTGTAAGTCACAGACTGTGGTGTACTCAAATTGTAAATTACAAAGTTTGTATGAATTAATTTAAAATTTAGTGTATTTTTTAAATTTATAATTAATAAAATTATTATGCTATTTGTTATTATTATTTCCTATCATAAATTATGATGCACATATACATACAATAATTGTCCATGTAAAACATGTACTGAAACTTCTTGCATAGTTACAAATCTTAATATTTTTAATTATTTCCGAATTTTCACCACCAGTTTAATTTTAAAGAATTTAACTTAAGCTTTATATCAATAAAAGACCACTTTAAAATGTAGACTATTATTGTAAAGTTATTTTGGTTCATTCAACTCTTGAATAATTAAAAATGTTGCATCTCAGAAGAAGCATGATCGAAAATGTATAGTTGAGAGTAATTAAAAAGGCGGTGTTTCCAATCGTGATGGGCGGAGTTTAACCTTTGCTAGTGTCAAAGAAAGCGGAGTTGTAACTAAGAAACTGATTAATTTCTCTCACACAATTAAACCGATATGGTTCATTGTAAACTTTTTCAAAAGTTTTCAGAATGGACCAAATTTTACTACATTTTCCTTGTTGTAGCTAGAGTTGTCTTTTTGGAATTAACGATTAACTATTTTGATGTATATTGGATTTCGTACTTTTTTCACTGTTTCAGGGCTTGTAACTCGTCAATAAATATTGCTATTTTAATACAATTGATGTCATTTTGTAGGTTTTTTTCTGCTCTTTCTAAATATGTGCTTCGTTTTTATGTAGCATTATCGATAGTTTAGTAATGAGGGTTCTTTTACAATTTTCCGAATTTTCATTCTATTTGCTGCAACTTGAAAACTATTGAGATCCGACCAGGCTTTATATACTGATTTATGCTCCATGTGATCTCCTCTATTACCCCTATTAATATTGGAGCCCTTTAACGGAACACCCTGTATATATCAACCTACAGACCGAGTTCAGAGCTGTTCAAAAGAATTGAAATACATATTTGCTATGGATGGTAACTGCTGAAATCAGTTTTTCAAATGTTTTATGCGTTTTCTAAATATTTCTTTTATATACATTATTTCCCTAAATAACGAAGTTTTTTTAAAGCATTCAGGAAGTGTTGGAAAGTGTTTCATAATCTATGCCTAACGCATGATTTTTCTTACTTGTTTATTTAAAACATTGTTTCTTTAACATTATGGTTTATTTTAAATTAGTGTATACTCTATTAAATTATAAATGATTTGTTGGATAAGCCGAAAACTTCAAGATTCTTTTCACCCGAAATTTACTAGTCCCACTACTGGAGCATAAGGAAAGGTAATTTTTTTTTTTTCATTTTTTTCCCGATGAATATATTTTGAAACTTTAAATGTTTATTCTGATACATGAACGTTAGGACTGGCTTAAAAAACACATATCTTTTGAAATTCACTAACACTTTAATAATTATTAGATAAATGTTCTAAGTGGCCAACTACTGCTGCTTTTACTTTAACGATATTCAAATGAATTTTCATAGCATTTCTCACTAATTTCAGGATCGACATATACAAGAGTGTCGAAATATACAAAGACATGTACTCGTTTTTAAGTCGACCCCAAAATTACAGAAAAATAAAATGTTTAACCCATTTAACCCATTTAACCGGTTTAACCCATTTATGCGCAGCGTCTCATTTTTGGGACGTTTCGAATTTTAATATATATATATTTTTAATTTTATTCTTCTTTACAGCGTGGAAATTGTATGAGTTAATTGATCTATAAAAGTTTTTATCTATTACCGAGAGATGGAAGTGTAAGACTGATGTCTATTTGCTTAACTGAAGGCCTTTTTCGGTGTTAATAGATTGTTCATTTTTCAAGATAGCGAAATGTAAAAAGTGAGTTTATTTGTATTTTTTGTATCACGGATCCAAATTAATAAGTCATAATCTTAGCGTGTGGAGTTCTTTAAAATAGGTATTTTTTTTTTAATTGCGAAATTATATCTTCAAGCCTATTTTTTATGCATGTTTGTAACGTACAAAATACAGGGCGCTAGACGCAAATGGGTATATATATTTCTATTAGCCATTTAGGGGACAATTATTTACGTAGTGTCATTTTCACTAAGATTTTGAAACAAATTGTTTTTTAGCCCCTTCTTATACGATTATTCTTATATAAGAATATGATTATTCTTAATTTGTTATCAATAATATAACGTTATAAGTCTGTATAAAGAAATAAATATATATTTTTAATAGTTCATAGGAATACTAATTGTAGTATATAATAAACAATTTAAAAGCTTATTTTATATAAATTTAGTCAAAACAAATAAGTATTCATTTTACGACATATGGATATTCCCATATTTAGTACGGTTATGTTTCATCGAATAAACACAGAAATATTTTAGCGTAATTTTTTTTTAGTATTTTTCCAGTTCATTTTGCAAAATTTTAAAGTGCTTGTACCAACAAATTTGAGAAACAAATTCAGACATAAATGTGTTAATGCAATATTTTCTATTCGTTTTTTCTCATTATCTAATCGCATAATCCGTAATAAATATATGTAATTAAATTATATGAATCAGATGTAATTGTTTGGCTTTACTTTCTTATTCAAAAATTTCGAATTCATACCGTAAATTATGACAGAAATATGTTAAATTAAGTAATCCCCAAATGTCTGGTAAAGCAAAAAAAAAAAAAAAAAAGCAAAAATTTCTATTCGACATTTCTTTTGCGAATTCTAAATTACTGATTAAAAAAAAAAAAAAAAAAAAAAAAAAAAAAAAAAAAAAAAACTTGCTAACACTGATAGACAGTTCTTCTATATTGAAACGACTGGTAGTTCAATGAATTGCCGTGTTATTTCTAGACGTATAGACGTTAATGTCGACGTATGTACAGACGAATATAGTTTGTATTCATTTCAATCATAAATATAAAACAAATCTCAGAAATTATTTTTATAGTATATGTAAAGCTTTATTTTATTTATTTATTTTTTTAATTGTATATGTAAAGTTTTTTGTACGATCTTTTTTCATTTCCTCAAGTAATAAGAAATCGCATTTAAAGAACGCTCTTTGCGGCAATTTTTGTATTGAGAAAGTGTTTTGTGGCTTAGTTTGTTTAAAAGATAAGTGTTCGTAGAGTTTCGATAAACAAAACTTTTTATAAAAATTACGGACTTAGCACCCTTTGGGACGGGAGCCTTTTACGAAATTTTTAATCTTTTGTCACCGTTTTTTAAAAAGAGAAATTTGTATCTTTTTGAATCGACAAAATGCGCCAATTAAATAAGGCAAATTTTACAGTAAAATTTTACTGGTGAGGAAAAACAAGGATTCTGAGCGCTTTAAGCGGCACGTATATGTGTCGCTCGTCCCCAAGGGTTTAATATAATTAGAACTATTTACTGATATTTTCGTACTGAGATTAATAGGTAATATTGTTGAAAAAATATATTTTAAGATAACTGCTGTTATTTCTCTGTATGCCAGTTAACACTAGAACCTCCGGAAATTTTAGCTAATCTCGATAAAATACATTTTAACACCACAATTGTTATCTAAAACTATTTGATTTATTTTTTCAACCGAGTTTCCTGCATATACAATATAGTTAATTTTACGAAAAAAATTCTGCTTCGAATTGACACCAGCTGGATGTTCTAGTGTTAATCTGGATAGTTGTATATTTCTTAACCCCTTGAAGGGCAAGCAAAAATGCCTCTAAATATTGAATTCTCACTGGAATAATCGAAAAATTTTATTTTTATATAAGGAAAAGCAATTTTTCAACGATTTTCTTCCAAAGTTAAAAATATAAAATTTAGTAATAATTTTCTGGTGAGAATCTTGTTTAAATTAGGTGGGATATATTTTATCCCACCGCCCCTCAAGGGGTTAAAATGGTGGTCTGAAAATGTCCTAGTTCTCATTTCAATTCTACATGAATTTAACAGAATAATTTATCGTGTAACCTAGTTATTTATCTTTATATCTGAGGGTAAAGTTTTGATATTTACCCACATGTCTTTTATAAGTATAACCATTTGTAATAATAGATGTGCTAGCATTAATATGAGCATTTATTATGTTTGCTGATAGTTAGCTTCGAAATAACGATAACTATTATTCCTGTATTTATTAAATATTCTAACAAGCAACTTTTAAACGGCAAAATCAACTTTTAATTCTATGCTTTCAACAAAGTTTTGCATGGAGATTACGTTTCTGGAATAAATTTATGTTTGAAACACTTATCTCATTCATAGTTCTGGAGGAAATGTAAATTAGAAAATATTTAATGCCAATAAATATGTATTATACTTTCACGATGATGACAGTGAGTAAACATTATTTACTAATTGTGCTCCTAATTGTGCAAGAGTGCATTGGGTATAGATTTTGAAAATGTATATTTCCTTTTATTTGATATTCACTCCAGTTTATAACAAAAAAACAGATTTTTTTTAACACATTGAGTGCTACCATACAGATTTGCTAGTTTGGCCTCCATTTTTATCCAGAAATTTAGTGTTCATAACAGAAATAAAGAATATTATCTTACGGTTTATTTAATAAAAGACATTTAGCGATAACATAAAGTAAAATATCTTCTTTCGAAATTTCCGGTATCAATTTCAGTGAAAGTGTTAATAATTAACAGTAGAACTGCCGTGAGCCGTCACTTTGACGGCTAACATATGAATATGTTTCGGTTCAAACCCGAAATTTGATACTGAAATAAGTTTAACCCTTTCCGGCGCGGTGTCTTTAACCCTCTGTCTACCAGAAGGGTCCAAAGGACCCGACATGTATATTCAAAATATCTATTCAAACCAGAAAATTTCTTCAAAACAAACTAAATGTATAAATCAGACAATAATAAGTTAAATAAACAAATTAAATAGTTTTAAGTAAAAATTCTGGTGTAGAATGTTTTTATAAAACTTGAGTAAAATTTCCGGTAGTTCTAGGGTTAAAAAAGGACACCTAATTTTAATTCCAAAACTGACGAACGGCACCAAGAATATTTAACTAAAATTTTCCTATTCTAATGTACATGAAAATAAGCAAGTTCGCATTTTCTGATAAATTTGTTTATAAATTGCGGTGCCAGTCCATTTTTTCATCAGTTTATAAACTGAATTACTCCGCGACGGAAAGGGTTAAACTATACAAAGAAAAAGAAAAGTTAAATAATAAAGTTAAACTGTTAACCCTTTCCAGCACGAGCAATTTTTGTTCAAAAATGATGAAATAATTGACTGACACCGGAATTTTAAAACGACATTTTAAGAAATTAAAAACATGTTATTTTAACTATTCATTGTAAAAGCAAAATTTTACTCAAATATTCTTGGTGCCGTTCGTAAGTTTGGAATTAAAATTTGGTATCCCGACCAGGCACACTGACAAGCGTCTAGCGATCACACTTTTTCATTTTGATCCTGTGATCTTGCGGGATCAGCGTGATCCGCGCATACCGTTCCGCGCATGACGTAGCGATGTTTGTGTAAAATAATATTCTAAGCAAATTTCATTAAGGATCCTTATGGTGTAGTGGTATGACGTCCAACTTCAGATTAGATGGCATGGGTTCGATTCCTTACGGAGCTGAATGAAAATGAATCTCAAGATTGCTTTGAAAAACTAAATTTTTTTTGAAGAGAAAAATTGAAAATTTATATTTTGTAATATTTGCACCACTATTCACAATTTTTTTTATATTGAATTTTTTCAAACATTTAATATGGTTATCGTAGTTTTCAGATTTAATGCCTTTAGTATCGCCATCTAGTGGTGTAAAGGTTAGCAAATGATAAAGAATGTTTTAAATTTAATAATAATTAAATATTTTTTCATAATTTTAAATTTAATAATTTTAATTTTTATCATCATTTTAAAAGATCTTTTAATTTTGAATAAATAATAATTGTTAATACTTTTTTCATAATTTGAAATTTTATAATGATTTAGTAATTTAATTTTTTTTAATCATTTAAAGGCACTTTAAATTCTGAATATAATAAATTTTATAATGATTTAGTAATTGATTTTTTTTATCATTTAAAGCCACTTTAAATTCTGAATATAATAAATTTTTATATGTTTCTAGTACGCTTCTAGTAGCAAAATACCTTATGCGCGGAGCGCGCTGATCCCGCAGGATCACCGGATCAAAATGGAAAAGTGTGATTGCTAGACGCTTGTGGCACACTGTGCCGGAAAGGGTTAAAAATTAAAATTCTGGTGTGAAATATTTTTTTATAAAACTTAACTCAAATATCCGGTAGTTATAGTGTTAATGTATGAAAATAATAAAAAAGAAACGTTTTAAGGAAAGAAATATCAATTTAACACTAAAACGGACGAGAATTTCTTTCTTCCTTTATGGAAATTAGATGCAAAATATTATTTCATTTTTATAAAAATGAATGATTGATTTTTAAGATGCGTATTGCTATTAATGTATTCACAGGAAGGCAATTAATCAAATTATAATTTATGCAACCTAAATAGAATTTATGCATTGAAATCCAAAAGTATTAGAAACAATATATTATTTATTCCTCATAACACACTATTTCTATTATTATGCTAAGTAATAATCGATTATTTCTACTGCTCAATATAGTACTTTTACAATAAATTATTTCTGCTTTGTAATAATTTGTAAATGGTATGTAATGTTAAAGAACTTTACTTGTGACTTATCATTATAAATTAATTATTCATGGAAAATGTGTTCACTAGGCTACCCTTACACGCTCAAAGATTCAAGTTCGATTCCGAAAGTATATTGTGTGTTTTTAAAAAATAACTTTAAATTTGACTTTGAATGTGTACAGGGCGTGTTCGATGTTCTGTTATTGATGATGTTTGTACCGATGAGGCTGTGCGATGCACAGCGAAATATCTACTTTTGTAAAATCTTGTTTCTCATTACATGTTTTATGTATATTTTTAATTTAATTTCTCTTTTTTAATGTAGTCAAGTCTGTCTAGTGTTTCACAATTAGTTTAGGTAAAAGAAATGTTAACATTAACCCTTTCAGGGGCAGAGGAATTCTGTTCATAAAATGATGAAATAATTGACTGACACCAGAATATTCAAACGAATTTCTTAGTAAATAACAAAACGTTATTTTGCACTTTAATTACAAAAGCAACATTTTATTAAAATATTCTTGGTGCCAGTAGTCAGTTTTGGATTAAAAATTAGGTGGCTAGACCCTCTAGCCACCGCCCTTGAAAGGGTTAAATATATTGCCTAAAGTTGCTCAATTTCTATACAAATACCAAACTGACATAATAATAATTGTATTTTTTTCCAATGAATAAATGAATAAATCAGGGATGGCCAACTGTGGCACGCTACACACCACTAAAATTTTACAGTAATCATTCACTTATCTAATCATCGAATCTCTGCGATTTGAATAAGTAGGCTTTTTCTTTAAAATATTATGGTATCCGGCGTCCCACATTTGGCCACCCGTAGTGTAAATGTATGCAATAAATGTTTTTTTTTTTTTTTTCATAGAATCTTCATAAAAAATAAACATTTCTGAAGGTATTAGCATCTTCTTGCAAAATTATTTCGTATTGGTTGATCTTTTGTGTTTTGAACTGAAAATTCGAAGGACACAGATATTCGAATAATCAGTCATAATATTACAAACGTCACATTTATAAATAAATTTAACACTTTGGAATCTGGCGTCTCTGATACAAATTTTGTTCGGTCGGCAGCACTTATTTAAAAGAAGTTTCCTTCAAGTACGTAATTTCAGAAATGATCTGATTAAATAAGGCAGTTTTTTTAAATTTATTACCTGGAGCCAAAAACAAATTTTGCAAAGAATGTTGACGTCACCGCAGCGGTGACAACGGAGTTCAGAGGGTTAAAAGTGTAATCAACTGTCCGAATACATATAAAAAAAAACTTGAACACTAATTTTTGCTTTACTTAAAAACAAACGTTCATTTATTACATAAAATAAGAACTTTTTTTCGGGAATTTCAGAAAACAAATTCATAAATGCACATATATATGCGCTAATGATGCATTCGTATTAAGCAAATATTAAAAGTTCTATCTGAATAATCATGACGTATACGTTAAAAAAGTATAATTTTATTCATTGGTACAGATGCATATTTATATCAATACATATACATATTAAGTCAAATATTTTTATCAGCAATTAATTTGATTAAAAGTAATGACGTATTTAAAGACAGAAAACCAACGCCTAAAAATTCCCAAATAATACAAAAACATTAGTTTTTTGTGGCATTTTTAAACACTGGTTTTCTCCCTTAAATATTCTTGCACAAAGGATTTATTTGTTATTTTTAATGACGTATTTGTTCGAATGGAAATGAAAATATTCTTTAAAATTTTAAAGTGTAATTAGTGAACGTCATAATGCTTTTTATTCCATTTTTAAGAAAGCTATTATAATAACGTCTTTTACTATGCAAATGTAATAGGGAAATCCCGATTGTTGTAATTAACACTAGAACCGCCGGAAATTTTACTCAAGTGTTATAAAAAATATTTTGCACCAGAATTTTTATTTAAAATAATTTAACATATTTATTTAACATTTCTCTGTAGTACTTTTTAAAATTATTTTTGTCAGAAATTTCCGATTTGAATCGAAATATTTTTGTTTGTTACCGGTCAAAATGACCGCTATGACTTTTCTAGTGTTAAGAGGGGTTGAGTAGACGTCTGAATTGTATTTCGATCTAATGAAATGCATTTAAACGTCCCATTAACTTATTAATAGGAATTCTTCAACGACGAATTCCTTCAGCTCAATTCGCAATACAATTTGAAGTATTCCATAACTTTGAAATTACAATGTTTATTTTAGACTAAGTAACATATCTGATTAAAATATGTTTTACTTAAGTTTTTTAACCCTAGAACTACCGGAAATTTTACTCAAGTTTTATAAAAACATTCTACACCAGAACTTTTACTTAAAACTATTTAATTTGTTTATTTAACTTATTATTGTCTTATTTATACATTTAGTTTGTTTTGAAGAAATTTCTGGTTTGAATAAATATTTTGAATGTACATGTCGGGTCCAATGGACCCGTCTGGTAGACGGAAGGTTAATGCTGTTTTTCTTCTATTGTTCAAAATTAACTTGTGTGTAAATAAAATGCAGCCATAATTAATTTGGTTTCAATTTCTTCAGGTGATTATCATTCCATTTTCATATTTATATATCCCAATGAAAAATGCTCACTTTGCATATTAGGGTGCTTCAAAATTATCATCATAATTATCTCCAGCAGACATTGAACACTACGGATCAATCTTCCATATTGTTCCACCTTTCGCTTCTTCAAAATCACTTTGAATCTTTAATTTATTTTGTCTTTTTCTCTCCTTCTTTTAAAACTCTCCTTTATTTTGTATTTTGATCAAAATAGTTACAATTTATTGGTATGTCATCAATTTCTCCACGACATTTACTTGTGTATTTTCATTCAACTCACTTTCACTTGAACTGGAATCAGAAAATGAGATTTCATGGGCATATTAGCAAAAATTTGCTTCGTTATTTACGTCAAAATTGTCATCATCATCAGATGTAATTTCATCTCTAGTATCATTTTCTGAAAGTTTGCTTCGCAATTTAAATTTTTTTTCATTCGAAAGACTTCCATCGCGACTCCACGCTATAAAGATGCAAAACTAGAATACTACTAACGGATTCTTCTTCTTTTTTGCACCGCGCGGTATACGACAGACAAATTATTATTTTTTACTTAGTTTCTAAGGTATGTCATCTATAACAAATTTCTACAAAATTCCAACAAAAGTTTGAAATCAGATAAAAGCGCACTCATTTGACTTGCAGGTACATGGCAGATGAGGAAATACCCCGACCCCAAATTCCTCCCTTTTGTGAAAAGCAAGTGCGATGCATCTCGTTTCTTAATTCTTCTATTATTGAAAAATACACAGATGAAAGTCCTGTTGAAATAAAAGAAAAATTCTATTATTTTGTTCGGGTTAGGAATGCCACAGCACGGCCATTCTAGATATATACACCTACAGATAAAAAATAGTTTCCTTTGGATTTAAACTATATTCGTATTAAGGCATTTTATTTAGGAAAATTCAAAAAGTTTCGATGTTTTATGTGGCAAAATCACCGTGATATGAGCAAAAGATCACGTCTTGGGTCACAGACGATACGTCTTGGAATTTTATTGTTAACCCATTAAAGACGAGCCTCTTTTACATTTCTTTTAACCCTCCGTCTACCAGACGGGTCCAATGGACCCGATGGGTACATTCGAAATATTTATTCTAACCAGAAATTTCTTTAAAATAAACTAAATATGTAAACCAGACAATAATGAGTTAAGTAAATAAGTTCAATAGTTTTAAATAAGAATTCTGATGTGTAATATTTTTATAAAACTTGAGTAAAATTTTCGGTAGTTCTAGGGTTAATTCTGCGACACCGGTCTTTTCCATATTGTAATTTTGAAATAGTTAATCGCTCAAAATTTGAGATTAGATAATGTGAAAATTTCCAAACTAAAATACTGGTATTCAAATTTAAAAGTTTTTTTGCGCCTTACATGGCATGTTTTCTTGACAACCGGCTGTAATGAGTTAAGGGGAACGAACGGGTAGGCAAAATTCAACCAAAAAATCGAATTTTACTTTTTTATATCCATAAATAGTTTAAACTTTTATCTTTTCAACTATGTATTACACATATATGTAAAAAAAAAGTGTTGGATTTTTTCATTCATTCTAAGAGCACTTCACAGCAGTGAGCTACTTTATTTTTAATTCAGATTTCTTGATTGGCACCACTTTTCTGAAGTGGCTAAATTCCCATTGCTTTCGCTTTAATTAAAATGTTATTAAATAAGGCGAATTTTACTATTTCAAAAAAGTGGTGCCAATCAAAGTATCAAAAATTTTAAAAAGTAGTTACTGGCAACACATCTTCACAGCTTTGACTCTTGCTCAAAATTTCGATATTTTATATTTGTGTTCCTTTTTTCCTTTTTTTCAACATCTATTAACCCTCACCGGCGCGGTGTCCTTAAAAAAGGACACCTAATTTTAATTCCAAAACTGACAAACGGCACCAAGAACATTGAACTAAAATTTTCCTATTATAATGTACATGAAAATAAGCAAGATCATATTTTCTAATACATTCGTTTATAAATTGCGGTGACAGACCATTATTTCATCAGTTTATAAACAGAATTACTCCGTACCGGTAAAGTTTAAACTTAAGAAATCAGATTTTTCTAAATACTTATACTATGTTATAGTGCATACTTTAACACATGGATTTGATGAGAATTATTTATTTTAGGCAGTGAAATCTTACCAAAAATGCTAATTTAAAAATTTCTTTCATCAAATAATTAATAATTAATTTTCAAATTCACTTAGAAAGAAAATGGTCAGCTAAAATACGTAAAGCATGTTATTCAAACTACTCTAAAAAATCTAGACCTCTATATTTCACCATTTCTGAGAAAAAGGTACATAAATTTGGTGTATATTATCACGGCCGAGACAGAGCTTACCCGGTCCCCTTAAGACTCAAGGGGGCGAACAAACGCCGAAAAAAATCCGCCGACGACAGCTGCCATTATTATCTCCGCGCGTAGGCCTTGTATTCAGAGAGTGGCAGTTTACATCCAAGTCCTACAACTGTTCTAAAAATCTACGACAACTGTTTATAAATCTACGAAATTTTGTTTCTCGAAATAGTGGTAATCCAAATTGTAAACATGTGCCAAGTCTTGTTACTAGTGCAAACATACGGAACAATTTTTAACCCTTTGCAGTCAAGAGGTGACTCTAATTAACAATTAGTGTTGCCAGGTTGGCGCGAAAATCAGGGCTCCAAATACTGTTTACACCACTAATTCTTTACAATGAATTTCGCCTTCTTTAATCGCAGATAATTTTGTCTTTAAATAAGACGAAGAAAATTACTTTAAAATACTGGTGTCTAGAACATTTGGTGCCCCTTTTTACGCGGGACATCTGGCAACACTAAACACAAGTGACAATTCTAACCCTTTCAAGGGCGGTGGTATATTTATGAAACCACTTAATTTTAATTCAGGAATGCCACATTGGCATCAGAATTTTATTATAAAGTTTATTGTGTAGGTGAAATATAGCTCTTTTTCTTATTTGTAAATGAATTTGTTCTTTAATTCGGGTGTCAATCATTCATTTCAACATTTTAGCTATGGAAATCCCTGAAAGGGTTAATACTTAACATATTATTGAGGTAAAATTTACAGTTATTTTCTTGGAAGTTCATTTTGAAATTGTAGATAGGCATCATAGAATACATTTTATGCTAACGAAAATTATATTATATAAATGATAAAACGTAGCTTATAACCCCAAGGGGCACAAAATACCTACTTATTAGAGAATCGCCATTATACGCAGTTATACGATTGATTCTTTAATAACAATCTTGGTAACTATGATTTTTTTGTTGTTGTTTTAAAGACCAAATATAAGCAATTTTTAATTTGAGTATACCCCTTGTAAGCAACACTATTGGCGAGTGAGAATCACCTCTCGATTGCAAAAGGTAAAAAAAAAAAAATGACGAAATAAAAAATGTGTATTGTTGCTTTGTGGTTTTATTTCATTCAAAACGAACCATTTTTTGTAAACGAATTATTTTGTTGAAAGATTAACACTTTTATTATAAAAAAGGAATGGTAGCTACTATTTTCATATTCAGCTGTATCACAACTTACAAAATATTTCTTTATGATAGATGTCTATTTAAATATTCTATTATATATGCATATTAGATAATATTTTTCAAAAATAAGTGCGAAAAGTATAAAATATTGTAAGTCTTATTGGAAAATATTGGAAAGTCTAAGTCCCAAGCCGTATTCAAAGGGTTAATTTTAAAAAGGGTACCTCTTAACCCTTTAGTGCGCAGCTTTGCATATATGCAAACAACAGTGTTTTGAATTTAATAGATTTTTTTCATTCGTATATACCTAATTTGCACCAGAAAATTAAAATAGCAATTTCGGCTTTAACACTAGAACCGACGTAGCGGTCATTTTGACCGCTAAGAAATGAAAATATTTGAATTCGAACCGGATTTTTTTTTTCAAAAAAGGTAAATATATATATCAGGGAGAAATAAGTTAAATAAGTAAGTTAAATAATTTTAAATAAAACTTCTGGTGTAAAATATTTTTATAACACTTGAGTAAAATTTCCGGCGGTTCTAGTGTTAATTAATAACAGACATTCCGCATTTAAATAAAGCAAAATTAACCGTTGAAACTTTCTGGTGTAGAATCAGATTCTCTGAACTACGTAATTTCTAGAACGTATTCTATCATGGGAATTAAAGGGTTAAAGGTTAAGTGTTATAAAATAAATAATTATATAAAATAAGGGATTTAGAAACATACTTCTTAAAATGTTTACTAATTTGCAAGATTTTAGCGCAAAACAGCCAAACGACAGTAGTTTTTACTTATATTGCGGATGTGCAACAGAAGAAAAGATTGACGTATTATAGGAAAAATGTATCTCCGATTTTTTTTTTTCCTGTGTAATAAATCTTTCAGAGAATCATATATAATTTTTCGAAACAAAATAAAAAATCGCGCATTTAAGGGTTAAATGCAGGTTGGATCCCTGCCAGGAAATTTTACTGACGAAAAACATAAATTTTCCTACTGAAAATTTCTCCTTTTCTAATTGCGTGAGTAAATTGAATTTAGTATCTTAACTAGTTTTGGGTAGATTACTATTTTAATAAATCATTCGGGCATGCGCAAAAAAACAAACAAACAACAAAAAAAAAAAAAAAAAAAAAACAGCTGCCAATCTTTATTTTATTTTATTTTGTTTTCAAAGCAATTTATACCAGAAAAATTAGAATTGATGTGAAATGTATGAAAATGTAAAACATTTTTCATTATCAAAATTTCTGAACATAATCGGTTAAACTAGTATGTTGTGGCCATCACAAAACTTTCTTCTACGTAAATCACGTCAATTAAATCATTTAAATAGTACAAGAAATAACAACGATTTAACGCCAATTCATATCAAAGTATATCTGAATTTGAAGTTGGATGAAAATTCGTGCATTAGTTCTTGAGATAGAGCTATAGCGGAAATTCTGAAAAATGTAGCATATCAGCGCCACCTGTTGAGCGATTTACACTAAAAATAAACAGCACTAAATGATATCAAGGTATACCTGAATCTGAAGTTTGTTGAAAATCCAAGCATTAGTTCTTGAGATAAAGCTATTGCGGAAATCGCAAAAAATACAGCATAGCAGCGCCACCTGTTGAGCGATTTACACCAAAAATTAAACAGCACTAATTTATACGTCAATTCATGTCAAGGCCTAACTAAATCTGAAGTTTGATGAAAATCCGTGCAGTAGTTCTGGAGATACAGCTATTGCGGAAATCTTGAAAAATGCAGCACAGCAGCGTCACCTGTTGGGCGATTTACACCAAAAATTAAACAGCACTAATTTATATCACGGAGTAACTGAATCTGAAGTTTGATGAAAATTCGTGCATTTTTTTTTGAGTTAGAGCTATTGCCATAATCATGAATAATGCAGCATAGCAGCGCCACCTTTTGGGCGATTTTCACAAAAAAGTAATAAGCATTAAACTATATCCTAGACTAACGGAATCTGAAGTTTTATGAAAATCCGTGCAGTAGTTCTTGAGCTATAGCTATTGCAGTAATCAGGAAAAATGCCGCATAGCAGCGCCACCTGTTGGGAGATTTTCACTAAAAACTAATCAGGTCCAGTTCATATGAAGGTCTAACTAAATATAAAGTTTTGTGAAATTCCGTCCATTAATTCTTGAGATAGAGCGTTAAAAAATGTTTTGTCACATATTGACTCACAGAGTGACAGAGTGACAGTGTGACAGACAGGCTCACAGACAGGCATTTTCTAAAAACCATCAAATCGTGTTCTGGGCTTTCTAAAACGTATAAATCCGTCGTAAACCGGAAGTTGAAATTTTTCACGAATACAATACTTTCTTCTTGTAAGAAATAGAAGAAAGTAATAGTAATATAATAGAAGAAAGTAAAAAGTTACGAGGTTGGCAAGCATGATTTTTTTTTCTTATTAAAATACTGATACTATATTTCATATAATAAAATATTTCATTAAAAATATGTACAAAGGTTGGTAACTATGTTTTTGCGCATGCGAGAATGATTCATTCTGTCCATCACTGATCTGTCCATCACCCTCTCATCACCCTGAGCCTCATATGAGTCCCCTAATTCAAATTGCAATATTTGAAAGAAACAAAAATATTTTTTGTTAATTCCAGCATCTCATAGTAAGAGCATATGTCGATTATATGTCGACATTTAAAATTATGACTTTACTTATGTTTCATCATTTAATAATAATAATGTTAATACAAGTTTTATTAATTATTAGTAAACCGTTGGCGTTTCTTTTAATTCCAACACATGTTTCTCAAAACCTCCCTCAAAATGCACATCACAATTTTTTTTATTAATATTAAAGTTAAGTATAAATAAATAAATAAAACCGTGTAACGTTTCGAGATTTCTCTGATAAAACTAAAAACTGCAATATGGCCATTGCTCACTGAGTTTTAAAAAATACCTTTATCTTTTAATAAACTGACAGTTGCAAGATGACATGTGACAGGATGAAAGAAATAAAGGGTTCTTTCAGATACCTATGGTTGCCCGAGGACATACAAAATAAACAAACAAAAAAAGAATTATGCTTCAAGGATAGATTATGAAACACTTTCCTACACATTCAGAATACTGTAATGAAGCATCACTATTTAATAATGTGAAGGATGATATTTAACCCCTTAACTGTCGCATTAAATTACGGTTTAAATATTCAAACTGGATATTGGCACCATTAAAAAAAAAAAAAAAAATATATATATATATATATATATATATATTTATCTCATTTAATGACAGGTAAAAGGATACCATAATAAAACCAATTACACTATTTTATGAAACTGGTGGGAATCAAACAATCTGAATGAAAGACACAGCTCGTGAATATCACGGTAGCGAGAATTACGGGGTTAAGTAATCAATATAGAAGATGCATAACGTATTTGAAAACACAATTTAAGCATTTGACCACTGAAGTCGGAAAAACACTTAGCTTAGGTAGAAAAGTATAACAAAGTTCAAAATTCTTCAAAGCATCTTCCGTTAATAAACGGCAATGTACACGAATTCTTTTGCGCAACAATTTATATGATCTCTAGAATTTATACCAAACAAGTTCAAAGCAAAAATTTATGTAAACTTAAAAACGTATACCACAACGGAAAACGCACTTCCTGCAATTATCGGACATAGACTCTACTGTAGCCATATTCTTTTCCGTGTTACATGTAAAGTAAAATAAAAATAAATGCCATGGACACCATATTCTTCAGTAATCATTGTGTAGAGTAGCTATTATTTAAGGGGACGAGGAACCTTAAAAATCATTTTTTTTTTTTGTATATTTCACTTTAAATATTACTCAAGGGTACATTAAATGCATTATGGCATGCATTTATCACAAAAAAAAAAAAAATATATTTTTGAGATAAAAATGGAATTTTACGCGTCGTCTTAGAAATCTTCGAAATGCCCCTGACGTTCCATATCAATGAAAATCCCCAACATTTTTTATAAAAGTTTGGTTTATATATATAAATAAAACTGTGCATCGAATTTTATATATTTGAATATAAAGGTTTAAAATAAAAAAAAAATGAAATTTTTTCGAAAAAATTTCAATATTTTTCAATTTTTTTTTAACTTATATTTAATTATATAAAATTCGATACACAGTTTTATTTATATATATAAAACAAACTTCTAAAAAAATATTGGGGATTTTCATTGATATGGAACGCGCAAGCCGCATTTCAAAGTTTTCTAAGACGTTTTTTTCTCAAAAATATTTTTTGTGTGTGTGTGTGTGATAAATGCATGCCAATAATGCATATAATGTACCCTTGAGTAATACTTTAAGGTAAATTTACAAAAAACAAAAATTTGATTTTTAAGGTTTTTAATGTCCCCCCTCCCATTAAAATTCAATATTTTTTAAATGTTGAATCATCATTAAAATACACTGCAAACGCTTAACCTCCATAGACCGCAATGCTACTGAATTATTTTGAGCGTCCCTGTAAATTAACTCGAAATGCTTTGTACTTCATTTTCAATAGAGAACACATGACATAGTAAACCTTAACCCATATATATTATTTTCATGGCAATCCGAATATATTTACGCGAGCTGGAGCCCGGAAATACAGACAGATTACCAGACAAACCGTAGTCATAAACATTTTACAACATATTTGAGAATTGTTGACAAGAAAGAAAAAAAAAAAACATTCATTAAGCGTTGATAAAAAAAAAAAAAAAAAAAAAAAAAAAAAATTCCAAAATATTCATAATGCTAGAAAAAAATTTCCAGCCTAATAAGGTGATGTCTAAGTTAACAATTTGGAAAACACATAATCCCTTTCTAAACTGAATTTCAGCAATCAATTTTCATTTATAATAAAAAAATTATACAAATTGGCAGCACCGTGCGAAGAAAAAACTACGCCCGGGGCAAAGTTTCAATTTGGCGCCCCCCTCCTCCCCCCACATACACACACACACACTTTTTCTTTGTGTCATATATCACAAAATGGAAAGGTGCAGAAGCAGAAATAAATTCTATGGAATACATATTTCGCGTTTATTTTGGAACTTTATGTTTAATTTTAATTCAGAAGCTCTTAACAACTAAATAAGATAAGAGAAAATTGCACGTATATTTTGGCAAAGGGAATCTGGGAAATGGGTGTAGAAAAACATGCATCTAATAGTACAGTATAGCAGTTTATAACACTTTCCCTGAAGGAAACCCCATTTTATTTTGAGAGTATATGTTTTTGTCACAAACACATAAAAATTAAAGATTCAGAAAGGAGAATGTTAACGAAAGAGACTAAGATAAAGACCTAAAACAAATTTTGAAGAGAAAGAAGTCTGTATATGTAAATTTGTATTTGAGTGTAGGGTAAGGGACAGCGAAATAACTTTGACACAAAAATGAACGTGCATTTGCAGTAAAAAAAAATTCCCAGTATGTAAATATATAATGTTTCTCTCTATTCTAAAAAAAAGTAACTACCGCTGTCACCGCCGCCGCCGCCGTCGGTTTTGAATTTTTTGTGACCGGAGGTCTTTCTTCGTTAAAATTAAAAAAAAACTGTTGCATACAAAAATATGAAAATCGGTAATATTATAGAAAAATGTTTGATAAACATGCTGATGCTGACAGTTTTCAAATCGAAGAATTATTTTAAGAGATATTTAATGCCAAAGTTGGACAAAATCGTTCCATTAAAAAAGTTTTATAGGAGCAAAAACTGTACATAGAAATTTAATCATTTTTAGATCATTTTATTCGTCAGAATTTCCCGGTGTGCAGATTGCAGTTAGTTTTTTAATTTGAATAATTTTTCGAGGTTTTATTTCTATTTTAAATTCAAATTTTCAGCATTTCGAGAGATATTTTTTACAAATTTTAGAAAATTGTATTAATTTAAACTGTTGCCAACTGTATAAACAGCGCAAACAGTAATGTTTGCTTCAAATTAAAAATTTATTTTACACGTGACTATTATAAACAAATAATATAAAAAGCAGGAACTCATTGAAAATTACGTCATAAAAACTATAGTTACACGTGAATTTTAAATGAGAAAGAATATTGTAAAATAATAAATTCAGTAACATGCGTTAGAAGTCCTAAATAGGAGAATTTACGTCATATTACACTTATTACGTAAAATGAACAAAAAAATAATATTGCAAAACAGTTTTAATTTAAAAATTGCGCGAGATATTTACTCGACATTTTAAGATGATCATAATATTTCATTTCTAACAAAAGTATTTTGACGTGAATATTAAAAAGAGAAAGAAAAGTTTGGTGAAAATTACGTCAGATTATAATTGTCAGATTCAAATTATGATTCAATCTTCCGAAATCTTTTTAAAGGCGATCAAATTAGCGTGCTGTTAGAGCCTGCGGTGTCTGAACGGGGTTTGACGAGCGTAGCTCGCAGGGGGCAGAGCCCCCTAGTTTAACAAAAAAAGAAGAAAAAAACTATCTTTGTAGTATAAAATTAGCGCCCCCTCAATTTTCGCGCCCGAGGCGAATGCACCCTTCGCTTCCCGCTTTGCACGGCCCTGCAAATTGGTTTGTGAAACTCAGTATAGATCTAAAGATTTTTATATATATTACATAGTACGCTAAAATTTAGTTCATTTAGGAATCGCATAAAACAGTTGAACATTCCTTTCATCAATTCCTGTCAATAAATGAAAATGTACAAAAACTAGGAGGGCTCAGCCCCCCTGCTCGCTACGCTCACCAACCCACCCGCGTAAACGCTTCGCGATTCCTTTTGGTATCGCGAAGCAAACCCTATTTTCTAGCCAACTCCAGAAGAAATTATTTCGCATTTCCATTCTGAATCGCTTCGCGATTCCCTATTTTCTATGCACTCAATTTTTAGATTCTATTTCGTATAAACGCGCTCCTCCCCAACTCCTGACGATTTTATTTCCTTATCTCCAAGCAGGTAATCATTAGAGCTTACAGAGTTTCATAATTAAAAGAATTGTAACGTAAAATTTATAAATTATATGAATAATTACAAATTAAATAGAAATTATATATATATACTGTTACAGATATTGTAAATAGGTAGTGTTTGTGCTTAAAAATAAAGTAAATAGCTCAATTAAGCTTTATTCATAAGCTAATATTAGTTTTTGTTGCATTGAAATATCTCAATTTGTTGATTTTCTGCAAGCAAGTAAACCCTATTGCCTATTGGATTTCAAAGGGAGTCTTTGGAAATTTGGCGAAGTACTGGAAATAGCGTCAAGTTGGCTTCACTTTTGACGACTAATTTTGGTCGCCAAACTTGGCGGTATATCGCCAAGTTGGTGACAAACTTGGCGATGCTTGGTGACAGAGCCGAGACTTGGTATAGCGTCAGAAAGTACGGACCAATCAGCTGCGTTTCGCAGTATCTACGCAGATTTTCATTGGTCCATTTCCAAAGCATTACTTTTTTTTATATATAGATGGATATTTTGTTCAGCGTCGTATGTGATGTACGGAATTTATATACAACAAGTAATATGGAAACAAATCTTTTTAATTTAGAAAATGGACTGCAAGTTAAAACGCACTTTCAGCAATTATTGCTGATATTAAGATATGTGCATACTCTCAAATCGCTATTTTTGTGCAAATTTTCGATTTTGTTTTTATTATTTTAAATTAAAGTTTAAACTTTAGGATTTTAAAACTGCCTTACATTTGGTTAGGCGATAATTAGAAGCAAAGTTATAATCCAAAATATAAACCGGAAATGAACTTTCTGAAACCGGAAGTGACCGTTTAAAAAGCCACAGAAATGTAAACAATACATTTTAATACACAAATATATAATATATAATATATACACAAATATATAAACACATACAAATATGTTGGATTTTAAAGTTGCAAATTTTATGTACTGTATCAGAATCTTAATTTGCGTTTTCCTTAAAACCACTTTTTCATAGTGCACATTTACAAGAAACATCATTTCTCAAAAAGTTTTTAATTGCGAAATAAAAATTTGTAACAAGTTTTTGCTCACCTATTGATATATTATGAAGCAAAATATAGCTTGTAAGTTTGTATATATTGATCGAAGAGCTATTTGCATTGAAAAATACACACATTTAAAAATAAAATCTTGTTTTGCGTACAAAATTTGGTATATATTAGTAAATTTAAGAGGTATTGCAATTTTTTTGTTTCATAACACATGTAAGCGGTTTTCTAATCTATTGGTGAAAAAAAGTAAAATATATTGAATAGATTTCGTTACAGAAGGTTTGGCATAAACGCAAATCCTTACTAAATTTTGAATAACTATTCCATAAATTTGAAAAGTTAAGTAAAATGTCTTAAGGGTGTCGGGAACGCAAAAATCTCCAAATTATCTAAAAATCTTTTATTGTACTAAAACTTTCTCCGCGTTTTTCTGCTTAAAACGACGTTTAAGTCATGTTTCTATCTTAATTAGAACAGAAAATATTAAACTTTTCGTTTTGGTTTGTTTTCAAAATCTAGCTTTCAAGCAATGGTTGTCATGAAAACGATTTCTTGTGAAAATCATTTTTTTTTTTCATGATGGCTTTTTCAC
This sequence comes from Maratus speciosus, assembly GCA_963932465.1. Lineage (NCBI taxonomy): Eukaryota > Metazoa > Arthropoda > Arachnida > Araneae > Salticidae > Maratus > Maratus speciosus. The sequence goes on from OZ010794.1 coordinate 216,736,142, forward strand.
CATTTCTCATATTTAAATCGTTATAAGTCAAGAGCCGTTAAAGATAAATGGTTCAAACTTGGAGCATGTCTTTTTCAGTTGTTTTACTTTAATTTTGATTCAGCAAATAAGAAAACAATATTTACTTTTGAAACTATGATTTTAAAAAAAAAGTTACACCATTTTTTTTTAATTTTTACTTTAAATATTTTATTTAAAAAATATATTTTTAAAAATACTGAATGTAAATTAAAACTTATATATTCCTGTTTATTTAAATGAAAAAAAAATTCTACAAATAATATTTTGAGTTATAACGATTTTAAATTACTCCACTTTTTTAAAGAATTTTAAATTTAAAAAGTTTTTTAAAAATGTATGAGAAGATTTAACATGTGATTTTGTTTACAAATAACATGGTTATCCATCACAAGAAAATCCGAAATTTTTACTCAATAAACAAAATTTATTTTAAATTGTGTCCCGGACCCCCTTAAACAAATTATATGAATTCATAGTTTTATTCCCTGTTTTAACTAAAAACACATGTGTTTGATAAAAGTTTCATATTTTTCAAAAAAGTGTCCCGAAGGTAGGCACACAGTACTGTTCCCGAAAACGATATTACACATTAGATAATAATGTAACGAACTATTTTTGAGTTGTTCATCTGTCATGTTAACGAACTGTATATTCTACATACCTCATTTTCAACACGAATAAGCCACAGAAATCCTCAATTACATACAAGAATTACGCTGTAATCCGACTATATTACCAGTGATATAGCGTGGACAAACGGTCGGCCAGACAGACGACCGAGCAAACCAAATTCATAAACATTATTTAGCTATGTTGCAAAGTATTAAAGAAGTCTAATTACTATTTAATTTAGTCTTTCATGTACCAAAAATTGTGATAACAGAAAAATCACACGGAACATTCTCAACAACTTTCATACATTAAAGGGTTATTTCATTTATTCCAATATCATACCTTATCAATTATTCTAATGAATGCTCTGAAAATTTTAAAAGTCAGCAGAGATTAGTAAATAAGCTGCAGTATCTACGTTAGGCAGGAATATTTTAAATAAGAAGTGTTTGATAGAGACATTAAAATTAAATTATGTGAATTTAGAAACATATCAGTCTGTAAATAAATCTTTTAGGCAGATCTTATCTCAATAAAACTGATATTAATTCTTGATTCTTCCCTGTGTCTTTACCGTTTGCTGATCTATCTAAATATTAGACCGTTTAAGAAAAGACAATTTCATTCGGAATAGCACATAAAGAAGATTAGGACAGCTTTAGTTTGTTTACATAAAAGTGCACTTCAAATTTTGCACATTTAGATACATTTAAGGAAAATTCTATTCAAGCACTTATTAAATGAATACGTAAAACTTTACTCTTATTACTTAAAGAAAGCTTCAAATGTAACTATTTTTATCCGCTTTTAATCTAAATTAAAAGGAATGACACACAGCCTCGATTTCAAGTTCTTAAATCAAAACTTCGAATTGCTTTTAAAACTAAATGAAACTTATACAGCGTATCTTCATTGTCTCGGTTTTTAAATAAATAACTATTTTGAACTTAAATGAGTGCTTAAAAGAGGTCACATATTTTCAAAATGATAGTATAGAATATATTTCATATGATAATTATAGAATTAATTTAAATTTAACAGTTAATAAAATTATTAATTAAACTTTTATTATGAAATTTCTTGACTGTTTATTTTATAGAGATTAACTTCAAGTGTTTTAAGTAGAAAAGATTTCACATGCTCAGAGTGTTACATAATAATGTAACGAACTTCTTTTGAGTTTTTTGTTTATGTTAACGAACTGTATCTGCTAAATACCCCATTTTTAATTCCAATAAGCCACAGACATCGTTATTTAGTTATGCTTCTAAGTTAATAGTTAAAAACTTAACTAAAAGTAAAAGTAAAAATGAAAGTAGTAACTACCTAAGTAAGCTATGTTAGAATAAATATATGAATAACTATAATCTAAATATCATTGAGAAAAATTGGTAGCAGTCAAAATGACTGCTCGCAGGCTTTCTAGTGTTAACCTGAGTGGAATACTGATGATTGGTTTCCTTGAATCAAGATAAAACTGAAGTCAATTCTTTGAAAGTAATAATTTCCGAGCTGTAGATAACTGTAAATGGGAAAGATCATTAAAGATCCTTAAAAAACACAATTGACGATTTATATAAAGAGGGAAGAGCAGTGAAATCCACAATTGTAAAAACAATAATATATATATATGAATAACTATAACATAACAATCTTTGAGTAATACACTGAAGCAAATTTTAACCACGTTAGAGAAATATATCTAGGCTTTTTTAATACTTTCCAACACAGCTAAATATATCTAATTAGTACGTAGTCTATAACAGGGGTGTCAAACTATGGCATGCCGGATACCACTAAAATTTTAGTTATTTTTGCCTTATCTAATCGCCGAATTGCTGCGATTCAACTTGTCGACTATTTCTTTAAAATTTTAGCGGTGTGCCGGGGCCACAGTTTGACACCCCTGGTCTATAATAACCTCTTCGCGTAACACACTCGGTCCAATGGACCGGATAGGTACATTCAAAATATTTATTCAAAACAGATTTTTTTTTAAATAAATTAAATATGTATACCAGACAATATTAAATTAAATAAATAAGTTAAATAGTTTTAAATAAAAATTCTGGCGTAATGTATTTTAATAATTACCCGAGTAATGTTTTTAGTAGTTCTAGGGTTAATTAATTTGGGACATTTTTGTTTAAATAATCATTACATAAATTCAGAAAGCTTGATATTTTCCATATTAGTATTTTGGAAAGTATTTGAAGGGTTGAGGGGAATACGTGGAATATTTAAGGGTTGAGCGGAAATATAACAATAATCAAATTTTTCTCAATGATAGTTAGATCATAGTTATTCATATATTTATTTTTACTTAACTTACTTAGGTACTTACTGCTTTTACTTTATTTTTACCTTCATTTTACTTAACTTACATATTTCAATACTTACTACTTTTATATTTACTTTTACTTCTACTTAACGTAACTTACTTACTAAATTACCTACTACTTCCATTTTACTTAACACTAGAACGGCGGGAAATTTTACTCAAATTTTATAAAAATATTTCACATCAGAATTTTTACTAAAAACTATTTAACTTATTTATTTAAGTTATTTTTGTGCAGCGTATATTAATCTTATATTATAAAACAATTTCTGGTTCGAATCGACATGTATTCATTCGGCAAGGGTCATAATGACCCCTCGCCGCCGTTCTAGTGTTAATTTACTGCTCTTTAGGCTTGCCACATACATTTATTTTCGAAAGAATTTGAAAAGTTGAAGGTGAACATGATAATACTCAAAGATTGTTATATTATAGTTATTCATATATATATATATATATATATTATTGTTTTTACAAGTGTAGATTTCATAGCTCTTCCCTCTTTATATAAATCGTCAATTGTGTTTTTTAATTATCTTTATTGATTGTTCCCATTTACAATTACCTACAGCTGCTGAAAGTATTGCTTTCAAAGAATTGACTTCAGTTTTATCGTGTTTCAAGGAAACAAATCGTCAGTATTCCACTCAGGTTAATGATGTCAATGTCATATCATATTTCACAAATTGTGGATAACATCGTTTTTCGCTTTGACACTAATATATATATATATATATATATATATATATATATATATCCAAAAACCAAACTAAAAATTCGAAACTACGGAACTATTCCAACAATAAATAAACTAAACCAAATGACAACAACAAAATAACTAAAAACAACTACTTCAAAAACAACATACTTTAAAAACGGCAAAGTTTAAAAACATTCAAACTAAAACCAGAAGAAATTGAATCCATGGAGACAGGCGGCATGCACTTGCGACATGCAACTGCGGGGTTAAAACCAGTTTTTATGTGCACAACGCTCCCCAAACAACCTGTCAAGACCAAAAAGAAAAAACTAACAAATCGAATGAGCTGCCTAGACCCACCGAAAACCGACAACTGAACACGAAACCCCAAACAATCGTGCACGCAAATCCTGAACAGTCAAAGCCACAGTTACTCCTCTCTTCGCATCCACATTACCTCTAAATCTCTGCGATAAGTCTTACACTTTACGAAATTTCGCAGCAGACTCTTCAAAAATCTCTCAGGATAGCCATGGTGCAATGCCAGAATATACCATTTGTAAAGTTCTTCAATTTTTTTCCCCAGTATTTGATGTCAATCTATCTATACGGTTTAACCCGTTAATAATATATATATATATATATACAGGGTGTCCCAAAAAGGACCACCTATTTTTAAAAATGAATAATTTTCAAAGGAATAGAGTTATTAAAAAAATTCTTGCAGGAAACGGATGTGTGAAGTCTGGAATTTTGTTTAGAACTTTTTACTATAATAGTTCAAAATATGACCGACAGATGGCGCTATAGCACATTTTGGTGGCTATACCGCCAACGAATACACCATTTTGAAGAATTTACGCAACGACAACTACTGTTTCCCTTGAAATGGTTACTACTGAACTTTCATTGACCATGTCTACTTCTGCCTGGTCTTCACGCATGCTCCTTTTGTTCATATAGCCATCAAAGTGTGCTGTAGCACCATCTGTCGGTCAGATTTTGAACTATTATAATAAAGACTTCTAAACAAAATTCCAGACTTCACATCTTCGTTTCCTGCAAGAATTTTTTTAATAACTCTATTCTTTGTTAATTATTCATTTTTAAAAATAGGTGGTCCTTTTTGGGACACCCTGTATATATATATATATTCGTTATATATATATATATATATATATATATATATATATATATATATATATATATATATATATATATAACGAAACAAATTAATGGGTTAAATTGAACAATCACGTCGTGCTTTTTACGACACATTTCTGGATTAGTACCACATTTTAATAAGCCATTGGTGAGGTTGTATATCAGTCGTACCACTTAGTGCAAGCATCGCTATTGAAGGTGTCAACACTGTGGAAATTTAGCAGCTGTGGACCGATGATACGATTGGTAAAGTCCAACCAAACACTCATTTATTCATGATGAATACGAAGCAGATTAGGCCGCATGAGTGGCGAAAAAAAGCTTATGAAGAAATCTAGGGTTTTCCCAATAAGAACATAGAAACGTAGTCATCGGAAACCGTTTATTCCATCAGAACATACCAACATAAAACAATTCCCACAGTATGGAAATCAGAGCCATCCCACTTGAGCACGAACTAGTTATTCATGCGAAAGAGATGTTAAATAACGAATTAATATTATACGTGTCTTAGGACACCAGGTGACAGATTAAGGAAAATATCAAATAGCACAAAAATCTACTTCTGAGCTCATGCTTGAGCTACTTACTAGTAAATCTGCAGATCAGGAGCCTCAACGTCATCTTTGGAAATCATTGTTTTTAGGTAGATTTCTTATGAAATACTACCTATTGGCGTCGTTCCTATGTTGGAATTTCTGAAAAATTTTTGCAGATCTACACCGATCATGACCACGAGAGCCCAAAACCACCCTCAGTAAAAAACTTTATATATATATATATATATATATATATATATATATATATATATGTATGTATGTATCTATCTATCTATATATATCACTTTCTTCTGGACACGATAACTTCCACAATTCTGCACCAATCTCTTCCAAACTGATACATAAAATCAAGGGGCATAAAATCTCAATCGAGTTCGTTAATGGGCAAAATCGGACCAACGGGATGGAAATAGGGAGGGCTTTTGTAAAAACCGAAAAAACCCCATAAATTCTTAAATTTTGTACATATCGAATCCGTTTAAAGTTTTTATAACTTCTAAAAATAGGGCCAAAAATTTATGTATCACAGATTTTTGATAAAGTTAAAAATGGGCTCAAAGGGCGCAAAAATAGGGTTTTTGGGAGAAAAAAATTCATAACTTCGTCAATTCTCAAGATGTCAAATCCAATTAATTTTATCATGAATCTCCTTAATATTATCTACAACTTTTATATACACAAGTTTTTGATAGGACCAATTCGTACCGCAAAAAAAATTAAAAACGAAAACAAAAAAGGGGGGTTGAAGAAGAAAAATTTCCATAATTCCGTCAATTCACAAGATATAAAATCCCCATGAATTTATCATATATCTTCTTAATATTGTCTACAATATCTATATAGACAAGTTTTGGATAGGACCAATTCTTACAACAAAAACAAATTAAAAATACATAGCGGTTGAAGAAAAAAATCATCTTAGTAAGGGTGTACTTAGTATTCAAATCCAAACTGCTTATTTTCTGACTCATTTTACAATTCATTTTTACTCCCAAACGCATCCAATTCGTAGATTCGCTTATTCAGAAACTATATAATATATCGTAATGATCGATTTTTTGACAGAGGCAGAATATATTTCAAAAAATGATGTCAAATTGGGCATTTTGAATGGAATTTCCCGAAGCGATTGTGTTAGAAACGAAAAATATAGTCTTACTGAGAAAATAATTGTTTATGTATCAAGTTTTAATTAATTGAACGAAAATTAAAAACACAGGTCGCTTATAAATTTCTTCAAAAATCACGTCAACAAATTTCCTGTTTTTCCTATTAAAAATTAATCTGGAGTTATACCAGAAAATTTCGAGTTGTTGAGCATGGGAATGTATTTTTTTTAATACCGCCCTAACATGATTCTGATAAAGCCAGTTATTATATAAAAATGAAATAAAAACTCGTCAAAAGCGGCCAGATAAAATTGTTAAAGTGGGTTTATCTAAAATCATCATTTGGTTTTTGTTTGTGAAATTAGTATACTTAACTTCGAAATCTACCTCCGCCTGTAGGCCGGGCCGGCAGGGATTTTTTAACCCTCATTACGTAATATTCAACTTCCTACAAATCGCTTTTTAAAGTTTTCAAATTAGATAAACATTTATAAGAAAACAAAATTTAACGCATGTTTCACTAACGTAATTGAACGTAGTTTCAGTAACGTAATTGAACGTAAAGTTTCAGAAATTAAAAGTGTTAAACAAGTGGCTATACATTGATGTTCTGAAATTCTGATGATCTACTTATTCTGGTAACTTTTTAAATCAAAAATTGCATTTCTTCAGCGGGGGGCAGAGCCCCCTGAACACCCGTAGTCTATTTAAATTTACATTCGTAATTTTTTGATTGAGCGGATGGTTATAGTATATATTAGATTTTTTTTACTCTGGGATTTATAAGGATAAGCATAAGTTTTTTTTTTTTTTTTTTTTTTTTTTTTTTTTAATATAAATCAATATAATTTAAATTTAAAATAAAATCATGTTAACCGTACGCAGACAATAAATCTTGAAATGACGCCAAAAATGTAACCCTAAAATCCGCTACATTCGGCACAAACAACGACGTGCTTAAAAAAAAAGAAAAAAAAAATAGGTAATATAATTTTTAATTCATAATACAATCAAATGCTACCTTAGAATGCTTAACACTAGAACGGCGGGAAATTTTACTCAAGTTTTATAAAAATATTTCACATCAGAATTTTTACTTAAAACAATTTAACTTATTTATTTAAGTTATTTTTGTGTAGCGTATATTGCTCTTATATTATAAAAAGTTTTCTGGTTCGAATCGACATGTATTCATTTGGCAAGGGTCAAAATGACCCCTCGCCGCCGTTCTAGTGTTAAATATAAGCAGATCATTTTCATTTTACAGAAAAAAGGCACGGATGAAGTCAAAGAATTCAGTCCCTGTTCCACGTGCTTGCTTTTATATGGGCTGAATGAGGGCATTTAATCTGAGCGATAACGCACATTATATTGCAAACTGTTTTTACGGCATACTGCATCTCCATCTATATCTTTCCTCCGTGAATAATAGTAAATTTTATTTTACCCAAGAACTTTTTATTCCAGCATCTTTGTTATCGAAAATGACGTCTAATTCACCTGCTATGCGTACTTACTCAAAACTTTTCATCTTGTTATATTAAGAAATACTAGAGAGTTTTCTTTTTATTTCTAATATGCCGCCATATTAATTTTTCTATTCTTAATATTTTTTTCCTATTTCACGTCAAAATATTTCAATTGAAAATTTTTTAAGATAAAATATTCTTCCGGGTTTTGATTTTCTCTTGACAACAATTAAAGAAATATTGGTAAATGTTATGGAAAAATGTCACATTATTCTCTATGAAAATAATGAACTTTTATATTTTTAAGCAAAATATTTGAATAAAATAAATAAAATATTGCCTAGTTTTATTTCTGGTCTAAAATCCATCTATATACAAAGATACAAATGTATTAATTCCTCCGTTTTGACGTTGGCTTTTCTCAAACATTATACACGCAATTATACTAATATTAGGACCAAATACGTTGCTAGGCAACAGATGAAAGAAAAGAAAAAAAAATGAAATATGTATTATGTCAAATTGGTAAAACAAAATGCTTTAGATTATTGGAAAACAAGCATAAAATTTCCTCCAAAATGATAAACCTAATTTTAAAAATCTCACAAATATATTGACAAGATTTCAAACGAATTGCAATAATATAATTTTATTTAAAAATTTCAGCATCCAAAATTTACCATTTAAATCCATTTTTCATATGAGCCATTTCTTTCTACAAATGAAAATCTGAAAATCGTCTGACTTGCCATAGAAAAGCATTATAGAGCAAAATAAAATGTTCTATACATTCCGACCGAATGAACCAAATTTAACCAAAAACTATACAGCTAAATCCGGGGACCTCATCAACATACATCCTTAATTTCAAGCTAATCGGATGCTTTTTACGGCAGTTATCGCGGGACAGACAGACTAACAAACAAACAGACAGACGGAAACCAAAAACTTTTCGGGTCTCCACAGTAAGCCTTCACTGACGTTTCGGCAATTAGAATGCGCGTAGGAAATCCGATTAAAATGAACACTTCAGGCTAACCAAACAAATTCACGAACGAGACTCGAAATGAAATTGCGATCCGTCACTCGGCCAATGGAGAGCGATAGAGAAAAGTCACAGTAAAGAATCCCGGCGCTGCTAATGGAAGGATTTCGATGTGAATAAGCTGTCTCCCAGCTGGACGGAAAATGAGATGAAACAAAATTAGTAAATCTGCAGATCAAGAGCCTCAATGTCATCTCTGCAACTTATAGTTTTTATTAAACTTTGCGTAATATTAATCTTTCTACAAAAACAAAATTTAAACTTTTTAAATTACACAAACATTTATAAAAGGAAAAAAAAATATTTTGATGGTTTCAGACATTAGAAGCGTTAAATTAAACACGTTGTTATGTAATGATATTCTGAAATTCTCACGAGCTACTTATTCTAGTAATTTTTATATAATAAAGCAAATTACTTCAGGGGGCTCAGCCCCCTTGAACCCCCCGTTGTGTAATTTATTTTGCATTTGTAATTTTCTATTGATTGAGTTAATGATTATCCTATATATCTTAGATTTCTTTTTACACTGCGATTTATAAGGATAAGCAACAATTTGGTCAAGCATTTTACATTATTCTAATATCCATACGGCAGTAATTACTTGCCTGCTAACCACAAACACTTGTATCTAATGGATAAAGAACTTTTGGAAATGTAAACTGAGACATCTAATTTAGAAATCGAATACTTTTATATTTCTTTTTCCAAAAAATAATTTTGATTTCCATTCTGCAATATTTATATCTAAGATCTAATCTAAATATCTAAAAATGTACTCGATAGCATTAACTTACTAAAATCACACTAAGGTAGGGGGACTTCTAAACCTAACGTTTAATAATTAATCATCGTGACCACTTCCATTTGACTTAATAGATAAACGTGATTTGGTGCCGTTAAGTATTTTTTGTGATAGCCTTTTAATAGTATCCACATTTAATTTAACATCATGATGTTACAAATACCGTTGGAATTTGACGCACACCTATGTTCAGGTCAAATTACGAAAGGTTAACTAACCTTTTATTTCCCTTAGCCGGACATTCTGTTTCATTTTTCGTAATAGCGATCATTTTAATAATTTAATTTATTTTTCACTCTATAAGCTGTTACACGTGTCGGCGTTCAGGTAGCATTAAAATAGAGATAAATGCATTAAATAAAACATTTTACTCCCCACCAGACATGCCAAGTCTCAAGCTTTTTCAGAACACTATTATCTTAGAGAAAATGTTGTTCTTTTAAATCGCGCAAATGTTTCAATTAAATAAAGTAACATTTTTTGTATTAAAATACTGGTATCCAGAACGCCGGAGGCTTGGCAGCTCTGTTCCTCTTAATAGAAACATATATAATTAACCAACACTTTATCACATTTTATAGGAGACAGTACGGAATCTTATTTGTATGGCCTTACATATACCTCAGTCACAAAAATGTAAAATTTTGTTTCAATTAATATACACAATTCCGAAAATGAAATCGCAACCAATGAGAAAAGGAAGGCCAAGTAAAATCGTGTAAATCGAGGAATCTTTCTTCGTAGTGCTGGGAAAATACTACTACGAAAATTATTTTAGGTGGTATTTGGTGTGAAATGTTTATGTATTCATTCCTGTCCTATTTATCTTTTTTATTATTTGCAATTTGCTTATTCCATTTTTCTTTTGCACGTGAAAATCTTACAAATTAAAATTAACTCTTTGGGAGAAATTGTTATTCCTTTTTTTTTTTTTTTGGCAACAATAACGTTTATAAAGTTTAATAAAATAATGTCAGTTTGTTCTGTATGAAAATAACGAAATTTTTCATTTATAATAAAAATAGTTGAATAAATAAATAAAAATATTATTCTATGTAGTATATAAATACTATTTTCATTTCTGCGTTTTAAATCAATCTATATGCAAATATATATACAAAGGCATTCATTAATTCATTCCTTTTAACTTTGATTTGACTTTAAAAACCATACATACTTTCACATTTATGATATTTTTAGATGAGTAGCAGTTGCTACGCAACGTTAAAAGGGAAAAAAATGAAATATAAGTAAATTCATAAAATAAAATGTTTTTTTATTATTCGAACACATGTATAAAATTACATCATTAAGTTATGCACCTAATTTAAATGCTCTGACAAATGTTTTGACAAAATTGCAAACTTAAAGGAATAATTTAATACTCTTTTTTAAAAATTTCAGCATACAAAATTTACCATTTAAATCTATTATTCATATGAGCAATTTCTTTCCACAAATGAAAATTTGAAAATCATCTGACTTCCCATAGAAAAGGATTATGTCACAATATAAAATGTTCTATTTATTCCGAACGAATGAACCAAATTTAACCCAAAACTATACAGCTAAATCCGGGGAGATCACCAACATATATCCTTAATTTCAAGCTAATCGGATGCTTTTTACGGCAGTTATCGAGGGACAAACTAACAAACAGACAAACAGATGGAAACCAAAAAAATTCGGGTCTCCACAGTAAGCCTTCACTGGAGTTTCAGCAATAAAAATGTAAAAATGGCTTTTATAAAAATTCGAAAAATAAAGTAACTGCGTTCAGAACTTTACAGTTTAGTAGACGATAAAAATTAATGAAGGAATTAAAAGTTTAGATTACGTTTTTGAATAAAAGTATTATTAAGATACGCGTTTGAAACTTATAGGAATTGAACTAGAAATAAATAATAGAACGTATTAAAAAAAAGGAAATAATGAATATGCCGGCACACATTTTTTATAACACACATATCACACACACACACATATATATATACATATATATATATATGTATGTATATATATATGCATATATATATGTGTATATCTATTGTCTAGTTTCCTATGATTTATAGTTGGCTAGTTCCATAGGGTTTTTGTAGTGTAAGTTACATAGTTGATAACTGTTATTCTTGTTGGCCAAGGTTATTTGTGCTTGGTTTTGCTTGGCTTTATCCAATTAAGATTGAATTAATTGATTGAAATATATCCGATAAAATAAGATACATTTTTCCTATCAAAAATACTGGTAGACAAAAATCGTAGCATGTGACTTATACTACAAGTACTAATGGAAAAAGCCAGTTAATAATTGCAAAAATGTTATCATAAGTACGGTCGTGGAAACAAAAAAAGGAAACACCCCCTACTAACTCCTCAACAAATTATCTTAGAAGAAATATATTGGCACCGAACAATTGGAAAGAATGTCTACTTTTAAATGATGTATTTAAAATTTGCTTAGGTGGTCATCTACATATTAAAACGAACCCAAACTTTTTTTTCAATGGCAATACCCAATTTTAACAAGATATTTCAAATATTCTGTTCAAACTATGCCTATACAACAAATTTCAAGTCATTTGAATGATAAGTTTTTGAATTATAAACATTCGAAATTTAGTGCTTCTAATGTTGAATTACATTTTCATATTTTTATTTATTTCTCCTGAAATTATACTCCTAATGTGCTAATATTTTGTGTAGCAATAATAGTAATATACCCAAACATAAATACGTTGAATTTGCAATTTTTAAAATGTTATTATATGATTTATAAAATTAATATCCGAAAAAATTATGAATTGCAACCTACAATTTTTTTGATGGATTTAGATTTATTAAGTCCTGCTTTATGGAAATCCAAAATTTCACATTTTTCTTCCAAGTAGTTTTTAAATTATGCTTAAAAACCCCCTAAATTATGGTTTAACCTCTTGAGGGGTGGTGGAATATATTTTATCCCACGAGTAATGAAAATTTTCACCAGAAAAATTTCATGAAATTTTACTTTTCTAACTTGGTGGAAAAATGACGTAACATTGCTTTTCCTTATTTTGAAACAACATTTTCCTAAATTTCCGGTGGGAATTCGGCATTTCACAAACGCAACTGCTGGCCCCTCAAGGGCTTAAGGGGCCATCTATTATATAAGTGACTAGATATTTTGAAATTTCTTCTGCTATCCCGTAATCTGGCATTCTTCAATGATTGCTTGATTAGCGCTTAAGATGCCTTGATCAAGAAGGACGCTCTCTCGGACAATAATGGAGTACCGAACTTTAATTTGGATACAGCCCCTAAAATACGCTCGTTTTAAAATAATTAATTTCTCGGAAACTTATCCTACGGATTGCAATTTTTTTTTTTTTTTTTGGCTAATTGAAGGATGTAGTTTATGCTGTCAGAATTGTGTACTGCTATTGAAAAAAAAAAAGTTATGGTTCGTTTTAATATATAGAGAGCCCCCTAAGCAAATTTTACATACATCATTTAAAAGTAGGCTTTATTTCCACTCGTTTGATACCAGTAACTTTCTTCTACGATAATTTGTTGAGGAGTTAGTAGGGGGTGTTTACTTTTTTTTTTTCCACGACAGTACATCGCTATCAACTCTTCCTCTTTTTTGTGCAATTTATTTTTGTCTTATTTAAGTGGTAGATTACGGCTACTCAAAAAGGTAAAATTTACTATAAAATGTTTGTGGTACATGACAAAATCAGTCCTTAAAAGTACTGTACCCACTACAGAACATACATGCGTTGCGAAAACCTAGACTAGAGAGCTAAGACAATCTCATGGATATTAAAAAAATAATAATACTTAGATTTTTCTGGTGTAAATTTTGGAAATTATTAATAACAAATCCGTCCAATTTCTGACCTATCATCACATTCTCCTGCCTGCAAAATATTACGATTAATCATAAAATATTTTCTCGACTTTTTAAAAGATCAGTATCCATGATTCCATTTTAGAGCAAATAATTTAAAAAATACTAGATTTTGAAAGGTATAGTATGAAATATGCTTCATTGCATAATTCTACTATGAATCTAATATCTGTAGCTTTGTTAATTTTGTAATGAGAAAATTTTGATTAAAGAATTTCCTTGGAAATAATCAAAGGCATAGAAAGAAAGGCATGTGATAGAAAATTCCTCCAAAAAAAGAAAAATTCATTGCAATCCATTTTTTTCACCATGTATTGTATTAATTTTAACAATGATTGAAATCAATGTAATCAAGTTTTTTTTTTTTTTTTTTTTTTTTTGTAATAATAAAGAAAAAAAATCTATAAGTATATTAACACAAAAAAGTCCGTTCTTCCAAAACTGTAGTATATCTAGATCTCTTTTTACTAGAGAAACTGTAAACATAATAATCTGTGAATTTGTATGCTATATCGTTGGATCAATGGGGTATAGATATTAATGTATAATATTTCACAGCTGTGTTGCCAGTGGGCTACTTTTTTCAAAATTCAGATTTCTTAGTTGGCACCATTTTTTTTTTTTTGAAATCGTAAAATTCGTCTTATTTATTGTCGTGTTAAGTAAGACGAAAACTATTAAAACTTCACCATTTTAGAAAAGTGATGCCAATCAAGAAATCTGATTTAAAAAAAGGTAGCCCACTGGCGACGCTGTTTCACAGAGAAATTTTCTATTAGCAATCGAAAAACTTTGTAAAGCATTTCGAATAGTAGAGTTAAGAGGATATCTTAAATCAGTACATATAATTCTAGTCCTTCATTATAACAAAGAGGTAACTGATCCATGCTGGTTTAGCATGTTTATCCCGAGATGGAATGGGCATAATCTAATTTGTAAACTTTCGTTAATAAAATAAAGTTACTATTTAGAATTTTCAGGTATGAATTCGGAATTTCTGGATAAAACATCCACCAGAATTGGCAACATTGCTCTTCAACCCTTTAAAAATAAAAAAAACTACTTTATATAAACTTATATTTTAATTGCATTAATTTTGAATTTTTAATAAATTTATAGATTTCTTTTTATTTCTTTTTATTATATTTACGTTTTCGCATGTATCTCATGTCATTATGTGACTTAAACTTTTAATTCTTCTTTTACAGAAATGAGAAAAAATTATGTCTGTTGTTCATTAACTAAAATGAATGTTAACACATTTATTATAATTTTTATGTCAGAAGATTTCGAAAACAGCTTTCAGCGTACATTTGATTTTTATTTTATAAAATTCGTTTCACAACGCGGTAAAATATAATCTACCGTAATATTTATCTTACTGGAGTATATGATTCTTTTTCACCACAAATCCTCAAATCAGCATAATCAGAACTAATAATAGATGAGTATTTTTAAATATTTAATTTTGTTTTCATTTGTTAAGCAGCAAATAGTTCTAAAACAATTGAACATTTCTAGAAAATCCATTCTACAGGAAATTGCGAAATAAACTTTTAATTTAATCTCTTATATAAATGTTGTGTACATAAATTAAATGTGAGACTAAATTTATACGCGCAACATCATTTTACTAAAGGCACAACAAGTGGGAAAATAGTCTATGTCACTAAATATTTATGATTGTTTTAGGTTCTTATTTTAGAAAAAACTTTCTTTTTTAACGTGTTTGAAAATATGTAAGGGATTATTCAAGACAATTAGTTAATTTGATTTCGTTTTATCCATTCAAAATGTTTGTTGATTTCAAAATAGTTAAAATTAAATACTAAATAAAGTACTCGTAACTAAAAAAAAATGGACTTAACTAAGTTTTGTTTTATAGATCTATATACAAATATAATTCGTTAACAATCAAAAGTTGCTTTCATATAAGCGAAGTTAAAATATAAAACATGTTGTGTAGTATATTTAAATAAATATTTATGATGCGTAAAATTATTCTTTAAGAAATAACCTCAGTTGTTAAGTTTATTTTAAAATATGCATTCATTCATTCTAGGCTGTTTGTGAGTTTTATTTTATTTTAATAACATGAAAACAATATCGGTTTCTATCAAAGAAAAGAAAGTGTGTAGTCGTATTTAGTATAATATGCACAATCTGAAAAAAAAAAATTAATTAACAAATTGTTCTGTGAAAAAATAAAGCAGAAATAGTCAATCTACTGTAAATAAAGTTTATTTTATTTTATGTTAAGAAAGAAAAAGATTTGGAGATATTCTTCTTACGGAAATTGTATGAAAGTCGAAAGTTTCCAGCACGAATACAAATATTCGATAACCTGTGTTGTTGTTGTTTTTTTAACAAATATTTCCTTCGGATACCAAACGAGGAGTGATTCGGACAAATAGCTTAGGAAATTTTAAGGTTTAAATAAAAAACATTTTGAATAGATATAAAGTATCCGGTATATTTAAATAAAAATCTAAAGTTACAAAATTTTTCTGTTTATGTATTCAGTGGAATAATTGGAATAATAAATTTACAAGATATACGAATTATTCTAAAATATATATTTAATGAATAGATTAATTTCATATAGTGCATAAAAATACATAGTAAAAAAGAAGTTTTAAACTCGTGAATTAAAACAATTTGAAAACAGTTATTCATAAAATCTTTGTTTCTGTTTATATTTTATATTATTTCTTATCATCGTAATTGAAGTAAATGGAATAGTTCAAATTACTTTATAATAGTTCGAAAATACTTAATGAAACACGTACTATTGTAATTTTGGCGTTTTAATAGACGCAATGTAAAAATAGAAATGCGTTTCCTTAAAATAATTATAACAATATGAAAAATAACGATTTTTGTTCAGTTAAACAGAAAAATAATTGTTTTAAATTTTTATTTTTATCATATCCAATTTTCTTTATTAATAGATGCGATAGTTGAGATAATTTAAATAAATGTTTCATTTTCTTCCATTCACAATATATTTTTCCTTCAAGAGAATTGAACATTCCAATAAACTTCATTCCACAGAAAATGCAAATAAACTTCTAATTCTATCTGTTTTAGAAATGTTTTGCATACAAATTAATATTGGGAATAAGATTGTCCTTGCCTCCGCTGAAAGTTATGAGGGAATTGTGAATTAGAAAATGCTTTATTTCAATAAATATTTATGGTGCTTTCACGTTCTTGTTTAGTGAATAAATTCAGCTATTTACTATTATTTAAAATATTAAAAGCCCCATTTCGGGTAGTTTGAAACTTTTTTATAACACCATCAAATCCGGA
This sequence comes from Maratus speciosus, assembly GCA_963932465.1. Taxonomy (NCBI): domain Eukaryota; kingdom Metazoa; phylum Arthropoda; class Arachnida; order Araneae; family Salticidae; genus Maratus; species Maratus speciosus. The sequence continues at coordinate 216,753,169 of OZ010794.1, forward strand.
TTTGGTTATATATAGTACAAATAAATAATAAAAAAAATACATATGAAGAGTTGAGTTTGAATTTAAACATCTCTATGTTCCATACAGAATCGTAAAGTCTATGTATTAGTAAGGTAGACGGTAATTTAAAACGGTAATAAAAATGCTTAAACTCACCAAAAATGTAATAAAAATAGGAATGTTTAATTCTCCTTTCTACAATAATTATAATCTTCGCCCATCCATTTATTCTGTAAATAGTTTCTTAATTTAAATTATTTAAGTTTCAACTAAGAACAAAATAACCCCCAAAAAATAAATTTTAAAGATCGTTGGAATATTAATAGCCTATTTGCATACTTTTTTATTCAAATATATGCAGCAGCAAGAAGAAAATATTGTCTTTTAGACTCTTTAATAAATGGCACTTTCCATTATTGGTTATTAATATTAAATTAGGTTTCTAGCTCACAAAAAATGGGACAGATGGAACTAGATGAAAGGGAAACACCAATCACAGAGGAGCACATGCAAAAGAGGAAAGCATTGCAAAATGATAATACAGAAGGGGATAAATAAACAGAAAGGAAAGTGTAAAGAGAACAAAAAAAAATAAATAAAATAACAAATGAATAATAAATAAAATAAAAGAAGTAAGTTAAAAAATAAAAATAAACGAGGAAACGCAAGAAAATCTTTAGGAATAAAATAATATTATTTTCTCTTTTTTTATACATAATAAATTGGAAATACACAAGAAAAGAGGGGAAAGTGTTACAATAGTAATTTCCAAACTATAAAAAGAAAATGAGATGAGGAGATATCATTGACAAGTTTATTGGAATTTTTAAAATAAGCAATTCTTCGGGAAAGTCCCAGAGAGTGGAAGAGACAGGAGAAGAAACAATTCTGGCCATGGTGAAATTGAAACTGCGATTTCGATTCCAACAGGGAGATGTAATCGAAAATTTTGAAATTCCTTGGTTTGGTATATACCTCTGATGCTCGATTAATCTGAACTTCAACCCGTTGGTGAAGAGCGTCTTTTACAGAATTTTTAATCATTAATCACCGGTTTTTTAAAACAGAAATTTTTGCCTTGTTGAATCGGGAAAATGCTCGGATTAAATAAGGCAAAAATTACAAAAAAAAATTTACTGGTGAGAATAATTCCAGATTCTGAGCACCTTACGCGGCACGAATACCGGTCGCTCGTCCCCAGGGGGTTAATGCGCTCTTAGTTCGACCAATATAACCTGAATTACAAGAACAATGAATAAAAATAACGCCCCATCGCTTCCCAGTAGCATTCCGTTCTTTCAGAGAAGCGAATTTTATTTTATTAATAAGTTTGAAGATAACTTTAAAATTGAAAAGAGAAAGGATTTTGGAAATTTTCAAACAGAGATGAGAATAAAATGGCAGACTGACAGATATAGAATTAGGAGGATTATTTGAGTCAGAAAGAAGAGGTTTAGGATTATTAGATTTATTCAGAGCTTTAGCAATCAAAGATAAATTATAACTACGTGCATGGACAAGATATTTCAAATATTTAATCTCATTTTTCAGAGAAGAAAAGTCAGAACAAATGCGTAAAACCCTAAAAACAAAAGTATAAAATAACGTCATTGTTGTTGAGGAGGATGGTTTGAAAGATCATGTGGAGAGAGAGATACATCAAAAGTTATGCATAAGCATAAGTAGAGAACCAATCTGGGTGTTTCGAAACCAAAGCAATAAGGAAAGGAAGAGAATTGTACTCTTCGACTTCGAGAGTAAATTGAATAGAAGGATCAATGGAATTAACCCTTTGAGCTCTGTCGGGTGAATTTTCACCCACATAAAATCAAAATCTTTTAATTTCCTTCAAAAAGTCTCCATTTTAATTGCAAAAACTGGGTTTTGTAGATTTCACTTGTTTTCTTAAAATCTAGATGCCAGCACTATTCTCTGCAAATATCTAGTAGGTTTTTAATGCGACCTTAAAAACACTCCAATTTTGAAGGTTTAGAAATTTTGTATTTTTCAAGCATTATAAAGAAATATTTTTCAAAGTAGATAACATTTTTTTCTCTTGGACACGTCAATCATTTAATAATAATTACATGCAAATCACTAAACTGAAAATTTAAATAATTACAGGGGATAGAAATAAGTAATGGTAGAATTTTCTACCAGCAGAGCTCTAAGGACTACAAAAATGTGCTTTGTCACTAGATGGCAACACTAAAATTACATACCAGACAGTGTTTCAGAACCAAAATTTAGATGCTTATAATTTAATTCCAAGGAATTTAAATTTGTGTTTAATTCAGCAGATTGACGAGTTTATTATGTTTTAAATATTTCTAAAAAAAATTAAATATTTTTAAAATCTATTTCATCTATAAATTTGATTAGTTTGTATTTTTATATTATGACTTAAAAAAATTTAAATTTTGAATTTTCTCATTTAATAAATTTTTAAAATATTTTAATAGTCTTAGAATTTGTTTAAACCATGTAACTGCTTAAAATATGTTGAAATTTCAGCAATTATAGTAATTTTAGAATAACTTTGAGGTGTCATTTCTTGTATTTGCGTGTTGAAATGAATGCTCTAGAGCTCTGATGGTGGAAAAACTTCCCACGTCCCCCAGCCTAAAGGGGGGTATTTAAAAAAATTTTTAATCACATGGTTCAATTTCAGACAGTCCCCTAATCACATTTTAAGTGTTTTTCTAGCATATTTTTAAAATTGTAATAACCCGGAGCTCAAAGGGTTAACAAATGAAAGAAAAATCGAAAAATACATGTTAGAAGGAATTAAGAAGAAGAAATGTAAAAAGGCGGAAAAAACTTTAGAAATTATTAGTACTCAAATTCAAGGCATAGTACAAATGCTGAAAAAAAATTCCGTCTACGACAACCGCCGTTTTCCTGTCAGCGAATAGGCCTGGCATTCAGAGGGCGGTGTTTACATAATTACGTAGGTCATGTCATTTACGTACCCTTATTGGGCCAATGTTTTTGCCAACTAAGGAAGGGCAAAGGCAAATGTCATTTTTTTTACATAATATTGCGTTGTCACCGTAACTACGCCACACTGTCAAAAGTCATGTAGACTTGTAGTTCTGGAAGTGTGTTAAAAATCGATAGCAAGGCTTGAGCTGAGTGGACATGCAAGACAACTTAAATAAAAGCTTGTAATTATAGCTTTGACCCTTTCGACGGCAAAGCACGTTCATTGCTAAAATGTTGAAATGAATAAATGACACATGATTTCACATACAAGTTAATTTGACAATAAGAAAAAGCTATATTTCACACACATGATAAACAGAAAATTGTATTCCCCAAATTATGGTGTCATAAGGGTTAACCCCTTCAGGGGCAAAGTACTTCTGTTTTTAAAATGATTAAATGGCACAGGGATTTATGAACAAATTTATATGAATATAGGTAAAAGCTTTTCTTAACGTACATTATGCAAAGCAAAATTTAATTCATAAAATCTGGTGCCAATGTGGCATTTGGAAATTGAATTTAAGTGGTATATATAATATACAGGTGCCCTTCAAGGGCTTAAATAACAAGAACACTGTTCAGCGAAAATCACTATGTTATACTTGCCAACATTCAACTTAACTTCCGTAAAGAGTTAGTTAATTTTATCCAGGTTAAACACATTTCTAACAGGGCAATTTATTTGATGCAACATTATATATTTAATTTCACGTTTCCACGGAATCTAATTGATTTAATTTCTATAAAAAATTCCGGTTCGAAACGTTGTTTAACTTTAAATGCCTCTAAATGAACTAGAAGTTTGAAAAGTATGCTACATTGACATACCACTCGCATGAGCGGTTCGCGACATTGCTCTAAACTTCAATATCTACGCCGATAATTAAGTGACGTTGGGCACAAGCTCTTATTAATCCTCTGAGGGGAAAGATAATTCTGTAGCATATCAATATTGCAAATGTCAATATTGATATGATAAATATAACAATATAATCACAATATCAATATTATAAATGCTAAAATGATTTAATCACACCGGAATTTACAAAAAAGGCATTGCAAAATAATTAAAATCAATGGTGCAATGAAGGCTTCGTGAAGGACATTCTTGCAACTGTACATCTAGAGGATGTGTATGGGACCTGTCTCGACAGGTAATACCGGCGGGTTTATGATTGTTCCAGGTATGTATTTTATCTTAGATAAATCCCAAATATTTAGAACTTTTTTTTTCAAAGTTTTGGTACGATTGTGGAATTCAAATTAAATGGTATAAAAATTATCTCCACGCCTTTCAAAAGTTCTTGCTAGCAAACGCATTATTTGAATTCGCCCTTGGAGTTTTTTTTTTTGGTAAACCCTGTAAAACATAGCAATGTATAAATGTGAGTGCAATTATGTGTAACATAAGTATACTTAATTCAAATACAATATATTTTAAATCAAGGATATTAAATTTTATAAAGAAACTTTAAAAGTTCGCCAATTCTTTTTCATTTGTTTAACTTTTTAAGAAAATGAATTTAGAAAAGTGCGTTTTCTTGAACATTTTAATGCAATGAAGTACGTTTTTGCAGGTATTTACACAAATAAGCCTATATTTCGTTAATTTGCATTACTAATACTTTTCTTAAAAAAAAAAAAAAAAAAAAAAACTTAACTTTTTACAAATAATTTTAATAACGATTGTTGCAGGATTAAATTATTGAAAAATATCATTTTGTAATAGTAAGTAATATTAGGTTGCAACGAAAGTTTTCCGCCAAATTACCATTACATAATACTAATTATACTATATACCGGGTGTCCCAAAAAGGACTGACTGATTTTAAAATTCAATAACTTCCAAACGGTGACAGATATTAAAAAAAATTTTGAAGGAGGGTTATGCATAAAGTCAAAAGTTTTTTTTACAGTGATTTTCGATTTTAGTTCGAATTACAAACAATAGATGGCACTGCGATCAATAGAGGCTAAATTCAGGCTCGATTTTCGGTACTTCGTGGCCCGGATAATACATTTCCATCTCCTTTTTCTGCATGGAACAACAGAAAGGACCAAAAATCAAGCCTGTATTTAGCGACTATTGCTTACAGCGCCATCTATTGTTTGCAATTCGAACTAAAATCGAAAATCACTGTAATAAAACTTTTGACTTTATGCATAACCCTCCTGCAAGAATTTTTTAAATATCTGTCACCGTTTGGAAATTATTGAATTTTAAAATCAGTCAGTCCTTTTTGGGACACCCGGTATAATTAACTGTAATTTTATATATAACCATCATTCCGCCAAACATTCACAGTGTCATATGATACAACACGTGTACCTAAAGCTGTACACTTTATTCGGTGACATTCTGTTGCTGACTTTTTGCAACAGAACTGGAAGTACATGATGGCTCTAATCTGGTAGCGTGATAGTTCCATTTCAGACACCCTGTACATAATGATAACGATATTTTTTTTTACAAATTTTACAACACAATGTTATAAAGCAAGTCTTTCTTTGAAATGCCAAAAATCTTTTGACAAAATATGACCAAACACGTCAATGCGGACTGTTTGCACAGACCGTATTAGCTGTGGCGATAAACTTTCGTTACAACCTGATACTTAAACAGAGAGAAGGAATGTACTTTGTGCCAATATATTAAGAAAGAGAAACAACGTAGAAAGACACAAATATAAATATGTATAAAAAGCACACAGCTGTTTCGAAACCTCTAAGATCTCATTACCAGTGCCTAAAATCAAAGATGAAAATTAAATCTCTGGATTAAAGGGAGCGGGGACAGAGAGCCAGAAAGGCGCACCTTACAGCTCGACTGTCAGCAGCGAATTGCCTATACACTGATGGCTATACACTAATGATGTGAGTCACAATACTCACGAAACGTATACGTCTGTTCATTTGCACAATGCTTGATCTGTATATATTGTGTGTTGATTTGTAATGATTTAGTTTTTCACACAAGTTTTTATTTATCAATATTGTACATCATTCACATGTTTTCAAAAGTTTCACTTGCTTAAATAATACATCAAATGGCAGCTTATTTGATTGCTGATAAATACGCACTATTACAGAAAATTAATAATTTACAAAGTGCTGATATCATAGCTATAGGAATATTAATAAGGATAATTTACAGGTTTGTATGGCTATAAATTCTTCTGGAATAAAGCTAGATTTTCATTATGTTTAAATACTGATAACAAGAGGTTACCATTCAAATTATCCAACATATGTCAAAGATTAAGAACAAAATGTTTAATCCTTGAAGGAATATTTACGCTCTATGGAAGATGATCATACTGTTTTAGCTACTTTAATATCTGCATGGTCATCTTAAAAGATTATTAACTGTCTCACAGAAAAATTGAATAGATTTAGTTAAAATTTAATGTACTATTTCAGTTAAATGTGAATATTTAAGATTTTAATGAATTTACTAAATTTGCATTTTACGATATGATGATCTCTGTGGGACAACAATACGTTATTTTCTGCATAGTCACCTTAACATATTTTTAAATGTCTAATAAAGAATTTGATTTATTGTCAGATTAAATCAGATGCATTATTTCATTTGAAATCCATTCTTTATAAATGAATGAGATTTTATTAAATTGAGATGTAGATGTTTTAAAATATGACGATGCTTGATATATGGTATTATCATATTTGAATAATAACTAATTAATATATATATTTTTTTAATCTCTAGAGGAAAAGTGTTCTTCTAAATAATACAAAAATAATACTTATTTAATATTTTCTAAAATCAAAAGCAAGCAAATGGTGTTGGTATTGTTTATGATGACTAATTTTCTACACGAGGGACATAGCCCGAAGGGGGGGGGGTGCTCTCTGTGGGGTGTATTTCTGAGGGAACCTACCCCGTATTCACGCAAGGAAATCCAAGATTTGAAAATCACAAAAAAATCCGAACGATTAAGCCGACGTGCGCGATTGTGTTCGAAACCAGCACCTCCCTCTACCAGCATCCAGAGCAGAGCCTCTCGGCCACTGGTGGGCAGCAAGCAAATGTGGGTCATATATTTATTGCTTATTTCATTAACTCTTATCGTACACTACTAGCTTTTTATAAATGATTATAGTTTTATATACTGTTCGCACCACTATGTTATAAAAATAGAACTTTTAGTACATTTATCTTACACATAATGGTAAAACGAATGTAAAAATGTTTTTTTAGGAAAAAAAGTGGTGCCAACAAAATAAAATTGTTCCCAATGTCATGTGGAAAGTGTTATAGGATCGACAAGGGTTAGTATTAGTAGAAAGATATGCTATGTCTTTATCGCTACCATTCGTTTCTTTCAACTTATTGCTCAGCAATGATCGATTTTAAGGAATACTCACAAATTATGTAGAAATGTGGCTTCTGTGCCATTGCCTGAAAATTTTATATGGTTTTATTCATGCAACGTCGACCAAATGCAAAATCCTGAAAAACATCTAGTCCTGATGATGTAAACATTGGAAGATCTAAACGCGTCTAAAACTGCTACCAACGTACAAATTTTTCAAGACAAATAAACATAATTGAAATCAGAAAAAAATTTCAATGCATTTTTCTTACTTCCATATGATCTCAATCAGATTTTGCTGTTTGATGAATGGAGTTATGGATAAAAAGGCGGAGAAATATAGTGTAGAGTCTTCCAGTTGCGAGTGAAGTAACTGAGGAGGTTGTCACAAGATGGCGGCTGCTTTTTTAAAAATCGTATTTCAGTTTCTGATTACTGCTGGGCCAAACATCCCACCAGTAAAATTGAATAGAAATTTTCGTCTTATTTAAGCGTCTTAGTCATGGATTTTTTTTCTCATAAATGTGGCCAAAGTTTCTATTTGTTCTTACTGGTATCAATGTCCATCTTAAAACTGTCCGTTTGTTTCCCTGGTTGTCACAATATGGCGGAAACGCAGGGCGTGACTACCGCCAAAGTAAACTTCTACCAGTAAAAATGAAAATCTGTTTCTACCATTTTTTTATGACTGAAATTTTGCAATAATAAGGCATTTAAATAAGCAGAAATTTTCTATGTAAACTTACTGGTGGAAGTTTTCACCGGCGGTAAACAACCCCTGCGATAGTGGTTACAGTTGAGGATTCACTATTTTACAGATATATCAGTTCCTCTTTATTAATAGTTCCATGGTTTGATGTATGTTCTTGTTAAATTTGATAAGAAAAAAAAAATGTTTGCATCGCAATGTCATTGGTCCAACCTTCCGTTATTTCTCAAATCAAGAAAAACAAGAAATTTTAATAAATAATAAAGGATGGAGGAGGGAAACTATTCGGTTCAGTGTTACCAGTGGGCTACTTTTTTTAATTCAAATTTCTTCATTTGCACCACTTTTGTGAAATGGCGAAATTCCCCTTATTTAAACCCTTGCCATTAAATAAGGCAAGTTTTACCGTTTCAAAAAAGTGGTGCCAATCAAGAAATCTGAATTTAAAAAAAAGTAGCCCATTGGCAACACTGTTTGGATTACGAATAACAAAAAAATATGTAACACCTTGTGTAGTAGTGGGATATATTTTATCCCGATTCATGAAGACTTGTACCAGAAAAAAATTGTTACTTTTTTTATCTTTGGTGGAAAAAAAAAGTCTTAAAATTGTTTTTCTTTATTTGGCAATAAAATTTCTTGAAGGTTCCGCTGTGAATTTGACATTACAGAAACACAATTACTTGCCCTTCAAAGGGTTAAAAAGAGAAATCATTCTTTAAATTTCAACAATGAATAAAGTCATGCACTCAATCGTCAAACTCCTGAAAAACGTCTAATTCTGACGGTGACGATTCAAAGATCTACGTAAGACGATTCGAAGTCTTACGTAATGTTACAAAATCTTACGATAATCTTACGTAATCTTAAGTAATCTTGACGATTCGAAGATATCTTTGTAAGTTTTTAAATATCATTTTCCCTGTTAAAAATCTTGTTTTTAGATTTTTCTTACAAATTTTCCAACGAGGCATCTACTAGAACGCAATTTTTGTTACCAGTTTTGTAAAAACCTAGACGAAATATAGATATTCAACAGATAATTGGGAATCTTATATGATAACTATTATATTAACGTAGAATTTTGGTTTTGTAGTGATGATAATTACTTTATAACAAAAATATCTTCACTATATTTAAACCCTAATAAAGGATCATTCAAGAATCTAAACATCCCAGCCCGAAGATTGGGTTTATTTTGTAATTATAAATTTTAAAGTGAACATATACACTCTTTGGAATATGGACATTTTGTCTTAATCCCTTGAGGGCCAGTGGAATTTTTATGAAACCAGTTAATTTTAATTCCGAAATGCCTCAGTGACACCAGAATTTTAGTAAAAAATAAGAATGTTTATTATGTATGCGAACTGAACAGGTACTGAACAGGTAATCAGCATTGAGGGGTTTCCTAGCTGTTATCAGCTTAACACCCAGACTAGGAAATTAGAATGTCTTATGTTTTAATGAGCCATTGGGATAAAGTTAAACTGTAGCAATGCTACTATAAGAGTAAAAGAAGTTAACAAGAGAAAAATAAGGAATTTAAGAAAAATAGGAATAAAATTAAATTTAAGTAAAATCTTAAGAAGAAAGAAAGTTAACAATAAATCTTAAAAAATACATGAGTCTTAAAGTAAGTAAAGTCAAACTGTAGTTGTAAAACTACTATAAGGAATTTAGAAAGTTAAAGTTAGTACTGTTCAGTGAAACACTCACCAAGCAAGGGCAAGAAAAGCTAGGGTGGCAAGACCACAACATCCAACCAAAAAAGGGACAATTCAGGGCCATACATTTTATTTTTTTAAGTTTTTCAATTTTTATGGTCTCTATGTGTATATAGAGTTTTTTTTTTTTTTTTTTTTTTTTTTTTTCTTAAGAAAAGTATATAAAAAGGAAAGAAAAATAAGAGAAGGCAAAAATAGCGTGGAGAACTCAGATGTTACTGAGTGTCCATAATTATGGAAAACCTGGACCGTTTCCGATGGTGGGGTTCAAAAGCGTCATAATCCGGTAGCTCCGCTACAATTTCATTAGGGAGGTCAAAAATTTTTTCATAAAATTTTTTGGCTAAGTCGTTTATGCGCTTACGTAAGGTAGTAGCTTTTAGGTCTCTTCGGACCGTGGAGTTGCGAAGGTAACGAGATGCGTATGTATGCGAAATATAGCTTTTTTTTTTTAATTTAAAAAATACATTTGTTTTCGAATTCCGGTGTCAGTCCTTAATTTCTACACTTTAGCAATGGAATTCCTTTTTGTTTTCGAATTCTGGTGTCAGTCCTTAATTTCTACACTTTAGCAATGGAATTCCTTTGCCCCTGAAAAAGTTAAGTGCGCTATTTTATGAGTGGTCATCTTGTAATATTTTATTCCCTTGGGTACATTTACAACTAAGACTCGCATGCATTTGCTCACTGGGGTCCGTTTTTATGTTCTATTCATATTACTATTTAAAGGGGAAAAAATTGCACATTTCTCTTGCATATGTTGTCAATGTCAGTGGCGTGGCGTCCGGTCATCGCTGGATGCGGCGATGACCAAGCAATATTTTAAAACTCTTAATAAGCTTTTAAAACTCTACGATCCAGTTTTAGCAGAACATTTGGAGTTCATGTATAAGTGAAGGTAAGATTTAAAGTTTCTTTTTTGAACATTCAACCATTGAATTTTAGAGTTAATAATTTTTCACCACAAACTTAAATAATTGCGATGACCACCGAAAATTTTCACGCCACGCCACTGGTCAATGTGTATATGAAAGATTTTTGTTTTGAGAAAGTAAAGCGAGATAGAATAAAAAAAAAAAAAAAAAAAAAAAAAAAACGGCAGTGGTAGCAAACAAATGTGTACCCAAGAGGTTAACTGCATAGGAGCGAAAATGGTAATTGTCAGATTAACCCCTTAACGATCGCATTAAATTACAGTTTAAAAATTCAAATTGCTTATTGACACCACTCTTTTGAAAAAAGAAATGTTCACCTTGATTAATGACGGGTAAAATAGTACCATAATAAAGCCAGATACACTATTCTATAAAACTGGTGGGAATCAAACAAATTCGAATAATCTAAATAAAAGTCATAGACCGTGAATATGACGGGAGCGAGAATTAAGGGGTTAAATCAAATGTCTCATTTTAGTTGAAAAAAGCCTGATGAAAATACAATATTAAGTTGATAAATGAATATAAATTTTAAAGTATGATTCATTTTGTGTATTCGATGACTTAAGCTTTAATTTAGGAGATTGAAATCAGTAAAAATTGACACGATTTCAGATACTTTATGCACTTATGAAGACTACTACAAAATCTCATTACCTAGATTTTGATTGACTAACAAATTTGCTGTTTATCTATTCCAGGGCTGGCCAACCGTGGCACGCCAGTTACCACTAATTTCATAAAGAAATAACATACTTCTTGAATCACAGAGATTCGATGATTAGATAAGGCAATGATTACTATAAAATTTTAGTGGTATCTATCGTGCAATAGTTGGCTACCCCTAATCTATTTGATAAAGCAAAGGTTATAGAGTTAGGTATAATTGAAAAAAAATGTAAAATATAACAAAGAATAATTATAATTTTTATCAGGAAACTCTAAAAGCTTCTAGACCAGAAGATTGTTTTGCGAAAAAAAGTTTAAAGTCAATGCGTTCATTTCAGTTCGTCCCAAAAAATTATAGACAATATTTTTTTTTTTTTTTTTACAATTAAAAAATGGAGTAACCGTTTCAAAAAAAATTTGAAATTATAAATTACATCCAGACAATAAGAATAATATTACACAATTACAAACTTCATGAGAAAAATAAAAAATTAAATTTTACTGTCCCAAAAGTTTATAGACAACTCATTTTTTTTTTCTCTTAACGTTCAAATTTTAAAGCCTTTTTAGGGTTTCGTTCATCTGACGAAACCCTATTCGTCTCGCTCCTCTGTCTGTCTGTCTGTCCGTCTGTCTGTCCGTCACAGAGCCCGTTCTCAGAAACTATACATGTTAGAGACATGAAATTTTGGGTACTTATAGCTGAACACCTCACATCATACGACAAATCACAAAATTTTGAAAAAGTAGTACATTTAACCCTTTGGGCTCCCGCATGTGTATTTAAAACAATTCTTTCTAAGTAAGCTCCTAATTAATTTGGAGGCGTGAAATTTTGCATACTTATAGCAGAACACCTCACATCAAATCACAAATCATAAAATTTCGAAAATGTCGTAAGTTTAACCCTTTGGGGTCCCACATGTGCATTTTAAACAATTCTTTCTAAGTGAGCCCCTAATTATGTTGGAGACATGAAATTTTGGATACTTATAGCTGAACACCTCACATCATACGACAAATGATAAAATTTTGATAGGGTCGTACATTTAAACCTTTGGGCTCCCGCATGTGTATTTTAAACAATTATTTCTAAGTGAGCTCCTAATTAGTTTGGAGACGTGAAATTTTGCATACTTATAGCTGAACACCTCACATCAAACGACTAATCATAAAATTTTGAAAAAGTCGTACATTTAACCCTTTGGGCTTTCGCATGTGTATTTTAAACAATTCTTTCTAAGTGAGCTCCAAATTAGTTTGGAGGCGTGAAATTTTGCATACTTATAGCTGAACACCTCACATCAAACGACAAATCATAAAATTTTGAAAAAGTCGTACATTTAACCCTTTGGGATTCCACATGTGTATTTTAAAAAAATCTTTCTAAGTGAGCCCCTAATTAGGTTGGAGGCGTGAAATTTTGCATACTTATAGCTGAACACCCCACATCCAACGACAAATCATAAAATTTTGAAAAAGTCGTGCATTTAACACTTTTGAGTCCCACATGTGCATTTTAAACAATTCTTTCTAAGTGAGCCCCTAATTAGTTTGGAGGCGTGAAATTTTGCATACTTATAGCAGAACACCTCACATCAAATGACAAATCATAAAATTTCGAAAAAGTCGTAAGTTTAACCCTTTGGGGTCCCACATGTGCATTTTAAACAATTCTTTCTAAGTGAGCCCCTAATTATGTTGGAGACATGAAATTTTGGGTACTTATAGCTGAACACCTCACATCATACGACAAATGATAAAATTTTGATAGGGTCGTACATTTAACCCTTTGGGCTCCCGCATGTGTATTTTAAACAATTATTTCTAAGTGACTTCCTAATTAGTTTGGAGACGTGAAATTTTGCATACTTATAGCTGAACACCACACATCAAACGACTAATCATAAAATTTTGAAAAAGTCGCACATTTAACCCTTTGGGCTTCCGCATGTGTATTTTAAACAATTCTTTCTAAGTGAGCTCCTAATTAGTTTGGAGGCGTGAAATTTTGCATACTTATAGCTGAACACCTCACATCAAACGACAAATCATAAAATTTTGAAAAAGTCGTACATTTAACCCTTTGGGCTTCCACATGTGTATTTTAAAAAATTCTTTCTAAGTGAGTCCCTAATTAGGTTGGAGACGTGAAATTTTGCATACTTATAGCTGAAAACCTCACCTCAAACGATAAATCATAAAATTTTGAAAAAGTCGTACATTTAACCGTTTGGGCTTCCGCATGTGTATTTTAAACAATTCTTTCTTAGTGAGCTCCTAATTAGTTTGGAGGCGTGAAATTTTGCATACTTATAGCTGAACACCTCACATCAAACGACAAATCCTAAAATTTTGAAAAAGTCGTACATTTAACCCTTTGGGCTCTCACATGTGTATTTAAAAAAAAATCTTTCTAAGTGAGCCCCTAATTAGGTTGGAGGCGTGAAATTTTGCATACTTATAGCTGAACACCCCACATCCAACGACAAATCATAAAATTTTGAAAAAGTCGTGCATTTAACACTTTTGAGTCCCACATGTGCATTTTAAACAATTCTTTCTAAGTGAGCCCCTAATTATGTTGGAGACATGAAATTTTGGATGCTTATAGCTGAACACCTCACATCATACGACAAATGATAAAATTTTGAAAAAGTCGTACAGTTAACCCATTGGGATCCCGCATGTGTATTTTAAACAATTATTTCTAAGTGGGCCCCTAATTAGGTTGGAGGCGTGAAATTTTGCATACTTATAGCTGAACACTTCACATCCAACGACAAATCATCACATTTTGAAAAAGGTCGTGCATTTAACCCTTTGGGGTCCCACATGTGCATTTTAAACAATTCTTTCTAAGTGAGCCCCTAATTATGTTGGAGACATGAAATTATGTGTACATATAGCTGAACACCTCACATCATACGACAAATGATAAAATTTTGAAAAAGTCGTAAATTTAACCCTTTGGGCTCCCGCATGTGTATTTTAAACAATTATTTCTAAGTGAGCTCCTAATTAGTTTGGAGACGTGAAATTTTGCATACTTATAGCTGAACACCTCACATCAAATGACAAATCATAAAATTTTGAAATTATAGCTGAACACCTCAGATCTCACGTCAAATAATAAATTTTGAAAAAGTTTTATGTTTAACCCTTTCAACTCCATCTTGTGTATTTTAGGCCATTCTTTCTAACTGAGCCCCTAATTAAATTGGAGATTTGAAATTTTGCATACTTATTGCAGAACACCTGAGGCCTGGCGACAAATCGTAAAACCTTACGTTTAACCCTTTGAGCTACCACATATGTATTTGAACAATTCTTTTTAAGAGAGCCCCTAATTAAGTTCGTGACATGAAATTTTGCATACGTATAGCTGAATGCCTCAGACCACACGACAAATCATAAAATTTTCAAAAAGTCTTTTATTATTTACCCCTCTGGGCTCTAACGTGTGTATTTTAAGCATTTTTTCTAACCTCCGCTCTTTTAACCCGGGGAGAAATTTTCCAACTTTTGCCGACACCCCTTTGACCATTCTTTCATATTATGCACCTTAACCTTACATATTTTAGTTCCATTTTTTCCCGCCAGGTGCGCCTACTTATCTCGGGTGCTATGGGCCCAATCTCCTCGACAAATATATTTACGGATAGTATGTAAAACGGATTTTCGTTCGGATACAGGTTTGTTTAGAATCAAGTGCGCCGCCTGGTTGTGAAATGTGGAACTAACAGATTTTTCAAAAGGATAAAGTGTTTTGAAAGTAATATTAAACGAAACCCTCTGTGCGATCTGTGATCACACTTACCCACTTGTTTTTATTCTAATCACATCTCAAACTCGATGAGACATACTCAAAACACGAGTTTGAAGAAATTCGGATACCAATTTCATTCAGTTTGCCTCTTTAGATCTTCAACTGTAGCAAACTGACGAACATTAGCATATACGTCTCTAGATAATCTCCCTCAGACTAGGGTTGCCAGATAGGCTACTTTTTTTTAAATCAGATTCTTGATTGGCATCACCCTTTTGAAATGGTAAAATGTGCTTTATTTAATGACATATTATTTAAGGCAAAAACAAAGTGAAATTAACCATTTCAAAAAAGTGGTACCAATCAAGAAATCTGAATTTTAAAAAAAGTAGCATACTGGCAACACTGCCAAAGACGACCTCTGTTGATTTCAGATCAGGACTTAGAAATGAACAGTCCATAACATTTACTTAGTTTTGTCTAAACCACTGGATTGTAGAGTTGGGCACGTGCATCGAACAATTGTCTTGCTGGTAAATACATTATTCTCCACCTAGCAACTTTCGAAATGAAAGCACTTACTTTAAACGTTTTCTGGTAATTTTCGGAATATTGCCAACCTTTCAAAAAAGCAATATGGGTCGTTCCATTATAATAAAATGTATTCGCTGCTGAAATTTAAAGAATAAGAACTACACGATTACCATATTAAAACGCAACTGGTCAACCTTGTCATATCTTTGTGGAAATCACCTGTAGGCCCGAATTTTTCAGTTGATTCGTAGGTTTCCCATTATGTGCACCCACACCTCCATGTTTTCATACCTTTGGACGCAGTGTAATACAATAGTAAGCATACAAATCAACCACTAAAATTAGGTCTGCAGGGAGTTTCTACCTATGTATCACTTGACAGACCAAATGCATTTTAATATGCTAATCGAGATTTCACTAATCCTAAAATTCTAGTCTTCAACATGGCGAGGTGATGGTTTGAGCAGATAACAGAGTAGTCCGAGCAGATCGGAGTAAAATAAAGTGTCATTTAATTTAAATACCAGCATTTTTAATACTTTTTTAATTCTCCTTATTTTACCATGGAATTTATTAAATAATTTTACGATTGAATTATACAATCTGAATTTACCTTATTTGTTTCCCCTACTTATTTATACCCCCGCCCCCACTGAATACTAGGCATGAGCGCTGACACAAAAATGGCGGCTGCCGAAGGCGAATTACTTTAAGCATTTGTACTGTCCCCAGAGTTTACACACAAGTATTTTACAAAAGTTTTCTTTGATTTATTGAATCTCAGGAAAGTAAGCCTGAATAAGGTGAAAACTTTTAGAAATTGTTGTTATTTAATTTCTAGGGACCGTGCAAACGTTAGAAAAAATTCGCCTACGAAAGCCGAAATTTTTGTGCCAGTGCTCAACTATAGTGACCAGGGGAAGGTGATTCATACCAGGAAAAAATGACAGAAGAATTTTTACTTTATGTAATAACAAAATTGCTGTTACTGTATAAAGCAAATATTACTATTCGAAAATTCCCGTACAAGTTCGGAATTTCGGAATAAAAAAGAAGGGTAAACTGTTACCTTTGATCCGAACGTTTTCCAAACTGAAGTTCTCATATTAAAATGGATTCTCTTGTTATTTTGTTCTAAAACTTTTAAGGTCGACTGTTACTCGAGTATACACACAAAGCTGCCAACATCTATGCTAAAATCACCTAAAGTTGTTGTGAACTCAATAAAGTTATTGAATAAAATTAATAGTGTGCTTATTTAATAATTTGAAATAAAATTTCTGGTAAAATATGTTCATTGAACTTAAAAGAGAGTAGAAGTTCGCAGTTATGTATACGGTATTCATATTAATAGTAAAAAAAATTAAACGTCAAAATATTTCCTTCACATCGACAAGCTCATTTTGTTACTATACGAT
This sequence comes from Maratus speciosus, assembly GCA_963932465.1. Classification (NCBI taxonomy): domain Eukaryota; kingdom Metazoa; phylum Arthropoda; class Arachnida; order Araneae; family Salticidae; genus Maratus; species Maratus speciosus. The sequence continues at coordinate 216,770,255 of OZ010794.1, forward strand.
ACTTTCTCTTTTCCCGTAGTCACCAGAAACTGTATTCAATAATGTACGTCCTCTGATGCACTTTTATAAGAAGAAAATATAACATTCTTTTAGCTTGTTTGTTTAATGGAGTTATGGATAAAGATGAGGAGGCATACAGTGAATTATCTACCAGTTGCTAATGAAGTAACTGAAGACGTTGTCACAAGATGGCGGCTGATTTTTAACATCGGATCAACATTTCTGGATTACCGCCGATGCAAACTTCCACCAGTAAATTTTATATAGAAAATTTTACCTTATTTTAGCGTCATTTTCATTGAAACATTTCTCTTACAAATATTATTAAATTTTCCATTTGTTTTTACTGGTGCCAGTTTTGCCAGGTATTATAATTTTTTCACAGACACTAACAGGAGGTTGTCTTAGTTGTCACAATATGGCGGAAACGCAGGGCCTGATAATTCCCAAAAGTAAATTCCCACCAGTAAAAATGGAAATCCGTTTTTGCTATTATTTATGACTGAAATTTCGCATTAATAAAGCATTTAAATAAGGCGAAATTTACTATTTAAATTTTGCGTTGGAAGTTTGTCTCGCCGGCAATCAACCCCTGCGAAAGCGGTGACAGTTGAAGCTTCACTATTTTAAGGATATGTCAGTTACTCTTTATTAATAGCTCCATGGTTTGCTTTAATATATATATATATTTATAATTTCAATAAGTAAAATTTTCCCAGTGTTCCTCAAATCGCCAACGTTAATTGTTACCTCTGGGTGACGCGTCCATTAAAGTACTAGTAGACTTAGGTGTTATTTGAGTATGTAGCGTGTTGTCTTAATGAAATTTGGAATTTTTCTAAATCATAGATAAAATTATGGAACTATGAATAAAGAGGAATTGACATATTCTCAAAATGGTGAGGCTTCCACTTTAACCGATTTTTTCATCGACTCATTACCACCATGGAAAACTTCCACCAGCAAATTTGAAAAGATTTTTTTTTCATTATTTAAACACATTATTAATGCAGAATTTCAGTCATAATTGTGGCCGAAATCAGATTTTTATTTTTACTGGTGGCAGTTTACTTCGGTAGTAGTCAGACCCTGTGTTTCCGCCATATTATGACTACCTAACCAAACTTCTGTCAATGTTACTGAAAGATAATATAATACTCGAGCCAACTTCCCCCAGTAAAAACGGATAGAAATTTTTAACATATTTGAAAGAGAAGTTTGGTATTGATAAGTCGCTGAAAATAGGCGAAATTGTCGTTTTAAAATGTATTTTGCTTCGGCTATATTCAGAAACTGTTGATCCGATGTAAAGTATAAGCCGCCATCTTGTGAAAACATCCTCATCTACTTCACTCGCAACTGGTAGATTTGAATTGGTCTTCTTTTTTGCATAAAAATGTAAAAAAAGCAGTATTTATTACAGGGCCTGATTAACGACAGTGTAATATTCTACCAGTATAATAGAACTGCCTTTTATTCACAAAAGTTCAAAATGAATAAGAGCTTTAAAGAAGACGAAAATTTCGATTTCAATTTAGTGTTGGAATTTTGCACAGCCAGTAAAAAGGTCCTGGAATCCTTTTTTTTCTTTGTCCCGAATGTATGCGTTAACTATATGTTGAAGTGATATTTGTAGGATTCTGAAAGTTTGTTAATTTTTTTTTGTTGGGTCTTGAATTTGTGTGTCACCCGCAGGTTTCATGTACGTTTGATAAAAAGTGTTTTTTTTTTTCATTTCTTTGCCTTAGTAGAAACAATATAATACTTCCTGTGCACCTGAAATATATACATGGTATTTCTAAATTCATGGTACATACTTCAAGGGTTGGTACATGAAACTGCGAAAAATCATTTACTGTGTAGGTGTGTATGGACGCGAGTGACGCGTTGAGGTACAAACAACAGGGGAATAATTTGGCCCTTTTTTTATTTTCAAAATTTCTCATTCATACCTGAAAATTCCTATACTATTATTTTCTTTATTTAAGACACACATCTCATAATTACATAAAGAAAAAAAATCTTCGAAAATATCCGGTATGAAATCGAAATTTTTGAATTAAAAAAAAAAAAAGCGCAAATCTGTCAAACACAGGAAGTGCATGAAAAGAAATAGAAACGGAGTTTTTTAATTCAAAAATTCGATTTCATACCAGGAATTTTCAAAGAAGAATTTTTTTCTTTAAATAATCATGAAATGTCTGTCTTAAATAAAGAAAAGAATAATATAAGAATTTTCTGGTATGAATGAGAAATTTTGAAATAAAAGCCAAATTGCCCCCGTGGTGTTTGAACCTTAACGAGTCACTTGCGCCTATACATTCCTATACAATAAATGATTCTTACAGGGCCCTGTACCAACGCTTAAAGTTTGTACAATGAATTTAGAATCACAATGTATGAAAGTTTACATATGGATGCATACTTGTCAATTTTCAATTACATTTCTTTAAAATTTGAGTTAAATTGATCCAGGTTAAACACGTATCTAACGAGAAAATTTATTTCATGTATCTTTATAGATTTAATACAGGGTTCACACAGTTGTACCACTAAATTTTAACTGTATTTTCAAAGTATTTCACTGCAGAAAAGCATTGCAAAATCTGTGAATAACAGCGGCCTTTGAAGATTATGTGTTTTAAAAATTAAATGTAAATTTTCTTATCATTAATAGTGGTGCCAGATTCCTTGGAAATTCCAAGGAGTGTGCGAACCTTGTTAATATCATGTTTCTCTATGAAATCTGCTTCAACTTATTCATTAACCCTTGATTGCATGAATTATTCTTTTAGAATTGTGTTTTTTTATTTTTAAATTAAGGATTGGACACCATAATCTTAAGACAGATTTTTAGCTTTATTTAGTAGCATATTTTTGTAATATTTCGAGGATTAATATTTCTATATAAATATAGTGGTTGTAAGAACTTAATTTATGTATTAAAAATTAAATAAAAAGGTGATGGAAATTTACATCACTATGCAATTAAGGGATAAAAAAATTTCTCGTTCGAAACGTTTTTAACATGGGTTAATTTAACTCACATTTTACGGAAGTTTAGTTGTTAGTTGGCAAGTATGTGAATATTGGGACAATTAAAATAATTGCATTCTTAACATTTTAATGGAATGAGAATAATTTACAATATTTTCGATCTCAGTTAATAATTATCATTGTTTAAAAAATATTTTATGATAACTTATATTTATTCTCCATTCACTCTATCTCACTTGAATCAGATAGTTATCCAAATTTGTTTCGCTTTCTTCTCTAAAAATACCTCCGTTCTCGTTATAATTTTACTTGAACATAATAAGAGCAATTTATAAAATGGCATTGTACGTTCCCTTTATGATATATGCGGTTATTAGTTTGAAATTTAACCGCACTATCTTTTATACACATAATCATTTATTCTAATAAATCCGCTATTTAAAATATGAGCATTTATCATGCAAGTTGATAGTTAGCTATTAAATAACGATAACCATTGTTATTCTAGTTATTAAATATTCTAATAAGCATCATTCTCCCGAAACGGTAAAATTAACTTTTAATTCTATGGTTTATACAAAAGTTTTGGATCCGAATTATATTTTGGAATAAATTTGTGTTTGAAGCTCTTATCCCATAGATAATTCTAAAATAAACGTAAATTATAAATTACCTAATACCAATAAATATACATTATACTTTTGCGATGATGGTAATGAGTAAACATTATTTATGTAACGTTATCGGAATGATGCAGGGGGATATTGTGGATAGATTTTTAACGATACTATTGTCTTCTACTATGAACAAACATTGTTTATATGTAATTAATGTAAGTAAATAATCAGAATTAACATTTCTAATGAAAATGAAAATTTACAGGCTGATAACTATTCTCAAGCTGTACAAACTTACGTAATAGGAGAATTTTTATTTAATCAGACTTAATTTAGTTTTTTAAGTTATTTTCGCGGTGTTTAACCAGGGGTCGTAGCTACAGGAATTTTTCATGTCAAATATCAGTGTTTTTCTTTTCTTTCTTTTTTTTATAGAAAAATAAATCTAGGTTTGAAGCGCGAAATTTCTGCTTATTTAAGAAGAAATTTTCGATAATAAAATACTGGTGCTGGAGAATTTTATGGTCTTGAAATTTAAGGTGAAGTACGATCCCTGGTTAACACTTTCTGGGATAGAACATTTCTGTTCGTAAGATGATGAAATAATTCAGTGACATCAGAATTTACAAACTAAATTTTTAGAAAATAAAAATCTGGTTTTCTACACTTTCATTATAATTGCAAAATGTAATAAAAATATTCTTGGTGCCGTTTGTCAGTTTTGGAATCAAAGTTAGGGGATAACGCCGTGTGACCGCCGCCCTTGAATGGGATAGAAGAGTGAGTCCCGTTAGTGCAGATTTCGAAGCACCTCAACCTGAATAAGAAGGCCTTTGCGCTGACACAAGAATGGCCTCAGCCGAAGGCGAATTATTTTTAATGTGTGTACGGTCCCATGAATTTTGGTACAAATAATTTGTAACCCTTTAGTGCGCAGCTTTGCATATATGCAAAAACACTGCTTTGAATTCAATAGATGTTTTTATTCGGAGATACCTAATTCACACCAAAAAATTAAAATAGCAATATTTACTTTAATTATAAAACAGACACCCCGTATTAAAATAAAGCGAAATAAAGCATTGAAACTTTCTGGTGTAAAGTCAGATTTTCTGAACTACGTAATTTATAGAACGTATACTATTATGTGAATTAAAGTTTTATAAAATAAATAATTATATAAAATAAGGTATTTGGAGACATACTTATTAAAGTATTTACTAATATGCACTATTTTAGCGTAAAACAGCCACGCGACAGTAGTTTGACTACTTATATTACAGTGGCTAGAATAGATAGTGTGCCGTTCATTGGTTACCTTAATGCTTTTTTTTTTTTGGTCGTGAAAGGAGGACGCCGCAAGGTGGCGCGCATGTTATCACCGACTGGGAATTTTGAAAGCTTTTAGCGCAGTGACAGTGAAGCATATTGTAAACAAACGCGAGTTTTTCCTATAAAATTTTAATTATATCTGTTTAAGAAACAAAATATGAGTGAAAAACTAACAAAAAATATCAGAAAAAGGTATTGTTTTGCGCCTGGTTGTCGTAATTTGTTTTTAAACAAGTGTATAAAGCAAAATGTATCTGTTTTCAATTAGTTGATCTCCAATTTTGTTCTAAAGAAAAAAAAATGCATTTTTAGAATATTGTTTGATTAAGTTTTCATGATAAGTGCAATATGTTTTAGTTTCTAATTTATATTATGCTTAAAAATATTTATTGTCAGCAGTAAGTTGACTATTTTGAAAATATCGAATATAATATCGAAAATATCGGATATTTTTTATATTTTCGAAAATATCATGTTATTAACGAACCCTGGGCGCAGGGTAAGGAGATTAATCCACAGAGCAATGAGATGTCCCAACGGAAGATTTGATATTTTGCTTTCAATGGTCAAAAAGTGTAATTCCCCCCTCCCCCGGAGCTACAAAAATCCCTCCCGGAGAAAAGTGTCTGAATTCAACACTGGTTTGCACAGTTTTGTAAGTAGTGAACAGTTGTTGGTATTTGTAAATAAAACTAATGCGAATATACCCTTTGAAATTATTTACTTTTCATACATAATTCATAAAGAAATTTCTTTTTAATAATTTTTCTTAAGAATTTTAATATGTGATTTCAAGTGTAAGAAAGATTTATTTAACAAATTTGGCTTTGTTTTGAAAGTAACACAAAATAAATATTGCCATTAGGAGTTTATTTTTAAATATTCATTGTATGTTTGCACAGTTTTAGAAGTAGTGAACATTTGTTGGTATTCGTAAATAAACCTAAAGCGAATTTAACAATTGAATTTATTTGCTTTTCACACATATAATTTTTTATTTAAAAAATATGTCTCTGTTCTAAAAGTTTGTAAATAATACATTTATTATTGAAATATTTCAGACTTGTTTTCATCTAAATATCAATTTCTAAATTTAATGTCTTCTTGCATAATATTAAAATAAGTATCTAAAAAGCATTAATTTATCCTATCTGCTTTGGGAAATTTCCAGTCTATACTTCAGTCAGCGCCATCTATTGGAGGATTACTTTCCCGGTTATTTTTTTAGCGTCAAACGACACACTATATATTCTAGGCACTGTACTTATATTGCAGATGTACAACAGATGAAAAGACTGACGTATTATATGAAAATGTATCTTTGATTTTTTTTTTTCATTATTTTTCCTGTGTAATAAACCTTTCAGAGTATCATATATGTTTTTTTTTTTCCAAACAAAAAAAAAAAATGCGCATTAAAGTGTTAATACCGTAATTTCGCACGTATCCGCCGCACCTCAGATAATTCGATTTCCTACCATTATTTATCTTATATAAAGTGTGACTTGGTTCTGCTTAGCACTTATTTGACTTCTTTTTTTCAATAAAATTTCCGGTCTGAAAAATACTTAACTAAACCGCGGCGGATACGCGGGAAATTACGGTAGTTTTTTCTACTTTATTTTTCTGAGATTAAACAAGTCAACGAAATCTTTTATAAAATAATTGTGCCTAAATTTAATGGGCTGTACATACATAAAAAAGGCCTTCGGCTGCCTTTATTTTTGTATCAGACCTCAGGACTAGTATTCAGGTGTTTCCAAGGGAGATTGTTTTTTGACCGAACTACAGAATCCGCGTTAAAAGTTATAAACATTTGAATGGTGTAAACAATGCCTTTCGGAGAATAAATTGAATCATATTTCTAACAGAAATCATATTATTTATAAAACTTATTGCAAATGAAACAAATTTTTCTCTAATTTAATAATTTTAGTTGAAAAACATTTTAGTGACAGTTGTCTGTATAAAAGAATAAATTGCCAAGTACGAACAAAATATGCAAAGAAATAGCCGTACTTAACAAATTTAACATTGATTGAAGCTATCTCTCACTTATATTTTCTTTTTATTTGCGTATAAATGATATTTAAACCACATTATTTTCGGTTCCTGAACACATCCAAAAATTGGGCTTGACCGATCACACTTTGATTTGTAATGTAGGCGAACAGCTACTAGCAATTTTTGAACATCTCGCATTTTTGTTTGTAGAAAAAATTATTTCTCTTCATTAACCCCTTAATTCTCGCTCCCGAGATATTCTCGGCTGTGTCCTTTACTGAAATTGTTTGATTCCCACCAGTTTTATAAAATAGTGAAATTGGCTATATTTTAGTATCGTTTTAGCTGTCATTAAATAAGGTGAATATTTCTTTTTCATAAAAGTGGTGCCAATAAGCAATTTGATTTATTCAACCGTAATTTAATTCGAGCGTTAAGGGGTTAACCATTTATCTACTGACGGTATTTCTAAGTATCACTCATTTTACACTTTCATCCCATACCGAATATTACTAATATTCTAATGGTACTTTGCAAAAACACTCTTTTAACTCCACTATACATGGATGCATGGCAGCAGTAGTTCTAGGTTTATTATTTTAGTGAGGAAGGATGCTATCTTTGTAACAGTCGATGTGTTTTGTGCCGGCATTTTGCACAGATTGTCACGCTCGTCTTTCTACTGCTGCAAACACAGTAAATTATATAACATAAGTGTTGGATTTGTGTTCATTATGATGTTAGAATAAAATTTTACTATCTATTTTAGGTGAACGGTGTATGTATTTGATTTAACAGTTGAACTACTCGGTGTTACCTACAAGTAAACTCAATACACTGGGTGTTGGAGAAAAAACTTCTTGTTTAATTTTCGTCTGTGTAGTTATCCATAGTTTTCATCTGCTTTAAAATATAATTACTAAAATGTAGTGTAGTAATAATTTTCCTAGCATTTATTTTCTGTTTCATTATTATTTTTATAGGAAATTGAAAAATTTGTGGCACCGGCTCTTTTATTACTATGTTAGAAATTGTATATGTAAATTCATATATTGCATATGTGGAGATGCGAGTGAACATGTTGTCCCTGGAATATAGACGTCTCATAATTAAAGGACAGCTAACAAGATGGAAACCTAAAAAATAGTTTTTAAACCCTTTCAGGGGCAAAGCATTTTCAATGCAAAATTGTTGAAATAAATGATTGAGACCGGAATTTGACAAAAAATAATTTGTAAATAAGAAAAAGGCCTATATTTCACGCACTTATTAAATCGAAAGAATTACCAGAATTCTGGTGCCATATGAAATACCTTGTGTGTATCCTGTTACGATAATTTAGTCATAGTGTGCCGACGGTACTTTAAAGTACCACTTTAATTATTTAACTCTAAGGAATTATATTTCTCACGGGTGAGTATTTTTTTATGTTCATTCTTTGATTTTCATTGTAGAACTGAAAAAAGTCACATGCAAAAATTGCAGTAAATCTTAATGCAGTATATAAAGGGTTAAGGTCACTGATAATTTAATTATAGTCAATAACCAAACATGATACATCAATTTTTCTTTTGAGAAAATAATGCACAAAACCAGTTCCGATTATGCTCGTTTAGTTACGATAGAAATTGCAGTTTTATCTCATGAATAGTTCGCTTTAATGGATGTATTTAAAGCCTTGAACGGTGGTGGGATATTATATATCTTACTAAATTTAATCCCAATTACCACAATTGCAGATGAATTTTGCAATGCAATTTTGTACGTGAATAACAGGTAAATTTGTTTTAAATCGTGGTATCATTTAAAAATTTAACCATTTTACCAACAGCCGTACTTTGTTCTTGCAATGTTTAACATTAATTGCAAATGGAAATTTTGAGAGAAGCGAAATTTTCCTTATTAACCAGAGATACGTTCCAGGAGAGAGGAAATTGCTGGCCAGCAACAAGATAGGTGCTGGCAATGATGGAGAAGGGCTGGATAATGGTCTACCACTGCTGGACATCTTCAGTGAACTTTGCTGTTACAAATCATCAGATAAAATTCTGGTGGGTATCCGTTTTATCTCATGCGCTGGCCCACCACTACATGGAAATGCACGAACTTTTCCAGCATTATTGCTGGGAACCCTTATGCTAGGTGCCGTTGCGAATATCGAAGACATTGAGTATTTAAACACAAATCTGAAATGAATATCTTAACACAATTTAAGCTGTGAAGCTATTTTTTTAAACTGTAAATAATATAGCACCATTGCCACCAACAAAATAAATAAGTAAATGAATAAATAAATATATTCTTTAAATCAACATACTTTTTTCTCTTCTTAAATCTGGTTTTACTAAGTTACAAAGGATTTCGGTTCTCATAATTTACACAGTTCAGAATCAATAATAAAAAAAGCGTAACAAATATATAGAATTTCTATACAATACAATAATTTCTATACCAGTTTAATGATTGGGAACGTAAATGACAAAAGAAACAAACTTGAAATAGTGTAATGAGAGCTTGAAAACTACGAACGGTCGTAGCATACTCTGAAAGTACTTGTTCATGTCCGATCACGAAAACAAAACAGCATCAATCGCGGTTAGTACTTGGAAGGGTGACCACATGGATACCGCTGCAAGTTCGAATATTTCTATAGACATTTCTATTATAGACACTTCTACAGATATTTCTAAAGCTCTTGGTGTAACTAGCTTATAGAAAAAAAGAGCCATAATACTTTGTTTTTTTTTTATAGAATTCTATAAGAAATTTTTTTAAGGGAAGTGCTGGACCAGCAAAGGAACAGCAGTGGGATAGGTGCTAGCACGGCAGGAAAAGTGTCGGATTGAAGTAATGTGATGGCATACCAATGCTGGCCTGCTGTTGGCCATCACTGATGGGCCAGCTGCATTCCGCACGGACACTTTTTTGCAGGTTTAAGTAATGGCACCATTGCACTTTACCACTGATGGCAGTTCTGGCTTCCATCTTTTTTCCAGCTGATGGCCCACTGTTTCTTTCTTTACTGGGGTGCTAAGCTGAGGTGCAATAAGGAGAGCCCTTTGTATTTAATTTCTCTTATTAAGAATTTTCTTGTCCGAATCGAAATGTATGCATTTCAATCTCGTCAAAATGACAGCTATGGCCAGTGTTGCGAGACTGGGGACTGTTTTATTTCAGATTATTTGACTGCCACCACTTTTTAAAAATAGTATAATTAGCCTTTTTTCAGAATTTTTAATTTTCTTTTAAATAGGCCGTATATTTCTATTTAAAAAAGCGGTGACAATCAACAATCTGGGGACAAAAAAGTCGCCAATCTGGCAACAGTGGCTATGGTCATTTTATTGTTAAAGTAGTTCAAGATTGTTATATAAATATAAGGGACCCCATGCGCTCTACTCCCGCCAAACTCCGTTCAGACTTTAAACACGTGGTAATGTGCCTTGTTTTAAAAATATTACCAGGTTACGTAAAATTGAATGATATTATCACGAATAACGCCTATTTTGTGTAATCTTATTGCCATGCATTTCCGTTTCAATTTGACATTTTTTGTTTACTATGGTCTGATCAACCGCATTCGCGAAACCTGGCGGTTACTTTTGGAAATGATAAATAAAATCTGTTAAACATTTGAAAATCCACTGTTATAAAATGGTTAGAATTAAAATCTCGCTGCCTATCAGATTTTTATTCGATGCTATGGATAATATTCTTCCTTTAGTTTCGAGGATTTAAAAAAAAAAAAAAAAAAAAAAAAAAAAAACTTGGGAATAATATTCAGAACACCGGAAATGCACTGTGTTTTTAAATTTTACGTTTAAGTTTTGGTCCACTTTTAGATATTTTCAGTAACAATTTCTAATTATTATCTCTTTTTTAATGCAACATCATGCATATTTTCATTTTATTTTTAAAACGTAAATTGCTTATTTTATTTTATAAGTTTCGAGAATGTTATTGTCATATTAATTTGGTTTAAATTTATTAGCATTTCTCTAATAGCGCAACATTTTTTTTCTTGTTACGCATGAACGAAAGTAAAGAGTAAATTGTGCCAATTTCGCATTATTGATGTCATTTTTTCATTAAAATTGAAAACAAAGCTCAGTAGGGAAATGTAATTCTCTTTCATTCAGTTGGGCTACTATTATTTCATATACTCTTTTCAGATATATGAATGGTTCCAAAAGTATCATAATAACTCGTCAAAGTTTTATTAATATTTCTATGTTGAATATTTACAAATTAATATTGTTGAAATATTAATTTGTTTTAAATTTTAATGGCATTTCTCTAATAACGGAAACAATTTATTTTTCTTGCTGTAGATAATAGACAGTAAAAAGCACCGCCCCCTGAATACTGGCCCTGCGCGCTGAGAAAAAAATGGCGGCGGACGAAGGCGGATTTTTTCAGCGTGTCTACGGTCCCTTGAATATTCGTACCAATAATTTTAAAAAGATTTTTCGTTTTTACTTTTCTGAGATTAAACAAGACAAAGAAATCTTTAATAAAATACTGGTGACAAAATTTAAGGAACTATACATACGTTAAGAAAAACAAAAATCCGCTTTCGCCAGCCGCCATTTTTGTGCCAGCGCTCAGGTATGGTATTCAGGGGGCGGTAGTAAAGAGGGTAAATGACGTCATTTTCACATTATTAATATAATTTTTTCTTTAAAAAATAAAAAAAATAAAAAAAAACTAAGCAGGAATTTTTTTCTCGTTGCATTCAGTTGAACAATTATTATTTTATGCATTCGTTTCATATATCTGAATTAGCGTTTTTATACATTCTATGCATAAATTTGTTTCATTAAGGTTTTAAAAAAATGACAAAATGATATGAATAATAATCATCTTTATTAATTTCTTTTTCCCCTTTCTTAAGCGTTTGCCTCGAGGCTAACGAAAAAGACAGACTACCGCAGTGCATCCCAAGTGTCTTTTTTTACAGACCTCTAGAGTGACGTGATGCACTTTCCGTATACCTTCATTGGTGTATTCGAGCATCACGTGACTCCAGCGTCTGTGAAAAAAAGATATGTGGAATGCACTGCGGTAGCCTGTCTGTTTTGTTAGCCTCGTTTTGCCTAAATGACGTCATTAGGACGAATTTATTCAAAGTATTTCCAATTTGTGAATTAAAATGAATGCTTAGAAAACTGTATTTTTCTATCTAAACAATTTCGGTTTTAAGCGCCTTTGAGAACTGAAAAAAACTGAAAAAAGCTACGATGGAATTATTATTTTTTTTAAGTCAATCGAATTTATGTCAATGAGAAAAATGTCAGACGATGTTTGATTCTCTAAAGTAAACAGATTACTGAAGATCGAATGTTTGAAAATAAGTTTTTATTTCTCCAAATATTCTTGAAAAACATAATTTAACTGTCTTGATGGAAATAAAAGCTATTGATTGAAGTACAAGATAATTCCAATTTCAATTTGAAAATGAGGAAATAGAAGAAATCTAATAATTGCTTTTGTTTTTTCCATTTTCTCCAGGAAAGATGTGACAATTTTGTTACCATCTTAGAGAAATGTCATTAAAATTACAAAAAAAAATTAAAATCTCGAAAACTATTTGAAATTTGAAATTTCTGATACAACTGTTGATACTTGTGGATAAATACGGATAATTGGTGTTAATTTTACCACCAACCGTTCCACATTTTAGGAGAAATAGTTGTGAAATATAATCAGTCGTTTCATAAATTCATTTCATTAGTATTTTATATACAGGGTGATTAAAAAGGTCATGTCCAAACGGCACATGTGGGTGTTTCAGGTCATGAGGAGCAAAAATAACATGGGAACTGGAGATCGGAAATGCGATCGTGACGGTGCAATCGCATGGCGACCGTGGCGCAAAGAAGATATAACAAACGGTGTAAAAAGAACTTTATTTTACAAAAAAAAATAAAAATAATAAAAAAAACTAATCGAAGTACAAAATACAAACAAAAAGTGTTACAACTCATAACATGTGCTCAAAATGTGACCCATTATCCGTGATGCATCTCCACTTCGGCGCCGCATGAAATATGAAACACGTTCCAATTGGCCAGGTGTCTCTAGGACACGTATCGCCGCGCCCGATGGAACGGGTGTCTTGTAACCAGAGACTTAAGATATCCCAAGAGGTAGAAATCCAGGGAATCGCGGATGTCCCGGTTGCTACAGTACAGGGCCGATTGGTACGTGTTCACGATTCAATGCGGCGCCGATGTGAAGCATGTATCACAGCAAATGGAGAACATTTTGAGCTCTTGCAACATTTTTCATTTGTATTTTACACTTCGATTAAGTTTTTGTAAAACGGGTAAAGGTTTTTTTACACCGTTTGTTATCTCTTCTTTGCGCTACGGTCTTGATGAAATTGTACCGTCACGATCGCGTTTCCGACCCCCAATTCCTATGTAATTATTGCTCCTCATAAGTTAACTCACACAAACACGTGCTGTTTGGATGTGACCTTTTGAACCACCCAGTATATAGGGTAAATATACATGAGAATATTAAAATATTATGCAGGCTGTACAGCGGGGCGACTCAAGCAAGATGCTGTTCCTTTTAGGAGAAAAAACAGGTTTGAAAAAAGATTTTTTACTTTGTTTCAACGTGTTTTTTTTTCTCCTCAGAGGAATAACTTGTTTTTCGAGTACCCTCAGTCCGTGCCCTGCCCTTAAGTCCCTTTTAAAATCTGAAATTTAAATTAATTCCCGATCCAAAATATTTAGATACACACATAATAATAAAGATTTTATTCTGGATCTGTGCTCGTTAAGTCGTTTTCATGTCCCAGGCAGATGCACTGCCAGGGAGAGTTGTCATTTTTTTTTTTTTTTTTTCAGAAATTTAGGAAACATATCGGAAATTCTGAAAAAAGATTCTTTTAATTAAATAAATAAGAAATGACATTAATTAAATAGAAAAGTGCTATTTAGAATTTGTGATACAAATTAAGATTTTCTTTAAAAAAAATGAAAAAAAGAGAAAAAGAACTCAACTGTCAACCATGCTGTCAATTATGAAAACATGTTTAACAACCAGAATAAAAATGCAAATTCAACCATATATCTCTTAATTGTGGTTTTAATACATTCATAGAAGGCTTCATAGAACACCACTTAACCCTAGATCTACCGGGAATTTTATTCAAGTTTTAATAAAACGTTCTACACCAGAATTTTTATTTAAAACTATTTAACTTATTTATTTACCTTATTTTTGTCTGGTTTATATACTTAGTTTATTTTAAAGAAATTTCTGGTTTGAATGAATATTTTGTATGTACCTGTCGGGTCCAATGGACCCGTCTGGTAGACGGAGGGTTAAAGTTAACGCTCCGTTTCAACCATTCGCCCTCTACTAGGAAAAAAAAAAAAAAATAGAAGTTCCCTTTCAGAACTCTTAAATGGGCGCATGACTGCGGAGGCGTTGCAAAGGAGCAGAAACAGCAACTTCGTGATTGTTCTCGAATTAAACATGATTAACTGAATGAAATACGCAAATAAATGCGATGCGTCTTTTCTTCTTTTTTGTAATAATATACAACCTCTGCCACTGAGGATAACCAATTTTACCTTCTTTTTTATTCAGAAATTCCGAATTCATACAAGAAATTTTAGATGAAGTGTAATTTTTGCTTTGTAATTTGCATATTTACATATAATAAAAATAATATATATATATATGTTACATTATTAGATCTAATTCTGCGATTTCCTTATCTTATTCTAAATTACTACTTTATTTTCACTAAATCCTTTTCCTTAATTAATCTCTATCGTTAACTCTGTTTAATTCCCTTTAATTTAATGTCTCACTTGTCTTAATCGCTTAAATATTACGTTTTTAGTATTCTTAAATTAAATGTTCCATTCCCGAGCTTTTTTCTTTCGAGAATATTCTTTTAGCTTCCATTTTTACTTTGCCGCGCATTTCTGATGTTATCCTTCTTTCCTCCAAATTCATCCGCTAGCTCTGTTCGCACTCTTTATATGACGTGACATTCTTGATTATTCATTGGTTGAGAGCGCGACCTACGTCATATTTGTATCCTTACATGTGAGGAACAAAAAGTTGATGCTCGCTGAGTTTCAGCAGAATTTGTCGTATTTCTACTTTGATAACTTCCCCTGGTCGCCGTCTAGTATTTTCTATTATCTATAATTGCTTACCCATGCTTAAATACTGCGTAGCGATGAATTGATTTAAATTTGAATCGGTGGAAACTGCAACGCCGGAAGTTCTTTTAATAAAAGCCTGAGTTTAAATTATGCATTGTCTCGATTATTCCGGAGAAACCTACACTGGATTGTTATTCGAATTGAAATGTGTTATCTGGCCTTCCACTCGATGACTTCAACTACCTTCTAATATCCAGATTCATTATTCATCTACTATGATATCGAAGTTAATCCACACATTCGAATCACCATATAACGTAAAATCGTTATATGTATATTATTTATAAATATAACTTATACTTCGCATGTTCTTAGCATTGAAATTTATTGAGTTTATCTTCTGAGTTCTGAATTGTGATGCCAGGTGCCCCGCGTAAATCGGGGTTCCATATGATCTAAACACCAGTATCTTAAATTAATATGCTTCTTGTTATACATTAAAGTTATATGCGATGAAAGATGGCAAGGAAACTGTAAGAAAATAGTGGTGTCTAGAGCCTTTGAACGCTGATTTACTCGGGGCACCTGGGAACAAATGGTTCTGAATGACCTGTTTAGAAAGAACCTATTACAGACACTATCTCACGATTACACAGAGTAAAAAATTCTTCCCTTGATATTTAAAGTATGAATTTAGAATTTCTGTGTAAAACATGAGGCCAAACTCGCAACTCTGCTGCCAATAGTTCGTATTTTTAAACCAACAATTCTGAAGTATAACTTTCGTGGCAGATTTTTAACCTTTTGCAATATAAAAGTTTTGCAATTGAAAGCTTCATTTTGCTCCGGGGAATATTAGTAGAAATTTTGCAAAATAAATCAAAAAAGAAATTTTTTGTTTGAAATAGTGGTGTTCAAAAACTGATAGAGGGGGATTGATGCAGTAAAGAACAGCAGTGTTCGTCAGCGTTAATGCATCCGGCGGATTTTTATTTAGCAATGTTGAATTTATACGGAATATTTTAAATAGCAATTTTCTTTTATATTATTTATGGAAAATGTTTCTTTTTAAAATTAAAAATAACGATTCAAACTTACTGGTGGGAATCTGGAATTCCTAAATAAAAAAACAGCCATGCGGCAACACTTGTGTCCATAGCCGAGAATAGCATTGCCCAAGAAACTATGATAAACAGACTTAATTTTTCAGCAGCCATCATGAAAATAAAAGTATAACTGGCAATCAAATATATAATAAACTCCTTCATTGGAAACGCATTTGGTGCGCATTAAATTTATACTTAGAAAAGCTAATGTAGCTTATTGAAAAACTTTATACTGATCAGCAAATAAATCAGCAATAAGTGGTATGCTAAATTCATCTTTAACAAGTTAATATAAAATTACACTATGTGCAAAATACTTAAAAGATGACAAAAATATTTTTAAAATGTTTAAATTCTTTAATTTTATTTAGTACTTTTAGCTATAAACACAGTTTTCGCCGTTGAATACAAAAACATACCGACCAACTACGTGAAATTTGAAAAATAAGACGTTAATATCAGTGTTTTATTATTCTCTGACAAAGGCTGTGTTTATAACTGAAAGTACTAAGAATAATTAAAGTAATTCAACATCATTTTAAATATTTTTGTCATCTTTTAACTATTTTGCACATAGTTTAATTGTATTTTTATACTGATGTTTGTTCTTCTAAGCAAGTTATTCGGAAGCTAAACTCACTTAAATTCAATGACAAGAATAGGCCAAGTACATATTATATTCTCCAGGCGGTTAATGCAAAATAATGCTACATGTGAGAAAAATTGTTTCTGTATTTGAAATTGATAGATGTGACTTTATTATGAAATAAGAGCTTCTGTAAAAAACCCAACGAATGTTGTATATTTTTATAAATATTAGTATAATTAACCCTTTGAGGGGCATGCAATTAAGTCTCTGTAATATTGAAGTCTTACCGGATTGATCAAAAAATTTTAACTATACTTCCTATTATAAAGAGGAAAAAATTGTTTATTTGTAGGAGGTAAGCTCTGGAACTACCGAACCGATTCCAAAAGTAATGGTATCAAAATGGTGGTGTTGGTCCAACTTAGAACATAGGCTATATCTTATGTCGATGACACTACCCGAAAGAGGGTGTAGGAGCAAAAAACGTTCTAAAAATGTGATTTTAGCGTTACTGAAGGGCCTAGAAATATGAAATTTTGAATATTAGTTACTTATAAGATATAAATGATGTCTAAGAACAGTTCTTAAAAAATTCGAAATTTAAAAGGGGTGAAAATGCACAAAAAGCGTTCTAAAAAACGTTCTAAATGGTAGTTTCTGCACAATCTCGGGAAATACCAAACCGATTTAAAAAATATTGGTGTCAAAATGATGGTGACAACGCTTGCTCCAAGATAGGCTATGTTTTATGTCGGTGCCACTACATCAAAGGGGGTGTAGGAACAAAAAACGCTCTAAAAATTGAATTTTAGCGTTACTGAAGGGCCTAGAAAGATGAAATTTTGAATATTAGTTACTAATAAGATATAAATGATGTCTAAGAACAGTTCTTAAACAATTCGAAATTTAAAAGGGGTGAAAATGCACAAAGAGCGTTCTAAAAAACGTTCTAAATGGTAGTTTCTATACAATCTCGGGAAATACCAAACCGATTTAAAAAATATTGGTGTCAAAATGATGGTGACAACGCTTGCTCCGAGATAGGCTATGTTTTATGTCGGTGCCACTACCCCAAAGGGAGTGTAGGAGCAAAAAACGTTCTAAAAATTGGATTTTAGCGTTACTGAAGGGCCTAGAAAGATGAAAATTTGAATATTAGTTACTAATAAGATATAAATGATGTCTAAGAACAGTTCTTAAACAATTCGAAATTTAAAAGGGGTGAAAATGCACAAAAAACGTTCTAAAAAACGTTCTAAATGGTAGTTTCTACACAATCTCGGGAAATACCAAACCAATTTAAAAAATATTGGTGTCAAAATGATGGTGACAACGCTTGCTCCAAGATAGGCTATATTTTATGTCGGTGCCACTACCCCAAAGGGGGTGTAGGAGCAAAAAACATTCTAAAAATGTGATTTTAGCGTTACTGAAGGGCCTAGAAATATGAACTTTTGAATATTAGCTACTAATAAGATATAAATGATGTCTAAGAACAGTTCTTAAACAATTCGAAATTTAAAAGGGGTGAAAATGCACAAAAAGCGTTCTAAAAAACGTTCTAAATGGTAGTTTCTACACAATCTCGGGAAATACCAAACCGATTTAAAAGATATTGGTGTCAAAATGATGGTGACAACGCTTGCTCCAAGATAGGCTATATTGTATGTCGGTGCCACTACACCAAAGGGGGTGTAGGAGCAAAAAACTTTCTAAAA
The DNA here is from genome assembly GCA_963932465.1 of Maratus speciosus. Taxonomy (NCBI): domain Eukaryota; kingdom Metazoa; phylum Arthropoda; class Arachnida; order Araneae; family Salticidae; genus Maratus; species Maratus speciosus. Next base: position 216,788,756 of record OZ010794.1, read on the forward strand.
ATGTGATTTTAGCGTTACTGAAGCGCCTAGAAATATGAACTTTTGAATATTAGCTACTAATAAGATATAAATGGTGTCTAAGAACAGTTCTTAAACAATTCGAAATTTAAAAGGGGTGAAAATGCACAAAAAGCGTTCTAAAAAACGTTCTAAATGGTAGTTTCTACACAATCTCGGGAAATACCAAACCGATTTAAAAAATATTGGTGTCAAAATGATGGTGACAACGCTTGCTCCAAGATAGGCTATGTTTAATGTCGGTGCCACTACATCAAAGGGGTAGTAGGAGCAAAAAACGTTCTAAAAATTGGATTTTAGCGTTACTGAAGGCCTAGAAAGATGAAATTTTGAATATTAGTTACTTATAAGATATAAATGATGTCTAAGAACAGTTCTTAAACAATTCGAAATTTAAAAGGGGTGAAAATGCGCGAAAAGCGTTCTAAAAAACGTTCTAATGGTGGTTTCTACACAATCTCAGGAAATACCAAACCGATCTAAAAAATAATGGCGTGAAAATGATGGTGACAACCCTTGCCCCAACATAGGCGATGTTTTATGTCGGTGCCACTACGACAAAGGGGCTGCAGGAGAAAAACGTTCTAAATTGCGGTTTTTGCGTTACGGAAGGGCCTAGAATCGTGAAATTTGGAATGGTAGTTAGTTATAAGATATCAATGATCAGGACATTTCCTAAAAAAATCGAATTTTAAAAGGGGGTCAAAATGCGCAAAAAGCGTTGTAAAAAACGTTCTAAATTGCGATTTCTATGCAATCTTAGGAAGTACTGAACCGATTTCAAATATAATGGTGTAAAAATGATGGTGACAGATCTTGCTCCAAGATAGGCTATATTTTATATCTGTTTCTACTACCCCTGGGGAAATGCAGGAGCAAAATGCGCGAAAAGCGTTCTAAAAACGTTCTAAATGCCAATTTGTCGGCAATATCTCAGGAAGAATGAGCCTGATTTCAAACGTAATGGCAGGAAATTGATGCTGAGAGCCTCTGCTCTAACATAGACGCCATTTTATGTCGGTATCGCTATCACAAAAGACGTTGCAGGAGCAAAAAAGCGTTCTAAATTTCGATTTTTGTGATCGGTAGGAGCTAGCAACTTAAAATTAGGCAAGGTACATATTTATTAGATATAAATGATCTTTAAGAACAGTTTCGAAAAAATTGGAAATTTAAAATGGGGTGAAAATGCGCGAAAAGCGTCCTAAAAACGTTCTAAATTGAGATTTCTACTCAATCTAAGGAAATACCAAAGCTATTTCAAAAGTAATGGGTGCAAATTGATGGCGACCCATCCCTGCTCCAACATAGGCTATATTTTGTGTTGCTGTCACTACCATCTGAGGGTTGCAAAAGCAAAACATGTTCTAATTTGTGTTTTTTGCGCAACTGAGGGGTCTAACACTTTGAAGTATGGAATGGTATTTACTTACAAGATGCAACTGCTTTATAAGAACAGTCGAAAGAAAATTCCAAATTTAAAAAGATGAAGTGAGTGAAAAGCGTTATAAATTACAATTTTTAACCAAACTTATAAATTACCAAACCGATTAAAAAAATAATGATGACAAATTGTTGGTGATAGAACCTGCTCAAACATAAGCTATATTTTATGTCTTTTCCACTACCACCAGATGGTTGCAGGAGCTAAAAACTTTCTAAATTGCGATTTCTGTGATACTGAAAAGGCTAGAAACTTTAAATATGGCATGGTAGTTACTTCTAAAATATAAATGCCCTCGAAGGAACGTCGAAAATAAATTTGAATTTAAAAGGAGGGAAGCGAAGCGGAGGTGCGAAAAGCATTCTAAAAAAGTTCTAAATTACGATTCTATGCAGTTTCAGCGAATATAAACCGATTATAAAAGTAATAGTTGCGAATCAATGGTAACAGTCTCTGATCCTACACAGGTTATATTTTATGCCGGTGATTCTACTACCTGGGGTTCACAGGAATAACAAACGTTCTAAAAAAGGCCTTTAAAAGCTTTTTAAATTACGTTTCTGTGAAATATTAGGAAATAACAAACCGATTTCAAAATTAATGTTGGCAAATTAATGGTGACAGTTCCTGTTTCAACAACATAGTCCTTTATGTTGAGAGAGGTGGTAGGACTTGGAATTTGACATGATGGTTAATTTTAAGATGTAAGAAGATGGTTTCTAAAAAATTCAAAACTTCAAATGAATACTGAAATGAGCGTATTAATTGAACATAAATGTTTCAAAATATTTTCTAAATTATCATTTATTTAGTTTTATTTCATTTTATTAATTTAAGTCTCATTTCTGCCTAATGCAGTGTAATAATGATGTTTAATCAAACTGTGTTTTAAATAGTAATTTTTGAATTATTCCTAAAAGTAATATGTACCTTTTAGTAAAAAAAAACCTTTTAATAAAATAAAATATTACCTTTTAATAAAATAAAAATTTAGTTAGTACCTTTTAATAAAAATTAGACATATAAAATCACTTGGCATATTTCAAATATTACGCGAGCAAAGCCGCGGGGTTTGCTAGTTTTAAAATAAAGAAAAACATTTTTTCAACATTTCTTGCCCAAAGTTAAAAACATATAATTCTTTAAAAAGTTTCTGGTGAGAATCTTGTTTAAATTAGGTGAGATATAATATAGCCCATCACCCTCAAGGGGTTAAATGCAGAACAAAGATATAATTATTTATACATTTTATATAACAAGAAAGTGTTATAACCATGAATGAAAAGAGAAGTGATTTACGGGGCGGGCATATTTACAATATTTTTTTTAATTGAGAAAAATCTACTATAATTAACTCTACTATAATTGCACTCCGTGCTCGACAGCGCGGCGACATCATGTTTCTTTCCAAAATTTGTTTTTGGCACCAATAGCAAAGGGAAATAAAATCTCCCTTATTTTATTAGAGCATTTTTTAAAAATAGTGCATTTGAAGGAAACTGCTTTTAAAAAAAAAAGTGGTGCCGCCGAATAAAATTTGTGTATGAGACGCCGATGTCCAAAGTTGTTAAAGTGAAAAAAAAATAATATATTGTTTTTTGTTTTATTAATGGAAACAAAACATACAATATTATAATATATATATATAAAAAAATTATTTACTTTAGTAAAATCTAAGAAAATTTAAAGGAAAACAAAGAAAACAAGTGTTATATTATTTTGAATTTTATAAGGGAATATTGTCATATACCAACATGCGTTAATTAGTGTACGATAACCATTTTGCGTTAGAATACAATATTTAAAATATCGTGTAAAACCTTGGACGTCAAATACAACAAAATACAGTGGAACCCGGTTAAGACGCGTTTCAAGGGAGTGGACGAAAGTCGCGTATTAAACGTGATTTGTTTAATGTTGCAGAAACTGTGCTTATTTACACATCTAATCGTCTAAATGAACTTTAGGGCTTTCGGTTAGATGTTTACTGTTGAAAATTTTATCTTTTAGGTATATTTAGATTGAAATTTAATTGTATTAAACTTTAACTCATTATTATTTTTTTAGGAGCGACTGAGAATAACTGCTGAAAATAAAAATAAAATGAATTTAAACGGCTTTAATGTAGATTAATACGTTACAACCAAAAATAAATAAAATAATTTCAAGCTAGACTAATTTACAACACAAAATAAAAAAAAAATTAATTTCAAGCTAGCCTATTTTTAGGTAGATTTCGTATGAAATACTACCTATTGGCGTCGTTCCTATGTTGGAATTTCTGAACATTTTTCGCAGATCTACACCGATCATGACTCCTAGAGCCCAAAACCACCCTCAGTAAAAAAACTTTATCTATCTATCTATCTATATATATCACTTTCTTCTGGACACGATAACTTCCACAATTCTGCACCAATCTCTTCCAAACTGATACATAAAATCTAGGGGCATAAAATCTCGGTCAAGTTCGTTAATGGGCAAAATCGGACCAAGGGGATAAAAATAGGGAAGGGTTTTGTGAAAACCGAAAACCCCCCATAACTTCTTAATTTTTGTACATATCAAATCAGTTTAAAGTTTTTATTACTTCTAAAAATAGAGCCAAAAATTTATGTATCACAGATTTTTGATAAAGTTAAAATGGGCTCAAGAAGCCCAAAAATAGGGTTTTTGGGAGAAAAAAATTGATAACTTCGTCAATTCTCAAGATATCAAATCCAATTAAATTTATCATGAATCTCCTTAACATTATCTACAACTTTTATATTCACAAGTTTTTGATAGGACCCATTCATACCGCAAAAAAATTAAAAACGAAAACAAAAAGGGCGTTTGAAGAAGAAAAAAATCCATAACTCCGTCAATTCAAAAGATATAAAATCCCCATGAATTTATCATATATCTTCTTAATATTGTCTACAACATCTATACAGACAAGTTTTGGATAGGACCAATTCTTACAGCAAAAACAAATTAAAAATACATAGCGGTTGAAGAAAAAAATCATCTTAGTAAGGGTGTATTCAAATCCAAACTGCTTATTTTCTGACTCATTTTACAATTCATTTTTGCTCTCAAAGGCTTCCAATTGGTACCTTTTCTTACTCGGAAACTATATAATGTACTGTAATGGTAAATTTTTTGATAGAGGTAGAATATATTTTAAAACATGCTGTCAAAGTGGACCTTTTGAACCGAATTTCCCGATGCGGATTGTTGTTGGAAAAATCATCGTATTAAGGGAGTATTCAAATCCAAACTGCTTATTTTCTGACTCATTTTTAAATTCATTTTTGCTCTCAAACGCATCCAATTGGTAGATTCGCTTATTCAGAAACTATATAATGTACCGTAATGATCGATTTTTTGACAGAGACAGAATATATTTCAAAAAATGATGTCAAAGTGGGCATTTTGAACGGAATTTCCCAAAGCGATTGTGTTAGAAGCGAAAAATATTGACTTACTGAGAAAATAATTGTTTATATATCAAGTTTTAATTAATTGAACGAAAATTAAAAACACAGGTCGCTTATAAATTTCTTCAAAAATCACGTCAACAAGTTTCATATTTTTCCTATGAAAAATGAATCTGGAGTTATGCCAGAAAATTTCAAGTTGTTGAGCATGGAAAAGTATTTTTTTGAATACCGCCCTAACATGATTCTGATAAAACCAGTTATTATATAAAAATGAAATAAAAACTCGTCAAAAGCGGCCAGATAAAATTGTTAAAGTGGGTTTTATCTCTCATCATGATTTGGTTTTTGTTTGTGAAATTAGTATACTTAACTTCGAAATCTACCTCCGCCTGTAGGCCGGGCCGGCAGGGATTTTATTTTATTACTATTATTATTATTATTTTTTTTTTTTTTTTTTTTTTTTTTTGCAGAGGTAAAAAATTTAAAATATTAAACTTTTGCTTTTGAAAGCACAACGCAGTTGTTAAAATCATATTTAGTACTTGTGATAATGAGTGCCATTATAATCTATCCTTTTTATTATAAAAGAAAATTATCTTTATTAATCTTTTTGTAAAAAATATTGTTAGCATAGCAAAAAGAAAAGAAAACATAAAATAATTAAACAACCTCAGTCGTATTTATTTAATCTTTACGAGTTTCTTTTTTCCTACCCGACTGCCAAGAAAGGTTATGTGTTTCATGCGTATATCTGGGTAAGTGGATTTCTTTATACCCTTGAAATATCCGAATGGCTGGATCGATTTTAATGAATGAGGTCTCTATCGATTCTTCTTAACCGTCCGATGGTTATAGGCTAGGTTTTGTTTTTATAAAATAAAAAATATCGGTAGAGACGAAAAAAAAAATTAAGCTCCATATTGAATGGCATAACATTGGATAGGTCTTTCAAAATGAAGACGATGTTTCACTGACTATTTTACAGTCAGAAGCTCAGTTTAAATATTACACAACCTCGAAGTTGTGTAGGTAGGATCTCTAGCTTTACTGCAACTCTAACCTTCATAGACATCTATAGGCCTCATCAAAACAGTGTTTATAGATAGGAACTAACAATTAAACACAACTTAAAAGTAATCAATACAATTAAATAAAAAAATAGGTAAGTGATATAAAAAATAGCTTCACATTGATGAGAAATAATTAATTAGTTCGCTTTTTACGCAGTTGGGTTTTTTTAATTTATTTTATTTACCTTTAATATGCATTATAAAACACATTAGGTATATAACTTACATTTAAAACCTCACTAACAATAGGTATAATCATCTTTAATCCTAATTTTATGACATATCTGAGTACCCTGAATTCGTCTTTCTCTACAGTGAAAACATACACGAAGCGAAAAACACAGAAAGTTAGGACGCGGGATCAAAGAATTCCAGTGTTTCTAATTTAGCGGGTTTTTTTTATAATTCAAATATCTACCGCTATTTCCGATTAGTAATGTTCGCCTTAGTTAATCTGTTATTAAATAAAGTAAATATTACTATTTGAAGTCGCTGTTTTTCAATTTAATATAAAAAATCTGATAAATTGTCAATACTGGAAAGCAGACAAGGAATTCGCACCTTGATCAATGAATTCGCGTCTTAAGCGTGATTTTTTTCCTTAAAGGACCAGAAATCTCTCGCGTATTAAGCGGGATCGCGTATTAACCGTTCGCGTATTAAACGTGATATTTTTGCATTAGCCTTATAGGCGATGTTCAAGGGATCGGAAAAAATCCGCGTATTAAGCGGGATCGCGTATTAACCGTGAGCGTCTTAACCGGGTTCCACTGTATAACTACGCATTTCCGATGATATTATTTGAATTTGAATCTTTATTTATTTTTTTATTTCTTTTAACAATATTTTTGCTAATTCGAACTTATACATTACATCACTTTAAATATCCGCCTTAAACCTGTTTAGAAACCACCCAAGGCCAAAACCTAGTGTCCAAACTAATATGTTTAAAACCCTGTGAATATAATTTATTTCAGGAAATTGTATTTAACCCGGGAGAACTCGCTAGTGAGAATGTCCAATTGCTTTTCTTTTACTTTACATTCATATAATATCAAATTTTTTTGGTTGGCTTAGTACTTTTATTCACAAAATAGGTAAAATAATTGTAAAATATTTTGAAATTTTAATCAAAATGAAAAATGATTTAAATAAGAGTCTTAACACTAGAACGGCGGCAAGGGGTCATTTTGACCCCTGCCAAACGAATACATGTCGATTCGAACCAGAAAACTTTTTATAATTTAAAATTAATATATGCTGCGCAAAAATAACTTAAATAAATAAGTTAAATAGTTTTAAGTAAAAATTCTAATGTGAAATATTTTTATAAAACTTGAGTAAAATTTCCCGCCGTTCTAGTGTTAAAAAAGTACGAGTGTGAGAGAAAATCTCATGCAGCGAGTTCTCCCGGGTTAAGAACATTGAAAAGGTTGGAACATATCTGTTTGTTTCAATCGTCAATAAATGGCACTTTAAAAATTATAATTTCAAGAAAAATTTGTTTTCTATATCAAATTGCATTTTTTAAAATTTATCCAATTAAAAGAAAACAGATGTTTGAATTAATTATATGCTAACTGTAAAATAATCGTACTGACACATATAATTATTTACAAAAAATTTCAATGAAAATAGTTTGTAGAAATTAAGTTAACCCTAGAACTACCGGAAATTTTACTCAAGTTTTATAAAACATTCTACACCAGAATTTTTACTTAAAACTATTTAATTTGTTTATTTAACTTATTATTGTCTGATTTATACATTTAGTTTGTTTTGAAGAAATTTCTGGTTTGAATAGATATTTTGAATATACATGTCGGGTCCATTGGACCCTTCTGGTAGACAGAGGGTTAAACTTAGTGAATATAATTGCTAATAAGAATATGTAAAATATTTCTGATTTCAAAAAAGAAACAATTATTATTATTTTTTTAATTTTACGAGGCGTATTACTTTCAAACTGTTTACACAAAAAATTAAACATACATTCATATAAACTTTATAGAATTTATGCATTATAATCTCATAGTATCAGAAATCATTCATTATTTTTACTAATATGCTAAGGAATAACATTAGATTAATTTTAACACAATTATATTAATTGGCAATTAAATCGTTTGAGTTGTAATTTTCCGACTGGGTGGAAAATGTCCGGCTCAGAATTCGAACCAGATGCCAATGCTCTGCCATCTGAGCTATCTCGGAGGACTCAGTAAGTACTAATTCAGATAGCTAAACTCGTTGTCGACGGCATATGGTTTGATACGCGAATCAGCTAAACAGAACAAATCGCAGGTAATTTACTGGAGTTAATATTACCTCAATCGGGGTTCAGTTGGCAGAGCATTGACATCTCAGCTACGGCAATCATCAGAAATGCTATGGCCCTGGAGGTGAAATGCTATGGCACTGGAGGTAATGACGTCACAGTAGAAGTGCATTGATTTTCCAGAATTGCTTTGTCTCCGGCTTTTTGTACACCACTATTATTTCACAGAAAATGTTGGTAGATATGACGTTCTCCTTAACCTCGCTGCAGCTCTGCTATCGTCATATCACAAAACATGCACCACAGCCTTAGAGATTTCAGAAAAGCCGTGCTTCAGCTGAGAGCAGTTTTGCCATTGGCATAGCTGCCAACTTTTACGCTTTTTTGTTACCACTAAAATTTATAAGAGATTTTTGAATTATTTAATCAGCAGATTTCGTCGATTAAATAGGACATCATTTACTATTAATTTTTAGTGGTGAGAAAAAAGCGTAAAAGTTGGCAGCTATGCATTGGGCTACTTTTTTTAAATTCATATTTCTTGATTTTCGCAACTTTTATGAAATAGTAAAATACTCCTTTTTTTCGCCTTAATTAACCACTTGCCTGTAACACTTTTTTTTGATACCATAATTTAAAAACAGGGTGACTTTACCACATTTTAGCCACTTCACCATTTGCTCCGCGATAACTCGAGGGAAAAAGCACTGTTTCCCCATACCTGCCGCCGGTGAAGTGGTTAAGTACAAAAATATTTGCCTTAACCCCTTGGGGACGAGCGACACGTATACGTACCGCCTGAAGCGCTCAGAATCCTTGTTTTTCCTCACCAGTAAAATCTTACTGTAAAAGTTCCCTTACTTAATCAGCGCATTTTCTCGATTCAAGAAGATACAGATTTCTGTTTTTAAAAACGGTGACAATAAATTAAAAATTTCGTAAAAGGCTCCCGTCCCGAAGGGGTTAAACAATCGGAAATAGTCTTCTATTTAATGAACCGAAGATTTCAGGTAAAATTAGTGGTGTGGAAAAGCTTTTAGTAACTAAGCAAGCTAACTTTTCCTGCACGAACAGAGATCGGCCAAAACAGTTAAGTGGTTAATATGTGATTAAATAAGGCGAATTTTACTATTTCAAAAAAGTAGCCCTCCGGCAACCCCCGCTGAAATATACCTTGTTTGAATCAAGCCCCGGGCATTTTTCGCTCTGTTAGAAAATTACAAATAATAAGGAATAGCATATTATTTGTATTATTTAATGTATTATTTCTACTACTTACACGGAAAGTAAATTGATAAATTTATTTAAAATAAATTATAACATGTAAAGTTGCACGATTCCTCAACAATTGTTCAACTAACATGCTATAACAAAACAATAAATTAGTATATTCAATGAAATAATGTGCCACATGTGTTTTATTAACCAAATGTGCCACGCTCCTACTAATCTCCCGTAATATGTGGAATAATGTAACCCAATTTCACAACGTTTCGATCCAGAAAATGTATTAAATTAATCTTTATTCATTCATTTTTTTTCGTGAAGTTTCATATCCTTATATAATTGTGGTGTAAAACATATTAAACTTAGATGACTCTAACTGACATATTACGAAAGTGGGAGCTTGGAATCTCTGAATTAACCAACCTGACGACATGTATACGGTTTTTAGTTATCAAACAACATTAGCAGAATTCCTTTACTTATTTGAACACGAGTTTAGGCGATCAAATAAAGCAAAATTTACTTTTAATTTTAATTTTAATTTTAACAAAAAAAAAAAACGTTTATCGCTGAAAATATTTGCATATTCTTCCAAAAATCTTTTATGTTGCTTCAAGTTTTGTGTTTTTAACGGAAAATGAGAAATACTCAGACATTACAATATTCTGTCAAAATATTACAAAACTCACATTTCTAAATAAATATTTAATTTAACCAAATTTAACCAATTTGATCATTGTGAATAAATTACTATATTATCAAATCCAGCAAATATTTTAAAAATCCATTTTTATCATTAGCGCACATATCTGTACATTTCGGGATTATCTTTTATATTTAGAAAATACAAACTGATATCAGAAATTTTGTATAACAATGTGCGCTTTATTAAATGACAGATGCATCATGATACACAAAGTATGAATTTTTCTTTCTGAATTTCTCGATTAAAAAAAAAAAAAAAAAAAAAAACCTTGACTTGCATGCATATATTTGCTAGTTATGTGAACGGGTTAACACTAGAAAGTCCGGAAATTTTACCTAATTTTAATAAAAACATTTTAACACCACAACTTTTATCTAAAACTTATTTCACTTATTTATTAAACCGAGTTTTTTCCAGTTACAATTTAAATAATTTTACGAAAATTATTCAGGTTCGAATCGACATTTTGTCATTTGATCAGTGTCGAATTGACCCCAGCTGGACGTTCTAGTGTTAAGCAACTGTTAAAACTTCTAGCTAAATAACAATGAGATATACACTTAACCCCTTAACGGTCGAATTAAATTACGATTGAAAAATTCAAATTGTTTATTGACACCAGTTTTATGAAAAAGAAATATTCACCTTATTTAATGGCAGGGAAAACGACACTAAAATATAGCCAATTTCACTATTTTATAAAACTGGTGGGAATCAAACAATTTGAGTAAAAGACACAGTCCGAGAATATGACGGGAGCGAGAATTAAGGGGTTAAAATTGATCACTTTCCTCATTAAGTAAAGATACATATTTGAGTCATTCTCTGAAAAGTGGCAATTTTATGGCCCAGGGGTCTTGAAGACATATTTTTAAAATTACAAAAAGACAAATTGATTTAACCTAACAATATTAATCAGTTATACATATAAACTGTAATTATTTTATTATGGAAATTGAAATATGATAAATTAAATGTATTTTTAATTCAAATATTATTCCCTTACTATGCCCCCAGCCACATATGTAGGAAAGATAATGCTTTCTCTGCCATTGCAGCACGTATGTTTATAATTATTTTTTTCTCAATCCATTAAACATATTTAAATAAACATTTAGCCATTTAATACTTATAATTTTATATAATGAATGAATTAGAGCACTTCTTAATGATGTCCCTAGTATTCGTCATCATTCCCTCACATAACTATAAATTTGCCCCTATTTACGTAGCAGACAGCAGCATGCGCTTTATATATGTGTAGGACAGTTTGTACATGAGTAACGTGAAGCAGCAATCTTGTTGTTTGCTCAAAAACATTCCTGAATAGCTAGCACATGGCTGTCAAGTATTAGATCAAAGTAAGTATTTGTATTATCCGTCATTCCCTCATCTATTATAAATTTAATAAAAACTAATGCAGTATCTTATTTATCTTGTTATATTATTAGAAATGTCTTTCAAAAGATATTTAGTAACTGAAAATATACATTAAAGATTAGACTAATCATTTTTGTATAAAATGGTTTTCAGAAGTATTTCATCATTTCCTCACAATCATTCCCTCATAATTTTAATGTATGAGGGAATGATCTAAATCCAATTATATAAGTACTTAACAGTAAAATAAGAAAATCTAATGCAATAAAATACACAAATAATAATAAAAAATATTATTTATGACAGTATGACTTCGAGTTATAATTTCTTTTCTTTTCTAACATTTTCAAGTTTGGTGGTATGTTTATGAAACCATTTAATTTTAATTCCCAAGCGCCATAATGGCACCAGACTTTTTAAAAACTTTTCTCTATTTAACATGAATGTGCTGAACAGGTGAGCAGCATTAAGGGGTTTCCTAGCTGATAATAGCTTAACACCCAGACTAGGAAATTGCAGTGTCTTATGTTTTAATGAGCCATTGGGATAAAGTTAAACTGTAGCAAAGCTACTAAAAGAGTAATTAAGTTAACAAAAAGAATATTAAAAGTTAAGAAAGAAAGGAATGAAAAGAGAAAAATTAAGTTAAAACTTAAGATAAAACAGCGATAAAAGTTAAATCTTAATAAATTACAAGAAGCTAAATAATATATATAGAAAATCTAACTGTAGTTGAAGAACGACTATAAGAATTTTAGAAAGTTAAAGTTAGCACTGTTCAGAGAAACTCTCACCAAGCATGGGCAAGAAAAGCTAAGGTGGCAAAGACCACATTATCCTCCAAAAAAAGGGACTAATCAGGGCCATACATTTTATTTTTATAAATTTTACAATTTTTATGTCTCTATAGCACTTATAGAGAGATTTTTTTTCAATATAAAAAAGTTATAAGAAGAGAAAAACATTAACATAGGAAAAATAATGCGTGGTGCACCCAGATGTTACTGAGTGTCCATAATCATGGAAAACCGGTGCCGTTTCCGGTGGTGGGGCTCAAAAGCGTCATAATCCAGTAGTTCCGCTACGATTTCATTAGGGAGGTCGGAAACTTTTTCATAGAATTTTTTGGCAAAATCGTTAATACGCATACGCAATGTAGTAGTTTTTAAGTCCCTACGGACCGTGGAGTTGCGAAGATAACTGGATGCGTTACGGACAGTACGCAGGTTGGTATTGTGCAGGCGACTAAGGCTGCCCATAGTAGTCTTATAAGTGAAGCCCCAGACCGGACTGGCATAGGTAATGATTGGAAGGATGCATGATTTATATAGAATTAATTTATTGTGTACTGACAGAGTTTTGCCGTTGAGGAGAGGTTTTATAGTGTTAAAGGCACCAGCGACTTTTCCTCTAATGCAAAGGATGTACTTCTTCCAAGTTAAGCGGCGGTCCAAAATAACCCCAAGATACTTTGCCTGGTCTGACCATGGGATAACAGTGTTATTAATTATGATTCTACTTGGAAATGTTAGTTTGCAAGAGAAGTATACTGCAGTAGTTTTAGTTTCATTTATTACGACGCGCCAAAGCATACACAAGTTCATGAAGTCATCAATATGTGCCTGTAGGTACCTGTATAGAGTATACGGGTTGTGTGCTGAAGCATAAAATACAGGTGTCATCCGCATAAACAGCGAGGTATGTGCGCAAGGAGCGTGGGATATCATTGAAGAAAATGTTAAATAAAAATGGGCCCAACACGCTCCCCTGAAGGATGCCCGCTAGGATAAGAAGAATAATTGAAAGAATGTTGTTTATGCGGACTTGAAAAGAGCGGTCGCAAAGATACGAGTATATTAAGTGTATAAGACTGGGATGAAAACCGAGCTAAATTAGTTTGTAAATAAGGCCTACATGGCAGACCTTGTCAAATGCCTTTGCGACATCAAGAAAAATGGCAGCTGCGGGAATTTTCGCATTAAGTTTCTCACTCAGAAACTCAACACCCCTAAGTAGCTGGTGTTGTGTCGAGTGTTTTCGGCGAAAGCCAAACTGCTCAGGCATGAGAATGTTGTGTTGTTGAATGAAATCCAGCAACTGTGTACGAATGACACGTTCCACTACTTTACTGATTGAAGGTAGCAAGGAGATAGGTCTGTAATTAGTGGGGTCAGAAAGGTTAGTTCCAGGTTTAGGAATAGGAGAAATTATAGAAAGTTTCCGAGGCTTAGGGAAGTAGTTATATTTTAAGATAGCATTAGTGAGGCCAGTAATATAGATTATGCAATTAGGAGGAAGGTTTCTAAGAGCAGAGTTAGTAATTTTATCGTATCCTGGGGTTTTACGCTTTTTGAGTTTTTTGATTATGTTATGAATAACTAAAGGTTCAATTTGGTGGGGGATCTTGAGGGGGGATAGCCAAAAAGTTACGAACTGTCTCGTTGACATGATCAAGATGAGTTTGGTTTGCTAGGGTTGGATTAGGAGAAAATTGGGTGGCATAAGAATTAGCCAGCATGTTAGCTTTTTCTTGGTCAGTGTAAGCAGTAACATTGTTAGTGGTGAGAGGGGGTATAGGAGTGTAATGTTTATTCAATTTGCTTTTAAGTATCCAAAGAGAGTTGTCTTCACAAGATAAAATTTTGAGAAAATTATTCCAATTTTTCTGTTTTTCTTTGTAGAGACTGTTTTTAATTTTATTGTTTAACCTATTGAGAAGGGGTTTAATGGAGGGGTCTCTTGAATTTTGAAATTGTCGTCGGAGCCGATTACGCTGTTTGATAAAATTGTAAATATAGCGGGGTGGTACGAAGGCAAAATTATTTTGGAAAATATTAAAGATGGAAAAATTTTGTGCATTAGTGATGTGGGAGTTGAGGTGTTCAACAGCTGCATCAATGTCATTGGTATTATCAATTTATGGGAAGGTGATGTTTTGAGAATTAAGGTAATTAGTGAATTTTTTCCAGTGAATAGCCACGGAAGGAGGGGGAGAGAGAGGATTGATTATATCAATTTTAAAGCAGACATGTAAGTGATCAGAAGAGAGATCGTTAATAACAGTAGAGTAGATAGGGTAGGGAACATTTTTGGAAAGAGCAAGATCTGTACTAGAAACCCGTACACCAGGGGTAATGTGTGTTGGTCTGGGTGGTGCGTGGAGATTTAATTTTAAGTTTTGGACAAAATTGTGAAGAGAGGCACCCCGCCGTGAATTGCTGTGACAATTCCAGCGCCTGCTTTTGGCATTGTAATCGCCTACGAAAAAGCAGTGGTGATGTTGAGAGAAAAGCTGTGTAAGACTATTAACAGGTAAGTTACCAGTGGGTTGAGCATAAATAGAGGCTAATTTAATATTGATATGAGGAAGTTGTAGATTTATACTAGTGTACTCAAGGTCATTAAAGGTGTGTTTATGCGTTTGATAGTGTGGAATGTGTATTTTGATGTAAATTGCGGTGCCTCCTCTATGCGTACCATCCGCACGAGGTGTATGGAAGATCCTGTACCAGGGATGTTAATACTAAAAGTGGGGCTGAAAGTCTCTTGCAAGAAAATTATATCAACTTGAGGATGTTCATGAATAAAGTGTTTAAGTTCGTCCAGCTTATTCTGCAAGGAGTTACAGTTCCAGGAAAGAAAAATTAGTGAGGAAAAGGTAGAAGAGGAATTACTCATCATTAAATGTGTTAAATTCCGTGGCTAAGGTTTCTATAGCACTCATAAGAATGAGTATTTTTTCTATTGGGTCTGAGCAATTTTAGTTTGGTTGGCAATATTTTTAAAACACTGAATGAATTTATTAAATTTCAGGAGCTCTTTCTTCTTCTGGAAGGTCTTGAAGATCTCTTTGAGGTCATTAGCGTAATTAGAGCTATTGTGTTGTTCTGGTGTTAATTTATTAGTGTCATTTGGCTTATTTTGTGTGTTGTTTTCAGAATCTGGGTCTTGGGTGGGAGAAGGGAGCGGATCCGGGGCTTCAGTAGGTTCTTTAGGTATATCTTCAGGTTTTTTGGCCTCTGGCTTACGAACACAGTTATAAGTTGATAAAAGTTCTGCCATTGCATGCGGGATGGTTTTAGGATTGTCTTTTCGGCTGATTTTGGAGTTTTGCTGTTTTTTGTGAAACTGGGGGTTTTGAGGCAACCGCGGTATGTAGCCACGTGATCTCCATAACAATTTGAACATTTAGGGATCATCTTACTAACTTTATCGCACTGGTGAGTTAGATGTTCTTCCGAACATTTGGCGCATTTTGGCGGCAGGTGACAAATTTCGCTAGAATGTCCAAATTTTTGGCAACGATAGCATTGTTTAACGATGTTTTTGCTTTTAAAGCGCTCAATATTTACTCTAATGTAGCAAATTTCATGGATTTGGTAAATTTCCTCGAATTTATCACGTGGAAGAACATTGACGACGTAGAGGGGCATTGGCCAACCGGTTTTTCTACTTTTCATCATTGAGGCTCTATTGGCCACGAAATAGTGCTCTTTCAGAGCTTCAGTTATAACCTGGGGTTCGGTAAATTGGGGAATTCCCCTTATGACAGCCTTCCTGGGGTTCTGTTCCTCAGGGCTCAGGGTAGTATATGGAATTGTTTTGGAATCAAGGTAGTCTTGGGTTTTACGGAAATCTGCATCAGTTTTACAATGTATTTTATGTAGTTCTTTATCAAGTTTTATCATGGGATTGCTGTCATTAAGTTTTTTTTAATTTCTCTTGCAAGCTCTGTCCAGTTGCCTATAAACTCAATATAGAAGGGGTGAATTTTTAGTTTTTTGAGAGCTACATCAGTAGAAGAGCTACCGGCTGATTCGCCCTAAAGGGGGCTCAGCTAAATCCATGTTGTTTTCATCAAGATTTTTTTCTGAAATGTGGGATTATTTATTCTTTAAGGAAATAGTAGATTTAAGTTCAATTCTTCTACGCTTTAAGGTATCAACAGGGGTGAAGCCGTCGTCTGTGTTCACCCCAATTGCCTTTAGTTTTGTCAAAATATCGATTAAATCATAGTCATGATTATAGATAAAAGTTTTAAATTTTCTTAACTGACTTAGTTTATGGAGGTCAAATGGCTAATTGAACAAAAACATAAGATTATTAAGTAAATTACTCACACTAATCTTGTGTTGAGGATCTGTCAGGTAGTCATCTCTGCTTATAAGTCCCGTTATGTAGGTGTCACAATCTTGTAGGAATTGCTGCACTATCAATCTTTGTACTTCATCAGTTACTCCAGGGAATTCAATCCAAGCAGCTGCCAAATCCGATTTTTCTTCGCCATTCAGGATGCGAAGTGCATTATCAGAAAATTTAAGTGGGTCCTCAGTACCCATTATTGGTGTCGGTGAACCCTCTATCGTTCACTACTTTGATGCATCAAGTTCATAAAAAAGTCACTTATTCGTACGAACCAGCTACTATTAAATGTCACTATCTGCACCACAACTCATTAGTAAATACTCGCAAAAGATCCCGCAAGTTCATAAAACATAGAACTGCATCTACGACCTATTGAAATTTAAATGATCAGCAACGAGAAAACACGTCCATTCTCTCCAGAAGCTAGAACCAACTCGAAATGTGTGTGTATACATGGGTGTGCATTAAATCATTTTTATTTTTTATAAAAAAAAAGTGTTTTTTCATTCCGGTACAAATCATTTATTTGAACATTTTAGTAATAAAGGTGCTTTGAAATTAAAATCGCAGAAGATCTATCAGGTACAGTTTGGTTCATATTATTTTTTGAAAAACATAGCAATAAGGGCCTTGTAGGCTAAATTTTGAGATTTTTGAGGCAATTTTATTGGGCCGCAAGTTTTTTTTTTTTTTTTTTTTTTTTTTTTTTTTTTTTTTTTTTTAACAGCCAATTTTCAGAGAATGACCTATTTATATAAGTAATGGAGCTATGAATAAATAGGAGGAGACATATAGTGTACTGTCTACGAGTTGCGAGTGAAGTAACTGAGGAGGTAGTCACAAGATGGCGACTGAATACCGCCGGGGCAAACTTCTTACCCGTAAAATTGAATCGAAATTGTTGTCTTATTTTAACGTGTTATTCACGGAAATATTTTCAAACAAACATGGTAAAAACTTCTATTTATTTTCACTGATGTCAGTTTTCCTGATAAAATTGTCAGTTCGTTTCAACGGTTGTCACAATATTGCGGAAACGCAGGGCCTGACGAATAATGAAATAATATGAGTAATAATGAAAATGTGTTTCTGCTATTACTTATGACAGAAATTCGGCATTAATAAGGTTTTTAAATAAGTAGAAAATTTCTATGTAAATTTACTGGTGGTGGTTACCACCGCAGGTAATCAGCCTTTGCGAAAGCGGTCACAGTTGAAGCTTCACAATTTTAAGGATATGTCAATTCCCCTTTATTAATAGTTCCATTATATAAATACATAAACATATAAAGTTAATCATATTTATCAGCCTTTAATTCGAATTAAAAGTAATGACGCAATAGTTCAAATTGAAATTAAAATATTCTTTAAAACTTGAAAGAGTAATTAGTGAAAGTCGTAATGCTTTTTTCTTTCATTCTTATGAAAACGATTATAATGACTCCCTTTATTATGCAAATGTATCAGTGAAATCACAATTGTTGAAATAAAGAGAACGAGTAGATATCGCAATTGCACTAGGATCTAATGGTATTTATTTAAGCGGTCCATTAACTTATTAATGCGAATTCTCCGGCGACGAATTTATTCAACTCAATTTGCAAATCAATTTAAAATAGTCAAAAACTTTGGAATAAGAATAATTATTTTAAAATAAGTAACATATCTGATCAAATTGTGTATATAAGTTTGATAATTATGCAATTTTTCTTTTACTGTGTAAAAACGAATCATGTGTAAATAAAATGAATCCGTAATTAACTTTAATTCTAATTTATTTTGGACATTCTCATTCAATATTTAGTTTTAATTATCTCACTGAACATGTTATTTTAGCATAATAGGGTGTTTCTAAATACATGGCTGTACGGACGAGTAATTTTATATTATGTTCGCACCAGTATTTTTCTAATGTAAATTTTGATGTATATATTTCTCTTGCAAATGTTGTCAAAGAAGTGTTAAGGATTTCTATTTTGGGAAAGTGGTTCCAGTTAGAATTAAAAAATAGTCGCCAGTGGCAGCCCTATAAATGCATCTTTGAGATTTTGTTTCGATATTTCTACTCGGTAATTCATGCAGAAATATACTTATAAGTGGAATGTAATTTTGATGGAAAAAAAGAGTATGTTTGTTCTAAATGTAACAGTTCTAAATCTTTTTTTAACTTACTAAAAAAAAAAAAAAAAAAAAAAAAAAAAAAAAAAAAAAAACAGCATATGATATGGAACATCTTCTTTTTACCATATGTGGAATCCTAGAATACGACAAAAGAATACATTTTTTTGTCTATTCTAATTCAAAACAAAAAATATTTCTTTTCGAAACTTTGTAGAATGGAATTTATTTCATTATAAATAAATGTCCCGGATGCAGGCTCACTGGTAGTGTTGCCAGGTGTCACGTGTAAATAGGGTCTCCAAATTCTCTGGACACCACTAATTTCTTACAGTTTATTGCTTCATCTTTAATGAGAAGGGGAACAAAATTACTTTAAAATACTAGTGTCCAGAGCATTTGGAGCTCCGATGTACGCGGGACACATGTCAACACTAGTTACTTGTTTCCACCCTTTTAATTCAAAAATTTTGTTTACTATTGGGTCGATCGGAAAGTCATGTCGTGTTGGGAAAATCATTTCGTACCGGGAAATTCTGCCCTATAATTCTCAGATATCGGAACAAATGTCTAATAAATAAATGATAGAATTTTTCGGTACGAATTGAAATTTCCCAACACAAAATGAGTTTACGATCAACTCAATAATATATCCTTTATTTCATACAGATGTCTTCTGTGATCAAACCATCAGATGTCAAAATGTCCTCTGTGAAATCAGCATTTTAGAACAAAAGAGTAGGTTAAACAAGCAACCTTGGCCGAGAGGAAAAGATGGTAAATGACATATTTGTTTTTTTTTCCCTCTAATTTTTTATGTAAAATTATTTTAACCCTTCACTGCAAGACGTGCCACATCTGGCACATACCTAAAAACACTGTATTTCTTATTATGTGCCATGAATTTGTCCAATATTTTCTCTATCCCTGATCAGGAACAGTCCAAAGAATGGAACGACACTTATTTTGTCTATGTCAGATGGCTGTATTTGACAAAAAATAGAATTTATTCTTCGGAAACAAAAACAAAAAAAAAATTCGATCAAGCTATTAAGTTAAATTTACTTTCATTATTTTTACTGAATACTTAAAAATATTAATATAAAGTCAGTTGCAGAGTGTTATGTAGATAAAATTAATTAATTTAAGCTCATTTAGTTGCAAAATATAGCAATACAATATTTTAAAACCTTGATTGTGTACATAGGGTACGCGCCATAAAATATCAAATTTTAGCTGAAAATTTGAAATTTATTTATTTTTACTATTTTTCCTATTATTAGACCAATATATAGATTTGAAATAATTATTTTCATAAAAATATAAAAAATCGTGCAGTGAAGGGATAACTGCATCCCATCATACTTTTTAACTCCTTCAATGGCGGTGGTTCATTTTTGGACTACTTAATTTTAATCCCTAAATGCCACATTGGCACCAGAGTATTGAATTGAAAAATTACCTTTTATTAAATACGTGAACAAAAGTTTTTGATTATTTTGAAATAAATTGGATTGTAAATCCTGGTCCCATTCTCTAATTTCAGCATCTTTCGAATAGCCTTGTCCCTGAAAGGGTTAAATTATAAGGATTACTTGCTAACAAAATATATGTGATAATAATGGAAGATAAGTGAGTCTTGTACAAATAGTTTTTGCTTTAAAAAATCACTGAACAATAAAATAAAAATTTATCAATTATAAATGTTTGTACATAAATTTAATGGAGGTTCAGTTGCAATAAAACAGCCGCTTCCAAGAAAGTAAGCAGCATAGTTTTTACTGTATTTTTTTTCTTTCGAAAATTTTAATATTGAATGCAGTCAACTCTCGTTAACCCTCTCGCTGCGCAACTCGAGAGTTACTCGGACAACGTAAAAGTAGCAAAATTTGCGCAACCCGAGATTTAATCGGGGATGCATTTTTCCGTTTAATTAACTCTCCTTGATCTTTCCCACCAGTTATTTTTTTATTCTAAATTTTGCATTATCTAATCGGTGAAATTTCCCGATTGAATTAGACGAAAATTTCTGTTTTGAAAAACCGGTGGCAAAAGAATAAAAATTCTTAAAAGACGCTTGTCGCGAAGGAGTTAAATACGCAATTTTGGAAGCTATTTTGATAAAACAATTACGCAGCGAGAGTGTTAATGCATCGCCATTTAATACGTATCACCGGATAATGCTTACAATTTCGTTTCCCCTGTCATATTCTGATTAATGTTAAGGGCATCGTATAATGCGGGCATCGGTGAGTGCGGTCAAAACCTAACCTTCCTTGGAAGCCCGCACTAATAGGAGTTCGCTGTATATCGAGAGTTGGATTTGGTTATTACATTCTTTTGCATTTAGGCCGTTCAAATGTTCAAGAAATGTTATACAAAACTAAGAAAATTATTGATTCGAAATAGCGGTAATGCAAAAAGCGAGACCTGCAACTGGTACAAATACACGGAATAGGTTTTACAAATTTTCATTAAATAAAAAAGGCGATTGAGTTTCGTTGATTTCTGATATCTTTTAATTTACAACAAATCAAACCTACTTTGAAATTTTGTTCTACCTTTGGAATCCAAACATGCGATAAAATACATTTTTTTTTTATATAAACGGATTATTTATTGTCTAATGAATGAAAAAAACACAAACATTTTGATTACGAGCTACGATTAACAAAGATTTTTTAAATCAATATTACCAAATTTTTCTATTTGATAGAACTTTCTTGAAGTTATCCTGTTAAATTTGTATGTCAGACAATATTTTTCGAAATGTTGTACGAACAGAGAAACAAATGTTACTCGGAAGGATATGTCCAAAATTTTAATCAAACTGTTACAAAAAAATCCACTGATAACACAGGGTTGTACACTGGTTAATCACTTAACTGTTTTGACCGAATTGGGTTCGGGCAAGATTCGGGCAAGAAGACTTTGCTTTATTCGTTAATAAAAGGTTTTTGATATCACTAATTTGTAACAGTATTCTTTTCCTTATTAATTGTCAGACATTTTTCGATTGTATAAGTCAAATATTTTAGTACGGAAAAACTGGTGTTCGGCACCAATATTTAATTTATGGTGTCAGAAAAAATGAAACAGTTAAGACGTTAAGGAGTGTTTCACATGCAAAACACGAAAATTCTTATAGAAAAATTCCTCTTTTTTAGTACCACGATTTAATTAAATTTAGTATCTTCCCAAGGAATGATTCTCTGAGTGGTTGACACCATCCGATGCTTACATTTTAAGAATATTTTTTCAACAAAATTCCAAAACAGAAATAATAAGTTTGTGAAGCATTTTTCTACGATGCCGAATGCTTATACGGTACATTCATCATTTATAATATGTTAATAATATATATAAAATATATATTAGTACTGTTTTAGATATTTTCTTCAGTTTATTAAGATTAATATATTATTCGGAATGAAGCAGAATTTGTAAAAGTATTATCCTTTTGGTAACACCTTCAAATACTCAGGCGAATGCAGCTTACTTCGCGCCTCATGGAGACGATATTTTTTAGCGTCCCAATAAACCAGAAAAACATGAATTACAAAAAAAATTAAAATGTTCGGACAGACAGAAATATATTTTCACAAAATAAAATGTGTGAAAATGAAGGCGAAATCAGGAAAAACCTGAGATATTCATCGCGGTTTCGCTCGCTTTCGGTCCACCTAGACTCAAAATACCAAATTACGCAGAAAATAAAATATCAAATAGCATATACTTTCAATCAATATTTTTTCAAAATGGAGTTAAAGATATAAAATCATACAAATTTAATGTTCATTTAACGGTCATTCATTACGGGCCCGGGGAATGCCGGGTGGGTCAGCTAGTGATTATATTTTATTCGGAATGTAGCAGAATTTGTAAAAGTATTATAATTATACTACAAATGATTTCGATGAAAACGAATTATTAAAGTGCTTTGATATTCTCTTCTATATATTAAGAATGATACGCTTGATTCTCGGATAAACAAATACTTTCTGTAATATGAAAAGGATAATACTTCCGTAAGCATCTTGATTTATGTAAATAAAGCAATCTTAAGACATTACTTTCAGTGAAAGTAAGGTAATACATACTATTATACTAAATGAATTGCAGTTTTCAAGTAGTAAGTTTAAAATGCTCAAATCACGAAAAAGTTATTACCTAAAATATCTGTTAGTGATACTGTAAATAACAAATTCGACGAAATCAACTTGTATAAAAATGAAATATAATCAATAGTTTGTGAATATGTACGAGTAAAATTTGATGCTGTTTGTTCATATCTATACATTTTATGTGTAACATTTATATCCGAAGTTTATATGAAACATCGTTCAATCATGAAAACAACTTTCGAAAATATAAAAAGAAAATGAAATTGTATCAAGTTTTCAATGTTATAGAATTAAAAATGAAAACTCCTACTGATCAGAAATTATTTTATTTTGTTCTAAATATTTACGAAGGTTTCAAAATATGTAATAATAAATAACGGAATAATTATGAAAAATGTCTTCATAAAATAAAATGGCTAATATTTTTCATTTTACATTCTATGAGGATAGGTAATTTTACGAGCATATCATGTAATGAACCGGTAGCATTCGATTATCGGACGCGCTAGCGTAATTTTGACATATATATATATATATATATATATATAAAAGTACTTATAAAAAAAGTAGTGTCGTATTTGCCTAATAAAAAGTATGACAAATATCCAAAATGTTGAATATCTGCCTCTTAAAATCTATTAAAAAGAACTATTTCCTCTTTCTGCAAAACTAGGAAATTGCCCTTAAATCCAAAAATACACAGCCCCGTAGAACCCCGACGTATGTCCAATCGATTGAAGACTCCCGGCATTAACGTCATCTGCCCCGAAAATTAATTTTATTACCATTAGACGCAATTTCAACATTACTGAAATCTTTTGCCTTTACGTTCTTTGAAGGGTAAATATTCACGCGACAGTTACACACGTATGATGCAGACACACAGCTAAGATAGTGAAAAAATCGAAACATCTGACTATCGTTCTCATAGACAGTAGAATGCGTCAATAGCCACAGCACAGAAAGACTACTTGATTTACGTGAAATACGTAGTAGATATTCACTGAAAATGATATCACTTCAACGATGAATTTATCCCGTACGACGGGGGGAAGAATCATTAAAGATAAAGAACGAATGTTTGTCGATTTTAAGACGGCCCATTCAATCAATACAGGGATTATTTCCAATCAACACTGCCTACTTTCATAAATGATATCATAACTGATAACATGGCCAGAGACTGATTACAGTCAAAGCACACTTCCATCAGTAAGTTTGAATAGAAGTTTTGTTCTTCTTTTACTACTTTATTCAGGCAGAAGATTGTCTTGTAAAGAAGGCAAAGATATTCTTTCTGATCCTGTGGTAATCAGGCCCTAAATGTGACATGGGAATGAGGTAATTATTAATAATTGTGACAAAGACCAAAACCCAATATCTGAAGAATAGGCTGATTTTTGAAAAACTTCACGAAAAATCAAATGATACGATTAACAATTTTTTTTGTCTCTAGCAATAGCTGGTTTAATCGATTTGGACGTCAGAAGAGGCCACAATTGCTGATAAATAAACAGTCTTTTCATTCCTCAAGCATTTTCAGAAGACGATATAATTAGTGGAATCTTCCCTTGAGACTGATTTTAAAGTGGTTGAATAAATGATTTGAGGGGAAAAAATCCATAAAGGACATTCACAAATACATAGTTATGTAAGTGTGATATTCATATGGAAATTGACAACGTGCATCTAGTGCAACAGATACCAGAGTCCTCAAAGGGGTAGTTTAGAAGACGCCATTCAAATTGAAAATTGACACAGATAAAATAAAATTTGCAGTTAAACAACTGGACATAATTTATAATTTTTGTAAAACAATTTTCGTTCCATATGGCTAAAATGTACAGCAGCCAATATTCAACAAAATCTCGGAATTCCATCTATATGATTTTAGATCAACATTTGAAGAAAACGTTTTAAGTAGCAGGGCCTGAGTATCACATCAGCAAATTTCTACTACTAAATGCGAATATAAAGGAGAAAATGTACGTTATAAAATGTTGGTCAGCGTTTGTTCTTGTGGTAATCATGCACTACTCCTCAGCAAGTGCTAGTATACTACTTACATCAAAAGTGCCAAAACTAAAAAAAAAAAAAAAAAAAAAAAAAAAAAAAAACGTTCTTCAGGAAATGCGAAAACTGTTTCCGAGCTATTGAAGGGTCAGTGGCCATCTTGCAAACTCAACAGCTACCAGGTAGCAGGATTTTCATTAAACTATCTAGTAGACCGGGAGCCAGCAGCAGCATGGACAATCACCTCATCGAGTTCAAGGATGAAATTCTAGGATTCGTTAAATCTTGATTCGTATATTAAAACACAATCGGTCTGCCAAGTCATATCTTGGTGGAAAACAGTTGAAAACCCGAATTTTGCGGCTGACTCGTAGGTTTACAATTGTGTTTTCCTACGCCAAAAGGTATAAAAATATGAAGAATTGGAAGCAGAAAAACACAATGATAAACCTACGAGTCAGCCGCTAAAATCGGGTTTTCAGGTGTTTTCCACCAAGATGTGACTTGGAAGACCGATTGCATTTTAATATGCGAATCCAAATTTAACTAATCCTAGAATTTCATCCGTGAACTCGATGAGGTGATTGTCTGTGCTGCCGGCTACCGGTCTGAAGTACTTTAGGTGATTGGTATAGGCGTAAAAACTAAGTAGAATGGCAGACATAACTGAAAATATTCAATTTTAGAGTTGTGGCAATTTTGAAGCAAGGATGCGATATCAGTCTAAAAGAAAGTACCATGTGGCCACACGTAAAGCATCCCTACTCTGACCTCTCTATATATCGAACTACTCAGCGTAAAGGCTTCAAATTTTGTGTACACACTATTCACGACATGGGGAAACGGATTGCACAAAAAAATTTAGTTCCAGCAACACCGAGAGATTTCGCTGTACAACAGAAAATAGCAATAAAATACAATATATATATATATATATATATATATTACATCATTTCAAAATGCCAAAACACCATAACTTCAAAAGGAAAGTGTATAACTGGCGGCATGAACATGTGATGGCAGCCTTCTGGATCTTTCTGTATGAAATGGGCATCCTAAAGTTTTGTTAAAAGAACGGGTGTCTATTGATGAATGAAACGAAAGAAAGTTGCAGACCTGGAATTTCTGGTTTTTGATAATGGATTTGGAAGAAAAATTTATTTGTTTATAGTTGATGGGTAGGAAACATTATACAGGTATTCATGTTTTGAGAAATTTCATTTTGCGGGTTTGGGGGGGGGGGGGCGCATTTTTATTCTGCATTCATGCTTGTTTTCTTATTTTTTTCTTTTGTTTTTAGTTTAATGATAATTTAAGCATTCCTCTAAAAGACCTTTTTATTAAAGTTTTTTTGTTTTTGTATAGTTAATATTATGTTTGTTAGTTTTTAATTTGAGTTGTTTTAGTTTTTTATGGAATTAGATTAATAAAATGACAATAGTTTTTCAGTATTGAATGCGGGTGAACATGTGTTCAGAAACCTGCAAATTTTAAAAGTGGGGGGTGGAGTTAGTTTTCTGTCTGTCCTCCCACTGATGAAGAACAGACTGTTTTTGTTTTTTTACCTGTCTTTCTTGTTTTTATAAATATTTTATAGTTAAAAAATTTTCTGCAGTTATACACCTTCCTTTTGAAGTTATGGTGTTTTAGCATTTTGAAATGATGTAATATGTTTTATTGCATTTGATATGTGCTGCTGTAGCGCCATTCATGCAGTAATTTATCATTAATTTTGAAATAATATATATATATATATATATATATATATATATATATATATATATAACCAAACACATGAGAAGTAAACGTTTTCTGTTTTCATTTCTATTGTCCTAATGTAAAACAAATTAAGCAACTTAAACTAACATTGTAAATGCAATTTCACTTTGTAAGCTCAAAACCTTCCATAAACACATGGTTTCAAACCATGTTCTGGGTATAAAAGAGGATGAAAACTGGAAAGAAGGTTATTTCTTCTGCAACATTTTAATTATAACAAATCAAGCATTTTTCAAGGCATTAGTCAAGCATTTTTGAAAATCCATCCATTTTTTTTTTTTTCTCCGGATCATAATCTATGTGATTTTTTGCTGTGGGGACACTTAAAAAAATTGTTTATAGGGGACTTCTATTAACTTTTGCTTGCATTAAAGAAGATATTACTCTACTTTTGAGAAGCATCTCAGTCGGCAAGTTAATGTCTGCAGTTGAACAAGCTGGTCGCAGACTGCAGATTATTCATCTTCACGGAAGGAATAGTAATGAGCAAAATTCCTTGCGTAGATAAAGCGCTTGTCACGTGAACATTTTGCACATGATTTGAATAGCATGTGCACAAATTTTGAAGGACCTAACTGAACTCCGAGCAGTTCAGTATACAGAGAGTAGGGGTGTTTTAATTACGATCATTATGTACTTATAAACTGTAAAATTAATTTATATTTATAATACTTATTTATGAATTCATATGCTGAAATTTTTCAAGATCTAAGGAATTCGATAATGAGAACAGGTATGCGCGATTATACTTATAATTTTCAAACTTTTATGAAACATGGAAGAAAATTAAAACTCTTCATGCTTTTTGTCGCGTGAACCATCATGCGGACGTGATTTTCCTAGTTATGAAGTATACCTGTTTTTTTTTTAGATTTTCAAGATATATTTTTTAAAAAATTCCTCATTTTTAAAAAATGTATATATATATATATATATATATATATATTAAGAATGTTGTTTAACGAATACATGCTTTATAATTTTAATGCAATGCATCATAATGTGGACGATATCATAAAGTAATTTACACAAAATTTTGATACGATTTGTATAAATAACTGGTCAAAATTTTATATCGTAGTACGTATTTATAGTTATAATTATTTTTAATTTAACGTAATAATTGTGTGTTTGGTAATACATATCAACTTTTGATTAACATTTAAATAGCTAACAAATGACACAAAATTAAGTCAAAAGACGAACCGGTTAATAATAATTACAATTTAATAGTGTAAAGTTCACGATACACATTGAGGGTTGCTGCGGGTTAGGGAATTCCCTGTCTTTCCCCTTACATAATACAAGTATTTTCTTATCAAAAATTTGCCTTTCGCAATCGTGAGATTATGTAAGTCGAGTTTTTCTGCATAAAAATACTGGTATTACAGCTGAAAGCGTACCAACCCTGGAATTGTCTATTTGGAAACACATTTGCCTGCACATTTATAAACATGGGAAAATTCGTGGTAGAGCACTTCAGTATAAGGTTTCGTGGGCAGTTGTGTGTGCATGGTTTTAGTATAGGACTCTGGAGATTCTTACAATTCAGTTTCTATATTATATGTTCATTTGTATTCATGTCTGAACCTTTGAAAATGTGTTCAGCTAGGTTCACTCTATCGGACAGAAAATTTCAAAATTGCATTTTAACCCCTTAATTCTCGCTGTGTATATTCGCGGACTGTGTCTTTTTTTTCAGATTGTTTGATTCCCACCAGTTTTATAAAATAGTATAATTGGCTTCATTATGATATCATTTTACCTGTCATTAAACGTTGGTTGGTAACTCTTGGAGAGAACAGACGAGTTTTCTCAGTGCTGATCGTTTATTTTTCAAGAGATTGTAGACGCAGTTCAAAGTTTTAAGAACGTGCGGGATCTTTTGCAAGTATTATCTAATGAGTTGTGGTGGTGATAGTGACACTAATAGTAGCTAGTTCGTACGAATAACTGACTGTTTCTCGAACTTGATGCATCATAGTAGTGATATATAGAGGGTTCACCGACGTCAATAATGGGTACTGAGGACCCATTTAAATTTTCTGACAATGCACTTCGCATCCTGAATGGAGAGGAGAAATCAGATTTGGCTGCTGCGTGGATGGAATTTCCCGGAGTAGCGGATGAAGTACAAAGATTGATTGTACAGCAATTCCTGCAAGATTGTGACAACTTCATAATGAGACTTTTAAGTAAAGATGACTACCTGACAGATCCTCAACACAAGACTAATGTGAGTAATCTGCTCAATAATCTTATGTTTTTGTTCAATGAGCCATTTGGCCCCCTAAAATTAAGTCAACTAAGAGAGTTTAAAACTTTTATCTGTGATCATGACAATGATCTAATTGACATCTTAACAAAACTCAAGGCAATTGCGGTGAACTCAGATGACGGCTTCACCCCTGCTAATACACTAAAACGTAGAAGAAATAATCTTACCTCTACTATTCCCTTAAAGAATAAATATGCCAATATTTCAGAAAAATATCTAGATGAAAATAACATGGATTCTTATGAGCCCACTGAAGGAGAGTCAGCCGGTAGCTCCACTACTGAAGTAGTCCCTAAAAAACTAAAAATTCACCCCTTCTATATTGAGTTCAAAGGCAAGTGGACGGAACTTGCAAGTGAGATTAAAAAACTAAATGACAGCAATCCCTTGATTAAACTAGACCGAGATTTACTTAAAATCCACTGTAAAACTGATGCAGATTTCCGCAAAATCCAAGACTATCTTGATTCTAAAACAATTCCTTATACAACACTGAGACCCGCGGAACAGCGCCCTACACTATTAAAAATTTGCAGCATTCTGGCAGGTCATTTGACCGTTTTTTCCGAAAACGGTTACACAACCGTAATTTAACACTATTCTGACCATATTATTGACCATTTTATGGTCAGAATATAATTAAATTATGGTTATGAAACCGTTTTTTCAAAAAACGGTCAAATGACCTGCCAGAATGCTGCAAAATTTTTAACAGTGTAGGAAAGTCGTCATTAGGGAATTCCCCCATATACCGACCCCCAGGTTATAATTGAAGCTCTAAAAGAATATAATTTCGTGGCCAATAGAGCCTCGATGATGAAAAGTAGAAAGACCGGTCGACCAATGCCCCTCTACGTCGTCAATGTTCTCCCACGTGAAAAATTCGAAGAAATCTACCATATCCACGAAATTTGCTACATTAAAGTAGATATTGAGCGTTTTAAAGGCACTAACATCGTAAAGCAATGCTACCGTTGCCAGTAATTTGGACATTCCAGCGAGATTTGCCGCCTGCCGCTAAAATGCGCCAAATGTTCGGAAGACCATCTAACTCCCCAGTGCAATAAAATTGGAAAGATCATCCCCAAATGTTCAAATTGTTACGGCGAGCACGTGGCTACTTACCGCGGTTGCCCCAAAACCCCAAGGTTTCACAAAAAACAGCAGGACCCCAAAACCGTCTGTAAAGATAATCCTAAAATCATTCCGGATGCAATGGCGGAACTTTTATCTTTTTATAACTATGTCCGTAATCCAGAGGCCAAAAAACCAGAAGAAAAACCAACTGAACCCCCTACTCCGCTCCCTTCTCCCACCCAAGACCCAAACTCCAAAAACACTACACCAAATAAGCCAAATGACACTCAAAATGCAACACCAGAACAACCCACTAGCTCTAACTATACTAATGACTTAAAAGAAATATTCAAGACCTTCAAGGAGATGAAAGAGCTCCTGAAATTTAACAAATCCATCCAATGTTTCAAAAATATTGCTAACCAAACTAAAAATATACAAGACCCAATAGAAAAAATACTCATCATTATGAGTGCTATAGAAACCTTAGTCACGGAATTTAACACATTTAATGATGAGCAATTCCTCTTCTACCTTTTCCTCACTAATTTTTTTTCCTGGAATTGTAACTCGTTGCAGAGAAAACTTAACGAACTTAAACTCTTTATTCACGAACATCCCCAAATTGATGTTATTTTCTTACAAGAGACTTTCAGCCCCACTTTCAATATTAACATCCCTGGGTACAGGCTATTCCATACACCTCATGCGGATGGTACGCACAGAGGAGGAACCGCTATTTACATCAAAAACCATCTTCCACACTACCAATCGCGCAACCACACCTTTAATAACTTTGAGTATACCAGTATAAATCTTCAACTTCCTCATATCAATATTAAATTAGCTTCTATTTATGCTCAACCCACTGGTAACTTACCTGTTAATAGTCTTACACAGCTTTTCTCTCAACATCACCACTGCTTTTTCGTAGGCGATTACAATGCCAGAAGCAGACGCTGGAATTGCCATGGAAATTCTCGGCGGGGTGCCTCTCTTCACAATTTAGTTCAAAACTTAAAATTAAATCTTCATGCACCACCCAGACCAACACACATTACCAACGTGCCTGGTGCCCGGGACTCTATCATTGATCTTGCTCTTTCCAAAAATCTTCCCTACCCTATCTACTCTACAGTTATTAATGATCTCTCCTCTGATCACCTGCCTGTCTGCTTTAAAATAGATATTATTAATCCTCTTTCTCCCCCCCCCCTTCCGTGGCTATTGACTGGAATAAATTCACTAATTACCTTAATTCTCAGGACATCACCTTTCCTGATATTAACAATACCGATGACATTGATGCGGCTGTTGAACATCTCAACTCTCACATCACTAATTCTCAAAATTTTTCTACATTTAATACCTTCAAAAATAATTTTGCCTTCGTCCCACCCCGCTATATTGACAACCTTATCAAACAGCGTAATCAGCTCCGGCGACAATTTCAAAATTCAAGAGACCCCTCCATTAAACCCCTTCTCAATATGTTAA
The DNA here is from genome assembly GCA_963932465.1 of Maratus speciosus. Taxonomy (NCBI): domain Eukaryota; kingdom Metazoa; phylum Arthropoda; class Arachnida; order Araneae; family Salticidae; genus Maratus; species Maratus speciosus. Next base: position 216,820,335 of record OZ010794.1, read on the forward strand.
ACAATAAAATTAAAAACAGTCTTTACAAAGAAAAACAGAAAAATTGGAACAATCTTCTCAAAACATTATCTTGCGAGGACAACTCTCTTTGGATTCTTAAACGCAAACTGAATAAACATTACACTCTTATTCCCCCCCTCACAACTAATAATGTTACTGCTTACACTGACCAAGAAAAAGCTAACATGCTTGCTAATCCTTATGCCAACCAATTTTCTCCTAATCCTACCCTTGCAAACCAAGCTCACCTTGATCATGTTAACGAGACAGTTCGGAACTTTTTGGCTACCCCCACTCAAGATCTCCCCCTAAAATTCAACCTATTGTTATCCACAATATTATCAAAAAGCGTAAAACCCCAGGATACGATAAAATTACTAACTCTGCTTTTAGAAACCTTCCTCCTAATTGCATAATCTATATCACTGACCTTACTAATGCTATCTTAAAATATAACTACTTCCCTAAACCTTGGAAACTTTCTATAATCTCTCCTATTCCAAAACCTGGAACTAACCTTTCAGACCCCACTAATTACAGACCTATCTCCTTGCTACCTTCAATCAGTAAAGTTGTGGAACGTGTCATTCGTACCCAGTTGCAGGATTTCATTCAACAACACAACATTCTCATGCCCGAGCAGTTTGGCTTTCGCCCAAAACACTCGACACAACACCAGCTTCTTAGGGTTGTTGAGTTTCTCAGCGAGAAACTCAATGCACAAATTCCCGCAGCTGCCATCTTTCTTGATGTCGCAAAGGCATTTGACAAGGTCTGGCATGTGGGCCTCATTTACAAACTAATTCAGCTCGGTTTTCATCCCAGACTTATACATTTAATATATTCGTACCTTTGCGACCGCTCTTTTCAAGTCCGCATAAACAACATTCTTTCCATTATTCTAATTATCCTAGCGGGCATCCTCCAGGGGAGCGTGTTGGGCCCATTTTTATTTAACATTTTCTTTAACGATATCCCACTCTCCTTGCGCACTCACCTCGCTCTTTATGCGGACGACACTTGTATTTATGCTTCGGCACAACACCCGTATACTCTATACAGGTACCTACAGACTCATATTGATGACTTCATGGACTGGTGTATGCTTTGGCGCGTTGTCATAACTGAAACTAAAACTACTGCAGTATATTTCTCTTGCAAACTAATATTCCCTAGCAGAATCATTATTAATAACACTGTTATCCCTTGGTCAGACCCAGCTAAGTATCTTGGGGTCATTCTGGACCGCCGCTTAACTTGGAAAAAGCACATTCTGTCCATTAGAGGTAAAGTCGCTGGAGCCTTTAACTCTATAAAACCTCTCCTTAACAGTAAAACCTTGTCTGTCCACAATAAATTAATTCTCTATAATTCATGCATCCTTCCCATCATAACCTATGCCAGTCCGGTCTAGGGCTTAACATGTGAGACCACTATGGACACCCTTAGTCTCTTGCACAATTCCAACCTGCGTACTGTCCGTAACGCATCTCGTTATCTTCGCAACTCCACGGTCCGGAGAGACCTAAAAACTACTACCTTACGTAAGCGCATAAACGACTTAAGGCTCGTTTACACGGAGCTAGTTTACTAGCTACAAGCTGGCGAGAAAAGTAGCGAGCGAGTCAGCTAGCGAGATAGTGATCGTTTACACACGAACTTGTTTACTCGCTCAGTAGCCAACTCGCTATTGCATCATTTGCTGCGTTCTAAAGCTGCGTCCTTATGGGGGTTTTTCTGTAAACAATGTTTGTTTTTATATTAAGTGCTGACTGCTGAGATTTTTTTCTCTTTTTTTTGTGCGTGTTCGTGGAAAAATGAAGTGGAACTTAAATTATATTGCCGAGTTTTTAAATGTATACCAAGAATACCCTGTGTTATGGAAGATAAAACACACAGATTACTGCAATCTGCAATACGAAATTAAAAGATGAAATTCGAATTTTATATTCTAATGGTCATTTATAAATTTTCATTAATTTTTAAGGTTTTAAGACCCGTGTCCATTATTGTAACGTTTAATTAGTTTATTTTCAGTAATGGACACCCCATGTAATCATTACTAAAAATGCAATTTCAGTGATGTTTAATAGGGCATAAAATCTTTTAACTGAAAACCCAATTAATCACATTTAATTTTTAAATTGCATTTATTGGAATGTAATAACATCAAAATTTTAAAAGTAGTGATGCTTTTAATTAATTTCACGTGGTTAATAACATTTTCAATATTTTAATGACATATTTTTTTTTTTTTTTTATAACTCTGCCCTGTTTAGTTTATCTGTCAATCAATGAAACGAATCAGGAAACAGATAATATTGTTTAACGGCATATGGAAAAGAGAGGCTCATAGGGTTCAACCCCTCCCCATTTAAATAAAAACAAACTATTGTTTTAACACAACAAACTGATTGGTAAAGTTATCATACAAATTGAATATTTCTAACAGAGTGAAAAAATGCCCTGGCCGGCAATTGAACACAGATCCTTGACTTGCAGGGCCAATGCTCTACTCTACTGTTTAAGCTAACTGGGTCGACAACCGGTGTACATATCTGAGCGAAATATGCTCACCGGTTGTCGGCTCAGTTAACTTAAACGGTAGAGCATTGGCCCTGTAAGCCAATGATCTGCGTTCGCTTTCCGACCTGGGCATTTTTTCGCTCAGTTGGAAAAATTGAATTCGTAAAAAAAAAAACAATTAAGCTACTGAAGTTGTTAAAAATCTATTATTTTCTATCTTAAACTTTTACTTATTCATCTCTCAGAAAAAATGATTGTAATATTAATGAAATCTATGGTAGTAATTAAACTAGGAAATCTGCAGATCAGTGACCTCAAACGCCATCACAGTTCTGCAGTTTTATTTTCAAATTATTTTATTTGGTATTTAAAACATTCAAATCATATTTGTAATACTAATTACTAAAAGTAATTTCAAACAGTTTAACTGTGAAAAACAGTGGGAAATATACAAATCGATGCACTAGTACTCCAAAACAATTTTCAGAATTTTTTTTTTTTCAATTATTGCCTTCTAAACCTTGTACAGTCTCAATAATTTGATAACTGCAATTCCCCGACATTCGTATTTTAAACTATCTATCTAAAATAATTAAAATATTCACTTTGTGATAATTGCGGTATTTAGGTGAATAATTCTCAAACATATTTTAATCGTCAAACATATCCTAAATGTTAAGTTTGTTCGAAAAAAATCTATTTTGTTTCATTCACGCCGACACAAACTACTCCAGTCGACGTTGTTTACATACAAAGAACGACGAACCACCGAATACTCGCAGCGATTTCACTTGCAACAACGTTTACACACAGCTAGTTTACTAGCCAGATAGCTAACACGCCAGCGAGTAGCGAGAAAAGTAGCCGAGCTTTCAACTTTTTTCGCACTCGCTGAGCTGCCAGATAGTTCGCTAGTCAACGTGTTTACACGGAGCGAGTTTACTAGCAGCTTGCGAATTCGCCAGCTTGTAGCTAGTAAACTCGCTCCGTGTAAACGACGCTTTAGCCAAAAAAATTTTTGAAAATGTTTTCGACTTCCCTAATGAAATCGTAGCGGAGCTACCGGATTATGACGCTTTTGAACCCCACCATCGGAAACGGCCCAGGTTTTCCATAATTATGGACACTCAGTAACATCTGAGTTCTCCACGTTATATTTTGCCTCTTATATTTATATTTATTTTTCTTTTCTTATATAAAAAAAACCTCTCTGTATACTATAGAGACCAAAAAGAAAAATTGTAAAACTTTTTAAAAATAATGTATGGCCCTGATTAGTCCCTTTTTTGGAAGGATAATGTGGTCTTTTCCACCCTAGCTTTTCTTGCCCATGCTTGGTGAGAGTTTCTCTGAACAGTACTAACTTTAACTTTCTAAATTCCTTATAGTAGTTATACAACTACAGTTTGACTTTACATACTTTAAGATTCTTGTATTTTTTAAGATTTATCGTAAATTTTCTTTCATCTTAAGTTTTTACTTTAAAATTCAATTTTATTCCTTTCTTTCTTAAACTTCCTTATTTCCTCTTGTTAACTTCTTTTACTCTTCTAGTAGCATTGCTACAGTTTAACTTTATCCCAATGGCTCATTAAAACATAAGACATTTCAATTTCCTAGTCTGTGTGTTAAGCTGTTATCAGCTAGGAAACCCCTCAATGCTGATTACCTGTTCAGTACCTGTTCAGTACCTGTCATTAAATAAGGTGGATATTTCTTTCTCCAAAAAGTGGTGCAATAAGCAATTTGAATTTTTTAAACGGAAATTTAATGTCATCGTTAAGGGGTTAATGCCTAAAAATAAAAAATATATATATATTTCATCCTTCTATCTTCATGAGTCCAGTTGCTCCATTTTTATGGGGCAACTGGACCGAGTAGGTCTGTGTTCCACACTCGTTAGTTTTCTATAATATGGGGTATCAGATCCTATTTCAAAAAGTGTAAATAACTTTAAAAAAATTAAACCAGACAGATCATGTAAATTATATATCAACTAAAGAGCGTTATAAGGGGAACCTTTGCTGTTACGGTGTCTAAAAAAGCACCATATGTGAAATTATTAGATTTGTTTATGAAAAAAAATATAAGGATTAAGTAAGTATTTATGTTATGGGTACTAAATATATACAAGTTATATGGGTATTTTGGGGGAAAAAAAGAAAAATTAATGAACAAACAGCTACGTAAGTACTTAAGCATATTATCCTCATTTCCATTACTTCAACGAAAGTTCGATAAGAACAACAAATCTCCGGAGAATGTAACAATGCTTTAATATCGAACAGAACTATTTTTATTGTTTTCGATTACTTTCTAATAATGTTATTTACGGTTTATTTCCCCTAATAATGTTACTTACATCCTAATAATTTTATTCCAGGCAAAAGAAGAACAGAGAAATTAATTTTCCATAGAAACACATACTCATATATTTATAACTGTTGGGATACATGTCCCACTTACCCCATTCTCGAAAAAAGTATGCGGAAACTTCACCACCGGCCATACATTTGAACCATGAAGTAAATATTTTGGAAGGCTAATTCCTTTCCTCTAAATCATACGTATTTTGTTCTTGCGAACAACACTATCCCTTAAAGACACTCTAAAGACCACCGGAATGCTGGAGGCGTAGCTAAAGGACTATCGGTCGGAATGAACTGTTGCGATGAAGGAAGAGAAAAACGATCATTATGTTGTGATCACGGGAAAAGGAGGCGATAGATTTTGAATGCAAAAGAGGATGTCATGACGATATAAGACGGCTGCAGAACTATCTTTTATAGTTGTGATTTTAGAGCAAGTAAAGCTGTTATTTCGATGTTCAAGATTACGATGTGTTCACATGTAAATAGTCATCTATGTAAATCATGGGTGGACAACTGTGGTACGCTGCACACAACTAAAATTTTACAGTAATCATTGCCTTATCTAATCATCTAATCTCTGCGATTCAAGAAGTTGGCTTTTACATTAAAATATCCGTCGTGCCACAGTTGGACACCCCTGATGTGAATAATATTTTCCTGTAAATAGGGTCAATATAGTCTAGTGTAAAGGTGTAAGATATTTCTGTTCTACAACCATGTATAGATACCTAATAATAATAATGTATTTATATGAATAATCTTTTTTTAAAGATTGTTTAATAAAAGTAGTTACTGTATTTTAATAAAAAGCAGAGAAAGTTCAACCATATCGACGTTGTTTGTAAAAAAAGATACCTAAATTTTCCGCAACCTACTACAGCAAACACTGAATTATGACTGAATTGATACACGATGTTTTAAAAAGTAGAGATGGGGTTGCAATGTTGGCAAAAGCCAAAACTTAACCCCTTGGGGACGAGCGGCAAGTATACGTGCCGCATGAAGCGCTCAGAATCCTTGTTTTTCCTCACCAGTAAAATTTTACTGTAAAATTTACCTTATTTAATCAGCGCATTTTCTCGATTCAAGAAAACATAAATTTCTGTTTTTAAAAACCGGTGACTAAAGATTAAAAATTTCGTAAAAGGCTCCCGTCCCGAAGGGGTTAAAAGACATCAACGGTTTTCTATAAAATAGCCTATGGCCCAATTACCTCATAGGTCCAGTTACCCCGGCATAATATAAACAGCCTCTTGAATACAAACCCGACGCTGAACATTGATCTGAGTCTATCTTAGCAATGTTAACACTAGAAAAGCGGGAATTTTTACTCAAGTTTTATAAAAATATGTTGTACAAGAGTTTTTATTTAAAACTGCTTGAGTTTATTAATTAACCCTTTTTTTCATTTGTATCATTTAAACTTATTTAATAAAGAAATTTCTGGTTCGAAAAGAAATATATTTATTTGGTAAAGGCCAAAATGCCCCTCACAGTCATTCTAGTGTTAAAATGTATCTTACAATAAAATATAATTTAAACACAGCCATAAACAATGATAATAACTATTAACAATTTAATTGAAAAATATACTGCCAAAAAGAAAATTAAATACTATACCAATGGATACTAATTGGACAGTTCCTTTAAATACATCACACATATAGTTTTCATAGAAAACGAAATCCCCAATTTCAAAACTTGAAACTATTTAACTTTTAATAAAATAAAATATTCTTGCTAAAACTTCATGTGCATATACACTTTTGGATAAGACCCTTCATTTCTTCAATAATGTTCTCACTATGCAGGGATTAATTATGAAAAGTAAAAGGTTTAACATTAATACGACATTATTAAAATGCAGTTAAGTTAATACAATTAAAAACTATTGAAATATAAAAAGTAAACATTTTTATTCTTCTTTATATGTTATCTAAAAAGTGCGTATAAAATTCATTATCCGTTAATAAGTTTTTAAAAATAACTTAATAATTTTATTAATAATGTCATAAAATCTATTTTAATGAAATTAGATTTTAAAAATAAATTTGAACTTTCCCTTTTATGTTCGTAAGAAGCGGTTTTCACTGTTTCTAAAAAAAAATGGATTATTTTAACATATAAAATCTTAACAAATGATTTTATTTCTTTTTAAATATGTCATAAAATATTTGGAAAATGCTTTATATTATCTATTTATTTTAACATTCTGTATTTCAGAAATAATTTTAAGGCGAAATCTATTTCAAAAATTACCACCGAACGATCACTAATTTAATCCTATAGACTTCTGTCCAGGTGACATTTTCAGAACATCTCAAGCAAACACAAACAACTTTTGACTTTGAATTTGAAATGATATTCCTTTGGGAGCAAAATAGAATACTGAATAGAACTACCAAATAAATTATTTTCAAGTTATAAAGTACGAAAAATAGATAACAAAATGTTAATATACCATCTCTTTTATTAACCTAGTGAATGTCAAAGTAAAACTGTTAAGGCTAGATGCTGACACTAATTGTGCTCTCAAGTAAAAATTTCTCAGCCTTCACGAAGTAAGAAACACAAATAAGAAAGCATTTGAATTTTTAAAATGTCACATATGTAAGTGTTATTTATATCAAAAATATATTGTCAAAAGCTAAATAAACGTAAACGAAATAGAGTACTTCTGAAGTTGAAATAAATCTAAAAAGTGAAATAAATGACAAAATAACACATATTGTACGGAAATATGTTAAATCTAATTTTATAATAGAAAAGAAAAAAAAAAGGTTGCTGCAATTGCTACTAAAAATTCTAAATCTCATCACAAAACAAGATTGCTCTGGAATTTTGTTGTGCATAGTAATTTATCATGAGCATTTAAAATTTTAAATTCCAATTAATTCAAATTAATTGGATTTTTCAATAAAGCACTGTAACAGGAAATTTAAAATTAACGAAATATATATAAAAATTGCTATATATTAGGTATTTAAGGATTTTAAAAATCTGTTAGAAATCACAGTTACCAACGTCATGATTTTATTCCATAAAAAAATTGCTTTAATTTGAACCAGGTTAAACGCGTTTCAAAATGGTAAATGGTTTTAAAAAACAGTTAAGCTCTTGAGAAAAGGGAACATTGGAAGAGCCAATTTTTTTTTCGGTATTCGAAGGTGTGAGCTATTCAGAGTAACAAATGTACAAATAATTTGTGTTAGTGTTTGAAACAAGTTTGCGCCTATAATGGATCGCGCTTTATAAAGGTTTTATTGCATTTTATTTAAAATTATTTTTCGCGTTTTTACGTAGAAGTTATTTAATTTATTTTCTTTTTTTTTATTTTAATTGCATTTTACGGAATAATCCTGGAAGGTTGGAAGGTATGTAGAAATGCAATAAGTTACATGCAGTAAAATGTCCATAATGCATACTCCACAATTGCGGAAGCCGTTATTTAGAGGACACTTTTCAACTAAAAACATCCCACATCATTATATGTTTATTTTTATTTCTGAAAAGCGAAAACATATGAATAGTCGTCCGTTGGCAAATTCAGAAAGCGGAGATTGTTGCCAAGCCGCGGGTCCTGGTTCGAATGCCAGCGTAAGTCATGAGTTTGGCTGTGTGCTCAAAAGTCTTACATATGTAATGGAAATAAATATAATTGTTATGTCTGGTTTACGTCATCTGCTTCTGCGCATTATAAAGTACCATTTGATCGGACAGTCATAGTTACTGTAGGCCTCAGAGCAGTCTTCACACTACTGTGGACTCCAAACAATGTTCCCAGATCGGGGACATTTTTTGTCCCCACATTGTTGATTATCACCGCTTTTTTGAAATAGAGATATTCGTCCTATTTAAAAATAGTTTAAAAATTCTGAAAAATAAGCGATTATACTATTTTAAAAACGTGGTGACAGTCAAATAATCTAAATATAAAAGCCCCCTATCTGGCAACAGTGACTCCAAATGTCAAATAAACGGTCAAGTGAGAGCATTACTCGCGCACAGAGGGTTCCGTAGAATAAATATATGAATTTGTAATTGTATTATATATATATATATAAAAGTTTCTAAAAAATTACTAAGACTTTGTAATAAACAATACAACGTAGGGTTGGGTATAACTGTATATATTAGAAAAGTGTAAATGGGTATACCATGAAAGTTTAAAGAGATATGGAACCTAAATAATATCAAATATAGCTATTCGTTTAACTCTTTTTTTTAATATTATCCTAATCTGTTTATGATAAACTTTATTCGGTACTGACAATAAAAGCAGTGCATAGTTAAACTTCATTTGGCCTTTCATGAAACTAAATTCAGCGTAATAATATCTTTTATTTCTACAGTGTAGCTAAAACAAAACCTTTGTTGAAAGTTTCAATTTGGCATTCTGCTAAGCGCGCTTCAAATTGAGGTATCAAAGTTGCAACGCCGTATTGGTCAGTGCCGCGTTTTTCCGGATAAGTGTTTAATTAACTTTTAAAGTAACTCGAGGCGTATTGAGAGATACAATCAATGCAAACTATCGCGAATCCCATAGTATTTGTGCGATTCATTCTAATTAAATCTTTCGAGGGCGATTACCTTAAAAAACCGACACCTAATTTTAATTCCAAAACAGACAAACGACACCAAGAATATTTTATTAAAATTTTCCTTTTATCATGTACGTGAAAATAAGCAAGTTCGCATTTTCTAATAAATTCGTTTATAAATTCTGGTGTCAGTTCATTTTACATAAGTTTATAAATAGAATTACCCCGTGCCGGAAAGGTTAAGTGGTCACAGGATTCTTAAAACTTCAAAATTTAAGAAATTTTAATTTTTTAGATGTTAAACTCCTATCTTTTCCGAATATTTTGATGTAATTGTTTCCTTGAAATTCCCATTAGAACAGAAGTTTTCGCTTTTAGAATTATACCCGCTCAATAGCTGAAGCGGCTTTCCGAAACTTTAAAGTCATTATTTTCGAAATGGCGTTTTTTGGGCATAACGCGGAGGATACCTCAAAAACTTCTGAATATTTTTTCATGAAATTTTCAAAACATATATTTCATGTTAATCTGTATAAACTGAACCTAATATTTCCTTTTTATTGTTAAAAAAAATATTTTTTTATATGATTTTACTGTTGAAATTTTCAAAATTTCGTATTAGCTAAATGCAACATTGCATTAAAATATAAAAATGCTTTAAATACAAATTTATTTAAGTTCAGGGAAATTATTACAATCTGAAGTATAAGTAAGCACCAAAATTGTCATTCTAGTTCCAATATTTATTTTGTAATCCTGCGCGTAAACTGTTATGCCAATTTTTTGTTCGACAAATGTCTAACAGTTTCGAGCCACCTATAAATACTAATTCTGTATCTTGCAATTTTTTTAAATACATGAAACGAAAGAACATACTATATCTTTCATCCCAATTAAAATTGTGTTTTAAAATCATATACATTTTCAGACATTAAATGTTGAAAATGGTCTTTTTTTGCATTTTTTCCACTTTTTTGAGCCCTGAGACCCCTTAAATTAGTATGTTTTTAACAATTTGACGTTTATTGCTTGTATACTGTTACTGGACATTACATTGCACATATATATCATTAAAAGTTGTTAACTAGGCATAGAGTACGCCGCCCCTGTCCTTGTGTATGTCCAAACTGACCGTACTTTTAAGGGTTAATGTCTCGGCTAATTACCGATGATTTTTTTCGAAAATCATTATCAACAATGCTTTTATTTTTCTGCAACGATAGGTATATTCAGCAATGCTCAACAATTTTTTCTGAATTCTAAATCGAAATTTGTGTATAACAGAAAAATGTTAATTACTCAAAAACTATGTGACCTAGGGTAATCGCTATAATTTTCCGGCAAGGTTTATATTAACTTCTATTACCTCTAATTTTTTCATAATTTTAGTTTCAGTAGATTTGGAATTAGATGGGGGGGGGGAGCATATTTTTTCGCTACATTTTCAACAATATCTTTGAAAATATAATGCCTAAAATTAAAAGAAATATATTTTTGAGTTCAGCGTTACAAAAGCTTTCACAGGATACCCCACATGATGTACAAAGAAAATAATTTGTTTTTTCAAGTAGCATAATTAGCCCCTCTACTTTTTTACTAAATATATTTATGAATGTTTATTAATCTGAAAATATGTGGGTCAATGATCTTTATTACTTCCCCGAATTTGAACTTTCCACGTTCCATAGTTTGCGAGTAAAATGGCTGTGACAGACAGACAGACAGAAACAGGAGTGATCTTATAATGGTTCCGTTTTTACTTTTTTAGTAAAGAACCCTAAAAATGACCTCTAAATAGCTGGGATATCACGCGGTCCAAAGTTGTGCTCTATTCAGAGGTTTTACTGTACTTGGTTCGGTTTTTCGACTGTCTTAGCTACTGGCCACTAATTGTCATTCCTTAAATAGAAGTCTACTTTTGTTGTAGATAAACGGAATTCATGTTGTATTGTCCCAGAAAATATTGTTTCTTATCTTGAATTATAACCAGTTTTGTAACTCCTAAAGACCCGAGATAAAATAAAAGACTGGTACTATCCGGAAGTTGTTTAAATAGTTGCTTGGATCTTCATAAAGCATAACATTGTAATTAAAAGTGTTTGTGAAAATTTGCATGGACTATGGGGTATGTATCACAAGTGATACATCAGGACATGAAACAATATAATAGATTTTTTTTTTTTTTAAGTAAAATTAATTTAATCACCTTATTCTGAGTTTAAATCATACTATATATCCAACACATAAATTCTGACTGAAAAATAAATTTTATTAGTGTATTGTGGCAACATTACATTCACTTTTTGTTTTCATGGAAGTCCTTGAAACAATTTATTATTGAAGCAAAACACAAAAAAAAAAAAACATTGCAGTCTGTATTGCATTGCAGTACAGTAGTTAATGCTGAACATTTCAAATTTAATCATGGCTCTGATAATCATCTTCATCCGACAAAGAGCGTAAATCGGAATCATTACGATTCAAAAGCTCTAAGATTTCGTCTTGTGTCAAATATTGTACTGGAAAAAAATAAATAAAAAGTTAACAAGTAAATCTGAAATGCAAACACTTCAAATTAAGTTTATATCTCAATAAATGGTTTAAATCTACATAAATTTAACCTTTAAATCTACATAAAAATACAACTCGAAACAAAAACAACACTGACTTAAAAAGCATGAACCCAACATCGTTGTGTCGCATTGTATCACATGTGAACAAACAAATTTTAAGGATTATAATTTTTTAATATTTCACTATAAAGCTATTTTATTTGTATTAATTGATAAAATACACACTTGCAAAGGAAATGTTTATCTTAAAAATAGTTTAATATTTATATTTAAATAATAAAATAAAACTTACTTCGCCGGCGTGACGACATCCTGTTTTCTTTCCAAGACGCTTCTAAAAATTGCGATCGTCGGGAGTACTGTCATCTATAGGATAAACAAAAAAATAACAGGTAATTTTCACTTTGTTCCACAAATGATACAACCGGTCTGAAAATTGCTTTTGCCGTCCAGATTTTGTAAAAAAATCTAAAACTTTTGTATCACATGTTGTACAAGTGGCTTGAGGAGGTTAAATGTTATACGAAATAAAAAAATAAGTTGATATTTTAGATTACATGACATTTACATTATGATAAAACAGGGATGGCCAACCTGCGGCACGCGTGCCAGATAGATACCAGTATTTACGCACATAAAAATAATGCACTGTTAAATGACCGAAGGTCTGCAATTTAAAAAGGACAAAATTACAATTCTTAGGAAACGGTGTCAAGTGAATTTCAGACAAAAAGGTTGGCCACCACTGTGATAAAGTATCTTCTTGAGGGACGGTGGGATAAAATATATCCCACCTAATTTAAACAGGATTCTCACCAGAAACTTTTAACTAAATTTTATATTTTTATCTTTGGGGGGAAAGTTGTTAATTAATTGCACTTACTTATTTAAAAATAAAATTTTTCGATTATTCCGGTGAAAAGTCAATATTATACAAACATTATTGCTTGCCCCTCAAGGGGATAATAGAGTTTTTATCTTTCTTTAATCAGTTTGCTTAAATATATATTGACATTCTTTTGCAAACAATTTGTCGAATCCCTAATTTAGTAGAACATCTTATTTGACCAGGATTTCACAAGAATTTTCCTATTAATCTAACTGTTAAAAATATAAAAAAGAATAAATCCATATAACATTTCGTTATTTCTTTGAAGAAATTAAATATTTCAATATGTTCCGTGCTGACAGAAGTAATAATAATAAAAAAAAACTACTTTTATTATCTCATATATGGCGTGAGTAGCGAGAGATAGTAGCGAGTAAGTAGCTTAGTCAGTAGGGAGAGGACTTGAGATGTAATAAATGAAAATGTTTGACTAAACAATTAAATTAATACTTTCAGATTGCGAGAGTTGCGTGAGAATATACAATGTGCAGATACAAAACAAAATTCATCAAGCAAATTTATGAAATACCTTTTAAAAATTCAGAATACAATAACAAAACTTCAGCATTTAACCTTTTGCACTCCACTGAGACCTATTTGTTGACACGCTAAGTTTAACCATAAATCCACTGACACCTGTACAGTGACATACTAAGTTTAACTACAAATCCACTGACACTCATATGCTAAACAATAAATGAACATACAATAAATAAACATACTCTTAGGGTGTTCCCCACATATTATTTGAAATATGTAAGGATTGCGTGGAGTTTCAGAAATTACCATCTATATTCACAAAAGTATTAAAATTCTTTTCTGAAGCCCTTGTGAGGAATCCAATATACCTCACAAAAAAGGCCCACATATATTCAAACAAAACTCTGTATAGAAAAACACATGTATAAGCATTCTAGCTCAAAATATTCTCGAAGTCTCAGTTTCTGCCAGAAATGATCAAAAGAATCAATAAATCTCAAACAGTTTTACATTTTCACGGAAAATAGACATGGAGATGAAAATAGTAGGAGTTACGGAATTCCTTTTAAGTTGCAAGCTTGCCGTTATTTTCCCAGGCCTACTTGAGAATGAAACTAAACTTGAAACTTTCTCATGCAAGAAGGGAGAGTCCTTCTTAACCCCTTAATTATCGCTCCAGTCATATTCACGGGCGTGTCTTTTACTCAAATTGTTTGATTCCCACCAGTTTTATAAAATAGTGAAATTGGCTATATTTTAGTATCGTTTTGTCCTGTCATTAAATAAGGTGGATAGTATTTCTTTTTCATAAAAGTGATGCCAATAAGCAATTTGAATTTTTCAACCGTAATTTAATTCGAGCGTTAAGGGGTTAATCTATAATCTCGAAGCTTGTTACTGATGTCACTCAGCCAAGGCTCACCGCCATGTGAATACGAGGCCTGAGCGCTTACACGAAAACGGCGTCTGCCGAATGCGGATTTTTTTCAGTGTTTGTACGGTCCTTTAAATATTCGTACCAATATATTTTTTTTTAATTTTTTTCCGCTTTATTTTTCTGAGATTATACAAGTCAGAGAAATCTTTTATATAATACTGGTGTATCCATTTAATTGACCGTACCTACGTAAAAAAAATCCGCCTTCTACAGCCGCCATTTTTGTGTCAGCGCTCAGACCTCGTGTTCAAGGGGTGGTAAAAGGCTCTGAGTGGTCGAAATATAGCCTTTGTTTTAAGGAAAGCGAGTTAATGCGAAGAGGAAGTAAGGGTAGAGAAGAGATGAGTTCTACAGTAAGTGTATGAGTATTCTACAGTAAGTGTTTTAGTGCACCTGAGTGCTATAAAAATGTCTGCCATTTAGGATCTTATATTTATGCTCTATCACAAAAAACAAAATTATCGAAATCGAATACTTCATGAGACAATGGAATTTTTACCTAAAAAGTACGATTTTTCAGGAGAGGCAAAAAATTGTGCAAGAACAATTTAGATATTTCTAACTTGTGTGAAGTTCTTCCACAATTTTATCAAACACGTGAATTAAAGTATATATAAACTCTTGGATTAAATTTAGCTTCATATAATAAATGATGTACTGTTTTAATCCTTATCCGTTCTATGTCATTGCCCAGGTGACTTCCTGACCAGCATCGCTCATCGCTTACACGAATTTTATTCGGTTAGCACTACCTTTTTTTATAAGAAAGACTTTTACTTGTACTTTGACAACATGTGCATACTACAATATTTATATTGAAAATATAGAGGTGCAAGTAGAATTTAAAAATAGAAATAAGTATAAAATGTTAACATAAAATTAATGTGAATAGCCGAGTCTGTGTACTCCCTTGAATTTTTAAGATTATTTCTAATGGTCAGAAAAAAACGGGCATACTAAGGGATTCAAGTAGGTTCAAATAACTTTAGAAGCTGATAAAGAAAAAAAAAATCACACATGTCTCTCCTTAACATCATTAAAATGTATTGCAAAAGATTTTTCCCATACACCATAATGTAACGAAATTATTTTGATTTTCCGTGTAACCAAACTGTAAATGCTGCATACATCATTTACGCTACAGAAAACCTCAATTACATATATCAATTATACGTAAAAATTCTACCATATTTTTTAATCTTATAGCATGGAAAGACGGACAGACTGGCGACACACAAATCAAATTCATAAACATATTTTAACTGTGTGGGAAATGGAAAGCTTAGTGGTAAAACATGTTATGATGCATTTTCTCAAAAATTGTTTTATTTTATGGATGTAAGCGTTATGAGGTATTATATCATATAGTAAATCTAAAGTACTAATTAAAATTCTACTTACAAGGGAACCACTCTTGGTGTTGCTCGCACTGAGACCTCGTGCATTTTAAATCCCTATATTACGAAGTTTGAGAATCGATAAAATTTTTCTCTTAAAATAATATTTCTTGATTTTACAGCAGCATAACTTTCTGAAAATGCAATTTTCGAGACCACTTATCGGACTATTAACACTAAAGTTTTTTAAATAAAAGCATTTAAAAATAAAAACCAGTAAATAATAAGTATAAAATATTGAAAAAAGTTATAAAATTTCCTTCAAAAACCCAGGAATTTGATTTTGAAAAATTGCAACGTTATATTCACATTTTTTGCGGGAAAAAAGTTGGCGGTTGTTTTCAAAAGTAGAGGTTTCCGGCAACTCAAGCCAGATGTCATAGCTGTTTGTGTGTGAGGAGTTGTTTGGACTTCAGTAGAAATTTTAATGTCCGACCTAATTAGGCACAGTAATTTTTATAAATTAATTAATTTACTTTATAATTACTTTACCAAATGACTAATTAAAGCAGCAGTATTACATATTAATCATTCGAAACTTAATTCCATTAGATTTCAAAAGAAAATAGTTTTTATAGAATTATATTTGCTATTTATATATATGTTTCGTCTGCATAGAAAAAAAAAATAAAAACGTAATATTTGTTTCTTATGCTTTTAATTACAAACAAAATCGCAATCTGATATAATTCTAGTAATATGTACTATACATTTTCCCTTCGGATAAACTGGGCGGAAAAATTGTAGTGCCATATTTAGCAACTTAACTCACTTTTGGCGTGAAATAAACAAATAAAAATGTAATAATAAAAAATTAAAAGTATCTATTTATATAAAATCCAAGTCTCTGTGTGTCCCTCACTATTCCGGTAGGACCGCCTCATTGAAATGAGTAATTGTTGAAAAATATTAATGCAGGGTTACCACAGTAGCGCCAAATGTTAGCCAACCTGGCGATAGCTGGCTAATTTGGCGAAATTCCCATTTAAAACCATTAATCTTTCATAATGGAGGTCACCGAAATTTAATTTAAATTCCACTCTTTTAAGATATTTTTTCGAAATCTCTGGGTGAGAATTTAAAGTACATCTTTACATCTTCCTCCCGATGCTAC
This sequence comes from Maratus speciosus, assembly GCA_963932465.1. Classification (NCBI taxonomy): domain Eukaryota; kingdom Metazoa; phylum Arthropoda; class Arachnida; order Araneae; family Salticidae; genus Maratus; species Maratus speciosus. Next base: position 216,837,164 of record OZ010794.1, read on the forward strand.
TAATAAAATAACCGCCAATAGACAACGGTGTACTGTGTGAGCTCCTAACTGTGCGATTTTAATGTGCTTTAGGTATTTTTCCAGTATAGGTGCCTTGGCGAAAAAGGAAATTTGGTAACATATTTTCCGGGAACCTATTCACTGTTTCATTTTACATACACACGCATTTTTTTTCGATATTTATACGATTTATTTAACATAAAAAAGCCGTTTCTCTAATGTTATACAGAAACAGATGTAATTTGTACATAAAAATATCAATAATATACATATAAAACAAACAAAAACGCTCATCAAATTTGTTTTCATAGCTGTTTATATGATTTGACAGCAAATCTCGATATTTTTCCGTTATACGGGCACCATGCCAAAATGTATGCTAATGCGCCAATTATTTCAAAATGCTAAAAGATATTTGTAATTTTATGCCAGCAGTTTAATATGAGTTTTATTTTATTGCTTTATTTTAAAGCAGTTATTTGTTCACTTATTTTAAGTATATATTTGTGATTTGATGAAATAGTTCGTAAAAGTCTGGAATTTTCAAATGTTATATTTTTTAAATGCTCACTTTAGTATCGACAATGATGGTTTTTCTTTTATTTTTCAAATGCTTCAATTCACGATTTTGCGGCAACTATTACGCTTGGCGACAATGGTGTCCACATAACGGAAAAGTACCCAAATCTCACTTTCTGATGCCCAAATTACACCAAGCTTTTTTAAAAAAAATGCCATAGCCCCTACAAAGGAAAAGTACCAAACTGTCTATTATTTTGCGTTATGCGTGTTATAGTGTGTACTATATACAAGGGGAGTGGAGCGAAGAGTTTAAACATAAAATATTAAAGTTTCGGCACAGATGTCATATACGCGCCCCATATTGGCGCGATTTTTTTCTGACGCCAATGTCATATACACAACGGGTACTTAACTGGCGCCAAAGTGTCGTAATTTTGCTTGATATGTTAATCCGGATGTTGTTGTTTATGCTGTTGATGTTTTCGCCAAATTGGCGTCGGAAAAAAATCGCACCAATATATGATAACGTATATGACAACTGTGCCAAAGTTTCTATAAAGCATTAAAAGACTAAAAAATTAAGAATAAAATAAATGCAAAATAAGACTAAAGAAGAAAGAAAAATCATGCGTTAAGCATAGAATATGAAACACTTTCCAACACATCCTAAATGCTTTAACAAAACTTCGTTATTTAGGGAAATATGGTAAATAAGATAACGTTACTTCTTAGATATCCCGTCGACCAATTTCGCCAAATTATATAAATCGCCAAATCAATAGTAAAACATAAATAAAAATATAAATAAAACGTCGAATTAATGGTTTTATTGGCCATTATTGGAATTTAATTAATTAATTAATGGCAACCATTATTGGCAATTTATCTTACAATTTGGCGACAGTAATTTGGCCGACGGGATAACTAAGAAGTACCAAGATAACTAAGTAAATATTTTAGAAAACGCATAAAAAAAATTAAAAATTGATTTCAGCAATTACCGTCCATAGCCAATAGTACCGTTATTACATTCCACTTTTTAGCTAAAATTTAATTTAAACTACTCTTAAAACTACTGAAATCACATTTCCAGATATTATCATCCATAGACGGTTATGTATTCAATTCTTTGCGTGACAATGTATATCATTTTATCTATATTCTACAAACATTTCTTAGGAAACTAAATGCAGTTCAGCGTAAAAATGCATAACTCCTTTAAAAACCATCTTTAAGCAATTTACTCTCATACTCAGTAACCCTTACAGGGCTACACAAAAGAATTCGTAAGGATTACTGAGTATGAGAGTAAATTGCTTAAAGATGGTTTTTAAAGGAGTTATGCATTTTTACGCTGATCTGCATTTAGTTTCCTAAGAAATGTTTGTAGAATATAGATAAAATGATATACATTGTCACGCAAAGAATTGGGGAACAGATGTCATATTCGCCCCATATTGGCGCGATTTTTTTCGGTTGCCAATTTGGCGAAAACATCAACAGCATAAACAACATAATCCGGGTTACCACATCAAGCAAAATAACGACACTTTGGCGCAAGTTAAGTACGTGTTGCCTATATGATATTGGCGACAGAAAAAAATCGCGCCAATATGGGGCGAATATGACATCTGTACCTAAAAATGCATTTCTAGCAATCATTGCTTATGTACAATACTTCGGAGAAAAGTTTCTTGGCGAGAGAGAAGTTTGCCAACGTATTTTCTGGCAACATATTTACTGCTTCATACTCACAAGCAATTTTTTCCATATGTATACAATTTGGCACAGATGTCATATTGGCGCGATTTTTTTCCGACGCCAATTTGGCGAAAACATCAACAGCATAAACAACATTCGAGTTACCATTACAAGCAAAATAACGACATTTTGGTGCCAGTTAAGTAGCCGGTGCGTATATGACATCGGCGTCAAAAAAAAAATCGCGCCAATATGGGCGTATATGACATCTGTGCCGACAATTTAATATAAAAAAAGCTATTTACCCATTTTTATAAAGAAACAGAAGTAATTTTTGCACAGATGTCATATACGCATGGGGGTTGGCGTGATTTTTCTACGACGCCAATTTGGCAGAAATCTCGCTTTCGAATACCAGTTACTTATATATTTTTCAATTATTTGCTATCATTTTGAAAAGGAAATAACTATAAATAAATAAAAGTTTGAATAATAACTATAGAACAAAGCAGTTTATATAATTAAAAAACAGAAAATAAAAGTAAATAAACAATTTATTAATAAATAAAAAACAATAGCCGGGTTACCATAGCAGGCAAAATAACACCATTTTGGGGCCAGTTAGGTATCTCGGTTTATATCTGAAATCTGTGCCGTAATTTGTATATAAAAAAATTATATATTTTTAGAAACGATTTTTTTATGCATATAAGTGCATATATAAACAAAGATAAAAGTTCAATAGCCGGGTTACCATAGCAGGCAAAATAACACCATTTTGGGGCCAGTTAGGTATCCCGGTTTATATCTGAAATCTGTTCCGTAATTTGTATATAAAAAAATTATATATATTTAGAAACGATTTTTTTATGCATATAAGTGCATATATAAACAAAGATAAAAGTTCATTAGATTTGTTTTCATAGCTGTATATTTTGGCAACATATCTCACTTTCTGATGCCCGAATTGCGCCAAGCTTTTTTTTTTTAAATGCGCTATAATGGAAAAGTACCTAAATAAATAATTAACAGAAATAACCAATTATACAAACTAAAACATTTTATTTCGAGATTAAAGCGTTGTTTTTAATTTCGATTAAAAATACATATATCTTTGGATAACTTTAATTGAAATTGGGTTCACGGCTTAATATCTCATTCCATAAACCTAAACAAACACAAGTGATTCATTCATAGTGAAACGTCAAAAATATTAAATCATTGAGGTAATCATTCACAAAGTAAGTTCTCCAACAATCAATGGGCAATATTCTAATGACGTCATAATAGGTAAAATGGTGGCGGTATCGTTTGTTTATGGTTTGTAATCACAAAGATTTAATTTTGCAATGTCTCTTAGTACATTATTTTATTGTCATATTTAAGAGCTCAGAACAAAAGCCTATTTTTTCATTATTTAGTTATTAAAGACGGAAAAAATCATAAATGCATGATTTGAAAATTTTAAATAATTTTCTTTCTTAATACTAAAAAATAACATCGGGAAGTAACAGCGGGTTTAAGTTAAATAAATTTAACTGTTTAATTCTGCTGTAATATTCAAAATAACTGTATTTATTAGATTTCAGTACTCAACATCAGGACCCGATTAAACTTTGAAGTTAGAAGAATTACAATGTCAATTCAGGACCTTTCTTTTGGAGAAGCTTTATAATCTTCAGTGTTAGAAATATTATTCCTAGGACTGACATAACACGAGAACGGCCTGCAATTTTACACAAGTTTTTGAAAACTACTTTATATTAGAAATTTTACTAAAAACTGGTTACTTTTTTGTTATAGCGGCCCACACTATTAGGATTATGACAAGTTGCAGCCAATTTCGCCAACGTCGTAACCAAGATCGTGAAGCACACACATATAATACTATATAATACCATTTCATGAAATCGTATACGATAATTTAATAGTTTTTAACCTTACTTCAAGTGTGTTATTTATTTATTTTTAAGGCTCAACAATCTAAATTGTCCAATATATGAATTTAAAAAAATGTAAACAAAGATTGAATAGACATGACCGTAAAAAGCCACAAATCTGCATAACACTTGGAACCAAACTGTGCAGATTAGTGGTCTTCTACTGTACACAGTTTTTGATAAATGTGTTTCGTTCTTAAAATGTGTTATTTTCATCTATCACTGCGGAACAAGCGAGAAAACTCATATTCTTGCACATGAGTTGTATATATCTTTATATCTAAATTTCCGTCATTTTTGACGGGCTACCTTTCTAGTAAGTATATAAAATATTATTTTAACCGAGAAATTTTATCGGTTCTCTGTCTTTTATGTATAGGGCTACAAAATGCACCAGGTCTGGTTGCTAGGTGCGTGATACACCAAATATCTTTCCCTTGTTAGTACTCAAAATATGTGACGGTGTCTTTTAATATTTAATAATTTAAATGATAAAAATAATTTCTAATATTTAATAAATAAATGTTAATATTATTTTCTAGAAGATTTTAGTATCACCCACGAGTATTAACATCCAAACATATGCTACTAAGAAGGATTTAAATAAATAAGTAAATTACAACAAAACACTTTCACTTCAATTTTCTCGAAATCTAATTTTTGATACATAACATCTTCTTCTACACAGATTTTCAAGTGTGAGTTGATATCGGATGACAAAAAATTCACAAAAAAACATTCGCAACAACTTTAATACTTAAAAGTGTAATTTAATTTCTTCCAATATAATTCTTTGTCAATTAGTCTAAATTTCTGAATGTTTAAAGCGTAGCTTTTAACAGTAAATAATGGCAGATTAAGGATTATGTAGATTAGATACGGTATATTTTAAACGAGAAGTGTTTGAGATAGCCATTAAAATTAAATTATTTGAAATCAGAACCATATAAATCTTTAAACCCTTCATTCTCGCTCCCGTGATATCCACGGGCTATGTCTTTTATTCAGATTATTAAGATTCCCACCAGTTATATAGAATAGTGTGATTGGCTTTATTATGGTATTATTTTACCTCTCACTAAATAAGGTTAACATTTCTTTTTCAAAAAAGTGATACCAATGAGTAATTTGAATTTTTAAACCGTAATCTAACCGCTTGAGGGGCGAGTAATTGCTTTTGACTAATGCTGAATTCCCACCGGAAAATTAGAATTTTTTTTTCAAACTACGAGCTACGCTCGCCAACCCCCGTCCAGACACCGTAGACTCTAAATGCACGCTAATTTGATCGGCTTTAAAAAGATTTCGAAAGATTGAATTATAATTTAAAAAACAGTGACGATCTCTCTATAAACGGATTTCTATTCATTTCTCTTTGATTGGGGAATTTTAACGCCAAATCCGTTGCGGTACTACTTGATTATCCCGTCGACCAATTTCGCCAAATTATATAAATCGCCAAACCACTCGCCAAATTATACAAATTGACATAATTTTTATTTTAAATAACAAAAAAACAAACAAATTAGTACAACATTAATAAAAATACAAATAAAACGTCGAAATAAAAAATAACTTGATGACGTAGACACGTGTAACAACATTTCAAAATAAGCTAATATAAAAGGAATTAAGTAAACAGAGTCTTTGTCTCCTGGTATTTTTTAACAAAGTGAAAAGAAAGTTCTTTTAAATGAGACATTTTAAATTAATCGTTTTTAATCTGACGTAATTTTGAGCAAACTATTCTTTCGCTTTTTAATATTCACGTGAAAATACTTGTGTTAGGAATGAAATATTATTTGCGCTTTCCTAACAAAAATAGTTGAAAAGTATCCTCTTAAAATATCAAATAAATGTCTAGCGCAATTTCTAAATTTAAACCGTTTTGCAATATTATTTTGTGTTCATTTTATGTAATAACTGTAATGTGACGTAAATATGACGTAATTTCTCCAATTTAAGACTTCTAACGCATGTTAATAAATTTATTGTTTTACAAATTCCTTTCTCTCTTAAAATGCATGTGTAATTATAGTTTTTATGACGTAATTTTTAATAAGTTCCTGCTTATTGTACATAATTATTTAATTGTAATTCCAAATTTTTTTTTCTGTTTATAATAGTCACGTGTAAATAAATTTTTAATTTATTTACACGTATAATTTTTTTTTTGAAACAAACATTATTGTTTCCGCTGTTTATACAGTTGACAACAGTTTAAATTAATATCACTTTCTAAAATCTGTTAAAAATATCTCTAGAAATGCTGAAAATCTGAATTTAAAATAGAAATAAAGCCTCAAAAAATTAGTCAAAATAAAAAAAATTAATGCAATCTGCACTCCGGCAAATTCTAATGCATAAAATGATCTAAAAATGATTAAATTCCTATGAACAGTTTTTGGTCCTTTAAAACTTTTTTAGTGGAACGATTTTGTCCAACTTTAGCATTAAATATCTCTTAAAATAATTCTTCTATCTGAAAACTGTCTTCATCAGCGTGTTTATCAAACATTTCTGTATAATAATACCGATTTTCATATTTTTGTATGCATTATTTTTCTTAATATTAACGAAGAAAGACCTCCGGTCACAAAAAATTCAAAAACGGCGGCGGCGGCGGCGGTGACAGCGGTAGTTACATTTTTTTAGAATAGAGAGATTAAGGAAAAGCAATTTTTCGACCTTTTTCCCACCAAAGTTAGAAAAGAAAATTTTCATAAAATTTTTATGGTGTAAATCTTCATTAATCGTAGGTGGAATAAAATATATCCCACCGCCCCTCAAAGGGTTAATGCGACCATTAAGGGGTTATATAAATTTCTTAGACAGATCTTTAAATCAATAAGACTAATATAATGCGTATTCGTCCCTGTTACTTGCAATTTGACGATTCAATAAAACATTAGACAATTTCAGATACGAAAATTTATTTCAGTATATTGTATTAGGAAGATTCGTACAATTTTAGTTTCTTTCATTTACATAAAAGTGCACTTTAAATATTATACGTTTCGAAACATTTAAGGAAAATTGGATTCAAATTTTAAATAAATACGTAAATCTTTATTCTTGTTACTTAAAGATACCTTCACAAGTAATTATTTTTATCAGCTTTTAATCTAAATTAAAAGGCAACACACCGCCTCGAATTCAAGTTCTTAAAACTTCAAGAAGCTTTTACCTCTGAATGAACGCTCTGTAATATCTTTCTTTTCTCTGTTTTTAAACAGATAACTATTTGAACTTAATTGCTGTGAGAGTAACTAAAAACGTCAAATATTTTGAAAATTATTGTATAGAATATATTTCATTGCATAATGAATTTTAGTTTACATGTTAATTAAATTATTAATTCGGAACTTTCATTATGAAATTGTTTGACTGGTTGAACAGTTTAACTTCGAGTGTTAGAGGCGGGAAAGACATCAGGTACTCAGAATGTTCTATATTCAATTAATTTGTAAGTTTTTGTTTAAATAATTATAAATAGATTTGGAAAACTTGATACTTAACATATGAAGTTATTTTTAAAAGTATTTGAAGGGGTGAAGGAAATATCACAATACTCAAAGATAGTTAAATCAAAGTTATTTTTTTTTTACTTAACCCTTAAATGCCTACTGTTGTCTTCCGGCAACATACTATCTTACAGTACATTTATGGGTTACACACCAGTAATTGTGCAGAGAATTACTAGCTTTCTTCGATGACAGAAACTCCGTGTTAAGATGAGACAAAAATCTCTATTTTGAAAAAAGTGGTGTGAAATGAAATATTTCCATTTTAAAGAGAAAAATAATTCCGGTATTTAAGGGTTAACATACTTACTGAAATACTTACTACTTTAACTTTTGCTTTACTTACTTAAATTCTTACTACTTTTACTTTACTTACTTAACTAAGCTTGATATTTTTTACATAATGTTACTTTCAAAATTATTTGAATGACTGGGCAATGACTGGGAGTCCAAGCAATAGAGACCGTATAGGGGCTCTACCTAGCAAAATTCATGGTAGTTCTGGAAAAAGGCTTACTATATGTTTTTTGGGTCGCTGAATCCGAATTTTTAACTTCCCACCAAAATTTCTGCCGGCAACCCCCCAAAAAATTGATTTTTTATTTGGTTTTTCAGAAAAGCGCGCGGGGAATGTTCCGAGGCAGCCCCCTCTCTCCCCATTTATCCTACGTTATAATGTCATCTATCCTATTTGTTGGAAATTTAGTCTAGTTTCTGAATTTCGTAATGCTTTTCACCTAAAAGAATAAGAAATTTAAGTTAAGGACATCTATTTTGGGGGGGGGTTTCGGGGGGGGATTTTGGGGTAAGTTAAAAATTCGGATTCAGCGACCCAAAAAATTAAAGTAAACCTTATAAGGAAAGTTCGGAGGGGAGATGGGAGGGCGAATGTAAACGTGTGAGTGGTTAAGTGGAATTGCGCAACTTAGTCCACGCAGCACCGCGCGCATGTGCCGAGGCAGTTCTCCCCTTCCCCTTCATCCTAAGTCATAATGTCATATATCTAACTTGTTGCACATTTTATCTACTTACTGAATTTCTAGATACTTTTCCCCTAAAATAATAACAATTTGATTTTTTTTAATAAAAACCTTTTTTTTTTGGTGGTGGTGGTGGGGGGGGGGCATTTTACCAAAATTTGGGGGGGGGAGGTTGCCGGGGGAAATTTTGGTTGGAAGTTACAAATTCGGATTCAGCGACCCAATAAACATAAAGTAAACCGATTTCCAGAACTACCATTAATTTTGCTAGGTAAAATTCCCTATTGTCTGGACTAAAGGGGAAATATGACAATACTCACAGATAGTTATATCAGAGGAATATTTGAAATGTTGAGGATTGATATGACAATATTGAAATAGAGTTAGATAATAGTTATAACTATTTTCTTTTTAAAGAGTGTTAATTCCACTGCTTATTCCTCTTTATAACAATATTCAATTGTGTTTTTTCATAGGACTTTCATCGCTTTTTCCCATTTAGCTCTCTATAGATGCGGGAGGAATTGCTTTCAATGAATTGTCTTCATTTTTATATTGATATAAATAATCCAAATGATAATATTCCGCTTAAGTATTCCGCTCAGTACTCTTAAACTTGGTAAAAAAAAAAAAAAAACTTTGCAACATTTTACATCTTAAAATGTATACGATTTTAAAACACCTTTTCATTTGGATGAAAGATATAAGTAAGTTCTTTCATTTCATGTATTAAAAAATTGCAAGATACAGAATTAGCATTTATAGGGTATTCCAAACTGCCAGACATTTGACGAGCAGAAAATATGTATAATAGCTTACGGCGCAGAATTACAAAATAAATTTTACAGCTAGAATGCCTACTTATACTTCAGATTATAATAATTTCTCTCAACGTAAATAAATTTGTATTTATAGCATTTTTATATTTTTAACTTAAAGTTATATTTATGTAATACACATTTTAGAAATTTTCAACAGAATAATCACGTAAAACATATTATTTTGAACAATAAAAAGGAAATGTTAGGTTCAATTTATACAGACTAAAATAAAACATAAGTTTTGAAAATTTTTAGCCCATGTATAGAAACAAACAGCATGAAAAAAAAAAAAAAACATAGCCAGGAGCTTGCAACTATTGTCTGTCCGCGTTGCCTGGGGATTGCGAAAATCATCAAAATATCGTAGGAAAATGGTGGTTTCGTCAAACGAATGTGAATTTCGTCAAAGGATCGCAGAAAAAAACACAATTTTTCCCGAAGGGTCCTTTAGAACGCATATTTCGTTTAAGGATCATGTGTTCGAAAATATTTGCCGTACACGTTTTTCAAGAGTTCAGAAGCGAACGATACCTGGATAAAGAAAACTTGAGCTTCGCTGTCGCCTGTGAATCGGAAAAGACTCCGTAAGTAATCTTCAGTTTTTCCTGCATCCAAGGACATTTCGCAGTTTGAACGTTATGTTCTTTTTCTCTTTTTCTTGTTAACTGTTAAAGTGACTGTTTTATATTGTGAGTTCAATTGAGAGCTGTGAGCTCGTGTGTATTTTTAGACGGCGTCGCTGTCAAGTGTGTAACCAAGAGGGTTTTTATTCTTTTAATTAAAGGTTTTTACAGTCCACATGTTTAGAGTTGTGTTTCATGAGTGAATACATAATTAAGAGTGAACCAGTCGCGGAAACATAATGGTCCGTCGAGCGGTTTTTATTTTATTTTATTTATTTTTTTTTTTTGAGAGGGAAAATAAAGATAAATAAGTGATTGACGAGATTTAAAGGTGGTTTAGTGTTCAAGATTGGAAATTTGAAACTAGTGCTGGCGAAGTTTGGGTGCATGGTTGGTTGGATTGCGATACCTCTGCATTATTGATCAAGGCGTTTTTAAAGTTTGGTGAGTTCGTTCATTTATTTAGATTTTTATTCATTATGGATAACTTGAGTGATTTTTTGTTTAAAAAGAAGGGATTGAAATAGAGTATAACAAAATTGGAGAATAAGATTAATGATTGTATTGGCGAAGCAGATGCTAGTCAAGTAACATTGTTTGAAAATAGAATTGAAAGGTTAAGAAGAATTGAGTGAAACATTTAATGCGATTTTTGTTAAATGTGACAAAAATGATATTGAGGCGTACATTGAAGAACAGCAGACAGAACAGGATAAACTTGGTAGTATGTGGATTAGTGTTAACCCGAAAAAGTCGGGGATTACATTAAACGAAAGTAGTCAGAATGCAGGCGTTTTGAAAACTCAAGCATTTGAAATTAAATTGCCGAAGCTTACACTCCCCACGTTTAGTGGTAATTTGAATGAGTGGTTGTCCTTTTATGATTTATTTAGGGTTAGTGTAGATTGCAATGAAGGTTTATCAGACTGTCAAAAATTACAATATTTAAAATCAGCATGCAGAAATAGTGCACATAAGATTATTCAGAGCCTTCCAATTTCCGATTCAAACTATAAGACAGCGTTAGAACTGTTGAAGGAGCGATATTCAAACAAACGTGAATTAATTAATGCATTGATAAAGAGATTTATTGGAATACCTTGTATTTCGGATACTGCACAGTCTCTTTTAGAAAGTGTAGACGTTATAAATGAATGCGTGCGTTCATTGGGAGTACTTAAATAGGATGTTGGCGGTTTTTCAGAAGTATTGATGGTTTATTTAATTACAGATAAATTAGATAAAAATACGAGATATTGGTGGGGAAGAACACTTAAAAAGGAGGAATTGGGAACACTCGAAAATTTATTGTCTTCCTTCAAGGATCATGCTAGAACACTTCAAAATAGTAAATCCTCAGTAAAAGAAATTAGAAAACCTAAATTCACTACATTGTTGTCTGCTAGTAATTGTTGTGCTTAATGCAAGGAATCGCATCCACTTTACAAATGTCAGTGATATTTACAGTTAAATGTACAAAAGAGAATGGATATAGCTAGAATAAATGGTTTGTGCTATAACTGTCTTGTGGAAAAACACTATGCTAAAAAATGTAGGAATGCGGCTAAATGTAAGGTGTGCCATAAGCCTCATCATAGTTTCTTGCATATCTCACGAGACATTGGTCCTCAGGTGCAGAGTGCGGCTGAAACACCGTTTGCTCCTCTTTCCCCGAACGCAACAGAATTTCGACCGAAACAAAATGAGTTATTAAATCAAATTTCTTGCGCTGGCACCTTTGAATTTCGAAACAATTCTGGGTCGGGAATACAATTAATGGATAGAAAACAAACTTTACTTTGTACAGCAATGATAAGGGTTCCTGATTCGAGTGGTAATCTTGTAAATTGCCGAGCGTTGCTGGATAGTGGAAGTGAAGCCTCTTTTATAAGCGAAAATTGTATGCGAAAACTGTGTTTGCCAAGGCGAAAAACTAGAGTACAGGTTACATGCCTAGATTCTTATTGTGCTGAAATAAATGGAGAGGTAAATTTGAATTTTCCTCCTCATTTTAATTCTGAATTAAAATTTGTCACTAAAGCATTTGTGATAAAAAGAATAACATCAAATGTGCCTACTCCTTCAAATATTGTGAATAATTTTAATGATTTAGTCCTGGCAGACCCACTATTTTTTTAATCAAGACCAGTGGATATTCTACTGGGAGTTAATGTATTCTTTACATTACTAAATGGCAAAGGTGTGAAAAGAGGGGAAGCTCTGCCCTTCGCTGTAAATTCTAAACTTGGATGGATTATTACGGGGACTACCTCATTTGATACGAAGCTTTGTACATTTGCCGTCAATAATATTCAATTAAAATTAGATAGCTTGGTGCAACAATTTTGGTCTTTAGATTCTGTTCCGGAAGTGGTTTAGAGGAGGAGGCAGAAAGAGGAGCAGGAGTGTGATGATCATTTTAAACGCAATTATTTTCGAGATAGGTCTGGAAGATTTGTTGTGAAACTCCCATTTAACGAGTCTCCATCTCGATTAGGTAATACTAGAGAAATGGCTATCCGGATATTTCTTTCGTTAGAACACAGACTGTCGAAACAACCGTCTATTTATGAAGATTATAGAAGGTTTATGAGAGAATATTTTGAATTGGGTCACATGGAATGTGTATCCAAGTCGGAGGGTGCTCCTTCAAACGTGGTTTATTTACCACATCATGCAGTAATTTGGGAATCGAGCACAACGACAAAATTGAGGGTTGTTTTTGACGCTTCAGCTAAATTTACTTCGGGTGTATCTTTGAAAGACATTCTTATGGTCGGTCCACGTACACAGCAGGAGCTTTTCCCAATTCTTTTAAGATTTAGAACCTTACCTATAGTTGTATGTGCAGATATAGAGAAAATGTTCTGACAGGTATTGATTAATCCTGAAGATAGACATTTTATAAGGATTCTTCAGAGAAAAAGTTCCCGAGATTCTATAGAGGATTACCGTTTAAAAACAGTTACTTACGGTACTGCATCTGCCCCGTTTCAGTCTACTAGAGCTCTTCATCAGCTTGCCTTGGATGAGAAGAGTGAATTTCCCTTGGCAGCTGAGGCAGTGTTAAGATATTTTTATGTAGATGATTTATTGTCTAGAAGTCAGAAGGAAGAGGAAGTTGTGGAATTAATCGATCAATTGACATTATTGATGAAACGAGGTGGTTTTAAGCTGCGAAAATGGATCTCTAATGTGCCTGGAGTGTTGAAAAACATTTCAGAAGAATGTAAGGAAAGTGCGGATTCATTGTTCTTAAAAAATGATAGTGGAAAAAAAAATTAGGAATCCAGTGGAATTTTCTAGGGGATTTCTTTTGTTTCACTACTTTAGACCATGAAAAGAAAAATAGATATTCTAAGAGAGATATCTTGTCAGAAGTCGCAAGGGTGTTCGATCCATTACGCTTGCTATTCCCTTGCGTCGTTTTCATGAAGATACTGTGGCAGGATTTATGGAAAACTTCACTTACCTGGGATGATCCCATTAGTGAAGAGTTTGGTAGACGGTGGACGTCGTTTAGGGACGACTTAAGGTCAATTTCTCAGTTGAAGATTCCTCGATTTGCATTGGCTGTAGATAAAACAGGACTTCAGATTCATGCCTTTTGTGATGCGTCGGAAAAGACGTATTGTGTGGTAATATATACGCGTTCAAGTTCTAATGATGAATGAATAACGGTAAATCTTTTGACATCTTAGACTAAGGTAGCACCGATTAAGACACAGTCCATACCACGACTTGAATTATGTGCGGCTCTTCTTTTGGCAAATTTGCTAAAAATGGTTTTACATCATTTGAACTTTACGAATACAGAAGTATTTGCCTGGACTGATTCTAGAGTTGTATTGACATGGCTTTCTTCAGAGCATCATCGATGGCAAACATTTGTAGCTAACCGTGTTTCAAAAATCCAAGAGACAATTCCTAATGTTCCGTGGAGTCATGTTCCTGGACTTGAGAACTCTGCTGATTGCGGAACAGGGGGTATGTCGCCGTTGGAACTAATAAATTGTGAATTATGGTTTAGTGGCTCTCAGTGGTTAAGAGAACCATTGAATAGCTAGCAGCCTAATGAGTCATTTAACGGGAAGACATTCAGGAGATTGTTTTAAAAGAAGAAAAGCGAAACTGTGTTGTAAATGTGGTTGAGCTTAGTGATCATGTGATTTTCAGATATTCCACTTGGGATAGACTGATACGAATCGTTGCGTGGTGTCTGAGATTTGTGGACAAGGCAAGGAAGTTATCTAAGAAAACAAACGGTTTACTCTTGACGTCAGAGCTTTCGAGAGCAACGACGATGATTGTGAAATTGGTACAAAATCAGTGTTTTTCTGAGGAGATAGTTGCTTTAAGTCAACATAAATTGCTAAACCGTCCGAGTAAACTTTTAACATTAAACCGGTTTCTGGACTCTAACTGTATTTTGCGGGTTGGTGGAAGGTTGAGACATGCTAATGTTTCTGAAGCTCAGAAACATCCAATACTTTTGCCTAAGTCTCATCATATTACGTCATTGCTTATTAGGCATTATCATGTAACTTATCTGCATACTGGTCCTCAGCTTCTTTTAGCTGTACTTCGAACAAAATTTTGGATTCTGAGTGGTTGCGATGCAGTAAGAAAAATTATGAAGACATGCGTAAAGTGTTTTCGTGCTGCTCCAGCTATTGGTACCCTATTGATGGGTGACCTGCCCGCCATGCGTGTCTTGCCCAGTCGTCCATTTTAGAAGACAGGAGTTGATTATACCGGACCTTTTATGTGTAAAGCGAGAAATCGTAGAGGCATTAAAGCGTTTAAGAGTTACGTGGCCATTTTTATTTGTTTTTCGACGCGTGCTATTCATCTTGAATTGGTCTCGGATTTGTCAACTCTGGCGTTTTTGGCTGCACTGAAGAGATTCATTTACCGTAGAGGCAAGCCGGCCGAACTATCCAGTGATTGTGGTACAAATTTTAGGGGTGCCAGTAGGGAATTGAGAGAATTATACGAATTTATTTCCTCCACCATTAAAGATCAATCCTTACAGAACTATGTAGCTAATGAAGGCATCGTCTGGAAATTAAATCCTCCATAGGCTCCACATTTTGGTGGGCTGTGGGAAGCTAACATAAAGTCTCTGAAATATCATTTGCGTAGAACAATGGGAAATTCGTTGTTCACACTTGAAGATTTCTCAACTTTATTGTCACAAATTGAAGCTTGTTTGAACTCGAGACATCTGTGTCCGTTGTCAAATGATCCAAATGATTTACAAGTTATGACACCAGGCCATCTTTTGACAGGTGCTTCTTTGACAGCTATTCCAGAGCTTGATGTTACTGAGGTTCCGCATTCACGACTTCGTCGTTGGCAACTGACGCAGAAAGTGTTTCAGAACTTTTGGAAGCGCTGGAGTGTATAGTATTTGTCTCAATTGCAACAACGCCCTAATTGGCTACGTACAACAACAAATTTAAAAATTGGTGATTTGGTGCTCATTAAAAATGAACTTGTGCCAGCGCTTCAATGGAAACTGGGAAGAATTATCCAAACCTTTTCAGGTAGTGATGGCTGCGTTAGGGTGGCCATAATAAGGACTGCCACGGGAGAGCTTAAACGTCCTATTCACAAACTTTGCCCTTTGCCCCTTGATTGAGACTATTTAATTGCAACCCTTGAAGGTTTCAAGGCCGGCGGTGTATGTTCGAAAACATTTGCCGTACACGTTTTTCGAAAGAGTTCAGAATCGAACGATACCTGGATAAAGAAAACTTGAGCTTCGCAGTCGCCTGTGAATCGGAAAAGACTCCGTAAGTAATCTTCAGTTTTTCCTGCATCCAAGGACATTTCGCAGTTTGAACGTTATGTTATTTTTCTCTTTTTCTTGTTAACTGTTAAAGTGACTGATTTATATTGTGAGTTCAATTGAAAGCTGTGAGCTCGTGTGTGTTTTTAGACGGCGTCGCTGTCAAGTGTGTAACCATGAGGGTTTTTATTCTTTTAATTAAAGGTTTTGACAGTCCACATGTTTAGAGTTGCGTTTCATGAGTGAATACATAATTAAGAGTGAACCAGTCGCGGAAACATCATGGAATATGTGAATTTCGCCAAATAAACGTGGAAAAAAATATGAATTTCATCAGATGATTGCAGAAAAAACGCATTATTTCATCAAAGTGTTGCGGAAAGCGTGAATTTCGTCAAATAATCACGTAAAAAAATATGATTTTCATAAAAGGATCACAGAGAAAACGAGAATTTCATCGAAAGTTTGCAAAAGTGCAAGTTTCAACATAAGATCCTGAAAAAAAAATATGTAAATTTTGAAATCGGGAGATCTTGAAGCTTATTGGTTCATCAGTATCACCTGAACCGTTAGTCAGCTAAACTTTCTGTTATATAACTAATTTGTCGCATACATTCGGTTGCACCTGTGCTTCTGTCAATATATTTTAATTGTAAGGTAAGTCTCGCTTGCTCTGCTGTTTATTTCTTTTTGTTTTTCATTAGTATTTTTGCATTAGCTGTTTAAAATGCATCCTTTTTGGCCAATATATCGATTTTAACATGGTTTACCATTTTAGAGACGAAAGATTCGGGCAGCGGCTGCCGAAAAAAATCAAGTCTGAAAATATCGAGGGTGTATTACCAAACGTCAATCAAAATTTAAATCTAATTCCGTTAGAAGAGAAGTACCATACCTTGACGATGTTTCAGACCCTGACTAGGATCCCTTTTTCTAATCATTAAATTATTGATTTTTTTTTATTTTAACTGATTGTTTGTTTTTTGTGTAAATATTTAAAAAAAAATTTTGTGTGAAACTTTACTTTTATTTTATATTTAATGAATTTTTTGGCAGTTGTGACCGAGATTTTACCTGCATTCGTAACAATTTTTTCAAGATGGTAGAAAAACTTCGTTTTTAAATCTTTATGTTACTTATAAATCCATGTTTTCTATTTTTTTTGGCAAAATCATTGGTTTAAAAATAACATAAACATTTAAAAATGATGTTTTTTTTGCCATCTTCAAAAGATTTTTGGCACAATTTTTTTTGCCAAGTGGCACTCTTCCCTGAATTTTGTCAAAGAAACGCGAGAGGTGTAATTCGTCAAAAGGGCACAGAAAAAATGCGAATTTTGCAACAAATCCCGATAAAAGCACTCATTCCGTGAAAGAATTGTGAAAAAAACAGTCATTTCGTCAAAAGGCTGTGAAAAAAACATGAATTTCATCAAAGATGTGCGGAAAAAACGAGAATTTCACCATAAACATTAAATTATTGATTTTTTTTTTTTTTTTTTTTTTTTGCTTGTAAATTTTAACTGATTGTTTGTTTTTTGTGTATTATATTTTATTTTATTATTTTTTTTTTTTTTGTACGAAACTCCCCTTTTTTCTGAATGGTCGTCTCATTTATTGGTATTTAATTATATTTATCCTTTTATTTTATATTTAATAAATTTTTTGGCAGTTGTGCGCGAGATTTTACCTTCATTTGTAACAAATTTTTCAAGATGGCGGAAAAAACTTCGTTTTAAAATCTTTGTTACTTATAAATTCATGTTTTTACATTATTTTCTATTTTTTGGGCAAAATCATTGATTTTAAATAACATAAAGATTTAAAAATGATGTTTTTCCTCTATCTTGAAAAGATTTTTGGCACATTTTTTTTTTTGCCAAGTGGTACTCTTCCCTGAATTTTGTCAAAGAAAGGCGAGATGTGTAATTCGTCAAAAGGGCGCAGAAAAAAGGCGAATTTTTCAACAAATCTCGATAAAAACACTCATTTCGTCAAAAGGCTGCGAAAAAAACACGAATTTTATCAAAGATGTGCGGAAAAAACGAGAATATCGCCATAGAGTTGTTGGAAAAAGCTTATTTTTTTTTTTCCGCGCATGAGGTGGTTCATATTTTCTTCTTTTGAAGGTTGACTTTTTCAAACACAATTTTTTGAATGCTTTTGATGACTTGCCACTATCTGAATAACCATGCATATCAATCACCTGTTTAAATGGGGGCATATGCTAGTTTCAGATATAAACTAAAAATTTTTACCAAAGTTCTGGTTTCATTGTGGTGTTTGGGAAATAAAATTAAATGGTTTCATAAACGTACCACCGCACCTGTAAGGGATAAATGATAATAATGCCAGATTATATCATCTAAAGTGTTTGAGATGCCTCCTAAGCTTGAATAATAGATATGTTTTCATTAAATTGTGAACAACAGATTTTGAATCATTGCAATAAATTACGATACCTTAACACCTAAAAAGTAGTCGCAAACTAATTGGTGACATAAATAGTAGTATATGAATTAAGAGATTCGATATACGCAAACGTTGCGTTTATAAAAATTGCTTATTTTAAATAAAAGCATTAAAAGATGAAACTATAATTATTTTTTGTTGAATGTGTAAAATTACATTTTTGTAGCTTCATCTTGCATATTCAGTTGCATTTGCAAGTGAGTTATCTTAAATAGATATTTATACTACAGTAAAACCTCTAAATAACGGACACCCCGGGAGCACGGAAACTGCCCTCTATTTGGAGGTGTCCGCCATTGGGAAAACCTCAGAGATTAAAAAAATTGCTAATAAATGCTTAATGCTTCCTTAATTGACTTTTATAGGTCCTAAAACCTTTATTATATGATTATTCAAAAATTAAAATTATTTTCTTAAGCAATAAAACTGAAATAAAATTGCACATATCTTTATCCACTGTTTACTACAGTCTTACGAAAAACATCTGTTACAAAATTTTGCTTTTGCTTGCAATTACATGTAATTTGTTTTTCAATGTGAAGTTTTAACTCTGTCAGTAGTTTTAATCCTTCTGAGTCATCTTTTTTTACAAAAAATTGTGTAACTACTCATTGTATTTTGCAGCTTTTTCGAAATTCTCGATATTGCAGGAATCATCTCCAGTTTCGGTATCTGTTTCGCCATCACTAATAGAGCCAGCTTTGTCAAAATTCTGAAGGGATATAATCGCACACATCAACTGATTCTTCTTCAGTGGGTAACTCATCATCAATATTAATGAAATTTTCGGCGGTTTCTTCACTCCTGATACATTTCATTAATTCATTTATTTCGCTTAGTTCTCCATTTGTGTCGGAAATGTGTGTTTCATTTTCTTTTAATATAAGGCCTGATTTTCGTAAACATTGTCGTACGCTTTCCGGTTTTATGGTTTTTACAGCTGAGGAAATCAAAATAGCAGCAACGAGAGTATTAACTAATTTTAGGCAGTTCTCAAGTGTATTCAAAGCATCTAACTTTGAAAAAATATGGCGTAATAAAAATTTTGTGTACCAGGCTTTAAAATTGTGTATTACGCCTTGATCAAGTGGCTGGCATACTGAAATTGTGTTTGTGAAAATAAAAACACAATTTTAACATTGTCGAATTTCAAAGGTTTTGGATGAGAACTTGCATCGTCTAAAAACCAGATATCTTTTCTTTGTTGTTTTTTCATCCTATTATCAAAGGAAGTTAACCAATCGATCATTAAAGGACAGGTCATCTACGGTTTCTTATTCGTTTTCCACACAATACAAAATTTATTGAATGTTCTTTCGGAAACTCCTGGGTTTTCAGATATTTTCCAATAATAAGAGGGATTTCAAATTCTTCTAACACACTGCAGCATAATAAAATAGTGATTCGCTCTCTTGGCATTTTTCCGCGAGTATAGTCACCCTTTTTAAAACACGAAGTCTTAGTCTGAAAATTTCTCAAAAAGAGTCCGGTTTCATCGACATTAAAAATATTTCTCTCCTCATAACCTTCACAAATTGCAGTCGTTCATGCCAATCCACTACTTCTTTAATATCTACCTTTTGCTTCTCCACATATTGTTTTGAAAGAGATGTAGTGCCGATATCGGAACTTTTCCAGCCACCCACTGAAAGCCTTATAAACGTGTAATCCTAGTTCTTTAGCGACTTCTAAAGCCTTTTCCCGAATCTGATAAGAATGTTTTTTGAATGAACTGGAGTAAACCAGTTCAGAATTATAGAGCCAATTTCAATGGAATAAGTCTTCCCCAATTTCACATTTCTGGTGTTCTCGTTAGAGTTAGTAATCCACAAATTTCTTTTTTCTTCTTTATTTCGTAAAGTCTTTATCACCTGTGTTTTACCTATTTTAAAACATTCAGCAAGTATCCATAAACGCAATTTCTCCGGGTTTATCTCAATTTCAATTTGTTTGAATATATTTCGGGTATTCTGCAGTACTATGAACATTTTATAAAAGATGAATTGGCGGATAATATTGTATTGGAAACTGATCGCTATGATGAGAAATGGGGAAATGTTTTGGCGAGAAAGACAGATTGGAATGGCAGCCTATTTCTTAAAATAAAATGCTTTTGTTTCTTGCTCTTACTACTGTCGAAAAAATTGTAAAAAAAAAAAAAATGTTAAAAGTAAAAGTGAAAGAAAATATATTTTGAACTACACTTTATTCGTTAAAACCCAATTTATTCGCGATATTATGACGTACAATAGGTACAGCGAATTAAAAAAAAATTACATTTTTGGAATAATGAAGCTCAGAATCCTCAAAATCCACCTAATCCGAAACTGTACAAAACTTCTACTGTTTGTGCGCATCTGAATGATTTGTAAAGGACAATTATCAACATCAAGTCGTTTATGTGAACACCATTTTCTGGATGTTATGACCCCTACGGACAACCTTACACACAATGAAAAATTTGTTCTTCCCATGAGAATAAATATGGAAACAAAATTATAAAATAAACGAAATATGAATGCAAGGACTGTAATTTAGGAATATGCATGTCATGTTTCAAAGTTTTCCTTATATTGAAAATTTACTAAATTTTGAAAAATATATTGAATGCCAATTTTCAAATTAAATTTGAATGAAATTATCGTCTTCGGAGTAAGATAAAAATATATATATATATATATATGTCTTTACCTTTACTTAAAATGAAACCGCAGGTTGCAACAGCTTCTCTGCACGTCGTGTGTGCAATACAATTAAATAAAAGATAAATAAAATTGTAAGTTTTTAAAATGTTATCCATCCTGAACACTTTGAGGAACAAAGCACCTTCATTGCTTAAATGTCGAAATAAGAGATTGACATCAGAATTTATGAACAGATTTTTTTACAAATAAAAAAGAGCCGAATTTCACAAATTTGCTAAAGAAACATTTTTGTATAAAATTTCTGGGATTATTGGATTTTTGAGTATTCAAATTAAGGGATTTCATATACTTCAAACCACCCTTAAAATGGTTAAATATTCAGAAAATACCCTTTTTTTTTACTAATGAACATTAAATAAATTAAAAAAAAAATCGACGATTTTTGAAGGGATTTTCCCAAAACTGCGACGATGAAGGGGTTAAACATGGTTCGTACGGGTACCGTTGTTTTCAAGGCCGTTCATCAGTGTTATTTTTAAAAAAGATAAATCTAGTTTAAACGGATGAAATTTCGCCTTATTTAAGGAGTGCTTTTCCATAAGAAAATACTGGTACCGAAAAATATCTTAGTCTGGGAATATAAGGACCCGTACGAATCCTGTAAAATATTTGCTTAAATTTCATTCCATAGACTCGGTAAAACAAACTTCTAACCGTTATGTCTTTTAACCCTTTAGTGCGCAGCTTTGCATATATGCAAACAACAGTGTTTTGAATTTAATAGATTTTTTTTATTCGTATATACCTAATTCACACCAGAAAAAAAATAAAAATATTTGCTTTAATTAATAAGAGACATTCCGTATTGTGAATACATCGAAATTAACCAGTGAAACTTTCTGGTGAAAAGGGGGACTTTCTGGGAATTAAAGTGTTGAAGGTTAAGTTTTATAAAATAAATTAATAATATAAAATAAGGTATTTGGACCCATACTTATTAACATATATTTGCAATATTTTAGTGTAAAACAGCCACACGACAGTAGTTTTTACTTATATTGCAGATGTGCAACAGAAGAAAAGATTGACGTATTATATGAAAAATGTACGTCTGATTTTTTTTCATCAATTTTCCTGCTTAATAAACCATAATCATATATAATTTTTTCGAAATAAAATCAAAAATCGCGCATTTAAGGGTTAAGTTCAAGTCTTAATTTTATGTCGTTTACATTTTTAACACATTAACCAACACAGATTTCGAAAAAGTTGCTTTTTTAACACCTCTTTGACCTGTTGATAGTGTTTATCGAGTTGGTGTTGAATTCTCAATCCGGTAATGTTTGTTAACTTATTCAAAGTGTTAATTATATATTTTTTAAATTCAAAAATATAAAATGTTAGTTATCTTTACAAGTTAAATGACAAACTTAACCCATTGCGCTCGGCTTCTCTTACACAAATTTTATTCGATCGGCACCACTTTTTTAAAAGAAGTTTCGTTCAAATACACAATTTCAAAAATGCTCGGATTAAATAAGGTACATTTTATTTTCCTTTATTACTGGTGCCAAAAACAATTTTGCAAAGAAAGATTATGTCTCCGCAGCGGAGCCCTCGAGTGCAAAGGTTCTAATTAATAAACATGCATGTATAGCAAAGGTATTTTTTTTTTTAAAAACAAAAACATGGTAATAACTGATAAATAGTTTCGTTTCAAAACAACGAATTGCCTTCAATGAAAATATTCATGTCACACATATTCGTGTGGTACTATGGCAAAGGAAATCTTTCTGACACACATATTTATGTGTCATCGCAGTAAATGTGTTAAAACGATTAAAAACTTAAACAAATAACAGCTCTGGAGGTTGAATTTCTTCCCACTTAATTTTAACTCTCAAATATGGTGTTGACACTAGAATTTTTAAAGAAAATTTTCGTGTTATTATGTATTTGAATAAATTCATTTAGTTATTTTCAAATAAATTTGATCGTAAATTCCCGTTCAATTGTGACATTTGTGGATTAAAATTAAGTAGTAAGAAATTCCCTAAGCGAACATAAACGGTTTAATGTATTTTAAAAGTTTTTGCATAAATCTTGGAGTTCGGAATAAATTTAACTTTAAAACAATGCTCGCTGGAATTTTTTGAGCGTAATCTAAATTAGAAAATGGTTTATTTTATGATGCTTTTGAATTTATTTTTAATAAATATCTCGTTTATCATGTTTAAGAAAATGCAAAGTGAGTATAATGGACACATATTCAATTCCATTTCATTTCTGCAATATTAAAACAATATTTAATTTATGTGCAATAAAGTGAAGAACTAAAAATAAATACTACTAACGAATGTAAAATTTGAATTTACCTTATTTTATGTTGATACATCTGCTGGAAATAAAGATCTATAAAATATTTATTATGATATAACACATGAAAGAGAGAAATTAAATATATATATATATATATATATATATATATATATATATATATATATATATATATATATATATATATATATATATATAAATATATATATCATTTGAGTAAAATATTGTAAAGATTACCCAAACAAAATACAAGTATTACGATTGTACTAAGAATATTTAATTTGTTCTTCTAGTTTCGAAGAAAAATATTTTACTTTTTATATTGTAAAGAAGTAGAATTTCATAATATTGTGGTCTTTAAAGTGGGTATGAATGTTTTTAAATGTATATATAATTATTCAATCTTGACGACACACCATATATTTTAATATTAGCTTAAATGACTAAAATAATAAAAGAATAATTAATTTCAAAAGCATTAAATAAAACATTAATTAATGTAGTAAATAAAGCATTAATTAAAAAACTCTATAAAAACTCAACACTAGAACTACCTTGAGCAGTCATTTTGACGGGTACAATATGAATATGTTTCGGTTCAAACCATAAATTTGATTATGAAATAAGTTTATAAGAAAGGAAGAATATAAACATTAAATAATAAAGTTAAACTGTTTTAAATTTAAAATTCCGGTGTGAAATATTTTTTATAAAACTTGACTCAAATTTCCGGTAGTTCTAGTGTTAAGAGATGACGTATATTAATTATATTATCCCGATAACAACAATGCAGAACAACAATTGTCTTGGTATTGGAACTGAAAACTCACTATAATGTGAGTCGACATATGTCATCGACATATATAAAAAAAAGCTGTAAATAAATATAAACTGTCAGGTTCTTTAAGGTATTAGCATAGTATTATAATTTTTTGTACCGATGTATTCAGCGGACTAGAGTATCGGATAAATTTACAACATATAGAAGTTATTTAATGGAAAATTACTCTGCAAAAACCAATTTAAATATTAAATATTATTAATAATAATCAATTTAAGTATTTTTAAAAGTAAAGATTATTTGAATAAAGCGTCGCAATACATATAGAATAAAAAGAAAAGATTGTTGTACATTAGATTCTTTAATTGAAAACTCTTCGATATCAATCATTCATATATTCTTTTACTGTGCTTATAATTTTTACAATATTTTTCATTTTTACTGATGGAGTAAATCAAATGGTTTCAATTAACTTACAATAGTTCAAACATAATTAGTGCAACACGCATTATTATGATTTAAATATTTAAATGCAAATAATGTTATATTAGTAACAAAAAATGTTGACTTCTTCTAGAATTTCCTCTTTTAATTTCTTTAGGAGAGTAGTGAAATTAACGAACTGCTGGCCTAAATAAAAAAATGGAAACTTTTTTTTTGTAATAAATAATCCTCTATATTATTACATGAGTTAGTTTAAATAATTAACTTTTTCTTCAGTTACATTGGGACTATACGTTTTATCAAAAGATATGAACAATCAATAAGCTTAATCCTACAGAATTTGCAAATATACTTATATCACTTCTACTATTGTTTTCCATAAAAATTGAGATTGAGAATAAAATTAACCTTAAAAGATTGTTCCGCTATAGTTTATGTGGGAAATATAAATGAGAAATACTTTAGTTCAGTAAATATTTATGCTCCTGTTGAATTCTCGTTGAAAAGTACCTTAATTTTTCTAGCATACTTAAAAGTATGAAAGATAGTACAACACATACTTTATGGATTTTATTTTATTTTTAACATTGTAACTGCTTTTATTTGTGTGTAATAATAATAACCTGCATAAAAGAAATAAATATGTTTCACAAAAAATCATTTTGAATTTTACATAATTTATGTTGATACATCTAATCTATAATATATCGTTCAATCTATAAATATTACAACTGGCATAATAAACAAAACTGAAATAATAGTGTTAATTTACGAATATTAAAATTGTTATTTTTAGTTTCTTACTAAAATATAATAAAAGTAAGAATTTACTTTTTTTAATGCTACGCAGTAGACTCTCTAAATTTGATTTACGTAATTTACCGTAATTTACCGCGTATAATCCGCAGATCAATCATTTTTTGACCCAGAAATTTTATTTAATAATTGAAGACAGATATTTAGCACGATCTAAAAAGTTACATTTTATGAAATAACATTTCTGGGTCCAAACATGATTGTTTGATCAGCGGATTATACGCCGGAAATTACGGTATTTATAATGTTCATAAATGTTATAAAGAAATAAAACATCTCTTTTTTCAACACCGAGATAGTTTTAATATTTACTTGAATGAGAAAACGCATAAAAAGTAAATAAATTTCAACAGCATTACATTTCTGAGTAGAATAAAAACCTTACTCTAAAATTTTTATAGACAATATTATGTTAATACTTTATCTCCCAATATCACGGATGAATTAGGGTTAACATGGTAATAAGAAAAAAAATTATTATGATGTTGCCATCAACGTACTTTTTAAAAATTGTTTGAAACGAGTATAATCTTTGAGCTAGATTAACACTAGAAAGCCTGCGAGCAGTCATTTTGACTGCTACCAAATAAATATATCTCTATTCGAACCAGAAATTTTTGTATAAAACTAGTTTAATAGATACAGAGAAGGAAAAAAAAACATTTAAATGGATAAGTTAATAATTTAAAATAAAAATTCTGGTGTGAAATATTTTTCTAAAATTTGAGTAAAATTCTCGGGTCTCCTAGTGTTAAATTATATTTCTAAAATATAAGGATGATATTTCCTCTTTCTTGCACACCAGTATTTTGTTAGAGAAATAGTTATATTATTTAATCGAAATATTTTTGCGGTTTAATAGATCAGAATTTTCTTTAAGAATATACTGGTGTGAAAAAAGAGGAAATCTCCTCCCTGAAATAGTATGCTTTTTTTCACCCGCTATATACGTAGCAGACTAAGTGAAGTAATAAATTTACAACACATTGGGATTATTCTAAGATAAATATTTCCTGCAAAAGAGATGAATTTTAACACATTGCACGCGGGAAATATTTCTAAAATGAACACTAAATTTACATTCACAAATGTCACTGTAAATCAAAACTTGCTCAAAACCAAAAAAATATAAGCATGCTTGGATTACACCTTCTTTTTTCGACCGAACAAAATTTCCGGTACCAGTAGTAATTTCTGTCCCTAATCCACTAAAACGTACACGTACGGTTCCCGCATACAAAGTGTTAATATTTTTAACGAACAGATTAATTGCATAAAGCGTTAAAAAATGCATATTAAAAATGATGATCTGGTCTCTTTCCTTTAATTAAAAATACTTAGAAATTTCTCATTAATATAATGTTTATGCTTGTATTTTATACTATATTACATCATTCTTATTGAAGTAAATGGAATATTTTAAATTGCGTTAAAAGAATAAAATAATAATTAATGACACATGTGCTAATATGACTTAAACGTTTTAACACTATTTCTACCGGTGACAAATGGCACCTTTTAAAAGATTTCGATTAAGGATTTTTCATTTGTAATTTTTAATACATTAAAGACAATTTTTAGGCTTTTTACATTTACAAAATACGAGCAAATTAAACATAATTTAAAACTTTAGAAATATATCATTTGACATAGGTAAAAATACTGTTAAATCTCTCGCTGCGTAAATGTATTGTCAGAAAAGTTTTAAAAAATGCGCTTTTATTTTATTACATATTCCAAATCTACGTAAATTTTAATGTTAAAATAAGTAAAAAAAAATTGTAAAAGAGCTTTTTTTTAAATATAGTATTAGATCATGAAAAAAAAAGATTATCAGAAAACATAATATGAAGAATAATTATATAAAAGAGAAATTCTGAAAATTAACCCTTGTTAAATGCATTCCCGTAGAAATCGCGAGTTGCGCAAATTTTGGTAATTTTACGTTACCCGTGGAAGTAACGGGATGGGCAGTGAGAGGGTTAATGATATATGCATTTTTCTTATAATAAAGATAAAAATATTAAAAATAACGATTTATTATTTTTTTTTTAACAGAAAAAGAAATTATGTACATTTTTTTCATCATACGCATTTACCTTTATTAATGTATGAGAATAGATGACTTAATTTAAATATTCAATATTCATTTACTCACATTGACTTAATATAAATATTCAATATTCATTTACTCACATTGACTTAATATAAATATTGAATAATCATTTAGTCACATTGACTTAATGTAAATATTGAATATTCATTTAGTCACATTCCTAATATTTTTTTCCCTTCAAGATAATTAAACAACCAGCTTTATTTCTCAGAAGTTGCAAACAAACATCTAAGTCTATGACTTCTAAAAATGCTTTGCATACAAATTAAAGCTGGAATAAGATTTCCTTTGAAGAAAGCATTATGCCACTGAAAGTTATGAGGGAATCGTAAATCAGAAAATTCTTTATTTCAATAAAAATTTAGGATATCTTTGGGTTCTTGTTTAGGAAATGTTTTTAGCTGTTTATATTGTTTAAAATATGAAGAGATTCATTTGCGGCAGTTTGTAACCTTTTTAATATTAACATCAAATCGAAAATTGGTTTATGTAGAAAATATAAATAGTAAAAGTAAATACTTCTAACAAAAATAAAATTTAAATTTAATATTTTATGTTCCATCCTTTCGTAAAAGTATATGTATTAGTATAATATGTGCGAATTTAAACTGTTAACATTTTTATAGATGAGAATAGATGACTTAATTTAAATATTCAATATTCATTTAGTCACATCGACTTAATATAATTATTCAATATTCATTTAGTCACATTGACGTAATATAAATATCCAATATTTATATTACGTCACATATTATTAGTCACTTCACAATATATTTTTCCTTGAAGAAAATTAAACATTCCAGTCAGCTTTAATTCACAGAAATTGCAAATAAACTTCTAAGTCTATATCTTCTAGAAATGCTTTGCATACAAATTAAAGTTGGAATAAGATTTTCTTTGAAGAAGGCATTATCCCGCTGAAAGTTATGTGGGAATCGTAAATTAGAAAATTCTTTATTTCAATAAATATTTATGGTGTTTCTGCATTATTGTTTAGGAATTGTTTTTAGCTGTTTATATTGTTTAAAATATGGAAAACTTCTTTTGCGGCAGTTTGTAACGTTTTTAATATTAACATCAAATCGGAAATTGTTTGTATGTAGAAAATATAAATAGTAAAAGTAAATACTTCTAACAAAAATAAAATTTAAATTTAATCTTTTTACTTTTTATCTTTAAAGTCTTCTTTAAAGTCTATGTATTAGTGTAATATGTGCGAATTTAAAATGTGAACATTTTTTTTAATACTGTTAATAAATACCAAAATTGAAATAATAATTAAAAGATCTTCAACAATACAATTTCAAAAAGAGCATTTAATTCTCTTTCTACACTAATATAATTCAATGATCTGTTTGTCGTGTAAATATTTTCTTAACTGAAAATACAAGTGTTGCCAAGAACATAAATATTTATTGTGCGAAAACTATTATAATTAGCATAAGTGCCAACTCTTACGCTATTTTGTACCGCAAAAAATTAACAGAAATCGTTGTTCTATTTAATTCGCAGATAACAAAAATTTAAAAAAAGGTAAAATTTACTATTAAATTTTCATTGTGCAAAAAAGCGTAAGGTTTGGCAGCTGTGTAATTAGACACGCGGTTTTTTGGTATTTTATAAGTAGTTGTATAAATTTTTTAATAAACCACATAGTTCATATAACTTCAACGTGTACTCCATAGTTACGTCGGAGAATGACATCGCGGTATTCTAGTTTTCGCCAAGTGTTCTCTAACACGATTGTTGTAACTGTACACACAACATATTTTATCCTAGCTTTCAGTTCTTCAACGTCAGCTACATGTGTGGCAAAGACTATGTCCTTGATATACCCCCAAAAGAAAAAAAAACAAAACAAGCGGAGTAATGTCAGGAGAGCGTGGAGGCCCTGCTGTTGATCCTCCGCATAGAAGCGGACATAGAGCGGCCTCTATTGCACAAACTGTTATATGTGAACAACTATCAAATGATGCAAATATTACTTGATTGCATTGAACGGTTATTTTGCAATAATTTTTTTATAAGCATTGCCGGATTTTTGTTCATTTTATGTTTAATATTAAATCAAAACAAAATAACTCCTAAGAAATTTAACCCCTTAATTCTCGCTCCCGTGATATTCACGGGCTGTGTCTTTTATTCAGATTATTTGATTCCCACAAGTCTTATAAAATAGTGTATTTCGCTTTATTATAGTATCATTTTACCTGTCATTAACTAAGGTGACTATTTCTTTTTTTATAAAAGTGGGGCCAATAAGCAATTTGAATTTTAAAACTGCAATTTAATGTGACCGGTAAAGGTAATAACCTTAAATATCTTCTGGGTTTTAATAGCTTACTTGCAGATTTTTTTATTTAAACGTTTCGTCTATGGTGTACTATTAATATTTCATGTCTTTTCATCGAGTATTATTTTGTCTAAACAATTACTTTTGTTACTATTTGCACACAGTAATGATAGTATATGTCTATGCATTTCTTATTATGATTTCATTTATGTTTTGTAATTCAGTAATAATAATAAGAAATTGCTTAATTCTCTTTGCTCCGTTGGCGAGATTTTTATTTTAAACATATATTTCACTCCTTAAATTAAAAATACATATTAATTTTATGAAAGAATAAGTGCAATAAAACGCAAAATTTATTAGAAATATGTAATATCTGTTCAATATTTCTGTACTACGATATTTTCCAAACGTAGTCAGAAACTCTTCCTTAGCCCATTGTCATATAAATATGAATTGAACAGTACGCAAAATTACTACATTCGTTAATTTCAGATAATAAGATATTCTTTAAACTTCAGTAAATCCATTTGGATAGCTACGATTAACATTAACATAAAAGTAACATTGTTCTCAAAGTAAAAAAAAAAAAAAAAAAAAAAAAAAAAAAAAAAAAAAATGGACCCGAAAGGGTTAAATATATCTAACAAGAAGGAAATTATTTTCTTTTGTCCTCATTAACAAAAAGAACTTTTAGTTATTATTTATTACCTTAAAATATTTTTTTACGTTAACCTGTTCAGTGGTAAAATATTTCTGTTTCTAAAATTTTAAAAGGAATGGCACAAGGGTTTACGAACAAATTTACTTGAAATCAACCCAAAGGCTTTTTTACAAGTATTATAAAAATTGTTTTTATTACAAAATACTGTACCATAGTGGCATTTGGGGATAAAATATACAATGAAATAAATAATGTATCGCTACCTTTGAAAGGATTAAAGGATGACCTTCCATAAAGCAAGTTTTCGAACCAAAATATGGTTTAACACTTTAGTAGTGCATAGCTTTGCATATATGCAAACAACAGTGTTTTGAATTTAATAGATTTTATAAAAATTTGTATAAACCTAATTCACCCCAGAAAATTAAAATTGCAATATTTGCTTCAATTTAATAACACATTCAATTTCATAAGCAAAAATAACCGTTGAAACTTTCTGTGAAACTTTGAGATTCTCTAAACTACGTAATTTCTGAACGTGTTTTATCATAGGAATTTAAAGATTAAAGGTTAAGTTTTATAAAATAATACTTATATAAAATAAGATATTTGGAGTCATACTTATTAAAATATTTACTAATTTGCACATTTTAGTGTAAAACAGCTACACGACAGTAGTTTTTACTTGTATTGCAGTTGTGCAAAAGAAGAAAAGATTGACGTATTATATGAAAAATGTATGTCTGATTTTTTTCATTATTTTTCTTGTCTAATAAACCTTTCAGAGAATCATATATAATGTATATACTCACGTATAAGTCGACCCCTAAATTCCTGAGAAAAATATGTTACATACTAGTATTTTCTTGTAGCCATCTTCAGCTTATTTAATATCAGCAAATTCTACATTTAGATAAGACGAAGACAACTTTTTTAAAATACTGGTATTCAGTCTGTTATTCCTCTCGAAGTTTGGGTCGACGTATACGTGAGTATATACGGTAATTTTTTCGAAACAAAATAAATAAAACACTCATTTAAGATCTAAGAAAGAATTACGTTCTACTTATTTAATAAACGTACTATTTAAAAAAATGAATGATCATCATAGAAGTTTAGCCAATATTTTTATCTAATTAGAAAAATTTCTATAAAGTTAAGATATATAAAATGTATGCCCCTTTGGTAATAAGCCCTTATTCTGAGGACACTGTACATTCAAACTCATTCAATTTCTTAAATGATTCCGAATGGGAAGAATCCCCAGAAAGAAAAATAACTGCAACCAAATTTGAAAAAATACAAATATAGCTGGTAAAAATTCCATCTTGGAGCTCATTCTCCTAAAAGTGCACTATTCCAGTCCGACAGCATTTTTCAGTATTTGACATAATATTTTTGAATTAATTTATATTTTCTATTAATAATGAAATAATACTAAGTATGTTCATACATTTTTTATAGTTACTTTGTAGTTTTTATTTCTTAGTTCACAGTATGTGAGATGTCGCCACCGTGTCACGCCTTAAGACAAATGTTACTAGGGTAAATGTTTGATTACTAATTTAATTGAAAAAAGTAGTTATATAGTAATTGTTCAAGCTACTACTATTTCAAGATCTTTCTAACTTAGGATAATTAATTACTTTCTTTGTGTTTTCGTTTGTTTTCTGAGTATGGAAAGCAATGGCACACAATAAATTCTCACTTCCATATTCCAAATATTAAGTTCCATTTTTTGGATAACAAATTGAAATATTATCAGCACATTTTTTCCAACGATGCTAAAGTTAGCCATTATGTTTCTTATGTTAAATTATTATAAGTCAGAAACTTGTTTTTATTTCCAGGTGTTAGATTTTTTTTTATAAAAATGCAACCATGGTTATTGGAGTTTCTCGCATCCGTGAATTGTAATTCAAAGTGACTAAATTAACACTAATATATATGCTTATACATTGTTTATGTAATTATATCAGCAGATGTTGATTTAACGAACAAAAATATTTGTTCTCAAATTATACATATGTATCGTTAATATTTGGAGCATGTTTAGCACCTCCGTGTATCTGTCATTTTTGAAAAAGTATATTTCAGAGAAAAAGGTTTTGCAAGAACTTGCAATGACTGTAAATCAAAAGAGATACAATTTCTAAACTTTGAAAGTGGAGAATTGATAATGTATGAAAGATGGGGGATATAAAGGAGCCCCAAATAGAGAAGGAGTGTTTGTGGGTGTTTATATTCGCTCCAAATAAATTCAATGTGTATTGTTATATAGAATTGCTCTTTAGTTATATTTCTAACGAAATAAATAGTTTTTTGTAAGCTTTGTCTCACTATACGAACCTAACCATAGCATTAAGCTCGCCTTCGTGAATGGTGTTAATAAAAAAGTGTTTATGAGAAAATAAATATAATGTTGTTGGGCCAATTCTGATTCTTACTTGCACTAAGTGGTGAGTTTCTAAAAATAATAATATTTGTCTTCAAAAACAACAAAAAAAAAATCAAGAAAATTTAGTATTGAAAATGTACACTTATGGAAGAATGACCCTTAGATACACCGTGCAAAAGACATCTTTGTGAAATACTAAAATGTGAATAAGAAATTTGAAAGGGATTCAGCATCCATTTAACGTTAGTTTCAAATATCTACGAGTGACAATGGTAGTTTGTTATATGCAAAATTTGCTACAATTCAACCCGTTATATCTATCTGAAACATACGTAATAGTCAATGTTATTTATACAGAGGGCTTAAAAAGAGGTGATTTTACTTATTTCTGCTATCAGTCAACACAGCAGTAATTTAAACTCTTCATATAATTCTCAAAAGACAGCGATATTGAGTTAATATTTTATGACAAAATTTTATTTATCATTTGAGTAGCTTCACATCGTTTTTGCTAAAATGAACTTCCTACATTTCGACAAATTAGAAAGACTTCAAAAATATTTTTTTTTTACAATGTGTAACTTTGTATTACTTAACAATTTCGTATTAGAAAATTAATAATATTTATGATAAATTTGTAATGATCTGTTTCAGTGTTCCTACGTTTCAGAAATACTTTCTAGGTCCGATATCAGTATTTTTTATAGAATAATAAATCTAGATTAAACGCGCAAAATTTCGCCTTATTTGAGAAGAAGTTTCAATAAGAAAATACTGGTACCGAAGAATTTTCTGGTCTGGAAATTCCGCGACCTGTACGATCAGTGTTGGCAGTGGGCTACTTTTTTAAAAATTCAGATTTCTAGTTTAACACCAATTTTTTGAATTCATAACATTAGCCTTATTTAAAAACATATTAATTAAGGCGAAAACAAAGTGAATTTTACTGTTTAAAAAAAGTGGTGTCAGACGAAATCTGAATTT
The DNA here is from genome assembly GCA_963932465.1 of Maratus speciosus. NCBI lineage: Eukaryota > Metazoa > Arthropoda > Arachnida > Araneae > Salticidae > Maratus > Maratus speciosus. The sequence goes on from OZ010794.1 coordinate 216,871,021, forward strand.
TTAAAAAGTAACCCATTGCCAACACTACACTAAGTACGACCCCATATTTATTGCACATGTGAAAAATGTACATTTAGCTCAATAATATTTATTTTTATGTTCAATTTTTTTTTTTTTTTTTTTTTTTTTTACATTTTTAATATTATGTATTCTAACAGCTGAGTAAATATTTTTGAAATTGAAGTTGTAGGGGGTCTCAAAAGGTCGAAAGTTTAATAAGTTTAAGTTTTTGACTAATTCTTCCTGGTCAGTGCTTCATGTCAATCTGTTTTCATCTAGACAACTTAGTAAAATCGAAGGCAATGAGCTAATTTGTCTATAGGCTAGTTCCATGGGTTTTTGTAGTGTAAGTCGCATAGCTGTTAACTGGAAAGCTTAAGTTGGCCACCGTTATTTTCGAAAAGTTTGCTTGGCCTTACTCAATGAATGAGTTATCTCCTATAAAATAAGTCACATTTTTCCGTTCTAAAATACTGGTAAGAAAAATTGTAGCATGTGACTTACAATACAAGTGCTCATGGAAATAGCCCTATAGAAAAAATAATAGTCGAAATGCTCACCGAACCACGGACAGAGCATCGGCGGTTCATCATAGTTATGATTTCATTAAATCACAATAGAACGCTGTTATTGTATATTAGTCCTTTACATTATATTTGGCAAAATAAAATACTACTACTATTGAACTCTAAAACTGATGACAATAATAATAGTAAACATGTAAAAATATGCGTACAGTGTAAATACAGTAATACCTCGACTTACGTCAGCAATACGTTTCAAGACTAGCGACGTAAGTGTAAAACGACGTAAATCGAGGTACATTTAGATGAGCAAAAAGGGATAAGTAATAAAATTCCCCCAAACATATTCTATTTGTGTAGGGATTATGTTACATACATTTAACATTAGTATAAAAATCCGTTCGCAATACAAGAATTTGGAATAAATCAATAAGTTGTTAACTTACAATTTATTGTTCTCCTAGCTGTTCCGAGCTTTGAGCATGTGAAAAAATCTTGCAATGAAGTTTGAACCGATAATTTTTTTTTTCTTCTCTTAGAAGCTCTTTGTAACAGCAGAGTGAGTTTCCTAAGATTTTTCTAGTCATTGCAACACTTTGGTCGTCTGAATCGGTATTTTCAAGAACCGTCATTCCAGCTTCAATACGGTTTAGTCTTTCGGTTAAATTTACAACCTTTATAATCTTCCCCTTTCCCCCTAGGCTCAAAGTATTTAAATATTTTTTCGACAGTACTTTGTTTCTTTAATTCGATAAATTTGTGGATAGTTAATTCCGGATCAGGGGAATTTATGAATTCAACAACATCTTCAGAATCGAATATTTAAGTTGAGTTCTTTACCATTTTCGAGGATTTCTAATATTAAGAGAGAGACAAAATCAAAATTTTCAGATGTTTTCTTAGTCTCTGAGAAGGAAAATCAAGGGAAATTTTTTCCAAGTCTGGACGACGTAAATGCGGGGCGACGTAACTCGAGGGGACGTAAGTCGGGGTATTACTGTAAATAAAATCAAATCGTGAAATCTTGTTTATGAAATTGCAAATTCAACCATATTATTAAAATACTCCTTATCGATTTGATTATTTTTAAGAACATGATAAACAAATTTAAGTACAAATTTCAAAGTTTATGCGGAATTTTTAAATTCATAAAATATAAGGAGACGATTTTGACAACTCATTGCCATATGAGATCGATTTTTTTAATGTCGAAATCCGTATTTTGATAATCATAATATGTAATGAGAAATCGAGCTTTTAAGTTTTCCCATACGTTCACTTGGATTTAGGCGAACGGGAAGTTTCAGTGAAGCGGCCACTTAAGGTCCTACACTAATGAAGCGTAAAGACTCGGAAGCCAATATTAATCCCATGAAAAAGTTATTTTAAAATTTCTCGCTTGGATTTCAATATATTTTTTAATGATTTTTTTTGCATAGGCTCGCTAAGGCAATCTCTGATGGGGATAGGTTTTAAATTTTCGATTTTATTTTCAGATTAATATATATATATATACATTCATTTTCGGAACAGGTTGGAACCGGTTCTGAATCTGAATCTATCCTAATATTTAAAAAAAGTATAACGAAAAAGTAAAAACTACCCGGATAGAGATAGATCTAAGCGAACCTATACAAAAAATAAAAAAATAAAATAAAATGCAAGCTAAATGTTTGAAAATAACGTTCCCATACACTTAACATTAGCGTTTCATTTCTGCCCGTGAGGTAGGCTCTTAAGAGGCTACTCAATCACGAGAAGAAAGGAAAATGCTAATGTTACAAAAATACTACGACAAACTACCACTCCTAAAGCTACACATGTTTCACTACAAATAAGAATTTTTTAACTGCTACAAAACATTTCGAAAAATTGCACGCTTCCTAAGAGTCACGTGTTCCTGTGACAGCCTACTGCAGACATATTTGCTGTGATCGCACACTCATTCAGTTGTAATTCATCTTAAGATAGCTTTCTCGAGACACTACACCGCAGTTTACGCTTCGTTTGTATCGTAAGTCAGTAAATGTTTCTTCAGCGAGGCGCAGCAAGATCAGCTTTACTGGCACTCGAGTTTAACATTCAATATGTCTGGCAAGTAGAAAAATCCACCAAAATCTGTCTGTCCATTTCAAAATATATTTTTTTCTATTCATTAATATTATTCTGTCTCAATCTCAGCGTGCTTAAATACTTTTTTCTATAGTTTTAAATATCACTTGAAACCTTCAACTTTCAAATTTCTAGCTTTAATCTAATATTTTTTGAATGATTTTCTTTTTTTAGCATAGGATAGCTGAGGACGATCTACAATTGGGCTAGTTTTTTTTTTTTTTTTTTTTTTTTCCTTCATTTTGGATTTGGTTTCAGAAAAAATTAAAAACTGTCCTAATACAGGGTTCGTAAATGGAGTTATGAATAAAGAGGAGGAGACATATAGTGTATTACCTACGAGTTACGAGTGAAGTAACTGAGAGGGTTGTCACAAGATGGCGGCTGCTTTTTTTAAATCGGATCTTCAGTTTCTGATTACAGGTCGGACAAACGTCCCACCAGTAAAATTAAATAGAAAATTTCTTCTTATTTAAGCGTCTTTTTCATGAAAATTTTCCTCAAAAATGTCGTAAAAATTTCTATTTGTTTTTACTGGTGTCAGTATACCTTATAAAACTGTCAGTTTGTTTCCCTGGTTGTCACAATATGGCGGAAGCGCAAGAGTTAACTACCGCCAAAGTAATGAGCTACCGGTAAAAATGAAAATTTGTTTCTACCATTATTTATGACTGAAATTTTGTAATAATAACGCGTTTAAATAAGTTGAAGAATTCTATATAAATCTACTGGTGGAAGTTTCTACCAGCGGTAAACAACGTGTGCGATAGCGGTTACAGTGGAAGCTTCACTACTTTAAGGATATGTCAGTTCCTTTTTATTAATAGTTTCATGGGTTCGTACGCATCAGGGGAATCAGGGGATTTTAAGTGTTTTAGTACCGGAAATTTCGTGAAGTACTAGTCGCTGTATTTGAAGAAAGGCTTTTTTTCGTTAAAAATGGCAAATATTACTTTACGAATGTTCTGGTATAAGGTCCTTGAAGCGTACGAACCCTGTAATATAAAAAATCTGAAACCGAAATCAAACTAGTCGTTGGGGCCCACTGTAATACTTACCCATCATGGATATAGATAATATAAAATATGAAAATAAAACATGTCATCTTTGCTAAGCATTGTACCATGTTACTTTTATTCATAATTTAATTTATTTGGGCTTCCTTAAATATAATTAATATAACCCCTTAAGCTAATATTACTTTTTGTTGCATTAAAATATCTCAATATGTTGATTTTCTGTAAGCAAGTAAACGCTATTGGTTTACAGTAATAGTCTATGGGAATTTGGCGAAATATTAGAGATACCGCCAATTTAGCGTCACTTTTTGCTACTCATTTTGGCCGCCAAACGTGGCGATATATGGCGACAGAACAGGGTCCCCCCTATGGTAAACCCCCTTATAGGTATGGAGAGGTATTAAATGCTTGACATTTACGATAAGCCATTATTGGCATTTAATCTTATAGTTTGGCGATAGTTTTTTGGTCGGCGGGATAATCGAGTAGTACCGAATTGCGTAAAAGAAACATCCTTATAAATCGAAATACTATAATCCTATTAGCTAACAGTTTACTGCGTCGGATTAAGCGTCTCATTTACAATTAAAATAAATCTTTAAATTGAAATTTGAATGAAATACAGGGTCATGAAAAATCGAAGAGTGTGAAAAATATAATTACAAATATCTCGGCAACTAATTATCCGATCGAGTTCATTCATGATGCAAAATTTATGTTTTTTTTGTTGTTTTTTTTTTTTTTATTCACTCCATCAAATAAACAATTTCGAAAATTTTTGTATACCTTTTATCAGAACGAATAATTCAAGAGTCCGAAAAAAATAGTTCCGGTTAATCGAGGTTACTGATATTTGATAGGCTTCTTTCCATTATCACTCCCTAAGTACAAACCGAATTTCAAGTCTCTATATCAATTTGTTCAGGAGATAGAGACACACACACATACAGACGGACGGACAATTTTTTTTTTTCTAAAAATATGTTTTTCGGAATCTCCAGTGTCTGAAACGTGTAAATCCGTCAAAAAAATTTCCGATTTTTAAAACGATTACAAGACTTACCCTATACTACGTATGATGGGTAAGTAAAAAGTATAATCTAGCTCGGTAGTAAGTCGTCCTCAACTTTCTCATGCAAAAAATCATTCGAAAATATTAAAATAAATGCGAGAAATTAGAAAAAAAATGTCCCCTTAGACTTAACATTAGCGTTTTCCCCTCTTCCCGTGACTGAAGTAGCTTCTTAACATTAGACTTCAAATGTATGTGTGTGACTAGCGTAGACTCTTATATGCAAATCTTATAATAATTTAAATTGAATTAATATAAGTTTGTCACCGTTTATTTCTGGCAAGTACTTCATTTGGAAGCTGTTTTCCATCAAGACGACTTAGTAAAATAGAGGGCAATAGGCTAATGTTCCTATGGAGAAAACATTAGACAAAATACTCTTCGGACCACGTACAGAGATCATACGTGGATGTTCGCAATTGTAATTTCATTAGATTACGGTAGAAATCGACGATTGTATACAAGTGCTTCATATTATATAATATTTAGCAAAATTAAATATTCCTGTATTACTACTAATAATAATGACAGTAATATTAATAATAAAATTAAACATGTAAAAATATTCAGACAGGGCAAATAAATGAATAGAATCGTGAAGGTCTAGTTTATCATATGACACAATTCAACCAAATTATTAAAATACTCATGAGTGTTGACACATTTAATAAATCACATAAACATATTTTAATCCCTTTAAAGCATTTGTTCAGATTAACGATAATATTGATATATTGTAAAAGTGTTAAACACTTACTGATACAAACACTTATTTAAAAGATGGTAACTTTAAAATCTTAATGCTGTTGACAGTGTAAGCCGACAATGTTCGCATTTCTTGATTAAAAGAGACAAAGCCTAGGACGATCTCCATTCGGGCTAGTTTTTAATTTTTCGATTTTCGTTTCAGAAAAATTGAAACTGTCATAATATAAAATAATCTGTCACAGAAATCAAAAAAGTATAATCTAGCCCGGATGTAAATCGTCCTTAGCTATCCTATGTAAAAAATCATTCAAAAATATTAAAATCAAAGCGAGAAATTTGAAAATAACGCCCCCATACACTTAACATTAGCGTTTTTCTTTTTTCCCGTGACTGAAGTAGCATCTTAGGAGCCTACACTAGTCACTCAAAAGGACCTAAATGAAAATGTTAATCCTGTGGGGACGTTATTTTCAAATATCTCGCTTAAATTTTGATATTTTCCAAAGATTTTTTGAACAGGATAGCTGAGGACGATCTATATCCGGATAGCAATCCTGTGCAAACAAAAATCATTCGAAAATATCGAAATTTAAGAGAGATATTTGAAAATAATTTTCCATAGGATTAATATTATCATTTGGGTCTTTTTGAGTGACTAGTGTAGGCTCTTAAGAGCCCACTAGAGTCACGGCAAAAAAGGAAAACGCTAATGCAAAATCTATGGGGGCGTTGTTTTCAAATTTCTCGCTTTGTTTTAATATTTTTGAATGATTTTTTTGCATAGGATAGCTGAGGACGATCTACAACCTGGCTAGTTTTTACTTTTCGATTTTGGTTATACTTTTTTATATTAGGTAGTTTCAATTTCAGAACCGGTTCAAACCGATTCCGAAAGTAAAAGAAAATTAAAAAGAAAAACCTGAAACCAAAATCAAAAAAGTAAAAACTAGCCCGGATGTAGATTGTCCTCAGCTATTCTGTGAAAAGAAAAATTGAAAAATTCAAAATTTAAGCGAGATATTGGAAAATAACTTCCTCATGGGGTTAACATTATCATCCGGGTCCTTTTGAGTGACTAGTGTAGGCTCTTAACGCTAGATTTCTAACGTAAATGTGTGACTAGCGTACACTCTTATATGCAAATCTTGTAATAATTTAAATTTAATTAATATAAGTTTGTCACTGTTTATTTCTGGCCAGTACTTCATTTGGAAGCTGTTTTCCATCAAGACGGCTTAGTAAAATAGAGGGTTAATATTCCTATAGAGAAAACCTTAGACAAAATTCTCTTCGGACCACGTACAATTATCATACGTGGATGATTACGTGGATACGTAGTTATAATTTCATTAGTTTACGTTAGAAATCGATGATATCATGCAAGTGCTTCGTATCGTTTAGCAAAATTATTACTACTAATAATAATGGCAGTAATATAAATAATAAAATTAAACAAGTAAAAATATTCAGATAGTGCTAATAATTGAATGGAATCGTGAAGGTCTAGTTTATCATATGACTAAATTCAACCAGATTATTAAGATACTCATGAGTGTTGACACATTTAATAAATCACCATAAACATATTTTATTCCTTTTAAAGCATTTGTTCAGAGGAACCATAATGTTGATATATTGTAAAAGTCTTAAGCACTTACTAATACAAACACTTATTTAAAAGATGGTAACTTGAATATCTTAATACTATTGACAAGTGGATGCAGTGTAAGCTGACAATGTTCGCTTACTGATTAAAAGAGATAAGGTTAATGCTTGGATACGTTTTCTCGCTCTGCGAAATAATGATTTCTATAGCACACATATGTCAGTTTATCTACTGTGTTCCTGAAGTATTCCATTTCACATTGGAAGATAAGATAAGCTTTGTTGTGTCAAGTTAACAGAATTTTAATCCAGTGTTCGGAACAAACTATTATTTCATTAAACGCCATTACTTATTAATTGAAAATTATCGATTACTTAACGATTGTACATGATGCACCACATTATATTTAACAAAAGGAAATATTAATGATAATAACAGTAATAAAATAATAATAATAATAAAATAATTACAAATTTATTAATAACAATAAAGATTTTACTAAATTGGACAGATTATTAAAAGATCGTGAATGTTGACACATTAAATAAATCACATAAAAATAGTTTATTAATTACAAGGACCTAATTAGTGTGTATAGTCAAGTTAGCAGTGAAAATGGAGTTATGAATAAAGAGGAGGGGACATATAATGTACTGTCTACCAGTTGTGAATGAAGTAACTGAGGAGGTTGTCACAAGATGGCGGATGCTTTTTTTAAAATCTGATCTTCAGTTTCTGATTACTGCCAGGGCTAACATCCCAAAAGTAAAATTGAATAAAAAATTTCTTCATAATTAAGCGTCTTATTCGTGGAAATTTTTATTTCTATATGTTTTTACAGGTGTCAGTATGCCTTGTAAAACTGTCGGTTTGTTTACCTGGTTGTCACAATATGGCGGAAACGCAGGGCCTAACAACCAAAGCGTTATAAGTAAGCGAACAAACTTAATGCTGGAATCAGGCGTAAATTAACACAGTTGCGCCACCTTGTGGACGGAGTGATAATTCACATACGCGGGCTTTTAGTGTGGCTCGTATTTTCTAAATCTTCAGTCGCTCATGGAAATGAATTTTGTTTGCCACATTTATTGCAAAATAATGGCGTAGGGCATCCAGACGCACTTGACACCACGAAATTTTTTTCGCCCTTTAAGATAAACTTCAGTTATTTATCAAGCTGAAAAAAACTTTATAATTTTAGTGGTGTCAGTAAAAAAACAGTTAGGTATCTACCTGTAGTTCACACTCCATCCGCTACGTGGCGCATGACCTTCATTGATGTGACCTTGCTTTTAATCTTGCGGTTACTTCTCCCATTTAAGATAGGACGCTTACTTATATTGCTTTGCCTAACAACCGCAAAAGTAAACTAGTACAAGTAAAAATGTAAATATGTTTCTACCATTATTTATGACTGAAAATTTGTAATAATAGGGCTTTTAGATAAGTGGGAAATTCCTATATAAATTTACTGGTGGGAGTTTCAACTGGTGATAAATAACTGCTGCGATAGCGGTTACAGTTGAAGCTTCACTATTTTAAGGATGTGTCAGTTCCTTTTTATTAATAGTTCCATGGCAGTGAAACGGTGAAATGTCAATATGGACTTTCTCTCATAGCTCTATAACTAAACAAGATATAAATTGTTCTACAGAATAAAACCATAATAAAAAGGTATCGATATAACAGTTTAAGTGCCATCAAAATATAGTATATATAGATTTATAAGTATAGAGGAAAAATCATTAGTTTAAAATTGTGATACTGGTGATATATAGTAATAGTTTTAGCCCCTTATTAATACCCATATAATTCATGATTTTAATATCGTAATGCAGTTCACAAGTGTGTGAAAAAACAAACCGATAATTAGTTTCATCTGAAAATTAGGATGATACTTGGCGCAGTAGGATATAGCTTAGAAACAAAAAGCACCTTTTTAAGCAACAGAACTATACAACGAATTAACTGCTAGGGATTTTTCAACGCTTTTGCTGAATTACGTTTACCGCCGCAAAATATGAAATACAATCTTTGTTTTATTTAAGGGTTCTCAGGACTCATAAAATTGGAAGAAATGAAAACAATAGACCTTCTTCAACATTTCATATCTTAAAATGTATATGCTTTTAAAACAAAATTTTTATTGAGATGAAAGATTTAAGTATGTTCTTTCATTTCATGTATTTAAAGAATTTCAAGATACATAATTAGCATTTACAGGGGGATCCAAACTGTCAGACCTTTGAAGAACAGAACATTGGTATAACAGCTTACGCGCAGGGTTACAAAATAAATTTTGCAACTAGAATGAAATTTTTTTCACCTATTTATACTTCAGATTCTAGAAATTACACTGAACAGAAATATATTTGTATTTAAAGCATTTTTATATTCTAAATACAAAGTTGTATTTAGCTAATACAATTTTTTTTTTTTTAATTTCAACAGTATAATCACCAGAAAAAAACATATATTTGTTTTTAAGAATAAAAAGATAGTTTTAGGCAGTGTTGGGTACGCTCACAAAATAAACGAACTAATTCAAAATCAAACTCAATTTCTCAAAAATGAGTCAAGTTCACGTTCAAATTCAAAATATTTGGAACGAACTCGTTCAACTCAAACTCATCTATGAAATTGAGCGAAGTTCACTAAAAACTCGTTTTTTTTTTTTTTTTTCTTTGTCCAATTTTACAAAATTTTGTGAACTGATCTTTTGGTTATTCGATGTAAGGGTCTTCATGCGCCCGGCCCAATTTTCTTTCCTAACACTCGGTCCGAGCTTGGTTTGGGGATTACTTTTTTCTAGAGATTCGGAACGAGATGGGCAGGGACCGGGATTGGATTTATATGCCGTCCCAAGCCGGGGCTTGACTGCATTCTTCTTGAGGCCTGAACTAGCAGAAATTTTCAGTCCCCGTTCCAACCCAGTTCATGTGAAAATCACAGGACCGGCACGACTCTGGCCTCTGGCCTATCTAGTAAAAATATCAGTAAAATTTGGTCCGGCCTTATTTTTTTAAATTTAAATGCACGCATTTTTAAATCACTATTATTCCACAATTAAAATTCATATATTTATTTTTATTATTCTTTAAGACGGGTACATGGTAGATGAATTTCTAGGCAATAAAATTAAATTACAGTAAAACCCGAGAAAAAGAACCTGCCTAAAGACGCAATCCCGTGTTTATCCACCCCCCCCCCCCAAAAAAAAAAAAAATAAATAAAAAAAAAATGTTGATCTATGTAAAATGAGGATAACAGTACTTGTGAAAAGAATGTAATGCATTTTAAACAGATGATGAACTTGATCATAGGGAAACCAGCCCATAGCAGATTTTTCTTCTTTCCTATGCAATTCCAAACATTTTATTGCATAGAAATTTTAAATTTTTCAAATATCCAAACCACAGACTGTGGATTAACGATATTAATGGTAACAGTGATATTTATATATTATAATCAGATGCATTTAAAAAAATAAATACCACAGCTTAGAACACTTTTTTTTTTTAAATCCTGCACTTCATTAATGATACAATTCATTAAGGGTGTTCTCAAATCCAAAAGGGCAACTTTCTGACATAAGTTTTGATTTATTTTTGTTCGAAAATGCATGAAACTAGCTGGTGTTGTTGTTCAGAAATTATGTAATTGAGCTGTTTTTTTTTTTTCAATTTTTTTTGCAAACGCAATAGATCTTTCAGAAAATAGTGTCGAAATGAGAGTTTTGAACCGAATTTCCGCGCGAAGGAAGAAAGAGCACTCAAGAGCAGGCGAAAAAATGTTTGTCACGTGATCAAAATCGCTTATAACTCTATAGATAATTGATTGATCAAAAAATGGAAAAAACAGTTCAATTCCAAATCGTTTCCATGGCCAGGCTTTCCAATTTTATACCTTTCCATTAAAAAATGAATTTGTAAATGTGTCAAAACTCTTTGCGTTTGTTGAGCAGAGCAGTTAAGAACAGCCTTAATGAAATCGTACACTTCATAAATTATATTTATTTTGTTAGTCTTTAAAAAATAAGTTTTGCAAACAAAACTCTTTTATTAAATAGAAGAACTTTATCAGATGAAACTAAAGAAATTAATATTTGTTTTGTTCAAATTTTATATTTGAGTAAGTGGATTTAATCTTTCGTTTCAAATTGCTATTTTTCATAACAATGTAATACATTTCACAAAAATAACTTTTTGATTTTTCACAAAATATGGTAATCCCCCCCCCCCAAAAAAAGGAGGGGGGAAAGCTTAATCGAATGCCTTCTATATATCTTTTAAAAATAATTCAAAATTTATTAAATCATAATGTATAATTTCCCATTTGTTGAAAATTTATCTAATATATGATGGGTGATTTTGTTTAAATGCCTGTGTCAATTTTAAATGTGAAAAACCTTTTTTAATGGAAAAATCAGTTTACACGTTATGAAGTAAAACCTTTCATTAAGCAATTGTCATAGCATTATACATAAAAATAATACATGTATAAACTATATTTATACATATAGTTTCTTGTTCTAATAAATAAATACGACACATTGATGCTAGAAAGGTCAAATAATTAAAAATAATTAAATCATTAAATCATTGTATATTTAAGGATTTGTGATTCATCCCCAAATTCAAAGCTGATAGCATTTGTCTACCAAAAAAGAAAAAAACAAAATCTCTGTAATTTAGGCGAAACCTGCATGAAAAAGGTTACTGCTTGCTTCTGATTCGAAAGAAGAGGAAAGATGCTTCTCAACAATTGACAAATAGATTGAAAGCGTACCCACTGTTCTCGTCCTCTGTCTTTTCAACAACTTTGATCAATAATTGTTGTTTATGACGGCCAATTATCTACACGAGGGGTATGGACCCAAAGGGGAGGGAGTGCCCTCCGTGGTGGTCTTTCTAAGGGAACCTAATCCGCATTTAGGCAAGGAAATCCAAGGTTCGAAGAAAACCACCTTTCATCAATAGAAAGATTTTTTTATTCATACCATAGCAGATTATCGATATACGATTAGATAACTGAACTAGCAGCGACACTAGCAAGACTAGCAGCGTTTTATCTCAAATGATACTTCAAATAAGCCGTAGGCTTTTTCGTTTTCTTTTTTGTTTCAACCTTTTAAAATGGATATAATAAGAAATTCATCAATTACTTACAGTCTGTGCAACAAAGCACAAAAAAGTCTCTGGCGCCTCCTCTTATAACGGTATTGCTTATATAATCTAACTGAACATGACTTTTTGTCCTAGTGTGGATTTTTTCCTTTATATGCTTTCTCTATTCTTTTCTTGTACTAGTCTGGGACCTGGGACAATGATACTCTCTGTTTCACAAATTCCCCTATTTCTAACCGAAAAATAATACTATTTTATTTCCCATTGAGGTGTTTATGCGGTCTGGGAAATTTTCCATTCCAATTATAAGTGTTTGCAGTTATTGGGCTTTTATATTTTCGACACGTGGCATTATATTTTTTTGTTGCGATTCGGGTTCGGAGTTTGGGTTAAGTTAACTTTTATTTTTTTGCTGCAGTCAGTTTCGGGTCAAGTTGACTATGATTTTTCAGGCTCAGATTGGATTTTAACTCATGTGATTCGGGTCCGGGTTGACCAGATTTTTCAAAAGAATATCCAAAATATTTTTTCATATTGAAAATCTATATACAATAAGATCTTCATAATGGATACTCCCAAAAGCACATATCTAGTTAGCGAACACTTTTGCAATTCCTAATACTTATATATTTATATGCTTTTATCGCTAATATGGGCATCTCCCTAACTACACACATGTGACATGTGTATGTGTGTATAAACTATCACAAGTATCATACATGCTTTTTTGTTGTGTATCAAAAATTAAATCTTGGCAACATTTTTCATATTCCGAGAGAAGAAAAAATGTTTTTAACAGTACCGTAAAGAAGGAATAATCTATGGTCACATTTTTTATAAATTTTATTTCTTATGCAGTAATTTGAATATATACTCATTCATACATTAAAACATATTTATTTTCATCTGAGACACAGTTTTGCTCAAACTTTTTGTGAAAATGCAAACAACCTGACTTCCAAAAGATCTAACTATGACTAGCAAGGGTTATTCTAGGCTACCCAACCGCAAAAAGAATATTAGAATCATTAAAACCTGGAAACAGAAATTTATGTACAACCTGACCCGATGCAAGACTCTATTCAATAATCCCGATGTCTCTACTATTCAGAGGTTTTACTATATTTGAATATTAAAACATAAATTTTATGAATATTTGAATAATAAACACTTGTTTTTTTTTTCTAAAAAGCATAAAACTGGTAGTAGAGATATAAATGTAGGTTACTTTTCACAATTGCATTAAAACATAATTTACTTTCCCTTCATTTCGGATTCGGCACGGGCCGGGACCAGGCTTGGGCCTATTTTCATTCACGGCAGTCGTGCCGGGCCCGGACCATACTTTTATCTGAAGGGTCGGGCCGAGCCTAGTCACTACTCTTTCTGGGTCAGGCTCCGGCTTTTTTCCTGAAGGACCGGCAGGGCCTAACTTATTTTTTCCTTACCAAACCAGGACTTGTTCATCTAGTCTTCACGGACCTAAGTTTTCAGTCCCGGTTTTGACCTAACCCGTATGAAATTAATCTCGGCGTGATCTGGTCCATTCAAAAATCAGTAAAATTTAGCCTGGCCCCAAAAAAAATTTTGCAAAAAATGCATACATTTTTAACATTATTGTACAATTGCCATTATTCTACAATTAAACATTTAATTTTATTCTTTATAAAGAATAGTGCATTTCTAGCGTTATTAAAATGTAGTTAAATTAAAATACAGTAAAACGTGTGAAAAAGAACCTGCCTATGAGGGAATCCTATCTTAACCTGAAAAATATGTTAATCCATACAAAGTGGATGTACTAATGACAGGAAAAGGCGAAGTAAAAGGCTTTCTGCTATCATGTACAAATATATTCTTCTAGATTTTTTTTTAATTTCTAATTACTAATTATACCTTATATCCCCTTGAGGGTCAAGCAATTATGTTTGTGTAATGCTGAAATCCCACCGGAAAATTAGAAAAAAAAATATTTCAAAATAAGGAAAAGCAATTTTACGACCTTTTTTACACCGAAGTTAGAAAAGTAAAATTTCATAAAATTTTTCTCGTGTAAATCATCATTAATCGTAGGTGGGATAAAACATATCCCACCGCCCCTCAAGGGGATATAACATATATACATGTATGTGCAAGGTAACAAGTTTTGTATTTTACATATCACTTTCCATAATTAAAATATGATTGCCACTGAAAATGAATGTCATTGTCCTAGCCTGCTCATTTTAGTTCTTTATGAGGTATAAAGATGGCGCTGCCGAATAATTCTTCTTGTTCTTGACGTAGTTCAAGTCAGACGAAGTAAAATCATTGCTACCAACGAGATCTTTTAAATATTTCTTTGAAAATAATGTGTTTAAAGACTTTGTAAAACGTCAGTAGACTTTTATTATGTCATTTTCCTGACTTCTATAAATTACAAATAAAACTGATTATTACACTGAATTTGGGGTACTATAGAGCAAACATGTTCCTTTAAACAAAATTAAAATGTTAAATAAAAAAAAAAAAAAAAACTAGAATGTGAAAAATGTTTTAAAATGAAATTGTCATTATCCTGGCATACATATGATAAGAAAATGACACATAATTATAATTACATAAATATAAAAGTTAAACTCTTCAAACTTTAACAATTTTACATATAAATTCCTTTATTAAGCTGTTCAACCAACATTAAAAAAAATAGAATCTTTGAAAAGATTTAAATTTTCAAACATTTAGTTTTCAAAATCTCACATTTTGTGATATCTTGAAGTCTATGCTATCAGATTACTGTGCTAAGCATATTATTGAAATATTTATGGATGTTAATAAATTCGAAAAAAAATCACATAAAATCAACTTTTTCGTCATAAATTACTTTTCAGAAGATCTATAATTTTGATATATTATTGTCATTCTTAATATTTTGTTTTAAATATCGCTATTTACGAATAGCAATTAACATCTCCGCCTATAAATAAAACGAATATTTCTCTTCGGATATAGTGCTGCTCAAAATGAAAAGGACCGTATTTATTCGTTACTAATAATCATATATTGAAAGGAATATGACTCGAATCATACTGTTGACAAGTGAGTGAAGTACCAGCTGAATAACATTCGCATTTGTTGATTAAGAACGATAAGGTTAATGCTTGAATAAATTTTCTGGCTTTGTGAAATATGATTTCTATAATACACATATGGCACTTTATCTGTCGTGTTCTTGAAATATTTAATATCACATGGAACAATGCGATAAGTATTGCTATATTAAATGAATGAAAGAGCTGTGACAAGACAAGTTCTTGGAAATAAATTACGGCTTCGTAAAATTTAAGTATTTAGTTATGAATGTATATACAGTGGTGGCGAAAATTGTGGACACTTTTAGGCAGCTTTCATTACAAAAAGTAAATAGCTACGCATTACAGCCGTCCGCAGGAAAACACTTTAGGAAATCTATAGGAATCTATATCTTTAGGAACATCGATATATATATATATATATATATATATTGTGTAATGCTGTAACTCTCAAATTTTTGAGCCGAAATGGATGAAATTTTTGTGAGCATAGTACATACTAATTTCTCGACCGAGTTCGTTGGCCAGCTTCATCCGGCATTTTGTTTCAAAATGGCGACTATTTGAATTTTTTAGTTTTGTTTTTTGTTTTCTAACGTTATATACTTATAAAAAGATTTGCTTTCAGAAAATGCAAACTCTTATGTATCATTTTAAAATTAATGTTTGAAACATTAAAATATATTTTAAAGAGTCACATGGTGTAAATTAACAACATACGTCATTTTAAAGAGAAGGTTAGGAAACCTAAAAATTTCCAAAAGTGACCACAAAATTAAAATGGCTGCCATTTTGAAACAAGATGGTCAAAGAAGTTCGTCACCGAATCCGGTCGAGACATTAGAATGTACTATGCATATGAAAAATTTCATCTAAATCGGTTCAAAAATCCTAGAGTTACAGCATGACAAACTTCAGATACATATACATGTATATATAAAGTCAGCATTTCAAAGGAGGGTAGTTTTGGTATCTGGGGGTCAAGATCGGCGAAAATAAGGCAGAAATTCTCTAAGTGTTTTCTTTCGGACGGATGGAATAGATAGCATTTTACATTTTGTAAGGAAAGCTACCTAAAAGTGTCCAGAATTTTGGCCACAACTGTAGATGACCCAAATTTTAATCGTAGTTTCATCTGTATATATAAAATATTTTATTTTATTTATTTATATATTTATTATTTAAAAAAAAAAACTGAGAAAAAAGCCGGGATGCATAGATTACATCATCATTTCCAAGAACAAAATAAACACAAATAGGAAATATAAAATAATAAAATTAAATAGTATACATTGAAATTAAAATAATAAAGCTTTGTAAAAATCACCATAAAATAAAACAAAACACAAGACGCGCTTCGAGCTAAAAACATAACAGCTCGTCATCAGCTACAGCAAACACGTGTCCGCAAGCGAACAAGGTCAAAAATGAACTGGACTTCATTTTTGACCTTGTTCGCTTGAGAACACGTGTTTGCTGTAGCTGATGACGAGCTGTTATGTTTTTAGCTCGAAACGCGTCCTGTGTATTGTTTTATTTTGTGGTGATTTTTTACAAATTTTTATTATTTCAATTGCTTCAAATCGCCAGTTTTCGGTGCTGTTTCGCAGTATACATTGAACTCTCGTTAATGCGTCTCCACTTACGAGACACATCTCCGATTATTGAAGGCAATTTATTTTCCCTCATAAATGTATATGTGCAATTAAAGTTAAGAACTTCACGAAATATAATTTCTATAATAACACATGTGTCAATTTATGGATCATGTTCATGAAAATATTTAATATCACATGGGAAGATGCGATAAGCATTGCTATACTAAATAAATTATAAATCTGTGACACGTTCTTGAAAATAAATTACGATTTCATAGAATTTAAATATTTATTTATGAATTATAATGACAATCCACATTTTAATTGTAGATTTATCTGTCAAAAATTATGTCATTTCATTTATTTATTCATTTATAACTGTGAAGAAATCCGTGATATATGTAACACACCATTACATAGCTGCCAACTTGTACGGATTTTCTTACCACTATAATTTTATAGAAATTTTTGACTTATTTAAACGTTAAAATTGCTAGAATTTCGGTGATTCAATTAGCTAAAATTGTCTATTACATTTTAATTTTAGTGGTAAGAAAAATCCGTACAAGTTGGCAGCTATGCCATTAGTTTCGTGTAAAAGATAAAGACAAACAGGGATTATAAAATAGTAAAATTAAACAGTATACAAATGACATGCGTCTCCACTTAACTCTTTCTGGTGCGGAATCATCTACTTGTAAAATGATGAAATGATAGACTGACACCAGAAATTACAAAAGAATTTATTAGAAAATAGAAATTTGTTTATTTTCCCGTACTTTATAAAAGGGAAATTTTAATTAAATTTTCTTGGTGCGTTTGTCAGTTTTGGAATTAAAATTAGGTGTATCTTTTTGTGGACACCTCCCGCTAAAGGGTTAAGCAAGGTTTCTAATTTTCACAAACTGACCTGGTACAGGAGGTGCCAATCTCCCATTAATCTTCCGTAATATATAAATTAATTTGATCAAGTTTAAAAAACTACTCGAACCAGAAAATGTATTTTAAGAACGTTTATTTATTTTATTTCAATGTAACAAGGTGATACACTTTATGGACTGCATAATTACGTAATACCTGAACCCATTATCCTCCAAAACTATCAAGGAGGAAATTTCAAATTTCTTGTTGATAGTCGTTTTCCACCACAAATTCAGAAGGATAATTTTTTCTTTATTAAAATCGCAGAGTTTCTGCCAATAAATAAGGTATATTTTTTAATTCTAAAATAGAGGTAGAAAGTAATTAATTTAAGCATGAGCCGACCATTTTGACAGTTGCGCCAACGTAACAACAGCGGATAATGAGTTAACATCCAGTAGAGAGGTGATTTGCATTGATAAGGAATTGGTAAACCGTATAAAGAAATAAATGTTTAAACAATGGAGCTATGAATAAACAGGAGAAGACATTTAACCCTAGATCTACCGGGAATTTTATTCAAGTTTTAATAAAACGTTCTACACCAGAATTTTTATTTAAAACTATTTAACTTATTTATTTACCTTATTTTTGTCTGGTTTATATACTTAGTTTATTTTAAAGAAATTTCTGGTTTGAATGAATATTTTGTATGTACCTGTCGGGTCCAATGGACCCGTCTGGTAGACGGAGGGTTAATGTACTGTCTACCAGTTGCGAGTGAAGTAAACGAGGAGTTTGTCACAAGTTGGCGGCTGTTTTTTTTAAATCATATCAATAGTTTCTGATTAACACTTGGACAAACTTCCCACCAGTAAATTTAAATAGAAAATTTCGTTTTATTTAAGCACCTTATTCATAGAAATATATACATAAAAAATGGTAAAATTTTCTGTTTTTTTTTCACTAGTTTCAGTTTACCTTAGTATTATAATCTTTTTCCCTGAAACTGATAAGAGGTTGTCTAGGTTCTCACAACATGGCGGAAACGCAAGACCTGACTACAGCCAACGTAAACTTGTACCAGTATAAATGAATACTTGTTTCGTCCATTATTCAGTGTTACCAGTGTGCTACTTTTTTTTAAATTCAGATTTCTTGATTGACACCACTTTTTTAAAACGGTAAAATTCTTTTTGTTTTGCCTTAATTAATATGTCATTAAAGGAAGCACATTTTACAATTTCAAAAAAGGGGTGACAATCAAGAATCGGATTATAAAAAAAAGTAGCCCATCTGGAAACACTGCCATTATTTAGGGCTGAAATTTTTCATTTAATAAGGCATTTAATGAAGGAAATTTTGATTTTAATTTACTGGTGGAAGTTTCATCCGGCGGTAATCAAACCCTGCGAAAGAGATTGCAGTTTAAACTCCACTATTTTAAACCTTTCAAGGGCAAAGCAATTCCATTGTTAAAGTGTTAAAATTAATGAGTGACACCGGAATTTGAAAACAAATTTATTTATAAAAAAGAAAAAGCTATATTTCGCACACATAATAAACCTAAAAATTTTCTACCAAAATTCTGTTGCCATTGTGGCATTTAGGAATTAAGTAGTTTCATAAACATATGACTGCCCCTCAAAGGGTTAAGGACACGCCATTTCCTTTTAATTAACAGTTGAAGGCAGTGTTTGCCAGATTGGGAATTTTTTTGTCCCCGTATTGTTGATTGTCACCGCTTTTTTTAAATAGAAATATTCGGCCTACTTAAAAATAAATTTGTATAATCAAGGTTACTGATATTCAATAGACTTCTTCCGATTATTACATACTGCGAACACACCAAATTTTACGTCTCTATCTCAATTTGTTCTGGAAATAGAGCGTTTACAGACACACAGACAGACGGCAATTTTTTCTCTAAAAATATGTTTTATGGAATCTCCAGTGACTGAAACGTGTAAATCCGTCATTTTTTTTTTTTAATTTTCAAAAGCGATTACAAGCCTTACCCTATACCACGTATGATGGGTAAGTAAAAGGGTGTAATTAAAAAATATTTATTTACCGCTAACAAACGCGAGAGATTACTTTAATTAAATTAAGTTAAAATGTGTAAGTATATAATTTCTTTGCATATTTCGTTTATCCCGAGTACTTTATAATTTCATATTAATAAACTGTCTTTAATTTGTTTTGTTTTTACTAAAATTGTAAAACAAAGAAAATAGTTGTTTCTTTTAGCATAAAGTTGGGAACATGTCTACTTTCTGTTCGGACTAAATTCATTTTATTTAACGGAAGAGATTATTTTACACCACTGTAAGGTTTGGGTTGTCTAAATACGGTTAAGTGTTTTTGCGGAAAATAAATGAAAACCACTTTGAAACAGCACAAAAACGGATGTTCACTATAGTAAAAATATCTACAACATAAATCTTAATTTAACACCGTTATTTTATTCAATATTATATTTAGAGCATTCGATTAATTTTTAGCACAATTATTGAATAACAGTTGCAAATTTCCAGGTGACTGAAAGAAGACTGGGGAAAGATTCGAATCATGGACTTGTTTGGCTGAAGCTGCTAATAATCTACCAACTCAGCCATTCCCGTCGAATCTGGAAGTCTAATTCAACCAACTAACCTTAAAAGATCTCAGCTACTGGTCTGATATATGAATCCGCTCAACAGAATAAATGGAAGGTTATTTTTGGAACTATAGTAAATGCTGCATGCATAATTATATTAGATTAATTTTTATCACAATAATTCAATTGGTAAATAAATCACAGCAGTTGTAAATGTCCAAGTGGGTGAAAAAAGCCCAGGCTAGGATTCGAACTATGCCTTGGCTGAAGCCGCCAATCCTCTATCAACTGAGATATCTCCAACGAATCTGGAGAACTAATAAATATCAATATTCAAATTCTGCCTTTAGATAAAGTACTTACAAATTCTGCTATTCCAATAATATATTTTTTAAATAATAATTTTATAATAAATGGAAAAGTAATAATTAATTAATTAATAATAATAAGTAATTATTTAGTAATCGATAGTAAATAAAGTAATTTTATAACAAATAGCGATTTTCAAGGAGTGTAAGGCATCTTGTGACCAGGGCCTGATTACCAACGGGGCATACTTACACCAATAAATTTTGAAAAAAATAATCGCCTTATCTAAACGCCGTATTCATGTAAAATTTCTGCCATGAATGAGGCAAAAGTTTCTATTTATTTTTACTGGTGGGAATGTGCCCCGTTGGTAATCAGGCCCTGCTTGTGACATGTGACATTTCAACATTGTTTAACCCTCTCGTTTCGTAATATTTTAATCGAAATAGCTTCAAAATTGCGTATTTAACACCTTCGCGACGAGCGTCTTTTAAGAATTTTTATTGTTTTGTCCCCGGTTCTTCAAAATAAAATTTTTTGTCTAATTTAATCGGGAAAATGTTCCGATTAAATAAGGCAAAATTTACAATAAAAAATAACTGGTGGGAATAAGCAAGAAGGGTTAATTAGACGGAAAAAAATGCATCCCCGAGGAAATCTTGGATTACACAAATTTTGCTTCTTTTACGTTGACCGAGGAAATCTCGGGTTGCACAGCGAGCGGTTTAACTCTTTCGAAGGAAAAGCATTATAAATGCTAAATTGTTGAAATAAATGATTAGCACCGGAATTTGCCAAAAACATTATTTGTAAATAAGAAAAAGCTATATTTTACATGCATATTAAATCGAAAATATTTTACCACAATTCTGGTGCCAATGAAGCATTTGGGAATCACAATTAAGTGGTTTCATAAACATACCACCGCCCAGGGTTAAGAAGGCCTTGAGGGGTTATTTTAACACGTTACACATGAATACTTTGCGGTTCGAACCAGCAATTTCTTTACTGAATAAGTTTAAAACATATCAAAAAGGAAAAGTAAAATAAATAATTTAAACAGTTTTAAATAAAAATGTTGGTGTGAAATATTTCTATAAAACCTGAGTATATTTTCCAACATTTCTAATGTTAAGAACTTGTAACAAAAATTCCATATGCAATTTTTTAAAAATATTTGCAATGTTAACCCTTAATTGCTTAGTGATGTAAATTGCCATCACCTTTTTATTTAATTTTTAATACATAAATTAAGTTCTTACAGCCACTATATTTATATAAAAATATTAATCCTCTAAAATTTATAAAAATATGCTACTAAATAAAGTTAAAAATCTATCTTAAGATTTCTGGTGTCTAATACTTAATATTAAAATAAAAAGCATAATTCTAAAAGAATAATTCATGCAATTAAGGGTTACAATCAATAGAAATTTAAAGATACGCATAACATACATGGAATGTACTGTAAATATTTCGCACCTATTACATAAAAGTTCTATATATTGACATGTTTAGAACCTTATTTACTAGTCTAGTACCCAATAAAATTTTCAATTTGTATGATTTTAAAGTGAAAACTTTTAATATAGACATATATTTAAAATTCGAAATGATATTTAAAGTAGATATGTTAAAATATATGCATTGAATTCGATATATGAAATTGGAAATCAACATTTCAAAGGATAAACTTTGTTACAGAAAATCTCACTTTTAAAAGTAGGCCATTGGTATTGATTTCTGAGAATGAGTGATTTCGTTGTGCAACATTTGGCGCCTCTTGAGTCTGCATGTGTTGGGATTAAGCGCAGAATAGAAATGAAATTTTATTTAAATTTATTTTACAACACATTTTAAAACTTTAATATTCATGAGTTGGATATTTTATATTAAATGAAATTAAATATTATTTAATCATGCTACTGCACGGTTTTCTTAAGAGCGTATGTTTATGTTCAGTATGCTTTTCTAGATTTAAAAAGGCTATTTTATGAAGAAAGATTAATCTAAATGCATTTGATTCGATACAGTAAATTTCAAATAAACATTTCAGAAGAAGAAAAGTTTTTATTGAAAAACCAACAAATAAGATGCATGGAATGTACTATAAATATTTCAAAGGTTAACCTTTTATCTACTGGTGGTACTTATAAGAACCATTAAAATATAACGTGTTATAAAATTCATTTAATATATCGATTAGTTGCAATACAGTTCAGAATGAGTTATAGATACATTTCCTTAACTTGTTCCAAAAGTATTGGTTGCACAAAACAAAAATATTTTTAAAAGGATGATTTTTTGCCATTGTATCTTTTCAGCTTTCTTGGCGTTGACGAGGGGGGGGGGGGGGGGTAGGAATTTTTCAATTAGAAAATATTTCTATATTTCTATTGTAAGAACATTATATTTGTACATTTCCTAATTCTACAAAATACTAAGAAAAAGATTTAAAATAAAAGATTTGTGTGGGGTTATAAATATTGCACGAAATCCCTGTAAGTTGAAATTTAATTAATACTGCTAAATCCTTCCATATTTGTAAAATTCTTCTAATATTTATTAAATGATTATGTAAATCTTCTAATGTAGTTTAAACAATTCATGAAAAATGCTTTAGAAGATAAAATTTTCATGAATTCATAATTCAGTACATAAAGGGTTATTCTATTAAAAATAGTTCTATTTACTGACATGTTTAGGTTTCAATTTCCTAGCCTGGTACCAAATAAAATTTTCAATTTATATAAAATTATAGTGAACACTTTTAATATAGATAGATATTTCAAATTTGAAATGATATTTAAAGTAGGTATGTTAAATTATATGCATAAGGTTCGTTATATTAAACTGGAAATCAACAGTTCAAGTGAATAAAATTTGTTACAGAAAATCTTAATTTTAAAAGTAGGCCATTGGTATTGATTTCTGAGAATCAGTGATTCTTTATGGAATATTTGGCGCCTCTTGTGTCTGCATATGCAGGGATTAAGTGCAGAATTGAAATAAAATGAAATTTTATTTATTTATTTATTTATTTATTTATTTATTTATTTTTATTTTTTTTACAACACGATAGATAGATATTTCAAAACTTTAATATTCATGAGTATGGATATCTTATATTAAATGAAAATTGAATATTATTTAATCGTCCTTTTGCAAGTTCTTTTTTTTTTAAGAGCGTATGTTTATGTTCAATATGCTTTTCTAGATTTTAAAATGCTGTTTAATGCAGAAAGATTAACACTAGAACTACCGGAAATTTGAAAAAAGGTTTATAAAAATATTTCAAACTAGAATTTGATTTAAAACAGTTTATCTTTATTATTTAACGTTTTTCTTCTTCGTATCTTTTTAACTTAATTCATAATCAAATTTCTGATGTGAACCGAAATATGTTCATATGGTAAAAATAGCTGTCAAAATGACGACTCGCGGTAGTTCTAGTGTTAAATGCATTTAACCCTCTGTCTACCAGAAGGGTCCAATGGACCCGACATGCATATTCAAAATATCTATTCAAACCAGAAATTTCTTCAAAACAAACTAAATGTATAAATCAGACAATAATAAGTTAAATAAACAAATTAAATAGTTTTAAGTAAAAATTCTGGTGTAGAATGTTTTTATAAAACTTGAGTAAAATTTCCGATAGTTCTAGGGTTAATTCGATACAGTGAATTTCAAATAAACGTTTCAGAAGGAGAAATGTTTTTATTGAAAACCCAACATATAAGATGCATGGAATGTACTATAAGCATTTCGCACGCTAATCTATTAAAAATAGTTCTATTTACTGATATGTTTAGGTTCCAATTTCCTAGACTGGTACTCAATAAATTTTTCAATTTATTAAAATTTATACTGAACAATTTTAATATAGATAGATATTTTAAATCTGAAATGGTATTTAAAGTAGTTACCGATATATTAAATTGGAAATTAGCATTTCAAAAAAATAAAATTTGTTACAGAAAATCTCACTTTTAAAAGTAGGTCATAGATATTGATTTCTGAGAATGACTGATTCGTTATGGAACATTTGGCGCCTCTTGAGTCTGCATGTGTAGAGATTAAGTGCCGAATAGAAATAAAATGAAATTTTATTTAAATTTATTTTTCAACACATTTCAAAACTTTAATATTCATGAGTATGGATATCTTATATTAAATGCAAATTGGATATTATTTAATCGTCCTATAGCAAGGTATGTTTAAGAGCGTAAGTTTATGCTTAATATGCATTTCTAGATTTTTAGAAATGCTATTTAATGCAAATAAATTAAATTATATGCATTCAGTTCGATACAGTAAATTCCAAATACCGTAATTTCGCGTGTATCCGCCGCACCTCAGATAACTAGATTAATATGATAATAACTCGGTAACTTATTTTAAATAAAATGTAACTTGCTTCTGGTTAGCACTTATTTGACTTCTGTTTTTCAATAAAATTTTCGGTTTGAAAAAGTCTTAACTAAACCGCGGAGGATACGCTGGAAATTACGGTAAGCATTTCAGAAGAAGGGTTGTTTTTGTTGAAAACCCAACATATAAGATGCATGGGATGTACAGTAAATATTTCGCACGTTAATCTATTACAAATAGTTTTATTTACTGACATGATTAGGTTCCAATTCCATAGTCTATTAACGGATAATATTTTCAATTTATATAAATTTATACTGAAAATTTTAAATATAGACAGATATTTCAAATTTGAAATGATATTTAACCCTCTGTCTACCAGAAGGGTCCAATGGACCCGACATGTACATTCAAAATATTTATTCAAACGAGAAATTTCTTCAAAACAAACTAAATGTATAAATCAGACAATAATAAGTTAAATAAACAAATTAAATAGTTTTAAGTAAAAATTCTGGTGTAGAAAGTTTTTATAAAACTTGAGTAAAATTTCCGGTGGTTCTAGGGTTAACGTAGATATGTTAAATTATATGCATTAGATTTGATATATTAAATTGGAAATCAACATTTCAAAGAATAAAATTTGCTACAGAAAATATCACTTTTAAAAGTTGGCCATTGGTCTTGATTTCTGAGAATGATCGATTGGTTGTGGAACATTTGCTGCCTCTTGAGTCTATACATGCGTTGGGATTAAGTGCAGAATATAAATGAAAAGATATTTTGTTTAAATTTATTTTGCAACACATTTTAAAACTTTAATATTCATGTATTGTATATCTTATATTAAACGCAAATTGAATATTATTTAAGTGTACTATTGTAAGGTATTCTTAAGATGATAAGTTTATGCTCAATATGCCTTTCTAATTTTTAAAATGCTATTGAATGCAGATAGATTAAATTAAACACATTAAATTCGACACAATGAATTTCAAATCAACATTTAACAAGAGCAAATTTTTTTATTGAAAACATTTCTTTAACCCCTTGAGGGGCAAGCAAAAATGTCTCTAAATATTGAATTCTCACCGGAATAATCGAAAAATTTTAATTTTAACCCCTTGAGGGGCACCCAAAGCGATATAAGTAAGCGTCCTATCTTAAATGGGAGAAGTATCCGCAAGATTAAAAGCGAGGTCACATCAATCAAGGTCATGCGCCACATAGCGGATGGAGTGTGAACTACAGGTAGATACCTAACTGTTTTCTTACTCACACCACTAAAATTATAAAGTTTTTTTTTTCCACTCGATTAATAACTGAAGATTTTCTGATAGGGCGAAGAAAACTTCGTGGTGTCAAGTGCGTGTGGATACCCCACTCGCTACGCCATTATTTTGTAATAAATGTGGCAAATAAAATTCATTTTCATGAGCGACTGAAAATTTAGAAAATACGCGCCACACTAAAAGCCCGCGTATATGAATTATCACTCCGTCCACAAGGTGGCGCAACTGTGTTAATTTACGCCTGATTCCAGCATTAAGTTTGTTCGCTTACTTATAACGCTTTGGGGGCACCGGTATATATTATATACCACCTACGATTAATGAAATTTTACGCCAGAAAAAATTTATTAAACTTTACTTTTCTAACTTTGGTGGAAAAAAGCCCTAAAATTGCTTTTACTTATTTTGAAATAGAATTTTTCAAAGATTCCGGTGGGAATTCAGCATTTCACAAACGTCATTGCTAACTCCTCAAGGGGTTAAATAAGGAAAAGCAATTTTTCAGCGATTTCCCCCATAAAGTTAAAATTTTAAAATTTAGTTAAAATTTTCTGGTGAGAATCTTGTTTAAATTAGGTGGGATATACTTTATCCCACCGCTCCTCAAGGGGTTGAAGGTAGTGCACTAATATTTATTTCTCAAGAAGAATGAACCGTTTGTAAACATTTGTATACCTTCCAAACTGTGCTGCCAATTAACCCGATTTTTTCATTCTTATATTTCAAATTCATGGAAAATAATCCAGATAAAAATATTTGCTTTATATATCCACTAACGGAAGCTAGTATATACACATGATTCAATTTTTATATTCCATTTGAACCACTATATTATAAAAATATCTTTTTTGTTTATTTTTATTGTACATGTTTTCAATTTATCATTTCATTATTCTACATACTAACTTCCTTGATTTATGTTTAAAAACTTAATATTTAATCCTTAATCTCTTATAAATCTTTAACTTTTTGGGTTTATACTAAATTTATTGTCATTTACTTCTTAAATAGTTTTTAATTATTTTTTTTTTACTTCTCCCAGTGGCTCACAATTATACAAGACATTCAAACAATAGACTGTAGAAGAATACATGCGTTAAAAAAAAATGTTTGATATAGATAGAGAGAATTTTACTGATGAGGAAAGGTTTTACAGTGATAAAATCTCCTGTGACAATAATTCGTGAATAAACTAAATAAAAATTATTATTACAAATTTTCTGGTGTTATCAGGCAAATTCTTGAATTTTAAAAAATCCAGATTTCGCAACACAATTTTTTAGTATCAGATGTATCATCTAAATTCTCTCGTCTCAGTTATTTAGTCTGCATTCAATAAGGCGATTATTACTATTTCCAAAACTTAGAGGCAATAAAACAATCTGAATTTAAAAAACAGCAACCGGTGACACAGTACTATTAAGTTAATATTTTTTAAAAAGTTTTCAATCATGATAGAAATTTTTTGATTATATAAACTGCATATTAACTTCGAGATTCATATTGGAAAACTACTTTCAGCAAAAAACTAATTCTAAAATTCCCTATCTCATAGGTTTGGTGGTTAGTTAATAATTTATTGCACTTCTTTTTGTACCTTTTTCCTCATTTCATATTAAAAAAAATATGGGTTTTTTTTGTTGAAATATGAATTTGAATAAATTTCAAAAAATAATTTTTTTTCAATATTAAATTGTTTAATATTTTTTGTAGTACTTTTTTTTTTTCTGTCGTAGGATTTGTATATATGTGCGTTCGTAATGAATTGTACATAATTAAACGCATTGAAACGTATTAAAGACAAAAAATTTAAACCGTACTGCTTTTAATATATGTTATTCTTTAGAGTATAAATAATTTCTGTTCAAAATTTTGGAGTGAGTGTCATTGCTACGTGAAGAATAATTTGAAGAGCATGCAAAATAAACTTTATCTTAATCTGTTTGAAAATATGATTGAAACATAATCAGATATAAGATTGTATTTTATTATTTTGATTAAGAATAACATATTCGTGGTTCGTACGAGTCCCGTTATTTTCCGGGTGAATTATCAGAATTTTTTTTATATGGATAAATATTTAAAAAAAAAAAAATCGCGAAAATTCCCATAATTGAAAGAAACATTTTCTTTAACCCCTTCGCGACGGGAGTCCTTTACGAAATTTTTAATGTTTTATCACCTATTTTTAAATACAGAAATTTGTGCCTTTTTAAATCGGGAAAATGCTCGGATTCAAGAAGGCAAATTTTACAGTAAAATTTTACTGGTGGGGATAAGCAAGTATTCTTAGGCCTTTTTGCGGCACGCATACGTGCAGCTCGTCCCCAAGGGGT
This sequence comes from Maratus speciosus, assembly GCA_963932465.1. Lineage (NCBI taxonomy): Eukaryota > Metazoa > Arthropoda > Arachnida > Araneae > Salticidae > Maratus > Maratus speciosus. The sequence goes on from OZ010794.1 coordinate 216,899,628, forward strand.
TAAGAAAATACTGCAACAAAATAATTAGCCGGTATGGAAATTGCAGGACCCGTACGAAACTGCATATTCCATTACTTTGTTACTGTTGTTTACTGTTAGAAGTACACAAAGGCTGCCACTGGCGACTATTTTTTAATTCTATCTCGATCACTTTCTCAGAACAAAAATACTTCCTATATGCTTTGGCGACATGTGCAATAGAAATATAGTAAAGATTTATTTTCTTCAAATAATGGTGCGAATAGAATATAAAATAGTCACCAGTCGTAGGCTAGGACCCAATTTAGGTAAATCGGTTTAAGATGGAATCAATTGGGACAGAGAAAACGTTCTGTCGTAGATGGTGTTTTCTGCATTGAAAATCTTTCTTCGGGGCTTTAACCCCTTCGGGACGGGAGCCTTTTACGAAATTTTTAATCTTTTGTCACCGTTTTTTAAAAACAGGAATTTGTGTCTTCTTGAATCGAGAAAATGCGCTGATTAAATAAGGCAAATTTTACAGTAAAATTTTACTGGTGAGGAAAAACAAGGATTCTGAGCGCTTCAAGCGGCACGTATACGTGTCGCTCGTCTTCAAAGGGTTAAAGCCTTTCCATGTCGTACAGATATCCGTCGTAAAAGAGAGGAGTTCCAATAATCGTTTATTGCTACTAATATAATCCGTTACATTTTCCTGTGTCTAAATATTATATATATGAATTTAGTTTTTAAAGTGTAATGTTTACTTAACTCCTCGGTTACATTTGATGACTGAGACCGTTGCCATCGAAAGTCTCAACGCCGGAGGACATGAGTTGTGACGTCATCACTAATTGGCCGAATTCTCACCAGTGTTGGAATTTACACAGGAAAATTTTGAATAGCAATTTTATTTTATTTTAAAAATACATACATTACGTCTGGATTACTTAATAATTAAACACAATTTTCATAACTACAGACATACACATATTAAAATTTTTATTAAAAACAATTAAAATATAGTTAAAAATATATATAAACGTTTCGGCTATTTTCATAGCCCTCATCAGTAAACTAACAGAGTCACAAAACAGCAAGAGCCACAGTAAACGAAAAAACAGTTAAAATTACGGTCTAAGTAGGATAAAATAGTCAGCAGGAACTTGGGTTGCTTCGTTGATTGGCGATTTAGCTAAAACGGTTCTCCAACCCTCAAGGAAGACACGGCTAAAATAGACGGGGCAATTGGATTCCACAATTCGTGCACTCTCAAAATCGGGGACATGATCGAACTCAAGTGCATGTGCCACCAATCTTGAATTTAGAGTACCTTTCTTAAAAGAATTTTTATGCTCCTTGAGTCTAGCATTAAATGAGCGTCCAGTCTCACCAATGTAAATCGAGCTGCAACCTTTACAAGGAATTTCATAAACGACACCATTCAGGTCAAACTTCGAATATTTATGTTTAAAACTACTGAAAAAATTACCAATGCGGTTCAAGGGAACATGAGCTGTCCTAACATTAACATTCTTGAGTACGGCTGAAATTTTCTCCGAAATATTACTGTAATAAGGCAAAGATATAGTTCCTATGGGATTGACACGCTGGTAAGGAGTGGGATACTGGTCTGATTTGCTCGTAAGTTCCGAAATAACTCTAAGACACCAACGACGTGGATAGTCGTTGAGACGTAAATCATTCATTATCTTACCAATTTCATTATCAAAACTTACTCTGTCACTGCAAAATCTCAAGGCTCTGTTGTACAAGGATCTGATGACTGCGATTTTATGTGAAAGTGGGCTATTGGATTTAAAATTTAAATATTGCCCGGAGGAAGTACTTTTTCTGTAAACAGAAGTTTTCAAAATAGAAATTTTATTAACAATTTCTCTCTGGAGCAATACATCAAGGAAAGGGAGTGACCTGTTATTTTCAAACTCTATCGTGAACTGGATAGAAGAGGAAAAGGAATTCGCTTTGTTTAAAATCTCCACAAGTTCATCTTCTTCAGCAATTATAAATACGTCATCCACATACCGCCTCCAAAACTTAATCTTATTACCCAAACTGAAAATAATATCTTTCTCCAAATACTGCATAACAATCTCTGCTACTCTCACGGACAGGGGGGGAGCCCATTGCAGTTCCTTTTATCTGTTTATAAAACGTATCTTGAAAAACGAAACAATTTGATGTCAGACAATCAAACTGAGTTTGATGTATACCTCACAAATGTGTGATGGCATCTTTGGATGTGGTATCTTTGTTCACATGTATACCAATAAATCTAGCCTGCCTCGCTGTTCAGAGCATGTGGCCCGATTTTGCTAATGCGATTAATTTAGATATGGACGTTGCTATTAAACTCATTGAATTTTGTCTGACATCAAAATGTTTCTTTTTTCAAGATACGTTTTATAAACAGATAAAAGGAACTGCAATGGGCTCCCCCCTGTCCGTGAGAGTAGCAGAGATTGTTATGCAGTATTTGGAGAAATATATTATTTTCAGTTTGGGTAATAAGATTAAGTTTTGGAGGCGGTATGTGGATGACGTATTTATAATTGCTGAAGAAGATGAACTTGTGGAGATTTTAAACAAAGCGAATTCCTTTTCCTCTTCTATCCAGTTCACGATAGAGTTTGAAAATAACAGGTCACTCCCTTTCCTTGATGTATTGCTCCAGAGAGAAATTGTTAATAATATTTCTATTTTGAAAACTTCTGTTTACAGAAAAAGTACTTCCTCCGGGCAATATTTAAATTTTAAATCCAATAGCCCACTTTCACATAAAATCGCAGTCATCAGATCCTTGTACAACAGAGCCTTGAGATTTTGCAGTGACAGAGTAAGTTTTGATAATGAAATTGGTAAGATAATGAATGATTTACGTCTCAACGACTATCCACGTCGTTGGTGTCTTAGAGTTATTTCGGAACTTACGAGCAAATCAGACCAGTATCCCACTCCTTACCAGCGTGTCAATCCCATAGGAACTATATCTTTGCCTTATTACAGTAATATTTCGGAGAAAATTTCAGCCGTACTCAAGAATGTTAATGTTAGGACAGCTCATGTTCCCTTGAACCGCATTGGTAATTTTTTCAGTAGTTTTAAACATAAATATTCGAAGTTTGACCTGAATGGTGTCGTTTATGAAATTCCTTGTAAAGGTTGCAGCTCGATTTACATTGGTGAGACTGGACGCTCATTTAATGCTAGACTCAAGGAGCATAAAAATTCTTTTAAGAAAGGTACTCTAAATTCAAGATTGGTGGCACATGCACTTGAGTTCGATCATGTCCCCGATTTTGAGAGTGCACGAATTGTGGAATCCAATTGCCCCGTCTATTTTAGCCGTGTCTTCCTTGAGGGTTGGAGAACCGTTTTAGCTGAATCGCCAATCAACGAAGCAACCCAAGTTCCTGCTGACTATTTTATCCTACTTAGACCGTAATTTTAACTGTTTTTTCGTTTACTGTGGCTCTTGCTGTTTTGTGACTCTGTTAGTTTACTGATGAGGGCTATGAAAATAGCCGAAACGTTTATATATATTTTTAACTATATTTTAATTGTTTTTAATAAAAATTTTAATATGTGTATGTCTGTAGTTATGAAAATTGTGTTTAATTATTTTATTTTGTTTGTGGAATATCTATCATTTTATAAAACAATAATAACCATTTAAACTTACTGGTGAGACTTCGAAATCGCTAAATAAAAATTCAGCCAGATGGGGAATGCACAGTTTTGCCACATCTGGTTCATTTTTTATCGGGGGATTCCAAATGTTCAACAGTAAATTTAAATAGTTATTATTGTTTTATAAGTTGATAGATAATCCACAAATAAAATAAAATTGCTATTCAAAATTTTCCGGTGTGAATTCAAACATTATTGAGAAGTCGGACGATTAGTGATGACTCACAATTCGTGTCCTCTGGCATTGAGTATTTCGATGGCAGTGCTGAGACTCGTCTTGCATTTGACCACTGTCGCATATTTTTGTATTCTATTTATTCCAGTATTTAACCAAAGCGATATAAGTAAGCATCAAATCTTAAATGGGAGAAATAACCGCAATATTAAAAGCGAGGTCACATCAATCAAGGTCATGCGCCACGTAGCGGATGGAGTGTGAACTACAGGTAGATACCTAACTGTTTTCTTACTCACACCACTAAAATTGTAAAGTTTTTTCAGCTTGTTTAATAACTGCCGTGCCTTTGATGTGTCAAGTGCATCTGAAAGCCCCTCTCGCTACGCCATTGCAATGTATGTGGCAAACAAAATTCCTTTTCATGTGTGACTAAAGATTTAGAAAATACGCGCCACACTAAAAGCCCGCGTATGTGAATTATCACTCCGTCCACAAGGTGGCGCAACTGTGTTAATTTACGCCTGATTCCAACATTAAGTTCGTTCGCTTACTTATAACGCTTTGGTATTTAACCCTCTCGCTGCGCAACCCGAGAGTTTCTCGGGCAATGTAAAAATAGCAAAATTTGCGCAAGACGAGATTTCATCGGGGATGCATATTTCCGTCTAATTAACTCTCCTTGATCATTCCCACCAGTTATTTTTTTATTCTAAATTTTGCCTTATCTAATCAGAGAAATTTCCCGATTGAATCGGACGAAAATTTTTATTTTGAAAAACCGGTGGCAAAAGAATAAAAATTCTTAAAAGACGCTCGTCGCGAAGGAGTTAAATACGCAATATTTGAAGCTATTTTGATACAAAAATTACGCAGCGAGAGGGTTAACCCTTTCCGCTGCAGTGTGCCCATGTCAGGATACCTAATTATAACTCCAAACTTTCGAATGGCACCAAGAATATTTTAGTACAATTCTGATTTTACAATGAACATTTGGAACAATGGAACAATCAAGCAGGTGTGTGAATTCCCTAGTTGCATGGCAACTTTACATCCAGGCTAAGAGTATATTGTGTTACAATGCAATGGGAGCCTTGGAAAAAAGAGCGTTTAAACGCGGCTAGTAGCCACGAAAAAATGGAGAGTAAAAGCTAAAGAGATAGACAATTTTTAAGAAAAAATTGTTAGTAGAACTAGTAGGAAAAAAAAAAAAAAGTTCCATATGATCCACATAAATGTCCAGGACAGGCGAAAAATCTACCAAAGGAAGCCCCATAAAAAAAAGACTCAATTCAGAGACAATACATTTAATATAGCTTGTTAAGTAAAAAAGTTTAACACAGTGAATAAAAGAAACAAAACTATATATTTACATATTTACAAGAGAATTTAAATTACTTTAAGTAAAAAAGAATAATAATGTAAGAAAAAGCTATAGTGAGGAGAGTTCAAACCAAATAAACAGTTAAATGCAAAAGCCGAGGGGATCAAACGACAGCAAGAGGACGGCGTCCACCCAGTCTAGTAATTTGAGGAGAAAAAAACATGAAAATGAAAGAAGTAAGAGTAATATCATGAGAAGAGCATAAAATACAAGAAAAGAAGTTTTTTTTTTTTAATAACTTTTTAAACAAACAACACAGACAAAAAGAAGGAAAAGAGTTTAGCAAATGAAGAGCTTAATCTTCGTTAATGTTGATCTGACTAGCAAGTTTATCAAATTCAGTTAGTATAACCATCAATTTTTGCATCGGATTATCGAGGTTCTTAGTCTGAGTTGAGATGTTCTTTATACATTTTAGGAATTTAGTGATTTGAAAGATTTGTTTGACTTCGTTGAAAGTATTAAGAATGTCTTTAATATCATTGGTGTAATTAGTAGGAGCATTAGAATTTTCAATAGTATGGGAGGAATGGGTGTTTGCGGTAGTACTATCATTGTTATCAGAGTTTAATTCTACATTACTTGTAGAGGGTTCAGAGTCTTTAGTATTTTTGGTATAATTATAATTCTTAAATATATCCGCTAAGATTTGGGTTTCTTGGGATAGATTGCTGACGCTATTACTTGTTTTTCGGTTCTGTTTATTTTCGAGTCTATAAGGATTTTTTGGACAAGCACGGAAATTCGCTGGGTGCCCCAGTCCACAATTGGCACAAGTGGGTTTAATACGCCCTTTGTGGTGACAATCTGTACTTAAATGTTGATCTCCGCATTTTACACATTTAGCATTGAAGCCACACACTTCTGATGCGTGACCGTAACCCTGGCATTTGTAACACTGTTTTACACGATTTTTGCTAGTAAAAGCTTCAATCTTAACAAAAATATAATGTATATTGTTAATTTGGTAAATTTCTTCAAAGTTCTTACGAGGGATAACATTTACCATGTATATTGGCATTGGTTGGCCAGTTTTACGATTTTTAAGCATGGCAGCCCTAGTGACTGCGAAACCATGCTCCCTGAGACTATCTTCAATAATTTTAGTATCGGTGTAACAGGGGAGGCCCCTAATGCATATTTTTTGGGTCGAAGTTCTTTAGGATCAAGAGTTGTATATTTCTTTTTGTTTTGGTCTAGCCATTTCTGAGTAGATTTAAAGTCCTTATCAGAGTTACATTGTATAACAATGCGTTCGCCTTTTAGCGTTATTTTTGGTTTTTCCAAGTTTAACACCGTAATTTCATGAGCTACCGCCGCCCAATTGCTGTCGACTTCGACGTAGAAAGGGTTAACAGAATTTTTAACTTTGATAGTATTCTGAGTATTATCACTAACATTTGACTCATCCATTTCTATATTTTCAGTAAGGGTAACTTCATTAGCGATATTCTTATATTTATTACTTAGAGGGATAGGTGAACTCTCCTCTGAAAGAGGACGCTTAACGCCTTTCTTAACTGCATTGAAAATTTCGTTTTTAAGGTTAGTATTAGTAAGAAAAAAATTCGGAGTTTTCTTATACTTAATAGAGCAAAAAAAACTAAAGATAGCTGAATTTAACAAATTATCATGGGTTGGCTCCCCAAGCAAAGTATTAGGTTGGCAACTAAGTTCCCGCAGTTTTTTTAAATAGAAGTTTTCTACCGGAATTTATATTTTGTTTTTTGGATAGAGTTAATTTTTGTTAAAATTCAGCTCAATAAAATGGAGTGTCAAGTTGAGAAAAAGGAGCATTTTCGACACTTCCTCTTCTTTGCTTTTAATCAAGGCTGTAAGGCCTCAAAAGCTGCTCGCGACATTTATGCTGTGTATGGCGAAGGTACCATAGCTGAAAGAACTGCATATGATTGGTATGCCAAGTTCAAAAATGGAAACTTTGTCATCAAAGACGCATGTTTTGGCCGTCCAGTTGAATTCGATGAGGAGCGATAATACCAACTTTTGCACGAAGATTCGCGTCAAACGACTAGAGAACTCGCAGAGAAAATGAAATTCTCCCACACTACTATAGAGAAGCATCTTCACTCGATGGGAAATGTTCAGAAGTTTGGAGCATGGGTTCCGCATACTTTAAGTGACAAAAACAAAAATCAACGAGGCACAATCTCCGCTGGTTTGCTCGCTCGTCACCGCTTAGCTCATGGAAGCAAGCAACGATTTCTTTACCGAATCGTTATTGGCGACGAAAAATGGTCCCTGTACATTAATATGAAGCAACGCAAGGAATGGCTAAGCCCCGGTAAATTACCAACACCGCGTGTGAAACAAGATCTTCATCCATGTAAAACGATGTTGTGCGTATGGTGGGCCTAGGAAGGGATTATCCATTACGAATTGCTTGAACGGAACCAAACAGTCAACGCGGAACTCTATGTTCGACAAAAGGAACGACTCAACACGGCTATTCAAGAGAAAATACCTAATCGGCAGCATGGAGTCCTTTTGCTGCACGACAACGCCCGTCCTCATATCGCCAATATAACCAAGGAAGCCATTCAAACGCAGGGCTGAGAAGTTCTACCGCATCCGCCATACTCTCCCGATTTGGCACCAATGGATTTCCACCTCTTTCGATCACTATCAAATGCTATGCGCGGAGTTTCGTTCAATACTAATGCAGAATTGAGAGCTTGGTTGGATGAATTTTTCGTGTCGAAACCGAGGGATTTCTACCAACGAGGTATTGAAAATCTTGTTGAACATTGGGAAGAAGTTGTAAGCAACAAGGTTGTTGATTAATTACTTGTTATTTTTTATTGAAAAATAAACTTTTAAATAATTTTTAAAAAAAACGGCGTAAACTTAGTTGCCAACCCAGTGGGAATTCCTTAGCTGACATTCCGTTTAAACCCTTTCGACTCGGGCGTCTCTTACACAAATTCTATTCGGTTTATACCACTTTTAAAGTGAAGTTTCCTTCAAGTACACAATTTCAAAAAAGCTGTAATTAAATAAGGCAAATTTTATTTTCCTTTATTACTGGTGCCAAAAACAAATTTTGCAAAGAAAGACGATGTCCAGTCAGACTGACATACGAATGCAAAGAGTTAATGATATGAAATTTAACTCGGTCAAAAAAAAACGCAAATTCGGAAGCAAAAAAAAAAAAAATGCATTTAAAAACACGGCGGGAACTTAGTACTAACCCACTTGGTATTTTATAGGTGACATTACATTTTAATAATGTGAAGCTTAACATAAATTAACTCCATCAAAAAAACAGAATATAGATTCCGGTAGAAAAAATGTCTTAAAACAAACTGCGTGAACTTAGTTGCCAACCCAATAAAAACATCATGGCAAGTTTTTCTTACCTCTTCCTGTTCAGAGCAGAGTCAGAATATCCAGCTTTAGCCTTAATATCCAAGATATATTGGTCTACGAAGGTGTAAAAATCACCCAGTATAGTCTTAGAATAGTCCTCAAAGTTCGAAGAAAATCTATCAAATTGGTCTTTGAAATTACTGTTTAACGTTCTATTACATATTTTGTCGATAACTTCCTTGATATAATAATCTTGATCATCAGTAGCCGTCATAATGCAGCACTAAATAGCGAGCGAAAACTATTCTAACGAACCGCCACACCTGCCATTCACACTGCGAAAATTATAACATGCGATGGAGCAATCACCTCACATGACCCCTCACAACAGAGCTCCAACGCAACTGCGCATAATGAACATTTAAAGTAACATGTTTTTAATTTGTAAAAAAGTCGTTTATAAATTCCGGTGTCAGTCAATTATTTCATCATTTTATAACAAAAATTATCTGTGCTGGAAAGGGTTAAACGGCAAACAAATGTAGTATAATTCTCTTTCACATGTTGCCAAAGTATGTATCATTTTCTTTTTGTTTTGAAAAAAGGGGTGCGAGGTAATTTATAAAACAAAAACGCTAGTGGAGTCCCAGGAAGAAATGCATAACCAAGGGGTTAAAAATAGAAAATGGGGAAGATTCTTTTTCCTTTTTTTTGCACGAATTTAATATATTATTTTATTTAACATAATTCTGCCTGACTAAAGCTTTAAAAAAGTACAGCACATGTAAAATCAAGACATTTAATTAAATAAACATATTATCAGTACTATGTCAAACTGTCCAATATGCGAAACAGTGTTGCAAGTTTTCTATTTTTTTAAAGTTCAGATTTCTTGATTGGAACCACTTTTCTGAAATAGTAAAATCGCCTAATTTGACACTATTTAATATAATATTAATTAAGACGAAAACAAGGGGAATTTTACCATTTCTGAAACGTGGTGGCCATCAAGAAATCTGAATTTTAAAAAAGTAGTCCACTGACAACATTGTTTTCATATTGGACAGTTTGACATGGTACATACGATATTATCAAGATGGAAAAGAAAGTAATAAATTCAGAAAGACTCAAAGAACGACAAATGATTATTTGGAAGTGAAATATTTGATGAAAATCCAAAACGTTGACTTTGATATTTTAATTTTGTGTCTATATATTTATAATCTTTAATATATTCATAATGTAGATATTCAATATTTTAGAAAATTGAAGTCGTATTTATTAATTAAAATTGTTTAAAGATTTGACTTGACTAAATATACCTGACTAAACACTTGACCCTTTGACTAAATATATAACATTCAAAATCCAGACATTTAATTACATAAAGATATAAACAAAAATTAAAAGAAAAAAAAAACCAAAAGACTCCAAATACTTGTAGAAAATCCGAAACGTTGACTTTGATATTTTAATTGTTTGTCTATATCTTTAATTTGTTAAATGTGTAGACTTTTCTTTTCATTTTAATTTCGAATTCACCAAGTTTTCACATTATTGTTAAAAAGAACTAGAGATTATTTAAAGAACATCACTATTTACTTTCTTATTTTTATAAAAGTAAGCAATACTTGGTGTCTGATCGACTGCAACCAAGACAAAACGATTTTAATTTATTGTCAACGAAGAGAGATTGTGCAATTTTTCGAATAAGCTGATGTAATTCTTAAATACATAGTTATGCATATATGCATCGCTTTTTATTTAACTCTTAGCAACCACTATATTTATATAGAAATATTAATCCTTTTAAAATAGAAAATATGCTATTAAGTAAAGTTGAAAATGTATCTTAAAATTTCTGATGTCTATTCTTTAATATAAGTATAAAAAACACAATTCTAAAACAATAATTCATGCATTTAAGGGTTAAGTTATACAAAATAAAAAATAATATAAAGTAAGGTATCTAGATTTATATTTATTAAAATATTTACTAATTTGCAATATTTTAGTTTTTACTTATATCGCAGATGTGCAACATTAGAAAAGGTTGACGCATTATACGAAAAATGCATGTCTGTTTTTTTCATTATTTTTCCTGTGTAACAAATCTTTCTGAGGATCATATATATTTTTTTCGAAACAAAATAAAAGTTCATGATTTTAACCCATTAACAACGAGCCACTTTTAAATTTCTTTTAATTCGTCGACACCAGTTTTTTCCACATTGTAATTTTGAATTATTTAATCGCTCAAAATTCGAGATTAAATAATTTGAAAATTTCCAAACTGAAATAATGCTATTCAAATTTAAAAGTTTTGTTCGCCTTGCATGGCTAGTCTTCTTGCCAGCCGGCTTTAACCCTTCGGGAAGAGCGTCTTTTACAGAATTTTTAATATTTTTTCATCGATTTTTCAAAACAGAATTTTTTTCCTAATTGAATCCATAAAATGCTCAGACTAAGTAAGGCAAAATTTACAGTAAAAATTTACTGTTGAGAATAATCACTGATTTTGAGCATCTTACGCGGCACGTATACCGGTCGATCGTCCCCAAGAGGTTAAGCCCTTCGCGACGGGAGCCTTTTACGAAACTTTTAACCATTTGTCACCGTTTTTTAAAAACAGAAATTTGTGTGTTCTTGAATCGAGAATATGCGCTGATTAAATAAGGCAAATTTTACTGGTGAGGAAAAACAAGGATTCTGAGCGCTTCATGCGACACGTATACGTGCCGCTCGTCCCCAAGGGGTTAATGAGTTAAGGCACAGCTGCACATCTTACGCTTTTTTATCGCAAAAAATTTATAGTAAATTTTACCTCTTTAAATTGTTGTAATCTGCCGATTAAATAAGGCAAAAAAATCTGTTAAATTTTTGTGGTACAAAAAAGCAGAAGGGTTGAGAGCCATCAGCAAAGGGTTAATTGAAAATTCTGTATGTGTAGGTATTTCAATCTACTTTGTGTCGAATAGCTATGATTTAAAGTTTTAAAGTCTGACATTTTTAATTGTTTTTATCAATCAATATGTATTTAAATTAACAATTAAACGCCGATCTTCTAAAATATGTTTTCGCAATTAAAAAAAAATAGTTTTATTTGTTGCAGGTAGAGGTGTACCATCTATGTTTTCTCCTTCAACAGATAAAAAAAAAATACTTTTTTTAAACTTGAAAATGGTGTTCTTAAAAATTGACTCCAATTTATAAAGGCAAATAAATGTTGAATGAGAATAAAAATATTTAATATTAAAATTTGTCATTTAATTTCTCTGCTATAGAAATCTGGATAAATAATTTTAGCTATTGTTGGAAATAAAAAGTTAGGCAAACAAAATATCCAAATTTAAAACTACATAGATTCAATGATGTTTTTAATTTAAAACGTAGGTATGCGATTTTTATTGCCATTGATTATTCCCATTAATTAATATACTATTATATGGGTTACTGTATGGAGTTGTCCCATAATATCATATTCATAATTTAGTTATACAAACTTTCAGAAAATTTAAATTCTCTTCATTAATTTAAAATATTTAAACATAATTACATCTAACTAAACCTTTAAAAAATATAGGACATTTAAAATCCAGAAAGTTAAATAAATAAATTTATAAACAGCAATTAAAAGAAAGAAAAAAACAGAAAGTCTCCGTTGATAATTAAGCTGGTTAAATACTAGATGGAAATCTGAAACGTTGACTTTGATATTTTTAATTGTTTGTCTATATCTTTCTTTTAATAAATGTCTGGATTTTTCATTTCCTGTTAATTTCGAAATCACTGAATTTACTCATTATTGTTAAAAAAAAACCTTGAGACCATGCTATTTAAAGAACATCACTATTTACTTTGTTATTTTCTATAAAAGTATACTTTATTTGGTGTCTGATCAACTGACATCATCACAAAACGATTTTACTTTCATTTCCGATAAAGAGAGATTGGGAAATTTTTAGAATAAACTGATTTAATTGAAACTTCCGAGCTATCTATTTGAATCTGAGTTGTCTGGAATAATGATGTATTTTATTAAATTGTAAAACTGTTTAACGATTTTTGGTCATTTATCTTTTTGTTAGTCCATTAAAGAGGTTAGGCGTTTAGCAAGGTTGCATTTTCGCAACATTATACTTGTGATTTTTATTTTTTTTTCAAGTAAAAGAAAACAGTAAACTTTTCCTTATTTAACACATTTCAGTGATTCTACAAGTAAAAGTAAGAGCTTAACACAAAGTGATGTGAACTGAATAAAATTCCTGTAAAACATGTTTGTCCTTAATGGGTTAATTCAATAAGGTATATGCAATTGAATATTTTATTAAGGATGGTTAAACGATTTATTGAACACAATAAAAGTTTTTATTTTAACATTCCCCTTGCCTCGAATGACATAATATTTAGAAATTGTTGGGTAATGATTTAAAGACGAACACTTTTAATTGCATTTATTTAACACTAGAATTACCGAGGAGGGTCATCTGTGACCCAAGACGTGATTTTTCGCTCGTAAATCTGCTGTTTTTTAAATAAAATTTTGTATTTTTTTTTTACTTCTCTTAAATACTCAGTATAATGCCAAAACACGAATTTAGTTGAATTCCAAAGAAAATTTTTATCTACAGGGCTGTATACCTAGAATTACCGTACTGAGTCATCGCTGACCTGAACAAAATAATGACTTTTTCTTTTAATATAACAGAGCTTTCAACACTATATTTTGCAAAAAACAGTAGAATATAGTAAGGAAAATGTCGCACTTGCTTTTCACAAAAGAAGGGCGGGTAGTGGAAAGGGACATGATCACACGTCTGTCATGCAACTGTAAGGCGAATGTGTGAGCTTTTATTTGATTTCAGGCTGTTGCTGGAATGTTGTTATCTCTGTAATACCTTTGAAACTAAATAAAAAAGAATATTTTGCCTGTTCCAAACGGCACGAGTAAAAAAAAAGTAGTCTCTTAGTGGTATTACAAATTCGCAAATTTATAGTGATGTCGTCGCGACGTAGGTCTTTCGGATGAGGGAATTTTAGAATTGCGAACGAAGGTTTAGAAAATGATTCTGTCGACCAAATTGCATCTGATAATGATAACAAATTTGACATAAAGAACAAAAAAATTTGGTGCAAATTCCCACAAAATCTCGTTGCCCGAATCCAGTTCAACTAACAGGGAGTTGAATGAAAATAGCCAAGTAAATGACGTGGAAGAAAGCTTGAAACACCAATAAATCGTGTTTTGAAGAAAATACAAAATAAAGGAGATGATTAAAAAAAGGAGATAATTAAAAAAATAGGAGAGAAAAATACAAAATAAATTACCCCTTCAAAGTGATTTGAAAGAAATCCAGACTGAACTATATGAAATATTTGGTACAAGTTACTATATGGAAGGTATGGTTCAAGATCTAGCGGTGATAAATACTTGGGTAGTTTTTAAAGATTCAAGAAATTCTAACGGTTGAAGAGTCAATATTATAAAATTAGCAGAGGAGCTCAGAGAGAAATATATTGAAAAAGAATTTTGAATTTACCCGCGTAAATCGTGTCTCCAACTGCTGTGGACACAAGTATATTAAAGTAATTTTCGTCTAATAGCAGAATTACCTTCGAAAAGATGACGAAATAAACTGTATGGAATTAGTTTTGTCCAGAGAATTTGAAGCCTTGATTTACGCGTGATACCTGGCAATACTAGGTCCAATGGAGCCGACAAGTACATTCTAAATATTTATTCGAAACACAAATTTCTTTAAAATAAGCTAAATATATAAAACATGTAGCAATAATGTAATTAAGTAACTTAAGTAGTTTTAACCCTTTCAGGGGCAAGGTACTTGTATTCGTAAAATGTTCAAATAATTTGTAAAGATGGCATTTTCATCATAAAATTCAGGTGCCAATGTGACAATTTTGATTTAGGTATAATACATAAGTAAATGTACATAGTAGGGGAGCTAGGGGGTGAATGGGACAAGGGAAGGATGGGACATTCTCAATAATTCATGAAATGAATGTTTTTTTAGTTGATTTCTTTTCTCATATATGGCCCTATCATAAACTTTAGAACCAAAAGCAATACCACATGGCTCTTTTCCTTTTTTTGCAAAGTTGCATTTTTTGAAACTCTGCTCAAAAGTAACTTTTTTAAAATTTGAAGTTGTCAAATACTTTATACAATATAAACAAATAAGATATATTGTAGTTATTTATTTGAAGGTTCAATGTTGGTAATTAAAATGAGTGCATATTAACCCTTTCCGGCGCAGTGTGTCCAGTTTGGACACACCTAATTACAATTCCAACCTTGCAAATGGCACCAAGAATATTAAGCAAAATTTTGATTTTACAGTGAAAGCTTAATTTAAGGAGTTTTTATTTTCTAAAAGAAATCGTTTGCAATTTCCGGTGTGAGTCAATATTTTCTCATTTTGCGAATAGAATTTGTCTGCGCCGGAAAGGGTTAACCAATGTGGCAAAATAATTTCTGAGGCAAAATAGCGGACAATTGAATCTATGTATCATAGGGCTGATTGGGATAATTTAAATGGGGATGAATGGGACAGTCTTTTTTTTCATCCCTAGATGTGTTAAAACATTAATTATTAACCAAAATTTATTATATTGGTTTATAAATTAATGATTTATGTTAATTATTAGTATTAAACTGTACTCGTATTATATAGGTTGTTTATTATTAAAAATTATATTGAATCTTAATTATTGTATTGTAATAAAGGTTAAATAGCTTATCAAAAAATTGATATTGAAACATTATCAAAATAGATAAAATTGTTAAAAGTAGTATATGTTTATTGATCAGATGGGGTAAATTATATTGAATTTGAAACTTGTGCTTAAATAAATTCCCACTCGCACCTCCCCTAACATAATTTCATTTGTAGGGGTCCTTCGCTTAATGAATTTTTTCAGGCCATATATCACTATTTGTTTTTAGAAAAATAAATCTAGGTTAAACGCGCGAAATTTCGCCTTATTTAAGAAGATATTTTCCATAAGAAAGTACTGGTACCAATGAATTTCCCTGTCGTGAAATTTCAGGACAAGTAGGACCCCTGCATTTGTGCATGATATATAAGATAAATTGAATTAATATTTATTAATAAGTTGTGAATGAAAAATATTGGCTATGCCGTATTTGAAAGACATTTTTCTCTTTCATTTCATATCTAAAATGTCTCGAAAGTGGGAAAGGGGAACAGATAGACAGTTGAAGTTTGAACTGCAGTAAAAGAGGTGATTAGCAACGCTGAGATATGATAGCCATATTATAAGATCATAAATTACAAATATAAATACACATAAATATAATTATACATTTTAACTAGGTAACATTGAATACAGGGAGAAAAGTATTCGTGTCCCATCGATCCCTATTAGTATCCCACTCATCCCTGCTATAGGGATGATTGGGATAGATAGTAACGTTTTTTAAATTTTATAATATTTTACTGTATAACAATAATCTAGACTAAATATGGTGCATAGATGTAGTCAGATACCTAGTGTATGTAATGTGATATATAATATTGATAATAACTTAAAAAAAGTATTAAAAATGAACATTTTTGAAAAAATGTCCCATTCATCCCCCACCTCCCCTACTATGAATCGTTCGGGTGCTTACTTTCCACTTATTTTTTTCGTTCTGGTACCAGTATATTTATAAAGAAAATTTCATTATATATATGATCTATTCAATTGATGTTTCAATATAGAAATAATAGCATTAAAAAATGTAACTGGGAAAGTAAATCCCCGTACGAACGCTGTAGTAAAACTTCTATTTTAACACATTAACTGTCGCATTATATTACTGTTTAAAAATTCAAATCGCTTATTGGCACCACATTTTTGAGAAAGAAATATTCATCTTATTTAATGACAGGTAAAATGATACTATAATAAACACAATTAGACTATTTTATAAAACTGGTGGGAATCAAACAATCTGAGTAAAAGACACAGTCCGACAATATCACGGGAGCGAGAATTAACAGGTTAAAATTTACAATGTATGTTTGGAGATGTCAAATTGAGAAACGGGCCTGACAGCATAATAAAGGTATGAATGCAGAGGAAGACACAGATAGTGTGGATTCTACCTTTTGCGAACTATGTAACTGATGATATAGTCATATTATACCGGCGACTGTTTGTTCACATCGAATCATCGGTGGAAACTTCCACCAATAAAAACTAATAGATATTTCTGCGTTAATTTTGACAAAAATATTATAATAAGGTTTTTAAATAAATAGGAAATTTCTATTCATTTTTATTGATGGAAGTTTTCTCCGGTGGCAATCAGGCACTGCGGAACCGGTTATAGTTGAAGCTTCAATATTTTAAAAATATGTTAAAAACGATTCATAGTTCCATGGACCGCACCAGTCGTTATTCAAACTCCAAATCGTAAAAATTTAATATTATGTCCAGATTAGGCTCTTTCACTGTTTCCTGTTACCCGCTTTTATCCAGCGGTGTTTGACCGAAAACGCTGCAGGGTTTCCAATTTGGCCTTCATTTTTTATTAAGAAAATCTGATTTCGTGCCAAAAATTGAAAATAGTATTTTTTGCTTTATTTAACCCTTTCCGATGCACCAAACTTACAAATGGCACCCACCAAGAATATTTTAATAAAATTTTGCATTATCAATGATAATATAAAGTAACATGTTTTTAATTTCTAAAAAAGTCGTATATAATTTCCGGTGTCAGTCGAAGATTTCCTCATTTTACAGCAAAATGTGTCTGTGCCGGAAAGGGTTAACCCTTTCAGGGGCAGAGGAATTCTGTTCGAAAAATGATGAAATAATTGGCTGACACCAGAATGTTCAAACAAATTTCTAATTGAATAACAAAACGCTATTTTGCGCTTTAATTACAAAAGCAACATTTTATTAAAATATTATTGGTGCGAGAAAGCAGTTTCGTAATTAGAATTAGGTGACTAGACCCTCTACCCACCGCCCTTGAAAGGATTAATGACTGAAATTTTGTGATTAAATAAAGTAAAGATATTTCTTCCAAAAGTTCTGGTATGAATTACAAATTTCTAATTAAAAATGGTGGCCAAACTGGTAACCCTGACCCGCTGTTCGGATAAAGTCAGATTGGCGCTATATTTTTTCGTTACTGGTCGGTTTCGGAACGGTTTACTTCTTTTTTTTTTTTTTTTTTTTTTGTGCGGGACAAGTTCGGGATGACCTGTGCCCGAAATATTTTATCATTTTAGAAATCCATGTACAATATCACTTTTATAAAGGACCTTCTCCAAAAGTGGACAACTCTGTTTAGCGAATCTTTTTTTTCAGATCCTAATATATAATTGTTCGCTTTTACCTATGATTAGGGGACACCTCCCAATCTACACACACATAACATGTGTACGTGCACATAAACCATCACAAATACGATATATGTGTCTTTGTGTATATCAAAATTTGGATTTATTTAATCATTGAATGTTATACGGTTAAACAAAACAAAATTTAGAATACAATAATACAGGTAAAAAAATGATCTAATCCTTACTCCGAGCGCTACGCCACAGAATATCTTCAAACTCAGAAATAAATAAGAAGTTTCTACACGCATGTTATAATGTACGCTTAAAAATATCTAAAGCATGTAAACCACACCGTATTGGAGAACATTTATTTCAGGAAACTTACTGGAACTTTTCGGCGCGAAGCAATTCTGTTTGTAAAAGGATGAAATGATGAACTGACATTGGAATTTCCAAACGAATTTGTTACAAAATAAAACCCTTCTTATTTTCCCTCACTTTATAAAAGAAAGATATTCATTAAAAATTCCTGGTACTAGTATTCTTAAAATTAGGTGTATTTTTTCAGGACATCGCCCACTAAATGATTAAACTTTTCAGTTCTGAAGCTAAAATAATAATACAAATTCATATTCATTGTTTTGTTTTTTTAACAAATTGACATCGTAAATGACAGAAAAATATCTTTTCTGAAATTGATCTTTTAGGCGTATAGTAATTTAGGTGCAAAAATATGGATCTAAAACTACAAACCCCCTTAAAATATCAATTTAATAACCATTAACCTAAATTAACGCAATCATAAATTTAAGAACTTTACACAAGTAAATAATCTGCAAATCCTCAAAATTTTCTATTGAAAAAGATTTAAGTTAAATACTTATGCAAATCTCTCTTTTTCTTGGTCATACTGTCTTTTGGGCATTTTTAGGTACTTTGCAAACTCACATAAAAATAACATTTATTTTATGTGGGAATCAGCTTAGATGCTGCCATTTATTCGTTTACTTTGAACGGAAAAAACATTCAGCTATTAAGAAGTGATAAGAAAATGTAATGAAATCGGACATTTTAGTTTTTAAAAGGAAAAGAACTGAGATCCCCGTTTGGGGCCCCCAGGGACCAAAGATGTTAACACATGGCTAATGCTCTTTTGAGAGAATAGTAATCAACAAAATTTTACTCAAATCCTTTGCCTAATAACAATCTATCACGCAGGTTTGGAAAATGGCATCAGACCAGAGGTAGCGAGTGATTGTCATTTTTTGGGCACTACACGCATGGCTGCTAAATTTAAATTATACCACTATATACGAATAGAGATTCTTGCGTTATTTAATATTATTAAGTAAGACAGTGCTTTAAATTAACCCCTTGAAGGACAAGCAATTACGTTTGTGAAATGCTGAATTTCCACCGGAATCTTTGAAAAATTCTTTTTTTAAATAAATAAAAGCAATTTTATGGCCTTTTTTCCACCAAAGTTAGAAAAGTAAAATTTAATAAAATTTTTCTGGTGTAAAACTTTATTAATCGTAGGTGGTATATAATATACACCGGTGCCCCTCAAGGGGTTAAAGGAGCGGCAACAGAACGAGTATTTTTTGTAACTATACATGTAATGTCAGAAAAACGCAGTCACGAGTGGCCAATAATACATCAGATGTTAGAAAAGTTAGTTCAAAACTTAGAACTAGTCTATGTTACTCCATTCTGTTGAATGTGAGAACTGATATTAGAAGCATAGCCCGGATTCTCACGTTTGTATTACGGAATTAAAACAGCGCGAAAATGTTCCGTTTTAGATAGTTTCTGTTTTTACTAGACTTTTAACATTTGATTTATGTTGATTACCTGGTTGTATGCGGCAGCGTTGCGTGTAGGCTACTGTTTTTTTAAACTCAGATTTCTTGATTGGCGCCACTTTTCTGAAATTGTAAATTTCTCCTTGTCTTCACCTTAATTAATGCGTCATTAACCCCTTGAGGGTCGGTGGGATATATTATAATATGGGGAATTATAATTATGGGGAATTATAATTATTTGGGGATTATAATTATGGGATATATATATCCCACCTACGATTAATGAAAATATGCACGAGAAAATATTATAAAATTTTACTTTCCTAAATTTGGTGGGAAAATGTCGTAAAATTGCTCTTCCTTTTTTGCTATAAAACTTTTGGAAGATTCCGGTGTGAATTCAACACAACAGCAACACAATTACTTGCCCCTGAAAGGATTAATCCTTCCAAGCGCAAAGCACTTCTGTTGCTAAAATTTTAAAATACTTGAATGACACCGATATTTATTAAGCTTTTCTTTGCGTACAATAAAAATATAAAACTTAATTCTAAAATTCTGGTGCCAGTGTGGCATTTGGGAATTAAATTTAAGTGGTGTATGTGGTATACTGGTGACTTTCAAGATGTTAAATAAGGCGATTTTTATTAATTCAAAAAAAGTGGTGACAATAAACAAATCTGAATTTAAACAAATTAGCTTACTGTCAACAACTGGTATGCCGAAGACTGAATTTCGATTTAGTGGTTTATCGATTTAAAAGTTTGGGTATACCTGTTGTATATGAATGCATATTTTGTCGAACACAGGTGGACAAACTTGAGCTTATTACTCTTAGATCATCTTTAAAAATTTGTATGAAGCCTTCAAAGTGCATTTTTATATTAACCCTTTCAAGGGCTGTGGTATGTTTATGGAACTACTTAATTTTGAAATGCCACAATGGCGCCAGAATTTTAGTACAGATATATAAAAGTTTATTAAAAATACGAAATACAGCCGTTTTCTTATTTACAAATAAATTTCTATGTAAATTCCGGTGACAATTATTCATTTAAGCACTTTAGCAATGGAAGTGCTTTGCGCCTGTAAGGGTTAACACTAGAAGTGCCAAGAACAGTCAATTTGACTCCTACCAAACACGTATAATACGATTCGAACAAGATTTTGCTTTAAAAAGTGTTAAATATATTTACCGCATAAAAATAAATTAAATAGATAAGTTGAAAGCTTTAAATAAATATTCTGGTGCACATTTTTTTTTAAAATAAAACTTGGGTGAGATTGTCGGTGCTTGTAGTGTTGATGTTTTGAAAAGCGTAGGCATAGGTTTTATTCTCCACTTTCACCTCTCTTAATATAACAGGCTTAATACACGTAATAAAAATGTCTAATACTCTTTGAAAACGCCATGTTAATTTACAACCACTCCCCACATAGCAATTTTAGTTTGCAGAAAATTTGCAGCAATCCTGCTTTACAAATCTGCAATGTTGCAGGAAGTTCAACATGACTAGACTGAAAGTTTATAACAAGAATGCTGCAAGATAACGCAAATGCCGAAGTCACCACACTTTGAACTTTCAGCTAACTTGTCGTGCAAGTTAAACTCTTGCAGTATCAAATTTATTGCAAATTTACGGCAAACAAGTAGACATTTTAGTTCTATTATGACTAAAGTACTGCCAAATATTTGCAAGCTATTAGAAAATTTAGCTTTGTCTTGTCAAAAATACTGCAAACTTATAGCAAAGTAGTCATCTTGCCATACCATACTATCTGTTCACAACTGTCATTTTATAATTTTAACCCCTTCAGATCTATTGATGCATACGCACTGATATATACGCATCATCAGAAGTTTCAATCATCGTTTTTATCAACATTTCCAATTGGTAGATTTAAATTAGAGTATTTTGGTATTTGATAAGTAAAGCGTTTAAAAAAGAGCGGTGCCAACCGAATGTATTTTGTCTAAGGGTCCTGAAAGAGTTTAAAATCATAGACTCGAATGGGGTTAAAGACAAAAATAAATAAATATCAATGAAAAATATATTTAAAATTATCTAATAATATTGAGAAAAAATAATTTAAAAATTAAAATTTTCATTATGAATTTAAAATGCCCGAAGACGTAAACATAGCATAGTAAATTAACATAACTTTTTAATTTGTAAGAATTTTTATATGAAAGAAGTTGTAGATCATTGATAAAATGTTACTTTACAAAAAACAACTACATTTGAAGCTTTATAATAATAAATACCTTTTTCTGGGTTCCTTAACCCTTTCCGGCACACTGTGCCCGTGTCGAGATACCTAATTTTAATTCCAAACTTACAATCGGCACCAAGAATATTTTAATAAAATTTTGCATTAACAATGAAAGTGTAAAGTAACGAGTATTTAATTTTTAAAAAAGTCGTATGTAAAATCCGGTGTCAGTCGATGATTTCATCATTTTACAACAAAATTTGCCTGTGCAAGAAAGGGTTAACCGATTGAGGGGCGGTGGGATATATTTTATCCCCCTACGATTAATGAAGATTTACACGAGAAAAATTTTATTAATTTTTTCTTTTCTGACTTAAGTGGAAAAAAAAGTCGTAAAATTGCTTTTCCTTATTTTGAAATATTTTTTTCTAAATTTCCGGTGGGAATTCAGCATTACGCAAATGCAATTGCTTGCCCCTCAAGGGGTTAAGTCATACTTGCCAACTGAAGACTTAACTTCCGTAAAATGTGAGTTAATTTAAACTAGGTTAAATAGATCTCTAACCGGAAAATATTTTAGATTTATCATTAGCTTTTTAATTTCTTGTTTCTTAATGGAACATATTTGATATCATTTATTTAAAAAAAAGTTCTGGTTCGAAACATGTTTAATCTGGTTTAAATTAACTCACATTTTACAGAAGTTAAATCGGAAGTCGGCAGTTATGTTAACTTAAACAATCAATGAAAATGAGATTCTATAAAGGTAACAATTCTGTATATGTGTGTTGTCTTTGAATAGCACACAATTTCTGAAATTTCTCCGCATTTGCTGATTGTCTATTCTCTCAACAGAGGGATTTTTTCTTTTGCCATTTTCGTCACTTTTCGAATTAAAGAAAGTCTTGCATTAGTTTCACAACAAATTACTAATGCAAATGGGCGATGGTCATCTTGCAGGAGATTCGCTGCGAATTTGTCAAGTCAAATTTGTCACGGCAAGATAATATCAGAAAAAAATCAAACTTACTTCTAATGTGCATGCTATCTGAGTCTATGTTAGAAATCGAAAGAAATCCTATAATATATTATTCTTTAGATTTTAATTTAAAAAAAATATTTATCTAAAATACTTCTTAAAGTTTCCAAAGACTTTGTAGGTCTAATATATCTGTTTTATGTATTTGAAATAAAATTGTATTGTTAAATTATATGCATACGTATTTTTGCAAAATTACTCAATAGTTTACACGTTTACTTTTTAACCCTTGGGGACGAGCGACACGTATACGTGCCGCATGAAGCGCTCAGAATCCTTGTTTTTCCTCACCAGTAAAATTTTACTGTAAAATTTGCCTTATTTAATCAGCGCACTTTCACTATTCAAGAAGACACAGATTTCTGTTTTTAAAAAATGGTGACAAAAGATTATAATTTCGCAAAAGGCCCGAAGGGGTTAACTGACTGTATACATTATAGATCACCATATAACTTATTTTATTATAGAATATTCACACGTGAATAACGTGTTAATTAATTAGAAATAAATATTAATAAATTAGAAATAATAATTATTAATAAATTAGAAAAATGTATTGTTAAATATAAAAGGCTATATTAAGAGCAATACGTTTTTCTTTGATATCTCGCTATAATGTTCAACGAGCTTTTATTGGAAATCAACAAAAACTAGAATATCGTTTATTTTACAGTCCAATTGAAAAAAATCACTATTGTCTTACATGTAAAGTTTCTAAAGCATATATCGGTATAATAAAATTCGCATGTTTGAAATAAAATTGTTTAGTTAAATTATGCGCATAATTTTTCTGCAAAGTAATTGAACATCTTATATTTTAAAATCCTGAAAATCAATCACGACATAAGTTAATTTATTGTAAATTATTCACGTTTAATACTCTTTTGTGTTATAATACTCTTTTGTGTAATATACATTTCGTATACCTCAAAACATATTGATGCATTTTAAGAAGTGTTAAATGAAACACATAAAGGAAAATAAATGCATGCTTTTTTTGTTTTAAAATTACTTTTCATTTTCAAATTTCTTTAAAATACAAAATAAATTTTCCAAAACAAAAATTCTTTTGACATTTGATCCGGAAGACAGAACTTCATTGACGATTATTCTTAAGTTTGAATATGTAAAATTCACTGAATAAATATGTTGAATTTTTATTTTTCCTTATAGTAATGTAAAATACTCAATTATTACTTCATGTTAGTTGCATGTAAAATCGGTTTTAGAACATATTGAGTAGTGAAACATTGAGATAACGCGAGTCTTTTTCAAAAATTTGAAAGAAAAATCTTTCTGCCTTATTTAAATATTACTGTTTTAAGCCTTTATATTTAAAATACAAAAATGTGATTAAAATCCCCGTATTCCATAGTGTATAAGTGCTTCAAATAGCATTTTAAATTATCAATATTTATGGATAAAAACCTACTATGACAAAAGTGAGCCGTCCATAAATTCTACCATCGAACATATCAGACATTTTCTCAAATTTTAACTACCTCTTTCGATAGAAGCATTTCCAGATAAGAAAAGCTTCACTCAAATGATGATATTCAGTTAATTTTGTTTGTAATTTATTTTTATATTGTATTATAAAAATACCGGTATGAAGTTTCTTTATATTTCTCCTAACAGGATTGTAAAACATTCAATCATTGTTTCATGCTAGTTGCATGTAAAATCATTTTTACAACGAACTAAGCAGTGAAACTTAAAAACGTGGTTTTCTTTCAAAATATATGAAAAAAGGTGACTGCCTTATTTTTCAATTTTTTAAGCGTTTATATTTAAAATTCCCAAATGTAATTAAAATCTCCGCTTTCCATTGTGTCTATAGCATAGATGTCAAACTGTGGCCCGCCGGATACCACGAAAATTTTAAAGAAATAGTCCAGAAGTTCAATCGCAGCAATTCGACGATTAGATAAGGCAAAAATAACTGTAAACTTTTAGTGGTATCTGGCGGGCCACAGTTTGACACCCCTGATCTATAGCTTCAATTATAATTTAAGATTATCAGTATTTATTGACAAAAACCTATGACAAAACTGAGACACCCATAAATTCTATCATTAGACATATCAGATATTGCTTCATAAAATACGTTTTTTTCAAAAGGAAAACGGACGGGAACACCTTGTGAAACTTTCGTTATAGTAACTTTAACAATGACGAACTTATTGTTGCTTGTATCTCCTAAGTTGGATTTAAGCAATATTTCCATCAAGGGTTCTTAAAATTTCAATTTGCAATTTTGTGGGTTTCGACTACTGTTTGAAAAATCATAGTAAAGATTACAAACCAAATGTTACATGTGTTGCTTACATTTAAAGTTTTCATTCTTCCCAAAAAATAACCATGTTTCTAGCGCCGAAGAATCGGGTGTGTATCAATAGTAAATGTTACAGATTGTATATGTGATACAAAGTATATTTTGTATGATTCCCAGCCGCAAAGTTTTAATTATAAGGTGTTTTTTTTTTTTTTTTTTTTTTTTTTTTTTGTCTAAATTTAACTACATCTTTATAGAGACTGTATTTCGAGAGCGACACAGTTTGTATAAAATAAACTCATAAATTAATCTTGTTTGTAATTTATTTTTCTGTAGTACAAATATATAGGATTGAAGCGAATTTCTATTTCTCCTAATAGTAATATAAAATATTCCATTATTACTTCGTATCAATTTTGTAACAGATTCAGTAGCAAATCATTAAAATAACGCCCTTCTCCTCCAAACATTTGAAGAAAAAAAACTTTCTAACTTATTTTTATAAATTTTTTTAAGCCTTTATATTTAAAATACACAAATGTGAATAAAATTTCCGTATTTCATAGTGTACAAATTCTTCAAATATCATTTAAGGGGAGACAGGACTAGGTGCAATCGTATGGGAAATATGCAATATTTAAGATCCGTTTCTTCAGAATCTACCTGACCAATTTTGATGAAATTTGGAGTCCATATTCACTGGATAATGCTCAAGGCTTTAGGCAGACAGTTTTTACCTGCGACTAAAACTTTTTATTTTAGAGCTATGTCAATGTTTCAGAAATTTTCCATTTTTAATTTTTTTTCTGATACTAATTATTTTCTTTTTTTAACTGTGTGGCACACATAATCTTATTTTTATAATCTACAACAAAAAAAAAATAAAATTAGCATGATTACTTTATGAGGTAATGGAATTTTTAGACAAAAAGTACGATTATCAGGCGAGACAAAAAACGTTGATAATCACAATTCCCGCACTTTCAGAATGAGAAATTGAGTTTTCTGGTTACCTATTGACAGAACGGACGTTGGGCGTGTCGACAGTCGGTCAAATGTTTGTGAACCTTTTTAAAACCCTCTTATTATTATTCAATCAAATGGCGCCAACTTTTCGTATTTTATTTTGTGTTGAACTATGACCTGTATTAGGGGTACCAGAAAATTCTGTCGCATAATGTCCTTTCACTCCTACTTTTTTAACCCCTTAATTCTCGTTCCCGTCATATTCACGGGCTGTGTTTATTTATTTATTTATTTATTCCGACTTACTTGATTTTCACCAGTTTTATAAACTATTGTAATTAGCTTTATCATGGTATCATTTTACCTGTCATTAAATGAGGTGAATATTTATTTTTTCAAAAAAGTGGTGCAAATAAGCAAATTGAATTTTTAAACTGTAATTTAATGCGACAGTTAAGGAGTGACAATTCTGATTTCTTCATTAGCACCACTTTTTTGAACAGATAAAATTCCAATAGTTTTCACATTTCACATTAAGGCGAAAACAATCGGCATTTTACCATTGCAAAAAAGTGGTGCGATGAAGAAATCTGAAGTTTAAAAAAGTAGGCATGAAAGAACATTATGCTACAGAATTTTCCGGAACCCATAATATTTTTCGAAGTTGTACTTAGTGTTAATAAAGGACAAAGCTCAAACGTGTTTTTGAGGGAAGACAAGACAGGGTGCAACCAGAGAGTAAATATTAGAGCTTTGAGACCTGGTTTCCTTGGAAACTACTTGGCCGATTTAGATAAAATGTTGAATCCCTATTCACTGGATTATGTTCAAGACTTATAACAGGGAGATTTTTTTCTGCAACTAAAACTTTTTATTTTAGTCAATGGCAAATTTCCAGAAATTTTCTATTTTCAATTTTTTTTCCTGAAACTAACTATTATTATTAATTTAACTGTCCCCCATATATGATCTTAAATTTCTACTCTATTTAATTGGCTTTTAGCTGAAAAGTACAATTTTTCGGAGCACTTAAAAACATACACACTTCCAACTTGTGCGAAGTTATTGCACAGTTTTAACAAACATATGAATTTAACCTGTTCGGGACCATGGATGCATATATGCAGCCTCAAAAAGTACTTATAGCGGTTGAGTTCGATACAAGTAAAAAAGAAATGTAAAAGCGATTTTATTTAATTGCGACAATTTCGTATTTATTATGTTAAGTCAAGTAATTAACAAAAAATGACGGATTAAGTATATATGAACACTTGGTTAAAAATCAGATAGATATAATAAATGAGTATAAAATGTTAAACTAAAATAAATGTGAGTGGGCGTGGAGTTCCATTCTTTTCTTCTGTTGAATTTTTACAATTATTTCTAATAGTCAGAAAAAAAACTGGGCATACCAATGGATACTGGAACGTTGAAATAAATTTTTAAGCCAATAATAATTTTTAAAAAATCCAAAAAAATCCCCACTTCTTAAAATTATCAGTATTTATGGACAAATACTATGACAAAACTGATGCGTCCATAAATTATGTCATCGAACATTACAGATATTTCCTCATAAAAAATGTTTTTCAAAAGGAAAACGTACGAAAATACACCGTGTGAAATATTCGGTATCGCAACTTCAACAATGACGAACTTTTTGCTGTCTGCATCTCCTACGATGGAAATGAGCAATATTTCCGCCAATAAAATTTATCTGAAAATAGCAATTTGCAATTTTGGGGGTTTTGACTACTTTTTAGAATACTTATTAAGGACTACCAACCAAATGTTACATGTGTTGCTAACTTTTAAGGTTTTCATTCTGCCTTAAAAATAACCGTGTTTCAAACGCGGAAAGACCGGTCGAGTAACAACAGTAAATGTTACAGATTGTACGTGTGATACAGAATTTGTTGCAGGATTTTCAGCCGCAAAGTTTTATTATTTAATTTATTTTCTAAATTTAACTATATCTGTCTAGAGATATAACACAGAGATTGATATTTGTTTATGCCAAATTATCTCATCTACAATGTGGAACAATGTTAGCAGCTGAATGGATTACCTAGTTGCGTTGCAACTTTACATCCAGTGGAAAGGTGATTGTGTTGCAAGGGCATTAGGAGGCCATTAAAAAAATGTTATTTTTAGACGTGGCTGGTAGCCACAAAAATTAGATTTACTTTTAAGAAAAAAGAAAAGAATAATAAAAAGTGACAAAGTACGTAAGTACTACTATAACATATATTTAAAAAAAAAGAAAAGTAGAGAAAAAAAGAAATTTTTTTAAATATAATTATAGAAAAAAATTCCATTAGTTCCAAAAAGGGAAGGAAAAGGCGAAAAAGCTACCGGGGAAAGCTACCATAAAAAAAGACTCTTTTCAGAGACCATAAATTAGTAAAAAATTATAAAATGCTAAAAAAAAATTAGCAGAAAATCAATTTTTTATTTTTTTATTTTATACTATAGACAGGAATGAACAAACAGAAAGGTTAAGTACAGCAGAAGGTGAGGGAAGCAGAGTCTTCATCGTTAACCCCTTGGGGGGCAAGGGAAAATGACTGTAAATATTGAATTCTCACCGGAATAATCGAAAAATTTTATTTTTAAATAAGGAAAGTCAATATTTTTAAGATTTTCCTCCAAAGTAAAAAATATAAAATTCAGTAAAACTTTTCTGGTGAGAATCTTGTTTAAATTAGGTGGGATATATTTTATCCCAACGCCCCTCAACGGCTGAAGCAAAAGCGAGTATTTAGGGCGTTGTCTATTAGTGGGGTCGGATACGTCGTAGTCGGGTAGTTCCGCTATAATTTGGTTAGGGAGGTTGTAAACAGATTTGTAAAAATTTTTAGCAAGTTTATTAATGCGCTTTTTTTAATGAGGTAGTTTTCAAATCCCTGCGGATAGTGGTGTTACGAAGAAAATGGTGACCATTACAAATATAGCGTAGGTTTTTGTAATGAGCACCGTAAATATACTCCATATTTACCATAGGGGCCGTTCAAATATTACGTAAGAACGTAAGGGGGGGGGAGGGGGTTAGCGATTTGCTTATTTTTGCCGACAAGGGGGGAGGGGGAGTTTGAATGATGCTTACGTAAGACATTTTCAAAATCTCTTATCTTGTAAAAAAAAAACCTATTAAAAATTTCAAATTGAAAAAAAAGAAATAGCAAAAGAATACTTAACTTGAAGTTCTGATGTTCAACTATTTTGACCGCACAAGGAAAACATAAACAATCTCTTTTATCTAGAGGTGACTGTTCATGTTTGATGTATGAGCAGAGCTCAATTTCTAAAAAAAAGTACCGGAGCCGAGCCCTACTATTCTACGTTACCGGTACTAACAGCCATACCCCCTCCCCCCCTCCTGCCACTGCAATCTGCATATTTATATTTCATACTTTATTTGCAAAAATGTAAAGTATTTTTTTCTATAAAAAAATAAAATATTTAAATGTATCTATCAGCATATACTTAGTTGTGAACTATTCCACTTTTTAGCCATCACTCCTTCCGAATAGAATTCTTTGCCTAATTTTAATGTTGTTAATTGCAGAATTCTGCGATTAAATGTGGTAAGGATTATGATTCGGAAATAGTGTTAACACCAAAAAGGAATAGTTCGCAGCTATGCATTTTTATGAAAAAATGAATCAAATTTACAGAGATTTATATTTATATGCTGAAGAATGGAACAACGTTTTTCAATTTCCTATAAAAGGTGTATATCTTAAACTACAATCGATTCCTTCCGTATAACGATCTTTTGTGGTGAGCCCCTGAAAATCAGATTAAATAAAAAATTTAACACCGTTATTGGTAATATTCGATGCTTTTATAGAAAAGGGGGAAACCCTGCTCGACTGCTTTCTAGCCAAGTCCACAAACTGATATAAAAATTGAATCCGTTTCATCTCCATCTCCTACGTGTGCGATACATTACGTCACATATAATTGTTTTGGTAAAAAAGAATGGAAAACTTGGAGATGGGAAGGAATGAAAGGGTAATTTAGGCTTCGTTTTTTCGGAAGCGTTGCTACACTGGGCTCCGGAGCCCTGTATTTATGAGCTTCGCTGAATTCTGACCAATATTTAAATATTTACTAAGAACGGAGAAGTACCGGAGCTGAGCTCCTGTCGGCTCCGGTGCAAATTAAGTCCTGTGCATGAGGGCTAATTATCTTTGAGAACTTACTACTATTTCCAATTGTGAGAATAGAATAGAATAAAATTGAATAGACGGATGCGATATGTTGTATTGTGACAATATGAGTCTTCCGGGAAAGCTTCCAAAACGTAAGTAAAATTCCATCTTTTTTGTTTCCACCCCTCCTCTGTCAAGTGGTTGAACACCATAACCATAATTACCGACTGCTCTACTGTCTGGTGTCTCTTGAGTTTTGAAAACCTCTCAGTACTGTAGTGCAGTGGTGTTTAAAATAAATAAAATCAGAAATATGTCTTCATTTCGAGAAATCTTGTGTAAAAAACATTTTGAAAGTTTCAAAAAGTCTGCATCAGATAAACCTTTGAAGGACATCCAATGTAAAACTAATGATGTGTGGCGGCAGTACAAAAAGTCTTCTAAAACTGACAAAGAGTTAGAGGTATTTGTGCTAAAAATAATTGAGGACGAACTGCGTAAGGCAACCAAAGAGAAATCAGTCTTTCTTGATTATTTTATAAAGGTAATTATAATCAATTTATTCTTAAAATTTTAAATATATTTTATTATAACTTTTAGTTTACATGATTACTTGTAAAAACTGGAAAAAAGATAGATAAGATAAAATGACCGTGTAGCCTTGGCGAAACATGGTCAGAATGGGAAGAAATAAAGACCAAAGAAATGTCAAAAAATGAGTTATTACTTTTTAAATATGGCGTAGCCAAGCTAAACCTTATTTTTTCTTTTCAAATAACTCGAAAATTAATGTATTAAGGGGGGGGGGGTTAAAAATATGTAAGTTTTGTAGCAGATAATCTTCTAACTGTTTTCAAATTTTGTACCTTACTAAAAATGAAATGTAATCCAATTGAATTTAAACCAGTGTATCTCAAATTCAAAAACAGATAAATGAGGTTTCCAGTGATCTAAAAAAAGAAAAACAATCCTTAAAAAGGAAACGGCAAAATGATGAATACCAAAGAAAACATCGAACCACCAAACGAACAAAGCTTGAAGAAATCTGCCATGATAATCCAGACATTAAAAAAAATTAGCTTTGAGGGAATCATTAGGAAGACCAAGTTTAAATGTAGATCGACCATTATTGCTTAAGGCAATAGCAGACATAGCTATTATTGGAAGCGCTGCAGATGCAAAAAGAAGAAGCGAGTCAATACGAAGTAATACTCTCAATAACTTGACTCTAGAACTGAAAAAGGTTGGTTTTGCAATAAGCATGAGTGGAACACATCTTCGTTTGCTTCCAAAAAATTCCTCAACCATGGAGGGTCGAATCCATGCCACCATAGTGCCGATAAAACTTTCTTGGGTTCAGACTGATTATTACCGATCTCACATTGATGCCCAATTTGCAGTAACATACATCCGCTATTTAGAAACTTTAACTTCAATTCTTGCACCCATGCCAGTGTTTCTTCTTTCACAGGATGACATAGTGCATGTACCTTTGGGAATTACAGCAGCCAATAAACAGTCCCCGATACTGATGCATATGGAGTATCGTGTATCCTTACCCGACCACTAGTGGGTCATCGCTGAACGTCACAAACTTATCCCATCTATTTACTCTCGTATTGTGATTGCTCCTGGCATGGCAGGTCAAAGTAAAGCCATAGGTTTTTCTGGTCCAACTTAAGAAGTGGGAAAAACAGTTCTTCCACAGCAAATACTCATGTTCAGGATTTTGAAACTCTATTAATACTCAAAGACTTTGAAAAATTAGTGAAAACAGAAGAGGGTTTCAGCAAACCTGTAATCATAGTTACGGTTGATGGAGCTCCAGACGAGAATCCCCGCTACCAGAAAGTTATATCGTTTGCTATTAACCATTTCAAAAAGCATGATTTGGATGGAAATTTCATTAAGTGCAATGCTCCTGGAAGAAGTGCATATAACTGAGTAGAAACCCGAATGGCACCACTCAGTCGAGAACTGTCTGGTCTTATACACCCTTATGACCATTATGGTTCCCATCTCGATGAGAACGGTAGCACTATTGATTCAAAAATAGAGCAAAATAACTTTGCATATGCTGGTAAAACTCTCGCAGATATCTGGAACTCATTAAACATTGACTGTTATCCTGTTACTGCCACATATGTTGATTCAGGCGAACCAGACTCTCTTGGTTATGACTTGGATTGGTATTCGAAGCACTTACAAGAAAATCAATACTTGCTGCAAATTATAAAATGCGAAGAAAAGAATTATTGCTCTCCTGCACGTAGTGGATTATTTCGTATATTAAAAGGACGATTCATTCCTCTTCCAATTAAAATGATACAATCATCAAATGACATCATTACAAGTGAGGAAGGGGAATTTATAGATTTAAGTCTCCGTCTTGCCTTAGATATCAATATTACAGCAAAGGGATTTTTAAAGATGCTGTGTGATTATTTTTGCCCTTCCATAAAATTGCAATTATCCCCAAGAACTTGTGGAAGTTGTGGCCAATATCATGCATCTCAGAAGTCAGCAAACAGACACAAAAAAATTCAGCACACACTGTAAAAAAAAATGGTAACGTTCCATGTAAAATCCAGGAACGTTTCGCCTTTTCTCAGGTTTTCAGAATAATTTAGCTCTTTCCTGTGAAATTCTGGTTTTCTTATCTGAAACGTTCCTGAACCAAAAGTTGGAAACAGCAAAACGCTGCGGCCGCCATTTATTATTTTTTTGCTATAATCCGTTGCTCGCGCGCGAGTGTCGAAAAAGAATTCCTTAAATGAATGTAAAAAAATCAATATGGAATGCAAATAAATCAATAGACGACATAATCCTGTACGTCTCTATTGTCAAGACAATTCAGATGAAAATACAATACCTCCGTGACATCGCTAAGAGATTATATCTCGTACTTGTCTGTGGAATGTTTAAGGAGCAGACCGTGTAAAAAAAATACACCTATTATTTGGATCTCCATTAACCAGGGGACCATCACACATGATTCTCACCGATTTTGATTAATTTAAAGTATGTTTTAGAGTTCTTATCTCTAATTATTCTTGTGAAAGGATTTCTTCAAATGGGACTTAGATTTTCAGAAATTAGATGCCGAGGTTTAGCATACGTTTCAAATACCCATTAGTTTGCAGCTTTCAACGTGTCTTTCGTGGTGTGGACGCAGAAAGCTCGCACGCCACCCGTACGGCCCGAGTTCGATGCTACCTCTGGACTTTTTTTTTTCTTTTTTAATTAATTTTATATTTTAACACTTTATTACAATTTGATTTAAATTTGATATATATTTGACACTTTGAATTGCTGCAAATTTGAATTTTTTTTTTTCGGAAAAAATATACAATTACGTTTAGGTTTTTTGTTCATGAAAATTTATATGTATTTTATCTAACTTGTAAACTAACATAATTACTAACGAAAATCCAAAATATTTTATGTCTAGATTTTTTTTTCTAATTATTATTTACATTTATATATTTTTATATTTTAAGCAAAGTTCAGAAACAATATATCATATATATATTTACTTTATTGAATTTTAACTGAAAATTTATTTTTTCGTGTAAATTATAAATAATAATTTTGATGTCAATTTCAAAATATTTTTTCATTCTAACAAATAATGATAATAAAGCGAAAATTGTCAATTGGAAATGTAAAAATCGTCTGCGGATCCCGCATGCTGTGAAATGTCAGTAATGTTTTGCTGTCAACAGAAATATTCCTGGTATTTCGCAGGAAACTTACTGGCATTTCTGTAGAAAGTTTTTAACATATACAGTAAAGTTCCAGTCATTTTCAAGAAATGTTTCTTGGAAATAATGGGCAACTCAGCTGCCTATTTTTTCCCAGGAACGTTGCGGAATTTTTTTTACAGTGCAGTGAAAAAAGCGAGAAGGCCATCCTTATACGACCATTGAAAATTGCTGCTCGTCGAGCAAATGAACTTATGTGCTTCGTAAAATTCGTGAAAGATACAGAAGATGTCGAGTGTATCAAGGAAGATGAAGTTGTTCAAGATTGCATCCGAAAAGAAAGCGATAAAGATAATCAAGTAAAACTGGAAACCAATATCATAACAGATATGGAAAAATGGCTTGAGCAGCCGTGGTCAGCATCGGAATAGATATGGGCATGTTCAAATTTAAATTTTTCAAATGGCTAAGTTCTTCTAAAATTGTGATCTAAGAAATTTTCTTAAATAGAATTGTAAGTAAATAAAACAAGCATTTATTATTATTTTTTTTTTAAGTCGAGTAGAGTTTCTTTTATTTGTAATGTGTCCTATTTTTTTTTAAGTGGAGGGGGGGGGTGCAATTTTCTTACGTAATTATTAAGGGGGGGGGGTTGCGATTTGCTTATTTTTGCTGACAAGGGGGGAGGGGGGATCAAAAATTGTCAAAAACATGCTTACGTAATATTTGAACAGCCCCATATAATGAATACTCCATATTAGTTTTGCAAGCGAATCCCCAGATCGGACAAGCGTAAGTTGAAATTGATCTAATACATGCATTATACAAGATTAGTTTATTATGTGTAGAAAGCATATTGCTTTTGGGAAGAGGAGAAAGGGCCTGGGAGATACCAGCAACTTTTCCTCGAATATTTATAAAATGCTTTTTCCAAGTAAGTCTTCTATCAAGGGTAAGTCCAAGATACTTAGTGCCATTAGTCTAAGGGATAGTAGTGTTGTTAATAGTAATAAGATTGGGAAATGT
Organism: Maratus speciosus; assembly: GCA_963932465.1. Lineage (NCBI taxonomy): Eukaryota > Metazoa > Arthropoda > Arachnida > Araneae > Salticidae > Maratus > Maratus speciosus. Next base: position 216,934,689 of record OZ010794.1, read on the forward strand.
TAGTTTCTTAGAGAAATAGACAGCAGATGTTTTCCGCTCGTTGAGCTTAACACGCCACAGGGTACAGCAGTTAACCCCTTGAGGGGCAAGCAATTACGTTTGTGAAATGCTGACTTCCCACCGGAATCATTGAAAAATTCTATTTCAAAATAAGTAGAAGCAATTTTACAGCTTTTTTCCACCAAAGGTAGAAAAGTAAAATTTAACAAAATTTTTCTGGTGTAAAACTTCATTAATCGTAGGTGGCATATAATATATACCAGGTGCCCCTCAGGGGGTTAATGAATTTTGTATAATCTGAATGTGTGGTGTGCAGAGGCGAACATTGCGGTGTCGTCCGCGTACAGGGCAAGATAAGTCCTCAGTGTTCTTTCTCATCTACTTAGTCTTGTTTGGAATTTACTTTTCTGTAGTATTATAAAAATACCGGTTTGAAGTGTATTTATATTTCTCCTAATATATATGTAAAATATTCAATTATTGCTCCATGCTAGTTGTAGTAAAATAATTTTTAATACGAACTAATTAGTGAAACTTAAAAATAACGTGCTTCTCTATCAAAATATATGAAAAAAGGTGACTCCCTTGTTTTTCAAATTTTTTAAAGCGTCTATATTTAAAATTCACAAATGTGATTAAAATCTCCGTATTCCAATGTATCTATAGCCTCAATTATAATTTAAAAAAGTCACTATTTGTAGACAAACACCTATGACAAAACTGAGATATCCATAAATTCTATCATCGAACATGCGAACATATATTACTTCATAAAATCCGTTTTTCAAAAGGAAAACGTACAAAAGCACACCCTGTGAAACTTTAGTTATAGTAACTTCAAAAATGACGAACTTGCTGTTGCTTGTACAACCTAAGTTGGATGTGAGCAATATTTCGACCAATAAGAGTGTTCTTAAAGTAGCATTTCGCAATTTTGTGAGTTTCGACTACTTTTTGAAACCCTTAGTAAGGGTTACAAACCAAATTTTACATGTGTTACTTACATTTAAGGTTTCCATTCTTCCTAAAAAATAACCATGTTTCTAGCGCGGAAGAACCGGGTGAGTAACAATAGTAAATGTTACAGACTGTATGTGTGATAAAAAGTTTAATGTACGATTCTCAGCCGCAAAGTTTTAATTATTAGTTTTTTTTGTCTAAATTTAACTACATCTTTATAGAGATTGTATTTCGAGAGCGACACAGTTTGTATAAAACAAACGGATCCAAATAATCCTGTTTGTAATTTGTTTTTCGGTCGTATAAATATACCGGTTTGAAGTGAATTTCTATTTCTCCTAATAGTAACATAAAATACTCAATTATTACTTCATATAATTTTTGGAACAAATTCGGTAGTGAAACATTAAAATAATGTGTTTCTTTTTCAAAATTTTGAAGGAAAAAAAATCTGCCTTTTTATATTAATTTTTTATGCATTTATATTTAAAATACACAGATGTGATAAAAATCACCGTATTCCATAGTATATAAATGCTTCAAATATCATTTATGGGAAGACAAGACTGGATGTAATACTACAGGAAATATGCAAGATTTAAGGTGTGTTTCTTCGGAATCTAGCACACCGATTTTTATGAAATTTGAAATCCATATTCACTGGATTATGCTCAATACTTATGGCAGAAAGTTTTTTTTTTTTTCCTGTGACTAAACATTTTTATTTTAGAGCAATGGCAATGTTTCTGAAATTTTCCAATTTTCAGAATTTTTTATTCTGAAACTAATTGAAAATTTTTAAACTGTCTGCCATACATGATCTTATATTTATATTCTTCCACAAAAGAAATTATCAAATTCCCTTGAGTACTTTATTAGATAATGTAATTTTTACCCGAAAAGTATGATTTTTCAGGAGAGCCAAAAACATAGGTATTCACAATTCCCGCTCTTTGCCAATGGCAAATTGAGTTTTCTGGCTACGTATTGACAGGAAGGACGCTGGGAGTGTCGATAGTCGGTCAAATGTTTGCAAACATTTATAAAGACGTCTTATTGTTCAATCAAATGGCGTCAACGTTTTGAATTTGAGTACAATCATAAAGTAAATGTGATTGTTTTAAGACCTGTTTACTCAGAAACTACCTGAGCGATTTTGATGAAATTTTGAATCCATATTCACTGGATTATGCTCAATACTTAATACAGAGAGGTTTTTATTCTGCGAAAAAAAATTTTATTTTAGTCAATGGCAAATTTTCAGAAATCGTCTATTTTCAGAAATGCTTTTTTTTCTGAAGCTAATTATTATTATTAGTTTAATACTTTTTGCCACATATGATCTAATATTTCTACTCTACCACTCCATTTTTTTATCGAAATTGCACGCGTCCTTTCGGAGTTAATCGGGTTTTTAGCTGAAAAGTACAATTTTTCAGAGAGCTAAGAAACTTAGACATTTCTAACTTGTGAGAAGTTCTTGCTCAATTTTATCAAACACATGAATATAAGTATTTATAAACTTCTGGACAAAATTTAGTTACATGTAATAAATAAGTATAAAATGTTAGAGAAAAAATCAATGTGAATGGGTGTGGCGTCTCAGTCATGTCTTCACTTGAATTTTTAGAATTATTTCTAATGGTAAGTAAAAAAAATCGAACATACCAATGGATTCAGGTAGGTTCCAATAATTTTTAAGCCAATAAAAATAATAATAGAAAAATCATTTTTTCCCAAAAAACATTCATTCATGTCTCTCCTTAAAATTATCAGCATTTAAAGACAAACACTTATGACAAAATTGAGACATTCATAAATTCTATCACCGAACATATTAGATATTTCCTCATAAAAAAAGTTTTTCAAAAGGGAAACGGACCAAAATACATCGTGTGAATCTTTAGCAATCCTAACTTTAACAATGACGAACTTTTTGCTGCTTGTATCGCCTACATGGATTTGAACAATATTTCTACCAATAAGAGTGTTCGGGTCAATCCATTTCAAGTTGTCCAGAAAATCCTTTATTCGTTGCTTGACCATTTTTAAAAAATCTGGAATTTTTTGCACAACAACCCTAACATGATGGAAGTTCAAAATGAGTATTATTTTAATTTTATTAATTTTTGTTTGTGCATGGCGGCCATCCTTGTTTCGTCGTCTGCAGCAATTTTCTCACATGAAAGGTTTACGGAATTGTAATTCATCGTTTATTTCTCCAATTGAAGTGCGGATTAAAGCAATTTGTACAGAATACATTGGGCTAAAAATATGGTAATGGAGTAGTTTCCGAAAATTAATTTTTATTGGTGAAATTTAAGCATAAACTTTCAGTTTTTTCCCCCTAAATTTGTCCGTTTACAAAAGGAAATTTTTCTAGCAAGGAAACCTGTGAACGTGACATAATTTATTTTACAAATAGGCCGAAAATACTTGTACTCGTACGGCAAGTTCAAGATCTGGGACTTGCTTTCTCTTCGCTAAAAAAAAATCACAAATTGTTCAAAAATGACAAAAATCGCACTTTTCGGGCTTTGATATCTCTGGTGGGACACAAGATAAAAATCTGAAGTTCTGGTTTCTGAGAGTATTGTATGGTAGAGTTATGCACAAGAAATTCCAGGATGGAGTTTTGACTACAAGCTGAGATATCGCAAAAGCAACATGTCAAAATAATACTGCCAAACTATTGTCTTATTGTAGTCACAGCTAAGAATACCGGGTGATTATAATTAAAGTTACGATTTCAAAAATCGATAATTTTAAAACTACTGGTCAGAATGACTTGATATTTCAGCAGAACAATCGTGACGCAATGAAATTTTGTTTGGCGAAGGAAAAAATAGTTCCAAAATGTGCCTATAGCTGGCGTTGTCAGAGAAATGTCAGGGGGAAAGACCAAAAATGTAATAGTTAAACACAGGAATGTTGTTAGCCAAACGGAAAAAAATAGAGTTCAGGGATTTGCTAAACATTTATTAGCGAAAAGACAAGAATACGTGTTTACAGCAACAACAGCGATAATGACAAAAAATGAAAAAAAAAAGAGCTTCATGGAACAAACACCTTACTGATGATTAAGGCATAAGTTGTTCGATACACTGTAAAAAAAAAAAAAAAAAAAAAAAAAAAAAATCTGCGAAGTTAGTAAAGTTTAACAAAAATTGTAAACAAAACTGTTGTAACTAAAAAGTTGTAACAAAAATTCCTGTAACAGCGTCTGTTACAGGAATTTTTCATGTTGCCGTTACATAAAAAGTTCTAGGAATCTCAGTTTCCTAGAAAACCTTCACTAACTTTACAGATTTTTTTTTTTTACAAGATACGCCCTCCACCTTGTTGCGCTACTAATAGAAAGCGCAAAACGGCATGCTCCACAACAGATCGGAGGTTATCTGTACTGATGCAATTGGTGTGGTGTGTGAGGCTTGCCTTCAAGTCGGCTAGATTCTCAATCCGCCCGCTGTAAACAACATTCTTCAGGTACCCCCAAAGCCAGAAATCACACAGGTTTAAGTCGGGGGAACGTGGAGGCCACATTGTTAAAAAATGGCGGCTTATGATCCCATGATCTCCGAAATTAGCACTCAGTAGCTGCTTCAAAGGAGTAGCAATGTTCCGAGGAGCGCCATCTTCCACACACTGACGCTGCTGAAGTGCCGGAAGGACATGGTTACGCAAAAGTGTTTCATACCGCTTGCCAGTAACGGTGCAGGTAACGGGACCCACTGGTGTGTTCTCCTCGAAGAAAAGCGGACCGACGATAAACGCTGCCGTTATTCCGAACCACACAGTGACCTTTTCAGACTAAAGAGGAAATGGCTGAAGCTGGGACGGATTCTCGGTCGCCCATATCCTGAAATTTTGCGTATTTACAGAACCTTGCAAATGAAAGTGGGCTTCGTCAGACCACAAAATTTTCCATGGCCATCCGTTGTCCAATTCCACCCGGGAAAGAAATTGTAGTGCAAAAGATTGACGTGCTTCCAGGTCAGCAGATAGCAACTCCTGCGCATGAGTTATCTTGTACGGATAACAGCGCAAGATGTTCCGTAGGACTTTACGGATCGTGCTGCTCGGCATACCCAGTATTCGGCCAATTCCCTGTTCACTGCTGATTTCAGCCTCAGTGTTAGTCTGTTCTTTTAATACTGCAGTCACATCTTCCACTGCCGCAGCCGAGATTGGTTTCCTTCCTCTACCCCGTTTAACGTCAAATGAACCGGTCTCTTCGAATTTAGCAATCGTTTTTCGCGGACCATTTGTGGTTATTGGACCCCTGTTTATAGATTTTAATGTCCAAAACATCCTAGTAGCTGTAAGTGCGCAGTCATCGTTCTTATAAATCAGCTTCATAGGGCAGAGCGCGATCCTTCATAGTCAGAATCATGATGAAGCATTCAGGCAAAGAGCTAGTGCTCTGCATTTTTATGGAAGCTATGCCTGCGGTGCGCATGTTACGTATTAGTAATTTGCATATCACCAGACAATGTGAACCCTGACAGCGCCATCTATCGGCACATTTTGGAACTGATTCTTTTTCTTCGCCAAACAAAATTTCATTGCCTCACGACTGTTCTGCTCAAATATCAAGTCATTCTGATCAGTAGTTTTAAAATTATCGATTTTTGAAATCGTAACTTTAATTATAATCACCCGGTATATCTCAGAGTGCCATTCATTTTTTTTTTTATTATTATCTTTAAATAATAGCAACAGAAAATAAAGACTTTTACAAAGCACAGCAATTAATTAAAAAAATAATTAGGCCTAAGGCCATAAATTTTGAATGGTTTCAGTAATTTTTGTTGTAAGTAATTTTAGTAACTAAAAGAAGCCTCAGAACTTTTACATAAAGAAAAAAAATATTTTTATACAAGACCTGACAAAGAAGGTCTCCTTACAGGGCATACGCTGAATATGTTGAAAAAAATGCTAGTGAAACTACTCATGTATGTAATAAGAGATCGGTCAAATTTAACGGCGGAATTTCAGTAGAAAGTCTGTAAAAAAATAAAATACTTTCGAAAATTTGGCGCGAAAATACGAAAGTGACACGCTAATTGGCGAGCAGGATTTTTCTCGCCAAATGCAAACGATTTTAATGCATCTGAAAATTTATTAATTGTTTTTTAGAATGCACGGTTTTCAATGAATTCAAACTTAATCAATTAAAGAGGTTATTATATATTTTTTATATTACATATATATGTTTCTTGTTGCTGTAGTTATTTAATTTCATCACTGTAAAAATATTTTCTATGCTTTCAAGTTGCAAAAATTTATTTTAAGTTATAGTCAGCTGACATTTGATTTAAGATTTCAATATCGAAGACGAAGCCGTTTCCGTAGCAACAAAATCAAATCGCCAGTGTTCTATCTTCCTTATTTTTGAGCTTGAAATAATTTAAATCAATTTAAATTTTGCTTTAAATCGTAAAATATAATATTTAAATTTTTATTATAAATACATATAAATATATATCACAAACAATAGTTAAAACAAACTAAAAATGACAAAAATATTGTTAAAACAAATTAAAAATGACAAAACTAAAGTTATTTAAATTAAACTTGTATAAAAAAAATCAACATAAAAAGTTTTTTCCTACATAAAACCGTATTTTTTGTCATTGCCAACCGGTGATAAATTGCCAAATAAACGAAAATTTCGTTATTTTTTTACGGACGCTGTATCGGGGTTCCGCCAAACTTGTTTTTTATAAATATATATATCCATATGAGAAGAATATTCTGTAATTTTTTCAGATTTTTCTCAGTATGTCCGTATGGAGACCTTCCTTGTGAGACAAAAACAGGATAGGGAAAGATAAAAGCTGTTAATGTTGACATACTTGTTGAGACATGATCAAACGTGTCAAAACACATTGTTTCTTGTTGGTTTAAAAACCACAATTTTGATCTATCTCAAAATTTTATTTGTAGGAACCATGTCTTGTCATCTCTTGATAACTTGATTGAAGATCTTGGCCCTGCTGGCTTATAGAAATAAACTTTAAAATTACTATGTACAAGTCTCACTTCATTAATAATTCCTAGCTTACTTATGCAAAAATGTCATTTTTCTGCAGTATAAATTTTGAAAGGGCTTCGGATATCTTTACTTTCTGAAAATTACTAGAGGCAGATGCATTGTAAAATAGGGTGGATCGAAAAAAAAAAATTCACAATTTCAAAACCTACCTATACGGAAAAGATGTTCTGTTGTATGGAGATTAAGAGAAAAATAATTAAAAAAATTAATTTAAAAATTTAATACTGCCGCAAAGGGTTTGAAATTTCGAAAAAAATGAAAAAAGACCCAATTTTGGCTAGATTACTTTTGGCTCAAAATAATTATTTTAATATTAATCAAAACCTACCTATGCGGAAAAGATTTTCTATCATATGGAGATTAAGAGAAAAGTAATTAAAATAATTGATTCCAAAATTTAATACTGCCGCAAGGTGGTTGAATTTTATGTATTTGAGTTTTTTTACCTTAAAAAGTCAAAGTGATTTTTGTTCAGCTAAACATACATTTTAGTACTTTTTAATATTTATTGCAATAAGAGGACACTTACTTGGTTACAAAAAAACTTTAACTTCTTCTTTAACAGTTTTTTAAATATTAAATCGAGAAAAATCCAATAAATCGTCCAAATTACAGTGAGCGGTAATCACGTTTGGCGGTGAAAATTGGTATGAGGTTTCGTGATTCGATACGATTTCTTACAAAAACGTCACTTTTCTGTGGTTCACAGACAGCATTAGATGCTTCCGTGACTGTTTTGACTATTAGTTCTGTATCTTGAGTGTGGCAAGGAAATCCCTTGATAGTAGATATTACCAGATAGATAGTAGATTGCCACCGGAATTCACTATTGCGTCTGAAATCATGTCGTCACTAAATCGTTCAGTAAGTGGAGGTTCCGTGACATTTCCCCACTTAATCAAATCTATATAATCCTTCGCAGAAAGGTCAATAGCTAGTAAATTGAAAATACGGTTATTATTCATTGCAATTGGTTGGGATTGCAGTAGACCGTTTGACTTCGCGCACTTTTAGAATTCTTTGAAGGGCCAATTGCCTTATGTGAGTTCTGTCGTCAGCTAACATCCATATCAGGATATTTTCAGGATGGCCAAAAAAACATTTATTCTAATAACAGGGTCTATGTCGTTTTTCAGATCACTCGACAAATAACCCGAGAGAACGATTGATTGATGCGAATTCTGTGCACCATAGATTACTGATTATTTCGTTTTGATCTTGAAGCACACTGGCGCAGAGACTTTTACGATGAACGTCGTTAATGTTACTAAAACCTCGGATGGCTTTTCGTAAGCTAAATAGAGCCTGAGGTTTCTGTTCGCGGTTGTAAGCCAACTTGGGTGGCAAACATTTTCAGGGTTTCTCTTCGATAGATTTTCGCTGCATTGTCCGCAGTTGGTAGTTTCACGAATTTCCATTAAGCAAAGTTGATCGGTACTTAAGGCTTTCTTGTTAATTACTTCACACTGTGCGCATTCCATTGAACTGAAAGCTTCTCACATCCAGCTAACATTTTTTTTTTTTTCGCCAGTGAAGCTTCTGGGGCCAGTCGTGGTTCCATAGACGTGCGCGAAAAGATGACGTAGGGGAAGCTCACTGGCTTGTGACAGTCACACAAACCATTATAGTGAACGCTTCAGGATCAGTTCCATGTCTAGAATAACACCTCCTTTGACATGTCCGATAACAACTAACTTTCTTACCAACGATTTGCTCTGTCCCGAAATTTACAGATATGTAGCCGATGTACTCGGAACCAAGTTCTTTTACCAAGCTTACGTGTTTTTCTATTATGACTTTTCATCTGTTTTCATCTAGTGGTATATTCCTGTCTTTACGTCCATCGAAGTATAAACCAAAAGGATCATGGCCATAATCTTTTACAACTGACTTCGACGACAGGGTGGTTCTTGCCTTTGTTCTCTCACGCCGAAATTCATATATGTCAACTACGTTAGATACATCGCATTGTGAGATAATGTCCATATCTTGAAGGCCGGCTGACCCTATGGCAGCGCCTGCTCGGTCGGAAATGACAAAACGATCCAATGCTTTTCTGCGGGTGGAAATTTCGTCACTATAGGTGTGACCACCGCCCTCTGAATACAAGGCCTGAGCGCTCACACAAAAATGACACAAAAATGGCGACTGCCGAAGGCAGATTTCTTTTAGCGTAGGTACGGTCCCTTAAATGTAGACACCAGTATTTTATAAAATATTTCTCTACCTTGTTTATTCTCAGAAAAACGAAGCGGAAAAAACTTCAAAAAATTATTGGTAGGAATATTTAAGGGACCGTACACACGCTGAAATAAATCCGCCTTCGGCAGCCGCCATTTTTGGTCCAGCCCTCAGGTCTAGTATTCAGGGGGCGGTGGTGTGACAGTGATGTTGTCAGCGTTTGATGCAGAAAAGCCATTATGTTCGCACATACGCCGCTTCAATTTACACTCATTATTTATATTTATATTCATATCTATTGAACTCGAAGATACCTCAGGCAGCGTTTTGTTTCTCTGCACATGACGCTCTTGGCCTTAGTTATTTGTAAAGTGACTTTCCAATCTTGTGGCCCGATTACCAGTTTTCTGTCAGTCCACTGGTCTAATAGAATTCTCTCTCGTTCATAGGTAATTTCTGTTCTTTCTTACAGCAGCAACTTTCAAACGATTTACAAGTAATTATCGGTATATAAAATAGAGCATTTGCTTTTTTCCGGAAAGCATCCATCTGATTGCGGTAGCTTTCACTCTCTTTTCTTGCTTTGTAAAATATAAGAAGAGTGTGATATTTGTCGTGGTATGATCGAATTTTTCTCAAAATACTGTAGTAGTCAATTATTGGGATTGAGCTCGTTTCCAGGTCTCTACTAACTTTTTAGCAACTTCTTCACATGAAGAGGAAAGTGTAAATGTTTGTTTCCTTACTTCTGTTTTCTTTTGAATAGCAATATACGCACTTTTATTAGTAGGTTTTCGTAGGTAAGAAGCATATTCGTTGGCATATCGCAGCCAGACCCAAATGTAGGGCCAAATCATGCCTTTTCTTAACATCGGCACGTTTCAGTAATTTTTTCAGAGGCGAAAATGGTGGAATTTCAATTTTCTTTCCAAAATTCAACACACTTGCGGCATTTGGAATTTAGTTAATTTAATTAATTAATTTTTTTAATTACTTTTCGCTTAATATCCATACAATAGAACATCTTCACCGTATAGGTAGGTTTTGATTAATATTAAAACAATTATTTTGAATGAAAAGTCATTTAACGAAAATTAGGTCTTTTTCCATTTTTTTCGAAATTTCAACACTTTTGTGGCAGTATTAAATTTTGAAATTAATTTTTTTTATTATTTTTCTCTTAATCCCCATACAATATAATATCATTTTCGCATAGGTAGTATTTGATTAATATTAAAAAAAACTATTTTGACTCAAAAATCATCTAACGAAAATTAGGTCATTTTTCCAATATTTTTCAAAATTTCAACCCCCTTGCGGCAGTATTAAAATTTAAAATTTATTTTTAAAATTATTTTTTTCTTAATCTCCTTACAATAGAACACCTTTTCCGTATAGGTAGGTTTTGATTATTATAACTTTTTTTTTTTTCACCATATAACAGCGATCCACCCTATTGTAAAATCGTATAATGTTTCATTTACAGGAACATACTTATGGTAGTAACAAGTATCCAGGGCTGGCAAGCAGCATTAAAATTGTGCTTTTTAAACCAACAAGCAGTAATGTGTTTTGACACTTTTGGTCATGTCTCAACAAGTATGTCAATATTAACAGCTTTTCACTTTTTCTATTCTGTTTTTATCTCAGGTCTTGTATAAAAAAAAAAAAAAAAAAACTTTCTTTATGTAAAAGTGCTGAGGTTTCTTTTAGTTACTAAAATTACAACAAAAATTACTGAAACCATAAAAAATGTAGGCCTTAGGCATAATTAATTTTTAAACTAATTGCAAAGCTTTACAAAAGGGTTTATTTTCTGTTACTATTCTTTAACGATAACAAAAAAAATAAATTTAAATGACACTCTGAGATAAATACGTACCTGTGACTGCAACAAAACAATAGTTTGGCAGTTTTATTTGACATGTTGCTCTTGCCATATCTCAGCTTGTAGTCAAATCTCCATCATGAAATTTCTTGTGCATAACACTACCATACAATACTCTCAGAAACCAGAACTTCAGATTTTTATCTCGTGCCCCGCCAGAGATATCAAAGCCTTAAAAGAGCGATTTTTGACATTTCTGAAAAATTTGGGATTTTTTTTTTTTTTTTTTTTTTTTTTTTTTTTTAGCGAAGAGAAAGCAGGTCCCAGATCTTGAAATTGGCGTGTGAGTGCAAGTACTTTCGGCTTATTTGTAAAATAAATTATGTCATGTTGACAGTTTTCCTTGCTAGAAAAATTTCCTCTCTTAAACGGACAAATTTTGGTAAAAAATGAAAGTTTATGCTTAAATTTCACCAATAAGCAGTTAGTTTCGGAAACTACTCCATTACAAAATTTTTAGCGCATTGTATTCTGTACAAATTGCTTTAATCCGCACTGTAATTGGAGAAATAAACGATGAATATTTACAATTCCGTAAACCCTTTATATGAGAAAATGGCTGCAGACGATCAAACAAAGATGGCCGCCATGCACAAACAAAAATTAATAAAATTAAAATAATAGTCATTTTGAACTTCCATCATGTTAGGGTTGTTGTACAAAAGAATTCAGATTTTTTAAAAATGGTCGAGCAACCAGTGATGGACCACTTGAAATGCATTGTCCCGTTCTTAAAGTAGCAATCCGCAATTTTGGGGGTTTCGACTACACTTTTTAACCTTTACCGGCGCGCAGCAATTCTGTTTATAAACTGATGAAATAATGGACTGACCGCAATTTATAAACGAATTTATTAGAAAATAAGAAATCGCTTACCTTCATATACATTATAATACGAAAATTTTTGTTAAATATTCTTGGTGCCGTTTGTCAGTTTTGGAATTAAAATTAATTTCCGGCGTGGTGTCCTTTTAAAACGGTTAAAACATTTAGTAAGAACTACGAACCAAATGTTACATGTGTTGCTAACGTTTAAGATTTTCATCCTGCCTTAAAAATAACTGTGTTCATAGCTGCCAAGTTTAACGCTTTTTTCCTACCAATATTATTTATCAGAGAAATCTTCTTTAATCATCGAAATCATGGATTTAAATAAGGCAAATTTTGCTGATTAAAAATAGTGGTAGGAAAAATACTTAAATTTGGCAGCTATCAGTGTTTCTAATGCGAAAAAACTGGCCGAGTAACAACAATAAATGTTACAGATTACGCGTGTGATAAAGAGTATGTTGTAGGATTGCCAGCCACAAAGTTTTAACAATTCACTTTTTTTACTTTAAATATGACAACTTATTTCCAGAAGTAGAATTTCGTGATCGTCAATGCTCAAATCTTAACCGCAAATCAATGTAATTTCGTTTGTCATTTGTTTTCCTGTAGTATTATAAAAGTACCGGTGTGAACTGTATTTATATTTCTCCTAATAGCAATGTAAAATATTCATTTATTTCTTCAGCTAGTTGCATGTAAAATCATTTTTAGAACGAATTAAGTAGTAAAATATTGAAATAAATTGTTTCTTAAAAAAAAAAAAAATGGAAACTGCCATATTTTTCTATCTTTACTTTCTTCTATCTTTACAAGAAGAAAGTACAATATTCGTGAAATTTTTCGACTTCAGGTTTCCGACGGATTTACACGTTTTAGGGGTCAGAGATCCTGTCAAACATGTTTTTACAAAATGTCTGTCTGTATGTGAGACAATTTTTTGGGCGGTCTATCTCAAGAACTATTGCGAGAAATTGAATAAAAATTTATATTCAGGTATTCCCTGATATAAATTGATTCTGATTAGTTTTTGGTGTAAATCGCCCCACAGGTGGCGCTGCTATGCTGTATTTTTCACGATTTCCTACGAAACACACACGTTTTTCACGACACTCCATCTCAAGAACTAATGCATGGAATTTTACAAAACTTCAGATTCAGTTATTCCTTGATATGAGTTGGCGCTGATTCCGTTTTGGTGTAAGCCGCCCAACAGGTGTCACTGCTATGCTGCATTTTGCAGGATTTACACAATTTCCACTGTAGCTCTATCTCAAGCACTAATGCACATATTTTCATCAAACTTCAGATTCAGATATTCCTTGATATGAAATGATGCTGATTACGTGTTGGTGTAAATTGCTCAATGGGTGGCGCTGCTGGGTTGCATTTTGCACTATTTCCTCAATCTCAATCTCAAGAACTAATGAACGAATTTTCATAAAACTCCAGATTCAAGTACACCTTGATTAATATTGCTGCTGATTATATTTTTGTCTAAATCGCTCAAAAGGTGGCGCTGCTATGCTGCATTTCGTGTGATTTCCGCTATAACTCTATCTCAAGAGCTAGTGCACGAATTTTCATCAAACTTGAGATTTTGTTAGACGTTGACACAAGTGCGAATCTGGAGAGTCCTCAAGCGGGGGGGGGGGGGGGGGCGATTTTTGAAATTTGGAGACTCCAATCGGATGTGCGGGTCGGGACTAATTTTTTTCACTGCGGGCCGGGACTATTTTTTTTCACTGCGGGCCGGGTTTGGGTCCGGTTGACTTCTACTTTTTGCTGCGGGTCGGGTTAACTTCTACTTTTTTGGTGCGGGTCGGGTTTGGGTACGGTTGACTTCTAGTTTTCTGCTGCAGGTCTGGTTGACTTCTACTTTTTTCTGTGGGTCGCGTTTGGGTCCGGTTGTCTTCTACTTTTTGCTGCGGGTCGGGTAAACTTCTACTGTTTTGCTGAGGGTTGGGTTTGTTCCCAGTTGACTTCTATTTTTCTGCTGCGGGTCGGGTTGACTTCTACTTTTTAGCTGCGTCGAGCGCGCTGGGTTTGGGGTAGATTGACATACATTATTTCGTGCTTAAGTCAGTTTCGGGTTGGGTTTTCACTATTGCAAAGGGTTCGGGTTGACCCGATTTTCGAAAAGAAAGTCTAAATATTTTTGAAGATTAAAACAATATACAGTAAAAGCTCCATAACGGACACGTCCAAATAATTATTTAGGAATACCAGGGTTCGCACAGTTTTACCACTAAATTTAAACAGTAATTTCAAAGTATTTCTCTGCAGAAAAATATTACAAAATCTGTGAATAAAGGTGGTGGTTGCGTATTCTGTGTTTGGAAAATTAAATGTAAATTTTCTTATCATTAATAGTGGTGCCAGTGTCCTTGGAAATTCCAAGGAGTGTGCGAACCTTGGAATACTTTTTAATCTTCAGGATTATGTAAAAAATACTAATTTGGTATAAAACTGCTTGTCTCTCTATATCTAAGATCAGTTGTAATTCAGTAAAGAATGTTTTAAAACTTATCTAAAAACATACCGGGTGTCCCAAACTGGACTGACTGATTTTAAAATTCAATAACTTGCAAATGGTGACAGCCATTTAAAAAAAAAAAAATCTTGCTGGACGGTTATATAAGGTGTCAGGAGATTTTTTGCTGCAATTCTTGATTTTACTTTACAATAGCAGCGATAGATGGCGCTGCAATCAATAGTCGTTAAATCGGGGCCCAATTTCTGGCCTTTCTCCTCCGGGCACAGATTTAGCGTCTATTGCTTGCAGCGCCCTCTATCGTTGCTATTTTAAACTAAAATCAAGAATCGCAGTAAAAAAACTCCTGATTAGAGGTGATTCCCAGTAAAAAAAAAAAAAAAACTGAAATTCAAAGCAAATTTTCTGAAAGGTTACAGTAGAGGGGGAGGGGGGTTCAATCCTGGCACTAATTATTTTTTTTGGAATTCTGGTTAACTGTTTTTTATTTGGGTCGATTTCAGGCTGAGTCGCTGAGTGCAGATTCCTGCGCAAGCTGGGTTTGTGTTAACCCGTTTCTTCAAAAGTTAGTTCAGTATATTATTTCAGATTAAAAACCATATCTATAATAATAATCATAGATATATGTATGTGTGCTGTTTTCTAAAGAGACCGCTGTAGTTTTTTTCACGACTCTTTGGTGAAATTTGCATTTCTTCCACGACTCTTTGACAAAATGCGCGTTTTCCTCTACTCTTTGACAAAACTCGCGTTTTTCAGCAATCCTTTGACGAAATTCGAGTTTTATTCGCCATCCTTTGACGAAATTTGAGTTTTTTAGCGACTCTTTGACCAAATTCGCGTTTACTTCGCGACCATTTGATGAAATTCGCGTTTCTCTTGCGGTTCTATGATAAAAATTGCATTTTTTCGCAAACCTTTGGCGAAATTCGTGTTTTTTCGTGGCTATTTGCCAAATTTTCCGATTTCTGCCGCGATTCTTTGAGGAAATTCGAGTTTTTTCCGCTGCCCTTTGACCAAATTCGCGCTTTTTCGGCGTCTCTTTGAACAAATTCGCGCTTTTTCGGCGGCGTCCTTTTGACCAAATTAGGGCTTTTTCCGTGATCCTTTGGAGAATCTGAAGTTAATTTTAGGTTGACGAAATGGATCTTTTATGACGACAAATTGTCAAAATTCGCGATTATTTTTATGTCCGAATTTAAGCACTGATGATTTTTTTTTTTTAATTTTCTGAACCGAATGCCTTAACCCACTCGCCGCGTATTTTTTTTAAAGCAAAATAGCTTTAAAAATTGCGCATTTATTTTATTACATATTTCAAATCTTCATATATTTTAGAGTTAAAATATGCCCGAAACCTTTGTAAAAGATTTTTTTTTTCAATAGAATTAGATCATAAAAAAAAGATTTGCTACGGAAATCGCGGGTTGTGCAAATTTTGCTACTTTTATGTTGGCCGTGGAAATCGCGGGATGCGCAGCGAGAGGGTAAAATTTTTGGAAAATTCGGAACATAATCACCCCTGCTCCTGACTTCTTACATAACTCTCCTGCAAGCATTTGTTTTAATAGCTGCCACCATTTGCAAGTTATTGAATTTTAAAATCCGCCAGTGCATTTTGGTACACCCTGTATATTCAGTAGCTATGGGATGATGGATGAAAGAAGCATTAAAAAAATAAAAATAAAACGGCCTTTGATATGTCAATTAGATGTTTCCCCGGGCTGAAATTTTCTTGTCCAAGTTCAGGTCCAACCCGCACAAAAAATTATTGCCCGGGTCGGTATAAAAACTAAAAAATCGACTCCAGCTCAGCCTGCATTTTGCCTTTAAAACTATTCATAAAGCACACCACACTTACTTATGCTCATATTTAATTTCAGATTATGATCCAAATTCATGAATACATAAAAACGATAATATTAAGGAATATTTAGGCAATTATGTACATAAACACTACTTAAAAATATGAGACAATTACATTCAAATGAAAATCCAGTTAAAAAATCAGTTTAGAATGAAGGAAACGGATGATAAATGAAAATCACAATTTTAAAGCTCTACAAGGAGAAAAAGTAGATTTTTAAAAATGCAACTCTGTAACTTAACAAATCAAATTAAGATTTCGTTAAACAAATGTACAACATAAACATGATTTTTACGAATAACAATTAAGTAAGATGCCAGACAACTTGGCCTCGAGGGGGAGGAATTTAGAGGGGTGCACAGTTCACGGTCGGGCCAGTAAAGCTTATCATACGGACTGACACCGACTGAACGTTTAGCTTTTATTCCGGGCCGAGGCCCGACTTGAAAATTTTGGCCAGTGCAGACCTCTAGGAAGAATGAAGTCCAGGCCACACTCGACCAGGAAGAAAAAGAAGTCTGGCCAGACCCGAATCTGCAGAAAAATTTAAAATCAGTACACGGGCCGGCTCTAAAAGAGGGAAGATCTGAACCAGACCGAGTATCGTGGATTAAAACTGGCGAGACCCGGGGCGGGTCGCGCCGCCCTCGAGCTTTGCCCCAAGTCATTTCCTCTTAGGATGCATAATGTCGTTTTTCAAACCCTTTATTTGCCCAAGGGGTGGGGGATCCCCCCCTTAGATCCGCCATTGCGTTGACACATGTTGTTGCTAAATAGGTTTTGGTGTCAATCGCGCAATACGTGGCGCTGCTATGCTCTTTTTTTATCGATTTTTGCAATAGCTCTATCTCAAAGTTAATGCTCGGATTTTCCCTAAACTTCATATTCAGTTAGTTGTTGACATAAGTTGATGATGATTATGTTCCAGTGTACATCATCCAATAGGTGGCGCTGCTATTCCGCATTTTGAGAAATTTGCACAATTTCAGCGGTAGCCATATCTCAAGAACTAATGCACTTAATTTCATTCTTTTAAAAAATCCTAATGATTTGCATAGATTGCTATTTAATTTTGGCACTGTGATAGCGAATTTTGAAGTATTAACGTGTATGAGATAGAAAAAAGTTTTGGGATTGGTACATCCGATTAGTTTTTTTAAGCTTTTATATTTAAAATACACAAATGTGATTAAAACTCTATATTCCATAGTGTAGTGTACTGATTCAAATATCATTTACAATTATCAGTATTTATAGACAAAAATCTATGACAAAACTAAATCATCCATAAAAATGCTTTTGAGACAATGAAACAATTTTTGAAATTTTGTCGACATAAATGAGTTTTCTTCATTTAGAAGAATTCTAAAAGCTGGTTTCTGTTTTTGTCACTCAGACATAACATCTAAACGCCTAAGCTGAACTTTAAAATGTCTAAAAGGAAATAAATTGCATTTTCAAACATAATTTATTTTAGAACTGTAGGTCAAATTAGAGGCTTGTTATGACTTTTACAAAATATTTAAAAAATAAATTTTTGAAGGTATCATTCGACAGTGATCATTTATTTGCTATAAAATATAACAAAAAAAAAAAGATTGCAGCAAAGTTACAACAACCAACAACTGAATGCCAGAACAACTTAAAAAGAAACGAAAATAATTTAACTAGGGGAACAGATTGAACCTAAAATTTGACAGTTTGGCACTATAGTCATATCTATCGACGAAACAGACATATTTTCATATAAAATCATAATAAATTTCTTATCAATTTAATAAAACTGATTAAAAGATACATTGCATCAGAATATACTCTGAATTCTATTTTAAAGTTTACAACAAATTGTAAATATATTGTAATTTAATGTCTACTTCGGCTTTCTTAATATCTAATGCTGCGATCACGGGTATTATCCTGCCGTTGCCCATATCGGAAATTTCCAAATAAGCAAGTTTTTCAAAGAGAAAACGGTCTAAAATATACTGCGTGAAACTTTAGCTCTATATCTTTAACTTCTCGTACTTGTTCAGGGTTCTCATGTTATTAAGCCACGCCCCATTTTGTAAGGACTCTACCACCAGTAATCGCATAAAACTATCTTCTAGGTAATGAATCGAGAAGAAAATGATCTTTATAATAATACTTTTGCTAGAGTCCATACAAAATGGGTCGTAGATTAATAGCGTCCGAACCCTGTTGCTGCTGTTTGTATACTCGGGATAGATATCAATCAGGGTTTGTACGAGTCCTGGAATTTTCAGACCAGGAAATTCTTCGATACCAGTATTTTCTTCTATAAAATTTCCGCTTAATTAAAGTGAAATTTTGCGCGGTTAGCTAGATTTATTTAAAAAATATATTAATATATTACCTGGAAAATAACGGGACCCGTAAGAAACATGGGTATGATCAATCATTAACTTTTAGAAATGTCTGGTAAGAAATTTTTATTTGGAATTGAAATTTGTTTTTATTTGAAATTGAAATTGGTTTTTATTTGAAATTGAAATGGGTTTTTATTTGAAATAAAAATTATTGTTTTGTATTTTATTTTTTTTAATTTTTTTTTTAATGTCACATGATAACAATCTGTTGATCCGATGATTTGTTTTCCGTTTTCCGAGAAGAAATATTCTTGTAATTTAGAAAAAAAAGGAAGTGCATAGAGCAAAACGTCTATGCGAAAAATTAACAATTGGGAAATAAAATCCAGAGAATCAGTTCTTCTGCATGGAAGTCATTTTACACGAATCCCCTAAAATCGACTGTACTGTTTCTAACGTACCTAAAGTTAAATAGCTGGTGAAAAGAGAAAATCAATCAACGCAAAAATTAATTACCAAATTATTTATGTACATTTATAGCAATAATGATTCAAATGATAAAAAAATATACAGCCTACAAAGGTAGGGAAGGCATAATGTTTATCGTCTGTTTAGAAGGCAAGCGGTTCAACACAACAAATGTTGTAGTCATCAGTTTAAAAATAATTTACCAAACGATAAACGGAAATACACTGTTATCCGTTGGAACGCATGGGTTTCAATAAATGACTGCAACAAAAAAGTTCTATTTACTATAAAAAACAAGGCGCGAAAAAGATGTCCAAACCTTATTCCGAGACCGAAATAAATGTTACAATAAAGGATATATGAGCATATTCGTTTTCTCTTACAATGAGAAATTAAAAATAACAAGTCGAAATTTGTACGTCAAATGTGGCAATTCAACGTTCGTACTATAACTAATTTTATAAATATACAGATTTTGGTGGAATACCTGTTGTACTCTTATGCAAAATAGCATAAATACAAAATTTATTAAAATTATGTATATTAAATTCAGTAATACGGAAATAATAAAACTCCGTTTAGATAGGACGTAATTACCATGGCAACCTACAATCATTACCTATCATTTCATATCATTTAATTAATTACGTATTATAGAATTTAGAAGAATACTTCCCCCCAGAAAACCTAGAATCATACCTATCATGGGACATCATTGAATTAATTAACCCTTTCAAAAGCAAGGTACTTGCATTCGTAAAATGTTAAAATAATTTAATGACACCAGTATTAACAAGAGATTTTATTTGTAAGCAATAAAAAGTAAATTATCGGTTACTTAATAAAGATGACATTTTCATCATAAAATTCCGGTGCCAATGTGGCAATTCGGTATTAAAATTATGGGATGCCATGACAGCAACACCTCCCTTCAAGGGGTTAAGTGTGATGGGATTTAAGAGAATGAAGAAAACTTTTGTTAATATATTTTTAAGTTTTTATTCGATTTTCATAAAATTTGAAAAGACTCGACAGAATTCTACCACGATTATATATGTTAAATTTCAAACCATCCGGATGCGTAGTTTTTGCGCTGTTACATGTGGACAGACGGGCAGGCAGACGGACGGACCAGACGACGATTATATATGTTCTACGTATTTATGTAATTACGATAATAAGAGTAATAAGAGTGAAAAAATGCAAAAAAAAAGAACTCATCATGCTATCAGGATAACGTATTACGTCCAATATTGATAGAAATTGGTCCATCTTTATTACAACGAATTTAATTGATTGAAACTGAATCAATACCAAGCCAGCGGTCGTTCATTGCTGCATTTCTCCTACACTAAACATTGACTCGGGTGTTGCATAAATACATTTTCAGCATATTCCTGTAAAGTCACCAGACATTTCAACATTGCATTATTGTACCTTTCGTCCACTAAAAAAGGCTATTTTAAAGCTCAAACCTGCCACGATAGATTTTCTCGCGAAAGCAGCAAAAGAGGAATGGCAAGCAATAACGCTGGAAATTTTACGAAAATCCCTTTTATCATGGAAGGCACGATGCAGACTTTTACTCTAGAATAAATGTTATTAGATCGTACATTCAAAGAATTTTTTTCAATATTTTAAACGTTAAAAAAAAGTTCCGAAAGCTTTCGAAAAATGTGTAAATATTTTCTGTACATGAAGTTTTTTTTAGGATATTTACTTTATTACTATTATGAGAAATAGCCAAAATAAACATGTCATTATGAGAAAAATATTTTTCCCTTGTATCATCCGTAGTTGTAGTCTTCGTTAGAGCATTGTTTGGGAGTCCCCCCCCCCTCCTAAATCTTCATACAAATAAATTAAGGAATTAGTAGTAAGAAGAATCGTATAAATCTTTAAAAGTTTGAAAGATGGAGTACAGATAATGATATAAAACGAATTAATTTTTTACTGAACTTTTTTCGCTCGACATGTAACGTTTTCTGTAGAAGATTCCATATGTAACATTAAAAAGAAATTAAAACCTAAAATTACTACCCATATTGCGCATATGAAAAAAAAAAACAGCGCAAACCATTTTCGGTTTTTTCACCCAAAAGCCAGTTCTTTCACAAAGTTACTATCATTTGGTTCTTTCAGCGGTATTAACAATTCAAAAATTTATTGTAGATATTAACAGCTAGATACGGTTTATTTCGGGGTTGTCATATTCTTTTGGTCATATTACACACAGAAGATTTACACAGTGATTTGAGGCTAAAAGTTGTGACTGGTGATCCGTCTTATGAATTGCCAATAGTTACACACGAATATTAGTAAACTAATGTGTTAAGGTTGTAGCTACTTCTTTGAGAAAAAAAATAAGGTATCATAAATATTAAAACGCAAAACTGTCAGATAAGAACTCAAATTCGAGACAATTGAGTATGCGTCAACTGTTTTTTGAACCTCTTCAATTTAAAAGGAAAGAACACGAGTTCCTGCTATCGTGTGGTTTAAAGCAGGAGTTTAACCCCTTAACGCTCGAATTAAGTTACAGTTTAAAAATTCAAATTGCTTATTGACACCACTTTTATGAAAAAGAAACATTCACCTTATTTCATGACAGTTAATGCAGCCAATTTCACTATTTTATAAAACTGGTGGGAATCAAACAATTTGAGTAAAAGGCACATCCCGTGAATATGACGGGAGCGAGAATTAAGAAGTTATCAGGGGTGTCAAACTGTGGCACACCGGATACCACTAAAATTTTAAAGAAATAGTCAACAAGTTGAATCGCAGCAATTCGACGATTAGATAAGGCAAAGATAACTGTAAAATTTTAGTGGTATCCGGCGGGCCACAGTTTCACACCCCTGGGTTAAAGCCATAGCTGGCGACATCTTACGCTTTTTCAGACCACAAAAATTTTATAGTAAATTTTACCTTTTTAAATCGCCGTAATCTGCCGATTAAATAACACAAAAATTTCTAATAAATTTTTGTGGTCTGAAAAAGCGGAAGAGTTGGCAGCTATGTTAAAGCTATGAATTTTTGTAGAGGACGCGGTTCGAGCCCAAGCTTGGCAAAATGTGAAATATTTTTTTAGATAATTCATTTCAATAATAACACATTTTATTAGGAATAGAAGTTATAGGATTTTTATGTTATTATTATTATTATTATTACTATTATTATTTGAGTGCTTTATAATTAACCCCTTAATTCTCGCTCCCGTCATATTCTCGGGCTGTGTCTTTTACTCAAATTGTTTGATTCCCACCAGTTTTATAAAATAGTGAAACTGGCTATATTTTTGTATCATTTTTTCCTGTCATTAAATAAGGTGAATATTTCTTTTTCATAAAAGTGGTGCCAATAAGCAATTTGCATTTTTCAACCGTAATTTAATTCGAGCGTTAAGGAGTTAAATAAAATGGTTATATTTTGAAAAAATAAGGATTTTATATTTAAAATATTTAAGCTAAAATATTTTGCATGCAATTATCAATTAAATAAATTGATCTGATTTACAATTTGCGTTATATTTTCTGACCAATATCAAGAATATATATGTGTGTTTGTCAGAAAGAAAAGTTTGTCATTCATTTGCGTAAAAAATAAAATGGAAAGAAAGGAAAATATTCTCATAAGAGCTACAAAAGAAATTACCTTGAAATGTAGGTTTAATATTTTAAAAATATATAGAAGTGTAAAATAAAATTCAAGTAATAAAATATATATTATAAATCGTTAGCTGCTTCAAGTTTCAAATTTACGATTTTAGAGAATGAGACAGATAAAAAAAAATGTATATATAGCAGCTTTTAATGGTCGTGCAGTTAAAAATTGAATAAATGAAAATAAGTGTTGTTGTTTTTTATTTAAAAAAATGATCCGTAGTATGTAAAAATAAATTCTCTTTCCGGTAATTTTAGGTAAATGTCTGATAAATAGCAAGCATAATTGATTGTAAATTATAAACAAAATTCGTTCACTTCATTGAATAGTTTAGGCTGACAGCACCATCTATAGCCTTAAAGAAATATGAATCATTTATGCAATACAGAAATTCGTCATTCAATAATTAATTTAAAAGCAACAAATTAAAAACTCAAGAATTTTTCTAATGAAATATTCAAGTTATTTACCATCAAATCTTGACGGGCACTATCTAGTATATTATAAATCTTCTGTTCAAGCTATCCTTAGAAACGAAATTTCAAGTCATCTGGATGAAATTTTTTTTTTTTTTAATTATAAACATTTAGTGTTTAGGACTTCTCTTTTAAATATACATTTTCATATTTTTATTAATATCTTCTGAATATTAAATCCTCATGTGATAATTTTTTGTATTGTTATAATTCTAAGAAACAAAATCATAAATACATTGAATTTATAACTTAAAAAATTATAATATTAATTATGAATTATGCGATTAATACTCGAAAAAAGTTTGGATTGCACCCTACAATTTTTTTGATAGATTTATTATTAGTATGCAAACCCCCAATTTCAAACACTCTCTCAACTAGTTTCCAAATTATGCTTAAATAACGTAAAACTGATGGTTTAAAGGGCCGTCTATGTTGTGCAGAAATGCCAAATTTCAAGAATTATATATTTTACTCATTTTGCTGCAACAATTGGGCTGGCAATAGTCGAAATATATTAAGCGAGAGAAATGGATATATTGTCAAGAAATAATACATTAATAGAAATGACAGTCATTCTTTAGCATATCTACAATCAAGTACTGAACTTTAATTAGGATATAGCCCCTAAAATAGGCTCATTTTAATATAACTAATTTCTCTAAAACTAATTTATCGAATTTCATGAAAATGTGTATTTAGGCTGATTGCAGAGTGTAGAATTGATTTTTAATTTTCACAGTTCATGAAACAAACAAATGAAATAAAAATTTTTCAAAAATACATTAAATTATGAGAAAGTAGAAACAAAAAGTGGCTAAAATGGGAGATTTTTTTTTTTTAATCATTGTGCTAATTTACAATTCATAGGCTTTTATTTGTACACATTTAAATGGTTAGTAAAAACAAAAATTTTTATTTGTTTTTTAAATTTCTTATACCAGAAAATATATACAAGTTATTTTTTAATAGAAAAATAATAGCTTTATTGTCGTTTCCGATGTTTCTTGCTAGCAAAAATCAAGTTATAGCTGCTGAAATAATTTGACAGCTTATAAAATTTAGAAATACAAGAAAACGATTTTTACGACAAGGGTACAATTTGAATCTCGAATGTAAGAAACAGTAGACTCTAATGAAATTTGCTTTCACTTATTCTTTGATTACTCTGCGTATATTATTGTCTGAGCGAAGCGAAGTCTAATACACAGCGCAATATTAACCCCTTAATCGTCGCGCCCGTGACTTTCACGGGCAGTGTAGGTTTCTTTTTTTAATTCAGATTGTTTTATTCCCACCAGTTTTTTTATATAATGCAATTGGCTTTATTCTCTCGACATTTTATCTGCTATTAAATAAAGAGAACATTTCAACTTGAAAAAAAGTGGTGGCAATCAAACAATTTGAATTTTAAAAAAGTATTCGACACTTATCAGGCGCGACGATTAAGGGGTTAATATCCGGCCACATTCAGCTACGATGGATTACATGGACTACATCACCATTGCAGGGCTCCCAAATGGTCCGCGAACTGAATACCAATATTTTTTTAGAAAAAATTTCTTTTCAGATTTTTCTTACAAACCGCCCCATTTATTATTACATTTATTATTATTATGTCCTGTTTTACACTGCAAATTCCCAGCACACATTTACGACACACTTGGAACACTTTAACTCAAAAAAAGTGTTCCAGTTACCTTAATGTGTACTGAAATGTTTTCCGAATATACTCCGCTATAAAGAAAGTGTTCATAAACTGTACCGAAAGTGTTCTGCTCAGGATATTTGTTAAATCTAAACTTGGGAACATATTTGAGAACACACTGATAATACATTTGTGCACACTTGTGAAAACACTCGTTCCCAAAAGTGTTGAAAAAGTGCTGTAGAAAGTGTGCTGAACAAAAATGAGTGTTCTCAGAAGAATTCTAAAAACTGTCCCAAATGGTGCACTTCAAAGTGTTCTAAAAAGGTGACAAAATAACTGTTCTAAAACGTGTTCTGAAAAGTGTATAAAGATTTGCAGTGTATACGAATCCTCAATTTCCACCTTTCTTCCAAGTAGTTTTCGAATTACGCTTAAAAAGCGTAAAAATGGTGGTATAAAGGGCCGTCTATGATGTGCAGAAATACCTAATTTGAAAATAATATATTTTACTCACGTTGTTGAAACAATTATTCAGGCAATAGTCGAAGTATGTTAAGCGAGTGAAATTGATACATTGTGAAGAAATAATACATTAATAGAAATGACAGTCATTCTATAGCATTTCAACAACCGAGTATTGAACTTTAATTTGGATACGGTCCCTAAAATGTGCTCATTATAAAACATTAATTTCTCTGAAACTAATTTTGCGGATTTCATGAAATTGGAATTTAGTTGATTGAAGGGTGTAGAATTTATTTATGGTGTCAAACTTGGGTATTGATAGTGAGAACAACGAACTTTGGGTTCATTTTGATATATAGATGCCCCCCTAAGCAAATTTTATATTCAGCATTTAAATTAGACTTTATTTCCTATCGTTTTGTACCAGTAATTTTCTTCTACAATAATTTGTTGCAGAGTTGGTAGGGGGTGTTCACATTTTTTTTTTTTTCATGACTGTACCTTCACGCTTAGGCGCCGACTTCAAGGCGTACAAATAGTACTTCTACCACTAATTTTAAATTGTTTCTTTATGCTATTTAATATATGTGGTTGTTTGCTGCACAAATAGCATTTTTAAATTAGTGGAGGAGGTTTACTTTTTTGCCCTCGTCGCCAGTGTTGCCAGATTGAGGACTTTTTTAATTCAAATTATTTTACTGTCACCACTTTTTTAAAATAATATAATTCGCCTTATTTTTCAGAATTTTTAATCTATTTTTATAGGTCGAGTATTTATTTTAAAAAAGCGGTGACAATCAACAATCTGGGGACAAACAGTTGAAGCTTCACTACTTTAACCCTTTCAGGGGCAGAGGAATTCCGTTCGTAAAATGATGAAATAATTGACTGACACCAGAATATTCAAACGAATTTCTTAGTAAATGATAAAATGCTATTTTGCATTTTAACTACAAAAGCAACATTTTATTAAAATATTCTTGGTGCCAGTAGTCTGTTTTGGAATTAAAATTAGGTGTAGCCACCGCCCTTGAAAGGGTTAAGCTTAGAAAGCCCGGAAGGAGTCGAATCAACTCCGCCCATATGATTAAATGTCAACAGGAACCAGAAATTCTTTCACAGATTAAGTTAAATTTTAAAAACGAAGATTTAGGTTAAATAAATGAGTCAAGTGATTTTAAATAAAAATTCTGGTGTGCAATTTTTTTTAAAAACTTGAGTAAAATTTTCGGGCGTTCTAGTGTTAAGGATATGTCAGTTCCTCTTTATTACTAGTTCCATGCCTTCAACTTTTTAAGTACTGTGGAACTATGAATAATAGGAAATTAAATTAAGGATATTCTTTTAAAATGGTGAACCATCAAATGACTGAATTCACAAAGGCGTAATGGCGAAGAGAGAAAATGTACATCAGTAAATTTCGATAGAAATATTCTTTTTTTAAAGCATTATTCATGTAAAATTTCTGTTATAATTGAACAGTGGTGGAAAATTGGCGCAGAGGAGGAGCCTATTGACACCACTAAAATTTTATAGTATTCTTCACCTTAATAAAAACGCTGAAATTCTGTCATTAGATAAGGCGAAAAATACTACTAAAATTTAGTGGTGTCAGTAGGCTCCGCCTCGGCGCCAATTTTCCACCACTGAATTGAAGCAAATGTATCTATTCGGTTTTCCAGATGGAAGTTTGACCCGACAGAGTCCGTTCTGTCAGTTACTCAATATTGTGAAGAAAAAAATACTCTCCTCGATGACAGTGAAAGATATTATAATATCGCTGCGGCAAGCGTCCACCCTTAACATGATGACTGCCACAAAAATTAAGAATTTTCAAATTTCTTCTTGAAAGTCGTTTGACACCACAAATTCTGAAAGGTAAATTTCTCTTTACTAATACAAGGAAATTTCTGCCAATAAATAAGATATTTTTTTTTATTTTAAAATAATGGTGAGAAAGTAATGAATTAAAGCTACGAGTATAGCTACTCGTAGCGTGGAAGTCAACGTGTTAGAAAAAAATTTAAAATTTGTATTTTTTGTGGCAGAAATCTTGCTAGAGAAAGACTGAAATTATTATTTAAATTTAATTATGATAATTTTCCCCGTCGCACATCAAACAATAGCCTCATCTTGTGATATGCACAGTTATTTCACTTGTAACTGGTAGACATTACTCTATTATAACTCCTCCTCTTTATGCATTTATTAATATCATTAACTCGAGTGTGTACGAAAAAATTATTTGCGGTGCATTGCTGTTGAAATTGTCGGAATAAAAGTGTATGGCAAAGATTATTTTCCAAAATGTGATACGAATAGGTAAAATAAATAGTCTACAGGTATGTATTATCCCTACCAGGACACTCAAATGGTTAGTATCATTGATGACTTTTATAACTAGTTCGACTGGAAGATATTTTCTATTCTCACAGTTCATGAAACAAACAAGTGAAAAAAAACACTAAATTGTAGAAAGGGGCTAATATGGGAGAATTTTTTTAAATCATTATAGTAATTTACAATTCATTGGCTTTGAATGTATTTATTTACAGACATTAAAATGATAAGTAAAAACAAAAAAAAAAAATATTTTTATTTAAAATTTGGTATACCAGAAAATATATACAATTTATTTTTACATAAAAAAGAAATAGTTCTTTTACTTCGTTACCAGATGTCTTTTTGGTTCAAAATTCAAGTTAGAGCTGCCGAATTAATTTGACAGCTTATAAAATTTAGAAAGGCAAGAAAATGACTCTTACGACAAGTTTGCAATCCGTATCTTGAAAGTACAAAATCAGTAGACTTTAACCCCTTGAGGGGCAAGCAATTACGTTTGTGAAATGCTGAATTCCCACCGGAATCTTTGAAAAATTCTATTTCAAAATAAGTAAAAGCAATTTTACGGCTTTTTTCCACCAAAGTTAGAAAAGTAAAATTTAATAAAATTTTTCTGGTGTAAAACTTCTTTAACCCTAGAACTACCGAAAATTTTACTCAAGTTTTATAAAAATATTACACATCAGAATTCTTATTTAAAACTATTGAACTTATTTACTTAACTCATTATTGTCTGGTTAACATATTTAGTTTATTTTAAAGAAATTTCTGGTTAGAATAAATATTTCGAATGTACCCATCGGGTCCATTGGACCCGTCTGGTAGACGGAGGGTTAATCGTAGGTGGTATATAATATATACCGGTGCCCCTGAAGGGGTTAATGCAATTTGCTTTCACTTATTCTGCGTGTATTATGTAAATTAGGTGTCGTCAAGCTTTCGTGCTCGGGTCATTCCGTGTCAAATCAACACAAAATTGACAACTTTTTTACCTCACCATCTCAGAATTTGATGAAATTTGGTAAGGAGTTTGTTTTCATATAGATTAAGAAAAATACCAAATATTATTTAAATATATCAACCCAATCCGGAATTACAGCCTTGTAAAGTTGGCAAAAATCGGTGAAAAATGCTCATACAGCACATTTTGAAATTAAAGTTGTATCTTCCCTAATTAAGATACAAAGCTGGGAAAGGTGTCATTTGAAAGCATTTTTCATGACCTTTCAAAGGACATATAACATTATACAGGTTAAGTAGGAAAAAATATTTTGAAAATCAAATTCAAAATTTTAAATTTGAATATTTCAAAAAGCGCACTTTTGAAAATTTTGAAAAAAATTTAAAAAAGAGAACAGATTGCTTTTAACCAGTACAGCAAGTATGAAAGTGGGACAGCAATGGATTCCTAGATTTTTAACACATCAAAAACATAAATTTATTACAAATTTCCATCATTGTTAGACACATTACAAAGAATAGTTTAGTTACGCCTTTATAAACTTACTAATTTCAACAGATTGTTAAACATAGTAATAAATAAATAAAAACTGATAATTTAAAGTTGTCTAAACTTACATGACTTAATTCAGCACTTGAATCTTTAATTTAAACACAATTCCAAATTTCTTCGTTTGCCAAAAAAAAAAAAAAATAAATAAAAATGCTTTAAAAAAAAATCAGTCAGTGATAACTTTGGAATGCCTCGTTTGTTTTAATCTCATCAGATTCTGAGATTCTTTATACTCTTCCTGTTGGTGTAACTGGATTCACTTTGCTAAGCACATCATTAATAGACAGTCACAAGATATCAGGTTTTGTTGGATAGGCGTAGGATGGAGATGGGCTGCTGGATGGAGGAATGTAACTTTAACTTCATCGTCTTCCTCATTTTTAGATAAAATGTATGCTAACCACCATTTTTCATCATAAACAACAGTGATATACCCACTTATGTTAGCCAGTTGTAGCTTGTCTGGACTTCTTCTTACCACTTTAATGCTGGATTCAGTTGCATTAGAGAAGATTTTAACCGATATTTTTGATGTGCTTGAGGCCATAGGTATAAAAGAATGCAATTTTTGTGTACCTTTGATTGTAAGAGATTGACTGGCATGTTCTTCCAATAACTTGTCTGTTTCAATGTATTCTTCCTGTGTTGAATATTCAAAAAAGACAGATTGAATATTTTGAACTGCCCATTCAAACAATTCATGAGGTGTAAGTATTTGGCTGTCATATGGCCTCTGCAAACTAGCTTTTGTTGCCAGTCTCTTTACTGCTCCTCCAACCCCATCACAAGGCCCTTTTCCATGTGATGTAGCAAAAAAGTGCCATTCAGCTTCAATCTCAAAGTCTTCTTTATGAAAGCACAGGTTTAAGAAGTTTTTCTTGTTTTTATACTGCGCTGAACTACCATTAGAGAAGTAATAAATCTTCTTAACTATTTCAAACCTGTTTTTCAAGAAGTTAATGAGTTTCTTCTGAAAACAATAAACTGCTGAAGTATTATGTTCAGGGCAATCCGATATGATTACATAATTGACATGTTTAAGTTTTCCATCTTCTTTATAATAAATGACAAATGGGTGGATTGTTGCATGATCATTTGCCCAATGATAACCTTGAGCCTCATCTTGAATCACAAAGCTATAATTCTCAGAAAAATCACATACAATGCTATATTCTCCTTCCATCAAATTTTCCTTGGTTTTATTTAAAAAATCACTTTGTTGCTTTGCAACGAAATCATGGTGTTTTAATGCAATCAGCTTTTCGCAGAATAGTTCAATGAATTCCTGTGACCTTTTTTGGAATGTTTTTAAGGAACATCTGTCTACTGAAACCCATTGGCGAAATGTTACTTTTTCAATCATATTGTCATCAAATGCTTTCTCCAAAATAGCTTTAATTTTATCTATTCCTGGGCAAGAAGTGCAGTTATTCATACAGCAGTCAATAGAAGGAGGGTTGCACTGAGTCTTTGACAAACAATGTTTGTATGTTAACAAATCTCCAT
Source organism: Maratus speciosus (assembly GCA_963932465.1). Taxonomy (NCBI): domain Eukaryota; kingdom Metazoa; phylum Arthropoda; class Arachnida; order Araneae; family Salticidae; genus Maratus; species Maratus speciosus. The sequence continues at coordinate 216,965,380 of OZ010794.1, forward strand.
TTGTTAAGGTGCCTAGTTTAGCATTTTCTAGCATCAATTTTACGTTTTGGTGTATTGTGCAAACACATACGGAGTGTGTTCCACTGTGCCCCGCCAGAATGCAATGTTTTGGATGTAATTCAGAAAATTTTGAAAATCCTATTTTACAATTAGGAAATTTATTTTTGAAAGACGAATACACTTCTTTCAAGTTACCCAAGATAAGTCTTTTGGATATCACTGTCTTTTCTCCATTTTCTTCTTTAATAGTGATACAATCTTTTTTTCCCGGCATTACTCGACTCACTTCATCATTCTCATAAAAAGAATGGACAGTTTGAACAATATCTTGTGACAAACTTTTTCCTGGCTTTTGGTCAGGGCTTTCTATTATCCCTTTGTCTTTTAGTAGTTTTTTGGCCTGGCGTACCATATAGTTTGGAGCGTTAAATTCCCTCATAATTTGTCGTACAGTCCAAGATTCAGGCAAGCATGTCAGTAGCATAACTTTTTTTTTCCTGGAATCAGCATCAGAAAACTTTGTTTTTAGATTTGCCAAAACAGATTCTTCAAGTGCATTAGATTCATTGGAATCTGAGAAAGTTTCTGCATTTACAAATAACTGGCGTTTCACTGCACTCTCTATATTTTTTATCTTTTTCCTGGAATATTGCTTTGATTGAATTTTCTTACTATCAATAGGAGATTCTCCTAAACCTTGAAGAGATGTATTCAATGTTTCTAGAACAACAGAAGATGGAGCTGTAAACCCTGGATCATCATCTTGTTCACTTACATTAGAATCACTATCTTCTTGCTTCTTTTTCATTGTACTAACCTCTTTCCTACATTTATCACAAATTTTTGATAATTTTGAAATATCGGGAAACATAACGCACATCCAATTAGTCACATTTCTTAATTTCTTCTTGTCTTTTACGGAATGCTGATACTTTTTCAGTGGATTACAACACTGCAATGTTTTGTATCTTTCCTTATCCATTGCAAGCCACAGAGTATTATAGTACGGCTACAATGCACTTACTTTGGAATAAGTATGTTATTCAATTCACTAAACAGTAATAAATCAAGAAAAAATTTAAACATACACTTATTTCTTATTTGACTAACAAAACACTTCTTTTAAACTTTAATGTTAAAATGATCTGTCAATTACTACACTATTGACAAAATAAAAGCACATCTAACTACCAATATAACAGTTGGAAAACTGAGTTTGAGATTGACAGTTTGGCTGCAAGCCAATGGGTGCAGGTGCACAGGCCCTTCTTGTCATAACATGAAAAGTTTCGCAACAGAATTGAAAACAGAAGTTGTTTTGCAATAGATTTCAATTATTAGATTAAAAAAACAAGTGAAACTTTTTTACATTTTATAATATTGATAACTCTTAAACTATAGCTATATTTAATCTTTGATTCACCCATGGAATATATTTAATACAACATTTTTAAAAATTATTATTAAAAAAGGGCCTAAAAAACATTCTTTTTAAGCATAACAGTTTTTTTGTTCATACATTAAACCCGTTTAAAGGCTGAACTGTAAATGGTAACCAATTTGTCCTGAAAAATGACAAATTTTGTATAATTATAGCAACTACTTATTAGCTAGACCTACAACAGAGGAAATTTTCAATGAATGCATGTTTTTGAAATGTTAAAAAGCTATGAATCCATTGTTGTCCCACTTTCACACTTACTGTACTGGTTAAAAACAGTCTGAAGTCTTTTTTAATTTTTTTTTAAATTTTCGAAAGTGCGCTTTTTGAAATATTCAAATTTAAAATTTTGAATTTGATTTTCAAAATATTTTTTCCTACTTAACCTCTATAATGTTATATGTCATTTGAAAGGTCATGAAAAATGCTTTCAAATGACACCTTTCCCAGCTCTGTATCTTAATTAGGGAAGGTACAACTTGAATTTCAAAATGTGCTGTATGAGCATTTTTCACCGATTTCTGGCAACTTTAAGAGGTTGTAATTCCCAAACTGGTTGATATATTTCAATAATACTGGGTATTTTTCTTAGTCTACATGTAAGCAAACTCCCCACCAATTTTTATTAAATTCTGAGATGGTGAGGAAAAATCACTGTGTTGATTTGACATAGAATGACCCGCTCGAGGTCCACTTAAAAAAATTATTGATTTTCCGCGGCCCCATAGTCCAGTTAAATTACACATGCATAAAGTGATACATACGCGCATACTTTGGTTTCAAGACATTTATAAGACAAATTTCTAAAAGGTCTCAGCATATGAAAAAATTCTGTTTTCATCTAATTTTTAAAAAATAGCATTTTATTGATGTTTGCTCATATTGATAAATTTCTTTATCACCAATTCTATATAAATAACTAATTTAATAGTACTGCTAGCAGTAAAAATAGTAACAACATTGAACAGAAACTTTTTCTCTGCTCCCCATGGTAACGAAGGACGCGCGATGCGCGCGCATCCTACCTTAGAATGCGACTTCGTTTTATTGCTGGAACGATAGGAAGAGATGTTTTGATTTGAAAAGCATGATTGCTGTAATTTCTTTACAGTTTGTTGATGAGGTTAAGCCTCCCTTCTTCGAAAAACCAGAATAAGTATTTGATAATTCTTATTGTAAATATGTATAGAATCATGTATCTGTAACTATTCATTAAATATTTCAAGAAAAGAATTCACCAGTACCTCCTTCATTGATTTGATGTTCGATTGTCTTTGAAATTTTCTAAATGGTGCATCACGCCGGGAAAGAAAGAAAAAAAAGTATTTGGTACCTTTTTTAATGTCTTCAAAACACAAATAGAGGATAGTAAGTAATAAGAAGACGGCAAAGGTAAGATAACTTTTTCATATTTTATTTCGAAATGTCTGAGTTAGAAAATTTGTAAAAGAACCGAACAGTTTTGAGAACAGCAGTAACAAAGCTGATTAATAATATAGAAAATGTTATGAATGCTAGTCCAATAGTTTTTGATAATTTAGAAGAATTATTTATTCAGTTAGATACTAAAGCAGAATTCTTGAAGTCAGTTGACGAGAAAATTGAGCCCCTTTTATGGTTAGACGACTATGAAACTCAAAGCAATTATGTTTATGATTACGCGGATAAAATATCAGTTGCAAAATTCCGGGTGAAGAAAAAATTTACCGAAAACAAAAAATTGGTAATATTGATTTAAATAACAGTCAAGATTTAAAATCGAATGTGATTAATGGTGAAAACTCAGTTGTTAAATTGCCAAAACTCAATATAAAAAATTCTATGGCGACTGTATGCAATTTATTTCATTTTTTAATACCTTTAAAAATACAATTAACGAAAATAAATCGTTTTCGAAAATTGAAAAATTTCATTATTTGAAGAGTTATTTATCTGGAGCTGCGGTTAATGAAATATCAGAAGCTAATTATGACGCAGCATTGAAAGTTTTAGAAACACGTTATGGTCAAAAAGACTTGATAAATAATCATCACCTGAACAAACTTCTTAATTTATCCCCTGTTTATAAGGCTAACGAAATTCAAAAATTGAAAAAATTGCACTGTGATATAGAAATAAATGTTCGATGTTTGTCCACATTAGGACTCGAACCAGCAAATTATGGCTCCATGCTTATCGCCGTAATACCGGCAGAATTAGCTTTGGAATATAATAGACAAAATGTAGATAATTTAACACATTCAGATATACATAAATTATTAGATTTTCTGCAAACTGAAATAAAAAGCGCAGAACACACATTTTTTTCGAGAATGAAAGCATTTGAAAATAATAAAACAAAAATCAAGAGTCAAACAACAGAATCTGAATTTAAATCTACTTGTGAATTTATGAACATTTCGAATGATAAATCGACTTCAGATAAGCAGCTGGCTTATTGCATTTTTTGCAACGATAGTAAACATTCATCTGATTTGTGTGAGGCTGTTGATGTAAACACTAAAAGAAATTTGTTGAAATCTCAAGGAAGATGTTTTCTTTGCTTAGGCAGGAAACACGTTATCAAAAATTGTAACTCTAAAACTGGTTGCAAGAAGTGTTCAGGCAGACATAATCAAACGATATGCCTAAAATCTAAATTAATAAAAGAAGTAAACACACCTGAATTAAAAGGTAATGAAAGTGAAACTAGGGAAAAAGTAATTTCGGCTATTTCCTCTACAGAAAATAATAAAATTCTTGTACAAACTTGCTGTGTAAAATTAAAATCAAACAGAAAACAATCTCTAATTAGGTTACTTTTAGATTGTAGGAGCATGCGAACCTTTATATCTGAAGAAATAGCAAATAAATTGAATTTACAGGCAATAAGAAAAGAAAAATTGTCGGTTTTTACATTTGGAAATAAGAACCCCATTGAAAAATCCTTTGAAGTAGTTAAACTATTGAAAATAAAAATGTACCTAATTCAAAATTAGATATAGAAGCGCTAGTCACCAATCAAATATCAGCTACTGAAATCCCTCCACCTGAAATCAATGATTTGATGAAAAGTAAACAATTTGAAAATTTACCCCTTGCGGACACACCCACACCCAACGAACCCATTACATTACTTATAGGTGCGGACTATTATTATGATATAGTTACTGGAAGTATAAAACATTTGAATAAAAAATTAGTAGCTGTCGACACCATTTTGGGTTGGTGTCTACAGGAAAAAAAACTGACAGTTATACGCCTTTAGCATTTAATGTAATAGTAGAAATTTTTTTTAATTTCTGAACAGATTGAAAAATTCTGGAATATCGAATCATCTGGCCTTTTTAATACTAAACAGGATTCAGATTTCTCAGTAAACAACGTTATGAAGCAGTTTGAGTCAGAAATTAAATACAATGATAAGCGATATACTGTTCGATTTCCGTGGAAGCTTGAAAGGGAATGTTTAAATGACAATCGGAAAATTGCAGAATATAGATTTTTTAAAAACAATGATTGATTAAAAATCCTGAATTATTTTTTGAGTATAAGGAGGTGTTAGCAGATTATTTGAAACAAGGTATTATTGAGTTAGTTACAGATCCTGAAGAAAAACGAAATGTAACTTTTTATTTACCTCATCGAGAAATAATTAGAACTGATAGGACAACGAGCAGATTTCGCATAGTTTTCGATGCCTCTGCTCATGACACAGGCTCACTGTCTTTGAATAATTGCCTGCATGTAAGTCCAAATTTGTATCCTGAAATATTTGATGTTTTGTTACGGTTTAGATTTAATCCCATAGGCTTTACAACTGATATAAAACAAGCATTTCTACAAATAATTATAGATGAAAACGATCGTGATGTAACAAGATTTTTATTTTCACAAGATTTGTTTGATAATTCTAAACCCTTTGAAATTTATAGTTTCACCAGAGTATCATTTGGAATTAGTAGCAGTCCCTTTTTATTGGCTGCAGTTATTAAACACCACTTGAAAAATACACCGAAAAATATCCAAACACAGTAAATTTTTTAAATGAAAATATCTATGTTGATGACGTTATAGGAAGTCATGAAAATGTTGATCAAGCCCTATCCACGAGTTTACAATGTATTGATATATTTGAAAATGCAAGTATGCATTTACACAAATGGCATACGAAATCTTTACCACTTAGTGAACTATGGAAAGAAAATGGCATAACTTCAGAAGTCAATTCTGAAGCTTTTGGAGAACAAAATCTCCCTTATAAAGTTTTAGGAATCGCTTGGAATAATTCCAAAGATTTACTTTATTTTGATGTTCGATGTTTAGTTGATTTCGTTTCAAAAAGAATAGACACCAAAAGATTTATTCTACAAGTTTTAGGCAGGATTTTTGATCCACTTGGATTCCTAGGACAATTTACATTAAGACTAAAATGTATAATTCAACAAATTTAGAATTTGGGTCTAGATTGGGATGACACCTTACCCGAAGATTTACGTATACTTTGCAGTAGCTGGTGTAACGAACTCCCACATTTGAAAAACTTTTCAGTACCCAGATACTATTTTTCTGACATCACCAATTGGCATGATTATGACCTAAAATTGAATATTTTTGCCGATTCGAAAATGAAGGGTTATGGTACGGTTGCTTATTTACGTGTAGCAACAACCACCAAAAATGTTCGAACAGTTTTTGTTGCTTCGAAAAACAGGGTTGCTCCACTGAAAGCGCTTACCTTACCAAGGCTAGAATTGATGGCCGCATTGTTGTCGGCCAAGCTAAGTAGTAACATTTTGAAAGCTCTAAAATTGAATGTACCGACTTATTACTGGACGGATTCAAAAATATCCTATTTTTGGATAAAAGGATCCCCTAAAAAGTTTAAGCCCTTTGTCAGAAACAGAATTGAAGAGATCCATAAATTGACCTCACCTGATAACTGGTATCATTATCCTGGTACTGCCAATCCAGCTGATATAGTTTCTCGAGGATCAAAATTCTCTAGGATAATCAATGATACAACTTTGTTACAGGGACCAGAATGGCTACGTTTACCTACTGCGTGTTGGCCAATATCAGAAAACAAAGAAATCGCTTACTCAGATGAATTAGAATACAAAAAAAAAAATCCTAACAATGTTTTTCAGAGCGAGTGCTTAGTCAAAAAACTCGAAAATCCCATAAACATTTCAAAATATAGTAATTTAGAGAAACTTTTGAGAACTACCGTTTGGGTAAAAAAATGCATTACGAAGCTGAAAAAATCAACTGAAGTGCAAGACGTAGTAACAACCGAATAATTACTCGATGCTGAAAATTTTTTGATACAATCTGAGCAAAAACAATTTTATAAGGAATAAATATAATTTCTAAAAAATAGTAAATCAGTGGATAAGACGTCATTCTTATCAAATTTCATGCCCTTTATTGACAAAAACGGGTTGATGAGGTTGGGCGGAAGGCTCGAATTTTCTAACCTGCCCGCAGAAGAGAAAAACCCAATAATTCTCCCCAAACTTTCTTGGTTAACTACTCTAATCTTTCGTCAAGAACACGAGAAAATTATGCATGGAGGGACAGCCAGTACTTTGGCAAAAATTAGATCTCGTTTTTGGATACCTAAAGGTCGTCAGTTGGTCAAGAGTGTTATCAAGAATTGTATAATATGTAAAAAATATTTCTCCAAACCAGCAGACCAGATCACCACACCATTACCAAAAGACAGAGCTAGTGAAGCACCGCCATTCGCAATCTGCGGTTTAGACATCGCCGGTCCGATCTATATCAGAAATTTTAAAGAAACGCAAAAATCTTACATTGTCCTGTTTACTTGCGGTGTGACTAGAGCCATCCACCTGGAACTTGCGTCGAATATGACAACAAATTCTTTTTTGATGGCATGCAGAAGATTCACAGCTAGACGAGGAAATCCCAAAATTATTTATTCTGACAACGCGAAAACCTTCAAAAAGGCCAAAGGTGAACTCGAAATTTTATACAACATACTGACAGACAAAGCATTTTTAAATTTTTTACAAAAGAGAGAACTATATGGAAGAATATTATAGAAAGATCAGCATGGTGGGGATGCTTCTATGAGCGACTAGTAAAGTCAGTAAAAGACTGTTTGAGAAAAGTAATTGGTAGAGCACTCTTAAGTTATGATGAATTAGCGACTCTGTTGACAGAAGTGTAAGCAGTTTTGAATACGCGACCACTGACGTACGTATATAGCGACAACGATGAACCAGAATCTCTTACTCCAATGCACTTTTTAAATTTTGGAAAATAACTTTCATTTCTTATTAATTTTTTTTTGAAATAATTGAAGATTGTTCAAAGACATCAACACTCCTGAAAAGAAAAAAATATCAGTCTTTACTATTGAAACAATTGTGGACCAAATGGAAAAAAACAATATTTGATGGATTTGAAAACAGCCCATTCCTTGAAAAATCCTAATGCCCATACACCACTGAAAGTGGGTCATGTTGTTTTAATTCAAGATGACGCAAAAAATAACTTTCTATGGAAACTTTGTAAGATTCAGAGTGCCATTCCTGGAAGAGATGGCAATATTCGTTCATACGAAATAAAAACAGCGAGTGGAATCTTAAAAAGATCCATCCAGTATTTGTATCCCTTTGAAATACAAAATGACTAACAAATGACTTTTTGCAGACTTTTTATATACATTCATAAACTTTTGTAGACATTTATGTAGTTTGTTTTTTCTGCATTTAGGACTCTAAATATTTTCTTTCTCTTTTTTAATTTTTAGTCTTATTTATATATAGAATCTTTTTGAATTTTGATATAAGTAAGTATATGATTTAAGTGCAAAAAAAATGTGTGTGTTATTTAAGTGTCATTATTTTTACTTTATTTGAATTTAAAGTGTTTCCTTTAGAATTTATTGATATTTTGAATTTGACTAATTAAGTGATTAACTAGATATTGTTTGAATTCTTATATTTGGTATTTTGTATTTGAATTTTAAAAAATGTATTAGATTACTGAACCACTGATACGAAAAATTGAATATTTATGATATTATGATGGAATTTTGATTTGTGAACTCTTTAAGAGATCAGGTGGGAAGTGTGAAGATAAACTTTTTCTCTGCTCCCCATGGTAACGAAGGACGCGTGATGCGCGCGCATCCTACCTTAGAATGCGACTTCGTTTTATTGCTGGAACGATAGGAAGAGATGATTTGATTTCAAAAGCATGATTGCTGCAATTTATTTACAGTTTGTTGATGAGGTTAAGCCTCCCTTCTTCGAAAAACCAGATTAAGTATTTGATAATTCTTATTGTAAATATGTATAGAATCACGTATCTGTAACTATTCATTAAATATTTCAAGAAAAGAATTCACCACCACCTCCTTCATTGATTTTATGTTCGACTGTCTTTGAAATTTTCTACAACATTATTAATGATTATATTAATTTGTTAGGTAGCAGCCACTTAAGGAGGCTCAGGGCTAGAAACCGTTTCAAAAAATTGATTTTTTTTTCAGCGTCTACTTTGATTATTCAATTACGTCTGAACACAGTGCAAAAAACCGCATAAAAATGTCATTTCATGTCAAAATCATTTTTAACGGAGTAATAAGCATTTATCTAACAATCACTTTCATAGCTATGCATTTAATTGCAACTTTAAGTCGCGTTTTCTCAAAACTTGATTTTTGATGACTATCCGTAAGATTAAAAAAATACTATTTGATGGAAAGGCTTAAATTTATTTTTGCATGCATGTAACATCATTATCTATAGAATGAATTAGTGTATTTAGATAGCTTAATACTTTAATTATTTTTAAGGGGAAAAAATTGTATTTTTTAGGGTTTTTTAAATTTTCAATTTTGAGAATTTTTTAAATAAGGTTTCCTTTGAGTGATAGTTATATCGTTAATACAGTCTATAGAGTAAAGTTTCCTGATCATTTTAAAGCAAAAATTAGGTTCTTATGCCAATTCAACGTTAAGATATCTTACGGATGGTTATAGGACACCTAATTTTTTTTCGAAATTTGTGTTATATCAATTTTACTATATTTTTAATTTTATTACATTGAAGTTCTTCATTTTATAATATTATAAGACTACAAGCATACCTTAAAAATATTAGAAAGTTCAAATTAGTGACATTGACTACTTCTGTTTTTATATTGATTCGAAGTGAGAGCTCTGTTTACGTGTTTTTCGATATCCTTCAAGCCCTGAGCCCCCTTAAAAGAGCTAAAGATGCTAGCAACACTAAGTTTACCTCAATACCATACTGTTACATGGTAGATAAAGCATGCATCAAAGGGATGGAATTTGTAAAGTGGAGTGAACCGTTAAACTCAATCCTTGCATAACATTTAACAGAACACGGTACTACAAAACAGCTCTAGTACAAATCATTATATATAAATTATCGTTCTGCCAACCGATTGGAAGTATCATGTGCTATTAAATGTTATACATGTATTAGGTTTGAGGTTTCTAGTCACATTACAACGTGTACCAAATTTTCTTTTTCAAATATAAGAGCATATTTTAATATCGTAATCGAATTTCTTACATGAAATCAGTACACATGAAAATATAATTACGCAATTTTTATCGTTGCATATATTTTGTCAACTTTCACTGAACAGCATTGAAACTCATTCAATTTTAAATTTGATTAATTTTTAGATGATCCTTCTCAGCGAACCGGCCCGATGCAAGAGCCTAATCAATAAGAGGTACCGTCAGCGGTCAAGCTATTCCACAATTCGTTCTCAATGTCGATACAAATTATCCAAGATTCAGTATTCTTTGGATTTGCAGTAATAAAACATCTCCAATCTTTATTTTCGATTTCGCCAAAATATTTATTTTTTTATTCGAAATGATATGGGTGCGCTTAAACACAACACTCTCGGTGGAGCACCCATGGCCCACCTGAGTGAATTGAAGACGCATAGTGTAAATTAACATGAACATTTTAAAGACATTTAGAACATTTATAAATTTTGTATTTTAAACTAAATCCTACATGCGTATTTAACTTTTTTTACAATTATCAGTGTGCATACATTTCATATATTTTTTACCCCCCCCCCCCCCCCGATATGCTACTTCTTTCGCCCAGTTATTAAAATGTCGTCTCTAAAAATAACGTTCCTTCGTATAAGGCAGTTGTAAAACAAAGCAGATGTAAACTCAAAGTAATATCATCCTTGGCAGGAATTTGGCTACTGTACAAAGTCTTTTTTTTTAGATTTTAAGGCCTGTAGAATTTTTTTTTTTCGTCCGCAGTTGACTGTGCCAACAATGCTTGTTTTTAGTGACTTCAGCCTTTCTGCAAGGAGTAGTGAAGTGAAGAAGTTATCTGTGGTAATGTTGTAACCTTTGTTGATGTGTGGTTGTATGAAGTATGGATTGTTGCGACATCTACTACATAAAATGTGCATTAAAATTGACAGCGGTCATTTTGACCGTTTCGGCGGTTCTAGGTATACTACTGCAATACTTCACAAATTTTGGTTGACTGGAAAAATTATCACTGGCATATCATAGCTATTCAAATTATAGGAAAAGTCACGGAAACTGAAAGTTATACTCTAAATAGAAACAAACTGGTACACAATGAAAGTTTCGAAACGGTCAAAATGACCGCCTTGGCGGTTCTAATGTTAAAGACATTTCTAGCATTTTTTCAAGCAAACACATATCGCGCAACGCGAACACACCCACAGGAAACACGATCCGCGTTGCAAAATACGGTTTCATGTACGACGGGCTTTTTCTTTCTTTCACCGGACACTAGCTTACGTTGGCGGACCCAGGAGAAAAATATATCCGAACAATGCTTTTAGTGTAAACTGGTGGAAATATAGATTTTTATTTGTTAGTCAAATGCGGGCAAATTTATTACATCGTAAACAATTTCAAAAATTGTTAAAAATTTTTAATTTCATAAAACGAATCTGTATTTTGTAAGGCAGGGGTGGCGAACCCGTAGCCAGTGGACAAACTGCCATCACTATTTCTGAAGAGCAATTCATTTAACACGTTGAATGCCTAGTCGGTTTTGTCTGTGTTTCCGTTTAGGCCACGAAATAAGTCTCCCGTTACAGAATCAATAAGTGTGAGTCACCGATGACTGAACGCGACCTAAAAGGAAAGATCGGTACAGTCGCCGGTGACTGACGTGGCATACAACATGTTAATGACAGAAATTATGGAACTAAAATTTACAAAAAGAAAAAAAACACATAATATTTAAGAAATGCTGCGATTGTTTTAAAAAAGCTTCTAAAGAACAATCCTCTTTGGAACATACGTGGAAAGGGTCTAGCCGGCTAAGCATAGCTAAATGGCCCCTCGGCCGATGTTTGAAATAACATGTAGTGTGGTAATAAGGCTCTCCATGAGAATACAATATAAAGTGTTTTTAGCCCCTGACCTGGAACTGTCCTTGAGATAATCGGCGAAGAATGCCCCCGCGCTACTATTTTTCAAATACGTTTTTCTCAAGAAGTACAAAAGTTTAAAAAATGAAACCAATGCCAATATGAAGAATATATTATTTCACATTATATATATTTTTTCTCATTTTTACACAAATTTTAAAATAGAAAAATAAACAAAAATATTTAAAAAAAATTATTAATGTAGTAATTTTATATCTACACCAATCAAAAAATTACAGAATAATGTTCAGAGTATGTACTTTTAAGAAAAGAAATTTCTTTAAAATGGAAGATGCGCTTTTTGAGTTATAAAAAAAGTATGCTATCAACTTACTAAAATATTCGTAACTACCCTGTTTGCATTTGCAGAAATAATACGCTACTATCAATGCATTGGTCGATTCGTGACATTTCCACTCGGGCAGGATGAGCAGTATGCCAAAATAAGAGAATTTTCTCATTCATACCACTTCGTTAATTTTTGCTTCGTGTTTGTAAATATTCTGTTACTTTCGAGTATTGCGCATCCCTCTCGCGTAATAATATCAAGAGCTGACAAACAAAATGGCAATGTTTGCCACCTATGATTTTCATATAGAAGAAGGCTATGGGGATCTACAAAGTACACATATAACGTGTTACTTTAGGGGGGAGTGTGTGTGGGGGGGGGTCTGGCACTTGACATCTGAAATATCTCTAGGGGGAGGGTTGTTGTCATTTGATATTGTTATCATTTTTGATCAAACCAAAATTTACTTTTTTGGTATCTTTTTCCTTACATCTGTTATCGTAATTTTCTAAAGACTACTTTCTTCTTTTTATAAAAATACAAAGTCATTATTAAAACCATTGAATGATTATAAAACATTTCATTCCTAAATATGGAATAACGAAACGTTCGCCATTAATATTCTCCTGCCATAGGCGTATATAATTCGTTGTTAGTGAAGATCAGATTCGAAATTATACTTGTTATTTTTGCTAGTAAAAGATGGGGAAGAATGTTGTCGACCTGTTTTGTTTAAATGAAGTTGTGTTTAGCGGCGTGCAAGGTCGAAGTGCAGGAAGGCAATATTACTGTGCAATGCATTATTTAACAAAGAGCTATTACTAAAATATTTTAAATAATAAGTGTTTCCTTAAAATGTTAATTGATACAAAATTATTTCTAATATAACAGTGATATTTTAGGAATTTCTTCTTTTCATTTAAATCAGTAAAATATGCGAATAAAAAATGTACAACCGTATCTGTATATCCTTGCAAACGTATAAAAAGAAAAAAAAAATATTGTGAAAAAAAAAAGAATTTTGAGACACTGATAACAATATTATAAGGGTGAGGGCGAATTCGAGGAATGATAACACATGATATCGGATGGTTGGGACGGGATCTGAAATTGCCAAATGTTGATAACCTTATGTATATACAGCCCCTATTCAGCTTCACCTGCAGAATCGAATAGACCATCGACTTGATATTATTACACGAGAAGGATGCGCAGTACGCCGAAATAATAGAACGTTTACAAACACGAAACAAACCTATAGGGAAGTGGTATGAATGGAAACATTCTATTATTTTGGCGCATGGCGCATCCTGTTCGAGTGGAAATGTCATGAATCGACCAATGCATTGATAGTACCGTATTTTTGCAAATGCAAACAGGGAAAGTTATGATTATTTTAGCAAATTACTAGCATTATTTTTTTTTATAACTCAAAAAGTGCATTTTCGATTTTAACGAATTTTTATTTTCTTAAAAGTACCTACTTTGAGCGTCATTCTGTAATTTTTTGGTTGGTGTAAATTTAAAATTACTACATTAATAATTTGTTTAAAAAATATTTTTATATATTTTTCTATGTTAAAGATCGTGTAAAAATGTGAAAAAAAATATATAATGTGAACTATTATATTCTTCAGTAAATGACGTTAGTTTCATATTTTTAACTTTTGTACTTTTGGAGAAGAACGTATTTGAATAATAGTAGCGCCCGCGCATACTTTCCCGATTATCTCAAGGACAGTTCAAGGTCAGAGGCTAAAAATACTCTATATCGTATTCTCATGGTGAGCCTTATTACCACACATCTTATTTCAAACATCGGCCGAGGGGGCCATTTCGCTATGCTTATCCGGCTAGACCCTTTATCATTTGTTTTCGAGTCTAAAGGTTAAAATGTTTATCTGCTTTCAGATATGCTTGCGATGTGACGTTTTTAATCTGCATATGTAAAACTTTATTTTCACAAGTTTCCACTGAAAGCAACGTGGAAATGTAATTTGTATGTTCAGGTTTATACATTCGAGGTTCTCGTGTGTTACTAGACCGTAAACGGTACCTCCATGAGCAGAAGTCTGCTGTTGCGTTGTTACTACCAGACGTTCGTTTGAAATGGACCTGTGGGAACGCAAATGCCCTTTGTTTTCAGTTGATGTTACTGCATTTTCGTACTTTGCGGAAGGAAATCCATCTTTTCCGTTTGAAAGCCGGTTGTTAAGACCAGTTTCGCAAACAATTTACTAAAAGTCGTAGAATCGACCATTGCTGTGTGTTTAAAAATCGTAGCGTATATGGAAAAACATATATGACACTGGAAAACTAAAGCAGCGTCAAAAAAAGTAAAGAGCGAATAATTAAAGCGTAAAAACAAAGCAAAGACAGCATTTCAAAACAAAATTCGTTAGAAACCTGAAGACCGATACTAAAATAAAGTGGAAGTAAAGCTGCAACAACCCAAACCTTAATCTATAGATCGATACCATTTATAAATCAAAAAGAAAAATTTAGGCCTACACGGAAGGTGGAAATCAAAAATGAGTTAAAAACAAACTGAAAAGAAAAAAGGTACTGTAAAATTTGTTGCATCAGTCATTCTTTATTTACTTTGTTTTATTAATGGTCAAAGTTAAAAGTCTATTAAATATGGATTTAGAAGTATTAATTATATAAGTATAATGTATTCAAGATTATGTACCGTTATGATTTTAATTTAAATTATTAGTTTATTTAATTGTTCAATAATAAGATCTTCAAATTTCAGTTTTAAGTATTTTAACTCTTCATTACGTAATTAAAATATGTATAGCAATTAAATTAATATTTTAAGATGAACTGACATGTATAAATCGCATTGTCACATTTATTACATTGGACGTCTCATTTAGGGTTTAACTGATGTAAATGCAACAAAAAATACTTAAATACGTCAATGGTATATTGTTGGCTTAACCCCTTGAGGGGCGGTGGGATATATTTTATCCCACCTACGATTATTGAAGATTTACACCAGAAAAAAATTATGAAATTTTACTTTTATAACTCTGGTGGAAAAAAAAAAACCCGCAAAATTGCTTTTCCTTATTTTGAAATAAAATTTTCCCAATTTTCCGGTGGGAATTTAGCATTACACAAACGTAATTGCTTGCCCCTCAAGGGGTTAAAGTAAAAATAACGATTGAATTTTTACGAGATAAGTTAGTTTTGAAATAAAGGCACAGTATTGAGTAACTTTCAGATTCATAAAATATATATTTATTTAACGAAATGCCAAATGTACCCTAAATGCGACAAAACTATGTGGAATAGCGTCTCATTTAGGCACAATGACCTTATACATATTTTTTAATGGGAGTCTAAATATTCTCTCTTGACCTTTTGCTTACATTTTGAATTTTGTTATGGGATAAAATAGAAACGTTATTTATTTATGTGTACATTATTACAACTTTTTTTTCTTTTTCTCTCTTTTAGTTTATACTGAACTTACTTTATAGTGTTGTACTTGCTATTTCTCATATCAGTGAATGGACTTTTAGTGACTTTATTTTGAAAGACTTTGTTTACTTTTTGCCAGAAGAATGTAAACTTATTATTATTTTTATTTTGTTTATTAGTTGGATATGTCTAGCCTTTCATACTGTACCATGAGGACTGTATGTAAGGCGGTAAATTATTTCTTTTTCTATTATTGAATGTCAAATAGGACAATTATTATTGATATTCATGTGAGTTTTATTAGCTCATTTATATTTTGTGGTTGTTTTTTGTAATTAGGAGTATATTTTGTTTCTCATTATTTGAAGTTATATGTATATTGTATATATATTAGAAAATATTGACTCGAAGTCAAAATTATTAAATTTCTCCATCTCACCAATATTTTCTCTTGGGGACGCCGGAGTAATATGTTGTGGTTACTTAAAACCACTGCCATATTTTTATTTAATTTAATTTAAGAAATATTTTATTAATCTTTATTCATTTAATATTAGAATTCGCATTCTAAAATTATTTTAATTCTTTCCTTTTTAAAGCTTCCTCTGTAAGTTTTTCTTACGTAACAATTCGTTTTATTTTAAAATGATAAATATAGTTTTGAAATCTGAACTTCTGGGAAAGGAATCCCCTGGACCATTCTACAACTTCCTAAACGTGAAGTCACTTCCTCTTGTAACTCCTCACCTAGCCAATCGAATTCGAATACGTAATTTTTAAAAATTGTAACACTTTGCTGCTAATTGGCATATTTTTATTTAATTTAATTTAAGGAATATTTTATTAATCTTTATTCATTTAATATTAGATTTCGCATTCTAAAGTTATTTTAATTCTTTCCTTTTTAAAGTTCCTTTGTAAGTTTTTCTTTCTTACGTAACATTTCATTTTAATTTAAAATGATAAATATAGTTTTGAAATCTGAACTTCTGGGAAAGGAATCCCCTGGACCATTCTACAACTTCCTAAACGTGAAGTCACTTCCTCTTGTAACTCCTCACCTAGCCAATCGAATTCGAATACGTAATTTTTAAAAATTGTAACACTTTGCTGCTAATTGGCATATTTTTATTTAATTTAATTTAAAAAATATTTTATTAATCTTTACTCATTTAATATTAGATTTCGCATTCTAAAGTTATTTTAATTTTTTCCTTTTTAAAGTTCCTCTGTAAGTTTTTCTTTCTTACGTAACATTTCGTTTTAATTTAAAATGATATATATAGTTTTGAAATCTGAACTTCTGGGAAAGGAATTCCCTGGAACATTCTACAACTTTCTAAACGTGAAGTCACTTCCGCTTGTATCTCTTGACCTAGCCAATCGAATTCAAATCCGTTTAATACGTAATTTTTAAAAATTGTAACACTTTGCTGCTAATTGACATCTTATCTTTAAAAAAAATCTATAAAAATTTAATCTATAGAAAGCAGTTTTCATATCATATAACATTACAAATTATGCCAACGCAAGATTCTAGTATTTTTGTCCCTACTAATTGGCGCTTTTTAATTATTACGGCAACACTTTTTCTCTCTTGCAACGCAGAGTGTGTGTGAGGTGGATGATGGAAATCCAAGATATTCTGGCAATAATGAGTTTCAAATTAACACGTTCACGCTGGCGCGGTGGGTCACACTCGACTGTCTCAGAGATGCCAAGTCTCCGGCTTTGTGACTACCAGTATTTTAATACAGAAAATGTTGTTTTATTTAATTAGAACAATTGGGCGATTTAAAGGAACAACATTTTCTCTAAAATAACAGTGGTGTGTAAAAAGCCGGAGACTTGACAACTCTGAGACAGTCGAGTGTGACCCACCGCGCCGGCGTGAACGTGTTAACCCCTTGAGAGGCAAGCAAAATGTCTCTAAATATTGAATCCTCACCGGAATAATCGAACAATTTTATTGTATTAAATCCGGAACAGCAATTTTTCCATCGATTCTCCTCCAAAGTTAAAGATATAAAATTTTGTTGAAATTTTGTGGTGAGAATCTTGTTTATATTAGGTGGGATGTATTTTATCCCACCGCCCCTCAAGGGGTTAGTTGAGTTTGAAAGAATTTTGATGTGAAAAAAATGATTGCGCGTAGGTCAGAGATTTTTACAGATAATTATCAATATTTTAGTACGAAAATTGCGCAGGCGTCGGAAACATCGCTCCCTTCATTCGTTACCCACTTCAGCTTTCTTGATCCTCTTTACAGCTAAACATCAGGGGTTTTTTTAACCGATTTTTCACTCAGTAAGCGCGCATGTATTTCAGACAAAATCGAGTTAACCCTTTAACCCCTTGAGGGGCAAGCAATTACGTTTGTCAAATGCTGAATTCCCACCGGAATCTTTGAAAAATTCTATTTCAAAATAAGCAAAAGCAATTTTACAGCCTTTTTCCCACCAAAGTTAGAAAATAAAAATTTAATAAAATTTTTCTGGTGTAAAACTTCATTAATCGTAGGCGGTATATAATATATACCGGTGCCCTTCAAGGGGTTATAGCGCGGAGTAATTCAGTTTAAGCCAGAGGTGGGAAACTGTGGCACGCTCGACACCACTAAAATTTTATAGTAATCATTGCATTCTCTAATCATCGAATCTCTGCGATTCAAGAAGTCGGCTATTTCTTTAAAATTTTAGTGGTATGCGGCGTGCCATAGTTGGCCACCGCTGGTTTAAGCTGATGAAATAATGAACTGACACAACAATTTAAAACAAATTTATTTGAAAATACGAACTTGCATATTTCCACGTACATTATACAAGGAAAATTTCAATTAAATATTCTTGGTGCCGTTTGTCAGTTTTGAAATTAAAATTAGGTGTCACCGTACACCGTACATTAAGTACACCGCCCTCGAAAGGGTCAACCCCTTCAGGGGCAAGCAAAAATGACTCTAAATATTGAATTTTCACCGGAATAATCGAAACATTTTATTTTTAAATAAGAAAAAGCAAATTTTCAACGGTTTTCCTCCAAAGTTAAAAATATAAAATTTAGTAAAAAAAAATTCTTGTGAGAATCTTGTTTAAATTAGGTGAGATATATTCTAACACACCGCCCCTCAAGGGGTTATAGATACAAAATCATACACATTTAAGATTCATTTAAGAACATTATCACGGGCCAGGCAATGCCAGGCGCTTCAGCTTGTAGTAGAATGAATCTGCTGTGTTTCAATATGTTGTTCTTATGGAAATTTTAAATTATGTTTACCATTTAACATAAATAGTTTAAATATGTTATGATTTCAAATATTAAAATTTATAAAAAGAGATATAATTTATTGTTATGGTGTTAGTTTATAAACGATTGCAAATGCAATATTTTTAAATATTTTAAGTTATTTTTTCAGAAACATCGATTTATTTTGTGAAAGCTAAGACCTTCAGAATTTATCTTATTACATCTGTTTTTATTGTATCTAGATGAATAAAACTTTTTCATACTGAGCATAAATGTATATAATTTTTAGATTTTCTAGCTCAGATATCAAACCATACTACTTTTCAAAATATACAAAAGGGAAGATAAACTGTAAATATTGTTTATTTAAACACTGAAACACCGATAAATTATTAATACGGTACGTTTGATTCTCTGTTGCATTACTCTTTATTACACAATTATAGTCGTTCCGGGTAACTTTGATCCATGGGGTGTAACTTTGCACCACGTCCAATTTTTCAATATGTTTGACTTCAAAAGGCTGGATAAACAGTGCTACACTCAATTGGCAAGGTTATAAACTGGGCTTTTTACTCTTTATTTCAGAATATAAATTGGCAACATTATACACAATTAATTGCATAATCTAACTATTATTTTAACGTACAGTTTTCAAGTTAATTTTGAATGCTGTTTTGAAGTTGTTGTAAACAAATTAATTTTTTTAGTAAGTAACAATATACTCATTTATCAGACATATTACACTGGGGAACACGCATTTTGTTGACTTAGATCTCGCACTTGTTTTTGGTTAATTATTGGCATCTAAATGCAAAAATGACCCCAGTTTTTTTTTCTATTACGTCAACTTTTTAAGCTACAGGATACCCCCAAAATCATACTTATTGTGGATACAAAGGAAAATAAAGAAAAAAATACCAAATATGTTATTAATAAAACGGCTGTATATACTTACTATACACTACATTGTGTTCATACAAGTAGTAAAATCCTTTTACAAAACGAAAAATACATATTAAGGTAACAATTTTCGTTTGTAGCTTTTCCTGGAGTGTTCAATATGTGGACAACTTCGCTTGATGCTCCAACAATAGTCAGCCATCATATGTTCATCCCATCTGCCTTGATACCGTTCTTCCATGAACTTCAAATCTTGGTGTAATCGCTCATCCAGCTCATCACTGACTGCACCAAGATTTTTCGGGAAGTCATCTAGATGGCTATGCAGAAAATGAAATATGATGCTCATGTTGCTACCAAGACTTTTGAAGCCGTCTAAAAATTGCTGGACAATTTCAGTGTAATTTTCTACTCGCGTATTTCCAAGAAAGTCTTTGACAAGGTTTTGGAATACCAACTAAGCATTCTTTTGGAGTTCTGTCATTGTTCATCTCGAATGAGCTGACGAATCTGTGGGCCGTCAAATACACTTGCCTTTATGTTTTCAAAAGGCAGGTTTGGAAATTTCGAAATGAAATACGTGAAACAGCCTCCTTCAATTGACAAAAATTTCACGAGCTGCTGCATTAGATCCAGTTTTATATGCAGAGGTGGAAATAAGATGTTCTTTCTGTCGGCAAGTGGCTGATGAAAAATATTTGGATCCCCAGGTCTGAGGTGAGATCTTGGAGGCCAATTCGACTTTGACCAATACTTCTCACGAACTCTGCTGTCCCACATACACAAAAACATGGCTACTTGGTATATCCAGGTTGTTGGCCAAGAAGGGAGCACACCATTTTGAGGTCAACACTGATGATCCACTCGTGAATGTGATAGTGCAATAAATCAATGGCTCTCTTTATGTCCTCATATTCTTCGCGCTAATAAACTGGATGGCTTATTGAGACTGCTCCAAAAAAATTTCCGTTGTGCGGAGTACGCATTTCAAGCTTCTCTTTGAGCTATAGATGAACAGTCGACATTCAGTTGCGGTATAGGATGAAATTCCCAACTCCTCCATTAAACCATGTGCGCTATGGTCAAAAACAAATCCACAGTTATTTCGAAAGATTTGAAGAAATTCTCTTTCTCTTGATCGAAAGTAGGATACATTAGCTCCTTTTGAAGAAAAAATTCTAGGCTAAGAATTCTGAAGCTTTTTTCTTCCTATGACTCACGCCCGATTCAGCGTAGAGTGGTCACATTAATGTAGGCTGTAGAGAAATAACTTGACGTGATAGCAGAAAACTAATTGCAGTTTTGATATCAGCATGCTTTTTTCACTTAAAAACAGCTGAAAAATCGCAGGCAACAGAAATTGAGTTAAAAATTGTTTCCCAGTGTTATCTAAATGTTATAAGTGTTTTAGTATTTTGGGATTATTTATTTACTAATAGTCAGAAAACTGTAAAATTAGAGAGCGCTACCATTTTACCTTATTTTCAGTATCTTTGAGCCGGCTCAAACTCGGGCATAGGATTATTGTTTACTGATTATAGATACTACTATCAAATTGTATGCAGACTATAAATGTAAGTAAATGTATGTATTAAACTGAAGTATATGCAGATAATAAAAGGCATATCCGGATAAGCATTGCAAAATGCCTTTTAATAAAATTTCCTGATTTCTTCCCCCCCCCCTCCCCCCCCCCACAGATTTAGCTACCTGTCTGACAATATATATTTCCGTATTATAATCTAATAAATATGGATATTTTATGAGACAAAAGTGTTTTTTCTATTTTCATAAAATCGAATATTCTCAAAAACTACTGCACCGACTTTCATACCTTTAACTGAGGTTACACTGATACCAAAGTGGAATAGCTCGAAATTTTTGTACAATTTTCTATTCATAAAAACTATGTGAAACAATAATAAAAAAAATTACATGAATAAAAATGATATTCTATGGTTATACGAAAATAACATTTTCTTGTCAAAACTTCACCATATGTGCACGTATATTATATATAAATGCCGAAACTGTGTATTAGATATAACATGTAAATATTTTTAAAAATATGTATAAAATACATAAAATTCATTTAACAAGTCATTGGGGCAGAGGTGCCCAAAACTGACATCCAATACACCAGGGATGCAGTTTGGCCTCAGATTTTAATCCAATATTTTAAATTGATACCGGAAATTTCCAAAGTAAATTTTTTTCTCTTTGTGATCGTTAAATATCTGTCTTATTGAATAAAGCATAAAATACTCTTCTTTATTTCTGGTATGGGCGTTAAATGTCGAAATAAAAATGGAGGCCAATTTGGCAACCCTGCATTCGAAATTTTTTATTCTTGTTTGATTAATACTATTACTAGTATGTACTACTTTAACTCAGTGTCGCCAGTGGGCTACTTTTTTTAAAGTCACATTTCTTGATTGCCACCACTTATTTGAAACGGTAAAATTCCCTTTGTTTTTGCCTTAATTAATATGTCATTAAATAAGGCGCATTTTACAATTTCAAAAAAGTGGTGCCAGTCAAGAATATGAATATAAAAAAAGTAGCCCATCTGGCAACATTGCTTTAACTATGGATAGATTATTGAGTTAAACCATTGAAAATTGTTTTTCAAAGCATTTTTATGTTTTATATGAACAATAAACAGTTCTTTTTTGCTAAATATTTCTGGTTTTCTTCTTCCACTCTTCTTATGCATAATATTCGTTGTAATATCATAAATTATACAAATCTTGTGATGTTGGGAAATGGAACTTAGGAGTCTTTGAATATCTGAAAAAAAGAACTTTTTTCATTTCAAAATTGTCCTAACTATAATACTTTTTTATAATGTTTTATTATAGATAATATTTGTAATATGGAGCAAAGTTCCCCTACAAGGCTGGATAACTTTTAACCAGGTTAAAAATGCATTATTTATTGCTTATATCATTACTATTCCTAACTTTCTTGATAGTCATACGATAATTTAGGATCCTTCTTCCCTTTTACGCCACCACGAAATTCTTAAAATAAGTGTGGGGCATCTGAAAATAGAGAAAACGCGGATCAAAGTTACCCTGAATAACTTTATTAAAAAAAATATTTGATAGAATGAGATTGGTAACGACTACCTTGCTGACACACCTAACGAAGTTTGATTAACCCCTCAACGCTCGAATTAAATTACGGTTGAAAAATTCAAATTGCTTATTGGCACCACTTTTATGAAAAAGAAATATTCACCTTATTTAATGACAGGAAAAATGATACATAAATATAGCCCGTTTCACTATTTTATAAAACTGGTGGGAATCAAACAATTTGAGTAAAAGACACAGCCCGTGAATATGACGGGAGCGAGAATTAAGAGGTTAATCGAATACACCATTTCATTTCTCCTAAATCTGAATAAGCAAAGCGAATTCATCAGCAAATATAGGAATGTTTACTTCTTTATCAAAGACGATTGATAAAAATCAGTGTCTTTTTATATTCAAATAAACCTTCGTTTCAGCGAAAAGTCAAATTAAAAAAAAGTGTTTGATCTAAAATAAAAATTTATTTGGGATTGTGTTTTGACATATGGGTATTTTATCTTGCATATTTTCATAGAAAATTAAGGATCATTTAGACAAATGTTCGTTTTTTACTTTCTTCTATCTCAACAAGAAAGAAGTATTGGATTCGCAAAAATTTTCGAATTCCTGTTTTCGAGGAATTTACATGTTTTGGGGATCAGAGATACCGAAAAACATGTTTTTGCAAAATATCAGTCTGTGAGTGTGTCTCTCTGTCTGTTTGTCTGTCTGTCTGTGACACAATTTTTGTGGGCACTCTATATCAAAAACCAATGACCAGAATTTAATAACATTTTAGTTTCAGTTAGACTATAATACACATTGGTGCTGATTACTTTTCGTTGTAAATCGCTCAAATGGAGACGGTGCTATGTTATATTTTTCACGATTTCTTCAAAAGTACTTCAAAAGTTCACGATTTCATTATCTGAAGAACTAATGTACGGATATTCATAAAGCTTTAGATATAGTTAGTATCTGATATAAATTGGTGTTTTTTCCTTTTTGATGTAAATCGTCCAACATGTGGCGCTGCTATGCAGAATTGTTTACGATTTTTCCACTAGCTCTATCCTTCAAACTAATGCACGGATTTTCATGAAATTTTAGATCCAGTTAGACGTTGAGATAAGTTGTTGCGGATTAGGTTTTGGTGTAAATCACCTAACAGGTAGCATTGCTATGTTGCTTTTTTCACGATTTACACGATTTTAGTGATAGCCATATCTCAAGAACTAATTCACGAAATTACATAACATTTAATTTTGGCTCTGTGATAGCGAATTCTGCAATATTAATATGTATCATATGCAGATATAAGAAAGTTTTGGGATTGCCACATCCGACAAGTTTGTTTAGACGTCATATAAAAATATTTTAAGATTCAGATATTAAAATTTATGAAAATGGACTTATCGTTTTATTATTTAATAAATATTTCCCAAATGTCAGTTCATTCGTTATATGAAATGAAATAATGTGACTATTTAAAGTTAAAGTTCCAGGAATTTTGATTTGATGTTGTGAATGATAAGTGTCTATTAAATGTATATTGCATCTGCTTTAAATAAATCGATTGAAAAATGAAAGTAAAAGCTTTTATGTCACATATTTACATCCAAGTGTTTCAAGATTTCGTATCGTATCAAAATATTTCCGAAACTATAAAAAATTTCAAAATATGTGTATACTTAGGTCTACATTTTTTATAATGGTGATATCTTCATAATGTAATTTTTCGGCCTGAATTTTAAAATATTATATGTAACGCATAGCATTTTTAGATAAACGTCACTTTTACAAAGATACCATGTCTCCGGCTTCTTGGATACCAGTATTTTAATACATAAAATGTTATTTTGTTTAACACTAGAACTACCGGAAATTTTACTCAAGTTTTATAAAAACATTCTACACCAGAATTTTTACTTAAAACTATTTAATTTGTTTATTTAACTTATTATTGTCTGATTTATACATTTAGTTTGTTTTGAAGAAATTTCTGGTTTGAATAAATATTTTGAATGTACATGTCGGGTCCATTGGACCCTTCTGGTAGACAGAGGGTTAATTGGAACATTTGCGCGATTAAAAAAAATCTGCAAGGTAACAGTGGTGTGTAAAAAGCCGGCAACTCTGCTTTTAGGAAATGTTAGGGGTACGTTACAAGCTGCGTATTGTAATATCGTATTTTTTACTAAAGGATATTTTGTTATTCCATGCAAATAAATGTGTAAAGTGTTTCACAATTGGCATGGGGAGGGAACGGGCAAGAAAGAGCTCCATCTAACCTATAAAAAATTAAGAATGAGAAAAGTACAGACAGAATGTAAACACAAAATGCTATTTGTGATTATGATTAAACTGATTATTGCACGATTGACTGCCATTGTACGGTAATTTTCTTCTAAACCCTTGAAGTGATGCCGTCACGGCATCACATAATTTTAATCCCAAATTGCTACATTGGCACCGGATATTTATGATGAAAATTTCATCATTTTAAATACACGAAAATTTACTTTACTGTTTACGAGTAGAATCTCTTGTTAATAACGGTGTAACTAAATTATTCGAACAGTTTACGAATACAAGTACCTTGCCTCTGAAAGGGTTAAAGATTTTTTTTATTATTTGTTTCATTACAAAAGTAAATCAAAATTATAACTTGATTATGTTCTTTCACTAATTCAGATTAACATAAACAGAGAGTGTTTTTAATTTTCTACAGTATGCTATTGTTTAATGTTGAAGAGTTAGAAAACTTAATGAGTTAAAAAAATTCGAGCGCATAACCAGGATTTTTTTTTTTTTTGGGGGGGGGGGAGTAGGGTTCATGTGTTTTTGGCTACAATCCATTTCTTTTAAATAAACGTATTTTACTTAAAAGAATATATAAATAATTATATAATTATATCAAAATTATATAAATTATATAAACGCCTACCGACTTACTTATGATGAGTTTGCTCTCCCCTCTCTCACCTCCCCTACCGATTTCTCTTGAGATCCGTTGCGTCTTCGTCGTCTAGATAAAACTAATGATACTTTTTTTAAGCACATAGCTGCAAACTTTTACGCTTTCTTCCTACCACTAAAATTTTATAGTACAATTTGTCTTATTTAATTGTCGAAATCTCATGATTAAAGAAGGCGAAAATCTCCATAAAATTTTTGTGGTACTAAAAAAGCATAAAAGTTGGCAGTTATGTAAACATGACTGAGATTTTACCTCAAAACTAACTGAGTTAGCTGTTACATAAGGCAAGTACTTTTCACCACCTCTCTTAACCCGTTCAGGACCGGCATCTTTTACACAAATTTTATTCGTTTGGCACCACTTTTTATTAATTATTTGAATTAACTTTAAAAAAATGTCGCAATAAAATAATATCAATTTAACTTTATTTTTTTACTGGTATCAAACGCAAGCCTTTTAAAAGCACTTTTTGAGGGTGCATATATGCACCCATGGTCCCGAACGGGTTAACAAATCGAGCTTATATTCATATAATTGGAAATATTAAAGTAAATCGTATCTACAGGTTCAAAAGAGCAACCAGCCGGAAAAAATATATCTTTTAAAATATAAATTAGAAATATAAAAATATTGATTAATTCTTGTCACTTTTCCGCATCAATATAATCACCTTTTGGGCGATTTACAGAAAAACTCTTTCAGAACCAATTCATATCAATGATTATTTGAATCTGAAGTTTGATCAAAATCCGTGCATTAGTTCTTGAGATAAAGCTATTGCTTTAATCATGAAAAATACGTCACAGTAGCGCCACCTCTGGGGCGATATACACAAAAAAATACTTATCATTATTTTATATCACGATCGAATTGAATCTGAAGTTTTGTGAAATTCCGTGCATTAGTTCTCTAGATAGAGCGTCCACAACATATTTGTCACATACACACAGACATACTTACAGACTCACAGACAGACATTTTCTAAAAACCGTCAAATATTAATCAGAACCTTCTGAAATGTATACATTCCTTGGAAAACTGGAAGCCGAAGTTTTTCACGAATCCAATACTTTCCTCTTGTAAATGTAGAAAAAAAACAGAAAAAATAAGAAAACTGCTTTACTGGCAAAAACGTTTACGCGCCAGAGAAGCTAAGATATTTAAATATTTGTAATCGTTAATTTTAAAATACTCCGCACAGTTGGTGAGTGTTTTGAATCTCTGGGTAAAAACGATTTTTGATATTTCCAATTACTAGAATGTATACATGATTTTCGGTAATGATGAGTGGAGGTTGTGTGAAAATTTTCTACTTTCAATCATGAAAAAAAATCAGTAAAATTATCAAATGTATCACGTAATTTTATGAATTCCATGGAAACATATATTAACAGAATATCTATATTAATAGAACATATATATTAATACATAGATACATTTAAAAGAAATGCATTGTTCAAAACCTATAAGGTATCGCCGCCACACCTCCCCCCCCCTCTCCGAAAAAAAGACCCTGGCTACGAGTTTGAGGGGGGGGGGGGGTTGTTTGTTTTTTTTTACTTTTAATAGCTTAGGAAATATTAAGTTATCATAAAATTCCGGTTTCCTTTTCAAAAAAATCTTTTAACCCATTCCGGCGCAGTGATCCCACATCGGGACAATCTAACCTTAATTCGAAACTTACAAACGACACCAAGAATATTTTAATAAAATTTCGCATTTACAAAGAAAGCTTAACCCCTTGGGGACGAGCGACACGTATACGTCCCGGAAATAGCCCTAAGGATCCTCGTTTATCCTCACCAGTAAAATTTTACTGTAAAATTTGCCTTATTTAATCCGAGCATTTTCCCGATTTGAATAGGCACAATCTTCTGTTTTTTTAAACCGGTAGCAAAGTAATAAACATTTCGTAAAAGGCTCCCGTCGCGCAGGGGTTAAAGTAACGAGTTCTGAATTTCTAAAAAAGTCGTTTGTTAATTCCGGTGTCAATCAATCATTTCATCATTTTACGAACAGAATTTTTCTCTGCCGGAAAGGGTTAAGACAAATGTACAATGAAATTGAATCATGCAATGTTCAATTCAATAACAATCAGAAAAAAAAGTTTTATTGTTTAGATTATCTTAGTAATTTTCAATTACCAATTCTTTAAAATTCAAGGAAAAGGGGCTTCTTGCAGCCCGTTCCCTATGTGCGCACATGCCAGTTGACATTTTTTTCTTTGCAATTTTTCTAGAATTTTTATTAATTTTATGCCCCGAAGATCGAAACAATATCCATTCTATCACTAATTTATAAAAGAAATGAGTTTCACTAATTCATTAAATTTTCATGTTCTTAATTGGAAACTTCACAAAAATAATATTTAAAAAAATCCTCTCTATTGTAATGATTGATATTTTCTTCAACTAAAGCAGCAGAAAATGTATATATATATATGTATGTATGTATATACATATATATATATATATATATACTGCAATATATGCTGCCAACCTTCCACTAATCTTCCATAATGTCTGGATTAATTTGACCCAGTTTAACCGCATTTCGCACCAGAAAATTTACTTCATGAATGCTTATTTGTTTAATTCTAACTTTCTACTTCATTTCATTTCTTAAAAAAATTTCTCGTTCGAAACGTATTAAACCAGGGTCAAATTGACGCCAGTATTACGGAGGATTAGTGTGAAGTTGGTACCTATGTATATATATACATATATGTACTAGGGGGCTCCGCCCCCTGCAATCTACGCTCGCCAACCTCCGTTCAGACACTGCAGAATCTAAAAGCACGCTAATCTGATCGGTTTTAAAAAGATTAGAGAAGATTGAATTATACTGAAAAAACCTGTAGCGATCTCCCTGTAAACGGGTTTCCATTCAATTCCCTTTGATTGCAAAAATTTAAGGTAGAATCAGTTGCTGTTAAGATAGCCAATGGTTGTTTTCGTGTTTGGTTAAAAAAGATCAGTTAAATATTTGAAAAGAAGCTAAAATAAAATTAATTAATAAACAGAGTCTCTCGGTATCTTTTAACAGCGTTATAAAACGATTGACATAATACAATTTACTACAATTACTAAAATTTGCTGCTTTAACATGTGTGGTAAATTCAAGGGTGGTGGTTCATTTTTGGACCACTTAATTTTAATTCTTAAATGCCACATTAGCACCAGAATATTTGGATGAAAATTTCCCTTTTATTAAGTAAGTGAACAAAAGCCTTTTTGTATTTCGAAATTTGTTTGTAAATTCTGGTGCCATTCACTGATTTCAAGATTTTACGAATAGAAGTGCCTTGTCCGTGAAAGGGTTAAACGCATATTAATATATTTATTATTTTAAAGTTTCCTTTCCCTTCTAATATTCACGTGTAAATACAATTTTCAAGACATAATTTTCAATATTTTCCTGCTTTTAACATGTACTCATTTAATAGTAATTTTAAAGTATTTTTCTGTTTTTAATAGTCATGTGAAAATAAATTTTTAACCGTTAGGAAATTTTTCTTTGCGCTGTTTTTTAGAATTAAAAGCAATCTCTATATTAATAGCCTAAGCCATGTGACTATCATCAACAGCTCCAGGCGGATCCCTTCGCTTTTTATATTCCAGGCGGCCATTTTGGTACTTTAATGTTAGCCAGCCACAGGTGTGATAAGTCGCTGAATATTATTCTACCGCCATTATTTCGTTTATATTATAATAGTCCAAGTCATGTAACTGCCATAAACAACGGGCTGATTCCTTCGCTTTTCACAAGAAAGGTTTCCATTTAGATTAAAGAATCAAAATTATTTTTTCGAATAAAACTACATAAAAGTTGCCATGATCACAAAGAATTCCTGGTACTTTTATATTAGCCGGGTGAAAATCTCGCCAATACTTTTTTTTTTTTTTTTTAACTCGCCAGTTAACATTTTTTTATTTTTCGAGTGGTAAATTAAAACGCTGCTTCTTGGTTAGCCCATCGACCAAAAATCTGTCGCCAAAGTATAAGATTAAATGCCAATAATGGTTGATCGTACATGTCGCATTCACTTAACTTTAAGGAAGTTACACATGTTCACGCCATCAAGTGATTTTTATTTCCACGTTTTATTTGTATTTTAATTAATGTTATACTAATTTATTTGTTCTTTTGTTATTTAAAATAAAAAGATATGTCAGTTTGTATAATTTGGCTATTTATATAATTGGGGAAATTGGTCGACGGGAGAAGTAATAACATTAAAACGTTGCTTTGAAGTGGAAATTAAATCTCATGATTTGTTTCATTCTAACATACGCACCGGGTTTGGCGTGATTTTTTTACGACAATTTGGCGAAAAGCTCGTTTTCAAATACCTGTTACATATGTATTTTTAAATTATTTTCTGTTATTTTTAAAATGAAATAACAATAAATAAAAAAATTATTAATAACTATAGAACAAAACAATTTATAACATTTTGTGTAAATAAAATTAAAATAAATTAAAATAAACATTTTTTAATAAATAAGCAACAATAGCCGGGTTACCATGTCAGGCAAAATAACGCCATTTTGGCGCCAATTAGGTACCGCGTTGCGTATATAAAGAATGAAGTAAAAGCCATTTATTTTAAAGGTTTTAATTTTAAATGAAAGTTTTTTATTAAATAAAATGATAATGAAACACAAATTGAATTATGAATAAAAGTAACATGATGCATTCCATAGCACACATTTAACCCCTTGGGGACGAGCGACACGTATACGTGCCGCATGAAGCACTCAGAATCCTTGTTTTTTCTCACCAGTAAAATTTTACTGTAAAATTTGCCTTATTTAATCAGCGCATTTACTCGATTCAAGAAGACACAAATTTCTGATTTTAAAAAACGGTGACAAAAGATTAAAAATTTCGCAAAAGGCTCCCGTCCCGAAGGGGTTAAGGGAGGCCAAACTCGTCACCAAATTAATTTAAAATAACCTTTTCTAAAATATGAAAAAAAATATCAGTTTGATTAAAATTTCAGTTGCCATCATTAGAAAAATGTATGTAAATTTAGAAAAAAATTAATATTTCGAAAACTAATTCGAATTTAAAAATTCTGATACCAGTTTTGAAATCTGCGGATCTATATTGATTTTTGGTGCTGATTTCATCGCAATTTTTTTCATATTTTAGGAGAAATCGTTGTGAAACATAATCAGTTGTTTAATCTGTTGATTCATACTTCCGTTTCAGAAATTCGTTTCATTAGGATTTTATATATATAGGGTAGATATGTATGTATGTGCGTGGGCGTAAATAAGTTCTAGAACGAATTTTACAAGCCTAAACATATGGTAAAAATTTGAGTAAGTTTTTCAGTAGAATGAAGTAATGATTATTTAGTTTCATTTGTATTTTGCGAAAAAAAATATGAAAACATTTCACACCGGTATTCTTGTAATACTATTTAAAAATATAATTTAATTGAATACCTACTTTGCAATTACCCCTTTTTAGTACTGTCATTCTCGAAAGACTATCTTTAGCATAAGACCGTTAGACATTGGTAGAAATGTAATAAATTACAGCAGTTTGTGGATGGCAATAGTCCGAACTGAAATTTATGCTTTTGCCTCTCGTTTGTTTCGACCAACGCTTCCGCCTTCGAAATACAGTCATTTTCAAAACAGAATAAAAATTGCAAATGTAAACAACACGAGAAACATTTGGGTAGCAATCGTTACAAAGTGTTTTAAAAAGTACTCAAAATCCAGAAACCTGCAATCTACTACTTGAAGAAGGCGCTGATTGTGTGGTTTCGGGGTAATATTTATCGCAAAATATACAAAGTGCAATAAATTTAAAAAAAACTAAGCTTAAGAGAGCTAAAGTTTCATACACTATATATTCGACAGTTTTGTCTTTGGAAAGCTTACATATGTGGAAATTTCAGATATTGACTATGACAGGATAATACTTGTGATCGCAGCCTTAGAAATTAACCCCTTGGAGATGAGCTACCATTATACCTGCCGCGTAAGGTGCTCAGAATCCGTGATTATTCTCACCAGTAAATTTTTAGCTCTAAATTTTATCTTATTTAATCCGAGCATTTTCCCGATTCAATTAGGAAAAAAATTCTGTTTTTAAAAACCAGTGATAAAAGATTAAAAATTCTGTAAAAGACGCTCGTCCCGAAGGCGTTAAGAAATCAAAATTTGAGATTAAAATTAGGATACATTTACAATTTGTTGTAAACTTTAAAATGCAATTGCGGATATATTTAACCCCTTAATCGTCGCGCCTGTGACTGTCACGGGCAGTGTAGGCTTCTTTTCTTTTATTCAGATTATTTTATCCCCACCGGTTCTTTTAAAGAATGCAGTTGGCTTTATTCTCTCGACATTTCATCTGCCATTAAATGAAGATAATATTTCAACTTGAAGAAAGTGGTGGCAATCAAACAATCTGAATTAAAAAAAAAGTATTCGACACTTCTCAAGTGCGACGATTAAGGGGTTAAATGCAATGTATATTTTAACCAATTTTATTAATTGGATATTATTTTTTTTATCCATATAAAATGAAAATATGTCTGTTTCGTTTTTAGATATCAGTATGGTGCCAAAGTGTAGAATCTTATGTTTAATCGCTTCTCCTAGTGAAATAATTATTGTTTCTTTTTAATTTGTTCTGGCATCCAATTGCGAATTGTTGTAACTATTCTGCAATGCTTTTTGCATTATTTACCAAACAAAGGATCACTGTTGACGGAAATTTAAAAAAAAAATCATTTTTCACATATTTTTAAAAAGCTCTTACCCACTCTCTAATATGAGCTTTAGCTCTAAAATAAATTATGTTTTAAAATGCACTTTATTTTCGACTAGATATTCCAAGTGTGCAACTTAGACGATATTTAGATGTTATGCGTGAGTAACAAAAAGAGAAACCAGCTTTTAGAAGTCTTCTAAATGAAGAAAACACATTTATGTCGATAACATTTCAAAAATTGTTTCATTGTCTCAAAAGTATTTTTATGGATAAATTAGTTTTGTCATAGATTTTTGTCTATAAATACTGATAACTGTAAATGATATTTGAATCACCACACTACACTATGGAATATAGAGATTTTAGTCAAATTTGTGTATTTTAAATATAAAAGCTTAAAAAAACTAATCGGATGTACCAATCCCGAAACTTTTTTTCTATCAGTTACATGTTAATACTTCAAAATTCGCTATCACGGTGCCAAAATTAAATGGTAATCTAAGCTAATTATTAGGATTCTAGAAAGATGAAATTAAGTGCATTAGTTCTTGAGATATGGCTACCGATAAAATTGTGTAAATCCATCGAAATGCAGAATAGCAGTGCCACCTATTGGATGTTTTACAAGAGAACATAATCATCATCAACTTATGTCAACGTCTAACTGAATATGAAGTTTGGGGGAAAATCCGTGCATTAGCTTTGAGATAGAGCTATTGCGAAAATCGATAAAAAAATCATAGCAGCGCCACCTATTTACCATACTAAACCGCCGCGGCCTTCGGTCCATCTTCGTCCGCAGACTTTTATTCTTCTACTCTAGTCCGACTCTTTTGCGGAAGCCATAATGAAAAAAAAATTCAAAAATTGAAACCGGACAAATTTAAAAGGAAAATTATACAAATTAAAGACACCAAAAAGCAGTAAGGAAGAACTCAGGGTAATAAAGCTACCGAAAGACTCCTGCTGCTTCTAGCCTATTATTAGTCTATTGACACCAAAATCCATTTAACAGCAACTTGTGCCAACGTCTAACGTAATCTGAAGCCTTCTAAATGTAGAAAACATATTTATGTCGACAAAACTTGAAAATTTCTTCCATAATATCAAAAGCATTTTTATTGGGTGTTTTAGTTTTGTCACGGGTTTATGTGTATAAATACTGATAAAGTTAAATGATATCTTAATACACGATACACTACGGAATACGGAGATATTAATCACATTGAGTATTTTAAATATAAAAGCTTAAAAAATAGAAAAATAAGCAGTCACTTAAAAAGAAAATGTTGTAAAAGAAGCACGTTATTTCAATGTTTCACTACCCAATTCGTTCAAAAAATCATTTTTCTTGGAACTAGTATGAAGTAATAATTGAATATTTTATATTACTATTACGAGAAATATACATACACCGGTATTTTTATAATAGTACAGAAAAATAAATTTCAAACAGGATTAAAAGAGTTTGCTAAAATGATTGGATTTATGTGGCTCTTGAAATACTATCTGTGGTAAGAGGTAGTTAAATTAACGAATAAATAATATTTAAAACTTTTTAGATGTGAATCCTGCAACTAACACTTTATCACTCTCACAATCTGTAACTTTTACTACTGTTACTTGCCCGGTTTTTCCACGCTAGAGACACGGTTATTTTTAAGGCATAATGAAAACCTTAAACGTAAGCAGCACGTGTAACATTTAGTTCCTAATCCTTACTAAGTGTTTTAAGTAGTCCAAATCCAAAAATTGCGAATCTCTACTTTAAGAACACTGTTATTGGTGGAAATACAGCTCATAATCATCGTAGGAGATATAAGCAGCAATAAGCTCGTCATTGCTGAAGTTACGATAGCTAGTTTCACACAGTGCTGCCAGTGGGCTACTTTTTTAAAAGTCAGATTTCTTGATTGGCGCCACTTTCTTGAAATAGTATAATTCGCCTTATTTAATGAAATATTATTCGAAAACAAGGGGAGATTTACTATTTCAGAAAAGTGGCGCCAATCAAGAAATCTGAATTTTAAAAAAGTAGCCTACTGGCAATACTGGTTTCACACGGTGTATTTTCGTCCGTTTTCCTTTTGAAATGTTTTTTATGAGGAAATATCTGTGATGTTCGATAATAGAATTTATGGACGCCAAACTTTAGTCATAGGTTATTGTCTATAAATACTCATAATTTAAAATGATATTTGAAGACATTATACACTACGGATACGGAGATTTTAATCACATTTGTGTATTATAAATATTGTGGCTTAAACAGTAATATAAAAATCAGGGAGACACAATTTTTTTCTAATTTTGAAAAATAAGGATGTTATTTCAATGTCCCACTTCTTAAATTCGTTTTAAAAATGATTTTACATGCAACTAGCATGGATTAATAATTGAATATTTTATATTGCTGTTAAAAGAAATATAAATACAATTCGGTATTTTTGTAATACTACAGGAAAGTAAATTAGAAATAAGATTACAGACGTAAGTTGCTATGATACTACTAGTTTTATCGCTCAAGAAATACTACCTCTAAAAAGAGGTAGTTAAATTTAGAAATATACATGTATATATATACATATATATAAATAAAGCCTTGAGGCTGAGAATCGCTCAACAAACTCTTTTTCACACGTACAATCTGTAACATTTCCTATTGCTTCTCGCTCAGTTATTCCGCGATATAAACACGGTTATTTTTTAAGGCAGAATGAAAACATTAAACGTAAGCGACACCGCAGTCCTTACTAAGTGTTTTAAAAAGTAGTCGAAACCCAAAAATTGCGAATTGCTAGTTTAAGAACACTCTTATTGGAGGAAATACTGCTCATATCCATCGTAGGAGACATAAACAGCAATAAGTTCGTCATTTCTGAAGTTACAATAGCTAAAGTTTCACAAGGTGTATTTTCGTCTGTTTTCTTTTTGAAAAATGTTTTTATTTGGAAATATCCGATACGTTCGATGATAGAATTTATGGACTCCTCACTATTGTATTGTGTTTTTTGTCTATTAATACTGATACTTGAAAATGATATTATGAGCGATTATACACAGTGGTATAGAGATATTTTAAACCCTTGAGGGGCGTGGGATATATTATGTCCCACCAAAGTTTAGACAAGATTTGCACCAGAAAATTTCAATTAAGTTTTACGTTTATAGCTTTGGAGGGAAAATGTTGAAAAATTGCTTTTCCTTATTTTAAAATAATTTTCAAATTTCCGGCGGGAATTCAACATTACACAAACGCAATTGCTATCTCCTTAAAGGGTTAATCACATTCGTAAATTTTAAATATAAAGGCTTAAAAAATAATGTAAAAATAAAGCAGACAGCTTTTTTTCAAATTTTTGAATATGAAACACGTTATTTTAAAGTTTCACTACTCCATTTGTTCTAAAGAAATGATATTACGCGCACATAGCTGCCAACTCTTCCACTTTTTTGTACCACAGAAATTTAATAGAAAATTTTACCTTAATCGGCAGATTATGGCGATTTAAAAAGGTAAAATTTACTATAAAATTTTTGTGGTAAAAAATAAGCATAAGATATTCGCAGCTATTCATGCAACTAACATGAAGTGTGAAATTTCGCAAACCTCTTCTTTTCTCAGCCAGACTGATTAGGCGCCAGTGATCCCAGGTCACGTGGTCTGACTAGAGAATTAATATTAAAAAACATTTTTTCTTTCTTGTTCCTTTTTTAGTTGGTATTGTGAATGTGAATCTTGAACGCAGCAGGTAATAAGCTGCGTATAGGTTTTTTATCGTGGTCTTCTATTAGAAGAAATGATGTTTAATTAAAAAAAAGGGAAATTTATTTCCGAATATTAAATTATGCTATTTTCGTGGCTTCTTTTATAGAAGAACATAATTGGTGAAATTTTAATATGATTAACTTGAATTCCCAGTGTGGAATATTTACATGTTTTTAAAGAAATAGTATCCAAATGTTTTCATTGTAAATACTGTAAATATTTATAAGTGTAAATAGAATTAACAAAGTTTTTAATTATCCTGTGCTTGACTTGGATTTATACTGAAAAACACCAGCGCCATTTTCAGTTGTGAAATATGTTTGTTTACATAAATATTATTTAAAAACAGATCGTGAATTCTTGAACTTAGCTCTCCCAAATATGATTTAAAACGAATTGTGAAGTCTATAATTAAGCTCTCACAACCTTGGATTTAAATTGTGATAACGTGAAATTTCGTGGAGCATATGAAGATTATTCTTCATGTTTTGGTGCCTCAAGACCCGGAAAAAAGGTAAGAAATACCTTTATTATTCTGCATGACTGTTGATTTCTTTATAATATACATTTTCATGATAATTTATTTTGAAAATTGAATTTAATAAACATGGATAAGCCTGATAAGCTTAAAAGTAAAAGAGCTACCGTTCGCGCGGCAGTTACAAAATTAATCTCAAAATGTGATACATTATTATCTGTTGCTATTGATAAAACTGATTGCGATTCTTTAATGGAATCATTAGAGCTCGTAAATGAAAAGGAAGCTCAACTAAAGGAATTAGATTCCGAAATAGATGAGCTAATTCAGGAAAAAACTGAATATGAAAAAGAACTAAAATCGGTAGAAGAATACTCTGAAAAAATATCAAGTTTGAAATTTAAAATTAAGATGAGGCTTAAAAAATGTAAAATCGAAACTGAACCAAAAGTTTTACTAGAATCAAGTAACGGTTCAAAAATCGGAAGTAAACCAGTTTCGGCAGTGAAGCTTCCTAAACTTAACATAGAAAAATTTTCTGGTGATGCAAGCCAGTTCTTAGAATTTTTTAATTTATTTACTAGTGCGATAGATTCAAACGAATCGTTATCAAAAATTGAAAAATTCCAATACCTGAAATCTTTGTTGTCTGGTTCTGCATATAATATTGTATCTGGTTTTGAACTGACAGACCAAAATTATTCTACTTGTTTAAAATTGTTAGAAGAGAGGTATAGTAAGCGGGAAAATATCATAAACTGTTACATGAATAAAATTCTAAATCTTGAACCAGTGAAATCCACTAACAATGTTATTTCTTTAAGAAAGTTGTACGATAATATTGAAACTTCTATGAGAAATCTTGATGCGTTAGGAGTGACATCAGGCTCCTACGGCCATTTATTACTACCAATATTAATAAGATTATTACCCGAAAATTTGATACTAGATTTTCATCGAAAACGTGACCCCGATAAGGACTGTGAAGTAACCGATTTAATAAATTTTATTAAAACGGAATTAAGATGTCATGAAGCTACTAATTTAGTAAATAATTCCCAAACCAAGGCTTATGAAAATCCTAAAACCAAATATGAAAATTCTTCAAGTAAATATCAAAATTTTCCGCAAAAGAAAAATATATCTTCAGCTGCTGCTTTAAATACATCTACAAAACAGTTTTGCATATTTTGTAAGTCTTCTGATCATGTAGGACTAAATTGTTCGAAATTCACTGATGAACAGAAACGATATAAATTAAAGAAAGAAGGCCGCTGTTACAAATGCACAAATAAGTCACATTTATCTGTAAACTGTAGAACAAAAATTAACCCTTGTTCCAAATGTCGTAACACTACCCATAGTCCTTTGTTTTGTTTTAAAGAAACAACAAAAGAAAATCCTGAAAAAGAAATGAAAGGTGCAGTTGTATCTATGATGTCGGAACAAAAATATAAACAAAATAAAGCAACATTATTGCAGACTTGTACAGTTTCTGTGTCTGCTGGTAAAGAATGCTTGTTGGCTCGCGTTTTATGTGATAGTGGTTCAGAAAAATGTTTTGTGAAGAGATCTCTAGTACAAAAATTAAAATTGAAGCCATTGCGAAGAGAAAATTTATTAGTTTATCCTTTTGGGCGGAGACGCCCTTATGAATCTTGTTATGAAGTTGTTGCTCTAGAATTATCCAGTGTTGTGCAACCCATTAACTCGATAAATATCGAAGCTCTTGTGGTTGATAATATAACTGGATCTTCTGTGAAAACTCTAGAACCAGAACTTCTAGAGATAATGAGAACAAGAGGCTTTAAGCCTGCTGATACAGGTCTTGAACAGGAAATAAATATTTTGCTAGGGTCTGACTTTTTGTGGAAAATATTATCGAGGGAAAATTGACAAAAGAATTATACTTTGCAGAAACTATTTTCGGCCATACGGTGCAAGAGCAGATAGAGTCGAATAAAAAAGAAGTAACTTGTTTGCGTGTTTCAGTTGAAAATATAAATACTCAGATGAAAGCATTTTGGGATCAAGAAGCTATTGGCATTGCTGAAAGCAATGAAAAGAACATTACCGATCATGAGGTAATAATAGAATTTAAAGAAAATTTAAAATTCGTAAATGGGCGTTATGAAACAAAATTATTGTGGAAAAATTCTCGTGAATTGTTTAGAAATAATCTTGAAGTAGCAAAGAAGCGGTTTTCTAGTTTAGAAAATAAATTCTTGAAAAACGATTCTTTATTTAAAGAATATAACTCCATTTTGCTAGAGCAGTTTAATGAGGGTGTGATAGAATTGTGCATCGAGAAACATTTTAATAATTCCTATTACATGCCCCACAGACCTGTTATCCGTGACGACAAAGCTACAACAAAAATGCGCATAGTCTATGATGCTTCTTCGAAATATGGTGATTCTCTATCATTAAACGAATGTTTGTATCATGTCCCTAACTTGAATTCTAATGTTTTAGATGATGAAAACATTCCTGTTTCGAGTTTCGAACCCCCAAATACTTCCTTGAAAATTTTAGGATTGATCTGGAACAATAAAGAAGATAAATTAGGACTAGAATTACGACCCTTCTTAGAAAAATTAAATAATGATTCTTCTACTAAACGCAATGTTTTGAAAATTGCAACTATGTTCCTTGATTCAGCCGGATTTATTGCCTCTTTTGTTTCTGGTGAACTAGAAAATGATTGGCAAAATTGGCTTTCAGAAATATCTGATCTCGCTCACTTGAAAATTCCCTGGCAGTATTTTAGAAACCCGATCATGGAAAAGGAGCATCTCCAATTACATATTTTTCCTGATGCTAACCCTAATGTGTATGTTCCTGAATTTCTTTCCTTGCCTGAAAATCAGTGGCCTAGTGTTAAAATTGCTGCATCTCGATTACCTGATGTTTCTGAAGAGAAGTATAAAAAAGCAGCCACCATCTCTTGTGTTGTTCAAACAAATAAATCTGATGAAATTCCCATTTTTATTCTTGAAAAGTATAGCTCCCTAAAGAAATTGTATCGAGTAACTGCTTGGCTATTTAGATTTATTTCTAATATAAAATTAAAGATAGAGAAAAGAGATTTTTCAGAATTATCAGCTGAGAAAATTTTACATGTTGAAAATTTTTGGTTTAAGCTAATGCAGGAAGAAAGTTTCCCTGAAGTTGTAAAATCCATGAAATGTAGCAAGAGTATCCCTAAAGAATTTAATCTTCTACAGTTAATTCCTATGTTGTCAGATGAAGGTTTGCTATTCGTACGAGGACTGTTACAAAAGTCTGATTCCTCATTTTATGAAAAATATCCCTTTGTGATTCCTGCAAAACATAATTTGACTGAATTAATCGTGAAAGATGCACATGAAAAAGTTTTTCATTCAGGAGTGCCCAGTACATTAGTATCAACTCGTGAAAAAATTTGGATTTTAAGATCCAGACAATGCATAAAATCAGTCCTAAACAAATGTGCAATCTCCAAGAACTTTAGTGTTCGCCCTGGTCGACTAGTTATAGCAACTCTAAAGCATATCTTGTGTTTACCTGCAATCAAGGAATCCTTAGTGAAACGCTTCCGTTTGCGCGAGACTCTTCTGAATCATTTTTGGAAGCGCTTGAAAAATGAGTATCTTCTCAACTTACAATCTGCTCATTACACGGACCAGAATAAAACTTCTGACTTTGAAATATATGATGTGATTTTTATGCATATGAACATGTATCAAGAACTTTCTGGAAGTTAGGTATTTGTGGACAGAGATTTTAAAAAAAAATGAGGTCTTATGAACTGAAGGCAAATAATTCCATCATTAAAAGACCTATTGATTTTTGTGTATAATTTAGAAGTGAAAAACTCTGAACTTTTTCATTAATAGAACTGAAAAAAAAACTCTGATATTATTAGAGACTCAAAAACTCTCATTGACATTTGATTTTTAAAACCACTTGAACTGTCTTTGCTATTGACTTTAAAAAGATTTTTTTTTTTTTTCACTTAAAAAAAAATATATATTTTTTTTTCACTTAAAAAAAAAGTTTCTTGTTTGATAATATTTCTAATTTTTAGTTTATTTTTTTTTGTGTTGAATATTCTAGAAAAGGTTGTATAGATTTAAATTGTTCTTTCTATTTTTAGTAGCAGAAACCTGTTGGCAAATTTTTAAATTGTTTATTATTTTATTTGAAGTTCAGTATGTAAGTATATATTTTGATTTGTATTGTATTTATGTATAGTGTAACTGATAATTTTTTAGAATAATTTTATTTCTAGTTTAATTATTTTGAATCCCCATTTTGATGAACCCTTGTTCATCGGGGGGGGGGGGGGGGAGTTTGTGAAGTTTCGCAAACCTCTTCTTTTCTCAGCCAGACTGATTAGGCGCCAGTGATCCCAGGTCACGTGGTCTGACTAGAGAATTAATATTAAAAAACATTTTTTCTTTCTTGTTTCTTTTTTAGTTGGTATTGTGAATGTGAATCTTGAACGCAGCAGGTAATAAGCTGCGTATAGGTTTTGTATCGTGGTCTTCTATTAGAAGAAATGATGTTTAATTTAAAAAAAAAATGGAAATTTATTTCCGAATATTAAATTATGCTATTTTCGTGGCTTCTTTTATAGAAGAACATAATTGGTGAAATTTTAATATGATTAACTTGAATTCTCAGTGTGGAATATTTACATGTTTTTAAAGAAATAGTATCCAAATGTTTTCATTGTAAATACTGTAAATATTTATAAGTGTAAATAGAATTAACAAAGTTTTTAATTATCCTGTGCTTGACTTGGATTTATACTGAAAAACACCAGCGCCATTTTCAGTTGTGAAATATGTTTGTTTACATTAATATTATTTAAAAACAGATCGTGAATTCTTGAAATTAGCTCTCCCAAATATGATTTAAAACGAATCGTGAAGTCTATAATTAAGCTCTCCCAACCTTGGATTTAAATTGTGATAACGTGAAATTTCGTGGAACATATGAAGATTATTCTTCATGAAATAATAAATGAATATTTTACAGTACTATTAGAAAAAATAAAAATTCACTTCACACCGGTATATTTATAACTCTATTGAAAAATACTTTACAAACAAGAACATCACGATTAGTACCTATTGTATGTCTGTCTCGCTCTCGTGTTGTAGTTTGAAGAAAAGAATACATCATTGATAAATAAATCTTTGCTGTGGAGAAGTATATATTCATTCTTATGTTATGTGATGTTTAAGGAAGAACATTATATGTACATTTTGTTTAAATATTTAATGAAATAAAAATAAAAATTATTAAATATAAAAGTATAAACTGTAATGATAAACAATAATAAATAGAAAATGATAAATAATAAATTTCAAATTAAAAATATCGAATGAAAATCAAATCACATTACAATGTTAGAACTATGCAGGGATTCGATCGTTTCTATAGAAAACGGTTAGATCAAAGCGATATAAGTAAGCGTACAAACTTAATACCGGAATCGTGCGTAAAATAACACAGCTGGGTGGACGGGTTGGTAATCCACATACGTGACATTCTAGTGTGACGCCACATATGGCAGGATATCTACCATCTACGGATATTTCCAAAACCTTTAGTCACTCATGGAACTGATAGTTTACCACATTAATTGCAAAATACTGGCGTAGCGAGAGGGGCGCCCAGAGATACTGACACCACGAAGTTTTCTTCGCCTTGTCAGTGACATTTCAGCTATTAATCAAGGTTAAAAAAGCTTTACAATTTTAGTGGTGTGAAGTACGAAAACAGTTAGGCATCTTCCTGTAGTTTAACCCTGTCCGCTACGTGGCGTGCGACCTTGATTGATGTGACCTCGCCTTTAATCTTGCGGTTACCTCTCCCATTTAAGATAGGATGATTACTTATATCGCTTTGGTTAGATAACAGTAATTTCTCTATTTTGACCATAACATTGACAGTAATAATAAACTCGATCTTAGCAGCGGCAGTTTGGTACCTTCAAGCCCCCTAACATTGACTTCCTGCATTTCGGTGTCTTTAATTTGTGTAATTTCGCTTTTAAATTTGTCCGGTTTTAATTTTTGATTTTTTTTCAATCTGGCTTCCACAAAAGAGTCGGAATAAGAGTAGAATAAAGGGATGCGGACGGAAGGAAGCCGCTCACCGAGGCGGTTGTCCATGTCAGTGCAACTTCATAATAATATTTAAATATAAGTTAAACTAAAGCCTTCGTGGCGTTAAAATTCATTTAACACTAGAGCCGCCGTTAGAGTTGATTTTGAACCCTGTCCAATTTGATAATAGTCAATTCGAACGAATTTTTTTTTCATATGCTTTGTTATATGTATGCAGCACCCCTTAATTCTCGCTCCCGTCATATTCACGGGCTGTGTCTTTTACTCAGATTGTTTGATTCCCACCAGTTTTATAAAATAGCGTTATTGGCTTTATTTTAGAATAGTTTTACTTGTCATTAAATAAGGTGAATATTTCTTTTTCAAAAAAGTGGTGCCAATAAGCAATTTGAATTTTTAAACAGTAATTTAATTCGAGCGTTAAGGGGTTAAAGCCGATTGGCAAGAAAACTTGTCATGTTCAGCGAACAGCACTTTTAAATTTGGATACCAGTATTTTAGTTTGGAAATTTTCACATTATCTAATCTTAAATTTTGAACGATTATATAATTCAAAACTGTATACATATTAACCCCTTGAGGGGCGGTGGTATATATTATATAACACCTACGATTAATGAACTTTTACACCAGAAAAATTTTATTAAATTTTACTTTTCTAACTTTGGTGGAAAAAAGCCGTAAAATTGCTTTTACTTTTTTTCAAATAGAATTTTTCAAAGATTCCAGTGTGAAATAAACATTACAGAACACAATCACTTGCCCCTCAAGGGGTTAACTAAATTTTATATTTTTAATTTTGGAGGAAAATCTGAGTAAAATTGCATTTCCTTATTTAAAAATAAAATTTTTCGATTATTCCCGTCAGAATTCAATGTTTAGATACATTTTTGCTTGTCCCTCAAGGGGTTTAGCGTCCCATCTTAAATGAGAGAGGTAACATCAATCAAGGTCACGCCCCGAGTAGCGGAAGGGGTTGGACTATAGGAAAGTGCCTATCTGTTTTCTTACTTCACACCACTAAAATTGTAAAGTTTTTTTTCACCTTTTTTCACACGTTGAGTTCCACGTCAGTCACCGGTGACTGACACTGACCTTTCACTTTATACTGCGTCGGTCATCGGTGACTGACAAATATAGATTGTGTAACCGGAATTTTATTTCTTGGCCCGAACGGAATGACAGGCAAAATAGACTTGTCGTCCAACTTCTTAATAGCTGGACAGTCTCTGGTTAGACAAGGCGAAGAAAACTTCGTGGTGTCATGTGCATCTGGACCCCGCCCCGGTCTCGTTACTCCACTATTTTGCAATAAATCTGGTTAAAAAGATTCATATTCCACAAGTGACTACAGATTTAGAAAATATGCGCAGATAGTAGATATTGTGTCAGATATGATGCCACACTAAAAC
Source organism: Maratus speciosus (assembly GCA_963932465.1). NCBI lineage: Eukaryota > Metazoa > Arthropoda > Arachnida > Araneae > Salticidae > Maratus > Maratus speciosus. The sequence goes on from OZ010794.1 coordinate 217,009,704, forward strand.
ATGGAACTATTAATAAAGAGGAACTGACATATCCTTAAAATAGTGAAGCTTCCACTGTAACCGCTATCGCACACGTTGTTTATCGCTGGTGGAAACTTCCACCAGTAGATTTATATAGAATTCTTCAACTTATTTAAACGAGTTATTCTTACAAAATTTCAGTCATAAATAATGGTTAAAACAGATTTTCATTTTTACTGGTAGCAGTTTACTTTGGCGGTATTTAGCTCTTGCGCTTCCGCCATATTGTGACAACCAGGGAAACAAACTGACAGTTTTACAAGGAATACTGACACCAGTAAAAATAAATAGAAATTTTTACGACATTTTTGAGGAAAATTTTCATGAAAAAGATACTTAAATAAGAGGGAATTTTCTATTAAATTTTACTGGTGGGATGTTTGTCATAACGGTAATGAGAAACTGGAGATCCGATTTTAAAAAAAAGCAGCCGCCATCTTGTGACAACCCCCTCAGTTACTTCACTTGTAACTCGTAGATAATACACTATATGTCTCCTCCTCTTTATTCATAACTCCATTCACTAAAAGCCCGCGTATGTGGATTATCAACCCCGTCCTCATGATGGCGCAGCTGTGTCAATTTATGCCCGATTCCAGCATTAAGTTTGTACGCTTAATATATATGCAGCAGTTTTGTAAATAAATCAAAATTACGATGTAGAAATAACTGGTGTCGAAGAATTAAAACAAGTGTAAAAGAGGTTCTACTTTAATGGGTTAAGATCAATTTTTACCTCGTTTTACCTTTATTTACCTCTTTGAGCTCTGGGAATAAATTTTCTTCAAAATGCCCAAATATCACATTTGGACCAGAGTTTTGTAGGAAAAATATTCACCTTATTATATACACGAAAAGATGCATTAATCTATTTTCAAATGAATCTGGTTGAATATTCCGGTGCCGATGTGACATTTGGATATTAAAATTAAGTGGAATGAAATTCACCCATCAGTGCTCAAAGGGTTAGATCGTTACTTACACATGAAATATCAACCGAGCCTCAGTCATGCTTTCATTAGTTTTGTTTTTTAACAATTTTTTATAAGATGAAACTACTTTAATCCTTTCAGGGGCAAAGCATTTGTAGTCATAAAATACTAAAACGATGGAATGACATGAACAAATTTATTTGAAATAAACAAATTTGCAAGCAAATTTATTTGAAATGGTATAAACGTTTATTCCCACGTACACAACAAAAGGAAAATTTCTAATCTAAATTCTGGTGCCAATGTGGTATTTAGGAATTAAAATTTTGTGGACCAAAAATGGACCGCGGTTAACGGCTTGAGTAGATAATCAAAAAATTCTGCATTTTTAGAGAAGTGGTATCGATCCACAGTGAAATTTAGGTTTTCAACCACTTTCTATACTTAACCACTTCTTATACGAAAGCAGCTCGGGCAAGAATAGTTTGTTTGGTTCGTTATTCACCCCTTCGGGACGAGAGTCTTTTACAGAATATTTAATCTTTTATCACCTGTTTTTTAAAACAGAAATTTTTGCCTCATTGAATCGGGGAAATGCTCCAATTAAATAAGACAAAATTTACAATAAAATTTTACTGGTGAGAATAATCACTGATTCTGAGCAAATCACGCGGCACGAATACCGGTTGCTCGTCCCCAAGGGGTTAAAATCTATTGTATACCAGTTATTTTTATCTGTAATTTTTAGTTAAAAAATTGGCAACCCTTTTATTATTTTATAAGCCAAGTATTTTGGTATAGAAAAAGTGGTGTTTTCTTCTTATTGTTAGTTTAATGTATAAAAAAAAACTGTTAAGGGATTAAGTTGCACATAACAATGGGGTATTAATATTCAGAACAAATCCTATGTATTTCAACAATCGTCAGGCATTTATCTCGCGATTAACGTTCCAAAAGATAAAGTACGTGAATTTAAAATTGGTGGAGTTTAGTGCTCATAGATTTTGAAAATTCTTTTTCTAAAAAAGGCAGACCAGTCATTCCTTAACCCCTAACTGGAAACGTGCCGCCTGTGAGACGGTTGCGTTTACATATCTGCCCTTAATATTTTCTCTCTTTGACATTCAAAACGTATTTTTATGATGTTATATTAAAAAATTGGTCATGTTAATGCATTACTATTAAAGATTAAATGTTTAAGTTCACTATTTGGTAAATTATTAAGTTCTCTTTTGTGCACGGAATTTTCACGTTTCCCGTTAAGGGTTAATCTCGCCCTATTAATCTTGTCCTACATGAAAATTCCATGTCGTGGATCAATGACGTGATTATGCCACCAAAATTAAGAATTGGCGCCCCGCTCTGCTCGTCTCGTACCAAAATATGACGAGGCAGACTGAAATATATTTATTGTTATAATATGTACATTTAATGTGCCAAATTATTAAGCCGTAATTCGATGATGTTATTATACCACCAAAATTAAGAAATGGCGCGCCGCTATGCTCGTATCGTACCAAGATATGACTAGGTAAACTGAAATATTCTTATTGTACTGATATGTGCCTTTAATGAGCAAAAATATCAAGCTGTTACTCGATGACGTGATTATGCCGCCAAAATTAAGAATTGGCGCCCCGCTCTGCATATCGTCTACCAAGATATGACGAGGCAGACTAAAATATTCGTATTGTACTAATCGGTATGTTTAATGTGTTAAAATTTCAAGCCGTGACTCGATACTATTTTCAAAGTAGGGAATTTGCGCTCCATTCTTCATGCTTTGTACCAAGTTATACCAAATCAGTCATTTTCTCACGTACTGTTAATAAGCTTTTCGTAAACCCTCAATTGATTTTGAATGCGATTCTAAGTAATATATATTGCAATGTAATGTAAAATATTATGTTTATAGGGTTTCGATTGTACATATGACGTATTTTTTTGTTATAGATTTTAGTTTGCCGGGTGTTTTTACCATGATATGCTCAGGCTGCCAAAATATTCTTAAAAGTCTTTATTTTCCTTTAATTTGGCACCGGTTTCATTCCGCAAATCGATGACGTGATAGTGACGCCAAAATGACTAGTTGGCGCCCGCTGCTCTTCATATCATACAAAGAAATGTTGAGGCAGACCAGTCATTCCTTAATCTACTCCTAATAATCTTGTCATACATGAAGATTTCATGTCGTGACTCGATGACGTAATTATACCGCCAAAATTAAGATTTGGCGCCCAGCTCTGCCCGTCTCGTACCAAGATATGACGAGGCGGGCTGAAATATATTTATTGTTGCGATATGCACATTTAATGAGCCAAATTTTCCAGCAGTAACTCGGTGATGTGATTATACCACCAAAATTAAGAATTGGCGGCCCCCTCTGCTCGTCTCGTACCAAGATGTGAGGAGGCAGACTAAAATTTCCCTATTGCACTGATATGTGCCTTTAATATGCCAAAATTTCAATCTGTTACTCGATTACTTGATTATACCAGCAAAATTATGAATTGGCGCCCCGCTCTGTTTATCTCTCTCTGTCATATGATGACGAAGACTGAAATATTCGCATTTTACTAATCGGTATGTTTAATGTGACAAAATTTAAAGCCGTAACTCGATGATGTGACAGTACTATCAAAATAGGAAATGGTCGCTCCCCGTTTTTCTCACTTTGTATCAAATTATGCCGAATGAGTCATTTTCTCACGTTCTGTTTATAAGATTTTCCTTAACTCTTAATTCATCTTGAAAGTCGATTCGAATTAATATACATAGCAATGTAGTGTAAAATATTATGTTTAATGGGTTTCAATTGTACATTATGATGTATTTTTTTGTTATAGATTTTAGTCTGCCGGCGGTTTCTACCAGGAGAGGAGCAGGCAGACCAAAATATTTTTAAAAGGCTTTATTTTACCTTTAATTTGGCACTGGTTTCATCCTGTAACTCGATGACGTGATAGTGACTCCAAAATGATGAGTTTGCAACCGCTGCTACATATCGTACCAAGAAATGTAGAGGAAGACCAGTCGTTCCTTAATCTACTCCTAAAACTCTTGTCATGATTTCATCCCATAACACGGTGAAATAGTCAGTTGTGTCGCCGCCGCACGATATAATATGTATGCATCAAAATGTGCATGCGGAATTTGTGTTGGGCACCATTAATAAATAAATGTAATATTTGACTTTTTTTAATTAGAGCTTTTTTTGGTATTTCAGAATTAAAGAGAACTGTTTAAAAAATGTGGCGCGACAGAAATAAAATTTGTGTAAGGGACGCCGTCTCGAAAGGGTTAAGTAGGCTTTTATACTAACTGCAATTAACTGTCGAAAAATTTATTTAACTATACATCCAATGTTTTCGTATTTGCTAACGAGTGATTGATCACTACTTAGAAACAGAAGATGTCAGTGAAATATTTTCTTTCTGTTAATTGGTTTCCAATAAAGAGTTTTAGAATAGAAGTTGTGCTATTCATTGAATCCTGGGAAATGGAAATGAGCTTTTTGTTTTTTCATGTTACAATAAACATAAGATTTTCACGTTACTTAATGCTTAAGTTAATTTTGTTTTAAATTTAAATAACATTCTAAATACAATTAGATACAATTAGATTAGACTATTAGATACAAAATTATTACTAAAACAGAAAATTAAAAAATAAATGTTATCATATAAAATAGTTTTTTTTCCCTTTCAAGGGCGATGGTATGTTTACGAAACCACTTAATTGTAATTGCCAAATGCCACCATGGCACCAGAACTTTGGTATTATTTTTTTCCGTTTATTATGTATGTGAAAAATATCTTCTTCCCAAATAAATTTTTATGTAACTTCCGGTTTCATTAACTCATTTCAACCTTTTAGCAATGTAAGTACTTTGCTCCTGAAAGAGTTAAACAAGACTATTTGGAATTTCTTGATATTTCAGAGATAGATTTGCTTATTTAATACAATTTAGTAAGTACCTGATTACGCAATGAAAAAATACCCATTGTTGTAGCATTCTTTTTGTTGTGCATTGAGTTTGTAGATGATTCTTACTTTGTAAGTGCTATTATATTTAGTTAATATTATCTTACTTTCTGAATGCCTTATCATCGAGTGGTTTTAAACTTCCTTCTATAAAATACGATGCAATTTCTGAAAAGCGAAATATATATAAGAGGAGAAGTAATTCCATGTTGCTTTTTTATATATTGGAAAAATGGAAAAAATATCATTGTATTATTCAGGCATGTGATTTCCGAGTTTTTGCACACCAGTATATTCTTAGAGAAAATGATATTTCATTTAATCGAAACATTTTTGCGATTTAAGAGAACAACATTTTCTCTAAGAATATACTGGTGTGCAAAATCGCGGAAATCACATGCCTGATTATTATAACACATAAAAATAAAGTTGAATTCCGATTGTTTCTGAACATGATAAAATTATTTTAATTTTAACCCTATTCAGTTGCAATGTAGTTCTGTTACTAAAATGCTGACATCAACCAGAATTTACATACAAACTGATTTAGAACTAAATAAATGATTATCTGCACGTGAATTAGAATACAAAATTGTTTTTGAAATTTTCTTCGGAATTTGGGCAGTTGGTAATTAAAATGAGTTGGTATGAAAAATATACCACCAAGTTTACCAGTTTGATTTTTTTAATTCAAAAATTTTAAAATCATACCGGAAATTCTAAAAGTATAATTTTTACTCCAAGCCATCATGAAATGTCTATTATAAAATAAAGCAAAGAATAAGGTTCCCAACCATTATTGGTACGCGGCCCATCTTTAAGTAAAAAAAAAAGTAATTTATCAAATTACAACGACCATTTGGAAAACGATTTTTTCGAAGACTATAATTTAAGACGTAAAAATTCGCACGGAGTTGATCATACATTACGTACGCCATGAATTAAACATTAATAGTGTTATTACACGTAAAAATTGCAAGCCAACAAAATCGCCTGCGACCCGCCAGATTTCGTGAAACGTAAGTATTATCAACCTGAAACTTACGTAAATATACAAGCATTTCATTGGCTGTTCGGGAAAAGGCTTTTCCATTGTCAGATTTCCAAGAAATCTGACGGTCAATTTTAAATGAAATTTCATTCTTAAACTTCTAAGCATCCGACAATATTACTTTTTACACCGTCGGATAGGGAAAAAAATGTACTTTCAAATGCTATTTGTTTGAAAACTGTATTTCAATTTGTTTCTGAGTTATTAATTTTTTTGTAGTTTTTATTACTTTTTTGTCATAGTGGTAACATAAGTTATCCATCGTTGTTGAAATTAAAGGGGAATACAGATTAATGTATAGACCAATCAGAAAACGAATAAAATACAGATTAAACCAATGAAAACCTTCAGATATGCTTTTGATTTCCCATCCTGACGAGAACAATAACCATTTTTCTAAATGGTTAAAAAAAAAAATCGCGATCCATCCAATATGAGAATGTATCTAATATCAGCATGGGCATTATTGTATGACCTCTATAATAAGCTGTTGCTTTCCTATCCTACGAAAAATGCATTTTCGTGCGAAGGAAGCACTATCAACAAAATCAACACTACCATACTCACAATATGTGTAAGTGGATTAATAATTAAAACAACACCCATATTATAAAAATAATGAAAAATAGGTGTAATTATTATCAAAACACAACTTTACAACCAGTGAGATTTCTTGCACTGCTGCTAACCGATGAGGGCATCTATATTAGGGCTGGACGATATCAGAAATTTAATATTGCGATATATCAACGAGTTAATATCGATATTGGTGATATATCGCGATAACTACCTTAAACTGTGTAAGAATGGAAAAATTGCTAATTTCGAAAAAAAATGGAACAGTAGCAGCAATTTAAGTACCAACAGATGTAGATAGAAACGATTCAATGTTTTATACCTATATATATTCACATAGAATCATTAAAATATGTATATACATCTATGCAAAATAGAAATATTTTAGAAAAAGAAACCAATGTTTGATATCTGTTTGCACTTATACCATTTGTTACGTAGTATTTTTCTTTCAAAATAGTATGATTCCTTTTCTTCCTGCCCCACCAGTGGCTGAGAGGTTCTCCTCTCGAAGCTGGTAGACGGTAGGTGCTGGGTTCGATCCCAATCGCGCCCGTCGGCCTTATCGGTCGGAGTTTTCGTGGTTTTCTTCGAGCCATGGATTTCCATGCGTAAATGCGGGTTAAGTTCCCTTATAAAGACCCCCACGGAGGGCACTCTCCCCTCGGGCCTATATCCCTAGTGTAGATAATCGGCCGACAAAAATCAACCAACCAACCAACCTTTTCTTCCTACTTTATGGATTACTTTTATTAATAACATTTTAACTATTTAATTACTTCGCGTATAACTCAGAATGTTATTAAAAAAATAGAATAAGATATTCTTAAATTTAGGACAGTTACGATTTTTATGTAATTGAAATAAGTAAAAGCAGGGGGAAAAAACTAATATTAATTTAATACTACGTCATGCTAATATACTTGTAATTAAGTAGGTTTCAGTGGATAATAGATGCAGTAGACATGTTTTTTTTTTCAATCTTTCTCTAAGGAATGAATGCATTCTTAATCGAAAAAATTCACTGCATTTATATCTTCGTACCAATTTACTACAAATAAACAACATCGGAAACTTTTAAAAAATATATATATATATTCAAATCACATTTCAGAATAGTTTTATACTAGCTTAAATGCAGTTTTTTTATAAACATTCTTTTGAAGCTAAAATACCAAGACAGGATATGTTAAATTCATTCTAGAAAACTTAGCTCTAACAAAAATACAAGAAACGACACAGCAGAAAGAATATCAATACACAATATGAATAAGTATTGCATTCATTAGCATAGTAGGCGTTACAGACTGGGAAGTTCTTTTTAAAAGCAACGTATCATCACAGTGAACGAGTGTTTCGGCCTTGACTTTTCCCCGACTTGACGAGAAACAGTAAGTAGGTAACTATGATCACAGATCGCACAGAGGGTTTCGTTTAATATTCCTTTCAAAATACTTTATTCTTTAATTAATAAAGCCAAACTGATAATTTATAATTCTTAAATCCTTAAAAATCGCACATAAAACGGTTAAAAACGTAAATATTTTTTTCTTAAATTTGCGCCCCCCCCCCCCCCCAAATTTCTCGCGCCATTGTTTTAAAAACTTTTTATTGTGTGTTTTAAACTATCTGAAAGTTTCAAACAGATCGCCGTGTTAGATTTCCTAATTTAAATAAAATTGCGCTCTTTTAGTTCCACATTCCATCACCAGGGAGCACACTCTATTTTTAACAGAAATGTACTTGAACAAAACTCCGTTAAAAACCTATCCGTAGTAGATATATTAGACGAGAGGGTGACGGCCTAAAACAACAGTTTAAGATATTTTCTGAATTACTACTCGAAAATAGTGGTATTAACACTTATGAAATTTTTATATTGAACAAGTAGCATTTATCTCAGGACTCCATCAAAAAAACGCACATAAACGGGTTAAAAACGCTAAAGTTAAAATAAAAATTAAAGACAGCCCCCCTCTCCCCCGAAATTTCTCGCACCATTATTTTTAAAACTTTTTATTATATGTCTATCTTTCTTTTACTTTTTATTCTATGTCTGTATTATATATCTATCTTAAAGTTTCAAACAGATCTCCTTGTTAGATTTCCTAATTTAATTAAAATCACAGTCTGTTAGTTCCACATTCTACCACCAGGGAGCGCACTCTATTCTTAACAAAACTGTATCTGTAACGAAACTTATTTCTACAACTTAACCTTAGATACATTATTTGAGGGGGTGGCGGTCTTGAACACCAATTTATGATAGTTGCTGACACTACTATTCTAAAATAGTGATATAAACAATTATAAATTTTTTTATATCGAATATGTAGAATTCATCGCATCACGGCGTCAAAGAACCGCACGCAAAACTGTAGAGAACGCTGCAGTTTAAAAATGGTTTTAAGCAAGAATTTAAGATATTTGCTGAAATTACTATTCGAAAATAGTGGTATCAACAATTTTGAAATTTTTAAGTTCAATAAGTAAAATTAATGCTGTACTTTTATAAATGTGACACCATTCTGAACAACGATTTAAAAGCGATCGCAAAAAATTACATAAAATACACGAGTTAAAGACCGGAGGGGTAAATATAAGACTTTTTATAAAAAATTCTGATTTGTTGTGTGACCGCAAGCTGATAAATTGTTTTTACTCATTTTGAAATAAAATTTTCCAAATTTCCGGTGGGAATTCAGCATTACAGAAACACAATTGCTTGCCCCTCAAGTGGTTAATAAACGTTTGTAAATGCATCTTTTGGCTTCTTCCAAAACAAAATTTTATAAAAAAATTCTGCTGAATCGTTGTACAGATATCGTTGTATCTTACAACATATTTCACTCTAAAATATCGTCTGTTAACAAAGATTTCTTTGGGAGATCTCTTTATCTGTTTCTCTGAGGACATTGATATATTCGGCGGTATGTGAAACGAGGTAGAGAGAAGGAAGAAAAATGTGAATTTATTCACTCATGTAGTAACTTTAGCTCTTTCAGTTTGCGAGAAATGAGGACTTTTATTTGATGAATAAGACTTTTAAAAGTGTAGTACAGGATAAAATATGCTGAGCTATAAGGTAATCTAGTCCTGAGATGTGAACCATTTGAAAATGTCGAAAGCAAATTAACAAATATTAACATCAGAAATTTATTGACAATTTACCAGTTTTTGGGAAATCATTATCAACGCAGTATTGTATCTCAGAACTGTTTGCTGTATTAATTTAGGAAAGTCTAGAAGAAGTTTATTTAAGCGGTTCGGATATATGTTTCCCTTATTATCTCTTTATTCTAAAAAAAGTAACTACCGCTGTCACCGCCGCCGTGGTTTTGATTTTTTTGCGACCGGAGGTCTTTCTTCTTTAATATTAAGAAAAATATTGCATACAAAAATATTAAAATCGGTGGTATTATAGAGAAATGTTTGATAAACACGCTGATGGAGACAGTTTTCAAATCGAAGAATTATTTTTAAAGATATTTAATGCTAAAGTTGGAAAAAAATCGTTCCATTAAAAAAGTTTTATAGTAGCAAAAGGTATATGTGGAAATTTAATCATTTTTGGATCATTTTATACGTCTGAAGTTTCCGGTATGCAGACTGTATTTATTTTCTTATTTTGTCTCATTTTTCGAGGTTTTATTTCTATTTTAAATTCAAATTTTCAGCATTTCGAGATATATTTTTTACACACTAGGTCCTCTGCCCCCTACAAGCTACGCTCGTTCAGACACCGCAGACTGTAAAAGCACGCTAATTTGATCGGCTTTAAAAATATTTCGGAAGAGTGAATTATAATTTAAAAAACAGTGGCGAACTCCCTATAAACGGATTTCTATTCATTTCTCTTTGATTGGGAAATTTTAGGGCCAAATCAGCTGATTATCCCGTCGACCAATTTCTCCAAATTATATAAATCGCCAAACAACTCGTCAAATTATACAAATTGACGTAATTTTTATTTTAAATAACGAAAGAACAAATAAATTAGTTTAAAAAATTTAATAAAAATACAAATAAAACGTCCAAATAAATATAACTTGATGACGTAGACACATGTAACTTGCTTAAAGTCAAGTTAATGTGACATTTACGATCAACCATTATTGGCATTTAATCTTATAATTTGACGATAGATTTTTGGTCGACGGGATAACTAAGTAGTACCAAAGATACAATCGCTGTTTTCGTCTTTGATTAAGTAAAATCAGTTAAACATTTCAAAATAAGCTAATATAAAAGGAATTAAGTAAACAGAGTCTTTGTCTCCCGGTATTTTTTAACAAAGCGAAAAGAAAATTCTTTTAACTAAGACTTTTTAACCCTAGATCTACCGGGAATTTTATTCAAGTTTTAATAAAACGTTCTACACCAGAATTTTTATTTAAAACTATTTAACTTATTTATTTACCTTATTTTTGTCTGGTTTATATACTTAGTTTATTTTAAAGAAATTTCTGGTTTGAATGAATATTTTGTATGTACCTGTCGGGTCCAATGGACCCGTCTGGTAGACGGAGGGTTAAATGAATCGTTTTTAATCTGACGTAGTCATAGCTGCCAACTCTTCCGCTTTTTCAGACCAGAAAAATGTAATAGAAATGTTTGCCTTATTTAATCAGCAGAATACGGCGATTTTAAAAGGTAAAATTTACTGTAAAATTTTTGTGGTCTGAAAAAGCGTAAGATGTTGGCAGCTATGCGTAGTATTGAGCAAACTATTCTTTCTCTTTTTAATATTCACGTGAAAATACTTTTGTTAGAAATGAAATATTATTTGCGCTGTCCTAACAAAAATAGTTGAAAAGATCCTCTCAAAATATCAAATAAATGTCTAGAGCCATTTCCAAATTTAAACTGTTTTGCAATATTATTTTGTGTTCATTTTATGTAATAACTGTAATGTGAAGTAATTTCTCCTATTTAAGACTTCTAACGCATGTTAATGAATTTATTATTTTATAATATCCTTTCTCTTTTAAAATTCATGTGTAAATATAGTTTTTATGACGTAATTTTTAATAAGTTCCTGCTTTTTATACATAATTATTTAATTCTGATTCCAAAAGTTTTTTTTCTATCTATAATAGTCACGCGTAAATAAATTTTTAGTTTGAAGCAAACATTATTGTTTGCGCTGTTTATACAGTTGGCAACAGTTTAAATTAATACCCTTTTCTAAAATATGTAAAAAATATTTCTCGAAATGCTGAAAATTTGAATTTAAAATAGAAATAAAACCTCAAAAAATGCGCCAAATTAAAAAAAAAGAAATACAGTCTGCTCACCGGGAACTTCAAACGTATAAAATGATCTAGAAATGATTAAATCCCCATGTATAGATTTTGCTCCTATAAAACTTTTTTAGTGGAACAATTTTGTCCAACTTTAGCATTAAATATGTCTTAAAATAATTCTTCGATTTGAAAACTGTCTAGATCAGCGTGTTTATCAAACATTTCTGTATAATACCACCGATTTTCATATTTTTATATGCAATGTTTTTCATAATATTAACGGAGAAAGACCTCCGGTCGCAAAAAATTCAAAACCGGCGGCGGTGACAGCGGTAGTTACTTTTTTTTTTAGAATAGAGAAATTTTAGAAAATGATATTAATTTAAATTGTTGCCAACTGTATAATCAACGCAAACAATAATGTTTGCTTCAATTTAAAAATTTATTTACACGTGACTATTATAAACAGAAAAAACCTTACAAATTAGAATTAAATAATTACGTATAAAAAGCAAGAACTTATTAAAAATTACATCATTAAAACTATATTTACACGTGAATAAAAAAAAAAGAAAGTATGTTGTAAAATAATAAATTCTTGAACATGCGTTAGAAGACTTAAATGGGAGAAATTACGTCACATTACAGTTATTACCAGGGCCTGATTACCAATGGGGCACACTTACACCAATAAAGTTTAAAAGAAATGTTCGTCTTATCTAAACGACGTATTCATGTAAAATTTCTGCCATGAATGAGGCAAAATTTTCTGTTTCTTTTTACTGGTGGTAATGTGCCCCGTTGGTAATCAGGCCCTGGTTATTACATAAAATGAACAAAAAATAATATTGCAAAACAGTATAAATTTAGAAATTGCCGACACATTTATTTCATATTTTGAGATGATTCAACTATTTTCGTTAGGACAGCACAAATAATAATTCATTTCGAACAAAAGTATTTTCACGTGAATATTAAAAAGAAAAAGAATAGTTTGGTCAAAATTACGTCAGATTAAAAACGATACATATAAAATGCCTTATTTAAAACAAATTTATTTTCGCTTTGTTAAAAAATACCGGAACACCAAAGACTCTGTTTACTTAATTCATTTTATATTAGCTCATTTTCGAATTTTTCACTGATCTGATTTAATCAAAGACGAACACAGCCCGTGAACTGGAAGATCTCTACTGTCTTTTTAATTGTAATTCAGCCTGCTTTTTTTAAATCAAAGACAAATCAGCCATTGTATCTTTTAACAGAAGCTGATCTGGCTTTAAAATTCCCCAATCAAAGAAAAATGAATAGAAACCCGTTTATAAGTAGATAGCCCCTGTTTTTTAAATTATAATTCAATTTTCCGAAATCTTTTTAAAGCCGATGAAATTAGCGTGCTTTTAGAGACTGCGGTGTCTGAACGGGGGTTGGCGATCTTAGCTCGTAGGGGGCAAAGCCCCGTAGTATCATTAAATTTCTTAAAATACTAACTTAGGAATTTTTTTAGTTAATAATCAATGTATTTTTAAAAGAAAATAAAGCTATGTGAAATGTATAATATCGGTAACTACTGTGTTAATATTAAGGGAAAACAACTAAAATTCATTGACACCGTATCCGGAGCTATTCAGTATTTGACGTTTAAATAAAACTTATAAGAATTTAACTTAAAACATTGTCTAAAGGGAAAATCATTTTAATAAACAGCATTCTTCTATGTTACGAGGGTGGATCAAATTAATTTAAATACGTATACTTTTTTAATTAATTTTCACACAAAATAGCATTTTGGTCTACGATTTTAAATAAAGAGCTTTGTGAAAAAAAAATCTATGTGAAATCTATAATATAAGTAACTACTGTTTTAATATTAAGGGAATACAAGTAAAATTCTTTGACACCGTATCAGGAGCTATTCAGTATTTGACGTTTAAATAACACTAATAAGAATTTAACATAAGAAATTTTCTACAAAAAGAACCATTTTAACAAACACCATGCTTCTATGTCATAAAGGCAGATGTAATTAATTTAAATACGTATACTAATTAAATATATTTTCATCAAAATAGCATTTTGTGACCTACGATTAAAAAAAAGGGCTTTAAGAAAAATAAGCTATATGAAATCTATATTATAAGTAACTACTGTTTTAATATTAAGGACATACGATTAAAATTCATTGACACCGTATTAGGAACTATTCAGTATTTGACGTTTAAATAGCACTTATGGTTAATTCCATGAAAATTTTCTCATGTCTGTCACGCAGCTGAAAATCGCTATGCTTGTTGGCCACCGTTATTTTCGAAAAGTTTGCTTCGCGTTATTCAATTGATGAGATATCTCTGATAAAAAAAGTTTCATTTTTCCGTTCTAAAATACTGGTAGTGAATAAGCATAGTGATTTTCAGCTGTGTGACAGACATGACAAGTTTTCATGGAATTAGACTTATAAGAATTAACGCTTTGCGCTCGGCGTCACTTACACAAATTTTGTTCGATCGGCGCCACTTTTTAATAAGGAGTTTCTTTCAAACACACAATTTCAAGAATTCTCTGATTAAAGAAGGTACATTTTATTTTCCTTTATTACTGGTGCCAAAAACAAATTATGCAAAGAAAGATTATGTCTCCGCAGCGGAGCCCTCGAGTGGAAAGGGTTAAATCCTTTGAGTGGCAAGAAATTCTGCTTCTATAATGCCGAATTCACACCGGCATCTTCAAAAAATTTCATTGCCAAATAAAGAAAAGCAATTTTATGACCTTTGTTTTCCACCAGAATTAGAGATATAAAATGTAATACAATTTCTCTGGTGTAAATCTTCATTGATCGTAGGTGGAATAAAGCATATACCACCGCCCCTCAAGGAGTTAATATACAAAAAATAATTTCAGAATTTTTTTTTTTTTTTCTGATTTGAAATTTCAGAATAGTTTATGAAAAATACACATATATTAATTAAAAATCCATACATTGGTTAGATGAATAAATCTTTTATTTAAAAGAAAAAAAAGTGAAGTCCTGTACATTTTAGGAAATAATGCGATTTACTGAGTACGCTTTTAATGTGCAATAACGGACATGCGATAATGGCGATCATTTCTAAAAATATACTACAGACAATGCGGCCACGGGCGACTATTTTTATATTCAATTGAAATAAAAAAATTATTTTTAAACTATTTTTAAAAATTAATTTTTTTTTCAAAAATTTTCCTGCACTTATTGTTAACCCCTTGAGGGGCACCGGTATATATTATATACCACCTACGATTAATGAAGTTTTACACCAGAAAATTTTTATAACATTTTACTTTTTTAACTTTGGTGGAAAAAAAGGCCGCATAATTGCTTTTACTTATTTTGAAATAGAATTTTCCAAAGATTCCGGTGGGAATTCAGCATTTCACAAACGTAATTGCTTGCTCCTCAAGGGTTAAACTGGATGTGAAACATTTACATTTTCAGAAAGTGGCGTCTGATACAATTAAAAAATAGTCGTCATTAGCAGCCCTTTACAGGATAAGATGTGCTCAGCTGTATGCATGACGTGAGAAGAGATTGTCATGAATAATCGAAAGTGAATTAGCAAATATCAACTTTCGTTTTTTATTTATAATTCAGAAGAAGAAAGAAAATATTAGTTATATGATGATTTGCTATCGGAGGGGTGCGTTACTCAGCTTAACGGTTAGTATTAATTGCCAGAAAATCAGGATCACTCTATTTTCCATGGTACAATACGTTCTGGAAATTCCGTAGTTCATGGAATCTGAATTCACACCAGGATAGTTCCATGAACACTTGTAGTTTAAGTCACATGCTATGATTTTTTGCTACCAGTATTTTAGAACGTAAAAATGTGACTTATATTATCGAAGATATGTCATTAATTGAATAAGGCGAAGCATAGTTTTCAAAAGTAACGGTGGCCAACAAGCATAGCAGTTATCAGCTGTGTGACTCTTAACCCCTTAACGCTCGAATTACATTACGGTAGAATAATTCAAATTGCTTATTGGCACCACTTTTATGAAAAAGAAATATTCACCTTATTTAATGACAGTAAAAACGATACCAAAATATACCCAATTTCACTATTTTATAAAACTGGTGGAAATCAAACAATTTGAGTAAAAGACACAGCCCGAGAATATAACGGGAGCGAGAATTAACCCTAGAACTACTGGAAATTTTACTCAAGTTTTATAAAAACATTCTACACCAGAATTTTTACTTAAAACTATTTAATTTGTTTATTTAACTTATTATTGTCTGATTTATACATTTAGTTTATTTTGAAGAAATTTCTGGTTTGAATAAATATTTTGAATGTACATGTCGGGTCCATTGGACCCTTCTGGTAGACAGAGGGTTAAGGGGATACTACAAAAACCCATGGAACGAGCCACCAGAAAATTTCAGTATACATTTTGCTTTCTTTAAATACGAAATGTCTGCTTTGAAATAAATCATATATTGCTGTTTTAATGTTGTGGTGTGAATATCGAATATCGCAATTAAAAAAACACTAAGATTGAAACATTGTTGGTAGCATATATGTTGCCATGGGCATTAGAGGGTTAAGCCTGTTTCCGTTTATTCGAAATCATGACCAGTCAGTGTTGCTAGATCATAGCTCCCAACTTGTACGGATTTTTGTTACCATTGAAATTTAACAGAAATTTCTGCCTTATTTAATTATCAATATTCACTGCAATTTGAAGATTGAATTAGGCAAAATTTTCTATTAAATTTTAGTGGTAGCAAAAATCCGTACAAGTTGACATCTATGCCAAATAGTCGAAAAGGAATTTCCCCAATTTTTTGTGAAATTTTCACCCAAATCAATGTTTTTCTTTTAAAAAAAGTAAAGTAAAGTTTCTATTTTCTATTTTCCAGTATAAAAAATGTTTAACTCCTTTAAACTCAATCCCACCCCCTAAATCAAGCATGTTTTTGAAAAAAATTCCCATTGACAAAAAATAAACATTTAAACTTCACAGAATTTTTCATGCATATTCTCGGCGAATCGAAGAGAATGAGACAAACGTTTTACAGCAACAATTTCGGTTACACTTGTTTTTTAAATTGTTGCTAATCGATGATGCTAGCCTATCATTGCGTTAGCTCCGTCTACGCTTATACAGATAACCTTTTCAAGGTTTACAGCATATCTAATCAGCAGGGATTTGAATGAATCTGGCATGGGGTTATCATATTCTGTTTCTATCTGAATTAACATATGAAATTCTTTTTCAATATTTTGTTATCCCTACTAAAGTATCTAATCGTAATGCAACCTTAGTTGTATGGACCTTCGTAGTATCAATCACTGTACTTCATCAATAATAAAAGTAAAATAGCTGCTTTCCACATCTTTAATTAAATCTGTTTTAAATGCACGGAAAAACAAAATCGGATAAGTCCTGAAGATTTAGTAATGTGAAGGTATATTCCATTTAACCCTTTCAAGGGCAGGGCATTTCTACTCCAAAAATGTCCAAATAATTAATTCACACCGCAATTTGCGAACAAAAATATATGAAAATTATCAAAAGCTTTTTTTCACGTACATTATGAAATCGAAATTGTACGAAAAAATTATCGGTGACATATGGTAGTTTGAGCGTTAAAGTTAGGCGTTTGCACACTGCAAACGGCGCCCCTGACAGGATTAAGACAGCAGCTTTCATTCAAGTTTCTTATATCATAGCGACCTAGGGTGTCTGCTGCGTTCATTGAGCAATGTACAGTTATAAACGTAGCAATGTGATTGATTGTAATATGCAATTACGTGTTCAGCAAAAAGCTCTTCTGAAGCACTTCAGCATCTTCTGAAGCAGATTCCATGAAGCACAAATTAACCAGCCTCAAACAAACAAAGCTATAAAATTGTTTTTATTTCTGTTGTATAAATATATATTAATAAAATATATGCGTATATGTGTTTGTGTGTCAGTCTTCGATGAGTATAAATTTCTGTCGCACACAGGGATCTGGACATTTTTGTGGGGATAGTCCAAGGCAGGTCGTGATGCACCTGTGATACGGTGTAAGCCGCAATGTTGTAAACGATGAGCATGACCACAAGAACAATGATTGATATCTCCGAGTTCAGTATTTTATTTTCATTTTCCAAAACAAAATCGAGTTCGAAACAGTTCCTGTGTTGTGAGATGACTAAAAGTAAACTTTATAGGAAATTGTGGAAAAGATTCTTTAAGATTTCCCCTCAAAATGTAGATAGTTCCCAAACATTTCCCCGCGAGCAACTTGTCCCCAAAAATTTCCCTGGATGTTTAAACTCCCCCAAAATGGGGTAAATATCCCCAAACTGGCAGTTCTGTGCATGACAGTATGGGAATGGTGGGTGACTGTGTAGGGTTTCAAGGTCTTTTATGTATGAGAATATGTATACGTGTCATATTATTTTCAAAACTTTTACCTAAAGGCATACCTATGGCAAAACTATGGCTAAATCTGAACAATGTTTAACCTTCCTACCCTGAATGGGTGTAATTGACCCAATTCTATAATTCATTTCATTCGATTCGAAACAGACATTTTTTCGTAAAGTAAGATAAATAAAAAGCAACGAAAACTAATATAAATAAATACATTAAATAATTTTTTAAGAGAATTCTGATGCGAAATGTTTTTATTAAGGTTTAGTAAAATTTCAACAGGGTAGGAAAGTTAACAAAGGTCCTCTTTCTCGTTTTCAGGGTCTCTTTTCATCACCTTGTAGAAAGATATGTTTCCCAGATAAACTACTCTGGCAACGTTAAAAATTAATATTTCAGAGTCCATTTTTGAAATATCTAGAATACGTATACTGTAGAGGATATATCTCTCTTTCTTTGTTTATATCATTGGCATTTAACAACATCAAGCACTTTTTTCTTTGTTTGTATATCGGAAAATCTTTATGATGATCCTATATGAATTTATTTAAATATCCATAAATTATCCGCAATAATAAAAAAATGTTTTTATTTGAAAAAATGAATTACATTAAAAAAAAAATCCCATGTGATGTCACACTATATCTTGCCTTAGACATAGATATATTTGTCGACAATATTAAACGAGGCAGGTAAAGAAAGAAAAAAAATTATATATTAACAGAGGTATTGACATTAACTCTTTATTATTTCAGAAAATGAAGAGGTGATATTTGAAGAAGAAAACGTTTTAAAGTATATTACATTGAAATATGTGTTACAATATAATATACTTTACATACTTAATTTGCATGTGAACTATTCTTGTCGTGAGATGATACGTTTACACTGCAAATTCCCAGAACACAGTGAGAACACATTTGGAACACTTTGATTCAAACAAAGTGTTCCAGTTACCTTAATGTGTTCTGAAATGTGTTCCGAATGTGTTCCGCTATAAAGAAAGTGTTCCAACAGTGTTCCGAAAGTGTACCAAAAGTGTTCTGCTCAGGATCTAAACTTTGGAACACATTTGAGAACAGATTGAGAATACATTTGGGCACACTTGCGAAATCATCGTTTTCTTTATTGCAATGACGAGGATCATAAGGAGTCTTGATCGCAACCAGTACGGATTTCATGATCAGTTGGGTTAACGGGGTAAAACGTTATTTATTTATTTTTTTTTGCATGCATGCATGCATGTATATAGTGATTTTATCTTTTAAGGCACATAAATTCATGAAAACAAGAAAGACAAAAATAACTAATACATATTTAATAATAAATAATTAGCACTAGAACCGACGTTAGGGGTTATTTTAACCCCTGCTAAATTTGGTAATAATCGATTTGAACCAGAAATTGTTCCATACGATATATTATATGAATGAAGCACAAAAACATGTTAATTAAATAACTTAAAAATTTTAAATAAAAATTCTGGTGTGAAACACTTTTTTATAGAAATTGAGTAAAATACCTCGCGATTAGAGTGTTACTACATGTGTATATACATATTTACTACATGTGTATCAGCAAATATCTGCATTCCTAATTTACAGATTTCTCTGTCTGTATGATAAATATTTTCCAAAAAAATAATATCAGACAACTTTATTTCTTTTTCAGATATTGGAAAATCTTTATGATAAATCCGCATAATTTATTTAAACATCTGTAGATTATTCTTGATTAAAAAAGAGTTTAATGTGAATATTGTACACAACATCTTGTACCTTTCAAATTATCTGATTCTAAAATATGTGCTTAAAAAAATTCCCATGTAAGATCAATTTATTTCACGCCTTAGGAATTGATATATACGGCAATATGTTAATCCCTTGAGGGGCACCGGTATATATTATATACCACCTACGATTAATAAAGTTTTACACCAGAAAAAAATTATTAAATTTTACTTTTCTAACTTTGGTGGAAAAAAGCCATAAAATTGCTTTTACTTATTTTAAAAAAGAATTTTTCAAAGATTCCGGTGGAAATTCAGCATTTCACAAACGTAATTGCTTGCCCTTCAAGGGGTTAAAGGAGGTAGATAAAGGAAGAAAAATGTGCATATCTTAACTTATGTGATGACTTTAACTCTTTAGGATTTCAGAAAATGAAGGGGGATATTCGAGGAAGGAAATTTTACAAAGTATATCACTGGGTAAGCATGCGATGATACTGTTATGAATAATTTAATAAATGTGCGTCACTAAATTATCAGCATTCTTTATTTACTTTTTATAGCGTCTTTATACAACTATTGAAAAGATCTGTTTCCGATATAAATTTCTTTAACAGCTTTATAAATACACTACTTTATTCTAATTACATTCTAGGAAGACAACATGAAAATCCTTTTAAGCAATAACAACACTTTGACAGGTTCAATATTTTGAAATTTTTTTGTTAAGTCGGGAAACCGGTTCGAAAACATTATTGGTTTGCCACCCACCTTTAAGTAACCCATTTAGTATATTGTTCGGTGGCAGTTCGTCAGAAGGTTCACAATCACTTTTTTACCAGTATTTTAATAAAATAAAGTTTTACTTCATTAATCTTAGAATATTCCAAAATTAGATAATGTCAAATTAATAAACGAATTTTCTAATTGTAAAGAGGGCAGCGATGAGATTTCCGCGTTTTTTCACACCAGTATTTTGTTAGAGAAACGATATTTTATTTAATCTGAACATTTTTGCGATTTAATAGAACAACATTTTCTCTAAGAATATACTGGTTGCAAAAAAACGCGGAAATCTCATCAATGAAAGAGACTGTGAACCTCGTTGAGCCACCACTGATATCATTGTTCGTACGCCTTCTTAAATTTTGCAGAACTGAAATTTTTTCTGCACCAGTATTATCTTATAGAAAATCACTTCTTAAAAGAAGGCGAAATTTCGTGCGTTTAAATTAGAACTTTTTTTTTCTATAAAAAAGATACTGGTAGTTTACTGGAGAAATAACGACATCCTTACGAATCATGGATATGGTTGCATATGAGTATGGAAATTGTTGTTTGATCTCTATAAGCTGTCGGCCATTCTATCCTACGAAAAAGGGCAAATTTTCGTACGAAGGATACACTATCATCTAAGAAAGTTATTGGTCATCCCAGTGTGTGTAATTGCAGTAATAAATAAAACAACAGAGAATCTACACAGAAATTAAAAATAAGTTTAATTATTATAAAAACTTAACTTTGTAATCAGTGAGATTTCTAGTACTGGTGTTTATCGTTGAGGGCATCTATATCAGGATAAAAAAAGGTAAACTTTAACCTAAAGTCATATTCTACACGCAGTTTGTTTCTGTACTTGTCTTTCAAAAACTTGAAAGTAGTAAAAGCATGTTCATACAAGTATGTCGTGTTGAACCCTCATCAAGGAATTCAAAGCTGATTTAGATATTTCTGGATATTCTTATTGTATGTTCATCCAGAAAAAAACTTAGACATATCACCTTAAAAAACGTTATTTTAGGCTTTGTAAAATTGACTTTGGGCTATACTTTTTTAAACCCTTAACAGTTTCATTTTTTTACGCAATAAAATAATAATAAGGACAAAACACCTCTTTTCTCATTATTATCTACCTTGTATAATAGAAAAAAGCAGTCAATTAATAAATTAAAAATTATAGTTAAAATTTGTGGTATTCAAAAGATTTAGTAACAAAGTAAGCAAACTCTTCTTGCTCGAGCGGCGATCGTTCATAAGTGTTAATGGGTTACAGATCTTACAGAAAGTTCTCTCGGATCATATCTATCTATCAAGGGCCGAAATAAATATCTAAAGCAACCATGAGTTAGCTAATATTTTCCTTAGTCTAATTCCATGAGTACTTTTAGCGTAAGTCACATGCTACGATTTTTGACTATCAGTATTTTTAACCTTCCGTCTACCAGACGGGTCCATTGGACCCGACATGTACATTCAAAATATTTATTCAAACCAGAAATTTCTTCAAAACAAACTAAATGCATAAATCAGACAATAATAAGTTAAATAAACAAATTAAATAGTTTAAAGTAAAAATTCTGGTGTAGAATGTTTTTATAAAACTTGAGTAAAATTTCCGGTAGTTCTAGGGTTAAAACAGAAACACGTGACTTGTGTTATCGGATAGATCTCATTAATCGAATAATGCTAAGCAAACACTGCGAAAATAACGGTGGTCAAAAATCATAACGGTTATCAACTATGTGACTTACACTACAAGAACCCACGGAACTAGCCCTTACGAATGTGATATAACAGTAAATTGAAAATGCTGATCATATATACACTTCATTCTCAACTGCATTGGTTCATTGGTCATAGGAAACAAAAATAACTCCTAAAACTTACAATGTTAATTCGGAATTCCTAAATAACAAACCAGCTAGTACGTGGTAACACTGACCATCACTACTCTTATACAAGCACTTATCACTCGACTTGCTATTTTTTTCTAATTAAAATATTCTTTTTTCGATTTATCTTACAAATTTTGTAGACACCTGTCCTGAAGATAAGTTTTGTTCCAAACCTTGAAAAAAAAAACTAGCACGAATATTTTGTGCAGAATTATTTGTATTAAAAAAAACGGACTAATGGGAGACCAGTTTCTATGACTTGCTCAATATTATTTGAAGAAGTAAATTCTGAAAATATGGCACAGAATAAAAATGGGCTACGCTGTAAGCTATTTTTAACATTAGACGACGAGATTTTTCAGAATAATTCAAATGTGATTTTGCCCATTTCATCGACATTAATTTATTGATTTCCGAGAACTTTTAAATAATTATTCAAATTACATTTTCCAAAGATCTAGGATATATTTGTTTTACCAGCTTTGTCTGTGTTTCGGATGCTAAATTTTAAATATTTGTTTTAAATTTTTTTCCTGTTTGACAATTCAGATATGATGATTATATACTTTATTTAAAAATCCAAGAATTTTCTTAAATATAAGAGGGTTTCGTTTAAAAAATAAGACATGCTCTTGCGTCTTATAACTTATTTCACCGTCACATATGCATTTTTAAAAATATTTCATTAGATCACATTATCCAACTTCTTAACCCCTTGAAAGGCTGTGGGATATATTTTATCCCACATACGATTAATGAAGATTTGCACTAGAAAAAAATTATAAAATTTTACTTTTCTTACTTTAGTGGGAAAAAGTCGTAAAATTGATTTTCCTTATTTTGTAATAAATCTTTTTGCAGTTCCCGGTGTGATTTCGACATTACAGAAACACATTTACTTGCCACTCAAAGGGTTAAAAAATATACTTGTCTACATGTCAAATAAGTTTGAGAGAAGAAATAAGAAAAAGTGCATAGCATGACTGATGTGTTCGTGCTCAGCTTTCGAAAATTCTTGACATGGGATGAGATTCTTATGAATTAATGAAATATTAGAAATCATAATTTAACGTTATATGACATACGTGTAGAAATAAAATATTAGGTATCTTATATATGTTATATATGAAATGTGACTAGAACTTTTTAACCACTTGAAGAGCGGTGATGCAGCCATGACATCACCTAATTTTAATCCCTGATTGCTATATGGATACCAGAAATTTTCAATGAAAATTTCACTCTTATTAATTACTCGAAACTATACTTTTACTTGTTTACAAATAAATTTTCGTGTAAATACTGGTGTCATTCAATAATTTTAATATTTTACGAATACAAGTACCTTGCCCCTGATATGGTTGAGTTATCTGGAAATGATGCTATTTGATGGGAAAAAAAAAATATGTCACAAAAGATAAGATTTGCTGAGCTGAATTCTTGACAGGAGAAAAGAGAGTTAAACAATTCAAATGCTAATTATCAAATATACGCATTCGTAATTTGTTATTTTACATAATGAAATAAAATATTAGCTATCTCATGATTTATTTTTGAAGGATTCTTTCAATGTCCTCCTACTCGTTCCGTTTTTTGAATACCACAATTTTGGAAGAAAAACCTCGTTATATATTTTCGTATCAGTATTGTAGATACCTATCCTGAAGTTAACATTTCTACGACCAATTTTAGGACGAAAATATCTCTAAAGAATTACTGGTTTTCAAAAACAGACCGCTGAGAGCCCTGCTATCATCAACTGGGGGAAATCTGTTATAATTTTTAATTCAAACTACATTTTCGAAAATCGCAGAAAAAGTTTCGTTTGGCGGATATGTCTGAGGTTAAGTTATCACATATTAGACATTTTTACGAAGTACAAAGTGCAAACATTCTTTTTTCGATTTCGAAAAAGAGTTTGTGTAAATTATAGACACAAAATTTTATTATTATTTAAAATCCACAAAGTATATGTAACAAGAATGTTTTCATTCGAAAAAGTTTAGACATTTTCTTGTATTTTAGAACATTATTTACTCAGAAATATCAACCTACAAATATTTGCTTAAGAAACATATCTTTTTGCCGTATTCTTAAATATATTCCTATTATTGGCAATAAGTCAAACGAGACAGATAAAAAAGACGAAATAAAAATACTATCAATGATGTAGTGATTTAGTTGTTTAATAAAATGAAAAAATCGTGTTACATTATTAAATGTGTTATAAGACTATTACTAAGAATAATTACAATATATCTTTATTGCCAAATATCTGCTTCATAGCTGCCAATATGTCTGGATTTTTCTCACCACTAGAATATAATAGTAAATTTCACCGAAAACAATTACCAGAACGCAACAATGCCTAACGATCAAGCCAGGCAAAAATTTCAATTAAATTTTCGTCGTGTATACACAAAAAATTCTTTCAAGCTGACAGGTATAAATATTTGGTAATTTACGGATGCTTCGCACATTTGAGAAAGCATGTTATGTACCTTTTAGTTCGTATTCAGGGGTTCCATCAATAAACTAAGACCAATGTCAGACCACCGCCCCCTAAATAATAGGCCTGAGCGCTGGACCAAAAATGGCGGCTGCCGAAGGCGGATTTTTTTCAGCGTGTGTACGGTCCCTTAAATAATCGTACCAATAATTTTTTGAAGTTTTTTCCGCTTCATTTTTCTGAGAATAAACAAGGTAGGGAAATCTTTTATACAATACCGGTGTATACATTTAAGGGACCGTACCTACGCTAAAAAAAATCCGCCTTCGGCAGCCGCCATTTTTGTGTCATTTTTGTGTGAGCACTCAGGCCTAGTATTCAGGGGGCGGTGGTCAGACCAATGCTTGCGTATTATCCATTCACAATGCTATAGTATTGTGAATGCATAGTACGCAAGCGAAAAAGCAGCAAAAAAGACGCCCGTCTGACATTGGTCTAATACTGAATGGTTTGTTCTATTCGATAAAGTAAAAACTGGAACTGCACAATATTGAATTTCGATCTTAACTTCGCGAGATTTCTGTGATTTGAAGGAATATGCACATGCTCAAAAAATCCTTTTTTGAAATGTAAAGTTGTTGCAACAGAGATGATGGATTATCTCTATGATTTAGACCAGGGGTGTCAAACTGTGGCCCTCCGGATACCGCTAAAATTTTACAGTTATCTTTGCCTTATCTAATCGTCGAATTGCTGCGATTTAACTTGTCCACTATTTCTTTAAAATTTTAGTGGTAGCTGGCGGGCCACAGTTTGACACCCCTGATTTAGACAAAGCAACGCTTACATATAAGATAAATTTTAAAGTAAATTGTTAAACCGTTTTAGAAGAAAATCAAAGACTAACATATTTCGTGCATTAGTAAGATATAATGAATGGAACAATAAATTTTAAATCGCGGAAATTTCTTAAAGGGATTGGAATATAGATGAATTTGTATCATTCATATGTCATTAATTGCAGTAAATGGAGCACACAATGTTTCGTTTTTTAAATACTAGTGTTTCAGAAGAAAACATTTGATATTGTGGTTTTTTAAACCAGTTGGAGTAAAACAAACGAAAGCATATTTCTGCGAAATATGGGAAAGAAATCTAATATCGAATATTTTGCTTTGAATTAAGTGGTTCTCAAATAGAGGATAGAATGGGAGCTTTGCGTATAGAATGGAAAAATCAACAAAAATGGGAGGTGGCAGACTAAGTATAGTTTTTATCAGGGTCGCCAGCTTGGCCTCCATTGTTATTAAGAAATTTCGAGTTCATGCCAGAAATAAAAAATAGTATTTCATGCTTTATTTAATGGGATACATTTAGCGGTCACAAAAAAATACTTTTTTCAAATTCGAAATTGTATTTTGAATTTGAAATTTCGAATTAAAATTGGTGGCCAAACTGGTAACGCTGGTTTATACTGATTGCGAGTGAAGTAACTGAAGATATAGAAACAAAAAGACGGCCGTTGAATTTTTACATGAGATCTTGGCCTGATTAACGTCGAGGCAAACTTCAGACACTAAAAAAAAAAGTAGAATTTTTTTTTTTTTTTTTTTTTTTTTTTTTTTGTATTTATGACCGAGTTTCAGCCTGAATAAGGTCAAAGTCTCTAGTCAAATATTCTGCTTGAAGTTTTCCCAGGTGGTAATGAAATTCACTGACACTAACAGCAGATTTTTGTATGGTTTCACAATATACCGTATCCCCAGAAACAAACATCCACCAGTAAAAATGAATAGATATATTTGTATAATAATTGCAGATATTTTGCATGTACAAGTTGTTTACTCGAGGTTTCATCATATTGCGGATATGTCAATAAATTAATATTTATAGTTCCATGCCGTACACAAACTTCTTTTGTGAGAATTAGCTGTCTTCTTTAAAAATATGTATAAATGTATGAGCTACTTAACCCCTTGGGGACGAGCGACCGGTATTTGTGCCACGTAAGGTGTTCATAATCGGGGATTATTCTCACCAGTAAATTTTTATTGTAAACTTTGCTTAATTTAATCCAAGCATTTTCCCGATTCAATGAGGCAAAAATTTCTGTTTTAAAAAAACGGTGATTAAAGATTAAAATTTCTGTAAAAGACGCTCCTCCCCAAGGGGTTAATAAACATTCAACATAATTTTTCTATTTAATATGGAATTTGCATGATTAATAAATCGTTAGTAAATGTGGAATACGATAGTATCTACAAACTAAAGGATGAAAATGATTTGATTTAAAAAAATAATAATAAATAAATAAACTAAAATATCCATTTAAAAAATCTATTTTTTGGAGATCACTTCACACGTTTCCCTCGACATTGAAATATTCTTCTACAGATTAAACGAATTAGATAAAGTACGAAAAATTTGCATATTTTTACGGAACCCATACTATGTTATTCATAAATTAACTGCAACAAAATATGGAATACATCAATATCTGTGTGTCTTAGAACATTTTGTATTCTGAACTTGACTTTATCGATTTACGTTTTCAAGAAATGGAGATATTTTTGTGATGAATCAAATTTCTAAGAGTAAGATCAATGGAAAAATGTTATGAGCTATCCTTGGCTTGAAAGGAAACAGTTTTGAATAATTCAAAGGTTAATTAGCAAATATAAACTCCGAAAATATATTGATGCTTCGCATATCTGCGGGCCAATATTAGCATCTTTCGATTTGTTTTAGAAGGATCTTTTTTCAACCACCCTTGTGATTTATTATAAACATGATATTAAGTTTGAAAAATTTATGCAATACATAATTTATTCAAACAACGTTTTAGAAATGTTCAGAATTTTTTTTTTTTTTTTTTTTTTTTTTTTTTGTAATTGTCAATATCTTAAGGTTGCCACAAGCGACTGTTTTTTAATTCTATTTCGCACCATTTTTTGAAAAGAAAAAATATTTTTCATACTTTTTGACAATATTTGCAAGGGCAATATACTGAAAAATATGTTTTTTTGAAATAGTGGTGCAAACAGAATATAAAAATAGTTGCTGTGGCAGTACTGCTATCATTATATCTTTAACCCCTTGAGGGGCGGTGGGATAAAATATATTCCACCTAATTTAAACAAGGTTTTCACCAGAAAATTTTAACTAAATTTTATATTTTGAACGTTGGAGGAATATCGTTGAGAAATTGCTTTTCCTTATTTAAAAATAAAACTTTTCGATTATTCCGGTGAGAATGCAATATTTAGAGACATTTTTGCTTGTCCCTCAAAGGGTTAACGGCCGCATTAAAGTACGATTTAAAAATTCAAATTGTTTATTGGCACAACTCTTTTGAAAAAGAAATATTCACCGTATTTAATGATAAGTAAAATACTACCATAATAAAACCAATTACACTATTTTATAAAACAGGTGGGGATCAAGCAATCTGAATAATTTACACAGCCCGTGAATATCACAGGAGCGCTAAGGGGTTAAGTTTCTTAGCAAATAGTACTTCAATATTGTTTTGATATGTTTTTAATTTCATTTTTCTGTTTTAGACACTTTACAATGTATATATTTTTAATATAAACTGCTTCGAAATCAGCTAAAAAAAAAAAAACAAAAACCCACTCAAATACTTGATGGTTGGGGGACAACTTGATATTATTTCCTAAATGCCACATTTGCGCCGGAAGTTTGGAATAAAAAATTTATGCTTATTAAGTACGTGGCACTTATTTTCGAATAAATTTGTTTGTAAATTCTTGTGCCATGTAATTAATCATTTTAGCATTTTTACGAAAAGAAGTTACGAATGTGATAGGTTTTAAAACAAAAGTATTATAAAATTATTTTTTAACTAATGATAATAAACTAGATTACTGGAGAGTAAAAATATATTGTACTCTTGTCAACCCTTTCAGGGACAAAGTAATTCTATTGCGAAAATGTTGAAATTAATGACTGACACCGGAATTTGCAAACAAATTTCTTTATAAATATGAAAAAAATATATTTTACATATATAGTAAAGTGAAAATTTTTTTACCAAAATTCTGGTGCCATTGGGCATTTGGAAATTAAAATGAAGTGATTTCATAGATATACCACCGCCCTTCAAGGAGTTAAAAGTATTACAGAGAAAAATTTTAATCTAGAATATTCCATGATGTAACAAGTGCACAGCTCCAACTAATCTTTCGTAATACTAGGTTAATTTAGCCCAGGTTTAATAAGTTTCGCACCAGAATTTGTTTAAGCAAAAAATTAAGTAATCTACACTTACTGAACAGGTACTGAACAGGTAATCAGCATTGAGGGGTTTCCCAGCTGTTATCAGCTTAACACCCAGACTAGGAAATTAGAATGTCTTATGTTTTAATGAGCCATTGGGATAAAGTTAAACTGTAGCAATGCTACTATAAGAAAATAGAAGTTTACAAGAGAAAAATAAGAAAATTAAGGAAAAAAGGAATAAAAATAGATTTAAATTTAAGTAAAAACTTAAGAAGAAAGTAAGTTAACAATAAATCTTAAGAAAATTTACATGAGTCTTAAAGTAATTAAAGTCTAACTGTAGTTGTAGAACTACTATATGGAAATTGAAAGTTAAAGTTAGTACTGTTCAGTGAAACACTCACCAAGCAAGGGCAAGAAAAGCTAGGGTGGCAAGACCACAACATCCAACCAAAAAAAGGGACAATTCAGGGCCATACATTTTTTTATTATTTAAGTTTTTCTGTTTTTATGGTCTCTATGTTATATAGAGAATTTTTATTTTTTTTATTTTTTTTTTTTTTTATATTATAAGAAAAGCAAATAAAAAGAAAAAAGAGAAGGCAAAATTAGCGAGGAGAACTCAGATGTTACTGAGTGTCCATAATTATGGAAAACCTGGGCCGTTTCCGATGGTGGGGTTCAAAAGCGTCATAGTCCGGTAGCTCCGCTACAATTTCATTAGGGAGGTCAAAAATTTTTTCATAAAATTTTTTGGCTAAGTCGTCTATGCGTTTACGTAATGTAGTAGTTTTAAGGTCTCTACGGACCGTGGAGTTGCGAAGGTAACGAGATGCGTTACGGACAGTACGCAGGTTGGAATTGTGCAAGCGACTAAGGTTGTCCATAGTGGTCTTACAAGTGAAGCCCCAGACCGGACTGGCATAGGTGATGATGGGAAGGATGCATGAATTATAGAGGATTAATTTATTGTGAACAGACAAGGTTTTACTGTTAAGGAGAGGTTTTATAGAGTTAAAGGCTCCAGCGACTTTACCTCTGATGGAGAAAGTGTGTTTTTTCCAGGTTAGGCGGCGGTCCAGAATGACCCCAAGATACTTAGCTTGGTCTGACCAGGGGATAACAGTGTTGTTAATAATGATTCTGTTAGGGAGAATTATTTTGCGAGAGAAATATACTGCAGTAGTTTTAGTTTCGTTTATGACAACGCGCCAAAGCATGCACCAGTCCATGAAGTCATCAACATGAGTCTGTAGGTACCTGTAAAGAGTATACGGGTGGTGTGCCGAAGCGTAAATACAGGTGTCGTCCGCATAAAGAGCGAGGTGAGTGTGCAAGGAGCGTGGGATGTCGTTAAAGAAAATGTTAAATAAAAATGGGCCCAACACGCTCCCCTGAAGGATGCCCGCTAGGATAAGGAGAATAATAGATAGAATGTTGTTTATGCGGACTTGAAAAGAGCGGTCGCAAAGGTACGAATATATTAAATGTATAAGTCTGGGATGAAAACCGAGCTGAATTAATTTGTAAATGAGGCCCATATGCCAGACCTTGTCAAATGCCTTTGCGACATCAAGAAAGATGGCAGCTGCGGGAATTTTTGCATTGAGTTTCTCGCTGAGAAACTCAACAACCCTAAGAAGCTGGTGTTGTGTTGAGTGTTTTGGGCGAAAGCCGAACTGCTCGGGCATGAGAATGTTGTGCTGCTGAATGAACTCCTGCAACTGGGCACGAATGACACGTTCCACCACTTTACTGATAGAAGGTAGCAAGGAGATAGGTCTGTAATTAGTGGGGTCAGACAGGTTAGTTCCAGGTTTTGGAATAGGAGAGATTATAGAAAGTTTCCAGGGTTTAGGGAAGTAGTTATGTTTTAATATAGCGTTAGTGAGGTCAGTGATATAGATAATGAAATTAGGAGGAAGGTTTCTAAGAGCAGAGTTAGTAATTTTATCGTATCCTGGGGTTTTACGCTTTTTGAGTTTTTTGATAATATTGTGGATAACAATAGGTTGAATTTTAGGGGGAGGATCTTGAGGGGGGTTAGCCAAAAAATTCCGAACTGTCTCGTTAACATGATCAAGGTGAGCTTGGTTTGCAAGGGTAGGATTAGGAGAAAATTGGGTGGCATAAGAATTAGCAAGCATGTTAGCTTTTTCTTGGTCAGTATAAGCGGTAACATTATTAGATGTGAGGGGGGGGGGATGGAAGTGTAGTGTTTATTTAGTTTGCGTTTAAGAATCCAAAGAGAGTTGTCCTCGTAAGATAAAGTTTTGAGAAAGTTGTTCCAACTTTTCTGTTTCTCTTTATAAAGACTGTTTTTGATTTTATTGTTTAACCTATTGAGAAGAGGTTTAATGGAGGGGTCTCTTGAACTTTGAAAATGTCGCCGGAGCTGATTACGCTGTTTGATAAGGTTGTAAATATAACGGGGTGGGACAAAGGCAAAGTTATTTTTGAAGGTGTTAAATGTAGAAAAATTTTGAGCATTAGTGATATGGGAGTTTAGATGTTCAACAGCCGCATCAATGTCATCGGTATTATTAATATCAGGGAAGGTGATGTCCTGAGAGTTAAGGTAGTTAGTAAATTTATTCCAGTCAATAGCCACGGAAGGGGGGGGGGGAGAAAGAGGATTAATAATATCTATTTTAAAGCAGACAGGCAGGTGATCAGAGGAGAGGTCGTTAATAACTGTAGAGTAGATAGGGTAAGGAAGATTTTTGGAAAGAGCAAGATCAATGATAGAGTCCCGGGCGCCAGGCAATTTGGAAATGTGCGTTGGTCTGGGTGGTGCATGAAGATTTAATTTTAAGTTTTGGACTAAGTTGTGAAGAGAGGTACCCCGCCGAGAATTGCCATGGCAATTCCAGCGTCTGCTTTTGGCATTGTAATCGCCTACGAAAAAGCAGTGGTGATGTTGTGAAAAAAGCTGTGTAAGGCTATTAACAGGTAAGTTACCAGTGGGTGGAGCATAAATAGAAGCTAAATTAATATTGATATGAGGAAGTTTAAGATTGATACTGGTATACTCAAGATCATTATAGGTGTGGTTGTGCGATTGGTAGTGTGGAAGATGGTTCTTGATGTAGATAGCGGTACCTCCTCTGTGCGTACCATCCGCACGAGTTGTATGGAATAGCCTGTACCCAGGGATGTTAATGTTGAAGGTGGGGTTGAAAGTCTCTTGAAGGAAAATAACATCAACTTGAGGATGTTCGTGCATAAAGAGTTTAAGTTCATTAAATTTATTCTGCAGGGAGTTACAGTTCCAGGAAAGAAAAATAAGAGAGGAAAAAGTGGGAGAGGAATTACTCATCATTAAATGTGTTAAATTCCGTGGCTAAAGTTTCTATAGCACTCATAAGGATGAGTATTTTTTCTATTGGATCTTGTATATTTTTAGTTTGGTTAGCAATATTCTTGAAACATTGGATGAATTTGTTAAATTTTAGGAGTTCTTTCATCTCCTTGAAGGTCTTAAATATTTCTTTTAAGTCATTAGCATAATTAGAACTACTGGGTTGTTCTGGTGTTGCATTTTGAGTGTCATTTGGCTTATTTGGTGTAGTGTTTTCGGGGTTAGGGTCTTGGGAGGGAGAAGGGAGCGGAGTCGGGGCTTCCGTAGGTTTTTCTTCTGGTTTTTTGGCCTCTGGCTTACGGACATAGTTATATGTTGATAAGAGTTCCGCCATTGCGTTTGGAATGATTTTAGGGTTTTCTTTTCGGACGGTTTTGGGGTCCTGCTGTTTTTTATGAAACTGGGGGGTTTGGGGGCAACCACGGTAAGTAGCCACGTGCTCGCCATAACAATTTGAACATTTGGGGATGATCTTTCCAATTTTATTGCACTGGGGAGTTAAATGCTCTTCCGAGCATTTGGCGCATTTTGGCGGCAGGCGGCAAATCTCGCTGGAATGTCCAAATTTCTGGCAACGATAGCATTGCTTTACGATGTTGGTGCCTTTAAATCGCTCAATATCTACTTTAATGTAGCAAATTTCGTGAATTTGGTAGATTTCTTCGAATTTTTCACGTGGGAGGACATTGACGGCGTAGAGGGGCATAGGACGACCGGTCTTCCTACTTTTCATCATTGAGGCTCTATTGGCCACGAAATTATGTTCTTTAAGAGCTTCAATTATGACCTGGGGGTCGGTATATGGGGGGATTCCCCTAATGACGACTTTCCTGGGGCGCTGTTCCGCGGGGCTCAGGGTTGTATATGGAATTGTTTTAGAATCAAGATAGTCCTGTGTTTTTCGGAAATCTGCATCAGTTTTACAGTGGATTTTGAGTAATTCACCGTCTAATTTAATCAAGGGATTGCTGTCGTTGAGTTTTTTAATCTCACTAGCAAGCTCCGTCCACTTGCCTTGAAACTCAATATAGAAGGGGTGGATTTTTGGTTTTTTAGGGACTACTTCAGTATTGGAGCTACCGGCTGACACACCTTGAGAGGGCTCAGAAGAGTCCATGTTATTTTCGTCTAGGTATTTTTCAGATATACTAGCATACTTATTCTTTAAGGGGATATTAGATTTTAGATCATTTCTCCTACGTTTTAGTGAATTAGCGGGGGTGAATCCGTCATCTGAGTTCACCGCAATTGCCTTGAGTTTTGTTAATATGTCAATTAGATCATAGTCATGATCATAGATAAAAGTTTTAAACTCTCTTAGTTGACTTAATTTTAGGGGGTCAAATGGCTCATTGAACAAAAACATAAGATTATTGAGAAGATTACTCACGCTAGTCTTATGCTGAGGATTCGTCAGGTAGTCTTCTTTACTTAAAAGTCTCATTATGTAGTTGTCACAATCTTGCAGGAATTGCTGTACAATCATTCTTTGGACTTCATCCGCTACTCCGGGAAATTCCATCCACGCAGCAGCTAAATCAGATTTCTCCTCTCCATTCAGGATGCGGAGTGCATTGTCAGAAAATTTAAGCGGGTCCTCAGTACCCATTATTATCGTCGGTGAGCTCTCTATATTATACTACTATGATGCATCAAGTCCAGTAAACAGTCACCTATTCGTACGAACTAGTTTCTATTACGTGTCACTATCAGCACCACAACTCATGCGAAGATATTTGCAAAAGATCACGCAAGTTCTAAAAACATCGAACTGCGAATACGATCTCTTGAGAATAAAACGACCAGCAAGCAGTAACCACGTCTGTTCCATCCAAGAGGCACCAGTAGACTCTGAATCTACACTTCGAAACTGCAATGCAATGAATATTAAAATATTCATTAAATTTTTCTGGTTCAAAATTAAATTAAACGTTGAAATTAATCCACATATTACGGAAGACCAGTGGAAACCTGGCAGCTCATTACAATACTCATATGAGTATAAAAATTGTTTTTCCTTTGTAAAATTCGTACAAAATTATAGCCTCCACTATAAATATTTTTCATAATTGTTCTGTATAAAATGTAGATTTTTTCATTAATGTTAGGTGCTTAATGCAACATATAACGCTATTAAAAAATTATCGAAGGGAAAATCTTTCATTTGAAATAATGTATAAATATATTTGTATCTTACAACAAATGTAACACTGAAATATCTTTTAAAAAATATATATTTGTATCACTTTATCTCATTCCCTCTGGATATTTGTGAATACAGCGGCTCATTAGACGACGTAGATAAATGAATAACAATGTGCACCTCTTTGCTGGTGTAATGACAAAAACTGCTTAAAGGGACAAGAAATGTTTGAAATTGATTGACGAAAATTGACTGATGGTGGATTAGGAAGCCTGTAATTAATTTAGACTGCTGCTTCTCTTCCCGTATAGTTATTTATGTTTTAGAGAAAAGAACAAAATATATTTGATACATTAAAAAAAATAACAAATCCTTTAATTTTGTATGACAAAATTAATCGTTCGAAATAAGTTTATGCACGATTTTGAATTTCATGTCCCGTATATTTCAGTCGTCATAACTTCTTTGCATTACGTTTTACGGTGTCCCTCGATTATGCCTAAAAGACAAACAAATAAGTGTTAATATTTTTTTTTTAATTATTAAATACCGAAACATTAACCCCTTAATTCTCGCTCCCGTGATATTCACGGGCTGTGACTTTTATTCAGTTTATTCAGACTTGTTTGATTCCTACCAGTTTTATAGAATAATGTAATTCGCTTTACTGTGGTATTATTTTACCCGTCAATAAATAAGGTGACCATTTCTTTTTCAAAAAAGAGGTGCCAACAACCAATTTTAATTCTTAAATCGTAATTTAATGCGACTGTTAAGGGGTTAATCTGTAATCTAGCATCAACGATTACTGACCTAATCTAGTTTCAACTGCATCATTTGAATTCCAGTCTTTCGCCGTCATTCACCTCGCGTAATTCGAATAAACATTTTTTTTTATTTTAGCGGTATTCATATAAGTATAATCTCTTTTTTCAGTTGGTAAAATTATCCCTGTTTTCGCCTTAGTTAATAAGTCATTAAGTAAGGCGAATTTTACGATTTCCAAAAAGTGGTGCTAATCAAGGAATCTGAATTTTTAAAAAAATAGCCCATTGGTAACACTGAGAATAATGGTGATGAAAATTTGGTATTTACATAAAACAGAAAAACTACCCATATGTTTTTTTATGTTAAAAAATATTTTAAAATAAAAATATATTTTGTACGAAAAGACCAGGAACTGCATTTTACTATAGCAATCAATGGATATGCAACGTTTGTACTTGTCGCAGTAAAAAGTGCACTCCGCAACAAACACCGTTTGAATCATCTCGACCAAGTTTCTTAAACTGTGTGAAATTTATTTAAAGTTGATTTGAAAAAAAAATAACATCAATTTAATGATGTGAAAAGCATTTAGAAATCTAACCTTCTAGAGTAATACGAGGTGTAGCTATTGATTTCTAGGACTGTAGCAATAACTATTAGAATTGAAAACTCGTCTGTTTGTTAACCTTTTCTTGGGCAAGGTACTTCTATTCACAAAATACTGAAATGAGTGAGCGGCACCAGGATTTACAAACAAATTTATTTCAAAATAAGAAAAAGCTTCCATTCAATCGTTTTACTTCCTTGTGTTGAAACACGCATGCACAAGTTCGCTGTCGAAGTATTTTTGTTGAAACGAAGGGGTAGAGAACAGTGTTTGTGCATCTGGCGGCCTTTTTATTTAGAAATATTGAATTCACACCAGAAAATTTTGAATAGCAATTTTCTTTTACTTTATTTATGGAACATCAGTCATCATATAATGCAAAAATAACTATTGAAACTTACAGGTGAGAATTTGGAATGCTTAAATAAAAAATCAGTCAGATACGGCAACACTGGAGAGAATAAACATTATTATTTTTTTTAATTGGGAAAACAGTGCTAGTGAAATACGTAAATTTTGCAACAAGTGTACCATGTTGACATATTAACATATTCTCGATTTTTTTTATTTTTTCGACGATTTTTGGATATTGATAACATGAAAGGAAACGTGACGTCCGAAATCAGGAGGATTCACAAAGATGACTTTGCTAGTTGTTTCAAACAATTCTACATTTGTGCGCAAATATGCATTACGTGAGACGGAACATTCTTCGAAACATATTAACCCTTTCTTCTTTTAATTCCAAAACTGATAAGTGGCACGAAGACTATTTTAATAAAATTTCGCTTTTATGATGAAAGTGCAAATTAGCGGGTTTTTATTTTAAAAGAAATTCGTTTTAATATTCTGGTGACAGTCAATTATTTTATTAGCTTACGAACAGAATTCTCCTGCCCCTGAAAGGGTTAAACTGTTATGTGCTCTACATTCATATTTCAGAAGTCGTTTCACCCGTCCTGGAAACCAATGACCACACATTGTATATTGGGATAATGGTAAAAATTTTAGGTCCTTGCCACCCTCTTTCAAGGGCGATGGGAAATATTATTATATACTCCTAATTTTAATCAATATTTACACCAGAAAATATTGACTGAGTTTTACTTATGATGATTCGTTATGATGATTCGTATGCACATATTTTTATTTCTTTGGAGAAAGGTCTTTACAGCGAAAAAAAAGCAAGCAACTACAAATCACTGACTATTTTAGTATATTAAAACAATGAGGATTAATTAAAATGACTGTGTATTTCTTTTTAAATTTGTGTGATTTTGATTTTTTTTTAAATGAAACTTCTGAATAACACCCACCTCTGAAAAGCGGCCTCTTTTCATCGGTCCCACGGGTAATCGTAATTCAGATGTTACACTGTATAATATATGCGATGAAAGTTTTAGTTCCTTTCATAGAAGTTTATAATTAAATCCCGGAGTCATTCAATCAACGACGTACTTTTCTACTGAAATGGCTAAGGTTAGTTCATGAGTACTTGTAGTGTATGTCACATGCTACGATTTTTGGCTACCAGTATTTTAGAATGGAAAAATGTGACTTATTTTATCGGATATATCTCATGAATTGAATAAGGCGAAGCAAACTTTTTGAACAAAACGGTAGCCAACAAGCATATCAGTTAGCAGCTATGTGAATTACACTACAAAAGACAATGTAACTAGCCTTAGAAGGATATTTTAGAATATTTGGGGAAAAAAATACTTTATCGCATACGTGTATGTTTCTGTTATCTTTAAATGATTATGAATCATAATTTCCTCATTTCTTTCGTTTTTTACAATGTTAATGGAAAAGTTTTTGAGATTTGTTGAAATAAAAGATATAAAATACATTTTATTAGTAAAGAAAAGCATTTAAAAATTATTGGGAAGTTTTATATTGCATTGAAACAAATATATAAACTGTATAATGCAATGCTTTTTACTAAATAAGTTTTTTAAAAAAGGAAGTTCTGATTAATTTATATACATTTTATAGAAAACGGTAAAATTTTATGCTGTGTTGTTACCATTAAAACGTAATAAAAATTTGAGCAAGATTTTTTCGTAATTAAATGTAGAAAACAATTACTATTAAAGTAGTAGGAAAATCACATGCCAGCTATGTAAAAATATTTCTGAGGAAAATTATGTTCTGTGACTTCCTAAATGCATTGATTTATTCGGCGTCATATTAAACAAGACAGGCGAAGATGGAAAAATGTGAAAAGCTTGACAGATGTACTGGTTTTACGTCTTCAAAGTCCATGAAATGAAGGGATATCTTTCATAAAGAAAAGTTCTAAAAGTATGATATATAAGATTCAGTTAGCTGTCAAGTTTTCTTAGTGAGAATTCAGACCTTTATGAATAATTCAGAAGCGAATTAGCTATCATAAGCTTTGGAAACTTATTGACGGAAATTAGTAACTCTGTTATTCAGTGTTGACAGTGTTCTACTTTCTTTTAAATCATATTTCTTGGAAACTCCTTTCATCTTAATTAAAATTCGTATAAAACACAAATAAAATGTACTGAAATTGCTTTTAGGTGCTTATATGTAATATAAAATTATTTAAAATAGATACAAATGTATTAAAAATGAAATTTGTTAAAAATTTTGTAAAAAAATTTAATATCTTCTCCAGGGTTCGTACGAGTTCCTTTATTTTCAAGGCCAAATATCAGAATTATTTTACAGAAATATAAATTTCTTTTAAACGGACGAAATTCCGCTTTATTTCAGAAGAGTTTTTCCATAAAAAAATAATGGTACCGAAGAATTTCTTAGTCGGGAAATGCTCAAGCACCCGTACGAACCCTGCCTCTTCTCTCAACTTATCTTCCAATACTCCCTTAAATTACATTGTTCTCTCCTTGATGAATCAGCACAAAGAGAAATACCAGATTTAAGTAACCGCTGACGAGGCAATGTGAATTTGGCCGAAAACTTTTAGGTATGTTTATTTGGTTTCTAATGTATTTTAATGTATTTGAAATAATTTCTTAATATATATATATATATATATATGTATGTAATAACAAAATTTTTTCGCCATTTATCTTAGATACTGTATTTCAAATTCTTATAATATCTAGCCTTTTTACCTGCCTTTTAATACTATCTTACATATCTATTATATTTTAATCCGCATGCCTTTAATTCAGCGCATTCTTTTATTCCTTGTTCTCAAAACCTTAATCTATTAATTGTTACACTTCTTTGTAAAAACCCACTAATTTATTTTATTCTTTCGTATTTTCAGATATTAAATTCTTATTTATTTCGAATGTTTATTAATACCATTTTTATTTTTATTGCAATATTATTCGATTTCCCATGAGTCATTGTGACAGCTTTGGCGCGCTAGTTTGTTTTCCTTTTAAAGATTCCGCAGTTAGGTAAAGAGTCTTGTATTTACGTCAGGCTTCCCCTCATCCTTCCTGGATTTTCGCCCTATCGCTTGTGCAGCCGCTCCTCTCATGCCTCCCCTCTTACTCTGGGTTGGCTGGTGCCGTGTACCGTTCCGCGTGCTTTTTCATACTTATACCCTTGCATTGACTTGAGAGAGTAGATTTGTACGGTTTTTCTCTTGCTTTTAAAACCTATGTCACTTGGAGAGTTGTACCGTGCAGTCCCAATGTAGCATCTAATCAACTAACACCTTTAGGTATATAATTAAAACGTTACACATTCCGAATATGGGTGAAGCATTGATGGAACTGTGATCCTCTACATGTCATCTAATAAAATCTTTGATGAATAGTACGGCTTCTTTTATTATTTCCGGGAAAACACCCAAGGATTTGTGCTCTGCCCTTCCACTCTGACCATGATTATGAAGCAACATTTTATTTTCGAGTTGATTATAATGACAGGTGTATTTTCACTGCTGATTTTCGACATGTGTTAGCCTACATACATACATGTTCATACATATATATATATCGTCGGTGCCATGTCAAACTAACCAATATGAAAACAGTGAACTACTTTTTTCAAAATGCAGATTTTTGGATTGACACCACTTTTTTGAAATAGTGAAATTCGCCTTATTTAACGTTATTTAATGACATATTAATTAAAGCGAAAACAAGAGGAGTTTTCCCATTTCAAAAAATTGGTGCCAATCAAGAAATCTGAATTTTAAAAAGAGTAGCCCACAGTTTTCACTTTGGATAATTTGACATGGTACCGACGATATATATGCACTTAAACACAATTTTAGTACATTTTATTTATGCTTTATTGGAATCTTAATTATTTATTCAAGAGGGATTTATCACTAGAATTTAACATTCCTCTCATAACATCTGTGAACTTGTATGGTTTTCTTGTACATTTAACATTTAACCCCTTGGGGACAAGCGTCTTTTACAGAATTTTTAATATTTTATGACCGGTTTTTTAAAACAGAAATTTTGGCCTAAATCAATCGAGAAAATGTCCTTATTAAATAAGGCAAATTTTACAATAAAAATTAACGGGTGGGAATAATCAACGATTCTGAGAACATTTCTGTAAGTCTGGTCTTTTCGTTATGCAACACAATTCTCAGGAAAACATGCAAAATAATAATAATATTAATAATAATATGAATATGAATAATATGAATAGAAATAAAAAATAAAATAAGATATTTCATAATTTTCAAAATTGTAAGAATAAATAGGTTTTAAAACATTCTTTTTTTTTTTTTCAAAAAACAATATATATGTATATATATAATAAAATAAGTAAATAAATAACTCAAAATTCACCACAAAATTTTAATTTTTCTTTCATTGAATTATTTTTCTTCTTAAAGCCATTTGATAATGTATCAAAAAGGTATTATATAACACTGAAATAAAGAAAAGGATCAAAGGGTAACACGTTTTTCTTTTAAGAAATTGTAACCAAAACTTACAGGGCTTTATACAAAACTACGAAAAACGGATTAATCTGATTTATTACTGAGCAAATACGGAAAGAATCCTATATCTCACAACATATTACTCTCTAAATTAACTACTTTTAAAATATCATTCCTTGTAAGATCACTTTATCAGATTCCCCAAGGACATTGATATACTCGACACACGTCATTTTAAACGAGATAGATAAAGCAAGCAAAATTGTGAATATCTTCACTGAAGCAAGGAATTTGAATTGTCTATTTTTGCAGGAAATGAAGAGGTTTATTCTTTGAAGCAAACTACTAAAACTAAGATTCAAGATAACACGTGATGACATTTTAATTGTTCTTGGCATGAAAAGATGCAATCAGAAATAATTCAAATGTGAATCAGCAAATAGCATGTTCCTTAATTATTGATATTTCAGAAATTTGAGAAAAAATATTCGCTCTTCCATCGTTGCTTTTCGAGAATACAGCAAAATCGACCAACTTGATTTATTGTTGTACTTGTTAGATGGAAAGTGCACATACATATAAAAAATAGATCACTGAATTAGCAAAAATCATACGTTTAAAATAATTTTTTTACATAATTATTTTTATTTCTTTCACTCTTTTCTTTTGAATAGAATGAAGGATATTTGCATGTTGTATAGCGTTCTCAGTGAAAACGAATTTCATGAATTTGTAGATTAACCCCTTGGGGACGAGCCGTATACGTGCCGCATGAAACCCTCAGAATCCTCGTTTTTTCTCACCAGTAAAATTTTACTGTAAAATTTGCCTTATTTAATCAGCGCAT
This sequence comes from Maratus speciosus, assembly GCA_963932465.1. Lineage (NCBI taxonomy): Eukaryota > Metazoa > Arthropoda > Arachnida > Araneae > Salticidae > Maratus > Maratus speciosus. The sequence goes on from OZ010794.1 coordinate 217,051,601, forward strand.
TTTCTCGATTCAAGAAGGCACAAATTTCTGTTTTTAAAAAACGGTGACGAAAGATTAAAATTTTCGTAAAAGGCTCCCGTCCCGAAGGGGTTAAAAAAAACAGCGCGTTATCTTAGTTGTCCTAATGATCTACTAAATAAGGATGTATATGTATATGCTCTTACGCCTCCTTAATATAATGGCTTTCAAAATTTCATCAATAAAGGTACTTGTACGCAAAAAAACACTTTATTGAAATATTATAAACTTAACATTCCCTCATGTAATGTACCGTACTGCAATGCCTGTAACATTCAGGTTTGCAACAGATCAGGAAATATTTCAGAAAAATCACAGTATTTTCTTATTGAAAAACTTATCTTAAATAAATGGAAGTTTCGAGCGATTAACCCCTTTAGGGGAAAGCAATTACGTTTGTGAAATGCTGAATTCCCACCGGAAATTTAGAAAAATAAAATTTCAAAATAAGGAAACGCAATTTTCCGACATTTTTTTCCATCAAAGTTAGAAAAGTAAAATTTTATAAAAATTTTCCGGTGCAAATCTTAATTAATCGTAGGTGGTATAAAATATATCTCACCCCCCCCCCTCAAGGGGTTAAGTATGATGGATTTTTCATTATAGAAATATAGTGGTTTTCCGAAAAAATTCCTGACCCGTACCAATCCTGTATATTGCAATGTATTGTATAATGTATTATTTGAAACAGGTAAATAGAGTGTGACTTTTAGCAGATAATCAATTAAACTCCCTTTCAGGATTTTTTATGATATAATTTACCCGGCTTTCGAATATATTTATTTATTAATTTATTTATACAAATTCCAGACAAGAGTTTCACTTTCTTTTCAATACCAGAATTCGTGAAGAATAACTTACCAGATAGGTTTCAAAATATCTTCCGCGTAGGTTGACACAATTTTTTTTATTAAGAATTTTAAAAGAGAATATTTCTTTGAAAAAAGTGCCATCGAAATAATTAACAAAGTTGGAACCCTGTATATAGATATCAACTTTTGTAACATACAGTATCATTCATCCATTTATTATGTGGCAATTGCGTATTTTGTGTCATATTTCATATATATGTATATATATATATATATTATATACCTGTCTCTGTGAGTAAGGCATATACATATATCAATTGGTATGATCAAGAAATAAAATAAAACTAAACCGCATAATAAAAACAGTTTTTTTAATTGTATGCATGATTAAACACTATGAAATCGTAAAAACACAAAAAATACATCATAAAATTCACTGAATGATTATAAAAACTAAATCACTAAAGCACTATGCCGCAGTCACCAATTCACTAATTCGCTGTAAGAATCCTCTTCCTATCATTCATTCTATTTGTATCCTGTTTGATGTATTCCTACCAAAAAGTCACTGTACAATCCTCTAATCAATTCACTATAAACGTAAACTATAAAGTTAAATTATAAAATTTAAAGATACCGACAATAACTGTTTATTTTCAACTATACAAACAAACTCTTATGAAATTATATGCTTTTGATTGTTTTAAAATACATTTTCACATATTTTATGTAAAATGAATTTTTATAATGTTGGAATTCAATAACTTGCTGTTTGGTGCGAAGTTTCTAAATTGGAGCAGCGACAGTATAGTTAATTATTCTTAACTTCTCCTATTAATTTATCCCAATACGTGTGAAAAGCAGTTTTATCAACTCCCTTGTGTATGATTTATTGTATTTTCGTCACTTGCAGGTCTCAAGATTAAATTTCACAAATAGTGAGAGAGAATGTACTAAATGCAGTAAGTAGGAAGGGAAGCCGTCAGTTAAATTTTATAGATTACTTCTCGTGCATGAAAAGCTATATGATGTTAAAATAAATATAAGAGATTTATGATGTTGAAATGAATTTTTAAAAGGTTGTATAGAATGGAATTTTGCGGATCTTTTTTTATATATTTAAATAAATCCTTTTGTTACTATTAAGTCACAAAAATAAATTAAAGAGTCACAAAAATAAATAAATTACAACCTGCATAGTAATGCGTGCTTGCTCCTAATTTTTTCGGTTCTGGCGTCCTGTTAATAGGACATGGCTTTTAATAGGGTAGTATTTTACCTTTATAAATATTTTGATATTATCTGTATGGGGTAATGATAGTATGCGGCTATGTATTTTTTATTATGCATTCATTTATGTTCCCTCATTTAGTAATGATAATAATAATAATTTATTTATCTTTACACGGACATTTGACACAGGTTGAGCACGTTTAGTACTTAACTGTCGCTTTTTTTTTACACCATAACAAAAAACAGGGAGTCAACACTACTTTTTAAGTACATCCTGGAGAGCTCCCCAGGAAGTCCCTATCGTTCCTCCCCAGGAGGATCTGAGGAAGATTTAAGGATCAGAAATTGGGAGGACTTTAGGAGACTTCAATGTCACAAGTGTATGCTTTAAAACCCTCCTCAGGAAGTGCATGGGAAGCAATTTTGGAGGAAGTTGGGATATTTCAAGGTCATAAAAACTCCCCGGAAAATTTATGGGATGTATCACAGGGAAGAGTTTGGGATGCTTCAAGGTTATAGAAACCTGCGAATCGTTCACAGGAGGATTTCAGGATGAATATGGGAGGCAGCAATAAAGGAATTTTGAATACTTAATCGTGGCAGATATATAGGCTGATATCAGCCTATCTGCAATTAAATATAGTGTGCAAGATATTAAAAAAAAAAACTTTCTTTTTAAAAGTGCAAAAAAAGATGTGCTACTTTGGGCTAGGAAAAGTTCTTTCAAACGGTCTTATGCATTTTTTAATTTTATTTTATTTTTACTTTAATGTATTGTTACTGCAGATGAACAAATTTAACACAAAAAGGTTTTTATTTTAAATTTTGAGGAAGGAGAGTGTTATGTATTACATTATACGCTTTTTTTAACTGTATTTTCAGTCTTGCATATTTCTTTTAAAAACTGCAGCAAATTTTAAAAGGTGGCAGAGCTCACTATAATAGAAAATGTTTATGTATAAGGAAAAAGGGTCATTTATTTAGAAAGAAATACAGGATGTTACACTCTTTATAATGTTAAGACTTTCAGTTGACTAACCTTGTTGCTTAAAAAGAAAAAGTTAATTAAAAAACCCCTCACTTTCAGAAAGATATTTTGTGTTTTTAAAAGAAATTTTCAAAGGTAAAGTTATTTCGAAGCTTTTTAAATTTTGATGAATTAATGATTGTTTTTTACATGGCAGCTGCATTTAGCTTTCTTTCAATTCCATTTTAATTTCTACTTTCTGTTTTCTTTTTATTCTAATTATACCAGAGGCAGAGTGGCATCACCCAATTTTAGTTGCCAGTACAGCAAGCTTGTATAACACAGATATCAAAACTAAATGTGAAACATCAATATCAAACTAATTGCTAAAATTTTTGCATATTTTATCAGAATTGATTTAATAGAATCGGAACATAAATTAATTGTAAAACACTACCTAATCCCGTTTTTTTTAAGTAAAAGAATTTATAATTTTTGTTCTTAATAGCACATACGAAACATTTAAAGTCAAAGTGGTACATGTCACATTTTCTTAAATACTCTAAAATGAAAATCTAGAGAAGTTGCCCTTAAGCCCTACAATGCTTTCTAAAGGGATGTTTTTGTTTTGATGGCAAATTTACTTACCATCCTATACTAATATTCCTTTGTATCTCCCAGATCGGTGAAAGTAGCTAATTTTGTGTGCATGGAGGGTTGTCAGTTTATCAGATAATCTGACGCCCCTCCATGCACACAAAATTAGCTACTTTCACCGATCTGGTTTTAAATCTTGCATATGTTCATACAATTTCAGAAAACATTAAAACACGTAATTAGTAATCTAGCATTAAGGTCTGTACTAGAGTGTCGTAGTATATTTTTAGGAATTCCATTAAAAATTACTACCCTTTGCACCTCCTTTATGTCCTAGTGAAAACTCGGTACACAATGCTGCATTATAATCAAAACATAATGCAATTTTAAAACAAAATGTAAGTTTTGCTTTCAAGTTTTCTAGAAATGTTATTTTCTGCTATAAAATACTGTACCAGCTTCTGCAAAACCCTTAAAAAAGTGCTTTATGAATTAGACAAACAAGATTCTTTAACTTAGCAACTTTACCATATTACTTGTTTCAAACTAAAACTTCTGGGGAGGGGTGGAAGGGAAGAGAAAGAAAAAGGGCTAAGATGTTTCAAGTGCATTCCAATATATTTTGAATAACTGAGGTTGATTTCTACAAAGGATCTTTTTTTACATTTTTGATTTGGGTTGCACTTTTTTTTTTCTTTTAAATGAGGATATTTCGTTTTTGAAGTAGGTTTTAAGTGGCTTTTTTTTTTAAATACTGAAATGCAAACATTTTTAAATAATGCTCACCAGGGGTTATTGTGAATTCACGAAAAAATACATGAAATTTTAACGAGAAGAAGTTTTGGTATGGAGAGAGAACATATAATTTATTGCAGGGAGGTCCATTTCTCTCATTATGAAATATATTACTTTTAATTATATTTAATAATCATATGAAATTGATAATTTAGTGTTATTTTATGAATTTAACTATCAGAAAAACAAATTACAGTATTGAAAATGAAATAAATACCTGAATTCAGGTATATTACCTAAACACAATCACCCCTAACTCACCACAATATTAATAGCAGCATGCAAATGCAGTAGGTTCTTAAGATGTTATTTTTCTTGACAAATTCCCTCCCCCCTTTTTTATTGCAGATTAGTGACATAAAAAGTGCTAGTTACATAATTAATATGAAATATTCCAAGTATTTTAAGAAATTTTTAGTGGTGGTGAGTTCACTGTGCATGCTGGGGGTAAAGTAAATATAGCATTACTCAAAAATACTAAAATAATGCATTGCAGTTTTGAAACTGTAGAGGTGAGTATGGCAAAAGTAGGGATTTCTGGATGAGGGTGATTTAAATGAAATATCATGTGGAAAAAAGCTTGCACTTATTTGATGATCACCATGAAATATTAAATTTTACCACAGATTTTGGACAAAATATTGAAGATATTAAGCAATTTTCTAAAGTCCCAAGACTTTTCTAGGTGATGTAGCAACTCTACTGCAGCTTAGTCTACGTTGTACATACTTTTAAACTTTATTCATGTCTCATGTGGTACGTCATGACAAATAAAATAAATCAGCACTTTCGTGATCTGTATGAATTGAAACATAGTTACCAACTTTTGTTATGACATGATTTCTTAATAGTAATTCATGCTTTATGAAATTTTGTTGTGAAATATACTATTTTGAAGTAAACAAAAAAAGCACTTAATATGCTATTTATATGGAAATTTTTTGTATAGTTAATATAGAAGCATGTATGTAAGTGAATATTTGTATGCAAGATACACAATTTTGTTCCAGTTGAAATATAAATTAAAAGTAAAATTTGCTTTTTAGTTTTATCTTGTCTTAACACATGAAAGTGGGAAAAAAGAAAAAAAAAGAATTTTTTTGGCGCTAAACTCGAAAATTTATAGTTACATTAAGTTATTTATACAATAAAATTAAATATGACTGTACATATGAGTGTTATTTTCTTTTTGCAACTTAGAATGTATTAAAAACAAATTTAAACTAACAATAAATGAATAGGTTCATTAAATCAAAACAGAGATTTGAAGACTGTTTGCTAAGCTATACGATAATCCAACTATATCTAATGACCTTGCATGAAATACAATGATTAATTTTTCAAGATAAATATTATTTTGAATGGTTTGGTTATTATCCGCATAAATTATAAAAATTTTAATGCTAATATCGAGCTGAATCTGCTGAATTTCTGTTTGTATTAAGAAAAAAAAGTTACTGAAGAACCGAAGTTCTTTTCTTCATTTACATGGAGAAAAAAGAAAAAAAAAGTATACTACACATGTCAGGTGAACAAATCAATTTTCTTACATTGATTGAAAAAATTTTTGAATCACGTTATATTTAGAAAATCTAATAAAGAATTAGTAAGTTCGAAGCAATTTAAATTTATAAAATTTATTTTAAAAAAATAAATAAATGTACAGCAACAATTCAACTTTCGGCACTCTTCCTCTTTTGCAGCCTCTCTTTGCAATGCCGTAGCCACGTCTGTATGGGTTCCTTAAGGTCTTCATTAGTAGCAGTGGGAAAAAATAACCTAACAACATCTAGGGGAAAAATACAAGATTAAATTCCCATTATAGTTACATGATAATACTATAATAGAGTCCAGTTGAACATTTATGATATACAGGATGTTGTTGAATTCGTCAGACAAATTCAAAGAGGAGACAAGAGGGAGAAAAATTAGCATAGAATATGGGATTGCAAACAATGTTTAGCTAGTGACAATCATAAAAATAGATGCCGATCAATCCTTTCGATTTTTTTATCTGGAACCATCTGAAATTGGTTGTTTATCAGACAGCTGTGGATGTCCTGGACTATCTGACAACACAAATCGTTGTCGCTTAATCAGTGATCACCAGCGCACCAAGTATATGCATCCAGCAATTTTTCATCTGTCAGTGTTAGCCTCAATTACATTTGTGACTGCAACTTGGAAAAACTCCTATAAAAAGTCTCACCATCACCTTTCTGATATTGAACTGTAATGCCATTGTAATCCTTTACATCAAATGTTTTTCTGCTAAATACTGACTTATTTCATTCCCCTCAACGTCACATCCTTCATAAGTATGTTTGCTATTTTCTCCCGCTTAAAAATTGTTTGTGACCCCTTGTTTTATGACAATTTTCATCCTCTTGATGTCTACTCTCACCCTTCTGAATGTGTAGGTCGAATTCAGCAACACCCTATATAATGACCAGATGTATTTAGAGAAAACTAAAGCTGTGTTTTCATTCATTGAATTTATTTTGGAAAGTCTATGTGTACCTTTAGATTGCTACAATGTAATAAGCACAGAGAGTATCTCCTGGGAAGTTTCAGGGAGAGGGGGCTGCAGCCTGCCTGTGCTTTAATTAGGAAATAGCACCCTTCTAGCCCTTCATCCCAAAAACAGCAACCTTTTTGCCCTCAATACAACTTCTTGCAGGGTGTCTACAGAAATTGTAAAAAAAAAAGTTCCCTGATATTTTCCATGATTTCCCCGACTATCTTTTTCAGAATTCCCCGATTTTCATTAAAGTTTCTCTCGCTGAGACGAAACTTCAAAAGCTTATATAAAGTTGAAGTGAGCAAAGTGCTGATGCGAATGGATAGATATTTTCGAAGATTACAGTTTAAAAAAACTGCTTCAATGAAAAAATGCATATTTCCATTCTCTGTTATTAAAATTATATCTTTAGAAAAACTTTCTTTAAAATACAAATGTATATTGTATTACCATGTTTAATAAGATGATTGTTCCATCGCTCACATTGTTTATTTTGTAGTTTATTGGAAAACATGTTTGGTTTGCGTCTTTTCACGTTATTATTCACAACCACACATATCTTATATTATATTCTAGAGTCAAATTATAAATATATATTTGTTATTTTTAACAAAAATCTATTGAATACCAAATAAATGACTTCCTAGGGATGTCCCCAGGAGGGTCTTCCCAGGGATGTCCCCAGGAAGGTCTTCCTAGAAGGTGGCCTCCAAGGTACATCACCAGAAATGTTTTCCCGGGGAGGTTGCTCCTCGGGAATCTCTCAGGACGATACTCCTCAGAATATCCTTAAATTAGCTTCCTCAGGAGAGCCTGCATTTGTCATTTTAATTTTGAGAGCAATTTGGGATGTGTTGGAGCTCCCGGGGAGGAATCTGGGAGCTCCTGGGCTATATGGGATAAACGTGATTTTTTAAAGGTATTTAAAATCTGTGGCGTGCGTTGATGCATTAAATTATAGCACATATTTTGTTTTTTTATTTAGTAAAAATTCTGGTTCATACATGGCTATTTACCGTTAAAAAAGCATAAAGGTTTTCCACCATGAACGGTAATTTAATACTGCAACATTCCGTTTTTTCGAAGTTTTATTTTATTAAATATTTCATACTTAAATTTATCTAGGAGAAGATTACAGAGTATCTATTCATTACAGTTATGCTCTTAAAATACTCTGGATAAAAATGATTTATTGGATTTGTGCATGTTTCTATCATTATACTTTTATATTTTTTGGACACATTGCTTAAGTACTTTTCCTTTATTAATATTTTGTGAAGAATATGTTTTATATAAACTTTTTTCCGATTAATTAAAATACAGAGCATACAGTTAGTTCTATTCAAAAATAATAAAATTAAAAAAATTCGATACTACTTGATTATACCAAAAAATTATCGCTTAACTACAACATTAAATGCTTGTAATAGTTAATAGCAGATGTCACATTCACTTGAAATCATAGGTGCCAAGTTGCCACTAATCCTCCGTAATATGTGGGTTAATTTAACCCTGGTTTAATACATTTCATACCGGAATTTTTTTTTCAGAGATGAAATTAAATAAGTCCCACGTAGAAAACTGGAATTAAATAAATAAAGATTCATCAAATAATTTTTCTGGTTCGAAACTTCGTTAAACTGGGTTAAAGTAATCCACGCATTACGGAAGATTAGCGCGAGCTTGGCACCTCTGTGAAATTAACACTAAAACCGCCGGAAATTTTACTGAAGTTTTATAAAAATATCTTACATCGGAAATTTTAATCGATACTACTTTATTTGTCTAACTTATTTCTCCATGGTGCATTTTAAACTCATTTTAGAAAGAAATTTCTGGTGATAACCGAAATATTTTTATTTGGTAGCGGTCAAAATGACCGCTACGGTGGTTCTAGTGTTAAAGACGATACACGCATTTTTCGAATTTTTATTTGTATTCTTATTAATGATTGTTAATTTATTTGTTCGTGTGTTATTTAAAATAAACATTATGTCAATTTCTATAATTTGGCGATTTGTATAATTTGGCAAAATTGGTCAACGTGATAATCAAATAGTACCAAGAAATCCATTGTTAAACCAATTATACAGTGGAAACAACACGAACTAAGAATGATACATTATTCCATTTTTATTGCAATAAACATAATTAATTTTTTATTATGCATAAGTATTTGCATATATTTACATTACATTGCATTATATTACATTTATATGCATTTTACATATAAATAAAACTAACATTAATTTGATAATTTAGTTTTACATTCAAAAAATTGCACAAAATCAAAGTTCATTTAGTACATTTAACAAAACACACATATTACAATATATATTAAAATACACATGCACACATAAATAAAGCCTGCATTCAACAATTAAAGGTATGTATAAATATTATACAGACGTACATACAATAAATAAAATAAACCCAACTGGAGTGAAAAATTAGCCAGATCCAGGAATCGAACCCGGGACCACAGTATGCAAGACTGCTGCTCTATATTATATTTTATTATATATTCCTGTCTTATGTTTTATTATATATTTCTGTTTTATTATATTTATTTTAGATCGATGTAATATTAAAATCTATTCATCGTTGTCCGGTCATCCAAGGCTGTCGGATGGCTGGTGACTTCCCCAACATGTTTTTTTAGTGAGAAATTGCAGATCCAGGTATCGGACGGTGTAGCCTAGTGGCTAGAGTAGCAGTCTTGTATACAGTGGTCCCCGGTTCGATTCCTGCCTCTGCCTAATTTTTCACTCCAGTTGGGTTATCGTATTTATTGTATGTATGTCTGTATAATATATATATATACCTTTATTTAGTACATATTATGCACCATGTTTCTGTATAATATACTGCATTTATGATTAATAAATACTAGATAATCTATGTTATTCATAATTTATCCATGAGAAAAAAATTTCATCTGATATATAAAAACCCGTTTGCCATACAACATATTTTATTCTGAGATATCTACATTTAAAAAATTGTTCCGTAGGCGATCACGTTATCTCATTCCCTCAGGACATTGATATATTCCGCGGCATATTAATCGAGGTAGATAAAGGAAGAAAAGTGTGCATATTTTTACCAGTGTGTATGTGTTGACATTTGGTGTCTTTAATTCTAAGTTTACAAGAAATGAAGAGGTTTATTTAATGAGGAAATCTATTAAAAGTATGATGAATGCTAGAATGTCCTAAGGTGTCATGTATTCTTAGCCTAATGAACAATTCAAACGTGAAATAGAAAATATCACTGTTGGTAATTTATTAATATTTCACAGATTTTAGAGAACATATTTCTTGGCACATTATACGTTTTCTGAAGTTTTCCTTCCATCAACTAGGATATATTATGGAATTACATTTTCCTGAGAAAGTTATATTAATTCAAAGCATATTATAAATATGACAATTTTTTATTATTTGTTTTGTGAATGATTATGTTGTTATACTTAAAACTGTTGCTGTTAATTTTATGGATGTAAAAATCTTAATGTTACGGAAATATTACTGTTATATTTTTCATATTTTAAAAATTTGAAAGATGTTTCCGTATTTAAATGTTTTTAAAAAGTATTATAAAATCAGATTTTTTAAAATAATAACGCAATATATAAAATGTCGCTTATGATATCTACACAGTGCTCAAGGAGTTATTAAGATTGCCTATCTTTGCTATCAGTGTTATGAGGCAGTAACATGTGAAGCGTATTTCCATTGCAGACTGTAAAAGAATCGACGACAATTCTTGTTTTAAAATAGTGGTTACAGGTTTGCCAGATATAATAAAATTTTATTTTGAATTCATCTGTTTCCGTCTTGAATTATGTGGGTAATTTAATCGCATAATTTCGATAATTAAATAAGGAGTTTATTTCTATAGGAAAATCACGATTTTCAAAATAAAATTTCAATATTTGCCTCGAAACCGTCAGTGGTTGTAATGACAATAGTAGGAGAGCTGTTGAACATTTTTGAGTAGGTATTTGAGGTACCCTGAAAATTTGTGCAACACTTCTTTTGTAATGGCTGAATACAAAATCGAATGTCTGGCTGAAGGATCGTGGCCCAAAAACTGTGCCAGACACGTGTCAAGTGCCATTTTTGGGTAGTCAAAAAATGGCACTTGACACGTGTCTGGAACAGTTTTTGGGCCGACTAATGTGTCTGTCGTTTTCAAAATATTTTTTTCTAAGTATAAATATTATTCTGTCTCAATCTCAGCGTGCCTCAAATACCTTTTTTGGGTAGTCCAAAAAATGGCACTTGACACGTGTCTGGCACAGTTTTGGGGCCACCACCCTTCAGCCAGACATTCGATTTTGTATTCAGCCATTACAAAAGAAGTATTGCACAAATTTTCAGGGTGCCTCAAATACCTTCCCTAAAATGTTTAACAGCTCTTGTTTGCCAGTTTGCACTTTTCTTTAATACTAAAATTACGCATTCATACCAGAAATCCTCTATCAATTTCTTTTCTTTATTTAATGGCATACATTTTGCGTTTGCCTAAAGTAAAAATTGTTCTTATAGAATTTCCTGCGTGAATTCTAAATTTTTTAATTAAAAGAAATGACAAACTGGCAACCCGGGTAATGCTAGAAAAATTTAGGAACGCTGCGATCCCTGAATATATTTTCATGTTTTAAGCGATTAAAAATAAAATTCATTTTGTTTTTATCATTTATAATTTACATATAGCAACATAAGAATTTTTAGGAGTGTAATAATTTACTTTTTGTTACAGTAAGGTTGTATAAAATTAAACAAATTTGTTAAATAGTATTCACCATGTTTCTGAATTATTTCTCAAATTGTAAGGTTAACCCATTAAGGACCAGCATGTTTTAGAGGAATTGTATTGAGTACACAAACCCTTTTGTTAAACACTTATTTTTTTATGAATCACTGAAAGTGCTGAACAGTGAGGCAGCAGTTAAGGGGTTTCCCAGTTGTCATCAACTTCACACCCAGTGTGAGTATTGTGATGTCTTTTAAAATTTGAGCCACTGGGATTGAAATAAAAGTGTAGTTGTTTACAACTACTAAATATAGATAAGTGAAAGATTTTACTAGCATAGGTTCTGTGGATAATAAAGAAAAATGGAAGTTATTATAAGTTAAAAACTTGAAAGAATAGATTAATTTATATTGAATATAGGTTTAACTGCAGTTCAAGACTGCTATAAGATAGAGTATTAATGTAAAAAGAAATAAAAGTTAGCACTAGTTCAGGTAACTATCACCAAGCTTGGGCAAGTAAGGCGGTTAAGGAAGGCAGCAAGGCTGCTTACATTATCAAAAATGCACTAATCAGGGCAATATAATTTATATATATATATATATATATATATATTATATAGAGGGGTTTTTTTATATAAAAAGAAAAAAGAAAAAAGGATGAAAAAGAGAATATTGACAATAGCAATCTGATGCGGTGAACACAAAGCTCACGCGGAGTCCATTATGGACGAATATTTAGGGAGTTTACGATGATGGGGCTCGAAGGCGTCGTAGTTTGGGAGCTCTGCTACAATTTCGTTAGGGACGTCATATAAGGTAGTATAGAAATTTTTTGCCAGGTCTTTTATTCTTTTTCTAAGGGTGATTGTATTGAGGTCTCTACGGACGGTGGAATTGCGTAAGTACCTAGAGGCACCGCGGACAATACGTAGGTTTTAGTTATGTAATTTACTAAGGTTATCATAGTAGTTTTACAGGAAAAGCCCCAGACAGGACTGTCATAAGTTATGATTGGAAGGATGCAAGAATTATAAAGGAGGAGTTTATTATAGACAGAAAGGGTTTTACTGTTAATAAGAGGTTTAAGTGCAAGAGTAGCTCCAGCGACTTTCCCCCTGATGGCAAGGACATGTTTATTCCACGTGAGACTACGGTCAAGGATGACACCCAGTTACTTGGCCTCGTCGGACCAGGAAATTGTAGTATTATTGATTGTTAGTCTAGGAGGGAAGATAAATTTACGTGAGAAATATACAGCTTAATTTTTATTTTCATTGATAAGAACGCGCCATAGGTCGCACCAGTTCAGGAAATGTTCAAGGTGAGTCTGCAAGTACCTGTACAGACTATACGGGTGGTATGCAGAGGCGTAGATACATGTATCGTCCGCATAAAGAGCTAAATATGTGATTAATGAGCGTGGAATGTCATTGAAGAATATGTTGAATAACTGGGCCCAACACGCTCCCTTGAAGGATGCCAGCTAGGATAAAGAGAATGATGGATAAGATGTTGTTGATGCGGACGCGAAATGTACGGCCGTAAAGGTATGAGTATATTAAGTGTATTAATCTGGCACTGAATTTCAGCTTATTTAATTTGTATAAAAGGCCTTCGTGCCAGACTTTGTCAAAAGCCTTTACGACGTCAAGGAATATGGCTGCAGCTGGGATCTTTGCGTTGTTGAGCTTTTCGCTGAGAAACTCTACAACGCGAAGGAGCTGGTGTTGTGTTGAATGTTTAGGGCGAATGCCAAACTGTTCAGGCATAAGGATGTTGTTTTGCTGTATAAAGTCCTGCAACTGGGCCCTAATGACACGTTCGGTGACTTTACTTAGAGAAGGGAGTAGAGAAATTGGTCTATAGTTAGTAGGTTTAGAGATATCAGTTCCAGGTTTGGGTATGGGTGAAATGATAGAAAGTTCCCATGGTTTAGGGAAGTAATTAAATTTAAGGATAGAGTTACTTAGGCTGGTTATATAGATAATACAGTTAGAAGGAAGATTTTTAAGAGCAGCGTTAGAAATTTTGTCGTAACCTGGGGTCTTGCGTTTTATTAATTTATTTATAATATTATGGATAACAATAGGCTGAATAGTGGGGGGGGATCATCAGGGGGGACGGCTAGGAAATTGCGAACAGTTTCACTAACCTCATCAAGATGGTCCTGGCTAGCGAGGGTTGGGTTCGGAGAGAATTGCAAAGCGTAAGAGTTGGCAAGTAGATCTGCTTTGTCCTGGTCAGTATGGGCATAATTTACATTATTATCCGAGAGGGGGGGGGGAATGGGAGAGTAATGTTTACTAATTTTACGTTTGATTAGCCAGAGAGAATTATCCTCGCTAGCAAGATTTTTGAGGACGTTATTCCAGCTTTTTTTTGTTTTTCTTTATAAAGGCAGTTTTTGATTCTATTGTTAGTTCTATTAATTAAGGGTTTAAGGTAGGGGTCTCGAGAATTTTGAAATTGCCGCCAAAGCTGGTTACGTTTTTTAATCAGATTATAAATGTAGCGGGGAGGAATGAAGGAGTTATTGTTTTTGAAGGTATTGAACGTAGCATGATTTTGGGCATCAATAATTTTAGAATTAAGAGAGTCAACAGCATTGTCAATATCATCAGTGGAGTTAATTACAGGAAAAACAATATATTGGCTTGCAAGATGGTTGATGAATTTTTTCCAGTCAATGGCCACAGAAGGAGGAGGAGAAATAGGGTTAATAATATCAAGTTTATAGAGTACTGGAAAATGGTCAGAAGAGAGATCTTTAATTACAGTAGCAGTAATAGGATAGGGTAGGTTTTTAGCTATTGCAAAATCAATAATAGAGTCATGGGCACCAGGCACTGTGGTCGTGTGCGTAGGAGTACTAGGTGAATGTAGGCTTAAGTTAAGGAGTTGGATTAAGTTATGGAGAGAGTCACCCCATTGAGAACTGCCATGGAAATTCCAACGCCTGCTCCTGGCATTATAATCGCCAACAAAGAAGCAGTGTTGATGATGAGAGAAGAGTTGAGTAAGATTATTAACAGGAAAATTACCATATGGTGAAGCATAAATGGAAGCTAAGGTGATGTTAATATGAGGAAGCTGCAAGACAATGCTAGTGTACTCAAGGTCGTTGTGGTTATTAGTATTAAAAAGATAGTGGGAGAGATGGTGTTTTATAAAAATTGCAGTGCCACCTCTTGGAGTGCCGTCGGAACGGGGTGTGTGGAAGAGCCTGTGCCCAGGAATGTTAATGTTAAAGGTAGGACTGAAAGTTTATTGTAAGAAGATGACATCAATTTGAGGTCGGTCAGCAATGAAAAGTTTAAGCTCGTTAAGTTTATTATGTACAGAATTATAGTTCCATGTAATGAAGATTAAAGAGGAAAAAGAGGGGGAGGAATTACTCATTATTGGGTGAGTTGAATTCCGTGGCCAAGCTGCCAAAAGCATTTATAATTATAAAAATTCTTTCCATAGGGTCATTGCAATTTTTGGAGAGTTTAGCTATGTTTTGGAAACATTGGATAAATTTGTTGAATTTAAAGATTTCTTTCATCTCTTGGAAAGTTTTAAGAATATATTTTAGGTCTGTTATATAATTGGAGCTGTTAGAGTTTTCTGGTGTTGCATTTTCAGGGTCTTTTGGCTTATTCTCATTAGAATTAGCTGTTTCAGGTTTGGGTGCTGGAGTGGCAGCCGTGTCTGGAGCTTTTTTAGTAACTTTAGGGGCTGATGCTGGTTTAACATAATTGTAGCTTGCCATAGTTTGGGCAAGCATGTCCGGGAGAGCTTTAGCTGGTTTTTCTTTTGGGGGAGATTTAGATGACTGATTATTTTTGTGGAATTGGGGGGTTTTAGGGCAAGCGCGGTACGTTGACGGGTGAGGGCCAGAACAGTTACTACATTTTGGTGTAATTTTGCCTATTTTATCGCAATCTGGGGTTAGATGCCCTCCTGAGCACTTGGCGCAACTAGCAGGGAGTTTGCAAATTTCGCTGGAGTGGCCAAATTTTTGGCAACGGTAACATTGTTTTACAATGCCCGTGCCTTTAAAGCGTTCAATAGTGACTTTAATGTAACATATTTCAGTTATTTGGTAAATTTCCTCGAACTTTGCTCTTGGCAAGACATTTACTACATAAAGAGGCATTGGGTTACCGGTCTGCTTTTCATTATGGAAGCTCTATTGGCTATGAAATTATGCTGTTTTAGTTCATCAATGATGATTTGTGGGTCGGTATAACAGGGAATTCCGCGAATTACCACTTTCCGAGGGCGCTGTTCCGCACGGCTCGGGGTAGTGTAAGCTATGGCGTTAGTATGCAAATAGGCTTGAGTTTTCCGGAAGTCTGAGTCGTTTTTGCAATGAACTTTTAATAATTCCCCATCCATTTTGATGAGGGGGTTGGTTTCATTTTGTTCTTTAATTTTGGCGGCAAGTTCATGCCATTTACCCTTAATTTCAATGTAGAAGGGGTGTATTTTAATTTTAGGGGTGGTGGGTGTTCCAGAGCCACCAGCTACGTCACTATCGTTTGGGGTGCTGTCCATGTCATCAGGTTCATGATTAAATTTAGCTTTATCAGCTAACATGGCGTCTTTGTTTTGTAATGGTAAACTACCGTTTTCAGTACGCGTTCTCTTACGGGTTACATTTTTAGCAGGGAGGAAGCCCTCAGTAGGGTCCACCGCAGTTGCTTTAAGATCTGTTAATGTTTCGATTAGGTCTAAGTTATGTTTAGAAATAAAAAGCTTAAATTCAGATAATTTACACAACCTAAGGGGGTCAAATGGCTCTTTAAACAAGAACATCACAGTAGACAAAAGGTTACTCACATTTTGCTGTAGATCTTGCCGGGTTGAGTAGTCCGTGCTTTGAATCAGTCCTTTCAGGTGGTTGTCACATTCCAACAAGAATTGCGTGACGATCATTTTTTGTTTTTCATCCGAAAGTTGAGGAAATTCGTTCCAAGCAGAAGCGAGGTCTGGCGTTTGGATACCGTTCACAATGCGTTGAGCATTCTCATCGAAGTTAAATGGATCCTTAGCATCCATCATTTTAAAGTTCGTAGAACTCCCAATATGGTACTACTATGCGGGAACAACAGTTCACAATAAAGTCCTATTCATACGAACCGGATACCGATGTCACCAATACACATAATAGAAGCAAGAATAAATCTCAACATAAAAGAGCAGGAGCAGGAGCGCCTCGTCTGCACCGCATACGACCGAACTCGAAAGCGAAGAAAGGCACGTCTGTTCAGCGCAGAAGCTAGAGATTTTGATTTTATGAATCATTCAAATGTGTTAATTAAATAAGGGTAATTTTACTTTTCACTTTTACTGGTATCTTTTTTTTTTTTTTTTTTTTTTTTTTTTTTTTTTTTTTTAAATCACAAATATAATGTTGCGAAAACGCAACGTCAGTCTTTAATGGGTTAACAAACAGTAGCTACTGTACATAGTACGGTATGATAAATTATCACTGACAAAATTTTTTCATCTATATAGGATGATACAGTTCCAGGGAGTATACAATTACCCGTGATTCCTACCACATATTAACTCAAAGATATCTACATAGAAAAGTCATTCTGCAGGAGAGTATTTTATCTTATTCCCTCATGACATTGATATATTCAGTTGCCTATTAATCAATGTATTTAAGGACGAAAATGCCTATATATTTACTTGTGTGTGGCGAGGTTGCTGTAACTCAAAATTTGCAAGAAATGAAGATGTTTATTTGATGAAGAAATCTATTAAAATTATGATGCATGATAGATTGTTCTGAGGAGTCAAATATTCATAACCACATGAATAATTCGAAAGCGAAATAGAAAATATTGACAAAATTAAGCACATTTTTTAAATATTATTCACCATGTTTCTGTATCATTTCTTAAATTTTATGGTTAACAAACAGTAGTTTTTGTACATAGTATGCTATTCATAAATTATCCCTAACAAAAAAGCTGTCATATGAAGGAATATACAAATACCCATGTGTCATACAACATATTTTACTTTAAGATATCTACACTACATTAAAAAAATCATTCTGCAGGAGAGCATTTTATATTATTCCCTCATGACATTGATACATTCAGTGGCATATTAATCAAGGAATTTAAGGACGAAAAACATACATATATTTACTTGTGTTTTGAGGGGAGGTGGTGGGGGTTGCTTTAACACGAAATTTGCAGGAAAGGAAGATATTTATTTGATGAAGAAATCGATTAAAATTATGATGCATGATAGAATGTTCTGAGTTGTCAAATATTCATAGCCACATGAATAATTCGAAAGTGAAATAGAAAATATTGACAAAATTAAACACATTTTTTAAATATTATTCACCATGTTTCTGTATCATTTCTTAAATTTTATGGATAACGAACAGTGTTTTTTGTACATAGTATGCTATTCATAAATTATCCCTAACAAAAAAGTTGTCATATGAAGGAATATACAAATACCCATGTGTCATACAACATATTCTACTTTAAGATATCTACACTACATTAAAAATATCATTCTGCAGGAGAGCATTTTATCTTATTCCCTCATGACATTGATATATTCAGTGGCATATTAATCAAGGAATTTAAGGACGAAAAATTTATATATATTTACTTGTGTTTGGAGGGGAAGTGGTGGGGTTTGCTTTAACTCGAAATTTGCAGGAAAGGAAGATATTTATTTGATGAAGAAATCGATTAAAATTATGATGCATGATAGAATGTTCTGATGTGTCAAATATTCTTAGCCTAATGAATAATTCAAAAGTGAAATAGAAAATCTCAGCACTGGTAATTTATCGATACTTCACAGATTTCATAGAAAATATTTGCTGTCTCATTATTCGTTTTCTGAAGTTTACCTTTCATTAACAACCTGAATAATTTGTTACGGAATTCCATTTTTCTAATGAAGTTAAAACATATTAATTCAAAGCACTTTTTAAAAAAAATGATGGATTTTTCAAAAATTTGTTTTATGTATGTTAAAGATTTTTTCTTCATGTTTGACCGGAAATGTTATTTTTTTTCTATTTTCGTTTTTAACATTTTGTGAGAAACGTTTCTTTATTTAAATGTTTTCTAAAAAGTATTGTAAAATCAGAAATTTTTAATTAATAACGCAGTAGCTACAATAACGGTTATGATTATAACGCAATAGGGTGGGCCGAAAAAAAAACCATTTTTTCGATTTCGATGATGGGTAGTGGGGAAAAGTTGCCACGGGTTTTACTAAGTTTGCACAAAAAATTATATATTTTTGGACATTTTCTTGATTTGCCGCAAATGTCTTGATGTTTTTTTCAAATGCTGATTTTTGAACTTTTTTAGCAAAATTTTTAAAAATGTTAAATTAAATTTATTTTATCGGAATTTTCTTGAAATGTCATGCTAAATGTTTAAATAAGCTCCGATTATGTATTATTTAACAGTTATGTGCAATTTGAATTTGGCGATTTTTATAGCCTTTTTGCGTATAAGTTAGCAAAAATTTATCGGTATCGGCCGGAGTAGCTCAGTGGTTAGAGCAGCAGTCTTGTATACTGTGGTCCCGAGTTAGATTCCTGGCTCTGGCTAATTTTTCACTCAAGTTGGGTTTATAGCAGATCTGCCAAGATTTACGCTTTTTTCATACCACGATTATTTAACAGAGAAATTTATCTTCTTTCAAAAACATGGATTTAAATAAGGCAAATTTTTCTGATTAAAAATAGTGGTACGTAAAAAGCGTAAAAGTAGGCAGCATGGTTTATTGTATTTATTGTTTGTATGTCTGTATAATATTTATATATACCATTAATAGTATTGTTTGGTTTGTTCACCGGTATCATTTTTTTGTCTTTATTATGGTCCTCGCTCTTCCTTCTGATTTTCAATGTATTCAGAGTCACATATTTGTATGACGGACCACAACATGTCTTGGCAGCTCTTCTGGGAGGAGAGGAGAGTATGGAGCAGAAACCAATGAAAACGCAATTTGTCATCATGAGATTGAGGGAGGAAATACTTCGAGATGAGATGTTAATTATTTTTCTGCTCTAAAATAAATTTATTCTCAGAAGATTCAAATAGTTGTAACTTTGAAGCAGGCACGTTTGAATCATAATTTGAATCGGTCCTCCAAAAACAGACACTCACAAACGCATATCCCTTTCTCACACAGCGTTCGTCGAATTAAGAAATGGTATATCATATATTAAATTGCATTAAGAGCTTCATCTGTGCTTCGGGATGCAGGAATTGTGACAACAGGGAATAAGGATCTCGTAATCGATAAAGGCAAGGTCAGGGGACAGAAAAATAAACTTGGGAAGAAATATAGTTGGAGGAAGCCCTTGGAGAAAGAAAAATACAAGCATATTTCTTGAAAATAGAGGATTAAAATAAGCTTCATAGAAAACAGGGGACTAGCCCCCCGTCGAGTGTAAGACAAAACAAATATCACCAAGTTGTCGAACGTAATTCGGAATATTTCGGTCATTTGACACCTTATTCTGGTCACTGCCGGGAAATAGCAAAATCATTATACAATTTTTTGAGCCAGAATAAAGCCTGCTTTGGAAAAAAATAGGAAGATAACTGCAACATTTGATATGTATTCTTCATACGAACGAGTTTCCACTCCGACACCGAGATCAACTGTCTAAAGTAGATGGTAGAAACAATGGAGTTATGAATAAAGAGCAGGAGACATATAGTGCACTGTCTACCAGTTGCGACTGAAATAACTGAGGAGGTTGTCACAAGATGGCGGCTGCTTTTTTTTTTTTTTAATCGGATAAACAATTTCTGATTACCGCCTGGACAAACTTCTCACCAGAAATTTTGAATAGAAAAATACATTTCATTTAAACGCATTGTTCATGGAAATGTTTTATCGCAAATATGATAAAAATTTCTATTTATTTTTACTGGTGTCAGTTTGCCCACATATTATAATCTTTTTTAATGATACCAACATTAGGTTGTCTAGATTGTCACAATTTGGTGGAAACACAGAGCCTGATTTCCGTCAAAATGATTTCTACCAGTAAAAATGAATAGCTGTTTCTACTATTAATTATTGCTGATATTTTGCATGAATAAAGCATTTAATTAAGGAGAAAATTTCTATTTAAATTTACTGGTGGGAATTTTTCTCGGCGGTAATAAAACACCGCAGAAGCGGTTACAGTTGAAGCTTCACTATTTTAAGGATTACAGTTCCTCTTTATTAGTAGTTCCATGGTTGAAACTCTTGAACTAATACATTTACCAACACAATCGGAGCTGGGTTAATAGAGTACTAAAATCTTCAGCATGTTGCATTTCTGATGGTTCATGGAAAGCGACACGAACATTTGCGCACGCTATTAGTGGTATGTGCCTCATCTTTCTTTCAGCGTGCAGCTTGTCCCTTTTTTCTACGGAGATCATTTATATTTTCTACCATCAAAGAATATGCTTGTAACTTTTCTTCCTCCAAGATCTTCCTCCTCCTGCTTTCCAAGTTTCTTTTTCTGTATCCTGACCTCGCCTTTATCGATGACGAGAACCTTAATCCCTGTTGTCACAATTTCTGCATCCTGAAGCACAGATGAAACTCTTAATCCAATTTAATATATGATATACCATTTCTTAATTCGACGAACGCTGTGTGAGAAAGGGATATGCGTTTGTGAGTGTCTGTTTTAGTAGGACCGATTCAAATTATGATTAAACGAACTGCCTGCTTGAAGCTCTTAACGGAATTTAGCTATATGATATACCAGT
Organism: Maratus speciosus; assembly: GCA_963932465.1. NCBI lineage: Eukaryota > Metazoa > Arthropoda > Arachnida > Araneae > Salticidae > Maratus > Maratus speciosus. The sequence continues at coordinate 217,073,077 of OZ010794.1, forward strand.
TCTATAAACGGCGAACGTTGTGTAAAAAGGGACATGCGTTTGGGAGCGTCTGCTTTTGAAGACCCTGGTTAAAATTCTGTTTCAGACATACTGCCTGTTTCAAAGTTCCCACTATTTGAATGTTCTGAAACTATATCGCTCCCCCGCAAGAAAAGTGACACATCTCGCAAAAATTCATTTTTTGTTTTATTCCACTAATAGGTCTGTCATAGGTGTGTCTTACTACACAAACAGTTTCATGAGTGTAGTTATACGGAAAATCACTTTTTTACTCTATATCTCCATTCGTGACCACAGAAGAGGGGTAAATTGTGTGGGGAGGGAAAATTGTCAAACTCTCCAAACCTCATCCTACGTCTTCATTCTTAAAGGTTTTACGCTTTTATGCACTTTTTTTACTTCTATATGCAGAGCTAAGTGCTACAATTCTATGTTACAATAAAAGCATGCAAATTTTCATTTGCGTCTCCTGTGAAATTTGCTTTTGTCGAGGTTTGTAACTTTTCTTGAGGGTGAGCGATATGTATTTTAAAGACATCCCATCTCGCAGTTTCTGCCATCTCCTATTTTCTCCCTCATCCTCATGATGACTGATTGCGTTTTCGTTGGTTTCTGCTCCACATTCACCTCTCTTTCCAGAATTTCTGTCAAGACATGCTGTAGTCCATTATCCAAAAATGTGACTCTGAACGCATCAAAAACAGAAGGAAGAGCGAGGAACAGAATCAAAACAAGAGAGAGAAACCGACGAACGAACCAAAAAATACTCACTGCTCACTCTTTTGCTCACTTTTACACAAGTAGAGGCTATGAAAATCACCTAAATCAAAACACACACAATTATTAAATAACACATAATCAGAGCTTATTTAAACATTTCGCACACTAATCATGACACTTCATGTAAATTCAGCTAAAATAAATTTAACATTTTTAATTTTTTTGCTAATCAATTCAAAAATCAGAATTCGAACGAAACTTCAAGCCATTTGCGGCAAATCAAGGAAATGTCCAAAAAATATAAAATATTTTGTGTGATCTTAGTGCCACCAGCGGCAACGTTTCCGCACTACCAATCATCGAAATTACAAAAAAAAAGTTTTTTCGGACCACCCTATTACACAGTGCTCGCAGTGTTGCTAAAATTGTCTATATTTGCTGTCACTATGATTTAACAGTAAATTGATTAAACCATTACATGTAAACCGTTTCAGACGTTAAAAGAATAGATGACGATTTTTGTTATAAAATAGTAGTTGCAATTTACCATAAATACTAAAATTTTATTTTCAGTACTACTATTTTCGTATAGAATTAACAACGTTATTTAATCGCATAATTTCTATAATTCAATAAGGACACTATTTTTATACAAAAATAGTGGTTTTAAAAATAAAATGTTAGTATTTGTCTGCCAAGCTTGAGTGATTGTAACGATGGAAAATATTAGGAACGGAACGGGCCTTGAATGTATTTTTTAAAGGTATTATGGGGAATGTTAATTTACTTGTTATCATGTACAGTACAACCTCAATTATCCGATGTTAATGCGACTGACCGTCTTTCGAAAAAATCGATATTTTTGGATGATCGAGAATGCATCAAATTTAAGATTAAAGACAAATATATCCGCTATTTCTTATCATGTTAACAAGAGCTTAATAAAAATAAATCAATAGAAAATTAAAACAAGAATAAATTACCTGAATTTTAATTTTGAAATTAAGTACCTTTTACATATTTCACACGGGTTTCAAACAAAGTTTTATCTATCGCAGTTTCGATTGCCTTTGCTTTGCAGACCAATTACGAAGTTTTTTAATACTATTAGTTAACCAATATCACATACTTTCTGCTGCGCCCAGCCAAGCCTTTTCAAAACATTCAAAAACTTCAGAATTGTTAATTTGTCCGTTTTCTTCGTCCACATCGTTGTCCTTTTCTTTGCTTTGATCAGCATTCGTGTTCCTCGGATATCGTCAATGATTTTTTCTTAGCTCAATATATGAAAATGAATTCCGAGATCATTTGAGTAACAATTTACCCAATCATTTATTCCTGCAATATCACAGCCATCACAAAAAGGTATAAATATTTTATTCGATTGTAGGCGCAACTATTCTTGTATCGTACAACATATTTCACACTAAAATATGCATTAAAAAAATCTTTCTGTGGAAGATAATTTTATCTCATTCCATATTTGGCATATTTGGCATTCGGTGGCATGTTAAAGAGGAAGTAGAAAGAATAATGTACCTTTATTTACTGATGCAGTAAATGTAACATCAAACAAATCAAACGGAAAATGAAGAGCTTTATTTCATGATGAAAACTTTAGAAAGAATGAAAGAAGATAAATTATACTGAGGTGTTGCATATTTTTTTCGTGAAAAAGCATGGAACTATTAATAAAAAGGAACTGACATATCCCTAAAATATTGAAGCTTCAACCAAAGCGATATAAGTAAGCGTCTTATCTTAAATGGGAGAAGTAACCGCAAGATTAAAAGCGAGGTCACATCAATCAAGGTCATGCGCCACGTAGTGGATGGAGTGTGAACTACAGGTAGATACCTAACTGTTTTCTTACTGACACCACTAAAATTATAAAGTTTTTTTCACCTTGATTAATAACTGAAGTTTCTCTGCTAAAGCGAAAGTAACTTCGAGGTATCAAGTGCGTCTGGATGTCCCTCTCACTACGCCATTATTTTGCAGTAAATGTGGCAAACAAAATTCATTTCCATGAACGACTGAAGATTTAGAAAATACGCGCCACACGAAAAGACCACGTATGTGAATTATCACTCCGTCCACAAGGTGGCGAAACTGTGTTAATTTACGCCTGATTCCAGCATTAAGTTTCTTCGCTTACTTATAACGCTTTAGCTTCAACTGTAACTGATTTCGTAGGGGTCGCACTTCCATTAGTAAATTTAAACAGAAATGTTTTCCTTAATTAAACTCCGTATTGACGCAAAATTTCAGTCATAAAAAATGGAAAAAAAAGCTATTTATTTTTACTGGTGGAAGTTTACTTTGGAGGAAGTCAGGACATCCATTTCCGCCATTGTGACAACCTAGACACTCTCATGTCAGTGTCAATGAAAAATATTATAATACTTGGGTAAACTGACACCAGTAAAAACAAATAGCTTTTTTTACTACATTTGTAAGAAAATATTTCCACAAATCAATTTCTTAAATAAGACGAAATTTTCTATTCAAATTTACTGGTGGGAAGCTTACCCCGGCAAATCAGAAACTGTTGACCAGATTTTTAAAAATCCAGCCGCCATCTTGTGACAACCTTCTCAGTTACTTCACTCGATACTGGTAGACAGCCCACTAGATGTCTCCTCCTTTTTATTTATAACTCCATTGAAAAAAGATGGCGGATACGTTATCAATAATTCAAAAGTGAATTAGAATTAGTAATTTAATTATATTTCACATATTCGTAAGAAAATATTAGCGTCCAATATCGGTGGCTTCTTTCATCAAACTCCACTACAGGGTGCTGAGTGGTCAGGGAAAAACACAGTCAAAAAAGAAGGAACTACCAGTATTTTCTTACAGAAAATACTTCCAGCAATATAAAGGGATTTAACCCCTTAATTCTTTCTCCCGTCAATATCACGGGCTGAGGTGTTGTTCGTTATTACTCGTGTCCGTCTATTTACGGGCTGGAGATTTATTGCTGGAAAAAACTTCTGAAACCAGAAAAATTTAACTGGCATTTCCTTGTGAAGTCTTTGAATATTACAGTATGGGTTAGACTTTTGGCGCTGATTGTGATGTTGGACTTCGCATTGCAATTTTCGAAATATATCACACTAAAAAAATCATTAATAATCAAAATGTAATATATAATATAATAGTTCAAATATTATTTTTTAAAATTTGTTTGATGATTATAAATAAAGATCTAAGATGTGAAAAATAAAGGTGTTATTCGCATTAATTTGTATGTTGTAAAACAAACATCAAAACATAGAATTCTCGCATGATGGCTTTTCCACAAATGTGAATTTGTTCTATAACATCTTTTGTTTTCGCCTTAAAAAAAAAAAAAAAAAAAAAAAAAAAAAAAAAAAAAAAAAAAAAAAAAAACTAATTGTATATTTTATATAGAAACCTTATAATTATTCAATTTCTGTAATAAAAATATAGGTACTTTTTTGATGGTTTTTCCAAATATTTAGCGACCGTTAAGGGGTTAAGAAGGCAAATTTATCTTTAAAAAAATACTGATATTTAACACCTTTTTCTACTGTGATTTTCCCTGAACACTCTTCACCCTGCACTATGACTTATTTTGAATATACATTTCTCTGATAACTTCATAAACAGTGTTCGTACTCTTTGAGATAAATTACCACTATTTCCTAATAACAGTCATTTCCTTATTCACTCACATATAATTCTATGATTATACCATACGAATATTTCTATTTAACCCCTTAGTTCTCGCTCCCGTGACATTCACTGACTGTGTCTTTTATTCATTTTGTTCTTTTTTGTTTCATTCCCACCAGTTTTAAAAAATAGGGTAATTGGCTTTATTAAGGTATCATTAATTAAATAAGGGGAATATTTCTATATCAAAAAATTTGTGTCAATAAGCAAATTGAATTTTTACACCATAATTTAATGCGACCGTTAAGGGGTTAAATATATATAAATTCAAATGTCCGCATGAAAGTTCATAATATATTAATGCAAAGTATGGTTCAAAAATACTTTCTAAAAGTGTTTTATTGGATGTATGTATTTATCTGTCGTTATATTTTTTGATTTCTCATAAAATATTAATTTTGATTTCTCATAAATTATTACTTTAAGTCTGCGTTTTTTTTTTCTTTTTTTGAAAATTTGTGAAATACGTGTCCTTTACATAAACTCTTTTTTTTTTTTTTTTTACATTAGTCGAAATAAATAGAAACATGCTAAAAGAAAACAAATGTATCTTAAAGTAAAATATTCTTTAATTTGTATCAAAAATGAATTTCAATACAGGTAATTAATATTTCCTTTATTTTTTAAGGATTACAATGAAGCTTAATTAAATTTTTATATTGCATAATTCATGATTAGCATACAAGTAAAACTCATATGAATGCACAAATTTAATTAAAAAATATACATAATTGAAACAGTTATAATAAATACTAATCATCTTTTTTTCTAGAAGGTAGAATTTATGTTTCAAATATAGTAATGCTGAGAATAATTAATGTTTTTGAAATTGTAATGAATTATTCGGACTTGCTCATAGTTTCGTATTATTTTTAATAAAAAAAAAACTGAAATTTTGTAAAGACTAAATAAGATAATAAAGACTTTCATTAATTTTTTTTTTTTTTTTTTTTTTTTTTTTTTTTTTTTTTTGTTACGAAATGCCCGGTTTTAATCGGTTAATAAAATACAAAGTTTGTCAGCTACGCATTTGCTCAATCCCAAATTATTTATTCGAATGTAAAAATCATTTATTAAGCTCATCATTAATAAAAAGTATTTAACCTTCCGTCTACCAGACGGGTCCATTGGACCCGACATGTACATTCAAAATATTTATTCAAACCAGAAATTTCTTCAAAACAAACTAAATGTATAAATCAGACAATAATAAGTTAAATAAACAATTTAAATAGTTTTAAGTAAAAATTCTGGTGTAGAATGTTTTTATAAAACTTGAGTAAAATTTCCGGTAGTTGTAGGGTTAATGTAGTATATTCTGTTAATCATAAGTTATATCTAACGGAAATTTTAGATTTGATGAAATGTACAAAACTCTTTGTATCTTACAATCTATTCCACTTTATAATCGCTTTATATGATCACTTCTTAATCACCATATATACTCATTAAACAGAAAAAAGAAATCACTGGTTCAAGTATTACAAATGGTTCGCTTTTCGAATGCCAGTATTTTCTTTGAATTTTTTTAAAGTATTTTTCTTGCAATTTTTGCAGAAAACACCCTCGGAGATTAATTCTCGTGCAAATGCTGTAAAAACCTATCATGAAATTTTCTGTTAGAAATATATTGGTATTTAGTTGGGGGACCGTTTGGGAGCCCTGTCTGATGCATGAAATTAGCTGTGCGGCAGTTTGTAAAATGAATAAAATTCGTTTAACCGGGATCACTGCAATATAAATGGATTCCCATATACGCTACAGTATCGTAAAAGAATCCTAAAGTTATGAATCCAATATTTCAATAATGTATTATAATATCTTAAGAAATTAACTTAAAACTACATAAAATATTTAATTATTATTAACACATCCACGACGGGAAACCGTGTTGCCAGTGTGCTACTTTTTTTAAATTAAGATTTCTTGACTGGCATCACTTTCTTGAAATGGTGAAATTCCCTTTGCTTTTGCCTTAATAAATATGTCATTAAATAAGAAGTATTTTACCATTTCAAAAAATTGGTGCTAATCAAGAATTATGAATTAAAAAATGTAGTTCATCTGGCAACACTGACGGGAAATGAGAATTCTCGTTTTCATTCAAAAACATCTTTGGCTAAGTGCGTGGGATCTATGTTACAGAAAATGCATTTATATTATGTTGTCCATATTTGTTTAGATTTAAGACATTTTATATTAAATTCGTACATTGGAAGATATTTACTTATGCATAAATTTGGGAAACCTATCTAGATCACCAATTTAGAACAGACTTTTAAGACAAGGAGGAGCTTCTACTGTTTTAAAATTCAGATTTGATAAAAATTGCCCGTCGGCTATGTGTTAACAGAGGCCTTTAAATAAACATAACATAAAGTACAAAGAATTAATTTTATAATGAAAGAAAGAATCAGTTACTTAAATTATTGAATATCACCAACATTTTTTGTATCATTTTTGAATACGCCCTCTTCAAGTTTTGTAGTAAAGAAATTACAGCTACTTGCTCCTTTTTTGGTTAATCCCAAATTTTCATAATTATAAAACGAAAGTAATAACACAAATATATTCAAATGACACAGCAATACTTCAATCATGCCGCGCGAATTAATGACGGGAAAACAGACGAAATGAATCACGGGGAAGTTTGCAATTCAAATAATGCCAAACGAAACAATACTTGTTGACTTATCACTGGCGCCCGGCTAACAGAATAGAACCGAAGCGTTTTTAATATCTTGATGCTCGCTTCCGTGATATTCACCGGCTATGTCTTTTATTCAGATTGTTTGATTCACACCAGTTTTATAAAATAGTGTAATTGGCTTTATTCTGATATCATTGTACCTGTCATTAAATAAGCTGAATATTTCTTTTTCAAAAATGTGGTGGTAATAAGCAATCTGATTTTTTAAACCGTAATTTAATTAGACCGTTAAGGGGTTAAAAAAGAGATTGACATATCTCTAAAATGGTGAAGCTTTAACTGTACATGCGTTCGCAAGGCATGATTACCGCCGAGAAAAACCTGCATTAATAAATTTAAATAGAATTATATAAATTTAAATAATAATTAAAAATTATAATAAATTTAAATAGATTTCTCCTTATTTAAACTACTTAGTAATGCAAAATTTCAGTCATAAATAATTGCAAAATATATACAGGAATACCGACTTACGTCACCCCCAGGGATAAGAGCGCACCGACCCAAATGGCCGATTACTACCAGTACCTATACCAGTACCTATAGTATTTCAAGCATTATTTACTAACAGAATTTCTGAGATTTAATAAAGCAAAGAATGCAATTAAAATTTAGTGGTAATAATCGGTCATTTGGGTCGGAACGCTCCCATGTCTGGGGGTGACGTAAGTCGGGGGTATTACTGTATTCATTTTTACTTGTGGCAGTTTACTTCGGCGGTATTGAAGCTCTGCGTTTCCGCGGTATTGTGACAACGTAGATAACTTCCTGTTAATGTCATTAAAAAGTATTTTAATACTTGTGCAAACTAACACCAGAAAATAAAAAAAAATACCATAATTTTTAGAGAAATTTTTCGCGATTAAGGCACTTAAATAAGTTGAAATTTTCTTTTCAAATTTACTGGTAGAAGTTTGCTCCGGCGGTAATAAACTGTTGATACGATATAACCCCTTGAGGGGCACCGGTATATATTATATACCATCTACGATTAATGAAGTTTTACACCAGAAAATTTTATTACATTTTACGTTTCTGACTTTAGTGGAAAAAAGCCATAAAATTGCTTTTACTTATTTTGAAATAGAATTTTTCAAAGATTCCGGTGGGAATTCAGCATGTCACAAACGTAATTGCTTGCCCCTCAAGGGGTTAAGGAAAACAGCCGCCATCCTGTGACAACCTCCTCAGTTACTTCACTCGCTACTGGCAGACAGTGCACTATATGTCTCCTTCTCCTTATTCATGACTCCTTTATCAGCACTGGCAGTTTATTGACATTTCTTACACTAGAGAGGAAATATTATTCATCTCATCGTTCGTTCATTGATCCTCTTTCAACAAATTGCTAACATGATTTAAAATAAATAAACATTGTTTAGCGTCTGATATATAAAAATTAAAAATTAAAAAGATATACTGCAATTCATCAGACATACAAGTAAAAGTTACATAAATATATATACTATTAAAAATGCAAACGTTTCGAGCTACGGTTTTGCACCTCATTAGTGCAATAACATTCAAATAACCAGAAAACTATATATAATCTTTACAGTTAATAATTACTTACATGATCCCTATCGCCTATAAGAATAAGCATTGAATCAAGGTATATTCAGAAAATTGTAGCAAAAAAATAGTTATGGCATACGTGTATGTTTTTGTTATTTTCTTTAAATGTTTAAAAAATATAATATATATAAATATACATATTTTTTCTTTTCTTGAAAGTTTTTTTTTTTATGAAGATTAATTCAAATAAGACACAGAAACTGCTTCTTTGGTGTAAATAAAACTGTTTTAATCCCTAACGAACGAATGCGCCAAAACTTCGCGGTAACCAGTTTTCATTATACAAATGTGTTGTTTCCTATTGTTATTTTTTGGTATTCTCACAAACATCTTTTGCATTATCTATCTGCTGATATTTTGTGATTAGGTATAGCGAAATTTTCAATGAAATAACATTTGTGTCAATTTGGAAACATTTGTATAATATTTTGTATCATTTGTACTTTTAGAATAAAAATTGTTTGCCGGGAATATGATGGCCTTCGTTTGTTAATGATAAAAATTATTGGTATAATTTATATTATAATTAAACAATGAATACAATAAATACCACACTGTTTCTTACTAACCTTTTTCATGACCGGAGTGTCTTGTACAAATTTTATTCTGTTTGCACAAGTTTTTTTTTTAAGTTATCTTCAATTACATATTTTCAAAAATGCTCTAATTGTATAAGTCAAATATTACTTTTCTTGATTACTGGTGAAAAAACAAATTTTGAAAAGAAACATGATGTCGATTCAGATACGACGTTGGACGGCAAAGGGTTAAAAATTCACAAAAAAAGATGATTTTTATTGTTGATTCTTTGATGCGTATTTTTTAAAGCGTGGCTGCAAACTTTTAAGAATTGTTGATACCATTAAAATTTAATAGAAATTCGTGTAATATGCAATTACAGATTTCTCCTTTTAAGGTATGTGCATACCATCGGGACCCTTTTTTTAAAAAAATATGCAATTTTTATCACACACATGTGTTCTTAATTAAAACAGGGAATAAAACTATGAATTCATACAAATTTTTAATGGAATTCTTATTATTTTTTTTAATTTTAGGTAATATTTAGTCAAATTTTAACAAATAATTCCGTTTATTCCAAACCTTCACAGGATTTCTATCGACGAAATCTATTCAATATATTTCACTGTTTTTTCAACAATATATTAGCAAACCACTTGCCTGTGTTATGAAGCAAAAGATTTCCAATACCTCTTAAATTTACTATCATGTACCAAATTTTGTATACAAAATATGATCTTAAAAAAATGTGTAATTTTCAATAAAAATATCTCTTCAATTAATATATACAAACATACAAGCTATAGTTTGCTTCATAAAATACCAATAGATAAGCAGAACCTTGTTACAAAAATTTATTTCAATATCTTAAAAACTTTTTAAGAATTGTTTCTCGTACGTACACACTGAGAAATACAGTTTTCCAGAAAACGCAAATTAAGATTTTGATATAGCATAAAAAATTATATATAAAGTTTACAGCTTTAAAATCCGGCATATTTGTAGGTGTTTATAAATTTTTGTATATATTATGTGTATATATATTTGTATTGAAATGTAATTTTTACCTTTCTGTAGCTCTTTAAACGGTCACGTCCGGTTTCAGAACGTTCATTTCCAGTTTGTATTTTTGGCTATAACTTCGTTTCTAATCATCGCTGAACCAAAAGTAAGGCATTTTTGGAATCCTAAATGTTTGAACTTTAATTTTAAAAAATCGAAATGTTTCATAAAAACAGTGATTTGAGGGTAGTCACATACCGTAAATGGTTAATAAGAAACATTGTGGTATTTTGTGTAATTATTGTTATAATTATAATATAAGCTAGCAAAAGCCATGCTTTGTTTGGATTCGCGAAGCATTATATAATAAGAAAAATATTTGAAAGTAACAATATTTTTTTTATATTATTCTAGCATTTTTATTAAACAAAAACGTTATTTTATGTTTTTGTCACATCCGGTTTCAGAAAGTTCAGTTCCGGTTTATATTTTGGACTAGAACTTTGCTTCTAATTATCGTTGAACCAAAAGTAAGGAATTATTGAATCCTAATTTTTGAACTTTAATTTAAAATAATAAAAACAAATCGACATTTTCCGCAAAAACAGTGATTTGAAGATAGGCACATATCTTAAGTGTATCTTCTCCAATTAAATTATACCAAACATTACTATAAAATCTAAGTGGTAAAAAAAAAAAAAAAAAAAAATGCGTAAAAGTTGACAGCTATGTAAAAATCTCTCTGAGAGATATTGCGTAATCTGACTTCCTAAAGACAGTGAATATTCGGCAGCATATTAAACGAGACAGCTGAAGAAAGAAAAATGTGAAAATCTTGACTGATGTAATGGTATTACATCTTCAAGTTTGCATGAAATGAAGGGATATGTTAATGGAAAAAAAGTTATAAATGTATGATCTATAAGATGCATTTATCTGTCAGGCATTTTTAGTGAGAAAATCAAAACGTTCTGAATAATTTAGGAGTAAATTAACTTCATAAGCACTGGAAATTTATTGGTATTTCAAACATTTGATCGAAACATTAGCTGTGTCATCGTTCATTTATGGCGACTCAGTTCATCATATCTGTCAACATTTGGGCTTTTGTTGTACTTTTAATATTTTATGGAAATTTCCGCCTCTTCAAATCGCAAAAATGTTAGATTTATTAACGCTAAGTTTTCCAATAAAAATAGTTTTAACAAAAATGCGAAATAGTTGACAGCTATTCTTTCAAAGATAGATTCTTTCAAAGATTTTCTTTTTTCTGAGATGTGTGTGAATAATTAAATAAAAGAACATTTTTGAAAAAAAGAAAGAAAATATTTTGTGGTTTTATATTCTTTCCTTTTGTTACATTAAAAAAATATTAACTAAATAAATAAATATAAATTTGGCAATATTGTATTATTGAAAGATTTATGAAGATTTCATAAGTTACAAAGTGGTCGTGCGCTTCAGGGAATTTTTCAGGATAAATATTATTATTTTTTTATAAAATAATAAATCTAGGTTAAATGTACGAAATTCCGTCCTGTATAGGAAGAGATTTTCTATAGGAAAATACTTGTATCGAAGAATTTCGTGGTCTTGAAATTTCAAGACACGTATGACCTCTGCTTATATCTCACATCATACATTTACAAAATCATTTAAGAAATATTTTTATAAATTATTTTATTTCATTTTATAAATATTAGCTTTGGCATAGTCAAAGATATCATAAACGTGATAGACAGGTCTTAAGGTGTAAGAAAAAAAGCTGACTTATTCTTTTAACCTTTTATAGGGTAAAAGTACTCCTGTTTGTGAAATGCTGAAATCATTGGATGACTGAAGAATTTAAAATTAAATTTATTTGAAAATATGCAAAGCTTATCTTCACGTACTTGATCATCCATACGAGGCACCCACCAGAATATGGCATAGGTAATATTCCCCTCGGAGGAAAAAAACGTGAAAAAAAACCCCTGTCAGCATCAGCCAAAACAAAGCCAAGACAACATATCCGGAATCAACGAGTCCTAACTATCAACAAATCAAAATAATACAAAATAAGTGCCCTGGCACGTATGATAAATTACATGCAACTTAAGAAAATATTGTATACTTTTTTCCATACAAAAATGTCCGTAAACTAGATGAACGTATATACAGCGATTTAACCCCTTAACGATCGAATTAAATTACGTTTGAAAAATTCAAATTGCTTATCGGCACCACTTTTATGAAAAAGAAATATTTACCGTATTTAATGAGAGGAAAAACGATAGTAAAATATAGCCAATTTCACTATTTTATAAAACTGGTGGGAATCAAACAATTTGAGTAAAAGACACAGCCCGTGAATATGACGGGAGCGAGAATTAACCCCTTGAGGGGCAAGCAATTGCGTTTGTGAAATGCTGAAATCCCACCGGAAATTTAGGAAAATTTTATTTGAAAATAAGGAAAAGCAATTTTACGACTTTTTTCCACCAAAGTTAGAAATGTAAAATTTCATAATTTTTTTCGGGTGGAAATTTTCATTAATCGTAGGTGGGATAAAATATATCCCACCGCCCCTCAAGGGGTTAAGGGGTTAAAGACAATTTACAGAATACAATTGTCTGGTAACTAAATTATATGAATAAACTATGATGTAAACAATACAAAACTAAAGATGAAATACCATATTCAAGCAATAAGCAATTATGAGTAGATATAAATATAAATTTGAAAATAACTATAATGTCTGAAGTCCATTGCTGAAAACCGTACGCATCTTTCAAAGAAAGGCTGAAAAAGTAAAATAACAGTCTAAGTTGATAAGCGTCAGTAGATCGTTTAGTTCAGGGGTGTGAAACTGTGGCCAGCCAGATACCACTAAAATTTTACAGTTATCTTTGCCTTATCTAATCTTCGAATTGCTGCGATTAAACTTGTCGACTATTTCTTTAAAATTTTAGTGGTATCCGGCGGGCCACAGTTTGACACCCCTGGTTTAGTTCAATGTCGTTCGGAAAGCCTTGTCCGCTTGCGAAAATCGATTCGTATTTTGCCTGTTAATTATTCGACATCAGATATCGGAATCAATGTCTAATAATTAAATGATAGAATTTTCGGGTACGAATTGATTTTCCCAAACGCACATGACTTTCCGAACGACCCAATATATATGAAAATGAATAATCACTTCTTCTAATTACTTCTTCACGTACTTGATAAAAGGCAATTTTACATTCAAAAATTCTGACGCCAATGTCGCATTTAGGGATTAACCTTAAGTGGACCAAAAGTGAACCACCGACTTTCAAGAGGTTAACTAATTCGAGTAAATAAAGAATCAGTGTGCGTACATTTTTAGCACAAAGATTTTTATAGCATTTTTCGTCGCATTTAATCTTAAAAGTGCAATAAAATATCTGATAAACCCTAGTACCGCCATTAGGGGTCAAAATGACCTCTGCCAAATTGATAATAATCGATTCGAAGCCAAACTTACTTCATGAACTATATTATATGTATGTAGCTCAAAAACTGGCAAATTAAATAAGATAAATTGTTATAGGTAAAACTTCTTGTGTTAAACACTTTTTATTAAACTTGAGTATAATAGCCGTCGGTTCTAGTGTTAAATGAAGTACGAATTCTGTGATTGAAACAGAGTTACCAGTGGGCTACTTTTTTAAAATTCAGATTTCTAGAATGCCACCACTTTTTTGAAACGGTTAAATTACCTTTGTTTTCGCCTTAATTGATATGTCGTTAAATAAGACGCATTTAATCATTTAAAAAAAGTGGTGCAAATCAAGAATCTGGATTTTAAAAGAGTAGCCCATCTGACAACACTGGATTGAAATATTGAATAGAAAACATCTAAACAAAAATGCTGCTAACGACTCTTTGGAAATTCAAGGGACTGTATGCACCTAGTGAAGGAAGGCAAGTGCGAATACCTTCGCTAATGGAAAAGGGTTACCTTTTGCAATTTGTAGAAAAAAAGATGTCCTTTGAGTAAGAAATCTTGTAAATGTACAAATAAATGGCGCAATTTCCCATATGATCTTAGAATGGGGTCATTCTAATATAAAATTCCATTTTCGATTATATGGTAGTTCATTTTTGTGCTGCATTAACACATTCACTGCCAAAATTAAAAAGTAGGATTTTTCAAATTTCTTGTTGAAAGTCGTTTGCCACCACATATTCTGAAAGGTAAATTGCTCTTTACTAATAGAGCAAAATTTCTACCAATAAATAAGGCAATTTTTTTAATTATAAATTAGTGGTGACAAAGTAATTAATACTAGAACCGCCGGCAATTTCACTGAAGTTTTATGAAAATATTTCACACCAGAATTTTTACTCTGAACTATTTAACTTACTTAATTAGCCTATTTTTATTCTGTATACATTTGACATATCTTATGAAGAAATTTCTGGTTCGAGTCGACTATTATCAATTTGGCAAGGGTCAAATTCACCCCTCAAGGCGTTTCTAGTGTTAACCCATTACCCGCCGGTGTTGCGGTGGCGCAACGGCCAAAATAAATGCAAATTTTCAAATTATTTATATACCCACCACTATTTTTCAATTAAAATATTGGCCTTACTTAAAGACACAAATTTTCAAGAGCAAATAAAGCGAACGTTATCTTTCAGAGTTTGTGGTGGCAAACGACGTTCGGCTATTAAGTTGAAAAACTCAAACTTTTAGTTTTGGCGGTTAATGAGTTTATAAATAAAACCCACGAGTATACTTATGGTTTTTAGTGAATGGGTTACTAAAAGCTTGGTCTGGACGATGTAAATGTGCAATGTTTTCATAATTTTAACTGAAGGAGCACAATAATCCATGCCACATTCTCATAAAAAAAAGTCGTTCCTGTTGGCACCGCTTCTATAGCAATGTATCCAAAACTGTCGATTATTACTCTCTTTAAATCCATCATTTATTGAAGAGAATCACAACCCTTCCGAGAATGACGAAAAAACCAACTTTCTATTTTTTCGCCTTAAAATGGATTTTTGACATATGTGGTACATTCTGGGTTAGTTACTTGATAATTAGCTGGCTATTATAAATATGTCGAAAATACTTTTTACTATATCCATTTCTCTTTAACCCTAGAACCATAGGAAAAATTACTCAAGTTTTATAAAAAAATATTCTACACCAGAATTTTTATTTAAAACTATTTTATTTAATTATTCAACTTAATATTTTGACTTTCATGTATTTAGTTTATTTTACAGAAATTTCTGTTTTGAATAAATATTTTGAATGTACTTGTCGGATCCATTGGACACGTCTGGTAGGCAGTGGGTTAAATGTATTATAGTAGCAATTTTTAAATTCATTTTCATTCGCTTGTGTATTTTTAGTATATGGGTATGATTAAAATATATAAGCTTTAACAGATACTTTCCATTTGATTCGCTATTCATTTTCACCCTTTAACCCCTTGGGGACGAGCGACACGTATAC
This sequence comes from Maratus speciosus, assembly GCA_963932465.1. Lineage (NCBI taxonomy): Eukaryota > Metazoa > Arthropoda > Arachnida > Araneae > Salticidae > Maratus > Maratus speciosus. The sequence goes on from OZ010794.1 coordinate 217,088,781, forward strand.
GTGCCGCATGAATAGCGCTCGGAATCCTTGTTTTTTCTCACCAGTAAAATTTTACTGTAAAATTTGCCTTATTTAATCAGCGCATTTTCTAGATTCAAGAAGACACAAATTTCTATTTTTAAAAAACGGTGACAAAAACTTAAAAGTTTCGTAAAAGGTTCCCGTCCCGAAGGGGTTAAGCTCTGATGAGTGAATTTCTTCCCACTTAATTGCAATCGTTAATTGTCACATTGGCACCGGAATATACAACCAAATTTATTTGAAAATAGACCAATGCATTTTTTCGCGTATATTATACGCCGAATCATTTGTTTACAAAATACTGGTGCCAATGTGACATTTGGTCATTTTGAAGAATTTCAACCCCAGAGCTCAAAGGGTTGACCCTTTCAGGGGAAAACCACTTCCTTGTCTAAAACGTTGAAGACAATGGTTGACACCGGAATTTATAAACAAATTTATTTGGAGAAAAGATAAATCTATATTTCACAAACATAATAAACGGAAAATTCTATACCCATAATTCTGGTGACATTGTGGCATTTGGGAATTAAATTTAAGTGGTTTCATAAACGTACCATCGCGCTTGAATGTGTTAAAAATCTGTCTTTCTGTTATCGAACACTTATATGTAAATCCTCCAAAACATGAATTCAGAATGTTTAAAATTGTAAGAATTGTTAGATTTTAAAAGTTTCCTAGATTTTTCAAAAAATAAATAAATAAAAAAATAAGAAAAAAAATTGTTGCAAGTATTGAACTTTTCTTTCACTAAATTATTTTTCATCAAATGTACATATATGAGAAATTTATCACTGGAATGTCATATACGCATTGGATTAAATGAAAATAAAATCAAGTAATTATTGCTAAAAAGGTGTATTTAATACTTCAAAGATGTCGCAATATGTAAAAAGAAGTCAGTACGTAATCGAAGCAGCCCTGTAGATGATCAAGTTATGATCGAAAGTATTCGGCATATGGTATGGAGCTTTTAAGTTTATAAAACAATTTTTAAATGTAACAACAACTTTTACATTATGTGACATCTTTGAAGTATTAAATGTACCTTTAGAGCAAAGATACTTGATTTTATTTTGAATTATTTTCCTACTTCAAACCATTTCTTAATTTATCAAATAGGTATTATAAAATAAGAAAATAAGAAAAAATTAATGTTTAGCGAACTAATTTTATGAATTATACGTAAAAGTTGTGTGATTTCTGTCTAAGCATGGGGAAATAGATTAATTTAACTTATTATTGACCAAATATGGAAATAATCTCATAAGATATCATGCTTTAAACGAACTACTCTTAAAAAATGTTTTCCTGTAAGTCACTTTACAAGGATTCCCAAAGGTCATTGATATATTCGACGTCATTTTAAACGAGGTAGATAAAGCAAACAAAATGTGAATATCTTCACTTGTGTAACGAATTTTGAGAGTCTACTTATGCAGGAAATTGAGCGATTTATTTTCTGAAGTAAATTTCTAAAACTAAAATACAAGTTAAATTGGGATAACATGTTAAGTATTCTTCGAGTGAGGTGATATCATCATAAATAATTCAAATATGAATTAGGAAATTGCATGTTTGCTAATTATTGATATAAGGAAAATATTTCATCGTTCCGTTTTGGAGAATGTAATAAAATCGACAGAACTGATTTTTTAAATTGTTGTTATTAGATGCACATACACAAGAAATAGCTATCGCAACGTTTTTGACAACCACTAATTTAACCCTTAAATGCATGATTTTTTATTTGTTTTGAAAGAATTATATATGATTCGCAGAAAGGCTTATTACACATAAAAAATAATGGAAAAAAATCAGGGATACAATTTTCGTATAATACGTCAAACTTTTGTTATGTTGCACATCTGTAATACAAGTAAAAACTTCTGGCATAATTAAAATATTGCAAATTATTAATTATTTTAATAAGTATGAATCTGAATACTTTATTTTATGTAAGTTTTTATTTTCTAAAACTTAAACATTAACCCCTTGATGGGCACCGGTATATTATGCATACCGATTAATTTTAAATCCCAAATGCCACATTGGCACCAGAATATTGGAATTAAGTTTTGTTTTTTATATAGAACACGAAGAAAAGTTTTTACTTACTTTCATATAAATCTGTTTGTAAATACCGGTGTCTTTCAATCATTTTCACATTTTACCAACATAATTACTTTGCCCCTGAAAGGTTTAAATGCATGAATAATCTTTTAGAATTGCGTGCTTTTTGTTCCTATATTAAGAATTTGAAACCAGAAAATTTAAGATGGATTTTTAATTTTATTTATTAGCGTATCCTTGCAAATTTACTTTCTATATAAATATAGAGTTAAGAGTTAATAAAAAAGAGTTAATAAAAAGTGATGCAGATATGCATTTTATGGTTAACATTCGCCTTGAACATACTTATTTTTATTTAAGTTTAGAGCACATACCCATGTGGTATAACAATCTCAGTGCTAACGAATTTCATACATTTATGGGATAAAAAACGGAAATTTAAATTAACTGCTTAATAGTTTAAATGTTTTTATTTTGAGATAATAAACTGAAAATAGGTGTAATGTACTACTTTTTTCGATACTAAAATATCTGCCTTGTATAATCGAAAAAAAAATCTGTTAATTAGCAAAACAAAAGTTATAGTTAAAAATTAGTGGTATTCAAAAGCTTTAAATAACGACTGAAGCAAACTCTTTTTAATCCAGCGGTGCTCGTCAAAAACTGTTACGGCGTTAATGTTCCTTATGATACAAAAAATAAGAATGTAAATGTCCCTGCATCTCCTTAAGGGGACCAGGTAAGCGAAATTCAACCAAAAAATTGATTTTTAAATTTTATATCATTAAATAGTTTAAACATTTATCTTTTCAACAATGTATTGCACATCTTTATATATAAAAGAAAAGAGTTGTATTTCTTCATTCTTTCTTACAGCACTTCACAGCAGTAGACTACTTTCTTTTAATTCAGATTTCTTGATTGGTACCACTTTTCTGAAGTAGTAGTCCACATTGTTTTCGCTTTAAGTAATCTGTTATTAATAAGGCGAATTTTACTATTTCAACAAAGTGGTGCCAATCAAGAAATCAGAGTTTTAAAAAGTAGCCCATTGGCAACACTGCTTCACAGCTCTAATTGACTTTTTCTCGAAAGTTCGATTTTTCAGGTTTGTGTTCCTTTTTTTCTATATCTATTAAACTTAAGAACTCATATTTTTCAAAATCCTTATGTTATGCTATAGTGCATATTTTAGCACAAGAATTTTATGATTTGTTGAGAATTATTTATCTTAGTCAGTGAAATCTTATCAAAAATGCAAATTTTAAAATGTGTTTCAATAGATAATTAATAATTAATTTTCAGTTTCACTTAGAAAGAAAAGGGTCTGTTAAAATATTTAAAGCATGTTACTGAAACTACTATAAAAATTCTACACCTCTATCATTCACCATTTTTGAGAAAAAGATACATAAAGATGGTTTATTTTAACATGGCCGAGATAGAGCTTACACGGTCACTTTAACACTGTATGCATCGACGGTATTTTATAGTACCTTTAAAATAACTTATAAAATTCATTTAATACATCGATTGATTGCACAAAATAATAATATTTTTAAAAGGGTGATTTCTTTTACCTTTGCATCTTTTCAGCTTTCTTAAGGCTGAAGTTTGTGGAGGAAAAGTTCCATTTCGAAAATATTTCTATATTCCTATTATGAGAGCATTATATTTGTACATTTTCTACTTCTACACAATGATAAAAAAATACATTAAATAAAATATTTGAGTGGAGTTATAAATATTTTTGAAAATCCCTATATATTGAAATGTAAATAATTTTAATTGCTAAATTGCTCTAAAATTAATTAAAATTATTGTGTAAATCTTCTAATGTAGTTTCAAAAATTCACGAAAGATACTTTAAAAGATGAAATTTTCATGAATTCATAATTTGGGACATAAAGGGCTAAATAAATCTTAATGGACTCCCTTATAATTAGCTGTAAATAAAAATAAGATCTGTAAATCAATCTGCTCTCGTTAAAAAGTACGTTAATGCTCGGTTATTTATTCAGTCTGGAAAAAGCAGTGTTGCCACTGTTATATTTTATATCCGCCATATGTTCTTTACATCTGATATTGAATTTTCTTTTCATACCTATATAATGATTCGCGTTCACCCTCACAGTAAGCTCACCTTCCTCCTTAATAAATGGAATCATATAAACTCCTGAGAGGTCATCCCTACTGCTAGGAGGGATTTTTTTTTTCTTTTAAGCATCTTTAACTTCGGAAAAGGCTTCGTGATCAAACATAAACCAAAGCCTTTTAAAGGATTTTTAGGGACGTTCGTAATTATATAAATACATAGTACCTATAGTCGTCGTTCGGTCCGTCTGTTTGTCCGTTTGCATATATTAGACCAAAAACTACGTAACCGAATGGTCTGAAATTTTTAATATATAATTGTTGCAAAATTTTGTCGAGTCATTTAAAATTTTATGAAAATGGAATGCATAGTTTAATTACACGGACAGTCAATTGTTTTTCGTTACATTACGGCCAATGGAAAAAAAGTTATTTCAAGAGCATTTTAAAATGCTACAGGCTTTCGAACAGAATGAAATTGATATGAACTTACGAAGTGCACTAAAATATACATTCAGAAAAATATGCAGTGAAATAATATTTATAAAACTAGTTATAGTAAGAACGCACCTCATTTGCCACGTTTCACGTGCAATTTCCAACTTGTTTATATGCTCAAAGGAACGAACCCGGGATTCTACCCAAAATTATTTTCATACTCACTTCACTAACAATTTTATTTTTATGCTTTGAAGAATCTGTGTACATTTTATCAATGGCGCGCTGAGTTAATCTATTTCAGCTTTCTTGCGTTAAACGATTGGGGGGGGGGGGGGGGGTAGTTCGGAAGTATTTCTATATTTGTATTGTAGGAACATTAAATTTGTACATTTCCTAATTCCACAAAATACTAAAAAAATGTTATAAATGAAAGATTTCAGTAGAGTTATAAATATTGCACAAAATCCTTATAAATTCATATATAATTAATTAATTTTAATAGGCAAAATCCTTCTAAAATTTATTAAATGATGATGTAAATCTTCGAATGTAGTTTCAACTATTGATGAAAAAAAGGTTTAGAATATGAAATTTTTATGAATTCATAATTTGGGATATAAAGAGCTAATCTGAAGTCATCCAAAAATTCACCAATCAATGTATGGGTACATTTTAAAAACATTTTTAATAAAATATAAAATGATAACTGCATCATGTAAGGCATAGTAATTCAATGCCAATAATATTGCACTGTACAGCACAGTATATTATTTGAAACAAAGAAATGGGGGGTGTTACATTTCTGTAACATTTTATTATCCCCTTTGATAAAGTTTTATTCGGCTTTCGAATATGTATGTATAATGTATATATATAAATTTATGCACATGCTATACAGGGGCATTTCCACGAGCACTTGCCGTGTAAGACACATACTAGATTTTTGACTACGAGTATTTTACAACGGCAAATGTGACTTATTTTATGGGAGATATCTCATTAATTGAAAAAGGTAACGCAAAATTTTATAAAACAATGGTGGGCAACAACCGCTGTATGTGACTTACACGACAGGTGCTCCTGGAAATAACCACGGGGATTTCGCTGTTATTTAAATACCAATATTTGTGAAAAAAAAAATTGCGTTCGAGTTTTCTACATTCGTAGCAAAAAATTAACCGGAATAAACTGTAAAAAATATTTCCCTTGAAAAAAGGTTGTATTTAATAAACGAACAAATTGCAAGGCTCTGTATATAGACTTAAACTTTTGTAAAATCCTTAATCATTCAACCATTTATTCAGTGTTTCATTTTGCATTTTCTATTCTATTATATTATATATATATATATGGGTTCGTACGGGTCCTTGAATTTCCCCACTAAGAAATTCTTTGGCAGCATTATTTGTTATAGAAAATATGTCCTTAAAAAGGCGGGAAATTTTGAGCGTTTAAAGTAGATTAATTTTTCTATAAAAAAAATACAGATATCTGGCCTTGAAAATAACGGTACCGGTACGAACCCTATGTATATATATATATATATATATATAGTGGAACCCGGTTAAGACGCTCACTGTTAATACGCGATCCCGCTTAATACGTGGATATTTTCCGATCCCTTGAACATCGCCCATAAGACTAATGCAAAAATATCACGTTTAAGACGTGAACGGTTATTACGCGATCCCGCTTAATACGCGATAGATTTTCGGTTCTTTGTGGCAAAAAATCACGTTTAAGAGGCGAATACATTGGTGAAGATGCGAATTCCTTCTCTCTTCTCCAGTGTTTCCAATTTAGCGGATTTTTTTTATTCAGATAAAAAACACTGTTTCTGTATACTAATATTTACTTCCTTTAATAACAGATTAATTAAAACGAATATTACTAATCGAAAATAGTGGTAGATATTGGAATAAAAAAAACCCTCTAAATTATCAACATTCTTTGTCTCTCGTTTCGTGTATTTTTTTTTTTTTTAATTGTAGTAGAGAAAGATATATAGATGAATTCATGATGCTCAGATACGTCATAAAATTATCATGATTAAAGATTTATTATACCTATTGTTACTGAGTTTTTAAATGTACGTTATATAACTACTGTATTTTATAATGCATGTTATAGACAAAAAAAAAAAAAAAAAAAAAAAAAAAAAAAAAAAAACCTTGCAAAGATGTTATTTAATTCTTTTATGATTTCTTTACTTTTGCTATACTAACAATATTTGTTACACAAAAATTAATAATGATAGTTTTTTCTTACATTAAAAAGAAGGACAGATTATATTTTTATCATTATCATAAGTGCTAAATATGATTTTATCAACTGGATTGTGCTTCAAAATTTAATATTTTTTATTCTTTTTGTAAAAAAAAGAATAGTCTAGCAGAAAAATTATTTTTGCTGCTTTATCTTTGGTTGTCACGTATTAAGGCTGTTCTCAACTGCTCTGCTCAACAAGAACAAAACGTTTGGACACATTTACAAATTCATTTTTTAGCGGAAAGATGGAAGGCCTGACTAGGGAAGCGATTTGGAATCGAACTGTGTTTTCCATTTTTTGATCAATAAACTATCTATTGAGTTATAAGCGATTTTGATCACGTGACAAAACGTTATTCAACATTTTTTGAGTTTTTATTCTTCTTTCGCGCGAAAATTCGATTTAAAACGACGGCTTTCACACTATTTTCTGAAAGATCTATTACGTTAAAAAAAAAAGAAAGAAAAAAAAAGAAAAAGAAAAAAAAGAAACAGAAAAAACAGTTCTATCACAAAGTTTCTGAATAACAACACCTGCTACTTTCATGCATTACGGAACAAAAATAACTTATGTTAAAACTTATGTCATAAAATTGCCCTTTTGGATTTGAGAACAGCCTTAACGACAATAAAGCTATGTTTGAATCCATATGTATTTTCAGTTATTATTGCAGTCGGTCCTATAAAAATATACATTGAGTAAAGTTGGATACAATTAAATTGAAATCTAAATATGCGTATAGGACACAATTTTCGACCATAAACATGTAAATGAAAGCTCTAAAATTCATTTAGACGATAATATGTGTAAATAAGCGCAGTTCCTGCAATATTATTCAAATCACGTTTAATACGCGATTCCGCTTAATACGCGACTTTGCTCCACTCCCTTGAAACGCGTCTTAACCGGGTTCGACTGTATATATATAAATATATATATATATATATACGTGTGCTTATGTATGTGTGTGTAACCATCTATAGACTGTATACCAATTTTGTCCAAACAAGAAATAAATATAAATAAATCGTCTAAGGTAAAAAAGGGTTTCTTTTAATTATATACACTACAAAAAACAAGAAAAATGTACTAGTTCGGACAATCACTATACATTTAAAACTCTACTAACAAGCTCTTTTAAAATTATTTATTTTCGATCGTTTTAAAATAATGATTGACATATTTTATGTGTAACAAATTTTTATTAAGCTGGAATTCAATAAATTGCGCTTTAGAACGAAGTTTCTAAATTGGATCAGCGATCGTATAGTTAATTATTCTTAACTTCTGCTATTAATTTATCCCGATACGTGTGAAAAGCAGTTTTATCAACTCTCCAGTGTATGATTTATTACATTTTCGTTACTTGCAGGTCTCAGGATTAACTTTCATGAATAGTGAGACAGAAAGTACAAAATGCAATAAGTAGTAAGTAAAGCAGTCAGTTAAATTTGATAGATTACTTCTCGTGCATGAAAAGCTATATGATGTTAAAATAAATTTTCGAAAGATTGTACTAAATTGAATTTTGTGGATCTATTTTTTTATAAATTTAAATAATACATTTTATTAAACCATTTTCATTATTTTTCACAATAAAACATTGTATAACCTTTTATGACTGATGGGCAAAACTTTTTTAAAACGAAGGAATATGCGCATATATATATACAAGCGGTTATCCACATTTGAGATTATAATGTCTGTATTTACAATTTTTCTTTTATGTAACAATTCCAGACATTATTTTATATTTTAAAAACAATTTTACTCTCTGTAATCTATATCAATTCAAAAAACCCTTAAAGAGTTAAAAGATTGTGACGCAGCACTTTATCTTATTGCTATAAGAATTTTAAATAAGGAATTTAACCCTCTGTCTACCAGAAGGGTCCAATGGACCCGACATGTACATTCAAAATATTTATTCAAACCAGAAATTTCTTCAAAACAAACTAAATGTACAAATCAGACAATAATAAGTTAAATAAACAAATTAAATAGTTTTAAGTAAAAATTCTGGTGTAGAATGTTTTTATAAAACTTGAGTAAAATTTCCGGTAGTTCTAGGGTTAAAAATAAAGATACCAAATTTTAAGTGACGCTACATTATTTATTTCATCTTTTTACTTTTGTTTTATTTATAATTGCATGTGTAAGAATTATGTTAAATGTAAAAGGATGTATAAAAATTTATTGCTGGATGCTTTATCATTCACATCTTTCATAAATTGAAAACATGAGTTCTAAAATATATGATATCAAAATTTAAGTGACGCCTTGATGTAGCTTTAAAAAAATTGTTTTAAAATTCAGTTTTAATTGTTTTCGGTTTGGCTAAATATATTTACACATCTAACCAAAACATTTAATTTTGCAATACACAGTTAAAAATATCACTTTCATTGAACCTATACAATGCACTGTATTTATGTGAATAAATTGATTTATCTTTTGTGACACGCTATCCAAAATCAAAATTAAAATTTATGTAAATGATTTCTTTGCGTCATTGTATCCAAACTAAGCGAAATGTATGCAAATGGATATTATGACGCAAAGAAGTTCCGCACTAATTATAAAATAACTAACATAGTTATTTCGCACTAATAGTGCGAAAGTTTCCACGCTGGATATCGTTCCATGTGGTTTAGTCGGTAGAATGTCAGTGCGCTGTACTGATGGCCCAGGTTCGAGCTCCGGCATGGAATCTTTTTCACTATGCTGGTCTTTGCGCCTCTTAAGCAATTACTTTGAAATTTGATTTTCATTTGAAATATTGTATGTAAGGCGAATGTTTCTTTCTGGAATAATTTCCATGTATTAATATAGTCAAATATATTATTTAAAAGTTACGTCTAATATATTTTTTTATAAAGAAGGACCTGTATATATTACAGAGTGTAAAATTCTTTTTAAAATATAAAATAATGCCTGGAATTGGTAAATAAAATGAAAAATATACAAATACATATAAATATATATTTTAAATCTTATCATGTAAATGTTCAAACATTCACCTCTTTCTTCACTATTAGCATTTTTTACGTTTTATATTTCTAGAGAGAAAAGTCTTTTAGATCTGAATGACTTTGTAAAAATCCACAAAATTAAATAAATTACAATCCACGCAGTGATGCGTACTTATTCCCGGTTTCCTGCTTACATGACAATTCTTTTCATTGCCATAGCTGCCTGCTCTTTTCTATAACACAAATATTTAACAAAATTTGTTTGCAATTTTTAATCGGCGGATTACGGCAATTTAATAAGCGAAAATATATTGTTAAATTTTTGTGGTACAGCAAAGCAGAAGAGTTGGTAGCTATGCATTGGTTATTATTTTGTCTTAACACATATTGTTGTTATTATTTGCATGTATAAGGGGTATCGGAAAATACTGTCACATATTGTTCTTTCACGCCTACTTTTTAAAATTTAGATTTCTTCATTGGCACCACTTTTCAGCAATGGTAAAAGTCCCATCGTTTTCGCTTTAATGTGAAATGTGGAAAGTATGGGAATTTAACCATTTCAAAAAAGTGTTCAGATCAGAAGAAATCAGAATTTTAACCCTTTCAGGGGCAAATTAATTCCTTTGCTATAGTGTTGGAATTAAAGAAATACACCGGAATTTAAAAACAAATTGATTTGTAAATAAGGAAAAGCTATATTTCACACAAATAATAAACTGAATTTTTTTAACCAAAATTCTGGTGCCAATGCGGCATATGGAAATTAAAATTAAGCGGTTTCATAAACATACCACCGCTCCTCAAGGGATTAATAAAGTAGGCGTGAAAGAAATGCAACAGAATTTTCCGGTACCCGTAATAGTATATGGTAGTTAAATTTATAGTTCAAGTAGATAGGCGTAACCAGGGGGGGTGCCCTGGGTGCCCGGGCACCCCCCCGCTTGCGCAGGCTCAAGCGCAATTATTAAAAGAAATCGAAATCTACAAAGGAAAAAAAATAAAGAAGTGAAAGCAGAGTTTAATTAGTTTAGCAAATTAGCTTAGTTCAGAAAACTAACAGCCTAAGTTTTGAAATGTGATAAAAAAAAAAGAAACCCACGTTTTTTTTATCTTTCTTTCTTTCTTTTTTTAAGAAAATTATATTGTTTATCTTTTTTAAAACTAGAATATTTACAAGAATCTGTATTAGTCATAATAAGTCAAAAAGATGGCTTTATAATCCCACTTTGACATCTTTTGTTTGGGGAAGATTTTTTTGTAACACCGTTCTTTCTATTTTATGTTTCTACAATTTCATGAGAAATTAAGGCTGTTCTCAACTGCTCTGCTCAACAAGCGCGAAACGTTCTGACACGTTTACAAATTAATTTTTTAACGGAAAGATATAAAATTGAAAAGCCTGACCAGGGAAGCGGTTTGGAATCGAACTGTGTTTTCATTTTTTGATCAATCAATTATGTATTGAGTTAGAAGCGATTTGGATCACTTGACAAGAACGTTTTTCGCTCTTTCTTGATTGCACTTTCTCCTTTCGCGTGGAAATTCGGTTTAAAACGACCACTTTGACACTATTTTCTGAAAGATCTATTGCGTTTGAAAAAACACGAAAAAAAAAACCAACTCGATGACATAGTTTCTGAACAATAACACTCGCTAGATTCATGCATTTCCGAACAAAAATACAAAAATAAATTAAAACTTACGTCACAAAGTTGCCCTTTTGGATTTGAGAACAGCCTAAACGCAAGTTCTTGACGAGGATAGAAACTATTTGTCTCTTTGCTTTCGTAGTTTAAAATCTATAAAGAAGCAAAAAAATTTGAAAGGAAAAGCAGATGTGAAACGATATTCTAAAATACGATTAGGCTGGGGGAAATAGGAGGGAGTGTACAGACCCTGCCTCCTTTGAAAGTGAAAAATAATAGCACAGAAAATTCAAATTAATCTGGAGGATCGTTGGTTGGTTGAATTTCGTGTTTCGCGGCCATTTTTTGATATTCGTAAAAGGAATATGGTTGCTGTCTTTCAAGTCAATATAGTAATTTTTTCCTCTGAAAATTTTCATACGATTTTTAAAGTTTCTTCTCGTTTCGCGGCGTTCTTTTGAAAGTAAGAAAAGGGGACCCGGTTTCAATCTTTTAGACCAGTGCAGTAAATTTTGACCAAATTCGCGATTTTATTCTGTGATCATTTAATGATATTTACAATTTTCCCCCAAAATCGTTTGACGAAATTCTCGTCTTTCTACGCAATTTTTTTTTGTCGAAATCCGCACTTTCACCACTAACCTATGACAAAATTCGTGATGAAATTCGTGTTCTCTTTCACGATCTTTTGACGAAATTCGTTTTCCCTTTCTGCGATCCTTTGACGAAATTCTCGCTTTTACCGCGATCCTCTGATGAAATTTATTCTCTGTTGCGGCCGATTGACGAAACTGATTTTTTTACAGGGGTCATTTGTCGAAATTCGCGATAGTTTTGCGCGACCGATCAGGAAAGTTCTCGATATCTTTCCGTACCAATTAACAAAATTCTCTACTCCTTTCCGCGATATTTTGCCGAAATTTGCAAAAATTTTTCGTCAATCGTTTTTCGAAATTCGTAATTTTTTGCGAAATCTTTTGCCGAAATTCGCGATTATTTTCTGCACTCTTTTATCGAAATTCTCGATATTTTTCCACGATCGTTTGAAGAAATTCTCAAATTTTTCCAGGGCCGATTCACGAATCGACTTTGAAAAATTCCGTAAAATAAATAAAAATCGCGGATTAAAAAAAAAAACAAAAAAAACATTTAAATACTCACTGAAGAATCACTGGTCTGTGAAAGAATTTGGAGGGGGGAAATACTGCACAGCATTTTTTATTATGCAGGACATTCCTTTTCTGTGCACAAATCGCGCGATTCCGCTCGTTATTTCAAACCCAATCACTCAAAAAAAAGTTCATGACTAGAGGGTTTTTTTTTTTTTTTTTTTTTTTTTTTTTTTTTTTTTTTTTTTTTTTTTTTACGAACGTAGAATTAAACAATTCTAGGATTGAGGTGGACACTGCCTTCGGCAACGTCCTCCCGAGCAAGCTACGACCTCTTCTGTCTCGAAAGAAGCTAATCTTAAAATATTGCATTTTTATTTCGAGACAAATTAAATTTTCAGCTTCCTTATAAGAACTGATTTGACATTCTCCCGATTCGAATTTAATCACGGCAATTTCCTGCTTCAAAAAAAGTAAAAAAATCGCCTCAAAGCACGAAAACCACCGCTAAAAATCGCATTAAAAATTCGGAAAAGATTCAAAAACTACAGGGAACGAAATTAACTAATTGGTAAAAGATTTAAACCGGATTCCTTTTAGGAATGTATAAAAAATACTCTAAAAATAACATTAAAAAATTGTTAAAAATTGAAAAATCGCTGTAAGAATCTCGAAAACACTTTATTGAAAAGAAGACAAAGTTTATACTGGATAAAATATTGAAATCGGATTCTTTTTACCCGACTGCCAAGAAGGGTTATGTGTTTCGGGCGTATCTAGGTATGTGGATTTCTTTATACCCTCGAAACATCGCAACGGCTGGATGGATTTTAATGAATGAGGTCTCTATCGATTCGTCTTAACCGTCCGATGGTTATAGGCAGGGTTTTGTTTTTATAAATTCAAAATGGCGACCGTAAAATACAAAATGGCGGTAGACACGAAAAAAAATTACACACCATATTGAGTGGCATATCATTGGATAGGTCTTTCAAAATGAAGACGATGTTTCATTGACTATTTTACAGTCACAAGCTCCGTTTAAATATTACACATCCTGGAAGTTGTGTAGGTAGGATCTCAGTTTTGTTGCAATTCTAACCTTCATAGACTTCTATAGGCCTCCACAATATAGTGCTTATAGGTAGGAGCTAAAATTAAACACAACTTAAAAGTCATCAAAACAAGTAAATAAAAAAATAGGTAAGTAATATAAAAAATAGTTTCGCATTGGTGAGCAGTAGCGCTAACTTTTCATAAGTATTGGGTGGGCTCAAATATTTTTGAGTAAAATAACACATATAATCCCCCCCCCCCCTCCCTTAGCGTGTATGCGTGTGGCGAGAGAGAGGGGTGGAGCAAATGACTAAAGATGATAATTCGAAATTAAATTATGTTTTTTCTAAGCAAATTTTTAAATTATTATAATTTAATTCTAATTTTATAAATAATTTTATTAAATTATATTCTTATACGTTCGTCCTTATAAATACATTAATATTTATTTTAAATAACATTGGAATTGCTAACGATTGAAAGCGCAAAAAACGAAAAGCATATATTGTAGTCACCGAAGAGCTTTATCAATTCAAGGCATCAAGACAGATGACAAAATATGCAGGAAAATTGTTTTCGTGAGAAATTTAACTATACACCCGCTGAAGGGGTTTTCAGTGCTCCTGTAAGTCTAATAGATGTCCTTACTAACAAACTTACTTACAAACATAATTATTTTGATAATGTTAATAAAACGAAATTTCATTTCAGCGATTAAATAAATAATAAAATAAATTAATTAAAGAATTTGAAATTGGGAAAGCTGAGAGATCAAATTATTGGGTGGGCTTGCGCCTCATGGGCCCATATAAGTTGGCGCCACTGTTGATGAGAAATAATTAGTTCGCTTTTTACGCAGCCGGGTTTTTTAATTTTTAAAATTTAATTTACTAATTTGAAAAAAAAATGCCGTAAAATGCGAAAAAATTCGCATAAAACATTAATTGAAAAATTCCAGAAATTGTCTTCGATATCCATGACTTCAGGCATACAGGTCCTGTCAAATCTTACGGCTGTGCGGGCTGCATTGTTTTTACACAGTTCAGTGCTCGCGCATACTAGAGATGAGACGGGCTCAGCCCGAGCCCGGGCACGACACGGGCTCGGGCTCGATTTTTATACCAATCTTCGGGCTCGGGCTCATTCTTTTAAACTTGACATTTTGATTTATTATCATACAGAAAAAATACAAATAACTTTTCTTTCTTAAAAATTACTTATTTCATTTTTAGTCATTTTAATGCTATTTTGATCAGATAAGAAAAACATAAATCGTAATTTTCTTGAATTATAATTGTGATATTTGCAGATTCATATCCGGTCTTTACAGCGATGATCTGCTGGTGGCGCCATTCGGAATACGGTGCCATTGGGCTATTTTTAATAAGAACATTTATTTAATGATTACTATTATTATTTTAGAGATCTAACGCGAAATGAATATTTTGTTTTGTTTTTAGTCGACAAACATTGGCTTAAGGTTTGCGAATTTTTAGTGTTTTATTGTGTGCGAGTTATAATCGCTCTTTTTAAGAAAATAATGTGAGTGATTCTATCCATTTTGCATCACGAACTTTGCTCATACAGCTGCTCTGCTATTTATATTCGTGAAGTCACTTTTATTTGTAAGTAAATATAATTCGCATTATTGTTATTCCGATAGAAAGCAATCGAGCAGTGTTTTTTCTTTTCCTATAAAAGCTTCAGAACTTTCAGGATAATAGTGTCAAATTTTTAATTTAAACTGATTTGCAAGGACACGAGAATAACAAAAGATTGTTTTGAGGAAGGAGTTTATTATAATTTAAGATCCACACCTTTTATAGGAAATAGAAAAACGTTGTGCGATTCTTCGTCATTTATTAGTAATTTCTGAATATTTCGATCGTTTATTGATATAACGAATTTCGTTAATATGTCCATCAGATTTGATTCTAGGGGAGAAAAATAAGAGAATATTTTTAAAAAGTATATATTTATTGTATACGAAATTTCTTTTTCGATGAGATTAAATGTAAATAATGTAAATTTCATAAAATTAATTATAAGCTGGGAATTAATAGTTATTTTTACTTCCATGAAAGAAGTTGTTACAAACAATTTGATTTACTCTCGTTTGAACAATTTTAAATATTATGAATTTTTTTTCCTTGTATTGCATACTTTTGGTATCGGGCTCGGGAGGGCCCGGGCTCCGAAAAGTGAGCCCGAACAGCCTCTAGCGCATACACACACATTGACAGACAAGCAACTATCTTTATTATTATAGTCGCATCATGATAGTATAATTTTTATCTTGATAAACTTTAGTGTATATTATCATGACCAACTTAATATATTCAACACATTTCGTGGTAAAAACATGAAATACCGTAATTCCCGGTCTATAATCCGCGGATCAAACAATTACGTTCGAACCCAGAAATCATGTTTCATAAAACGTAACTTTTTAAATCGTAATAAATATTTAACTTCAATAATGAAATAAAATTTCTGGATCGAAACCTGATTGTTTGATCCACGGATTATAGGCAGGAAATTACGATATTAATGAATATTATAATTATTTATAATAATAAAATAATTATTTGTATAGACTTTCCTCCAAAATTTCTCGGGTCCCTCCGGTGATCCATAGGAAGTCATGAAGTCACATTCTGAAAAACTTCCGTGCGTATGTACACAGCATGTATTATCTGAGATTTATCATTCCGCAAAATTTCATCTACAAGACTGACTGAGATAATTTTAGATCTTATGCAGTGTTCCCCTGTGCCTATAGAAGTTTCCAGCCTGATTAAATCCCTTTTTTAATCTTTATAAGAAGTTAGGGTGACAAAAGATTTTACACTTGTGACCACTCTTAGTCACTGTCTTATGTCACTGCTGCAAGGAGATTTACATATTCCTTTTTTTTTCTTTTTTACTATTAGATCTAGTTTGATGCTTTGAATACCTTCTCACGCAAACAAAAATCGCGTTTGAGCCCTTTTTAAACGAAATACCACACAACTACACCTTCTAAGATGAAAACCTGTCTAAAACGGAAATTCGACCGGTTTTATGAGGGACCGTTTTAGCAGGTTTTACCATATAAGATTGTTTGTATGCAACATGTTCAGGTTAAGAAGTCTGGGCACCCCCCCGTTCAGAAGGCTGGTTACGCCTATGAAGTATGTTTATTTGATTTTAAAAAACCGCAGATGTTGTCAGACATAGATTTCTCTTCACATACTGCCATAGATTCTATTTACATACTGTCAGCTCTTACGCTTTTCTGTACCATAAAAATTTAATATAAATTATGCCTTCTTTAATAGTCATTATCTTCCGATTTAAATAAGGCAAATATTTCTGTTAAATTTTTGTGGTCACAGGCAGATGTTGGCAGCTATGTACTGTAGCATTTAGTCCTTCATACTCTTTAAAATAATTTTATTTTGTGAAGCGGTACAAGAAATAATATAAAAATATGAAGAATAAATAATACTATTTTTTTTCTGTACCACAACACCAATGGTCATCCATGGATGTATTACAGAAGTCTCTATCACAAATTAAAACTTTTGATATTACACAGGCTTATCGTTAATATAATCTGATTTCCGGCTGTAAAAAATTAAATGATCACCGGAAATTATCAAGGCTTAAAAAGATCAAATGGTGACAAATAATGTGTTTCAGACTATTTAATCTTTCAGCTTGTCGAAAAACTCTTTTCAGATGACTTTATTTGTTTCTGAAAACATGATTATATCATTTAATACTTATTTATTATAGAAATAACATAAAAACCAAATATACAATAAGAAAAGAAATGACGAAAATCAAAACTTTAATTACAAATGTTAGGACATTTTTAACACGTTAACCCCGGCGCGGTGGGTCACACTCGACTGTCTCAGAGTTGTCGAGTCTCCGGCTTTTTGCACACCACTGCTATTATAGAGAAAATTTTGTTCCTTTAAATCGCACAATTGTTCTAATTAAATAAAACAACATTTTCTGTTTTAAAATACTGGTATCCAAAAAACTGGAGACTTGGCAGCTCTGAGACAGTCGAGTGTGACCCACCGCGCCGGCGTGAACGTATTAATGAACGCGATTATAAGTTTCTATACGAATTTTTCAAGATTAATGTTTTTGAGGAATTATATACATATTACAAAATTATTATTATTTTTTTTTTTGCCCAGATCAACATTAATATAAATTTCCCTGTTAATAATATTCCATATATTATTACGGTTTATTAAATTAAAACCTTATTCTTAAACTAATCTATTAATCTCCATATGTAAAGGCATAAGATCTTAATCCATCTAAAACTTTTATTCCAAATTGCGTAAATCTAATAATGGCCTAACTACCTATATTCCTTTAATAAAACGTTTTTATTATTTAAATCTCTATTAAAATTCGCTGTTATTTTCTGGTATACCAAACCCGTCTAATTTTTTATTTAATTACTAAAATATCATAATTCATAATTTATCCCGATTAAAAAAAAACTATTTATTTAAATCATTATTTTATTAAAAAATCAAGGTGTATACTATAATATTTCAATGCTTTAAAACTTATTTCGCGGTAATAAATTCATTTTTCCTTTCTTTTAAAATTACCTTCGGACGGAAAATATCTAATTTTAGCTGCAATCTCGAAGGCAGGATTACTTTGTGATTACGCCATGTGCATCTGATTTGAGATTAGAAAAGATTCTAGAACAAAGTTTTCTCCCGTGGAAGTTGATTTACTTCGATATCATGCCATCGGAAATAATAATAAATCCCTCTTAAAAGCGGTATGATTGGAAAAGAGGAATCAGCTGACCTGTATTGTAATGTTGAGCCGATGTAGTTTAAATATAGACGCACAGCCCAATAAAGTGTATAGAAGACAGAGAGAATACAGGTTAAAGTTTGTAAAAAGATGTAGTGTAGAAGACAGAGATAATAAGGGTGGGAGGACGGCGTCGAGATGGAATATTTTATACAACTTAGAAAGTTGGCGTGAAGTTCCTTTTTTCTTCACAATTTTCAATTACCACTCGGAGGAGAATCACATTGTTATCATCGAGTGAAATGAGCATTTCTCCACAAAAAACTGTTCTTGGACATGTTAATAAAATTTGGAAATTAGCTCAGTCGACTGTTTCTCCATTATTTATTTTCATCTATGTTTTTCTTCGCATGACCAGTTGGCCAAAACATGTGCGAATTAATTAGGAAACCCAGGTAAACAGGATTTTCACCAATCTCTATTGTCATTATACCACATATACAGTGTGTCCAAAAAGTCTGAAAACGGTCGAATAATTGGAGAAATACAAAGCAGATTGAAACACGAAAATATACAGGTTAAATATTTTTAAAAAAGCTAACCAAATTTGACCAGAGGGGATCCCACTTTGAAATCTTGAATGATAATCCCTATTTTTTATTGCAGATTCGGATTTTGCGGGCAAAAATATGGAACTTTTGTATTTAACATTTTTCTCTAATCCTCATTGATCACTGTGTAATCGAGCAAATAAAACAGATACATATTTTGGTTTTCCCAACCAGGTTTTGACATCTCGAAATCTGATTGGCCAGAACTTTTAACGTCAAAGTTATCGTACTTTGCGGAGATAGTGTTTCTCGAAAACCATCAGTGGAGATTGTTTTAATGGCGCTTTATATGCTTTTTCCATAAAAATTAATAGAAATATATTAAATTAGTTTTCTATTTGCATTTCTTTGTATCCAGTCGATCATTTTAAAATAATAAACTGCGTATTTTGATATTTTAACGAGTAACGATAAGCACCTTCCCACTCGAGCAGAAAAGTGATAGTCTTCATTATTTGGGCGTGGGGTGTGTTGATAGTCTGTGTTGCGATGTCTTCAGCTGTCAAACAAATCACTTAATTCGGGGCCGGATGGGAGTGCATGAGTTTTTTTTTTTTTTTTAATTATTACTATAGAATAACATATAGGACCAAAAAAAAACAAACAAACATATAAAATCTTTTTGTGCTGGCTGATCAACGGATGGGAAATAGCGTAAATTTCAGGTGGAGGGTGGGATTAAAGGTTTTGATGATTGATTAGTTACTGGAACTACTCACTAGCAAGTAGGGCAGAAAACATTCAAAAATTATATTTTAAATTTATCACTGTGGTGTTCGGAAAGTCGTGCCTGTTTCGGAAAATCCTGCCCGGTAATTATTAGACATTATATATCGGAATCAATGTCTAATTATTAAATGATAGAATTTTCCTGTTCGAATTGATTTTCCCAAACGGACACGACTTTCCGAACGACCCAATAATTTTAAACAATTGAAAAATTTTGATGTTTTAAACTTATGAATTTAAAATAAAATTTAACTCTTTAAGCACTGGCAAAAACTGGTAAGTTTTCGTAAAAAACTCAAACAAATTTTTCTTTAAGCACTGTTGATTATTTCCTGGGGGAGAAGACGTTTTAGTTTTCATGGGGGAAGGATAATGTAGAAAAGTGTTTAATTATTTATTAATTATTACAATAATATAACAAAAGTGAAAAAAATATATAAACAAAAACGTTATTTGCAAAACAAATTAAAAACAAATCAGTTTTTTCCTACATATTTTAAGCCCGAGAAGAGACATTTATTCATATATTTCATTCATTTACTTCGATGTTTAATGTGAAAGTTTTGTAACAAATAAGTTAGACTTTTGCGGAAAGTGTCCTTAACCCTAGATCTACCGGGAATTTTATTCAAGTTTTAATAAAACGTTCTACACCAGAATTTTTATTTAAAACTATTTAACTTATTTATTTACCTTATTTTTGTCTGGTTTATATACTTAGTTTATTTTAAAGAAATTTCTGGTTTGAATGAATATTTTGTATGTACCTGTCGGGTCCAATGGACCCGTCTGGTAGACGGAGGGTTAAAAAAGGACTCATAATTTTTATTTTACTGTCACCCAGAAAATTTAATTAAAATTTTCCATTTTTAACGTACTTGAAAATAAGCAAGATTGTATTTTCCAATAAACTGGTTTATAAATTCTGATGTCGGTCTATCATTTCATCAGTATATAAACAGAATTACACCGCGCCGGTAAAGGTTAACCCCTTGAGGGGCGGTGGGATAAAATATATCCCACCTAATTTAAACAAGATTATCACCAGAAAATTTCAACTAAATTTTATATTTTTAACTAAGGACGAGAATCGTTGTAAAATTGCTTTTCCTTATTTAAAAATAAAATTTTTCGATTATTCCGGTGAAAATTCAATATTTAGAGACCTTTTTGCTTGCCCCTCAAGGGGTTAAACCAATTGAACATTAAAAAATAAAAACAAAATTTAAAAATATGATAATTTAAATACCCTAATAACTTAGATACCCTTCAAATTAAATCGAAATAAATCTTAGACTTTTTATTTATTTATTTATTTTTTGTATTTTACATGTGCCTTATCATTTTGTACACACTCATCATAAGCATAATACAAAATCTGCAATAAAAATATTTTCAACTTAAAAATGAAAAAAGTTAAAAATTTATTTATATTTCTTTTTAAAGTTTTCTTCCTAAGTTTATAATGGGTTTTATGTATCATATTGTTTGATTTTTTAAAATTGTTCAATTGGTTTAACTTATTTGTTACAAAAAGTTAAGAACTTACAACTAACTGAATGAAATATATTAATAAATGCCCCTTCTAGGGTTTAAAAATGAAGAAAATAAACTGATCTGTTTTTAATTTGTTTTGCCAATTATGTTTTAGATTATATTTTTTGTCACACAAGTTATTTTATTGTATTAATAAACAAACAATTTTCTACATTATCTTTCTGTTATAAAAATTAACACGTCGTCTATCCCATCAAATAATCATTACACTTTAACCCTTTCGAGACCGTATCTCGTACACAAATTGTATTTTGAATACACAATGTTTTCCCAACTGTCCCCTTTACTTGTGAAATACCAAAAAATCCTTTAATTAAAAAATCAAACATTATTATTCATTTATTAATGGTGCACAAAACGAATTAGACCTCCAACTTTTGACGATGAATATATGTGCCTCACAAATCCCGACAGAGTTAACGAGTTAAATTATTTTTTAAATTAAAAATCTCCAAATATCAAAATTTTCTATTGTTTAAATTTATGAAAATAATGTTAGAATGAAAAAATATATTAACTTACAAAAAATTATTACATTTATTAGAATTATGGAAAATATTTTGCCCAACTTTTTATTTTCTGGTTGCAGTAACTAATCAATGATCTAAATCCCCAATCTGACCACCGCCTGAAATTTACACTATTTCCCCATTCTTTGCTCCACCCGTACACACACACACACACAAAATAAGTACTTCTTTTTATTTTGCCCTATATGTTGCTCTATAGCAATAGTAAAAAAATCCCATACAGCCACATCCTGACCACGATTTAGAGTATAAAAAAGACAAACAGCAGAAGCCAGCGAACTGTCAAATATCCACGCCTATCTCTACCAATTAACGAATATTATCTTTTTTTCTGTTCGGAAGAGGAGGGGTATGTTAACACATCAAAATATCAAAAAAAAAAAAAAAAAAAAAAAAAAAAAAAAAAAAAAAAAAAAAAAACGCAGGTTAATTGATTAGAATGGATTGAATGGATAAAATAAAAATTCAAATAGAAGTCTAATTCATTTTTTTTCTGTTAATTTTCATGGCAAAATCATATAAAGCACTTTTGCCATCAAAACAACCTCCATTGATAGTTTTCGACAAACACAATTCCAGCTAAGGCGACCACTTTGGAGACGAAAGCTTTGGCCCATCACATTTCGGGATTGCAAAACGTGGCTGAGAAAACAAAATATGTATCTGACACATTTTACTGGATTACACTCTCATCTACAAAGATTCTAAAAAAATGTTAAAAGCTAAATTTGCGCATTTTTTTTTTGAACAATCCAAATCTGAAATAAAAAATGGGAATTATCATTTAATATTTCAAAGTTGAAACGCCTCTGACCCACAGGTGATCGGGGTGGGTTGTCAACTTTGGTATCACGGAATAGCTTTTTAAAAAATATTTAACACGTATTTTTTTTTTTCAATCTTATATGAATTTCTTCAGTTATTCGACCGTTTCCAGACTTTTCGGACACCCTGTATTTTGTCACATTTGATATTTTATTCTAATAATAAATACAGTAAAACCTCGATCATCCGAAGTAATTGGGACGGACCATCTTTCGGAAAATCAAAATTTTCGGATAATCGAGAATGCTTCAATTTTAAGATTAAGGGCGCCATTTCTTATTATGGAAATAATTTACGCTAATATATACGCTATATATATATATATTTACGCTATTTCTTATTATGGTAACAAGAGCTAAATAAAAATAAAGCAACAGCAAACTTTTTAACCAGAATAAATTATCTGAATTTTAATTTTGAAATTAAGTACCTTTTACATATGTCGCAAGAGTTTGAAACAAAATTTGTTTGTCGCAGTTTTGATTGCTTTTTTCTTTGCAGCTCTATCAGGAAGTAGTGATTCTTGAGTGACTTATTACAGCAGATATCTTTCACGTGTGTTGCTGATGAATACCAGTGAGGAGCAGGACAATTGTTTGGCACACTCTCGAATTCTTTTCTCACTGCTTACTCCCCCAGAATACACTTATAACTAATCTTCCAGTGAATAGAAAAAACACCTACTAAACTACATTCACACATTCCGGTTCTCCCTCCTACTACAATGTTCCAGTCCACACGGCAGCTTGTAGGAAAGTTAAATTAAAAGGAATTCTGAGAAAGGAGATCCCAAATATTTATCTGTACTTTTGGTTCGAAAAGGACCGCTTGCGCAGAAGGAATGTGATAGTAAAAAAAAAAAAAAAAAAAAAAAAAATCTTTAAAAATAGATTTCGGTTAACCGAGAGTTTCGGTTAAAAGAGTTTCGGATAAAAGAGGTTCTACTGTCAATAAATAAACAATTTTCTACATCATCCTTCCTCTATGAAATTAAACCGTCGTCTCCCCCAGAAATAATCAAGAGAGCTTAAAGAGTTTAATTATTTTTTAAATGAAAAAAATTAAAAGATCAAAAGTTTTCAATTGTTTAAAATTATTAATTTTAAAATTATGAAAAAAATGTTAAATTTAAAAATATTTTAAATTGCAATAAATTATTAAGTTTATAAGAATTATTGAAAAAATTTTGCCCGACTTGATATTTTGGAGTTAAAGTAACTAATCAATGATCAAAACTTATAACTTCATTCCCATTGAAATTTACGCTACTTCCCCATCCTTTGCTCAGACAGCATAATAAGTTTTATATGTTTTTTTTCTTAATATTTTGTCCTATATTAATTTTAAAAAATTGTACACCCGCATCAGCCTCCTGAATTAGATGGTATTAACACGTTCACGCCTGCACGGTGGGTCACACTCGACAGTCTCAGAGTTGTCAAGTCTCCGGCTTTTTGCGCACCAGTATTATTTTAGAGAAAATGTTGCTTCTCTAAATCGCCCAATTGTTCTAATTAAATAAAACAAAATTTTCTGTATACTGGTATCCAGAAAGCCGGAGACTTGGGAGCTCCGAGACAGTCGAGAATGGAGTTATGAATAAAGAGGAGGGGACATATAATGTACTGTCTACCAGTTGTGAATGAAGTAACTGAGGAGGTTGTCACAAGATGGCGGTTGCTTTTTTTAGAATCTGATCTTCAGTTTCTGATTACTGCCAGGGCTAACGTCCCACCAGTAAAACTGAATAGAAAATTTCGTCATAATTAAGCGTCTTATTCATGGAAATTTTTCTCAAAAATTTCGTAAAAATTTCTATATGTTTTTACTGGTGTCAGTATGCCTTGTAAAACTGTCGGTTTGTTTACCTGGTTGTCACAATATGGCGGAAACGCAGGGCCTAACAACCGCAAAAGTAAACTAGTACAAGTAAAAATGAAAATATGTTTCTACCATTATTTATGACTGAAAATTTGCAATAATAAGGCTTTTAGATAAGTGGTAAATTCCTATATAAATTTACTGGTGGAAGATTCAACTGGCGATAAATAACTGCTGCGAGCGCGGTTACAGTTGAAGCTTCACTATTTTAAGGATCTGTCAGTTCCTTTTTATTAATAGTTCCATGCAGTCGAGTGTGATCCACCGCTCCGGCGTAAACGTGTTTAAAAAAAAAAAAAAAAAAAAAAAAAAAAAAACAGCAGAAGCCATCAAAACGCAGAATATCTGCACACCCCGCACCCAAATAATGAAGATTATCATTTTTCTGTTCGGGAGGGATGCTGTATATTTACACGTTAAAAAATCCAAACACGCAGGTTATTATTTCGAAATGATTGACTGGATAAAAAAATATACAAATAGAGTACTAATTTAATATATTTCTATTATTTTTTATGGAAAAATCATATAAAGCGTCATCGAAACCACTGATGGTTTTTTCGAGAAACACTATTCCCGCAAAAAACGGCAACTTTGACGTTAAAAGTTCTGGCCAATCAGATTTCGAGATGTCAAAACCTGGTTGGGAAAACACAATATATATCTGTTTTATTTGCTCGATTACACTGTGATCAACGAGGATTCGAAAAAAATGTTAAATACAAAAGTTACGTATTTTTGCCCGTAGAATCCGAATCTGCAATAAAAAATGGGGATTATCATGCAAGAGTTATCATGCAAGGGAGGTCGGTTGTGGAGGTCAAATTTGGTATCACTGAGTAGTTTTTTTTTAAATATTCGTATAGTTTCGTTTTTCAATCTGCTTTGTATTTCTCGAATTATTCGACCGTATCCAGACTTTTCGGACACCCTGTATATGTATTTTTAAAAAATCAAAATTTTTGTACTAGCTGTTTTATTTTCTCTTTCTTCAGCGTTGTCAATCTGCATTTACCGTAAAAGTACATTTTATATATTTTCTGCTTAAAATCCTGTTAAATATGGATTACATTATGCTCAGGATTATTGTGTATAGTTAGAAACGAAATTTAATCATTTAGACGCAGTCTCGGAGTATTATACGAAGTAGATAACAATGATTTTCTAACGAGTTTAACGATAAGAATTAATTGTAAAGATATTAATACCGGGTGTCCGAAAAATGACTGATTGATTTTAAAATTCAATAACTTGCAAACTATGACAGATATTTTTAAAAAATCTTGTAGGGGTTATGTATGATGTCAGGCTTTTTTTTTTTACTGTGATTCTTAATTTTAGTTCGATATCAAACAATAGATGGCGCTGAGAGCAATAGGTGCTCAGTCCAGACTCGATTTTGGGTACTTCGGAATCTATTCAATACAGTTTAATCTCCTTTTTCTGCATGGACGAAGAGAGAGGCCAAAAAATCGAGCCTGGATTTAGCGGTTATTGCTTGCAGTGCCATCTATCGAGCCTATTTGTAACTAAAACTGAGAACCGCAGCATAAAAACTCCTTACATCTTACATAACACTCCTGCAAGAATTTTCTTAATATCTGTCACCGTTTTCAATTTATTGAATTTTAAACTCCATCAGTCCTTTTTGGGGAAACTTGGTAAATGTATCTCTGCTTCCTTGTATTATTAATACAATAAATGGCCGGAAATAAATGACAAACAACAAAGAATTTGAAGATAATGAATTACATATATAAATTTTATACATATAACTAAGATCTTACCCACCTTGGAATTTCTAAGACGTTTAGCACTAGTGTTACCATGGCTCTAAAACTGAGAACCGCAGCATAAAAACTCCTTACATCTTACATAACACTCCTGCAAGAATTTTCTTAATATCTGTCACCGTTTTCAATTTATTGAATTTTAAACTCCATCAGTCCTTTTTGGAGACACTTGGTAAATGTATCTCTGCTTCCTTGTACTATGAATACAATAAATGGCCGGAAATAAATGACAAACAACAAAGACTTTGAAGATAATGAATTACATATATAAATTTTATACATATAACTAAGATCTTACCCACCTTGGAATTTCTTAGACGTGTAGCACTAGTGTTACCATGGCTCTCGCGTAAATCGGGACTCCAAATGTTCTGGACGCCTACTCGCTGGCACAAAAACGGCCACTGTCGGAGATGGAGTTTTATAATGTTTGTTAGAGATGAGACTGGTTCAGCCCGAGACAGAGCACATGTCAGGCCCGCGGTCGGACCGGATTTCTATATTGGTCTTCGGGCTCAGATACAATCTTTCTTGTGTTGACAATTTTCTTTACTCTAAATAATTTCATTTCTCTCCTATAGAAAAAATGAATATAACTTTTTTTCTTAAAATTTACTTATTAAATTTTAATAATATATTGATCAAAATATTACGGAAACAGAAATCCTGTTTTTTAACACATTCCAACAAAGTTAAAATGTGTTTATGCATTCGGTTTGTCTGTCCGTCTTTCCACGCTCCAGTGGCGTAGCTATATATTCAGCGCCTTGGAGCAAGTAAAGTTTGTGCGCCCTCTTGTTACTCAAAAAAGTTCTGCGTAATTTTGTCTTGAAGTTACATATATACTATGTATATATTACATATATATATATATGTAAGTAGCTGATCCACGCGGCATTGCCCAGGCCCGTTATAATAGCGTAAACAAAACTCAAGTTTGTATGTTTTTATAAATTCCGAAAGTAGTTCAAATGAATCTGGTTTTAGGGGTGACTCACTGCCTTCGGCAGCGTCTAGTGTGTTCCGAACGAACCTGTGGCCTGGTCCCCGCTACCAAAGGCAGTATATGCCAGGAGTGTTCTGTACGTGCTGGAAAATATCAAAAATCAAGTTGAATGAGTCAAATCCCGTAGTAATCGAGCCCACAGAACCCGATATAAGAATGTGAATCCTGGCGATGGAAGGTGGAAGTATAATCTTTAAAACAATCGTAAGCTAAGTTGAATGAACCAATTTCCGTTGAAATAGAGTTAATAAAAACCGAGAAAAGAATGCGCCGTTAATGTTCGAAAATGGTGGTAACTGAAGTCTTAAGATAAACGTTCATAATACAGAAAGTATCTGAATCGTAATCTAGGCTGAATAAACCAATTCATGTTGAAATCGGGTCCCTAGAACCCCCAGGAAAGAATGTGCCCCCAAGCGGTGGAAGATGCTTGCCCCCACCTGTAAATTTAACGAATAACCTTTAACATTAACGCGATATTTAATTTAAGGATGAAATCCCACCACCTCTAAAGTTAACCACTTACCTTTAACAGTAACGCGAATTTTAATTCATGGCTGTAGTGAGTAAACGTAAGTTGATGCCAAAAAATAAGATTAATATTCGAAAAAGGTGGTAGCTGGAGTGTAAGAAAATTCTTTAGTAGATTATAAAGTAGCCGGAGAACCCTAGAACTATGTTAAAGAAAATTTCAAGACAATCGGATCATTTTTAAAGAAACTGCACCAAGGACACTAAGAAGGCGATTAATATTCAAAATTGGTGGTAGCTGAAGTGTGAGTAATTTTTTCGTTATTCATATAGTAGCTGGAGGGCCTAAGAAGTTATTAGGAAAAAAATCCTAGTGAATCGGATCATTTTTAAGGGAGTTATGATAGGGGGATCAAAAGGGTCCAACTGATAATTGAGATCAAGGCCTAGGATAAAAACATGTTAAAAGGTCCTAGTACTTAGCGCTTTAGATTTTCAATTAGTTGAAATTAAGCATGGGTATAAGTATTATCATTAGAATTTCTTTTAAAAGAAATGCTTTAAAAGGGGCCCTAGGGTCCCAATAAAAATATGAAGGTGTTAGCTCGGGGAGAAAAGTCCAAGACTCGATTTTGAAGCTATGCAATGAGAGGGTGACACAATTGGGGGGTGAAAACGCATGGTGCACAAAAAGTTACCCTAGGTCGGGGGGGGGGGGTCTTAACTGAAATGTAGAAACGGAAGAATAACTAAATGGAAAATGAGCCCCAAAAACGAAGATCGGATTAAAAGGGGACAATTTATTAACAATTTAGGGCGCAAAAACTTTAAGGGGTCCAGGGTCTCAACTGGAATGTAGCTGGGCATGAGGAAATTTTTTACCGTTTTATATAGTAGCCGAAGAACGCTAGAACTGCGTTAAAGAAAATTGCAAGATAATCGGATCAATTTTAAAGAAGCTGCACCAAAGACCCCATGAAAGCGATTAATATTCAAATTTGGTGGCAGCTAAAGTCTAAAAAATTATTTTGTCGTTCGTGTAGTAGCTGAATTTTCTAAGATGTTGTTAAAAAAATATTAGTGAATCAGACCATTTTTAAGGTAGATATAATAGGAGGACCCAAAAGGGGCCAACTGATATTTGAAAGAAGGGTCCTAAGATGAAAACATGTTAAAATGTTCTTTTAGTTAGCGCTTTAGATCTCATTAACTCGAAATTAAGTATAGGGTATGTATTATTCATTAGAATAAAATTTTAGAGCAGCGCGAAAAAAGTGGGGGAAATTCTTTAAAAAGGGCACTAGATCCCCAATAAAAATATGAGGATTTTGGCTCGGGGAGAGCAGTCCAAACCTCAATTTTAAGGTTATGCATTGAGAGGTTGACAATATTAAGGGGTGAAAAATGCATGCCACACAAAAATTTTAAGGGGGCCAAATGAAGGGGAATGTAGAAACGAGGAAAAACTAAATCGGAAAAGCGCCACAAAATCGAAGAAGATCGGATAAAAAGGGGGGCAAGTTATGAGCATAAAAACTTAAAGGTGCTCTGGGAGGCCGGTCATAAAAAATTAAAAATCTGAGTTCCAGGTGCATCAGGACCTGTCTTGGACTACCCTCACCCAAATTTTCAGGCTTCTACGTGCAGTAGATCTCGCTAGCCACCAAACACAGAGCGAAACTTTCTTTTATTAGTATAGAATAGCTGACCCACACGGTATTGCCCGGATCCGTGATAATATTCTTAAATGAACCTGAAATTTGTATCATTTTATTTCTTAAGAGTATTCTTAAATCCAAAGGGGCAACTTTATGACATACTTTTTAATTAATATTTGCTCGAAAGCGTATGAAACTGGCAGGTGTTGTTATTCAGAAACTTTGTAATAGAAAAACGCTTTCCGGGTTTTTTTTTTTTTTTTTTTGGCAATCAATCACAATTTATCTTATAGAAAACACTGTCAAAGTTGGTGTTTTGAATGGAATTTCCCGACGAAGGCAGAAAAACCAGTCAACGAAGGGAGAAAAAGGTCTTGTCACGTTATCAAAAACGCTTATAACTCGATAGGTAATTTATTTACCAAAAAATGGAAAAATCATTTCGATTCCAAATCGCTTCCAAAGTCAAGCCTAGCAATTTTATACCTTTACGTTTAAAAATGTGTACGTCATTGTATCAGAAAGTTTCGCGTTTGTTTGGCAGTGAACTTGAGAGCAGCCTTAAAATAAAGGCTGTTCTTACATCCAAAGGAGCATACGTTTTAATTAATCTTTGCTCGAGAACGCATGAAACTGGCAGATGCTGTTATTCAGAATCTTTGTAATCGAAAGACGTTTTTCGTTTTTTTTTTTTTTTTTAACACAATGGATTTTACGAAAAACACTGTTAAAGTTGGCATTTTCAACGGAATTTTATGCCTTTTTTTATACTAAAATTATGCGATTAAATAAGGTTTAAGGCGGAAACATACTGTTAGAAAAAAGTGGTGCAATTTTGCATAGGCTTATAATCAGGCCCTAAGGAACACTGAATTTGGTACTTAACTTTTTCTTTCTTTTTGAAGGAAAATTCTTATCGATTTGACATTTGCAATATTTTCAAAATCTCAAAAACAATACGAACAAAATTTAAGTTGCCACTTCCCCCTCACCCCACCCCCCACCCCCTAAATTTTGTTGCCGTCGACTGATGTAGAATATGTTTAAAACCGGCTCTTATTATTGTTTTGTAATCTGTATTGATGCATGTTTAGTTTCTACAAAACAAACAAAAAAAACCCTTCAAAATTTTCGTTTTCTTGTTTTTCTTTTGTAAAATGGTCAATAATTTTCTTCAACTTGTCAGGCTATTTTTTTTTTCCCAAATCGTAAAAAAACTATCGTAAATTACTACTGTTACATCGTAAATATAGGTTTCTCAATGGTGAATTCTTTGATTGCCATTATTTCCGTACAGTAATCATCATTATAAATTTCTAAAATATTTTAATAGAAATGTACCAGAAAGATTATTGTTTGGAAATAGTGGTAGCCAATAAAGTGACCGATAAGAGCCCTGTTAAATAAGGTTTAATTATTTTAAGATATGAAAATCTTCAACTGTCGTCTTCAGAAAAGTTACAAAAAAAAATCAGGCATGCTGAAACGGTGTTGGAGAAGCTACTTGAGGCTGCAATATGGTATGAATTAAAATTAAAACTTCCTGAATAGAAGACATTTCTTTCAACTGTGTATGAAAACATGTTTTAAATCGAAATAGTTGAGGTTTAACCCGGGAGAACTCGCTAGTGAGAATGCCCAGTTGCTTTTCTTTTACTTTACATTCATATAATATCAACTTTTTTTGGTTGGCTTAGTACTTTTATTCACAAAATAGGTAAAATAATTGTAAAACATTTTGAAATTTTAATTAAAATGAAAAATGATTTAAATAAGAGTCTTTAAAAAGTACGACTGTGAGAGAAAATCTCATGCAGCGAGTTCTCCTGGGTTAACACAAGGTAAAATATCATAGGAATACGCTGATTGTAACAAGATTCAACTATAATGTATGATTAATAACGTAAAAATATGCAAATGTTTTAACAAATCTTTCTTTTGCTTTTTCTAATTTTGCGCCCTTGGGATCCGTGCGCCTGGAGCAGTTTGCTCCAACTGCTCCACGGTAGCTACGCCTTTGCCACGCTCCAACTCGCTTAAATATACTCGGATTTCATGAAATTGATAAAGGTTATTTAGGGTTATTAAAGCATGTTTGGTAATGTAGTTGAAATATGTAGGATTAATCGTTCCTTTACAGGGGCACTTCAAAGTATTCCATTATATTATGGTGTATGGAGAAAAATCGTTTGCAGAATATTTTAACTCCTTTGGGACGGGAGCTTTTACGAAATTTTCACTCTTTTGTCACCGTTTTTTTAAAAACAGAAATTTGTGTCTTCTTGACTCGAGAAAATGCGCTGATTAAATAAGGCAAATTTTACAATAAAATTTTACTGGCGAGGGAAAACAAGGATTCTGAGTGCTTCATGCGGCACGTATACGTGCCGCTCGTCCCCAAGGGGTTAATGACATTACGCTATTTCAAACGTATGGAAACTGATATAAATCACCGAATTTCACTACGATCACGTTAGAACAGGGCATTCATAGCATTTTTTATTCATTTACAGGGACACACAAAAGAAATCGGTTACAGTACAGTACTGTCTTTGAGTAATATTTGCTGGAGTGTACGGTTAAAAATTTGGTATGCGCTTTGAAATTCAATTAATTTTTTTGCAACTTACTCGTTATTTATAAATTCCATACCTCAAATACAGGGCTGCGGAAAAGTATTCATGTACCGTTCTCCTTATTAGAGGAATTTGCTGAAGGTAAATTTTCAACTGAAGTATATGTATCTATTAAGTGAACTAAATTTTGGCATGCATGTAGTTAATAGATATAAATCTACATATCATATACAAGGCTGCTGAAAAAATTCACATAATTTTCCGATTGTGTATGGGAACAGCCTAAATTGTGTTTTGAAATGTATTATGCCTTTCCATATGGTTGAATTAAACGTAATATTTTAATTTTTTAAACGGTGCAGTTTTTTTTTTTTTTTTTTTTTTTTACATTACTCTGAATGTGTTGGAAAGTGTTTCATAATCTATGCTTGAATCAGGATTTTTTTTCTCACTTGTTTTTCTTTAGAATGCTATTTTTAAAGCTTTGTGATATTTGCAGCTTTATGTCTGGCATTGGCGGCGAAGATATGTTGATATGGCGCCTATCAGAATATGACTCGATTAGGATATTTTTTTTTTTATTGGAACGCTTATTTGCTTTACAGATAACACGAAAAATGAAAGTTTTCTTTTGTTTCTAGTCAACCAGCATCAACTTAAGATTTTAAAATTTTTATTGTTCAATTGTGTGCAATTCATACTTGCTCTATAATATGACAATAACATTAGAGATTCAGCCCCTTCCCTTTTTCACCATGAACTCGGCTCATCTGCGGACCTGCACTTCACATTCACGATGTCACTTTCATTAGAAAGTAGATATAAATGGCATGCATTGCTATTCCGACAGTAAGCAATCGAACAGAGTTTCCTCTCTTCCTATAAAAGAACATCGGATGTTTCATGTAAAGGAGTCAAATTTTTGATTAAAGCTGATTTTTAAGGACACGACAATTACAAAAGTTTTTTTTTTGAGGAAGGAATCGATTATAATTTAAAATGTACTCCTTTTGTATGAAATAGAATAACTTTGCCCAATGCTTTCTTATATAAATAATAATTTCTCCAAATTTCATTCATTTATTCATAAAACGCCCTTCCTTGATGTATCCATCAAATTTGCGTGTTGTGGGAGATAAATTTGCGAATCCTTTTAGGGAAGTATGTTTATGGGCATTTCCACGAGCACTTGTCGTGTAAGTCACATACAGTTATTTTGGCTACCAGTATTTTAGAACGGAAAAATATAACTTATTTTATGGGAGGTATCTCATTAATTGAAATAGGCGAAGCAAACTTTTATAAAATAACGGTGGCCAATAAGCATAGTATGTGACTTACACGACAAGTGCTCGTGGAATTACCCTTATATTTTATACTAAACTTCTCCTCAGATAAAATAGAATGTAAATCTTATAAAATTAATTATGTGCAGTGGATAAACGGTTTCTCCACGTACGAAGTTATTTTAAATGAAATACATCATTTTTAACAACATTTAAATACATGGTGTGTTTACGAAGTTTCAGGACTGGTCTCAGAATACAAAATTTATTAAACAATTTTGTAAAGCGAACCAACATTCTTCGAAATATGACCCTTGGACATCTACACACTGCTGCCTGTGTTGTTCCTATTATTCATAGGCCCCCTGGAAGTATTTGGCCGCATGACTGTTAAGGGACCTCGTCGAAGCTGGAATCGTGGATAGCTGGAATCGTGTAGAATCGCTTCCCTTTCAGGTCTTTCTTGATCCGAAGGAACACAAAAAGTCGCTGGGAGCGAGGTTGGGGCTGTAGGACGGCTTGAGGCTTTATTGATACGTTACACTTAGCTAAAACCTTAGAGCCCGCGCGACGTGTGAGAGGGCACATTATCGCAGTCAACAATCCAATCGTCTCTGATCTTTGGGCGGCCTCACCGGGTCAGGACAGTTTTACGCTGGAATGCACCACCATTTGAAGGACCGAGACCGGCGCGTACGCCCAGACATCAGAGATGATTGGATTGTTCACCATGGCAACGCGCCCTCTCACACGCCGCTCGCCAAAGTTTTCGCTAAGTTTAACTTGGCAATACTGCCGCAAGCCCCCTACTGCACCGAACGTGCTCCCAGAGACTTTTTTTTGGTCTCCCGGATCAAGAAAGACCTGAAAGCGAAGCGATTTGACACAATTCCTGCGATCCAGGCAGCTTCAACAAAGTCCCTTAACAGTCCCTTGTGCGCGAAGACTTCCAGAGAGCTAATGAACAAAGGAAAAAACATTGGCAGTGTTGATGCCC
The DNA here is from genome assembly GCA_963932465.1 of Maratus speciosus. NCBI lineage: Eukaryota > Metazoa > Arthropoda > Arachnida > Araneae > Salticidae > Maratus > Maratus speciosus. The sequence continues at coordinate 217,123,167 of OZ010794.1, forward strand.
AAGGGTCATATTTCGAAGAATTTTAGTTCGCTCTACAAAAATGTTTAATAAATTTTGTATTCTCAGACCAGTCTTGAAACTTTCTGAATACCACCCTGTATTATGCTTTTTTTTTCTTTTTTTGTATTGCATACTTTTGGTATCAGACTCAGGAGAGCTCGGACAGGCTCGGATTTACAATCGTCGGACTCGGGTACGCCCGGGCTCCAAACAGTGAGCCTGAACTCATATCTAACGTCTATACGGTTTCTTGAATTTTAATACCATTATTGTTTTATGCGTAGTGCTACCGTAAATATTAGTCAAGTTTTATAGAAGTCCAAAATTTTTCTTTAAAATTTTATTTTTATTTTATTTAACCCTACACCAATTTTTTTTATTTTAAACAGTTTATCTTATTTACAATATTGTCTGTTTCATAGACTTACTTTATTTTAAAGACATTTCTGGTTTGTAAAGATATTTTGAATACAACTGTCCGGTCCATTGGAGCCGTCTGCTAGATGAAGGCTAAGTATTCATTGTCATATTAAACCCTTTGCCCTCGAGAGGTGACCCTCACTCACCATTAGGCTCCCGTGTAAATAGAGACTCCAAATGCTCTGGACACCAGTTTTTAAAAATAATTTTCATCACCTTACCTAATGGCAGAATTATTGGCGATTAAAGATAGCTGAATAGTAAAAAAATAGTGGTCTCCAAAGCATCCTGAGGCCCGATTTCTGCGCGACACCTGGAAACACTCTCGATTGTCATTAAAAATTAAATTAAAAATTAAATTATCGAGTGTCATTATCTTTTAATGTCATTAAAAAAAGGAAAATAATAGAAATATTTTTAGAAAATACTAGTATTTAACTTTAAGATCGGAGAAAAATCAGACTATGGCAACTGCCATTTTTTTATAAGTAGGCTTAGTATTCAAGGGAGTGTAGATATAGATTTGAAATTATTTGTAAGTAAAAAATACATCTTGAAAAATTTAAATTAATGCCTGTGATTTGTTTGAAGATGAAATTTACATACTTTTTGTTGCAGTAAAAGAAACTCGTACTGTTGTAGAAAATATTAAACTATAATAAATTCAGAGGTGAAAATATATACATGAAATGCGAGTTTCGTACTTTTGAATACAAATACTTGTCAAAAGGAATCTTCTGTTTAATAACAGAATTTATATTATTAAATAAGTCGAATATTACTTTTTGGTTATTTTGAAAGGACCTCATTAACGCCCAGACACAGGTTTGTACAATATAACTATATTTTTCAAACGGATTTTTTAAACTTTTAATCGCAGAAAAATGACAAAAAACATACGGTTAAATTTGGTGCCAATGAATTATGAGATACATCCATAGCTGCCAACTCTTCTGCTTTTTTGTACCACAAAAATTTACTAGAAATCTTTTCCTTATTTAATCGGCAGAATACGGCGATTTAAAAAGGTAAAATTTACTGTAACATTTTTGTGGTACAAAAAAAGCGTAAGATGTTGGCAGCTATGTGTATCTATTAAACTTCTCATCGCCGCGAACTGATATATCCGTTCACTAAGTTGTAGGTTTCACTGCAGTAGAAACATTATTTAACTTAATATAATTATACAGGTATAATCCAGTTTAAAAAAATTAAGTTACGATTAATAGTGTCAAGGTTTATATGCCTATTATATGTAATAAAAAAAAATTATATCACGTTGGAAAAAAATTTAAAAAAACATTTACAGAGAAAGCAGCATTATAAATTTTCCCTTTTGCATGGTCAGGGGGTTAAATATAAACGTTCTAATTAGGAATACTTGGAACAGACTCCTTGGAATTTTCAAGGAATGCAAGCACGTTCGCAATAGCAGAATTCTGTAATTAACTTTTAAGGCATCAAGCAGAATTTTTCATATATAAAAGTTCAACTCTGGAATTACCGAAGCGGGTCATCTGTGACCAGAGACGTGATTTTTTGCTCAAAATTGTGTTGTTTTTCAAAATAAAAATATGAAACTTCTTGACTTTTCCTAAATACTCAGCATAATGCCTGAACACAAATTTAGTTTCTGTAAAAAAAGTGATTATCTACATGACTGACAGTGTCAAAGACATTGTTTATGTACCACCAATGCCGAAAACAATGTGTTCAGAACTCAAAGAACGCATTTGTGAAGCTGTCAGAGCCATTGACAGAGTAATGCTACAAAATGTTTGGAACGAACTCGATTACAGATTGAATGTATGTCGGGTAACAAAAGGGTCACACATCGCACATTTATAACTGAAAAAACTTGGTATATTACTCTTTAAATTCATGTATCACTTATTGTAATATGTGCAGCAGTTTCGAAAATAAGATTTTTAAAAATCGGATCCATCATTTTTACTCACTCTGTATTACAGTATAATATAAACATAAAAGAAAATTTTATGGTTTTTTTTTATGTACATATCATTTTTTAATGAACACTTTGTTAAAGCATTATTTTTTTATTATTCAACAAAATAATAATAATAATAATAATAATAATAATAATAATAATAATTTTACTATTGGGAGAACGAGAACAAATATAATGATTATAAGACAATTTACATCACAACTTTTTAAAATTTTCTGCAAAACTTTTCCAAACTTTTCTTTAACATCATGTAGAAACAGTTCTAGCATTCTATTTTCTTAATTCCCAGAATTTTTCATGAATAATTTCCAGACAGACTAAACCACCTAACTCAGAAACTTTTAATTCACAATAAAAAAAATACATTTGCGGCAGCTCTTTTGTTGTTGTAATTGTCTAAATCTCAAACATTATCTTATGTTATATATTTTCTTTTTAATCACCTAAATCAGGAAATATGATAATCTATATTTTCAATTCTAAATTAGAAAAACATCTGATAATATATATTTTAAGTTATTTATATAAATAAAGAAAACATTTAATATGTACCGTCGTGGAAAAAAAAAAGTAAACACCCCCTACTAACTCCTCAACAAATCATCGTAGAAGAAAGTTACTGGTACCGAACGATTGGAAATAAAGTCTACTTTTAAATGATGTATATAAAATTTTCTTAGGGGTCATCTACATATTAAAATGAATCCAAACTTCATTTTTTTCAATGGCGATACCCAATTTTAACGAGATATTTCAAATCTTCGGTTAAACTATGCCTTGACACAAAATTTCAAGTCATTTGAATGATAAGTTTTTGAATTATAAACATTCAAAATTTAGTGCTTCTAATGTTAAATTACATTTTTATATTTTTATTTATATCTCCCGAAATTATGCTCCTAATGTGCTATTTTTTGTAGTAATAATACTAATATACCCAAACATAAATAAGCTGAATTTGCAATTTTTATAATTTTATGATATGAATTATGAATTATGAAATTAATATTCGAAAAAATTATGAATTGCAACCTACAATTTTTTTGATGGATTTAGATTTATTAAGTCTTGCTTTATGGAAATTCAAAAATTTTACATTTTTCATCCAAGTAGTTTTCAAATTATGCTTAAAAAACGGCAAAATGAGGGTTTAAGGGGCCGTCTATGATGGAAGTGAGAAGACATTTTGAAATTTATTCTGCTGTACTGTAATCAAACAGGTTTCATTGACGCTTAAACGTGCCTTGATCAAGAAGGCGGGCTCTCTCGGTTAACAATCCAGTACGGAACTTCAATTTGGATACAGCCCTTAAAATACGCTCGTTTTAAAATAATTAATTTCTCGGAAACTTATGGTACGAATTGCATAAAAATTCGTCTTTAGGCTAATTGAAGGGTGTAGAGTTCATTTATGCTGCCAGAATTGGGTATTGCTATTGAAAAAAATAAAGTTATGGTTCGTTTTAATATGTAGATGGCTCCCTAAGCATATTTTATATACATCATTTAAAAGTAGACTTTATTTCCAATCGTTCGGTACCAGTAACTTTCTTCTACGATAATTTGTTGAGGAGTTAGAAGGGGGTGTTTACTTTTTTTTTTTTATCCACGACTGTACATCGCCGGTAAACATCGTTGGCGTGAAAACTGCGGACTACTTTTTTAAAATTCAGATTTCTTGATTGATGCTACTTTTTTTTGAAATAGTAAAATTTGACTTAATTAACCTTATTTAATAAAATATTAATTGAGGCAAAAACAATGGAAACTTTACCATTTCAAGAAAGTGGTGCCAATCAAGAAATCTGAATTTAAAAAAAGTAGCCCACTGTTTTCATATTGATAATTTGACATGTTACCAGGGATGAGATTTCCGCTTTTTTGCACACCAGTATATTCTTAGGGAAAATGATTGTTCTACTAAATCGCAAAAATGTTCCAATGAAATCAAATAACACTTTCTCTCACAAAATACTGGTGTGCAAAAAAGCGGAAATCTCATCCCTATATGGTACCGACGATATAACCAATAATTTAATATGTATTACTTTAATTATCACGTTTCATTCATCAAAGTATTCTTTTTATTATGAATGACCATTAGAATATTTATTTAGGAAAACAGAAGCACTTTTAATTTATTAGATTTTTTTTTTACATTTTTTATCATGCTATCTGTAAATTTTTAGCAGATTAAAGTTTACTGATTTGTAACTAAGAAATTTATTCTCACCAAATAACATTTCGTTGGTTGTATATTTTTCTTGATGTGTTTTTCTTTATTTGTCTTATGCTTCCCTCGACTGTTCGTTTAAAACTGGTATGTCTCTGAAACGCGAAAAGCAGGCCGTGGAACGGACTTTTTTGATAGAGACTAAATCAAAACTTTTACCACAACTGTTTCCTTGCAAAAATTGTCGCTATAGATTTATGTTGGAAATGTCGCACGAACCCCCTGCGTGGTAAGATTTTTATTGCAAAATATTGTAGTAATATCCTACAAAAACAATTTTATAAAATGAGTGGTAGCTAAAAAAAAAGAAAACAGCTCGGAAGCCTGGAAAAGAGAATTTTGAGGGATTCCCTGATAAGATTTTTGGTAGGTGTTGGTAGGTTTTATCATGAGCCACAATTCCCATTCTTAATTTAGGGAGGGTTATCAGGAAGACTAACAGAAACACTCCCAGTAAAATGTTTCAATTTTCATCCTTTTGGGTCCTATCATATACACTGGAAATATATGTAGATTAAATTCGTTATTAGATTAATATAATAAAGGTGTTATAAAACACTAAAAAAATCTTAGAGAGTCGCGAATTCAGTTTATAAATTATTCGTAAAAGTTATGTGATTTCTAACACATCTTAGAAAAACGGATCAATTTAACTTATTATTGAAAAAATACAGAAAGATCGTGAGTTTCATAACATATTATTCATTAAATTAACTACTAAAACAATGAAATTCCGTGTAAAATATCTTTATCAAGATTCACGAAAGACTTTGATATATTCGATATCAAGTTAAAATTGGAAGATATGTTGAGTATTCTTGGCGTGAAGTCATATCATCATCAAGAATAATTCAAATATGAATTAACAAGTTGCGTGTTTGCCAATTATTGATATAAGGGAAAAAAATTCATCGTTCCGTTTTCAAGAATGTAGGAAAACAGACCGAACTCTTTTTTTTTTTATTTATTAATGTTACAAACGCAAAGTGAACATACATAAATTATAGTGATCGAAGTGTTTTTGTAAATCATTAAATTAAAATGTGTTTTGTACAAACTTATTTTATTTGTTTTGTAAGAGTGTGGAGCACATGCACATGAAGTATAACGATCACAGTGATAAGGGATTTTCATACATTTCTAGATTCAAAAACTGTAATTTAACTTAATTGTCCTTATGATAAAAAAAGAATGTAAATGGCATGCAACACCTTAATTTAAAGACATCCAAAAATTCACCAATAAATATAGAAAAAATCCTTTATTTAATAATAAAACGATCATTGCCTTATGCAGTGTAAATTTAATGCAATGCCTATTATATTGCACTGTACTGTATAATGTGTTGTTTGAAAGAAGTAGATAGAGGGAGTCATATATTCATTATTATTTTATAAAAATCTTTTATTCTGCTTCCGAAAAATTATGTATGTATCCATATAAATATTCATAAAAATATTTACTTGTTACACTGTCATTTAAATATCATATTTGTGAAGAAAATTTTGCGTTCTAGGTTTTCACAACATTTGTAACAAAAATTAACGTAAAAACGCCTTTAAAAAATATAACCTTTGAAAAATTCCTGTATATAGATATCAACTTTTGTAACATCCGGAATCATTCATTACCTTATCAAGCGACCCATACTGTATTTTGTATCATATTTTATACATATATGTGCAGCATGTTTATGAGTGTGTGTGTGTAGAAATATATGTATCTAAATCTATCCGTATATATATATATAATATATATATATATATATATATATATATATATATATATATATATATATATATATATATATATATATATACATATATATATATATATATATATATATACATATATATATATATATATATATATATATACATATATATATATATATATATATATATATATATATATATATATATATATATATATATATATATATATATAATGTATAATCAAGTAATAAAGATAAATAAATCGCATAAGGGAAACAGGTTTCTTTTCATTTTACACACTACATAAAACGAAAATTTGTAATGATTAGGACAATAACTGTACATTTATAACGCTACTCACAAGCTATTATAAAAAATATAGTTTTGATTGTTTTTAAATAATTTTTGACACATTTCATGTGTAATGAATTTATTGTAAGCTAAAATTCAATAAATTGCTCTTTGAAGCGAAGTTTCTAAATTGGATCAGCGACCGTGTAGTTAATTATTCTGAACTTCTGCTATTAATTTATCCCGATACGTGTGAAAAGCCCTTTTATCAACTACCTAGTGTATGATTTATTACATTTTCGTAACTTCTGGATCTTAGGATCAGCTTTCATGAATATTGACAGAGAAAGTACTAAATGCAGTAAGTAGTAACTAAAGCAATCTGTTAAATATGTTAGATTACTTTTTGTGCAAGAGAAGCGGTATAATGTTGAAATGAATTTTAAAGAAGTAGGAAATTGCGCGTAAAACGTGAAAAATGAGGTGCGTTTGTACTATAACTAGATTTATAAATATTTTTTCACCACATATTGTACTGAATGTATATTTTAGTACACTTCATAAGTGCCTATCAATTTCATTCTGTTCGAAAGGTTATAACATCATTAAAATGCACTTGAAATATTTTTTGACTTAATTTGAAATGACTCGGCAAAATTTTGTAACAATTATATATTTAAAATTTTCGACCATTCGGAAGGCTGTAACATCATTAAAATGCACTTGCAATATTTTTTCCCATTGACCGTAATGGAACGGAAAATTTTGACTGTCCCTGTAATTAAACTATATATTCGATATTCATAAAGTTTGAAATGACTCAACAAAATTATGCAACAATTATATATTTAAATTTCAAACGATTCGGTTGGGTAGTTTTTGCACTGTTATATGCGGACGTACAGACAGACAGACAGACTGACGACAAACAGACGGACTGAACGACGACTATAGGTGCTACGTATTTATATAATTACGAACGCATCTAAAACGTGGGCCCGAAAGGAAATTTTGTGGATTTATTTTTATATGTCTAAGGGGTCTCAGGACTTAAAATTACAAAAAATGAAAAAAAAAATAATACAATTTTCAACATTTAACATCTTAAAATATATATGATTTTAAGACACAATTTTACCTGGGATCAAAGATATAAGTACGTTCTTTTCTTTCATGTATTAAAAAAATTGCAAAATGCAGAATTAGCACTTACAGGGAGCTCCAAACTGTCAGGCATTTGATGAGTAGAAAATCGGCACAACAGATTACTCGCAGGATTGCAAGTTAAACTTTGCAACCAGAATAAAATTTATGGTGCTTACTTATACTTCAGATTATAATTACCCTGAACCTAAATAAATTTGCATTTGAAGTATTTTCATAATTTTAATACAGAGTTGTATTTATCTAATAAAAATTTCAGGAAATTCCAACAGTATAATCACCTAAAAAATATTTTTTTGAACAATAAAAAGAAAATTTTAGGTTTAGTTTGTACAAACTATTTGGTCATTCGTAAAATCGTGTCCGTTTGGGAAAATGAATTCGTACCGAAAAATTCTGCCCGGTAATTATTAGAGATTAGATATCGGGATCTAATAATTAAATGATAGAATTTTCCGGTACGAATTGATTTTTGCAAACGTAAACGACTTTTCCGAACTACCCAATATCATGAAACATATGTTTTGAAAATTTCATGAAAAAATATTCAGAAGTGCTTGAGATATCCTGCGCGTTATGTCCAAAACCGTCATTCGAAGAAAAATCACATCAAAGTTTTAGAAACGCCACTTCAGCTATTGGGCGGATATAATTCTAAAAGCCATAACTTCCGTTCTAATGGAAATTTCAAGAAAACGATTATATAAAAATGTTCTGAAAGATAGTAACTTAACATATACAAAAAAATTTAAATTTCGAAAATTTTAAAGCTTTAACCCCATCGGGACGGGAGCCTTTTACGAAATTTTTAATATTTTGTCACCTTTTTTTAAAAACAGAAATTTGTGTCTTCTTGAATCGAGAAAATGCGCTGATTAAATAAGGCAAATTTTACAGTAAAATTTTACTGGTGAGTAAAAACAAGGATGCTGAGCGCTTCATGCGGCACGTATACGTGCCGCTCGTCCCCAAGGGGTTAAAAAGACCCGAGACCCCTTAAATAATACATTTTATGAAAACATTTTCTTTTAAAATTAGACCTTTTATGGTTGATAGATGACATCTAAAACCTAGCAATACTTTGTTATCCCCCCGATATGCTATTTCTTTCGGCCAGCAATTTAAATGTCGTCTCCAGAATGCCTTATGTACTCTACCAAAATAAGATGTGATTTCGTTGTATACATTTTCCGGTTTATAACATATTTGCCCCGAACCAAACTCCGAAATAATTAACAGATGTTGGCATCTATATTATATGTAGATTTTATAAGAAATAAATAGTAGTTAAAGAATACCGATAGGTTGTGCACGAATTATTTACGACAAAAAACGACAGCTATCATCTGAAAATCTATATAAAAAATAACCGCATGCCGTACAACATATTTTACTCTGAAATATCTACATTTAAAAAATCTTTCTGTAGGAGATCACTTTATCGCATTCCCCCAGGACATTGATATATTTGGCGGCATATTAATCGAGGTAGATACAGGAACAAAAGTGAGCATACCTTTACTGGTGTTGGGACTTTAGCTTTTAGTTTGCAAGAAATGGTTTATTTGATGAAGAAATCTATTAAAAGTATGACACATGATGGTATGTTATGAGAAATCAAGTATTCTTAGCTTAATGAATAATTCAAATGTGAAATAGAAAATATCAGCGTTGGTAATTTATTGATATTTCACAGATTTGTAGAAAACTATTTGCTTTCTCATCATTCGTTTTCTGAGATTTTCCTTTCATTAACCCTTTCTACAGAAAAATTCTGTTCGTAAAATGATGAGATGACTGACTGGCACCAGAATTTTATATCGAACTTCATACAAGTTAATGGTTTGTTGTTTTAAACTTTTATTATAAAAGAAAAAATTTATTGAAATTTTCTTGGTGCCTGTTGTAATTTTCAAAATAAATTTAGGTTGCCCCGCATTGGGATTAAGGGGTAAGTGCCGTTAAGTGTTTGCAACCTCAATGATCGTTATGGAATTAAATTTTCTTGCGATAGTTATAACATATTAACGCAAAACACGTTCCAAAATGATGGATTTTTTAAAAATATGTTTTGTGTTTGATTATGTTGTTGTAGTTTCATGCTTTACCGAAAATATTAGGTTTTCTTTATTTTCGTTTTTAACCCTCGCCGTACTAAGATCACCATATTTCTTAATACCTAAGATTTAAAAAGAGCTGTCCCTATAGGTAATTTAGGTGCCCCTATGTAATTACAATGTACATTCTATGCGACGATTCATTTCCTTGAATAACGAAATTTACACACAACTGAACAGAAGAACATATAATTTACGGAATGAGTGAAGGGCCTGCACTCTCTTGCATGGGAACGCTGTACCCACAGCAAACTATACAGAGTATTTCACAAAAGGTGGTCAAAACTTTTAGAGGTCACACATCAAAACAAACAGTTTTCATCAAATAAGGTATGGTCAGAATTAAAGCGCAAATATACTAGAGGGAGCCAAAGGGGATATTCAGTGTTGCCAGTAGGCTTTTTTTCTTAAATTCAGGTTTATTGATTGGCATTTTTGAAATGGTAAAGTTCCCCTTGTTAATATGTCATTTAATAAGGCGAACTTTTTATAATCTCAAAAGACTGGTGCTAATCATGAAATCTGAAGTTAAAATTACTTTCCCACTGGCAACATTGGATATTTTGTTATGCGAGGCAAAAACAAGAAAAGAACGAATAAGTGACAAAAGCAAGGTGGGAAACCCCTCTCTATACAATAGTTGAGTCTCTGAGCCATTTCTATTTGTATTTCAGTAAATAAAGTGCATATCAGCCTTTCCTCTATTAGAGAAGGGCAACATCTTGCGTTAGTACTGCGTTACGTCCCTACGTCACATTCCTGATGTTGGCAATCAATAAATTTGAATTTAAAAAAATTATCTCACAGGCAAAACTGGACCAAGTTTCCAAATGCGTCAGCACCTTTGCGTTTTATTTCCGACCATGCATTTATTGATGAAAGTTGTTTGTTTGGATATGTACTATCACCTGTTCAAGTTTTGATATATTTTATGAAGCACCCTGCATTTGGCAGGATGCCAAAAATTATCTTTCTTTTTCTTGAAATGTGATAAATTATAGAAAGCTTTCATTTATTCCCTGATTTCCTAAGATGGAATCCATGTAACCCCATTCACAATCTCTACAAATAAACAAAAGAAAAAATTAATCGTGCGAAACTGACTAACTAGATAAAATCAGGAAAGAGGCCTTTATAGGTTAATTCCAAGAAAATAATTTTATCATACATATTCTAAACGAGAATTGAAAATGTCAAGATGGGGGTCAGTATTGCGTTTGTAAATTATTTTTTAAAAATGTGTCTTATTTAATTATTAATTAGAGGATATGTACAATTACAGAATTATCACATAGGACTCGCAGCTTTACAAAATTGTCTATGTTTTCTATCACTATGACTAATAGAGTTATGAATGAAGAGGGGGCGACATATGGTTTGAATTGGAATGAACCTCAAATCTGTATGATTTTGTACCTTTAATTCCCTTTTGTCTAAATTTATATTTTTAAGTATAAAAAATCGCAAGAAAAATATTAAATTAAAGATACGTACTATTTTGCGTAAGTTGATTTTGGGAGTCTATGCATACCGAAAGCGAACGGAACTGCGACAAAACACTCATGTTTTTACTGGTTTTGTGGACATTTTCAGACATTTTGTTTTGCAAAAAATATTTCTACCCCTCCGAACGTTTCAAAATTTTTATAGGAGATGCAAATCTGGTCTATTTAGATGCTTCGATAAACATTGTGTTAAAATAAGGACGTTGACTAAAATAATAAATTAAGAAATTTGCTTACTTTACTATTCGAAAATGGTGGGTAGTGCAACCTTCCACCGACAGGAAGCGCAATATACTCTTCGATACAAATATTACTCTACGAAACAGTGGTCAAAGGGCTGTTATAACTTATGTGAAAATTTCAAGTCGATCGGTTAGTTCGTTTTCCAAATTTTAACGAATTCGCGTTCATACTCTATTAAGAAAAGCGTTTCTTTTTCTTTTTAAAAGTCATTTTTTTTCCATTTCGAACAAAAAGTTCTGAATCATTTTTTTTAAATTTACATACTCTTAATTTGTCTACAAATATAGGTCGAGAAGCTAAACTTTAAAATCTGTAAATGCTGTATTTTTAACCCTTTGAGCTCTGCCGGGTAAATTTTCTCCCACATAAAATCAAAATCTTTTAATTTCCTTCAAAAAGTCTCCATTTTAATTGCAAAAACTGGGTTTTGTAGATTTTACTTGTCTTCTTAAAATCTAGATGGCAGCACTATTCTCTGCAAATATCTAGTAGGTTTTTAATGCGACCTTAAAAACACTCCAATTTTGAAGGTTTAGAAATTTTGTATTTTTCAAGCATTATAAAGAAATATTTTTCAAAGCAGATAACATTTTTTTCTCTTGGACACATCAAACATTTAATAATAATTACATGCAAATCACTAAACTGAAAATTTAAATAATTACAGGGGATAGAAATAAGTAATGGTAGAATTTTCTACCAGCAGAGCTCTAAGGACTACAAAAATGTGCTTTGTCACTAGATGGCAGCACTAAAATTACATACCAGACAGTGTTTCAGAACCAAAATTTAGATGCTTATAATTTAATTCCAAGGAATTTAAATTTGTGTTTAATTCAGCAGATTGACGAGTTTACTATGTTTTAAATATTTCTAAACAAAAATTAAATATTTTTAAAATCTGTTTCGTCTATAAATTTGATTAGTTTGTATTTTTATATTATGATTTAAAAAATTTTAAATTTTGAATTTTCTCATTTAATAATTTTTTTAAATATTTTAATAGTCTTAGAATTTGTTCAAACCATGTAACTGCTTAAAATATGTTGAAATTTCAGCAATTATAGTAATTTTAGAATAACTTTGAGGTGTAATTTCTTGTATTTGCGTGTTGAAATGAATGCTCTAGAGCTCTGATGGTGGAAAAACTTCCCACGTCCCCCAGCCTAAAGGGGTATTTAAAAAAAAAATTTAATCACATGGTTCAATTTCAGACAGCCCCCTAATCACATTTTAAGTGTTTTTCTAGCATATTTTAAAATTTTAATAACCCGGAGCTCAAAGGGTTAAAATTTTGGTTTAAATTTGAACTCCCATTAAAATTTTACCCTCTGGTTTTGATCTACTCTCCAAAATAAAAGTAGGTGTTTTTCAAAACAGAGATAATGTCTGTAACTTTTAATAAGTAGGATATATATCATGACTCCCTCAAAAAACGGCATATAAAAATTCAGAAACGCTATTTTTTTAAAAGAAATGTAGAGCCCCTCCCTCCCACCCTGGAATTTCACGCACCATTCTTTTTTACATTTTATCTTTTGTGTTATAAACGTTCTTAAAGTTTCAAACAGATCGCCTTGCTAGATTTCCTAATTTTAACAAAATCGCGTTATGTTTGTTCCACGTTCCACCACCAGGGAGCGCACTCTATTCTTAACAAAAGCTCCTTTACACAACCTATCAGTAGATATGTTACTCGAGGAGGTGGCGATCTTCAGCATGAATTTAAGATATTTGTTGAAATTACTATTCGGAAATAGTGGTAACTTAACTTTTGTCACATTTATATGTACTAAGTAGCATGTATCTGAGGACTCCGTCAAAAAACCACACCTGAAACGGTATGGAACGCAAAGGTAAAAAAAAAAAAAGAAATATTTTGCACCTCCCTTCCCCCCACCTACCGGCCCGAAATTTCACGCGCCATTTTTTATAAACTTTTTCTAATGTGTTATAAACTATATTAAAGTTTCAAGAAGATCGCTTTGTCAGATTTCCTATTTTAAATGAAATCGCGGTCTCTTAGTTCCACTTTCCACCACCAGGGTGCGCACTGTATTTTTAACAAAACTGTATCTGAACGTAACTCCGTTACACAACCTATCAGTAGATATGGCGGTATTAGATATGGCGGCTGCGGTATTTTTACAAATCGCACGTCGTTCTGAAGAATACTACAATAAAATGTAACGTGACTACCGTTTAAAATAAGCATTTAAAAGAAATGAACCAATTAGTGAAATTAGCGCCCCCCCCCCCCCCCCGCATAAATTAAGGGTGAAAAAAGTTCTGTACGAACATCCGACATGAGTTCCCACTGCCTGCGGCACTGTATAGTAGGCGGGCGATAAATTCGGAACATTTTTCTGTATTTAAAACATAAAAGAAAGCAATTAAAAAATGCGTTTAAAAATGTCCTTAAAAAAACACTTCTGAAAAAAAAATCATAATCAGTATCAAAAATGAGAATTTAAATGCTATTAAAACTGTTGCTACCCGCTACAGCAGCAGAAAGCATTAGAATGCAAGGGCTTATTGTTGCCAATTTCTAATTTCTAGTAGTAAAAGAGCCAGTAAGGAGTATTCTAATCTTTTATTTAACGTTAAAAAACACATTTCTTGCTGTCTAAATAAGTCAGCATGAAACAGGCACCTCCAATTTTCCGTAAACTAACCAAAGTCGCCGATTTTTTAGCAGATATTATCGCTCAACCAATTAAGTAGGAAAAAAACAGAAAACAGTGTGGCAAACAAAAAGCCTGCCAGGTCGCCAAGCTGGTTGTAGGTTGTGACGTCATTTGAAATTAATCCCTTCTCTTAAACGATCATTATTATTAAATATGTTTTCAAACCATGTGTTTCACCTTCATGATAAAATTTAATGTTTAGTTGAAAAAACAGTCACTCTTGAAACATTAAGCACTAAAATTTGTTTATTTAATTGTTTCCCGGTTTACTTAATTATTTCTGCGAAAGCTTTATACAACCAACTCACCGAAAGAGAGCGGAAACAAAGGAACGTATTTTTGATGAGCGATGCTTTATGAATCAACCAACCGAAAGTAATCTGGGGAAAAAGGCGTACTTTTGATGAGTGTGATGTCCGAATACTCATTAATTACTCATCTAATAATTAGAATATTAAAATTCTGAGGATATGGTGCCTTAGAAGAGGCCTTGGACTCTTTTCAAAAGATTTTTGAACCTCGTACGTGCCGTAGATTTTGCTAGCCATCGCACATAGACAGACAGAGCGATTTGTTCTTTCATTAATACACATTTGCAATATTTTAGTTTTTATTTGTATTGCAGATGTACAACATAATAAAAGGTTGATGTATTATACGAAAAATTCTGATGTTTTTTTCATTTTTTTCCCCTATGCAATAAATGTTTCTGGTATTTATATATAATTTTTTCGAAATGAAGTAAAAAATCATACATTAAGGATTGAAAGTGTGATACGTTATAGCATGTTCTGAGCTGTCAAGTATTATTAGCTTAATGAATAATTCAAAAGTGAAGTAGAAAATATCAGCGTTCGTAATTTATTGATATTTTACGTATTTGACATTAAATATTTGCTGTCTCATCACTCGTTTTCTGAGGTTTACCTTTCATCAACAGAATGAATGATCCGTTATGTAATTAAAATTTCCTGAGGCAGTTGTAACATATTCAAAGCACGTTTTGAAAATGATGGATTTTTTAAAAATGTGTTTTGTGCATGATTATATTGTTATAGCTTTATCGTTCAGAGAAAATATTAGTTTTATTTATTATCGTTTTTAATAATATGTTTAAAAAAATATTTTGAAAATTGCATTTTAAAATCTGAGTTTTTTAATTAACAAACTAGTAGATAACATACGGGTTATGATTAATAAACAGGACTCGCGACGCTTCTGAAATTGTATATTTCTGCTACAACTAATATGGAACAAAAATAAATAAAATGAAATAGTACATTTCCATTGCAGGTGTTAAAAAAATCTACAAAAATTTCTGTTTTAAAATAATTTAACATTAATTGAAATATTAGCTATTATTTTCGTTTTTAATAATTTACGAAAAATGCTTAAAATAAAAGTATTATAAAATCACGATATTTTAATAAATAACGCAATAAATAACATATGGGTTTTCAATACTAAACTGCCGCCGTCGATATTCTCTAGGCCAGAGGACACGAGTTGTGATGTCATCACTAATCGACCGACTTCTCACTTGTGTTGAAATTCACATCGGAAAAATTTTAATAGCAATTCTTTTATTTTATTTGTGGAATGTCTATCATCTTATAAAACAATAATAACTATTTAAACTTAATTGTGAGAATTCGGAATTCTCCAATAAAAAACCAGCCAGATGCGGCAACACTGTGGCATTACGCATCTTGCTGAATTTTTATTTAAGGACTCCGAATCCTCACATTATATTTAGATAGTTATTATTATTTTATAAAGTGATACATATTACACAATTAAAAGAAAATTGCTATTCAAAATATCCCGGTGTGAATTCCAAGACTATTGAGAAGTCGGTCGATAAGAGATGACTTCGCAACTCGTGTCCTCTGACCTTGAGAAATTCGATGGCAGCGACTAAAAACGGCTTGCATAGGGCCTATAATCAGAGCCTGATTACCAACTTGGCACACTTACACCAATAAATTTTAAAAGAAATATTTGCCTTATCTAAACGCCATATTCATGTTAAATTTCTGCCATGAATGAGGCAAAATTTTCTGTTTCTTTTTACTGGTGAGAATGTGCCCCGTCGGTAATCAGCCCCTGCCGATAATTGTCTATTTTTGTTACCACTTATATGAAACAGTACAATCTGTGGTAGATTGCTTAATGTTCGGTCAAGTTTTGTGTTTTAACACATTACCCACTGGTGTTGCGCTGATACAACGGTAAAATTAAATACCGCCCGCGCCTGCTTAAATTAACTATCAAGCTATCACTAATTAAAAGAAATTGGTTTAATAAATAACAGGAACTTTGAACAATAAATGAAACGAAGATCAGCTTTCAAACTTTTTGGTGGCAAAAGTTTTTCAGCAAAAAAGTTGTGTATATTTCTGCCTGTATTACTTCGGAAATTTCAAGAAATATCAATTTCAGTTTCTTTAATGTTGCAAAAGTTTACGCAAAATTTTGTCAATATGCATTGGTATTGGAAGTAACATTGTAAAATTATTATTGTTCTGTGCGATGAATACAATATTTAAATTGAACTTTACTATCTATAGGGAAATATAAGAATAATTTAATATGCGTATTTTTTATCATTATTTTAGTTGCACAGTCGTGGCCATAAGTTTAGGACCACCACTGAAAATTAAGATCCAGACAATAAATTGAATACTTACTCGTTAGTAAAAATATAAACTCCGTTTATTACATGAATATTACATTTCTACGCACATAAATCACAGACATTAAACACAAATTTTACAGAAAAATCAATATTTTGTTGGTCCGCCATTAGCTTTCATTACGGCCTGCAAACGTTTTGTAATGCTCTCTACCAGACTTCGGCAGTATGCAGCTGATAATTCTTTCACCCAAACTTCCTTAATTCTTTTTCCAGTTCATTAGCACTTGTTGGCTGTTTCTCAGAGACCTTGTGCTTTAAAAGGGTCCATAAGTTTTCAATTGGATTCAAATCGGGACTGTTTCCAGGCCAGTCAAAGATTTGAATTTTCTTCGTCTTCAAGAACTGAGTAACAAATTTAGAGCGATGGCATGGTGCACCATCATGCATAAAAATTGTTCATTTATGAACCGTCATGTGTAATTCTAACTTCTAGTTCAACAAATCTACGTATTTTTTGCCATTCGTAGTCGTCCCTGGTGGTAGGAAGAATAATGCAACCGTTCCGTTCACTGACATTCCACCCCAAATCGAGACTTGGAAAGTTTTTAACAGTCTGTAAAGTGAATCGAATCGCTTTTTAGGAGGTCTATGGACATAGTACTTGAGTCTAGAGAGCTACTGTGTGGTAGATTCAACCGAAAAAAAGCCCGTTGCCACTGACGAATTGTCCATTTGGCATGTTTATTGGCAAAGTCCAAGCGCTTAGCTCTCATGGCCGCTGTTAACCTGGGTTTTTTCGCAGGTTTATGGGATTTTAAATGAAAGTCGTCGAACAAACGCCGACTTACTGTTCTACAACTGACATCCGCACATTTTGCAAGCAGTACTGACCGTATCTTGCTTGCGGAACTCATTGGAGAACGAACTGCTATGCTCCTAATGACATGGTCATCCCTAGGCAAGGTTCGCACACTCCTTGGAATTTCCAAGGACTCTGACACCACTATTAATGATAAGAAAATTTACATTTAATTTTTAGAACACAGAATTCGCAATCACCACCTTTATTCGCAGATTTAGCAATATTTTTCTGCAGTGAAATACTTTGAAAATACTGTTAAAATTTAGTGGTACAACTGTGCGAACCCTGCTAGGTGTGGCTTTACGAGGTCGACCACACCTTTTGGCATCAACATAAGTCCCTGTTTCTTTAAATTTCTTGATCTCATTGTGAACTGAATTCTTACTATGTCTTACTAGTTCACTAATTAATCGTTCTGAATATCCTTCATTATGAAGAATAACAATTTATGCACGCTGAGCTTAAGAAACTGACGATTTTCGACCCATTTTCATAGGCTTTCAAAACTCTTAAAACAAGCAACAATTGCGCCTGCGACGTTTATTACTCAAAGATCAAACGAAAAGTAAATACAGTACTCCATTGCCAGACGGAAGGACGCCATCTGAAGTAATCGATTTGATTTATGACGTTATCAGTGGTTTCAATTGTAAAAACGCTAGTTTCTGCACAGTGGTCCTAAACTTTTGGCCACGACTGTATACTTATTTATTGGTTTTATTCACAGAAAAACATTAAAGTTTATAATACACAATATAATTTACAAGAATAATATCCCGTGTATGGCGAAAAGTTATTAGTTTACCATTTAGACTGTTATCCATTAATATTATGTATGATTCCTCATTAGTCACGATTATTTTAGTTTTTTGAAGCTTTGTTACATCAATTGTATGAATAGAAAGTTGTTTTATTTATGTACGTATCTGTGTTATATACTGTTCATAAATATAGTCGAATCTCGATTTAACGATTCCAAAGTTTACCTTGAAAATGGCCGTTAAATCAGAGAACAGATTAAATATATTGAAACTGCCTAAAAGGTTATTTTAAAAATTGAAAAAAAAATTCAACCCCTAACATTTAATAATACTTCCATTTTGAGACGTTAAATATAATATTTTCATAATTAAAGAAATATTTATAACTGCATTACTTTTTTTCCTAATTATAGGAAGTGACAGTGATTTTTATGTTGCTCTAAAGCAAAGGTGGCCAACTGTGGAACGCCGGATACCAGTAATTTTTTCAAGAAATAGCCGACTTCTTGAATCGCAGAGATTCGATGATTATATAAGGCAATGATTATTATAAAAATGTGTGCTGTCGAGCGTGCCACAGTTGGCCACACCCGCTCTAAATCATTGTATAAAGCCATTATACATCCATATCAATCTACATTATTTTTTAAAATTTCTTTAAATCTGTCTCCTCAGCAGCCCCCAATGTGTCATTAGATAAACAAAAGCGAGTAAAATATGCCAATTTTCATACCTAAGCAAAAACATTTAATACATTTAAAATCCATCCACACTATAGTTAAACTGGTAAAAAGTATCGTTAAAAACGACGATCATTCAAAACAGAAATAAATGTAAGTTAATCAGAACCATTAAAATACATTTATTGCTAAATTTGTTTTTCTTTAATCGTGGTTATACTGTATAATAAGATGCGTGTAATTAAGAAACCTTCATGTATGTAAGTTTATAAAACATGAATTGATCTATGCCGGTTATATAAACAGAATAGAGTATGTAATACATAATTTTTTACAAAAAGTTATTTATTTCCTAAATTTTACAGAATTCTGCGAAATGGATCAGACGAGCATGAGCAATGCGGTCGTAAAACGGCAGATATGAGCACAATGGAACTATTAAAAAAGAGGAAAGACATATCTTTAAAATAGTGAATCTTCAACTGAACGGCTATTGCAGGGCATGATTACCGCCGAGTAAACCTGCATCGGTAAATTTAAATAGAAATTTTCTCCTTATTTAAACACCTTATTAACCCCTTAACGCTCGAAATAAATTACGGTTAAAAAATTCAAATTGCTTATTGGCACCACTTTTATGAAAAAGAAATATTCACTTTATTTAATGACAGGTAAAACGATACTAAAATATAGCCGATTTCACTACTTTATAAAACTTGTGGGAATCAAACAATCTGAGTAAAAGTCACAGCCCGTGAATATGACGAGAGCGAGAATTAAGGGGTTAAGAAAAACAACCGCCATTCTGTGACGACCTGTTCCGTTACTTCACTCGCAACTGGTAGATAATACATTATATGACTCCTCCTCTTTATTCATAATCATCCATTATCAGCACTGGCAGTTTATTGACATTTCTTACGCTAAAGGAGAAATATTAGTAATCTCATCGTTCATTCCTTGTTTTTTCTTTGACAAACTTCAAACAATGGAGTTATGAATAAAGAGGAAGAGACATATAGTGTACTGTCTACGAGTTGCGAGTGAAGTAACTGAGGAGGTTGTCTCAAGATGGCGGCTGCTTTTTTTATATCGGATCTTCAATTTCTGAATACCGCCAGGACAAACATCCCACCAGTAAAATTGGATAGAAAAAATCGTCTTTTTTAAGCGTATTTTTCATGGAAAATTTTCTGAAAAATATCGTAAAATTTGCTATTTGTTTTAATTGGTGTCATTATACCTTGGAAAACTGTCAGTTGGTTTCCTTTGTTGTCACAATATGGCCGAAACGCAAGAATTAACTACCGCCAAAGTAAACTCCTACCAGTAAAAATGAAAATCTGTTTCTAGCTTTATTTATGACTGAAAATTTGTAATAATAAGGCGTTTAAATAAGTTGAAGATTTTTATATAAATTTACTGGTGGAAGCTTCAAACGGTCGGAAACAACGTCTGCGAAAGCGGTTACAGTTTAAGCTTCACTATTTTAAAGATATGCCTGTTCCTCTGTATTAATAGTTCCATGCTTCAAACATGATCTCTATTGCATAAACTATAAGCATTGACTCAAGGTATATTTCAGAAAATTTTAGGAGAAAAAATATTTTATCGCATACATGTATGCTTTTGTTATTTTCTTTAACTCCTTGAGGGGCGCCGTTTGCAGTCTGCAAACGGTTAATTTTAATGCCGAAATTAACGAATGAGACCAGAATTTTTTTAGTGCACTTTCGATCTCAAAATATACTGAAAAAAAAAAAAAGCTTTTGATTATTTTCATATAAATTTGTTCTTAATTGCGGTGTGAATAAATTATTTTAAAATTTTTAGAGCAAAAATGCCTTGTCCCTGAAAGGGTTAAATGTTTAAAAGATATAATTTCCACATTTTCTTTTTATATTTTTTATGTGAAGTAATTTTTTTTTAAATGGAGATTACCTCATGTAATGGTCATAAAATGGCTCGTTGGAGTAAATAAAATTATTTTAACCCTTAACGAAAGAATGCCGCTATTCTCGCAGTTACCAATTGTTATTAAACAAATGTATTGTTTCTTATTATTTGTTTTCAGTACCACTTTTCTGACGAACATTTTTTGCATTATATATCTGCTGACATTTTGAGTAGGTGAAGCACAGTTTTTCACGAAGAAATATTTATCAAATTTAAGACAATGCATTTGTACAATAAAAATTTGTTGTCGAGAATATTTTCGTTAAAGATAAAAATTATTGGTATAATTTATATTATAATTACAACAATAATTACACTAAATACCACAATGTTTCTTTTTAGCCCCTTAAAAGGACCAGATAAGCGAAATTTGGCAAAAAAATCGATTTTTACTTTTTTATATCATTAAATAATTTAAACTTTTATCTTTCCAACAATGTGTCACACCTGGTTATATATATATATATAAGAAGTGCTGGAATTATTCATTCTTCCTAAGAGTTCTTCACAACTTAATGGCAATTTCTGTTAAAATGGCAATTTCTGTTAAATTTCTGTGTTCTGTGCAATTTCTGGCAAAGTCTGTTAAAATACGTAAAGCATGTTATTCAAACTACTCTAAAAAATCTATATCTCTATCTTTCACCTTTTCTAAGAAAAAAGGTACATAAAGTTGGTGACTTTAAAATGGCGGAGATAAGACTTTCCTGGTCCCTTAAGATATGTGTCTGCCCTCAAATCACTGTTTTTGCGAAACATTTCGATTTTTTTTTTTTTAATTAAAGTTCAAACATTTAGTTTTCCATAAATGCCTTAATTTTGGTTCAGCCATGATTAGAAACAAAGTTATAGCCAAAATTTAAACTGGAAATGTACGTTCTGAAATTGAACGTGGCCGTTTAAAGAGCCACAGAAAGGAAACGATACATTTTAATGCACAAATATATAATATATACACACATATATAAACACCTACAAATATGGTGGACAGTAAAGCGGCAAATTTTATACATAATTTTTTGAGCTATATCAAAATCTAAATTTGCGTTTTTCATTGTGTACGTTAACGCGAAACAACATTTCTTAAAAAAGTTTTTATGATATTGAAATAAAATGTTATGAAGCGAAATACAACTTGTAAGATTGTATATATTAATTTAAGAGCTATTTTTATCGAAAAATACACAATTAAAAAAATCATGGCTTGTATGCAAAATTTGGTATATGTAAATAAATTTGAAAGGTACTGCAAACCTTTTGCTAGATGACAAAAGTAAGTGGTTTGCTAATATATTGTTGAAAAAAAGTGAAATATATTGAAGAGTTTCCGTTACAGAAGTTTTGGAAAAAACTCAATTCTTTTCTAAAATTTGAGAAAATATTGCCTAAATTTGAAAAGTTAATTAAAATTCCATTAAAAGTTTATATGAATTCACAGTCTTATTCCGTGTTTTAACTAAAGACACATGTGTTTGATAAAAATTTCATATTTTCCAAAAAATTACCCCGAAGGTTAGCCCGTTAAGTCGTCGGTACAATGTCAAACTATCCAATATGAAAACAGTTGGCTACCTTTTTTAACCCCTTAAAGCTCGAATTAAATTACGGTTGAAAAATTCAAATTGCTTATTGGCACCACTTTTATGAAAAAGAAATATTCAACTTATATAATGAGAGGTAAAACGATACTAAAATATAGCCAATTACACTATTTTCTAAAACTGGTGGGAGTCAAACAATATCAGTAAAAGACACAGCCCGTGAATATAACGGGAGCGAGAATTAAGGGGTTAATACAAATTTCTTAATTGGTACCACTTTTCTGAAATGGTAAAATTCCCTTTGTTTCTGCCTTAATCAAAGTGTCATTAAATAATGTTAAATAAGGCGAATCTCGCTTTTTCAAAAAATCGGTGTCAATCAAGAAATATGAATTTAAATAAAGTAGCCCACTGTTTTCACATTGCGCTATTTCCATGAGAACTTGTCATGTCTGTCACACATCTGAAAATCGCTATGCTTGTTGCTACCGTTATTTTCGAAAAGTTTGCTTCGCCTTATTCAATTGATGATATATCTCCGATAACATAAGTCACATTTTCCGTTCTAAAATACTGGTAGCCAAAATTCGTAGTATGTGACAAACATGACAAGTTCGCATGGGAATAGCTATTGGATAGTTTGACATAGCACCGACGAAGTGTAGGCTGCTTTATTTTAATTCAGATTCTTCCTTTGCCACCATTTTTTTAAGTAGAAATATTCACCTCATTTAATGGCAGTTGGAAGTCAAATTCGTGAACAAAGTCTTTTTTTTTTATGTTGAATCCTTTATTTGCCCTCTTTCGAAAGCTATATTACTTTTGTTTCTACGACAACAAGAAGTTAAAAAATTTAAGTAGTTTAGTTTGTTTACATCATACATGAACATTACATACGTAAACTTTAAACTGAATTTTCTCAAAATGTTGCTTTTTGAACTTCGATGCACCTTTTTATAGAAACTACTACACATTATTGTTTGCAATATTTCCAGAATATTTCACACATATCCCTGATCAATCTGAAGTGAACGTTTGATACAAACATTTCTACAAAATTAAAAAATAATAATAATAATAAAACTTTCTTTAGAAAAATGGAAGTTTTTTGTTATTTAAAAGTGGATTTTATTATTCCAGATTTAAAAAAAAAATAACTAAAGAATATCTGTTTATAAAATTGACTTCACTGTATTAGTTATTATTCATATTATGTATATCAAAAATTTCAAGTGTATATCTTCGGTAGTTTTTGAGAAAAGGTACATTCATTTAACATGGTAGGTATAGGGGCTTCCAACTGCCCTTAATGGCGCATAAAAGGATTCGAGAATAAAGTGTGTTTGCTACCACTTATCTGAAATGGTAAAATTCCCCCTGTTTCCGCCTTAATTAATGTGTCGTTAAATAATGTTAACGAGAATTAATAACACTATTAAAAAAAAGTGATAATCAGACAATCTCAATTTTTTAAAAAAAGTTACCTACACTGTCATTGAAAGTCACAGGCGCGCGCGTGAATTAAGATGTTAAAGAATCACAGAAACAAAAGATCATTTGATTTGTGTATTGCTCTATATACATTTGTTAAAGCCTACATGCAAACATTTACGATTTGTTGTTACCACTAAAATTTAATACAAATTTGAGACACATTGAATAACAAATCTTTCCAATTAAATATGTCTTTGTCAATTGAATCCCACAAAAAATTAATATTAAATTTTAGTGATAACGGAAATGCAGAAAAGTTGCCAGATATGCAAAAATCTCTCTGAGTGAGATTACGTTATCTGACTTCCTAAAGACATTGATATATTCGGCAGCATAATAAACGAGACAGATGAAGAAAGAAACAGGAGAAAATCTTGACTGATGTAGTGGTATTACGTCTTCAAGTTTGCATGAAATGAAAAGATATGTTCTATTAAAAAAAAAAAAAAAAAACTTTTTAAAGTATGATATATAAGATGCAGTTAGCTGTCAAGTTTTTATAATGAGAAAATCCTATCGTTATGAATAATTCAGATGTAAATTAGCATTTAAAAGCATTTGAAATTTATTGACTTTAAAAAGATTTTATGTTAAATATTAACTCTATCATCGTTCATTTATAGTAAATCATATTGTCACATCTGTCATCTTTATTCCTTTGTTGTACTTTTAATTTATAATTGAAGTTTTCGCCTTTTAAAATTGCAAAAATATTTGATTTATTAACCGTTTCCCTTACCGATTGTTTTGAAAAAAAAAACTGTTAAAACTCATCATATTCTCCCCATTATTTTATGTTAATTATTTTTTAATTCTAGCTCGCACCACTTTCTGAAAACAAAAATCTTTGACATCCAGTTTGTCAACATTTATAAGAGAAAACTGCAACAAGACAAGTTCTCTCGACAATAAAACAACATTTGCATGAGAAGCAACATTTATATTTATTTATTTATTTATTTATTTTAAATAGTAGTGTGAGTAGTATAGAAAAATAGTCGCATGTGACAGTCTTGTATGCCCGAGTCATCTCGCGATAATAAATATTTGCACTGTATATCGCTCACCCGCAAAAAAAGTGACACATCTCGCCAAAATTCGTTTTGCGTTTTATTCCACTAACAGGTCTGCCATGGGTGTTTCTTGCTACACAACAAGTTTTATAAGTGTAGCTATGTGGAAAATCACATTATTACGCTATATGTCCATGTGTGACCACAGAAGAGGGGTTGATTGTGTGGGAAGGAACAATTACCCAACCTTCCAATCGTCATCCCACGGTTTCGTTTTTAAAGGTTTTAAGCTTTTATGCACGTTTTCATTCCTGCGTGCTATAATTTCATGTTACAGTAAAATCAAGCAAATTTTCGTTTGCTTCTCCAGTGAAATTTACTTTTGTCGAGATGTGTCACTTTTCTTGCGGTTGAGCGATATGAACCCGAGATAACTGGGGATAGTAATGGTAGCGGTTAAGGCAAAATTGCAATAAATCTGCGTACCAAAAATGCGAAAATGTTGCCAGTTATACTTTCAAATAATGAATTAGAAGTTGAATAAACAGGAGGATTAAGAGGATGATTAAATAAAAAAAAAATTGAAAAAAGAAAGAATATATTTTATAGTTTTTATCTATTTTCCTTTCGTTACCTTTAAAATAAAATACAAAATAATTACATAAATACAAATTTGTGAATAATTTATTATTCAAAAATGTATGAGGCTATCATAATTTATATCCGAGTTGAAATGTTTAAAAAATCATTTAACCCCTTGAGGTGCGGTGGGATAAAATATATCACCCCTAATTTAAACAAGATTCTCACCAGAAAATTTTAACTATATTTTATATTTTTAACTTTGGAGGAAAGTTGTTGAAAAATTTCTTTTCCTTATTTAAAAATAAAATTTTTCGATTATTCCGGTGAGAATTTAATGACATTTTTGCTTTCCCCTTAAGGGGTTAAGATCTATGGATTTTTTTTTTTTTTTGTTGTTGTTTCATTCTATACTGGAATTGGTATTTTCAAAGACATATTAAATGAGATACGAGGGCTTAACCCCTTAAGCGTCGCCCCGATAAGTGTAGATATATTTTTTTTTTTAATTCAGACTCTTTGAACTTCTCTTCCCCCACTTTTTTAAATAGAAATTTTCACCACTTTTAATAGCAAATAAAATGATACGAGAACAAAGAATATTACACTATTAAAAAAATGGGAATCAAACTATCTGAATAAAAAAAAAAAAATGTAGTCTACACTATTCGTGAAATTCACGGGCGCGAGAATTATGGGGTGAATTCTTTATGTGCTGAATTATGAATTCATGAAAAAATTATCTTATAAACCATTTTTCGTGAATTTTTGAAACTATATTAGAAGATTTACATAATCATTTAATAAATTTTAGAAGGATTTTAAAAGGATTGAAGAATTTTGAGGATTAATTAAATTTGAATTTATAGGGGTTTTGTGCAATATTCATAACAACACTCAAATCTTGTACAGTCATTCAGGGTAACTTTGATCGGCTTTTCTCTATTTTCACATGCCACACTCTTATTTTTAGACTATTAGGGGCATAAAAAAGAAGAAATGATACTAAATTAATGCATGACTATCAAAAATTACGGTATAAGGATGATAAAAGCTATAAAAAATGAATTTTTATCCTGATTCAAAGTTACCCAGCCATTTAGAGTAACTTTCCACCATTTGATAAATATTATCAAAAATAATTCATTATAAAAAAAGTATTATAGTTAGGACAACTTTGAACACCAAAAAATGTTTTCAGATATGTAAAGGCTCCGAATTTACATTTCCCAACATCACAAGATTTGTATAATTTATGATATTACAACAAATATCAGGCATTAGAAAAGTGGACGAAGTGAACCATGAACATTAGAAAAAAAAAAAAAAAACCTGTTTATTGTTCATACAAAACATAAAAATGCAGTGGAAAACAATTTTCAATGTTTTATCTCAATAATATGTCCACAGTTACAGTAAAATATACTAGTACTAGTGTTATTCAAACAAAAATAAAAAATGCCGAATGTGTGAAATCTCAAATTTAAGTAGCTCCGCACCGAAAAACGCCTTTAAATGAATTGTATGTATTTTACACATATTTGTGAAAATATTTACATGTTATATCTAATGTTCATTTTCGGCATTTATATAAAATATACGTGCAAATATGGGAAAATTTTGACAGTAGCACCTATAATTAGTAAATTATAATCATTAGTATAACTTTGAACCGGCTCAAAGTTACCCGGAAAATGGGGTAAAATGTTAGTACCTTCTTATTTTACATTTTATTAACTATTAATAAATAAATAATCACAAAATATTATCACATTTACAACATTTAGACAATAATATGTCTGATAAATGAGTATATTGTTACTTACTATGAAAATTTATTTGGATTACAACAACTTCAAAACAGCATTCAAAATTACCTTGAAAACAGTACTTCACAAAAATAGTTAGATGGTGCATGTAATTGCGTATAATGTTGCTAATTCATTTTCTAAAATAAAGAGTAGAAATCCCAGTTTAGAACTTTGCCAACAGAGCACAGATTTTGGAGCTTATTTAGTCTTTTGGGGTGAAAAATATTGAAAATTAGGAGGTGGTGCAAAGTTGTACCCCATGGTTCAAAGTTACCCTAAAGGACTGTGTTTTAATCCGGGAGAACGCGCACATACCCAGGGTATGAATGTTTTTTACTTTGTCACCAATAAAAACAAATAATGATCGTCACTTTATTTAATTGGAGAGAATTTTGCGATAAATGAAGTTGAAGATTACTTTTAATAAGATAGTGGCGACAATTGTAAAAACCGTACGCACTCCGGCGCGCGTCCTCCCGGGTTAAATATTTTTCTTAGTATTTAGTAGAATTTGAAAATGTACAAATATAATGTTCTTACAACAGAAATATAGAAATATTTCCAAATTTCAAATACCCCTCCTCCCAACACGCCAAGAAAGCTCAAAAAATGCAAAGGCAAAAGAAATCATCCTTTTAAATATATTTTTGTTTTGTGTAACCAATAATGCTTTTGGAACAAGACAAAGTAATGCAGCTATAACTCAATATAAACTGTTTTACTACTAATCGATGTATTAATCGAATCTTATAACAAATTATTTTCATGGTACATATAAGTACCGTCAGTAGATAAAAGATTAAGGTGCAATAAAAAAGCTGAAATCTTCTTTTAACTATTTCGGATAAATAAAGGAACAAAGTGCGTAAATTTTTACGCATTTTCCATCTTATTTAATCCTAAAAAATGTATTAAATTATCTGATTTATCTGAGTTATTATCTGAGTATAAACGTTAGATATATGAAATAGATATCTAATTTGGTATGCTTGTGAAATAGTCTTTGGAAATCCAAGGTAGTGTATGACCCTTGTGCAAGAAGATTAGCGTGAATATCACTCACTAACGGAAAAATGTTACCTCTGGCAATTTGTATAGAAAAAGTCTTTTGAAGAAGAAAACTTGTAAAAGTATAAATAAATGGTGCAGTTCCACAAATGATTATGGAATGAAGTCATTCTAATGTGAAATTAATGGAAAATTTCGCCACTTAAAATCGCAAAATATGTTTGATTTTTTAACACGTTCGCTGCCATCTACGAGAATCCTCGTAGTTGGGTTTCCTTGCCAGCTACGAGATAACTCGTTATTGATCTTCTTATCTAAATCACGGATTACGATCACTGCTATAGAAAATACCTGCACCGTTTCATATGCCAACAACGAGCATACTCGTGTGAATTTATTTGTTGCTAAAAGTAATTAATTCGTCATATATATATTTAAATAATAAAACAGAAAATAATTTAAATGCACTAAATTACAGATATGATCTTGGCGTGCAATGAACAAATGCACCATCTCAGCTTTGGCAACGAATGTGTCAAGGAAAAAGTTTCCAATAAAAATGTGTAACGAAAATGCGAAAAAGTTGGCAGGTATGCTTTTAAACAGTGCATTACAAGTTTTTCTGAGAACCGTGTAAATAAAATGAAATAACATTAAAAAAAAAGAAAAAAATATCTATTTATTATTTTTCCTTTGGTTACACTTTTAAAAAATAATAAAATAAAGATAAGTAGAAATTTGCCATTATTTTATTATTGAAAAACGTATGAAGATGTCATAATTTATATCCCAGTTGAAACATTTTAAAATTTTTCCTATGACTTATTTTATTTCATTCTTTACTGGCATTCGTATATTCAAAGGCATCTTGAGCAACGTGGGAAGAACTTAACATGTAACAAAAAAGCTGACATCTTCTTTAAACTATTTCGCACAATTAAAGGAACAAGGTGCACACAATTTACAGCAAATATTTTACAGCATTTTTCGTCTTATTTAAGCGCGAAGGTGTAATAAATTTTCTGATTAAATGCTGTGAGTAGGAATTCGGCGACTGAAATATTGCATAGAATACATCTAACCTGAAATACTGGGAAATGAATCTTTAAAAATCAGAGGGAATGTTTGCACAATGGAGTTATGAATAAAGAGGAGGAGACATATAGTGTACTGTCTACCAGTAGCGAGTGAAGTAACTGAGGAAGTTGTCACAAGATGACGGCTGCTTTTTTTTCAATCGGATCTTCAATTTCTGATTACAACAAAAGCAAACTTCCCTGCTGTAAAACTGAATAGAAAATTTCGCCTTATTTAAGCGTCGTATTCATGGATTTTTTTTTTTTTTTTTTTTTTTTTTTTTTTTTTTTTTTATGACAAAAAAAAAATTCTATTTGTTTTATCTGGTGTCAGTATGCCTTGTAAAACTGTCAGTTTGTTTCCCTGGTTGTCACAATACGGCGGAAACGCAGGGCCTAACCACCGACAAAGTAAACTCCTACCAGTAATAATGAAAATCTGTTTCTACTATTTCTTATGACTGAAATTTTGCAATAATAAGGCGTTTAAATAAGTTGAAAATTTCTATATAAATCTACTGGTGGAAGATTCCACCGGCGGTAAGCAAAGCCTGCGATAGCGGTTACAGTTGAAGCTTCAATATTTTAAGGATATGTCAGTTCCTCTTTATTAACCCCTTAACCTACAATGACGGACATAGCCGTTGCCACCGAAATACTCAAGGCCTGAGGACAGGTGTTGTGACGTCATCACTAATCGACCGACTTCTCAGTAGTGTTGGAATTCACACCGGAAAATTTTGAATAGCAATGTTTTTATTTTATTTGTGAAATATCTGTCATCTTATAAAACAATAATAACTATTTAAACTTACTGGTGGGAATTTAGAATCCCCCAATAAAAAATCAGCCAGATACGGCCACACTGTAGCATTCCGCATCTCGCCGAATTTTTATTTTGAGTTTCTGATTTCTCGCCAGTAAGTTTAAATAGTTGTTATTGTTTTATATGATGATAAATATTCCACAAATAAAATAAAAGAAAATTGCTATTAAAAAATTTCCGGTGTGAATTCCAACACTAGTGAAAGTAGGTCGATTAGTGATGACGTCACAATTCGTGTCCTCAGGCCTTGAGCATTTCAGTGGCAACGGCATAGCCCGCCTACGGTGGTCGAGCCAAATGTAAATTCTTTGTACCACTAAAATTTCACAGTAAATATAGTTTAACACTAGAAAGACGGCGAGCGGTCACTTTGACCGCTACCAAATGAATATATTTCGGACCGAACCAGAAATTTCTTTATAAAACTAGTTCAAAATATACAAACGAAAAAACTAGTTAAATAAATAAGTTAATAATTTAAAATAAAAATTCTGGTGGGAAATAGTTTCATAAAATTTGAATAAAATTCCCCGTCTTTTTAGTGTTAGTTAAATCGTCTAAATTCCATGATTAAACAAGGCGAAAATCTCTATTAAATTTTAGTGGTAG
This sequence comes from Maratus speciosus, assembly GCA_963932465.1. Classification (NCBI taxonomy): domain Eukaryota; kingdom Metazoa; phylum Arthropoda; class Arachnida; order Araneae; family Salticidae; genus Maratus; species Maratus speciosus. The sequence goes on from OZ010794.1 coordinate 217,154,368, forward strand.
CTATGGATTTGCTAAACCGTGGCGCTGTTAAAAGTAAATCGTAGGTTAAGTGGTTAATAGTTCCATGGTTTGCACCTTGCAAAGGAAGATATGTGTGGATACCTTCAATATTAGTGAAATGTTACCACTTAAAATTTGAGAAAAAAGGAATGACTTTTGTCGAAGAAAACTTGGAGAAGTACAAATAATTGTGCAATTTCACTCATGGTCGTGGAATGGCGTCGTTCTATTACAAACTTCCCATTTTGATGCATGGTAGTTCATTTTTTCACTGAATTAATACCAGCTTTATCTGGACGAGGTAAATCTTGGGAGGTTTTCGTAATTTTAACTACACAAGTGCGAAGATCCATGCCACGTTCTCTTCAACAAACGTTTCTACTGATGGCATGTTTTCTGTATCAATATATCCAAAAATGTCAACGCCTACAATCTTTTAAATCCCTATTTTTTTGGAAAGAATCCCTACCCTTCACTTACCGAACCTGACGAAAATATCATATTTTGAATTTTTTGCTTAAAATGTATTTTGATATAAGTAGGAAATTCTGGCTCAGTTACGTAATAATATTCTCAAAATTATAATTTAGTCGAAAATGCTTTTTATTATATTCATTTCCATTTAACCCTAAAACAAAACGCTATTTTGTTCATATAGTTGAAGTTCATAAAATTGAGAATAGGATTATCATCAATATAATTTGTTTATGTTTTAAAAATAAAAAGGTTAATTGAATAGTCATCTTTACAATATTTTTACACATATCACCTGATTTAATTTTTTGAAATTAATTACTTTTTTTTCTATAATGGACTTTCTGTTATCGAACACAATTCTAGGAAGGTAGGATTAGATAAATTTTAGGAATAGTAGGAATAGTAACAATTGTAGGAATAGATAAATTTTAAAACCGTCGTAGATTTTTCAAATAAATATATAAAATGAATAAATAAATAATTCTAGTTATAGCATAAGGATTGAATTTTTCTTTCATTAAATTATTTTTTTACGCAAACCATATAAATATATCAAAAAAGTATTATAAAATCTAATATATAAAAAAGAATATTTGTCTGTCTGTAATGCTATAGAAATCCGCAGTTTGGAACCAAGAATTGTGAAATGTTACGTACACGGCAATTATTATTATTAAGTATTAAAACATTTATTAAGTATAAAACACGACCAAGGCAACTAAAGTAATCCGGAGTCGGAATAACTTATAGTTAATTTTTAATTAAGAAAAACCACAAATTTAACAGCAGTTTCCATCCAAATTTAAACATTTTTCGTTACACCAGTTGCCAAAAACTAACCCATTGCCCGGTGATGTTGTGTTCACGCAACAATTAAATAAATGCACATATTTAAGTTATTTACATGCCCACCACAATTTTTGAATTAAAAATTAGGCTTACTTAAAGCCATAAAATTTTAAGATCATGTAATGCGAAAATTTTCTTTCAGAGTTTGAGGTGGCAAACAACGTTCAGCTAAAAAGTTTAAAATTTTAACCTTATAGTTTTGGAGGTTAGTAGGTTAAAGATTCACACAATAAAATTCTTACCACAACAATTACATTTCCATTGCAAGATGTCTACGTGAAAAATGAAAATGAAATAAATAGTTTGGGGAATTTAAAAAAAAAATTAATATTACGTCATAACTTTTTTATTGCAGGATTTTCACGTGAAAAATGAAAATGAAATAAGTGGCATGTATATTAGAATTTACACAAAGATTTAGGTGCCTAGAGCTCATTATTAGTGAAAAACGGAAATAAAGATGGCTTTACTGCTTTGTTTAATTGTTTTTTTATACTGCATGTTTAATTTTGAAATTAATTTTTCAAAACAAACATTCTTAAAATTTCGGACAACGCCGGGTACTTTAGCTAGTACTGAAGTAAAAAAAAAAAATAAGCATAAAGTGTAGCGAGTTCATTTTATGAATTATCAGTAAAAGTTGTGTGATATCTAACGAAACATCAAAAAACGGATTTCTTATTATTGAGCACATACAGAAAGAAAACTGTATCTCACAACATAATATTCTTTAAATTAACTACTTAAAAAATAATTCTTCCATGTAAGATCACTTTATCAGGATTCCCTAAGGACATTGATATATTCGACGTCATTTTAAACGAGGTAGATAAAGCAAACAAAACGTGAATATCTTCACTCATGTAAAGTATTTTAACAGCCTACTTTTGCAGAAATGGAGAGATTTATTTTCTGAAGCAAACTTCTAAAACTAAGATACAAGTTAAAATGGACTGACGTTTTAAGTATTCTTAGCGTGAGGTGATATCATCCTCGTGAATAGTTTAAATATGAATTGGCAAATTTCGTGTTCGCAAATTATTGATGTAAGAAAAAATATTTCACTGTTCCGTTTTGCAGAAAATGGGAAAATCGACATTTTTTTTTTTTTTTTTTTTTTTTTTTTTTGCCAATTGCTGTTATTATTGCAAAATGCACATACATAAAAGAATAGTATCGCAAAGAATTTGAAAATCATTAATTTAAAATTCGTCATGTACATACTTATTTTTATTTACTTTTTAAATAGTGTGGAACACATTCACATGTAGTATATGCTCTCATTACTAATGATTTTCATACATTTATAGATTTAAAAAATGCAAGTTAACTTAATGGTCCTTATGATAAAGAAATAAGAATGTAAATGCCCTTGCATCTGCTTAACCCCTTAATTCTCGCTCCCGTCAATATCACGGGCCGAGGTGCGTTCGTTATTTCTCGCTCCCGTCATATTTTCTGGCTGGGGATTTATTGCAGGAAAAACTTCTGAAACCAGAAAAATTTAACTGTCATTTCGGTGTGAAGTCTTTGACTATTACCATTTGGGTTAGGCTTTTGCGCTGACTGTAATGTTGGGCTTTGTATTGCATAATTCGAAATATGTAACACTCAAAAAATTATTAATAATCAAAATTTAATGTTTATATATTATTTCAAATATTATTTGTAAAATTGTGTGTGATGATGATAAAAAAAAACCTAAGATGTGAAAAATGAAGGTTTTATTCGCATTAATTTGTGCGGTGTAAAACAAACATTAAGGCACAGAATTCTCGCATGATGACTTTTCTACAAATATGAATTTGTTCTATAACAACTTTTTTTTCGCCTTAAAAAAAAAAAAAAAAAAAAAAAAAAAAAACTAATTGCATATTTTATTTAGAAACTTTATAATTATTCAATTTCTGTAATAAAATAAATAGTGTTACTTTTTTGATGGTTTTTCCAAATATTAAGCGACCGTGAAAGGGTTAATCAAAAGACTTTTAACGTCTACTTCCAATAATAAGTTTTTGGATATGGTATGTGTATGCAGTGATGGGACAGTGAAGCAGCAGTTGAGCGATTGTCACCCCTACATTTTTATACCAATCAAAAATCTGAGAAATTCCTTCCAGAAGTTAGATCAAGAAAAATAATAACATTTTACTGTGTCAATTGTTTCTCTGCTGCCACACTGTTCCACCACTGGGTATATTAACACTGGAACAAAGCGATATAAGTAAGCGTCCTATCTTGAATGGAAGAAGTAACCGCAAGATTAAAAGCGAGGTCACATCAATCAAGGACATGCGCCACGTAGCGGACGGAGTGTGAACTACAGGTAGATACCTAACTGTTTTCTTACTGACACCACTAAAATTGTAAAGTTTTTTTCACGTTGGTAAATAACTGAAGTGCTTTTCATAAGGCGAAGAAAACTTCGTGGCGTCAAGTGCGTCTGGATGCCCCTCTCGCTACGCCATTATTTTGCAATAAATGTGGCAAACATAATCCATTTCCATGAGTGACTGAAGATTTAGAAAATACGCGCCTCACTAAAAGACCGCCTATGTGAATTATTACTCCGTCCACAAGGTGGCGCAACTGTGTTAATTTACGACTGATTCCAGCATTGAGTTTTTTCGCTTACTTATAACGCTTTGCACTGGAACGTCCAGCTGGTGTCAATTTGACACCGATCAAATGATGAAATGTCCATTCGAACCAGAAGTTTTTTCGTAAAATCAGTTAAATTATAAATACAGAAAATTCAGTTAAATAAATAAGTAAACTAGTTCTAAATAAAAATTCTGGTGTTAAAACGTTTTTATTAAGGTCACGTAAAATTTTCGGACGTTCTAGTGTTAAGGTTTTCTGTGCTAAAGATGTGTTATTGGCATCTTAAAAAATATTTTTTTCAAATATAAAATGATGATTTCCTCATGTAATGTACAGTATGCAATATCTGTATTATATTGCACTGTGTTGCAGTGTGTTCTTTGAAGCAAGTAAATACAGGGGTTAACATTTTCATTATTCCTTTTGATAAGCATTTATTCAACTTTCGAATACGTATACAGGGTGATTATAAATTCATTGTACAAAATTTAAGGGTTGTTACAGGACAATATAACAATCATTTATTGTATAGTAATTTATGGGCACATGTGACTCGCTGAGATACAGACACCAAGGGACCAATTTGGTCCTTTTTTATTTCAAAATCCCTCATTCATACCAGAAAATTTCTATACTATTATTTTCTTTATTTAAGACAGGCATTTCATGATTACATAAAGAAAAAAATTCTTCTTTGAAAATTTCCGGTATGAAATCAAAATTTTTGAATTAAAAAAACCCGCCAAATTGTCAAACTCAGAAAATGCATAAAAGTAAATAGAAATGGAGCTTCGTTTTAATTCAAAAATTCCGATCTCATACTGGAAATTTTCAAAGAAGATTTTTTTTATGTAATCATGAAATACCTGTCTCAAATAAAGAAAAGAATATTATAGGAAATTTCTGGTATGAATGAGAATTTTGAAATAAAAAAAAAATGGACCAAATTGGCTCCCTGGTGTTTTGTACCTTAACACGTTACTTGCGACCATACATTAATATACAAGAAATCATTGTTACAGAGTCCTGTGCCAAACTTTAAAGTTTGTACCATGAATTTAGAATCACCGTGTATATATATACATATCCATACACATATTATATGGGAATTTGACTGTCATTTAAACAACAGTATTTGTGAAGGAAATTTTGCGTTCTAGTATTCTACAACATTTGCAACCAAACAGAAAAAAAACTGTAAGAAAGATTTAATTTTAAGAAAGTAATATTTAAAAAAAGGAAACGAACAAATTGCCATGAATATTGAGATTGAATATATAGATATCAACTTCTGTAACATCCGAAAACAATCATCCATTTATCCAGTGGCCCATTCTGTCATTTTGTATTTTGTATTATATTATATATATATATATATAATTACATTTATATATTTGTGTGTGTGTGTGTAACCATTTAATATCAAGTTTGCATAATCAAGAAATGAATAATGTATAAATCGCATAAGTTAAAAAAGGTTTCTTTTAATTATATACACTACAAAAAAAAAATAAATAAATAAATAAATAAATAAATAAATAAATAAAGATTCTGGCAAAACTATACATTTATAACACTACTAACAAGCTGTTATAAAATTGTCTAATTTTTATTGTTTTAAAATAATTTTTGACATATTTTATGTATAATAAATGTTTATTAAGCTGGAATTCAATAAATTGCACTTTGGACCGAAGTTTCTAAATTGGATCAGCGGCCTTATAGTTAATTATTCTTAACTTCTGCTATTAATTTATCCCGATACGTGTGAAAAGCAGTTTTATCAACTCCCTAGTGCATGATTTATTACACTTTTGTCACTTGCAGGTCTCAGGATTAACTTTCATGAATAGTGAGTGAGAAAGTACTGAATGTACTATGTAGTAAGGAAAGCAGTCAGTTAAAGTTGATAGATTACTTCTCGTGCATGAAAAGCTATATGAAGTAAAAATAAATTTTCAAAAGATGGTACGAAAAAGTGAGTCTGTTTTTATTATTATGTGAGTCTATTTTTATATATTTAAATAACACATTTCATTAAATAACTTTTTTTTAACTATTGAAATAATGTATAATATTTTATAACTGATGAGCGAAACTTCTTTAACCCCTTAACGCTCGAATTAAATTACGGTTGAAAAATGCAAATTGCTTATTGGCACCACTTTTATGAAAAAGAAATATTCACCTTATTTAATGCAAGGAAAAACGATACTAAAATATAGCCAATTTCACTATTTTATAAAACTGGTGGGAATCAAACAATTTGAGTAAAAGACACAGCCCGAGAATATGACGGGAGCGAGAAATAAGGGGTTAACACTAGAACGCCCGCGAGCAGTCATTTTGACTGGTACCAAATGAATATATTTCGGATCGAACCAGAAATTTCTTTATAAAACTAGTTTAAAAGATACAAAGAAAAAAACTAATTAAAGGGATAAGTTAATAATTTAAATTAAAAATTCTGGTGTAAAATGTTTTTCTAAAATTTGAGTTAAATTCTCGGTCTTTCTAGTGTTAAAACGAAAGAATATATAGATTTTAAGCCTTATCATGTAAATGTTCAAACAGTGTCCTCTTCCTTCTGTGATAACACTTTTTACGTTTTATATTTCTAGATTGAAAAATCCTTTAGAATTGAATGTCTTTGCCAAAATCAACAAAATTAACTTACAATCCGCATAGTTATGTGGGATTGATCCTTGTTCCATTTAACCTCTAGTGCCCATTATAACATTTGTGCTATCATAATTGTTCCCGATCTAGTGGATATTTTTATTCACATATTCCTTATTAACACTAGAAATTTAAAATAGATTTTTTTGCTCTTTTTAATTACAGACATTTCTTTATTAAATAAACCGAAAATTAATTTTAGTTTTTTCTGTTATGAATTCCGATTCTCTGAATTTCTAAAATGTATTCTACAATTGGACATTAGAGGGTTAATATGAAAATGCTTTTCACTGGCATAGCTGCCAAACCTTACGCTTTTTGGTACCATAAAAACGTAATAGAATTTTTTGTCTTTTTTCGATATGAAAACATAAAATTTACTATTAAATTTTTATGGTACAAAAAAGCGTAGGTTTTGTCAGCTATGCATTGGTTATTATTTTGTCTTAACACATATTTTTGTTATTATGTGCATGTAGTATGTACGTAGTAAAATTTATGTATGGTTCATATATGTTTATTTGATTTTAGAAAGGCTTCTCGATGTTGTCAGACATGAACTTCTATTAACGTACTGTGGCATTCAGCCATTCATATACTTTAACACGTTCACTCCGGCGCGGTGTGTCACACTCAACTGTTTCAGAGTTGTCAACACTCCGGCTTTTTGCACACCACTGTTATTTTAGAGAAAATGTTGTTCCTTTAAATCACCCAATTGTTCAAATTAAATAAAACAACAATTTCTGTATTAAAATACTCGTATCCAAAAAGCCGAAGACTTGGCAACTCTGGAACAGTCGAGTGTGACCAACCGCGCCGGTGTAAACGTGTTATTTTTTTATTATTTTTTTTTGTGTGTGTGTGTGTGTGAGTGAATATATACCAGAAATAATATAAAAATATCAAGAATAAATAATACTACTCTTTCTGTAACATGACACAAATGATTTACTATGGTTGTACGAGTATACTACAACAAAGTATAACTTTTGCTATTACACAATCTTATCGTTAATTTAATCTGAATTCTATATGTAAGGAATTAAAGTGAAAAGCATCAGATTTTGGAAAAGATCACCGTTTACATCGTTATTCCTCAAATACTGTATTCCTGACTGATTGATCTTTCATCTTAAATAAAAAACTCTTTCTAAATGAAACAGTTTACTTCATTTACTGGAAACAGGATTATGGCATTCACTATTTATTTATTACAAAAGTTGCTAAAAATCAAATATACAATATGAGAAAAATCGCTGAAAATGAAAATTTCAGGTATAAAAGTCATAGGGCAATTTTAATTAAACGGTTCTGTACGAATTTTACAATTTAAATTTCTTGAGGAACTGTATACTATATATTTTTAATTTTTTGTACAAACTCTTATATATATATTTTTTTTTTCACCAGCGTTCTTAAAAATGCATTTACTGTAAATATACAGTTTATCTCTTTGTGCTTAAAGTTCTGTTAACTCTTTCCGGCGCAGAGTAATTCTGTTTATAATCGGATGAAATGATGTCATAAAACCAGAAATTATAAAGGAATTTATTAGAAAATATAAACTTGCTGGTACTGAACAGGTACTGAACAGTCAGCATTGAGGGGTTTCCTAGCTGTTATCAACTTAACACCCAGACTAGGAAATTAGAATGTCTTATGTTTTAATGAGCCATTGGGATAAAGTTAAACTGTAGCAATGCTACTATAAGAATATAGAAGTTTACAATAGAAAAATAAGAAAATAAAGGAAAAAAGGAATAAAAATAAATTTAAGTAAAAACTTAAGAAGAAAGTAAGTTAACAATAAATCTTAAGAAAATTTACATGAGTCTTAAAATAATTAAAGTCTAACTGTAGCTGTAGAACTACTAAATGGATATTTGAAAGTTAAAGTTAGTACTGTTCAGTGAAACACTCACCAAGCAAGGGCAAGAAAAGCTAGGGTGGCAAGACCACAACATCCAACCAAAAAAAGGGACAATTCAGGGCCATACATTTTATTTTTTTTTTTTTAAGTTTTTCTGTTTTTATGGTCTCTATGTATATAGAGAATTTTTTTTTTTCTTTCTTTAAGAAAAGTAAATAAAAAGAAAAAAAGGGAAGGCAAAATTAGCGAGGAGAACTCAGATATATAATAAACTTGCTTATTTTCAAGTACGTTTTAAAAGGAAAATTTTAATTAAATATTCTGGGTGCCAGTAAAATAAAAATTATGTGTCCAGGTAGTTAACCGAGATTTAACCTACATTTAACAGAGTTATAAGTGTTTATGTAACAATCACTTTCAAAGCCGCACCCATTTAATTGCAAATTTAAGTCCCGTTTTCTCAAAACGTGATTTTTGACAACTATCCGTACGATTAAAAAAAACACTATTTGATGGAATGGCTTATTTGTTTTTGCATGCATATAGCAGTCCTATCTATAGAATTAATTAATATATTTTAAATAGTTTAATATTTTGAATATTTTTATTGAAAAAATGCGTATCTTTTAGGGGTTTTTTTTATTTTCAAATTTGAGAGTTTTTATTTATTTTTTTATTTTATTTTTTTAAATATAAGGTTCTTTTTGAGTGATAGTTATATCCTTAATCCATTCTACAGAGTAACGTTTCCTGATCCTTTAAAAAAAAAAAATTGAGTTCTTATGCCAATTCAACGTTAAGATAGCTTACAAATGGTGATATGACACATAATTTTTTTTTCGAAAATTGTGTTATATAAATTTTGCTATATTTTTCATTTTATTATATTGAAGTACATCATTTTATAATTTTATAATTCTCCAAACATACCTTAAAAATATCAGAAACTTTAAATTAGTTACTTTTAAAACTTCTGTTTTTTATATGGACTCGAATCGAGAACAATGTTTACATGTTTTTCGGTATCGATCTAGCCCTGAACCCCCTTAAATAAAATTTTGTACGGTATAGCCACAATTTTTTAAATGAATTTCTTTCGTCTTATATTCGCAGAAAAACTTTAGAAAATGCAAAATTAAATCTAGTGGCTACGGATTATACGATGGAAATACTAAATAGAAATATTCTAACCTGAAATAGAGGTGGCACCTCCTTGGAAATTCATAGGGATATACTCACCTTCTTAAATAATAATTCAAAAAAAAAAATAATTTATTTAAACCCTTATCGGACGTTGAATTTTTATATATAAATTTATTTGTTAATTCTCTTATCACCACTATATTTTAAAAATAAATTTTGTAGTACATTTCTCTTGTCCAAATTATTAAAGCGCAGCTAACAGTGTTTGATTTTTTTTTTAAGTGGTATCCACCAAATAAAATTCATTTAACCCCTTCGGGACGGGAGCTTTTTACGAAATTTTTAATCTTTTGTCACCGTTTTTTAAAAACAGAGATTTGTGTCTTCTTGAATCGAGAAAATACGTTGATTAAACAAGGCAAATTTTACAGTAAAATTTTACTGGTGAGGAAAAACAAGGATTTTGAGCGCTTCATGCGGCACGTATACGTGTCGCTCGTCCCCAAGGGGTTAAGAGATATTGGTCTCGTTGTCACGTGGGAAGTGACGTAAGACCGATAAGGGTTAATCGCAGAATTCTGTAAATAACCATTTAAGAGTGGAAGAATTTTTCATGACTAATCATTCGTAAAATAACAGCTATGAAAAGCCGTAGTATAAGAATTTGTATTCAATTACCTTACATATTTATTTCTATTATACACTGAAAACAAATAACTTTATATCAATTCCTTGTTAAAACATATGTTGATTTTAAGAATTAAAATTACATGACAGAAATATACGGTTAGGTCGATTGAAATATTTTAAATAGAAAGAGACATTTGTTTCGAAAAAAGCTACAGAATTGTGCCTTTTCGGCAGTTAGTTCCTGGATGCTTAAAAACAAGAAACATGCGAGTTCTGCGCTTATTTGTCAATCCTGAAAATTACATTTATTAACTCACATATTTACTCAATTCAATAACTGCAAAACCTAATTCAAAATAATAAAGAAAATATCGATATAAATAAACATACCTCTATGTTATTTTTATATGAATGGAAAATCGATCGTTATCCAATGAAAGAAAGTAAGCAGTCAGTAATATAAAAACAACTACTGCCAATATATACGCTCTATCGCTTATTTAATCTGTTATCTATATCTATATGAATAAAAAAGTAATATATCGTGAAAGAAGAAGAAAACGATCACAGCTTCCAGAGATGCTGAGCAAATATTATGTTTCTCGCAAGTTAATCCGTCAATCTGAAGAGGGTATTTTTTCCCCCTTATTTGCTTATTTTTCCTGTTTATTCGAAAAGAAATATTACAAAAAACATTTATATATGTATATATATAATAAATATAGTGTAAGCACTATATATATAAAAAAAATACACGAAAACTTCTTTACAACTGAATTTTATTTAAACGCAATTATAAATTTAAAAGAAATGTCAGTTTAAATTTTTATTTCATGATAAATATTTTAACGCTGATGCTTGGAGTAAAACACGATTTGGATTATTTTAAATGTTTTATTAAAGCATTATTTTTTAATAATTTTGGTATTTAATAAAATACAAATGTGTTGCTACATTTCATGTTGGTGGAGTTATAAATAACTTCCGATGTAGTTTAGTAGATCGACACCATTTTGTAGGGACTCTACTACCAGTATACCATGAAGATAATTTTCTTCCTACACAATTAACGATTCATTAGCAAGAAGGTAGTTTTATGAGATTACTGGTGGAATAATCTTGACAAAATGGGGGGGGGGGGCTTAAGAGCGTTCGAACCCTGAATTTAAATAATTTAGTACTTATTTAAGAAGAGACGGAGTGAATACTTGGAAAGTAAATGTTGTTGATTGATAATATAGCACCTTGAAACCTCTGAAAAAAAGTTAAAATAAAATCATAAAATCGCCAGTATCAATAATGAGTACAAAAATAATCAAATGTAGCAACTAATTTGGCGCAGAGACATCTTAAGATAAGTTTTATTCTCATATTTAAACAAATGGATGTAAGAATGTGTTTTAAAACAAATATAAAATTTCGAAAACATTCAAGTGAAATGATTTTGGCGCAATACAACAGAAAGCACCCGATTAGATTGTAATTAAATAGGTAGGTTGGTGAGGTGCGCGGTATCTGTTGAATAGTTTTTGGTTAAATCTGGTTGATTTGTTCGACATTTATTTTCATGACATTCAGTGTTGCTAGTTGGCTACTTTTTTTTAAAAAATTCATATCACTTGACTGGCACCACATTTTTGAAATGGTAAAATTCCCCTTGTTTTCTCCTTAATTAACATGTAATTAAACATGGTGAATTTTACCATTTCAAAAAAGTTATGCCAATCAAGAAATATGAATTAAAAAAAGTAGTCCACTGGCAACACTGATGGGCCATTATGCTTTTCAATGGAAATTGAGACAATTTTTTTAATATGCTTATTCACACACACACACACAAAAAAAAAATAAATAAAAAACTGGCACATTTCATTAACTAATTTAAACATTGCATTTTACATGCTAAATTCTCGATATAGAGACTTTAATTTATTCCGCTTGCTTTAAAAATTTTGTCAGAAATTGGAAATAAATTGAATAACTTTTAGGGAAATCGTATGCATCTCTTCGAATAATGTAAGATATTTTACCTTCTCATGTTTTACAAATTTTAAAAACATTTTTTTTTTCATTTTCCTCTTTCGTTTTATCATTGTCTAGCAACCGTCTTACAAGGCACATATGAAAAATGTAAATTCAAGTAAATCGTACTATTTTGACGCAATACTTTATTAAGGAAATAGCATATTTTCGGATAATTTTAGTATTGGTTTTTCTGTTGAAACTGTTGAGGATTTATTTGGATAAAAATTTTCTTGTACTGCTATAGAATAATCAACAAAACGGGTTTTCCGAACCAAATTCGTAAAAATGGTGACTTTTAAATCCGATATAAGACTTGTAACAGAAATTTGTTCTAGTATATCTGTTACACGATAAATTGTAAGAGATGCTGATATTTTATTGTTGAAAATTAAATATTATTTCAAGGATTTCGAATCCTAAAAATAGTACAATTATTGGAAATTAAGAACATAAAATTAAAGTCAGAACGGGAAGTTATTTATGCGTGTGTGTGTGTGTGGGGGGGGGGGGTTCTGTCCCCTGAAGAAATGCACTTTTCATTCGAAAAATAATTAAATGAATAAGCAGTTCATTAGAATATCCCAGCATAAAACTGTGTTTAACGTCACTCCTTCCAGAAGCTTCGTGATATCTTATATGCTTATAAATATATATAGAATTTAAAATATGTATATTGCAAAATCTGTTGCATGTATACATTCCAATTTGATAACCATGTCCATATTTAGTTTCATATAACAGATATACCCGAGTAGTGCTTCCAGAGAGCTACATGTTTAAAATTCGGATCCCTTTATTGCCATCGCTTTTTTTAAATAGTATTTTTGCATTATTTTAGCATTATTAATAACCCCCTTATTATTAGCAACCCCCTTAATTCTCACGCCCGTGACTTTCATGGACAGTGTAGGCTGCTTAAAAAAAAAAAAATTGTTTGATTACCAGTAATTTTAAAAAAAAATTTTTTAATAGAGTAATTTGATTTATTCTCGCAATTTTATATGTGCTTAATAAAGGCGAATATTTCAGTTTCAAAAAAGTGGTGACAATCTAAAAATCTGAATTTTAAAAATGTAGCCTACATTTTTCGGGCTCGACGCTTAACCCCTTGAGGGGCGGTGAGATAAAATATAATCCACCTAATTTAAACAAGATTCTCACCAGAAAATTTTAACTAAATTTATATTTATAACTTTGGAGGGATGTCGCTGTTAAATTACTTTTCCTTATTTAAAAATAAAAATTTTCGATTATCCCGGTGAGAACTCCATATTTAGAGACATTTTTGCTTGCCCCTCAAGGGGTTAAGAGGATAATCAATAATACGGTAAGCATGTGTACTTCAAAAATAAGGATGCAATGAAAAAATAAATCTGATTTTTTTTTTTTATAAATGTAGCAAGCTGGCAACGCGGTACTCGATTATAAGTTTAATCCTGCATTAGAACGAAAAGCTAGTGGAAATTACTACTCTCTCGGTCCCAAATTAGTTGCTACATTTGATTACTTTTGTACCGATTACTGATACTGATGATTTTATGATTTTGTTTGAACATTTTTCAGAGATTTCAGTGTGCTATGCTAGCAATGATCAACATTTACTTATTAAGCATTACCTTCGTCTCTCTTTAAATAAGTACCACATTAGTTTAAAAAATACAGTGTTCGCACGCTCTTAAGCCACGCGTCATTTTTAAAGGATTCTCCCACCAGTATTCGTACAAAACTACGTTCTATCTAATGAATCGTTAATTCTTTAGGCAGAAAATGATTTTTGTGGTATACTGGTGTCGATCTACTGAATTGCATCGAAAGTTATTTATGACTCCACCCACTTGAAATGTAGCAACTAATTTGGGACAAAATTTTCAACCCAAATGTCGCAACTATTTTAGGACGGAGGCAGTATATAATAATTATTATCTTCTTTATATTTATTTGAATAATCTTGATAAAAACAATACCGTAAACTCCCGACTATCGGGCCTAATGTGGAGGAAAGGTATGCCGTATAACAAAAAAGCCGGATAGGCCGGAGTTCTGCAAATGTTTACTAACTTCGTGTCCTTCCCTAGCCATAGTATTAAAAACACATGCTACACATTTTAATATAAAGTTTCTATATACAGTTCATACATTTCTAAAATAAGCAAAACATTAACATAAAACGTTACCTTAATTCGTAAAAAATCTTATTTTAGTAAATCTTATTTTACCGTTTGTAAATAAATGATTGCACAAATATGAAAAGTTATGCATAAGATAAAAAAGTCAAAACTTAGTTTTTAGTTTTTGAAAAAAATTAAAACTTACAGTTTTTAGTTTTTGAAAAAATCCTTATTAGAGGATTTTGGCCCTGCTTCTCCCTGTTAGCCCTCTTCCGCGACGCAAAGTTATTTTCCATTTACGCAAGTATACGATATCATGTAGCGTCGATTCCTGCTGACTTAATGTTTTGCAGTGCTGTCCCAATCTCACGCGAACACTTTCGAATGTCTGATGAGATTTTCTCTGCAATTCTTTTCATCTTTTCCTTCATTTAAGTCTCCCTCTGTCAACATATCTACAATATCGGTTTCAATTAATTCTTTAACTTCATTGCTTGCCATCCATTCTATAATGTCCTCTGCATTGACATCGTCAGAACTCGGTATATTTTTCAGCAACGGAAGAGGCTTATCGTTCTCATCTCCCATTTCAGTTTTCCACAATGGTTTGTGTTCACCTTTTTGGTCCAAAAGAATGTTCCAAGACCTAGCAATTACTATGTTTGGAATTTCTTCCGATGCTTTTCATACGCATTTGGATGGGAATCTACCTGCCTGCAACATTCCTCATTTTGTTTACTTGGCCGTATAGTAAGGACAGCCGGAGTCAAGAGTTTACTGTAATTAAACAGTGTAAATTGCTTAACCGACGAGCGGCACGTATACGTGCCGCATGAAGCGCTCAGAATCCTTGTTTTACCTCACCAGTAAAATTTTACTGAAAAATTTGCCATATTTAATCAGCGCATATTCTCGACGCAAGAAGACACAAATTTCTGATTTTAAAAAACGGTGACAAAAGATTAAAAATTTCGTAAAAGGCCCCCGTCCCGAAGGGGTTAAACCCCTTGAGGACGGGTTCACTTAATAACATTTAAATTTATAATCCCGGAAATTCTGTATATTATTTTTAGCCTTGTTTTCCAAAAATATATTACAAAATTTCTACTATTTGCCAAGGCAAAATTTTTGAATGATATAGACTGGTATTAAAAGAATAAAACAACATTCACTCTATAATGAAACGCATACGCCCCACCCGTCCTGAAGGGGATAATGGGCTTCCTAGTTGACAACAGCTTTACGCCAAGTCTTTACAGAGAGTTTTGTATTATTTGATGAGCCACTGAAAAACAGTCTCACAGTATTTATAAATAAAATAGTAAAATTTAAAAAAGTACAAATAAATAAAAAAAGACAGAAACATAACATAAGATTTTCGCTATTAAAAAATACTAATAATAAAATCTTTTTTCTTTTGTTTAAAGATTCCATATGCAGTGTTACCAAACCTGGCGAATTTTTTATTTAGAAAAACAAAATGCATACCAGAAAATTTTGAAAATCAATTTTTTAAAAGTTTTTATGAAATATATATTTATATAAAGTAAATATAACTATAAAAACTTATTGGTGAGAATTCGGAATGCCTAAATAAAAATTCAATCAGATGAGACAACTCTGTCGATGTGTGCACGGGTATAATGGGTGCAAAGGAAAGTCCCTTTAACCTGAAAATACTTGCGAACGAGAGAGCTACAGCTGTGCAAGTGAGGTAACGGTGTAGTAAATAGACTACGCCCTATTTAATGCAAACGATAGCAGCGCCTCTAGTGGCGAAATTTGGAAGATAGCCATACCAAATCGAAAACGAAAAGAGATAGAGCAAAATTGCCAATTAGAAAGTTTTAGAGCATGAATTAATTAGTACGAAACGACATTTGGTTTACATGGATAAGATAAATCTTCGCCTGTATACCCAAAAATGTCCGAAATCGATGCATTCTGTTTTGTGTAAACGTTTGAATAGAATAGCCAGAAGTATGAAGACACACGCACAATTTATTGTATAAATACGTACTTATCTCAATAAATTTTGATAACATCACACAAAAAACAAAAAAGCCAAACTGTCTCACAGTGATAAAAGGTCAATATTCAGTATGTTCGAAAAGTTCCCCATTGCTCACGATGCATGTTTGTATTCGTGAGAGTAAATCTGCATGCACATTTCTCAGCATGGAACGTCTATTGCGAGCCTCTTCAATAAGACGACATAGATTTAACCCTTTCAAGGGCGGTGGCTAGACGGTCTAGCCACCTAATTTTAATTCCAAAACTGATGAGTGACACCAATAATATCTTTGTAAAATTTTGTTTTTGTAATGAAAGTGCAAATTAGCAGGTTTTTATTTCCTAATAAATTCGTTTGTATATTCTGGTGTCAGTCAATTATTTCGTCATTTTACGAACAGAATTCTTCTGCCCCTGAAAGGATTAAACTAAAATTTTAAATGCATTGAAAATTAAATTTTTACAGACATTGCAGTACAGTACAACGTCACAATTTGTAATTGCGCATTGCTACATTTCCGAAATGTGAATATGCAAAGTAGAATTGTCGCTCATCGATTTCGGACATTTTTGGGTATACAGGTGACGATTTATCTTATCTGTGAGAACCAAGTGTTCTTTCGGACTAATTAATTGATGCTCTAAAACTTTCAAAATTGGAAATTTTGCTCTATATCTTTTCGTTTTTGATTTTTCAATGGTTATCTTCGAATTTCGCCACTAGGGGCGCTGCTGTCGTTTGCATTAGTTCGGGCGTTGTCACTTTACTATACCGTTACCTCACTTTCATATCTGTAGCTCTCTCCGTTCACAAGTATTTTTAGGTTAAAGGGACTTTCCTTTGCACCCTGTATATCCTAGGCGCTCTTCCTTAACCTCTTCGGGAAGGCAGCGTTTTACGAAATTTTTAATCTCGTGTCACCGTTTTTTGAAAACAGAAATTTGTGTCTTCTTGAATCGAGAAAATGCACTGATTAAAGAAGGCAAATTTTACAGTAAAATTTTACTGGTGAGGAAAAACAAGGATTCTGAGCGCTTCATGCGGCACGTCCAAAATTGTCAATTGCCCCCAAGGGGTTAATGTTAATCATGCAAAAATTTTGTAAATTACGGGTCATTATCTGAAAAATAATATTACAATTTTCCTAAAAATTACAATAAATATTTGCATATAAAACGAAATATAGATGAACTAGAAAACATATTATTTTTTTAGACTTTATTAATATTAAGTCTGAAAAATTAATATGTTTTCTGGAAAAAATTATATTTTTGTAGTATTTTATTTAAAAAAGGGAATTGTTTTCTTGTAAATAATTCAAAAATTACTAAAAGTTTAGTTATTTCTAATTACGAGTAGAACGTCTGAAGTAATAATAATCTGACATAGTATTAAACTTAAAAAAAAAATATATTAAAAACATTTGAACTAATTAATAATTACTGTATATTAAACTTTACAATAATCAATTTTTATCTCTACACCGAATTGTTCATAAGCAGAGTTTTAAATTTTATGAATATCTCAAAGGCAATTTTTAAAATAAGATTAGAATTTATTAAAATAAACCCATATCTTTCAACAGATGGCGCTGTAAGTTGAAAAATTTACTAACTTGGGAACTCGAATACCTTACAATGGTAAGTAGATACTTTTAAATTAATATCGTTCGCTTCATTTTGAAAATTCGTTTAAAAAGTAAAGCTTATTCAATTCTCATCAAACCAACTGTATTTATTTTTATGGCTTTTATAATTTTTAATTTTATTTCAGTAAGTACGAATGTCATATTTTACATTTCTTTATGAAGATATCCGCTTATAATTAGAATTTCATTAATGATATCATGCAAAAATTTTGATAGCTTTGAAAGTCAAAAGATTTACTTGCTTCAAAACTAGAATAACTCATGCTAAGTGAATATTTTTAAATTAGTATCGCCCTCTTCATTTTGGTAATTTGTTTTAAAAATGCTTTCCTTTGAAAATTAAAAGCATATTCAGCGCTCCTCAAATGTACAGCATATATTTTACTTACTTTATAATTTTTTTGGTTTGGTTGTACTTCTATAAGTTTCTATGGATATCAAATATTACGTTTCTTTATGAAGATATCTACTTAGCTAATTTCATTAATGTCGTATCTCTTTCTTTTAACTTTATAGAACTTTATTTTTTCGATCTATTGATATTTTATTATAATTTTGAACTCACGAAACAGTTTCAAATATTGGAAAAATCAACGTACACTGTCACAGGAAATTAGCACCGAAAATTTTTACTTTTCTTTTTTCTGTTTAGATACCTTTAAATTTCAATACAAAAATGAATCTTATTTAATTTTGGAAAAAATCAAACTTCATTTAAATATAAAGCTCATATTTACATTTATATTTAAATATATATATATATATATATATATATATATATATATATATATATACTTGCAGTGATGGAGCAGTGTTTCCCCAGAGAATCAATTGGCACCGCTAAATTTTAATTATATTCTTCGTCTTATTTCAGGATATAATTTCTGAGATTTTTTTAAGCCGATACTATTAAAACTTAGTGATAACAATCTCACAACTGCTGCGCCACTGTTCCGTCACTGATACTTGTAAATTCATAAATAAATATCTAAATGATAAGTTTAAAAATATATAATAATATGAGAAAAAATTCTTGTGCGCATGATACAATCTGAAAATATGCATATAAAGAGGAAGTTTTGTTGAATGTAAATACATACTGATAAATACATACCTTTATTTTAAAACAATAATATTTGTAAAAAATATTCACTAAATTAAAAATTGGAAAAAAATGTTCTTTTTTTTAAAAAATATTTTCAAAGTACAAAAATAAAAACAAAATAAAATCTTACTTTTTTTGGTTTTAACCCGTTGAGGGATGGTGGGATATATTATATCCTACCTACGATTAATAAAGTTTTGCACCAGAAAAAATTCATTAAATTTTATTTTCCTAAATTTGGTGGGAAAAAGGTTGTAAAATTGCTTTTCGCTATTTTGCCTTAAAATTTGTGGAAGATTCCAGTGTGAATTCAACATTACAGCAACGCAATTACTCGCCCTCAAAGGGTTAAGTTGTAGATAATACAGAACTGAATATGTGGTGAAAATTTCTTTTGATTGCCATGCATAGTTTTTTAGTAACACTGCGTGGTATATCAAAATTCTCGGTTGTGAATAACCACAACGCAAAGTTTAATTATTCTGTGTAGTCTCAATAAAACTGTCATAATTCGTAAACTAAATGGGAATTTTTTTAATGCGGTATAATGCACATTATTCAGATATGATTACGGAATCAAAATATATACCAAAAAAAAAATCGAAAATTTTGAAGGTTTAAAGGCAAAGCGATATAAGTAAGCGTCATGCGAGAAGTAACCGCAAGATTAAAAGCGAGGTAACATCAATCAAGGTCATGCGCCACGTAGCGGATGGAGTGTGAACTACAGGTAGATACCTAACTGTTTTCTTACTGACACCACTAAGATTATAAAGTTTTTTTCATCTTGATTAATAACTGAAGTGCTTCAGCTAAACCTATATCTTAATATAATTTCACTATGTAAATCCAAGTTCTTAATCTTTTTTCTCTTAACTTTTAAAGCATCTATGCTAGTTATATCTTTAGTTTTTCCTTTTATAAGTAGTTGCTGTAAACTACACATTTCTTACTTTCCCAATGGCTCTACATTATGTAAGACATCACATTTAATCAGACTGGGTGTAAAGTTGACTTCAACTAGGCAACCCCTTAACCGCTGCTTCACTGTTCAGCACTGTTCTGATAAGGCGAAAAAATCTTTGTGGTGTCAAGAGTGTCTGGATGCCCCTCTCGCTACGCCATTATTTTGCAATAAATGTGGCAAACAAAATTCATTTCCATGAGCGACTGAAGATTTAGAAAACACGCGCCACACTAAATGCCCGCGTATGTGAATTATCACTCCGTCCACAAGGTGGCGCAACTGTGTTAATTTACGCCTGATTCCAGCATTAAGTTTGTCGGCTTACTTATAACGCTTTGGTTTAAAGGTGTCCTACCCCTTTAACCCCTTGAAGGGCAAGCGAAAATGTCTCTAAATATTGAATTCTCACCGGAATAATCGAAAAAATTTATTTTTAAATAAGGAAAAGCAATTATAGTACAGTTTTCCTCCAAAGTTAAAAATATAAAATTTAGTTAAAATTTTCTGGTGAGAATTTTGTTTAAATTAGGTGGGATATATTTTATCCCACCGCCCCTGAAGGGGTTAATCAGGCAATAGTAGCGTGTCGGTCTTTTGGCCGAAAATATCAATTACACAAGCCTGTTATAATGATTGAATGACACCGGGATTTTTGTACAAATTTTTATTAAAGTAAGTAAAAGCATTTCTTTCCGTACATTATACAAAGCAAAATTTAGTTCCTAAATTTTTGGGCCAATTTGGCAGTTGTGCATTAAAATTAAGCGGTATATATAGTATACTGGTGCCTTTCAAGGGGTAAACTCCTTTAAGGACAGTACTTTTAATCATTTTTTTCTTTTTTATCTTTCGTGGAAAAAAGTTATAAAATTGATTTTACTTTTTTTAAATAAAAGTTTTCGATAATTCCGACCAATTTAGTTATGGAATATTACACGAAAACAAACAAATACTGAATTATTTATGATGTTTTTGAGCAATTAAGTTAATCTGATGTAACTGGGTTGCAGGCATATTTAAAATATATATATAACATTCAAAATTACTTTAAAATATATAAAAACTCTGTAAATTGAGATAAACTTTTCAAACAAATTACTGAAAGTACAGTCGTGGAAAAAAAAAAGTAAACACCCCCTACTAATTCCTCAACAAATTATCGTAGAAGAAAGTTACTGGTACCGAACGATTGGAAATAAAGTCTACTTTTAAATTATGTATATAAAATTTGCTTAGGGGGCCATCTACATATTAAAACGAACCATAACATTGTTTTTTTCAATAGCAGTACCCAATTCTGACAGCATAAATGAACTCTACATCCTTCAATTAGCCTAAAAACGAATTTTTATGCAATTCGTACCATAAGTTTCCGAGAAATTAATTATTTTAAAACGAGCGTATTTTAAGGGCTGTATCGAAATTGAAGTTCCGTACTGGATTGTTAACTGAGAGAGCCCCTTCCTTGATCAAGGCACCTTAAGCGCCACTCAAGGAGTCAATGAAGCGTGATAGATTACAGTACAGCAGAATACATTTCAAAATGTCTACTCACTTCCATCATAGACGGCCTCTTAACCCTAGAACTACCGGAAATTTTACTCAAGTTTTATAAAAACATTCTACACCATAATTTTTACTTAAAACTATTTAATTTGTTTATTTAACTTATTATTGTCTGATTTATAAATTTAGTTTGTTTTGAAGAAATTTCTGGTTTGAATAAATATTTTGAATGTACATGTCGGGTCCATTGGACCCTTCTGGTAGACAGAGGGTTAAACCATCATTTTGCCGTTTTTTAAGCATAATTTGAACACTACTTGGAAGAAAAATGTGAAATTTTTGAATTTTCGTAAAGCAGGACTTAATAAATCTAAATCCATCAAAAAAATTATAGGTTGCAATTCATAATTTTTTCGAATATTAATTTAATAATTCATAATTCATATCATAAAATTATAAAATTTGCAAATTCAGCTTATTTATGTTTGGGTATATTAGTATTATTACTACAAAAAAAAATTAGCACATTAGGAGCATAATTTCGGGAGATATAAATAAAAATATGAAAATGTAATTTAACATTAGAAGCACTAAATTTTAAATGTTTATAATTCAAAAACTTATCATTCAAATGACTTGACATTTGGTGTCTAGGCATAGTTTGAACCGAAGATTTGAAATATCTCGTTAAAATTGGGTATTGCCATTGAAAAAAATGAAGTTTGGATTCGTTTTAATATGTAGATGACCCCTAAGAAAATTTTATATACATCATTTAAAAGTAGACTTTATTTCCAATCCTTCGGTACCAGTAACTTTCTTCTACGATGATTTGTTGAGGAGTTAGTAGGGGGTGTTTACTTTTTTTTTTTCCCACGACTGTACATTTGGTCTTCTATTAGACTCTGAAATAATCGAATGTGCTATGTTCAGAAATCAAACTGCAGTAAAAGCGAAACTTATGGTTGGGTTAGATTGTTGCTACCAACGGTATGATGTTAGCGTTACTCATAAATATGTCTTTTCTTTATAAAATTACAATAATTGCAAACGGATATATCTTTCGTAATTGGGTTGCACACACATTTAAAAATATCCGTGCTTGAAAATGACTTTAAAAGGGATAAGACGGGGTCCAATCTCCCGGTCCCAGGTCCTTGCAGTCCCATTTGTCCATGCTCAGAACGACTCGAGAACCATACCCAGCGACGCGACCCGAAGGTCACCGCCAGGAATGGCCCGTCAGGGCCGCTCCTCACATGAACTCCGGTCAGACCGGCGCACTGCCCAGCGCACGTCACGCCGGTTATTTCCAAAAGATGATACATGGTCGCAAGCGACAGGTCCTGCCATTCAGCTGGGGGAGCAAAATGGTCCCTTCTCTTGGTTACCGACCCGGTTCGCCCCGACAGCCCGCAGGAACCGAACACATATAGAGGAGTCGGGCCTACGAACCTACACAAGGTTTCCCGAGCCGGAGTTGCTGTACGAAGGTCTCTCAAGATCAGATATCATTATCCGGTAGAGACATTTATGAGAGACAACCGATTAAATGGGGAAGGTGCCGCTCGCGAGTCCGGGAGATTCGCGGAAAGTACCTCCCTGAGCTAATTTGAAATGGATAAACAAAATCTTATAAATTGAGATATGCTTTTCAAATAAATGTTACAGAAAGAACTTTTTATATTAGACGTTAACACGTTCACTTCCGTAAAAAGTAAGAATTTTCAAATTTCTTCTTGAAAGTCGTTTGCACCACAAATTCTGAAAGGTAAATTTCGCTTTACTAATACAGCAAAATTTCTGTCAATAAATAAGGCAATTTTTTTATTTTAAAATAATGGTAACATAGTAATAAATTAAAGCCACAAATATTAAAGCCACGAGTATATCCGTAGCGTGGCAGTCAACGTATAAAACAATCAAATGTGCTATGTTTAGAGGTTAAATTGCGGTAAAAGTGGGATGCATGCACATTTTAAATTATCTATGCTTGAAAATTACTTTAAAATCCATTAAAACGAGTGGTAGACGGGAGGTGCTGGGTTCGAATCCAATCGTGCCCGTCGGCCTAATCGTTCGGAGTTTTCGTGGTTTTCTTTGAACCATGGATTTCCATGCGTAAATACGTGTTAGGTTCCCTTAGAAAGTCCCTCCACGAAGGGCACTCCCCCCTGGGCCTATATCCCTCGAGTCGATAATAGGCCGTCAAAAATCAACCCAACCCAACCCATTAAAATGAGAAATTTTAGATATAATTTTCAAATAAATTGTATTTGAAAGAACTTTTTTCTATTCGACAGAGTGTAAAAACGAAATTGTGTGATGTTATGAAGTTAAGAAAAATGTCACTAAAGGCACAATTTATGGGTTAGGTCGTTGCCACCATCAGTATGATGTCAGCGTTAATCACTGGGATATTATTTACTTTATAAGGCAGATAGATGCCATACAAGCCAGAATTTCACTAAATGCTGCGCCCTTTGGGGGATTTGTTTTCGTATTGTCAAGGAAATCGTATATTTTACTGTTACACCCATCAAAGAAAACGCGCATTCTGATATTAAAGCTCAGGGATTTTATTATGGTTGCGAGACAATAACTTTATGTTTCCTGGCTGCCTTTTTAATGATTTGTGCACGACAATGCAGAAATCTCAGTTACTGTGAGTGTCTTTTATTTCATTTTAGTTTACTTTACCTGGGAGCAGTGATAGAACAGTGTAGCAGTAGAGAATCAATTGACACAACAAAATTTTATTAGTAATCTTCATCTAACTTCAGGACAGAATTTTTGAGATTTTTGAAGGTGAACAATACTATAAAAAATTAGTGGTGAAAATCGCTCAACTGCTGCGCCACTGTTCCATCACTGTGGGAGGCCCCTTATAATTGACAAGGGCGAAGGCGGGTAGTTCTGATAGTATTACCATAAATAATATCAAATTACTTTTAAACTATTGGTCTTACATCCGTATTTATCAAAATCCCCAAATTTAGCTCCGAAATATGCTATAAACAAGTCTATCGATTATTCGCTGGCTACTTTCGAAAGTATTAATCGAAAAAGACGGATTTACATAATGAATGCATATAGGTTATATATATATATTTTTCGTTGTTGTTTAACTACTTCCCGGAAATCAATCGATTTAATTCATGAGAAAATTTGAAATCAGCATTTGAAGTTTAGTGTTTGTTAAACATTGTTGTTTTAAAAATAAAAACGAAGAAAATTACATGAATTATTAATCCCTTGAGGGGCGGTGGGATAAAATATATCCCACCTTATTTAAACAAGATTTTCACCAGAAAATTTTAACTAAATTTTATATTTTTGACATTGGGGGAAAATCGTTAAAAAATTGCTTTTCGTTACTTAAAAATAAAATTTTTCGATTAATCCGTTGAGAATTCAATATTTAGAGCCATTTTTGCTTGTCCCTCAAGGGATTAAAATCCACATTTTTAATTTAATTCAGAGTTAATCTTAAATTATACATATTCCTCTAAGGAATTAAATATTGTTTTAATTAAACAATTGATAAAATTAGTTTTAAACGTTGTCTGGTGAAGCTACTGTCAATAAAATTATCTTTACTTCAAAGTAACTCCCAAATAATATTATCGACTATCATTTGGCTATTATCGAAAGTATTAATATGTAAAGTCTCATATACCAAACCCGATGCATATACAAGATTATCTCTCCATTTTTCAACTATTTCCCCGAATATGATCGATTTTCATGCATAGAATTATAAGGATCAATATTCCAAGTTGCTTGCTTTGTGTCTTAATTTTTGCTATAAAAATAAATAAAATAAAATTATGTGTTTTAATACATTTTCTATTTGGAATTTATTCTCTCTTTATCGTGAACACGTTAGATTACTAGATCGAATAAAAATACAGATATTTTAATGAAAGCTAAAATAACTTTTAATTGATTATTTTTCAAGTGTTTTAACACAACATCTGAGACGTCATGTTAAATTAAGCCAGGGGTGGCCAACTGTGGCACGCGCATAGCACTAAAATTTTAAAGAAATAGCCTACTTCTTGAATCGCAGAGATTCAATGATTTAATAAGTTAATGATTACTATAAAATTTAAGTGGTGTCTAGCGTGCCACAGTTTGCCACCTCTGAGTTAAGCTATGAACTATTCGTTTGCAATTATTAAAAAATAATAATAATTTATAAATTCAACCTACACGTTCTACATGGAATAAAAAATTATATTAGTTATTATTTAATTACTTCTCGAATTGTAATTTAACACTAGAAAGACGGCGAGCGGTCAATTTGACCGCTACCAAATGAATACATTGCGGTTCGAACCAGAATTTTTTTTTATAAACCTAGTTTAAAAGGTAAAGAGGAAAAAGAAAACTATTTAAATAAATAAGTTAATCATTTACAATAAAAATTCTAGTGCGAAATATTTTTTTATAAAATTTGAATAAAATCCCCCGTCTTTCTAGTGTTAATAGTTTGAAAGAAAAATTAGAGATCAGCATTTAAAGTTACTGTCCTTTTAAATCTTGAATTTTTAAACAAATTAATTCAAAATTATTCACGTTTTAATATCGATAGTTTGAAATTTTTGTCATTTAATCATTAAAGAAGATATTTGATTCAATAAAATACTTTATACTGATTACCGAATGCATAATATTTTAAGTAAAACATATAATTTTATTTAAAAAAATTCTGGGAACCCCTTAAGGGGCAATAGGATATATTTTATCCATATAATTTAAACAAAATTCGCACCAGAAACTTTTAACTAAATTTTATAATTTTTACTTTGGGCGGGAAACCTTTTCCTTATTTTAAAGTAAAATTTTTCGATTATTCCGGTTAGAATTCAATATTACAGATATATTAATGCTTGCCACCCAAACGGTTAAACCTGAACCAAATTAACTCGCATATTACTGAAGATCAGTGAGAACTTGGGACATCTTTTAATATCCCACAATAACGATTTTATAAATTAAAATATAAATTATCATAAATAATATGAAATTAATTTAAAACTATTGCTATTTAATCTGTATTAATAAAAAATCTCAAATTTAGCTCCTAGAAACAAGACTATCGACTATCTACTGGCTACTACCCAAAGTAGTAATATCCCTTAACACTAGGACGGCCATAGCGGTCTTTTTGACCGGTACCTAATAAAAATACTTCGATTCGAACCAGAAATTTCTTTCTAAAATAAGTTAAATGTGTACCACTGAGAAATACGTTAAATAAATAAGTAAGACGGCTTTTAATAAAAATTCTGGTTTAAACTATTTTTATAACACTTGAGTAAAATTTCCGGCGGTTCTAGTGTTAAAGAAATGAATTATTCTTTTAGAATTGTGTATTTTATTCTTACAGTAAGGATTAGATACCAGAAATATTCAGATGGAGTTTTAACTTTATTTAGTAGCATACTTTCGTAACTTTTATAGGATTAACAGTTCTCCATAAAACACTTGTTGTTTAAAACTTAATTTATTTATTAAAAGTTAAATAAAATGTAAAGCAAATTTGCATCACAATGCATTTAAGTATTAATCTAAAAAGACGGATCTACATAATAAATGCATATGTGTTATGTATTTTTTCCGTTGTTATTTAACTACTTCCAGGAAATGAATCGGTTTAATTTATCAAAGAATTTTAAATCAGCGTTCGACGTTTACTGTCTGCTAAACATTTCGGTTTCAAAAATAAAACTATGAAAATTACAAGGTTTACTCAAATTCACATTTTGAATATAAATCAGAATTAATCTTAAAATATGCATATCCCTATGGTAAATTGAATATTGGTTTAATTAAACAGTTGATAAAATTAGCTTTGAACGTTGACTGATGAAGCTACTGCCAATAAAATTGTCTTTACCTTGTTACGTCCTGAGTAATATTTTCGACTATCCTTTGGCTATATCGAGAGTATTAATCGGCTTAAACTGATATACCCAATGCACATATAAAATTCTCTATCCATTTTTCAACTATTTCTCCGAATATGATCGATTCTCACGTAGGGAATTATAAGGATCAATATTCTAAACTGATTGCTAGCCTCTTAATTTTTTGCGGTGAACATAAATAAAGGAAAACTATGTCATTTAATAAATTTTCTTCTTTGAGTTTACCCTCTCTATATCGTAAACACATCAGATTCCGAGATAGAGTAGAAATACACATATTTTAACGAAACCAAAAATTGCTTTTAAATTATTACTTTTGAAGTTTTTTCACCCAGCTTCCATAACGTCGTGATAAATAACGTTATGAACACTTCTATGTACTGGTTGGTTATTATCTATGTATATATAAGCCGTTCTCTGTGTATATGTCCTTTTTACAAATCTTCAATTTTTGACCCAATTGCTCGAAACATCATGTACATACGTTTTAGAACGTGGAAAAGATCGCTATCTTATTTAAAAAAGCCATCAGACCACTATTTATCCATTTTTTCTAACACCTTCCATAATTTAACATTATAGAAATATCTCCTTTTTTAATTTTATAATTCAATCGTTTCTTTCCTGTTGCCACAAATCTAAAAAACTGCTCAGTAATTAAAAAAAAATTATAACTTGATTATTTTGTTTTATTAGCCAATAAAAATTCAGAATGTCTCGCTATATTTTTGCTGTTTTTGAAATTGACGTTATTTAAAGAAGAAAATGCATATTTTTCATATATTTATGTAAAAACTTTAACTAAGCGTCTGTAAAATGAGGTAGTACCTTAGTTGAGTGTTTCTGAAGTTAAAAAATCTGTTTTAATGAAGTCATTTCAATATCAAGAAATCAATTTAGGAAAAAGATAATAATAAAAAAAAAATCGTTTGCTAGATATGACAGGGTTCGTACGGGTACCGTTATTTTCAAGGCCAAATATCAGTATTTTTTAATGGAAAATTCGATCTAGTTTAAGATCACGCGAAATGTCGCCCTATTTGAGGACGTATTTTCTATAAAAAATACTGGTACCGAAGAATTTCTTAGTCTCGAAATTCAGGGACCCGTACGAACCACCGCCCCCTGAATACTAGGCCTGAGCGCTGACACAAAAATGGCGGCTGCCGAAGGCGGATTTTTTTCAGCGTGTGTACTGTCCCTTAAATATTCGTACCAATAATTTTCTTAAAGATTTTTCCGCTTTTTTTTCTGAGGTTAAACAAATCAGAGGAATATTTTATAAAATACTGGTGTCTACATTTAAGGGACCGTACTTAGGTAAAAAAAATCCGCCTTCGGCAGCCGCCATTTTTGTGTCAGCGCTCAGGCCTAGTGTTCAGGGGGCGGTGGTACGAACCACCGCCCTCTGAATACTAGGCCTGAGCGCTCACACAAAAATGACACAAAAATGGCGGCTGCCGAAGGCGGATTTCTTTTAGCGTAGGTACGGTCCATTAAATGTAGACACCAGTATTTTATAAAAGATTTCTCTACCTTGCTTATTCTCAGAAAAACGAAGCGGAAAAAACTTCAAAAAAATATTGGTAGGAATATTTAAGGAACCGTACACACGCTGAAAAAAATCCGCCTTCGGCAGCCGCCATGTTTGGTCCAGCGTTTAGGCCTAGTATTCAGGGGGCGGTGTACGAACCCTGTATGACGTCAATGTCGTCAATATGATTTCAAACTGGTTCTAAAAACCGGCTGCTACAATTTATTTCATATTTCTTTGTAATGCTGTATCTTTAATTATATCATTTAGATAAATGTTTTAATACCTGAAATGCAGTGATAACATTCTACGATTTATATCGAATACGGTTAGATAAAATACGATTTTTCAACGATTTATATTAAATAGAAATCATAACATAGCTACTATTTTTTAGGGTAAGCTTTTTTCTTTTGTGAACAAAATTTCATGACTTGCATTACGATTGAACACGGCTGCGGATTTTGATTTTATGAATAGAAAATTGAGTTTCCATTTAAAAATTATCAGCAATGAATCTTTGTACACATGTGTTAAAAATGCCTGATATACTACCCGTTAATAGAACACAAATAAAAATATATAAGCAAAAATATTACGTCTGATTTCCATCTTTAAAATATTTACAATAAAATCACAGACAATACATTATCACCCTTAACCCTCCGTCTACCAGACGGGTCCATTGGACCCGACAGGTACATACAAAATATTCATTCAAACCAGAAATTTCTTTGAAATAAACTAAGTATATAAACCAGACAAAAATAAGGTAAATAAATAAGTTAAATAGTTTTAAATAAAAATTCTGGTGTAGAACGTTTTATTAAAACTTGAATAAAATTCCCGGTAGATCTAGGGTTAATTCTCGCTCCCGTCATATTCTCGGGCTGTGTCTTTTACTGAAATTGTTTGATTCCCACCAGTTTTATAAAATAGTGAAATTGGCTACATTCCTGCCATTAAATAAGGTGAATATTTCCTTTCATAAAAGTGGTGCCAATAAGCAATTTGAATTTTTCAACCGTAATTTAATTCGAGCGTTAAGAGGTTAAACAACTAAAATTATTACATAAAAACACTAAAAACACATTAAAACATTGTGACGTTTCGGATCATCACGACCCCTCCTCAGCCAATTATAAACGTTGAGTCAATACTATCAACGGCTGCAACAATTACGCCGGGAGAGTGTTTTTAGAGGCCTGGCATACTAAAACTAAGGATTTAGCGATTAACGAAGCTGCATCTATGCCGGCCGAGTATTCTATTTTATTTTAACTGTAACCTGAAATTGATGACTTTCTGTTGTGTTTTTCTTGTAACTGTTGATAGTATTGACTCAACGTTTATAATTGGCTGAGGAGGGATCGTGATGATCCGAAACGTCCCAATTTTTTAATGTGTTTTTAGTGTTTTTATGTAATAATTTTAGTTGTTTAAAGTATTGTTTGTGATTTTATTGTAAATATTTTAAATAAAAATAGTTTTTAATTTGGAACACGAATATATTTTTAACCCTTAGTATATTTGTTAGATTTCTCAACAACTGCAGAGAAAAGTATTTTTGGTATTTTAGTTTTAGCAATAAGTTTCGTTTTAGGGATCTCTTAATCTGAGTGGCACATTTCTCCCGCTGCGGACAAATTCTCCGAATAAATCTTGAATTAAAGGAAATATATGGATGAATTTGATCTTCCATGTTAAAGCAATATGTATCTTTATCTCAAATTTTCTCATTTTTATTATCAAATGTCCTTCCGTATGGCTGAAAACGATACGAACATCACTGCGCTATTATATTTCCTAATGTGTGAGACAAAATTTCGGCCTAATTTTTTAGTTGATCATTTACAGTAGGATTTGGTCTAAGAATGATAGACGGATATGCAATGTACTAAAACTATTTCTCAAAATTTATCTAACTTTTTTAAAAGGCTAATCATTCAGAATTGATTTCGCCTGATTATAGAACATTTCAGCTAATTCTATAACAAAGCATGTTCAACAAAATGTTATATACTAAAACTATTTCAGAAATATGGGTGCAATTTAATAGTGCAAATTTCATCAATATCTGTCCAGTAGAACTTTTAAAAAAGGCTAATCTTTTACAATCGGGCTCACATGATTATTGATCTTTCTTCTATAATTTTATACCAAAGCGGCGTAAAACTATATGCAATATTTTAAAAAACATCCGTGTAAAATTATCTGACAAACAATACAAGTTCGAATGAAATCCATTCAGAATTTTTAAAAAGACTAATTTTTCATAATCGGGTTCTACATGATTATGGAATTTCCCCCTATAATTCTATGACTAATCAGCGTATAACAATGTTACGCACCAAAACCTTAACTGAAAAACTAATAGTGCAAGTTAAAATTATTTCAGAAGAACCCAAGTTATAAGCAGCAGGAATGAGATTCCTACACGAAAACAAAGGAACATTGAAATTTGCCAATTTAGTTATGTAAAAGTACAGGAAAACAAACAAATACTGAATTATTTACAATGTTATTGAGCAATTAAGTTATTTTTTTTAACTGGGTTGCAGGTATATTTAAAAAAATTCAAGCTTGAAAATTACTTTAACATTAGAACCGCCAGAGTTTTTACTCAAATGTTATAAAAATATTTTATTCCAGAATTTTTATTTTAAAACAATTTAACTTATCTATTTAACTTATTTCTCCGTGGTTTATATTTAACTTATTTTAGGAAGAAATTTCTCGCTCGAATTGACATATTTATATTCGGAAGCGGTCAAAATGACCGCTATGGTGGTTCTAGTGTTAAAAAACATATAAAATCTGTAAATTGAGATAAACTTTTCAAACAAATTGCGGAAAGTGATTTTTGTTTTCTGTCAGACGTTCAAATAATCGGATGCATGATGTTTAGAGATAAAATTGCAGCAAAAGCGTAATTTATGATACGGTTAGATTGTTGCCACAAACAATATGATGCTAGGCGTTATTCATAGATATACCTTTTTTTCATACTATTGCATTCATAGCAAACGGATATATCTTTCTTAATTGGGTTGCAGGTATATTTAAAAATATCTTTGTGATTCAAAATTAATTTAAAATGGATAAACAATCTGTAAATTGAAATAAGATTTCCAAACAAATATTACTGAAAGTATTTTTTGGATTCTATTAGACGTTGGAATAATCAAATGTGTGATGTTTAAATCTCAAATTGCAGTAAAAGTTAAATTTATGGTTGGGTTAGGTTGTTGCCACCAACAATATGATGCTAGAGTTACTCATAGCAATGTCTTTATAATATTGCATTAGCAAACAGGTATATGTTTCGTAATTGGGCTGCATGTAGGGATGAGATTTCCGCGTTTTTCCTTACCGGTATATTCTTAGAGAAAATGTTGTTTTGTTAAATCGAAAGAGTGTTCCGATTAAAAGAAATATCATTTCCTCTAACAAATTACTGGTGTGCAAAAACGTGGAAATCTCATCACTTGCTGCATGCAAATTAAAAAAATATCCAAGATTGAAAATTACTTTAAAATGCATTCAAATGAAAAAAAATTGAGATACAATTTTCAAATAAATTTCATTTAAAAGAACTTTTTTCTATTCGGCAGTGTGAAAAACGAAATTGTATGATGTTCATAAGTTAAGAAAAATTTCAGTAAAGGCAAAATTTATGGGTTAGGTCGCTGCCGTCATCAGTATAATGTCACAATTGGCATCGTGTTTGTAGTTTTTTTTTTTTTTTGTATATTCTGAATATGATTCAATAAAAGAATCGAAACATGTAAATTTTCGATATTTTTAATATTTATTTCCAATTTAAATGACGCCTTTTAAGTAAATAATTGTACTTTAATATATGTTTTGACATTTGTTTGGAATATATATCATTATAGTATAGTTAATAGCAGACGCAATTAAAACTATTTTACTTATATTTCTTATTGGTCTTTTTAACGATTTGTGGACGCGAATGCACCAATCTCAGTTATTGTCATCGCCGTATTATTTCATTTTAATGTAGTTTTACCCGGGAGGACCCTTATTATTGACACGAGCGAAGCCGGGTAGATCTGCTAGTAATATATCTACAAATTCGACTTACACGGTGTACATGGAATAAAAATTGTTTTAATTGTTATTTAACACAACGTCTTCCGGTGCTAAATGCAGTCGACTATTTTTTAATTCTACTTCGCACCAAAAAAAAAAAAAAAAAAAAAAAAAAAATCACGTACACTTTTACAACATCTGCAAGAGAAATATACTACAAAATTAATTATCTTAAAATAGTAGAGCGAATAGAATATAAAGATATTCGCCTGCAATGGCAGCTTTGCAAATTACACCTTTTTTAACCCCTTATCTACTGAATTATGAATTCATAAAATTTTGCGTTCTAAAGCATTTTTCGTGAACTTTTAAAACTACATTAGAATATTTACATAATAATTTAATAATTTTAGAATGCTTTTAGAAGGATTGAAGGATTTAGAATGATTAATTAATTTGAATTTATGGGTAGTTTGTACAATATTTATAACCCCCCTGATTTTTTTTAACCCTCTCGCTGCGAAAGTAATTCTTCGCGATGAGCGTCTTTTACAGAATTTTTAATCGTTCGTCACCGGTTCTTTAGCAAAAAATTTTGACTATCGTAAGCGGGGAAAATGCCCTGATTAAATGAGACAAATTTTTCGCTAATATATAACTGGTCGGAATAACCAAATAGTATTAATCGAGCTTATCTCTGGCTGCGCAGCGACAGGGTTAAACAGTAGTTCTTAACCCCTTGGGGACGAGCGACACGTATACGTGCCGCATAAAGCGCTCAGAATCCTTGTTTTTCCTCACCAGTAAAATTTTACTGTAAAATTTGCCTTATTTAATCAGCGCAATTTCTCGATTCAAGAATACACGAATTTCTGTTTTTAAAAAACGGTGAGAAAAGATTAGAAATTTCATAAAAGGCTCCCATCCCGAAGGGGTTAATATTTTATAGAATTGGGAAATGTACAAATATAATGTTCTTACAATAGAAGTATAGCAATATCTCCGAATTGAACCACCCGCCCCCCTAAAACGCTAAGAAAGCAGAAAAGATGAAAAGGCAAAAGAAATCCTCTTTTCTAAAATAGTTTTGTTTTGTGTAACTAATAATGCTTTTAGAACAAGATAAAGTAATGGATCTATAAATTATTCTAAACTGTATTACTACTAATCGATGTATTAAATGGAATTTATAACCAGTTATTTTAATGGTACTTATAAGTACCATCTGTAGATATAGGGTTAAAGTTTTGATTCATGTTTTACTTTGCTCGTAGTTTTTAAATGTAATAAGCATAAAAGAGTCTTCAAAGTGTTATAAATGATTTGTAATTGTCGCAGTCAAAAAAGTAAAAAAATTAAAAACCACTAATGTAAACTTTTTAAAAGGTATCATTTGAGACTTGTAGGAAGAGTGTTAATTACTTCTCTCTAATAATCTAATAGTTTGAAAGAAGAATTAGAGGGTCAGCATTTAACTCTTTGCACTCGAGAGTTGATTCTCACTGACAACTAGTTTCCCGCGTAAATGGGTGCTCCAAATGCTCTGGATTCCAGTATTTTAAACTAATTTTCTTAGCCTTATATAATGGCCGAATAATCTGTGATAAAAGATGGCAAAATAAACCGTACAATATTACTGGTGTCCAAAGCATTTCGTGTCCCCATTTACGAGGAACACCTCACAATAACTACAGGTGGGTGAGATTAACCTCTCGAGTGCAAAGGGTTAAAGATACTTCTGTCATTTGTAATCTTGCATTTTTAAACAAAATAAATGAAAATTGCACAGCTTTTAAAATACATATTTTGAAATTATTCTCATTTAACCATGGAGAGAGGATGTTCTTTTATTGAATAAAATATTTTATACCGATTTCGGAATACATGATTTTGAAATGATTGATATTCAATTTATTTTAACCTAAAGTCTCAAATGCAGCACGAAGGGTAGAAACGGACATTCTATTGGCTTTTAGGTGGCTATTATTAACCCTAGACCTACCAGAAATTTCACTCAAGTTTCATAACAATATTCTACAGAAGAATGTTTGTTTAAAACTATTTAATTAATTAATTTACTTTATTATTGTCTCCTTTATATAGTTTATTTTAAAGAAATTTCTGTTTAGAGTAAATATTTTGAATGTCCCTATTAGGTTCATTTGACCCGCCTGGTAAACGGAACTTTAAGTATTAATACTAGAACCCCCATAGCGGTCATTTTGACCGGTGAAAAATGAAAATATTTCGATTAGAACCAGATTTTTTTTTCTCTAAAATAAGTTAAATATGTACACAGAAAGAGTTGCGAAACAGTTGAACAGGTTTCAGGGGTCTCCTAGTAATCCAATACTTTATACCTATACTTTGAAGTGAGTGTCTAAGATGCATGAGTACGTACGAGAAAAATAGTCTAACTGCAGAGAGACCTTTGCGCTTGAGAGAAAAAGTAAAACAGCAAAATGTAGGACGAATTTGATTGGACGAGACCCGTAGGCCCCGCCCTCTCGAGATCTAGAGAAGTAAGAATGAATGAGAGACAGACGATAATTAAGTTTTTAATGGAAGAGAGGTCAAGAAGTTAAATTTGGACTAAAAATAAAGAAAGTAAAAAGAATTTTCGCAACAGTTTCGATGTCGGACTGGCAAAAGGAAGCCTACAGGCCCCAAGATCTTAAAACCAAAAATGCCCTTTTCAGGAACCATACATTTTAAAATTACAAGATAAATAAGATGTTACTTTTTTTTTTTTTTTCAAATCTTTACAGTTACGCATAATAGGTAAAAATGAACGGAAATCGTTCGGTATTAAACAAAATAAAGTTAATAGTGCAAGATAAACAAGGATTTACTTTTTTTTTTTTTTTTTACATAGAACAGTGCTGAACAGTGAAGCAGCGGTTTAGGGTTTTCCCAGTTGTCATCAACTTCACACCCAGTCTGAATATTGTGATGTCTTTTAAATTAAATATGAGCCATTGGGATAGAAATATAGGTGTAGTTGTTTACAACTACTAAAATGAGATAAATGAAAGATATTACTAGCATAGGTGCTTTGGATAATAAAGAAAAATGGAAGTTATTTTAAGTTAAAAACTTGAAAGGAAAGATAAATTTATATTAAATATAGGTTTAACTGCAGTTGCAAGACTGCTATAAGAAAGAGAAAAAAAAATGTTTAGAAAAAAATAAAAGTTACCACTAGTTCAGGTAACTCTCGCCAAGCTTGGGCAAGAAAGGCGGTTAAGGAAGGCAGCAAGGCTGCTTACATTAACAAAAAAGGCACTAATCAGGGCAATATATCTTTTTTTCCTATATAATTAATATATAGAAGTTTTTTTTAAATTAAGAAAAAAGAGATAAAAAAGAAATAAGTTAAATAAGTAAGTTAAATAGTTTTAAATAAATATTCTGGTGTGAAATAGTTTTATCAAATTTGAGTAAAATTTCCGGTGGTTCTAGTGTTAATTGAAAGCGTACTACCTGCATAATCTACATGCGATTAAATTTTCATTTAGTCTTGTATAACTACTTCTCGAAATTCAATCGATTCGTTTAAAGAAAAAAACAAAGTTAAGCTTTCCAAGTTAGGTTTTGAGTATTGCTGCTTTAAAAAAAATAAAGAAAATTAGTACATGAAATACAAAAATACGTAAGTTGAATTCCTTCTTATTTAATCGTAAATTGAACATATTCCTATATTTAACCCTCCGTCTACCAGACGGGTCCATTGGACCCGACAGGTACATACAAAATATTCACTCAAACCAGAAATTCCTTTAAAATAAACTAAGTATATAAACCAGACAAAAATAATGTAAATAAATAAGTTAAATAGTTTTAAATAAAAATTCTGGTGTAGAACGTTTTATTAAAACTTGAATAAAATTCTCGGTAGATCTAGGGTTAAAAAAGGTACTTTTATTTCAGTCCAATATAAAAATACTTCTTTATTCTCTTCCAGTTATTTTAACTTCTCTGAAATGTAACCGAACTTAATCTAAGAACAATACTATCGACAATTCTTTGGCTATTATCCAATAAGATAACTGATAGAGTCTAATATATATATACATGTAGAAAAGCTATCATATTTTCTTTTGTTTGTTATTTAACTGCTTAATGTATTGTAATCAATTTTTATCAAGCAAAATCTGAAGATCTGAATTTCAACGTTGAAAGAATTCATTCGCCCGTGACCGACAATCAAACGGACATAATTGTTATGTTGTTTTCTATGTAATTTACCAAAAATGATAACAGAAAATGTTTTTTCTAACAACATTTTTTATTAAAAAGCAGAAAAAACAACGTTAAAATGCACAAATAATAAATGAAAAGCAGCAAACAGCTGTTTCGAATCTACTAGCGAGATTCTTCTTCAGTGCAAGATAGGGAAAAAGGAACAGCGTGCTAGAAAAGGCAAGGTTGAGCAAAAAAAAAAAAAAAAAAAAAAAAAAAAAAAAAACCTCGCCGCCTCTCAAGGGGTTAAAGCAATTTCTTTTGTTCAAAATTCAGGATATAAAGGGCTAATTGACAGATTTCTACGTACATGATTTACAGACTATTACATTTCCATTTAGTTTTTATATAAGTAATTGCCGAAATTTCATCGATTCGTTTCGAGGGATAATAGAGTTAAGCTTTCCTATTTACTGTTTCCAGAATTATTGCATTAAAGAAAAAAATCAAAGAAAACTAGTGTGTGAAATGTAAAAATGCGAGTTTAATTTCTTCACATTTAATTGAAAATATAATATATATTGCTATACTTTAAAAATGTACTTTATTTCAGTCAAACATAAATATTCATCTGTATTATTACCCTTCGACTCATTTTAACTAATCTGAATGTAACCGAATTTAAGAACAATACTATCGACTATTATTTGGCTATTATCCAATAAGTTAACTGATATAATCTAACATATACATGCAGACAAGCTATCGAATTTTCTTTCGTTTGCTATTTAACTGCATAACGTATTATAATCTAATTTTATCAAGCAAAAGCTAGATATCTTTATTTCAACGTTTAGTGACTAAATCATTTAGTGAATATAGTTAGTGAATATAGTGAAAGTTAAATAGAAGCACTGCTGTTAAAAGAAACAAATGAAAAATATTAAAAACAAATTCTACAAATAATTTAAAATCCGATAACTAAGTAAACTCGCACTGCTGCGTAGCGTAAAACAGCTGAGTAAAATAAAAATGCATTTTCTGAGAATTCTTACTCATTAAAATGGAAATTTGCTTATATTTATGTTCCGAAAGACTCTTTGAAGTTATATAAAATGAAATTTTCATAATTTTAATAAAATAAAAGCGTTACACGCTGAGAAAAATGCATTGCGTTGTACGGCGTTCCATCTACTTTGTAACGAAAATGGCGGATATTTCTTCAATGTCCAATCTCTCTCTAATGTAGGATCTCTATAGGTGCCCAGTCCAGAACAGATTTTTGGTACTTCGGGTTTCATTCAATACATTTTAATCACCTTTTTTCGAATGGAAGAAGAGAGAGGCCTAAAATCGAGCCTGCATTTAGCAGTTATTGCTTGCAGCGCCATCTATCGATGCTAATTGTAACTAATACTGAGAATCGCAGCATAAAAACTCCTGACATCTTACATAACACTCCTGAAAGAATTTGTTTATTATCTGCCACCGTTTGCAAGTTTTTGAATATTAAAACACATCAGTCATTTTTGGGACACCCGGTATATACACTATATGGCGATTAATGACCGGACACTTTCAATTTTAGACATTTTGTCCAATATTTAAAGATATGTTTGTCGGATTTTTCTGGAACTTCAGAAGTATGAAGAATTTATTCTACTTCATATTTATCAACGGCGGTTTGATCAGGACAATTAGGAGGCCAAGAAAAATATCAAAGAAAAAGAATAATGTTTTGGATATCACCCTGTAAAATAAGATGCACGAAATTATCTATAGCTTACAAATATATGGATATTGTACAATGTATGTACAGTGAAACTTCCATTTAACGAAGTATCGTCGTTACACTCAAATACTTGGTTATGAAGAATATTCGTTAAATAGAAATCAACTCAAATTCATGAAATTTGTACAATAAAATACCTATGCATTAAATGAAAAATACACATAAAATAGAAATATTGGGGAAATTCCGGCAGTATTATATAATTCAGGCAATATAATTCAAGCAGTATTTATTTATTTTTTAATGGAATGTAGACAGATGAGAAAAATTTTATTAGAATAATGTCTAAAAAATCACATTATAAAGAGAGGTAAACAAAAACTGAAGCGTAGCGGAAGTTTTCTCTTTTTCTCAGTATTTCAAATCCTTAACTTTCAAAATGTCTTTAATATTTCTTTGTTACAGGTTTCTTATGAAAAATACAATTTTCATAAAAAGTTTTTCCGCTGTTTTAAGTATCCGAACAATTTATCTGTAACATTTTCGTGAAACTGAAATCCCCTTCTTGTATCAAAGGCTTTTTAACACTAGAACCGCCACAGCGGTCATTTTGACCGGTACCAAATAAAAAAACTTTGATATGAATCAGAAATTTCTTTCTAAAATAACTTAAATATGTACCACGGAGAAATAAGTTAAATAAACGAGTTAGATATTTCTTAATAAAAATTCTGGCGTAAAATATTTTTATAACACTTGAGTAAAATTTCCGGCGGTTCTAGTGTTAACCCTTAAATGCCGGATTTTTCAAAAATCATTGTAATAATTTTTTTCGGCTTTCATTTTTTAAATAAATCATGGGAAAAATCCTTTAAAAAATCCTATTTTGTTTTAAGTATAGTTTACAGCTAAAAAACAGTTTGTTACTAATCAGCAATACTGGTGTTTAATTGAAAAAATAATCCCCCTTGATAAAATTCTATAACATTAAACACACAAGAATTTTGGGAACTATAATAAGAAATAAATTTTACTTGCTCACTGCAGGTCAAAATAGGGTATTTCGCAAGCTCCCAAACAAAACAAAAAGAACAAGTAGCAACAATTGAAACAACAAATATCAATCAACAAAAAATAAATCTATCATTATTCTTAAACAGCACAAGTGTTGTCATCTATATGTTGAAAATCGATTTAATAATATTTTCAGAATGTATTTTATTGGCAACATTAGGCATTATAGCTTCAATATTATTCTAATAGTATTTTAGAGCCTAAATTGGGTATTTTGCCAAAAAGCAACACCAGGCATTTAAGTGTTAAATTTCTTCTTTTGAATGGAAATGATTAAATAAATAATTTCATTTTCATACAATCCGCTAAAATAAATTCATACATACGTCGCAACAACAACCTCCACGTTCGATTGCTGTACACGCACAAAAGTGGAATAAACTTCGTTATATAGAATATATTTTTCGTAATATGGAGATTAATTTACCTGTTAATTGTGTTCAAAGTCAAGGTTTGGCAGAAAATTTCTTTAAGTAGAAAACTTCGCTAAATAGGGACTTCGTTATTCCTTGAAGGGCACCGGTATATATTATATACCACCTACGATTAATGAAGTTTTACACCAGAAAAATCTTATTAAATTTTATTTTTCTAACTTTGGCGGTAAAAAGCCGTAAAATTGCTTTTACTTATTTTCAAATAGAATTTTTCAAAGATTACGGTGGGAATTCAGGATTTCACAAATGTAATTGCTTGCCCCTCAAGGGGTTAAAGCGAAGTTCGACTGTATTCATTTGTGGAAAAATAGAACGTATATACATGGAGATATATCGATATTTTTAAAAAGTTCAAAAAGTGTTTGCATGGTTTTTATTTATATCATATAGGTTTTCTTACCAAATGAAATGCCAGTTTCAGAAAATTTGACAAAATGTAGTAGAAATAATATGGTGTAATTCCAATGTAAATATATTAAATATTTAATGGAATATGAGCAGTTGATTTAAATATTTTATATCTGCGCATGCGTGCAAGATATTTTTTTTTCGTGATTTGATAGTCAACTCTATGGAGTAACTCATAAAAAAGCCAGTCAAATATCGTGAAAATTCAGAAAGATACCGGCAATACTGAGCTGTTTTTAGTTGTTCTTTAAAAAGATCTAAATGATAAGGGGTTTTCCATAAATTGTCTTTTTTAATTTTTATATTTTTATGCATGTTTTATCTTCTTAGAAAATCACTAGAACGAGCCTATTCCAAGAAAAAAAGAAGTATAAAAATGTAAGCACTTCTTCAAAATCTACTCGCTGACATTCATTAAGTACAAACTCCTTTGCTGAAAGCCAGATAATAAAAACCGATAGTTTGTGGAAAATACCTAATCATGCAGCAACTTTTAAAGAGCAACTAAAAATTCGCTCTCTATATTACCGATATCTTCTGAATTTTTATGATATTTGACTGGCTTTTATTTCATGAATTGCTCCATAGAGTTGGCGACCGTTAAGGATTTAATAATTGCAGCTATTAGATTTCCAATTTACACCTCAGATCAGAGTTGCCATTTTGTCATTTCTGAAATATCTAAGCATACCAAAAATTTCGAAAGAAGAATTTTTACGTTAAGTGATTGCTGAACAGGTACTGAACAGGTAATCAGCATTGAGGGGTTTCCTAGCTGTTATCAGCTTAACACCCAGACTAGGAAATTGGAATGTCTTATGTTTTAATGAGCCATTGGGATAAAGTTAACCCTCCGTCTACCAGACGGGTCCATTGGACCCGACAGGTACATACAAAATATTCATTCAAACCAGAAATTTCTTTAAAATAAACTAAGTATATAAACCAGACAAAAATAAGGTAAATAAATAAGTTAAATAGTTTTAAATAAAAATTCTGGTGTAGAACGTTTTATTAAAACTTGAATAAAATTCCCGGTAGATCTAGGGTTAAACTGTAGCAATGCTACTAGAAGAGAAAATGAAGTTAACAAGAGAAAAATAAGAAATTTAAGAAAAATAGGAATAAAATTAAATTTAAGTAAAATCGTAAGATGAAAGAAAGTTAACAATAAACCTTAAAAAATACACGAATTTTAAAATAAGTAAAGTCAAACTGTAGTTATAAAACTACTATAAGGAATTTAGAAAGTTAAAGTTAGTACTGTTCAGAGAAACACTCACCAAGCAAGGGCAAGAAAAGCTAGTGTGGCAAAACCACAACATCCAACCAAAAAAAAGGGACTAATCAGGGCCATACATTTTATTTTTTAAGTTTTTCAATTTTTATAGTCTCTATAGTTTATAAAAAGGTTTTTTTTTTTTTTTTTTTTTTTTTTTTTTTTTTTTTTTTTTTTTTTTAAGAAAAGTAAAAAAAGGTAAGAAAAATATAGGAGGCAAAATATAGCGTGGCGAACTCAGATGTTACTGAGTGTCCATAATTATGGAAAACCTGGGCCGTTTCCGATGGTGGGGTTCAAAAGCGTCATAATCCGGTAACTCCGCTACGATTTCATTAGGGAGGTCAAAAAATTTTTCATAAAATTTTTTTGATAAGTCGTTAATGCGCTTACGTAAGGTAGTAGTTTTTAGGTCTCTTCGGACCGTGGAGTTGCGAAGATAACGAGATGCGTTACGGACAGTACGCAGGTTGGAATTGTGCAAGCGACTAAGGTTGTCCATAGTGGTCTTAGAAGTGAAGCCCCAGACCGGACTGGCATAGGTTATGATGGGAAGCATGGATGAGTTATAGAGAATTAATTTATTGTGGACAGACAAGGTTTTACTGTTAAGGAGAGGTTTTATAGAGTTAAAGGCTCCAGCAACTTTACCTCTGATGGAGAAAGTGTGCTTTTTCCAAGTTAAGCGGCGGTCCAGAATGACCCCAAGATACTTAGCTTGGTCTGACCAAGGGATAACAGTGTTGTTAATAATGATTCTGTTAGGGAAAATAATTTTGCGACAGAAATATACTGCAGTAGTTTTAGTTTCATTTATGACAACGTGCCAAAGCATACACCAGGTCATGAAGTCATCAACATGGGTCTGTAGGTACCTGTATAGATTATACGGGTGGTGTGCCGAAGCGTAAATACAGGTGTCGTCCGCATAAAGAGCGAGGTGAGTGTGCAAGGAGCGTGGGATATCGTTAAAGAAGATGTTAAATAAAAATGGGCCCAACACGCTCCCCTGGAGGATGCCCGCTAGAATAAGGAGAATAATAGAAAGAATGTTGTTTATGCGGACTTGAAAAGAGCGGTCGCAAAGGTACGAATATATTAAATGTATAAGTCTGGGATGAAAACCGAGCTGAATTAATTTGTAAATGAGGCCCATATGCCAGACCTTGTCAAATGCCTTTGCGACATCAAGAAAGATGGCAGCTGCGGGAATTTTTGCATTGAGTTTTTCGCTGAGAAACTCAACAACCCTAAGAAGCTGGTGTTGTGTTGAGTGTTTTGGGCGAAAGCCAAACTGCTCGGGCATGAGAATGCTGTGCTATTGAGTGCAATCCTGCATCTGGGTACGAATGACACGTTCCACAACTTTACTGATAGAAGGTAGCATGGAGATAGGTCTGTAATTAGTGGGGTCTACAGGTTAGTTCCAGGTTTTGGAATAGGAGAGATTATAGAAAGTTTCCAAGGTTTAGGGAAGTAGTTATGTTTTAAGATCGCATTAGTGAGGTCAGTGATATAGATAATGCAATTAGGAGGAAGGTTTCTAAGAGCAGAGTTACTAATTTTATCGTATCCTGGGGTTTTACGTTTTTTGAGTTTTTTGATAATATTGTGGATAACAATAGGTTGAATTTTAGGGGGGGATCTTGAGGGGGGTAGCCAAAAAGTTCCGAACAGTCTCGTTAACATGATCAAGGTGAGTTTGGTTTGCTAGGGTAGGATTAGGAGAAAATTGGGTGGCATAAGAATTAGCAAGCATGTTAGCTTTTTCTTGGTCAGTATAAGCAGTAACATTATTAGTTGTGAGGGGGGGAATGGAAGTGTAATATTTATTCAGTTTGCGTTTAAGAATCCAAAGAGAGTTGTCCTCGTATGATAAAGTTTTGAGAAAGTTGTTCCAACTTTTCTGTTTTTCTTTATAAAGACTGTTTTTGATTTTATTGTTTAACCTATTGAGAAGAGGTTTAATGGAGGGGTCTCTTGAACTTTGAAATTGTCGCCGGAGCCGATTACGCTGTTTGATAAGGTTGTAAATATAACGGGGTGGGACGAAGGCAAAATTATTTTTGAAGGTGTTAAATGTAGAAAAATTTTGAGCATTAGTGATATGAGAGTTGAGATGTTCAACAGCCGCATCAATGCCATCGGTATTGTTAATATCAGGGAAGGTGATGTCCTGAGAATTAAGGTAATTAGTAAATTTATTCCAGTCAATAGCCACGGAAGGGGGGGGGAGAAAGAGGATTAATAATATCTATTTTAAAGCAGACAGGCAGGTGATCAGAGGAGAGATCATTAATAACTGTAGAGTAGATA
Organism: Maratus speciosus; assembly: GCA_963932465.1. Taxonomy (NCBI): domain Eukaryota; kingdom Metazoa; phylum Arthropoda; class Arachnida; order Araneae; family Salticidae; genus Maratus; species Maratus speciosus. The sequence goes on from OZ010794.1 coordinate 217,198,950, forward strand.
GGGTAAGGAAGATTTTTGGAAAGAGCAAGATCAATGATAGAGTCCCGGGCACCAGGCAATTTGGAAAAGTGTGTTGGTCTGGGTGGTGCATGAAGATTTAATTTTAAGTTTTGGACTAAGTTGTGAAGAGAGGTACCCCGCCGAGAATTGCCATGGCAATTCCAGCGTCTGCTTTTGTCATTGTAATCGCCTACGAAGAAGCAGTGGTGATATTGTGAAAAAAGCTGTGTAAGACTATTAACAGGTAAGTTACCAGTGGGTGGAGCATAAATAGAAGCTAATTTAATATTGATATGAGGAAGTTGAAGATTAATACTGGTATACTCAAGATCATTAAAGGTGTGGTTGTGCGATTGGTAGTGTGGAAGATGGTTCTTGATGTAAATAGCGGTACCTCCTCTGTGCGTACCATCCGCACGAGGTGTATGGAATAGCCTGTACCCAGGGATGTTAATGTTGAAAGTGGGGTTGAAAGTCTCTTGTAAGAAAATAACATCAATTTGGGGATGTTCGTGCATAAAGAGTTTAAGTTCGTTAAATTTATTCTGCAAGGAGTTACAGTTCCAGGAAAGAAAAATAAGTGAGGAAAAGGTAGAAGAGGAATTACTCATCATTAAATGTGTTAAATTCCGTGGCTAAAGTTTCTATAGCACTCATAAGGATGAGTATTTTTTCTATTGGATCTTGTATATTTTTAGTTTGGTTAGCAATATTTTCGAAACATTGGATGAATTTGTTAAATTTTAGGAGTTCTTTCATCTCCTTGAAGGTCTTGAATATTTCTTTTAAGTCATTAGAATAATTAGAACTATTGGGTTGTTCTGGTGTTGCTTTTTGAGTGTCATTTGGCTTATTTGGTGTAGTGTTTTCGGATTTAGGGTCTTGGGAGGGAGAAGGGAGCGGAGCCGGGGCTTCAGTAGGTTTATCTTCTGGTTTTTTGGCCTCTGGCTTACGGACATAATTATATGTAGATAAAAGTTCCGCCATTGCATTCGGAATGATTTTAGGATTTTCTTTACGGACGGTTTTGGGGTCCTGCTGTTTTTTATGAAACTGGGGGGGGGGGGGTTGGGGCAACCACGGTAAGTAGCCACGTGCTCACCATAACAATTTGAACATTTGAGGATGATCTTTCCAATTTTATTGCACTGGGGAGTTAAATGCTCTTCCGAGCATTTGGCGCATTTTGGCGGCAGGCGGCAAATCTCGCTGGAATGTCCAAATTTCTGGCAACGGTAGCATTGCTTTACGATGTTGGTGCCTTTAAACCGCTCAATATCTACTTTAATGTAGCAAATTTCGTGAATTTGGTAGATTTCTTCGAATTTTTCACGTGGGAGAACATTGACGACGTAGAGGGGCATTGGTCGACCGGTCTTTCTACTTTTCATCATTGAGGCTTTATTGGCCACGAAATTATGTTCTTTAAGAGCTTCAATTATGACCTGGGGGTCGGTATATGGGGGAATCCCCCTAATGACGACTTTCCTGGGGCGCTGTTCCGCGGGGCTCAGGGTTGTGTAAGGAATTGTTTTAGAATCAAGATAGTCCTGTGTTTTTCGGAAATCTGCATCAGTTTTACAGTGGATTTTGAGTAATTCACCGTCTAATTTAATCAATGGATTGCTGTCGTTGAGTTTTTTAATCTCACTTGCAAGTTCCGTCCACTTGCCTTGAAACTCAATATAGAAGGGGTGTATTTTTGGTTTTTTAGGGACTACTTCAGTAGTGGAGCTACCGGCTGACTCTCCTTGAGAGGGCTCAGAAGAATCCATGTTATTATCGTCTAGGTATTTTTCAGATATATTGGCATATTTATTCTTTAAGGGAATAGTAGATTTGAGATCATTTCTATTACGTTTTAGTTTATTAGCAGGGGTGAAGCCGTCATCTGAGTTCACCGCAATTGCCTTGAGTTTTGTTAAGATGTCAATTAGATCATAGTCATGATCATAGATAAAAGTTTTAAACTCTCTTAGTTGACTTAATTTTAGGGGGTCAAATGGCTCATTGAAGAAAAACATAAGATTATTGAGAAGATTACTCACGCTAGTCTTGTGTTGAGGATTCGTCAGGTAGTCATCTTTACTTAAAAGTCTCATTATGTAGTTATCACAATCTTGCAGGAATTGCTGTACAATCAGTCTTTGTACTTCATCCGCTACTCCGGGAAATTCCATCCACGCAGCAGCTAAATCAGATTTCTCTTCTCCATTCAGGATGCGGAGTGCATTGTCAGAAAATTTAAATGGGTCCTCAGTACCCATTATTGTCGTCGGTGAACCGTCTATATATTACTACTATGATGCATCAAGTCCAGGAAACAGTCACTTATTCGTACGAACTAGTTTCTATTACGTGTCACTATCAGCACCACAACTCATTCGATGATACTTGCAAAAGATCCCGCAAGTTCTAAAATCATTGAACTGCGACTACGATCTCTTGAGAATAAAACGAACAGCACAGAGAAAGAGTCTCTCTATACGCGAGTGAATGTGGGAGTGAGTCCCGAAAATCGAGTTTGAGTCGAGTCCGAGCCTGAAAAGTGATTGCTAAATGTCTCTAGCTAAATAAAGTATAAATCACTATTCTTTTTTTCTGGTATCGATACTAAATTTCAGATTAAAAATGAAGGCCAAACTAGCAACCTTTTCTGAGAGCAACAAATTAAAATGAATATAAATATTAATGAAAAATGTGGGTTAAACTAGTATGATCAACTCTGAAAATTGTAACTAACAATGTGCGGAATATATTTGAGTCTGTTACGCGTTATCAGTTCATTACAGTATTGGAACATTTTTTAAAACTTCCTTTCGAGCGCAGTGAAAGAAGACAACGAAAGAATAAACAGTTTGAAATAGCCGTCTTTATGTTTTATGCATGGAATTCCAATTGTATTCTAGGAAACTTGATTAATTCTCTTGATCCATTTACGCAGGAATCTAGACTGAAATTTTTCTGAAGTACGAGAAAGAACATTTTATATACTGAAGATTCAAATGTAAAGGAATTTAATAATAGAAATATCGATTTAAGTTCTTATAAACAGCTAAAGAAAGGGTACTGCGCAAAAAAAATGAACTGCAAACATTTAAATTTGAGCTGTGTATTACGAATTCATAGCAGTATTGAATCATTTATGAAACTTTCCACCAAGTAAATGAAATAACCAATTTTATAAACATTTATATTAATAAACGCTTTTTGTTCTATACATGAAATCCTAAATGCATGGTAGCTTCTCAACATGTTTAACCATTTCAGGGGCAATGTACTTCTGTTCGTAAAATTTTGAAATCAGTGAATGGCACCAGAATTTATAAACAAATTTATCTTGAAGTAACAAATTGCTTTTGTTCCCTTACTTAATAAAAGGAAAAATTTCATTCCAATATTCTGGTGCCAATGTGACATTTAAGAATGAAAATTAAGTGCACTATATTAATCTTAACACAATTATTCTAATTGGTAAATAAATCATATTAGATGTAAATTTCCAACTGGGCGAAAAATGTCCGGACCAGGATTCGATTCAGGGATCTCCTGGCTGAAGCCGCCAGTACTCTACCGTCTGAGCTGTCCCGGACGAATCTGGTGGAACTTTTTCACCCAGCTACCCTTAATGATTATAGCATCTGGTCTGAAACCTGGTTCAGCTCAACAGAATAAATCTCAGGTAATGGAACTCATGAAATCGCTGAATACGTAATTACACTAGATTAATTTTAAAATAATTATTCTAATTGGAAAATAAATCATATTGGATGTAAATTTCCAACTGGGCGAAAAATGTCCGGACCAGGATTCGAACCGATAATCATTAAGGTTAGCTGGATGAAAAAGTTCAACCAGATTCGTCCGGGATAGCTCAGATGGTAGAGCACTGGCGGCTTCAGCTGGGAGATCACTGGTTCGAATCCTGGTCCGGACATTTTTTGCCCATTTGGAAATTTACATCTAATATGATTTATTTACCAATTAGAATAATTGTGTTAAAATTAATCTAGTGTAAAAACGTATCCAGCGATTTCTGGAGTTAAATTACCTGAGATTTTTTCAGTTGAGCTGAACCAGGTTTCAGACCAGATGCTATAATCATTAAGGTTAGCTGGGTGAAAAAGTTCCACCCGATTCGTCTGGGATAGATCATATGGTAGAGTACTGGCGGCTTCAGCCAGGAGATTCCTGGTTCGAATTCTGGTTCGGACATTTTTCACCCAGTTGTAAATTTACATCTAATAAAATTAAGTGGTCAAAACGCCCTTGAAGGCGTTGATTCTATCAATTAAGTTAAATTGGAATCCAAATAATCCTAAAAAATTACAAAAATTGAAATGTTTCTAATGTATTATAAACACGATTCTATATGTAGACTAACAGACCTGCGTTGATCTATTTTCCCAAAACTTTGACTTAAACATATATGGGGTTAATCCATTTGTTACGAGTATACTCGTGGCTTTAATTTTTTTAATTACTTTCTCAACACTATTTTAGAATAAAAAAAATAGCGTTATTTATTGGCAGAAATTTCACTCTATTATTAAAGCGAAATTCACTTTTCTGAATTTGTGGCGGCCAACAACTTTTAACAAGAAATTCGAAAATTCTTACTTTATAGTAGGGGAGGCCAATAGCAGGGGTGTTTTTTGTTTAAAGACACATTTACGATGGTCTTTTGCGGTTTGCCTTTTAAATAATAACATTTTTGAGTTTGGCTATCATTGTCTCAATAAAAAGTAATGTTTATAATTAAAATGTTTTCCATGTTTATTTTGTGTGGAAGTAACAAGATTTTTATTTTACATGAATACAAATTTTCTTATTAAAAAAAAAAAAAAAAAAAAAAAAAAAAAAAAAAAAAAAAAAAAACTTTTGTTTTAATTAAGGGCTGGTTGGTTGAATTGGGTTTTATGGCGCAAAGTCTCTTTAAGGACATGCTGCGCCAAATTTTATTAAGGGAAATTTGAAGATGTTTTATAAGGATTTCTTTTATAACAATATATACAGTCATTCAGGGTAGCTTTGATGCATGGGGTGTAACTTTGCACCACGTCTTAATTTTCAATATGTTTGACTTCAAAAGACTGTAAAAACTCCAGTGCTACACTCTGTTGGCAAGGTTATAAACTGGGCTTTCTACTCTTTATTTTAGAACATAAATTGGCATTATTATACACAAATAATTGCATCATCCAAATTTTATTTTGAAGTAATATTTTTCAAGTTAATTTAGAATGCTGTTTTGAAGTTGCTGTAATCCAATTAAATGTCTATAGTAAGTAATAATATACACATTTATCAGATATATTATTATCTAAATGTTATAAATGTGTTCTTATTTTGCTATTATGTTTTTACTAATAGTCAGTAAAATGTAAAATTAAAAGGCAGTACCATTTCACCTTATTTTCAGTATAACTTTGAGCCGGCTCAAAGTTAGGCGTAAGTTTATTGTTTACTGATAAATACTTTTTAATGTTCTGTTCATGAAAACTATTTGAAATAATGATTAAAAAAACACAAAAATAAAAATCATATCTGATGGTTATACGAAAATACCATTTTCTTATCAAAAATTCACCATTTGTGCACATATATTATATATGAATTCCGAAAGTGCGCATTGATTATAACATGTAAATATTTTCAAAAATATGTGTAAAATATTTAAAATTCATGTAAAGACGTTATTTGGGGGTGAGCTACTGAAATTTGACTTCCCACATATTCAACCAGGAATGCCAGGTTTGTGTCAAATTTTAAACCGACATTTTAAATTCATACCGGAAATTTTCAAAGAAGAATTTTTACATTCTGTGATCGTTAAATATCTATCTTATTAAATAAAGCATAAAATATTATTCTTTATTTCTGGTATGTACACTAAATTATAAATAAGAATGGAGGCCAAACTGGCAACTCTGCATTCGACATTTTTTATTCTTGTTTTACTAATACTAGTACTAGTATGTACTACTGTAAATATGGCTATATTATTGAGTTATAACATTGAAAATTATTTTTCACAGCATTTTTAAGTTTTATGTGCAAAATAAAGAGTTCTTTTTTGCTAAATATTCACGGTTTTCTTCTTCAACTCTTCTTATGCACGACATTCGTTGTAATATCATAAATTATACAAATCTTGTAATTTTGGGAAATGTAAATTAGGAGTCTTTAAATATCTGAAAAAAAAAAAAAACTTTTTTCGCTTCAAAGTTGTCCTAACGATAATGTTTTTTTTTTTTTTTTTATATATAATGTCTTATTTTATATGTTATTAAAATATGTTGCAAAATTAACCTACATAGCTGGATAACTTTGAACAGGAATAAAAATACATTTTTATTGTTTATATCATTATTATTCCTTAATTTCTGATAGTCGTACAATATTTTAGGATCATTTCTTCTCTTTTATGCCACTAGTTGGAACAATGTTCTTAAAATAAGAGTGGGGCATCTGAAAATAGAGAAAATGCAGACCAAAGTTACCCTGAATGACTGTACATTTCGTATGTGTGTCATTCATTTATTCAAAAGAAATGGGGACGTGAGCTTCAAAACTCGTCGTATTCAGAAAATCAAATTTTGGGAAATCGCCAAAATCCTCTGAATGCGTCCATTGGTCTTTCTAAACCGAAATTTTACAATGCCAAAAAATACTCGATAAAACTAATTTTTTTGCAGATTGTTGGTTTTTTTTATGCAGGTTAACCAATAGAATAGATTAATAGAGGAAACTGGATAAAGCACATTCTGAAAATCACCTCAAAATTATAGTGAATAAAATATTTTTTCGAAAAAAAAAATAGCTTAACAATAATAACATGTTTATACTACAGGTACACAAACTATTTAGTTGTTTAGCAAAAGAAATATTTCAGCTTTTTATTATTTTTTAATTATTGGACCAATTGGAAAAGAAAACACTCAACAACAATATCTCGTTTGTTTCGTTTCTACTATTTAATGTTTATTAAAATGTCAAAAAATCAATAATCTACACATACATTTCAAATACAAATTTTTGTGTAAAATCTTTTACTCCTCTAATAAATATATTCATCAGATAATTTTCAGTATTACTATATCATATAAAAGAATTAAGATTAGTAGCTAAATATTTTAACAGTATTTGCAATATACATACTTTTAACATCCGAAATTAAAAATTTTTAAACGACTAAATCAAATAAAATATGACAGACTTAAACACAGCTAAAACTATTTTCTTTTCAACCCCTTAACTGTCACATTAAATGATGGTTTAAACATGCAAATTCGTCATTGGCAACACTGTTTTGAAAAAGAAATATTCACCTTTTTTAATGACAGTTAAAATGATACCATAACAAAGCCAATTACACTATTTCATAACACTGGTGGGAAACAAACAATCTGAGTAAAAGACATATGGCGTGAATATTATGGGAGCTTGAATTAAGGGAATAGATCAGGGTCGGCGAACCTTTTCACGTGCGCGTGCCGAAAATTCACAAACAATATCAATCAGCAATGTAACGTGCCAAACGTATACAAAAATAATTTGGAAGCGTATGATGTTTATACGAAACACTGGTTATAAAAGCAGTTGCTTTCATGCATTAATAATTATAAAATATTAAAAACCAAATTGCGATTTTTCTCTATACTAGAATCGGCCATTAAATGAATGAATTTCTAATTCGTAAATAGGATTCATTTATACTGTATATATTGTATATACTGTAACAAAGGGGGAAAAATATGAGTTTTTATTTCATTAATTTTTAACTTGGGTTATTAATGCAAGATCTTAGTTATAATTTTCCAAATTGCATTAATGTACTAAGAATGTATTGATGAGATTTTTGCTGTCGTACGTTCAATGGAAAATGCTTTACATCAAGTTCATATTTTGTTATTCTTACAAATATACATACCTAAATTAAATTATTTCGCCATTTTACTGCAGTACCTGTCAAACGAAATTCACTTGCAAATTACTGTATTTTATAAAATCGTATAGAAATGCAAAGTACATGTCGAAAACGCTGCATAGCATCACAGGAAAAGCTAAAATTATTATGATGTGTTAAATCATGCAAAAAATAATTGCATTATTTGTGATAAACTGTCCGTAAAGAACAAAATCTTATTGGTTATAACAGAAATAAAAAATGAATTTTATCTGTATAACAATTACCAAATTAAAATTTTTCCCGTGCCATAAAAAATTACCTTACGTGCCAACTCTGGCATGGTTCGCCAACCCTGGAATAGATTATTAAAAATACTAAAAGAACATTTAACCCCTTAATTCTCTCTGCCTTCATATTCACGGGCTGTGACTTTTATTCAGATTAGTTTGATTCCCAGTTTTATAGAATAGTGTAATTGGCTCTATTATAATATCATTTTAGCTGTCATTAAAAAAGGTGAACATTTCTTTTTCAAAAAAGTTAATAAAATCAAGAAAAGACATCAAGACTGATATTTCAAACATGGCAACCGAATCTAGAAATATTCTTCTATTACTTTCGAATACATGATTTTTTTATTTATATTTATTAGTAGGACTTATTGTATTTTTCTTGTTGTTGGCTTGAATTAAAAAAATTCGCTTCGCGGATAACCCTCACCGCGGATCATCCGCTCTCGGATAATCGGGGCTTTACTGTACATTTACTGGTCGAAGTTTCCTTGAGAGTTCCCTTGCCCAAACTGTTACTGTTGAAATTTCACTATTTTTAGGATATGTCATTGCCTTTTTATTAATAGTTCCACGTTCTGTCCCCGTAAAAAATAACTAACTTTAGCAGTTATTGATTTGTTCCGCTATTTGTTGTGTAATGTATTTATTGCACGGCTAGTGTCTGACGCGTAGCTCGGCGAAAGGTTTACAAATTGTATTTTAAATGTTTTTTAGTATTTTTAATAATTTATATATATATATATATATATAAATATATATATTACTGTGTTTAATGCAGTCTTATTTTATTTTATTTAATCTTTTATTTTGGCAGTACTCGAACACTGACATGAAATAAACATCAAAACTTTTTAAATAAATTTCCAAATGCAAATTCTATTGATTTAAATCAGCAATATTGATGAAATAACCTTGCATCTAGAATTCCAGACTATATTTCATTGTTTCTTCCATAAGTTAGAGATAATTTTTCCTTCAAATAAATCACTACGTTTCTTCAATAAAGAAAACTAAAGATGTTGCGTTAACGAGAATATCCACATTATTCTTCCTATATCTATACCCATTTAACATGTCGTGGAATATATTCATTTCTTTACAGAATACATTAAATATATTTTCAAGCATAGGAGGATTAAATAAGAAAATGTATATACACATTTTACAAGGAAATGTATTATAAAATATACTAAATTAAAAAGAAGAATATATATATATATATATATATATATATATATATATATATATATAATTTTACAAGGAAAATTTTATAAAATTTACTAAATTACATTATTTAGTACAAATTTACTAATTAAATCTTTCCAATTGAATATCTTTATTTGTTAGATCTGTCAAAAATATTTTGTTAATGAAACTACAAAAAATATTGAATTTTTTTATGTATTTTGAAATGAAAATTTCCCTGTCAAATCCAAGAGTAATTTGTTCAGGTAATGTTTATCAACCCTTTAAATGCGCGATTTTTATTTTGTTTCGAAAAAAATATATATGATTTTCTGAAAGGTTTATTACACAGGAAAAATAATGGAAAAAATCAGAGATACATTTTTCATGTAATACGTCAATCTTTTCTCCTGTTGCACATCTGCAATATAAGTAAAAGCTACTGTCGTGTCACTGTTTTACGCTGAAATATTGCAAATTAGCAAATATTTTAAGAAGTATGTCCCCAAATACCTTATTTTATATGATTATTTATTTTATAAAACTTAACCTTTAACCCTTTAATTCCCATGTTACAATACGTTCTATAAAATACGTAGTTCATAGAATCTGATTTTACACCAGAAAGTTTGAATGGTTAATTTCGCTTTATTTAAATACGAAATGCCTGTTATTAATTAAAGCTGATATTGCTATTTGAAATAAAACACAAATTTAAAATTAATTGCTTAAGAGGCGCGAAGGCCAACATAGTGCAAAAGATTCCATGCCGGCACTCGAAGCCATCAGTATAGTGCACTGACATTCTACCGTCTAAACCACATGGAACAATACCCAGCCTGGAACTTCTCACTATTACATGTTGGCAAATTTGACGTAAACGCAATACAAGATGGAAATTTTTTTCCGTGAGCCACCGAAATGGAGCAAACACGAAACAGACTTATACTGATGGCCCGAGTTCGAGTCACGGCATGGAATCTTTGTCACTATGTCCTTTCGCCTCTTAACCCCTTGAAGGGCGATGATGCCGTCACGGCATTACATAATTTTAATCCCTAGTTACCACATTCGCACCGGAATTTTATAATGAAAGTTTCCTTTATTAAGTATGCGAAAATATGCTTTTATTTGCTCACAAATAAATTTCTCTTGTAAATACTGGTGTCATTAAATTATTTCAACATTTTATGAATACAAATGCCTTCCCCCTGAAAGGGTTAAGCAATTAATTTGAAATTTGTGTTGCATTTGAAATATTGTATGCAAGGCGAATGTTTCTCTCTCTCTAAAAATTTCCAAGGATTAACCCTTTCTGGCACACTGTGCCCGGGTCTGGATACCTAATTTTAATTCCAAACTTACGAACGGCACCAAGAATATTTTAGTAAAATTTTGCTTTTTCAATGATTACACGTAACACGTTTCTAATTTCTGAAAAAGTCGTTTTAAAATTCCGGTATCAGTCGATCATTTCAACATTTTACAATAAAAATTGCCCGTGGGGGAAAGGGTTAATACAGATATTGCTATTTTATTTTCCTGTTGTGAATTAGGAATATACGAATAAAAAAAATCTGTTTCGTTCAAAACACTGTTGTTTGCATATATGCAAAGCTGGCAACTAAAGGGTTAAATATCGGTATTCAGCAAGGTTTTTCTATCTAAATAGCATAGATGCCAACATCTGTTAATTATTCCGGAGTCTGATCCAAGACAAATATTTTTTTAACCGGAAAATATATATAAGGAGATGTGTCTTCTTCCAATAAGGTATATTTTAGTTTCGTTTTGAAATTTTTGTTTAGATAAAATTTTCGGTTGGAAATATGTTCGTCCTGGATAAGACTCCGGAATATTTAAGAGATTTTGTCATCTATGTAATTTGTAGTAAATGTTATACAATATCGTACACTAACTCGTAAATATATACTTTAAGAAAGATAATACCCTTTTTTGAATAATTGTGTAGTATGGGTTTTGCTAAGTAATAATTAAAACATGCATTGTCATGAGAAAAGAATTAAATAACTATCTAAACGGCGCATAAATAAAAAGTACTTCATTTATCCCTTTTATGATTACGTTAATATGATATATTATTTACTAACTCTATTAGCATTTACTTTAGGTTAGAGCTAAAAAATATGTATACCACGGAGTATATGTTGGGTTGTTCCTTCATCTCCCGTTCACAGAAGAAAAAAAATAATATTATGAAAAAACATGTTATTATTAAATTTGGTCAGCAGAAACACATAATATTTTATTTTTTATAAAGAGGCAATAATGTGAGAATTCCTAAAAGTCCCATGGGGTTATTTAAAAAATAGCAAAACTTAAACATGGAAGAAAAAGCTATTTTTATATTCATAATGTCTCATTATATTGGGTTATCCGGATAGTTTGTGCCGATTTTGATAGAAAATTGAACGCAGAAGGTTTAAATTACAGTACACATTTATTAAATAATTTTGGTGCCATTCTGTTCTACAGCATTTTTCCATCTGTCCAGAAGTCCCATAATGACTAATTTCCAAAATATTTGTGATTTGACGGCAAACTACTAATCGAGATGCTATTTTATGTTATTCAAAGAGTCAAGTTTTTTAGCAAAAATAATTTTTGAGAAAAAGAAACAAAGGTAGTCGGGCGGAGCAATGTCTAGAGCATGGAACTACACTGTTGTCCAAACTTAAGGACCTATCACAAAATGCTAATTTTCAAGTACGTGAATACTCAAAAGGAAATTATATAATTCGAATAATTGCTATCTCTACAGCACAGCTAGTCCATATAACATCTCATTCATGTCACACTTGGTCACAAGTGTCACAGTCACTACGGTGAAGCAAAAAAATAGGAAAATCCATACACCTTATTATGAGTCTTAAATGGTCACTATATATGACTCCACTGAGACGTCACTGTGACTGTTGCTTTGTGACGAGTCACCATGTTACTTTACAATGTAGTTACATTGTGACTATCATGTGACTGTCATTTGTAGACTCAATTTCAAAGTCACCGTGAACGCTGCATTGTGATAAGTTATCAAATAATGTCACATTAAAGTCACATGGTGACTTCAGGTGACAGATAAACTACTTTGAAGTCACCATTGTGCTCTTTTGTGAAAAGCTACCATGTGACTACAATGTGATATTATTTGGTGACTTATCATAATGCAACGTGCATGATGACTTTGAAATTGACTCTGACAGTCACATGACAGTCACAATGTAACTACACCTGGTAAAGTCATCTGGTGACTCGTCACAAAGCAGTAGTCACATTTGCGTCTCAGTGGAGTCACACATTGTGATCATTTGAGATTCATAATGAGACATGTGGAATTTCCTATTTTTTTGTTTCACCGTGATGACTGTGACACTTGTGACCATGTGTGACATGAATGAGATGCTATATGCACTAGCTGTGCTGTAGGGATAGTAATTATTTGAAATATATTATTTCTTTTTGAGTATTCGCTTACTTAAACATTAGCATTTTGTGACTGGCCCTTAATTTTGGACACCAGTGTATAAATAAACAGGAATTGACATACTTTAAAATAATGAAGCTTCAACTGTAAACGCTTCCACAAAGACTGATTACCTCCGATGAAAATTTTCTCCATCTTCAAAGACCTTATTGATGCAAAATTTCAGTCATAAATAATAGCAGAAACAGATTTGCATTTTTACTGTTTGGAAATTTACTTTTGCGGTAGTCAGGGCCTGTGTTTCAGCCATATTGTGACAATCGGTGAAAGAAATTGGCTGCTTTACCAGGCAAAATGACACCACTAAATATAATTGAAAATTTTAGCATATTTGTGAGAATATATTTTGATGAATAAGACGCTTAAATAAGACACAATTGTCTATTAAATTTTACTGGTGGGAAGATTGCACCGACGATATTGAGAAACAGTGGATCTGATTTAATAAAAACAGCCGCCATCTTATGGCAACCTCCTCCGTTACTTCACCCGCAACTCGTAGACAGTACACTATATGTCCCCTCCTTTTTATTCATAACTCCATTGACCAGAGAGTAGAGAAATATAGTCAGAATATCCCAAACGAATGCAAGGAGTTTGTTTCTAAACTCGCTTGATATTTCTATATTCATCTCGCACCACTTTTGATACAATTCGTACATGAATGACTAAATCATGGGACAAACTTTGAGGTGTGTTAGAGCTCACTGTAACAAACAATTGTTGCATATGAATATATGACTGGAAGTGACGCGTTGAGATACAAACACCAGAGGGGCATTTTTTTATTTCAAAATTTCTCATTCATACCAGAAAATTCCCATACTATTCTTTTCTATATCTGAGACAGACATTTCATGATTACTTACAGGAATTATTCTTCTTTAAAAATTTCCGGTATGAAATCGAAATTTTTGAATAAAAACCCCACAAAACTGGAAATTTGTCAAACACAGAAAATACATGAAAATAAATAGAAATGGAGTTTTTTTTTATTCAAAAATTTCGATTTCATACCGGAAATTTTCAAAGAAGAATTTTTTTCTTTCTGTAATCATGGAATGTCTGTAGTAAATAAAGAAAAGAATAGTAGAAAAATTTTCTGGTATGAATGAGCAATTTTGAAATAAAAAAAAGTGCCAAATTGCCCCCTGGTATTTGAACCTCAACGCGTCACTTCCGGTCATATATTCCTATACAATAATTGTTTGTTATAGTAAGCTCAACCACGCCACAAAGTTTGTCCCATGATTTTAGACTCACCCTGTATATCCATAGTTCGTACGCCTTGAATTTTGCAAACCAAAAAAATTATTCGGCCCCAGTATTATCTTGTAGAAAATCTCTTCTTAAAATAAGGCGAAATTTAACCTAAATTTCTTTTTCTATAAAAAGATGCTGGTAGTTCCCCTGGAGAAATAACGGTATCCATACGAAACATGATAGCTACGAAAATATGTTATTACGGCAGACTTTGTTTGAAGCAGGCATTTTATGGAATGATTTATGTGAAATATGACATCCTTTTCGTAATTTATAACCCACGGACATATCTATTTAAACTTCTTAACTCTGAATGAGCTTGATTTGATTTTGAACGAAGTACTAATTAATATAACGTTATTTATATTAGGTTTGCATTGTAGGCGATACTGCGCGATATAGACAGCCTTGAGGATGATACCCAGTATATTTATTTAACTCTAAAATACAGCACTTAACACGTTCTGGCCTTAGTTTATTCGAAAAGTTCTCCACATGTCAAATTTGAGTAGAACTGCCCCTAATACCTCCACTTATGATTTTTATGTATTTATCTATATATACACATTTGTAAATAGTTTTGTGTGGTACACACCATACATTTTCGGTATTTATACATATTATACAGACACATGAGGAATTTAAAAAAAAAAATTGTCAATTTTTGTATAAACATGAAATGAGATTTTTATTTTCTTAATATTATTATTATTATTATTATTTCACGCATCTTTTTATTAACCCCTTGCACTCTAGCGCTGTTGCCGGATGTGTGTCACTAGCTACCAGTGTTGCCGCATCTGGCAGATTTATATATATATATTTCTTTAGAAATTTTGAATTAACACCTCAAAAGTTTAATTGGTAATTTGCTTTTACTTTATTTATGGAAATTCAATCATCTTGTAAAGCGAAAACAGGAGTTATGTCTAATTGAAAAATTTGCCAGATATCATGTCGTTGTCCGAAATGAACAAAATAGCATGACGTAAGCTACGTCATAGCGCGCAAGAGGTTAACAAAAAAATATATATACAAAAATTACTAGTCATGTATCTTTACTATCTCTATAACCTATGTTAGTGACATGAAAACCTGTGCAATAGGTTTTTAGAATTTTTTTTTTTTTTTTTTTTTTTTTTGTAGAAACAGAAAAAAACAAAAACTTTTCGATCTCATAAAATATCATTAGTCATAAGGTGGCAGTCACATATGCGAAAAATATTGGAAAAATTATTTAGATGCCTGTTGACCATGCATTTTCGGCTTAACCCTTCGGAAAACGGAAATTTTCTTAACCCTTTCAGGGGCAAGGCATTTCTGCTCTAAAAATGTTCAAATATTTATTTCACACCGCAATTTAAGAACAAATTTATTTGAAAATAGTCAAAAGCTTTTCGTTCACGTATATTATGAGACCGAAAGTGTACTAAAAAATTTCTGGTCTCATTTGTTAATTTCGGCATTAAAATTAACCGTTTGCAGACTGCAAACGGCGCCCCTCAAGGTGTTAATTAACTTCTTAGCTATCCTATATAAACACAAAATGTGTAATCTCATTATAAGTTCAAATGTATCTACTACCGCCATTTGATATAACAGATTTCGTAGTTAATATTTAAAATGTAGATTTCCTAAAAACGCGTTTATTTGCAAAGAATTTTGTGATATTAAATAAGGCGAAGAATATGTTAAAAAATCGTGGTAAAAATTGTTTATCCCATACTTGCCAACCTCCCGCTTTTTTTTAAACGAAAAAACTTACTTTCAACCAGAAAATTTATTAAATTAAATTCTTCTTGCTTCTATGCGGTAATTAGTTGAAACTTACATGACTTCATTAAATAAATAAAATTTCTGGTTTAAAGAATGATTTGTTGATTTTTAAAATGCGGGAGGTTGGCAAGTATGGTATCCTATAAAATGCTCGATATAATCAGTCGTTGCATCAGATTAACGAATTCTCCCTGCATCTCCAAAATTGCTGCTCTTTAACGAATTCTACCTGCTTCTAAAATATTCCAGCTATTGTTGCGATAAAACATGTATTGAAAATAGCGTTTTAAGAAATTCGTCTCCATTTTTATAGACTAGATTTAGCTCATCTTTACTATTCCTGAAATACAAATCTTTATACCGTAAAATGAAATTTTGTGATAATGGGGAATTTTATATAGCAGCTGTCAAGCAATTTTAGATTGCGAAATATTTAACAAACATAATTTTCTAAGGCATTGAAATTCTGATTTAAATATGTAAAATTAAGTTAGAATTAAAGAAGGACTATTTTGAAAAGTAATACACTTTGCTTATATTTATCTGTTTTAGAATAATCTAAATCAAACATTTTGCTCTAACTACGTATCTTTTGATCTAGCAACGAACCAGAAAAAATAATTATCATGATGGAGCTTGGTGAAAAATAAGTATAAATACAACGGGACGAAATTAAGTAAATTATGTATGGTTTCGTGATACACTTAATACTGATGCATGTTTTCTGTGGACTATTTAATATTTTTTTTCTTAAAATAATGAAACAGATTTCTGCCAGATGCATAACATTTTTCTTATTAAAATATCCAGTATTTAAGGTTGTCTGTATGACCCTTTTTTAATTCAAAAATTTCGAATTCATACCGGAAAACCGAAAGATAAAGATTTACTTTACATAATCACTGAATGTACAGTGTTGCAAGTGGACTACTCTTTTAACTCGCAAGGAGTCGCGTGGGGTATGACAATGCGAACGGTTTTTACAGTTGTCTCCAGTGTCTTTCGACGAGTAATCTTCAACTTACTTTATCGCATAATTTGTAACAATTGTCTCCCACTAAATAAGGTGACGATTATTATTTGCACTTATTGGTGACAAACCGTTCATACCCTGTTTATGCGCGACTTTCCCCGGGTTAAATTTCAGGTTTCTTGATTGGCAGCTCTTTTCTGAAAGGGTAAAATTCACCTTGTTTTTCGCCTTAATTAATATGTCATTAAATAAGGCGAATTTTACTATTTCAAAAAAGTGGTGCCAATCAAGAAACCTGAATTTTTAAAAAGTAGACCACTGGCAGTACTGTGAATGTCTGCTATTGAATGAAGAAAAAAATACCATTTGGAAAGAATGAGAGATTTTCGAATTTAAAAAAAAGGACAAACTAGCAACAATGTCTGTATTAAATTTTATTTAGGACAACTCTCAATATTTTCCATTTCAAAGTTACATTTTGTCGTAAATTATTAATTTTATTTAAACCTTTCAGCCCTTTAATTCCCTAATATATTCGTTTGTAAATTCTGATGTCAATCCATCATTTCATCATTTTACAAACGGAATTACTCCGCGACGGAAAGGGTTAACCCTCTAATTCTCATAGTAGAATACGTTCTAGAAATTCCGTAATTCATATTATCTGATTTGATACCGGAAAATTACAATAATAAATTTCGGTTTATTTAATGACGGCATGTCTGTTATTAAATAAAGCAAACATTGCTATTTTACATTTTTGCTATGAATTTGCAATACCTGAATTAAAAAAAAAATTCAAAAAATTGGAAACAGCGGTAGTAGAATATATGCTACCATGTGCTAGAGGGTTACAGATTACAAAATGATTGCGTACGACAATAGACAAATGTCATAAAATTTGTAAAAGTAGAAAAAGAAACATAAAGTAAATATTAAATGCGTAATAAGTTTTCTGTTTGTGTAAATTTAAGTAGTTATTGATCTGAAGTTTTTTGCAATGGGAAGTCGTATCATAACAAAGTAGTTAAAACTTTATAAAAATAAACTGTAATAAAAATGTATCACTCTGATAGGAAAACTAGACAATTACATTATATTTGATAAGTTATCATTTTTATGATACAAAACATGATTCACGCTGGGGACCACATTCCACATTCCAGACCACGAAGTGACATCTTTAAGAATGGGCAGAAGGTAATTTTTTACACCGTTTTCTCCACCGTTTTTTCCTTAATTTTCATTTTCGATTTGCAAGTGTCGCAAAAACGAGTTTTTTCTTGCAGTTTTGTAGTAGACTGCGACGAGAATAATAATAAAATGAAAATTAGTGGCGGCTAAAAAAGAAACAGCTCGAGGCGTGACATTTATAAAATTACTTTCGCTTTAATTAAAGGAAAAAAAATGTGTTTAAACATTTTAAGGGAAAGTAATTGTTTTTTATGATATTGAATTCACACTTAATTTTCGGAAACAGTTATTTCAATTTAAATAAATGCAATTTAAGAGTTTTATTTAACTTTATTTTAAAACAAATTTATAAAGTAATGTTTTGTTAAAAAATTATGATCAAGGTTTGCACATTCAGGGTTCGTACGGGTGCTTCAATTTCTCGACTTAGAAATTCTTCGGAACCAGTATTTTTTTAATGAAAAATCTCTCCTGAAATAAGGCTAAATTTCGTCTATTTTAACTAGATTTATTTTTCTGTAAAAAAATTCTGATATTTTGTCTTGAAAATAACGGTACTCGTACGAATCCTGACATTCCTTGGAATGGTACCACTATTAATACATACTTGCCAACCTCCCACTTTTTTTTTTAATGTAAAAACATACTTTCAACCAGAAAATTTATGAAATTAAAACTTTTTTGCTGCTATGTGGTACTAATTTGAATCCTAAATTATTTCATTTATCAAATAAAATTTCTGGTATAAAGATTATTTTGTTGATTTAAAAAAAGCGGGAGGTTGGTAAGTATGTTAATGCTAATAATATTTACATTTAATTTTTAAAACACAGAAATCGCAAACCCCACCCATTTCACAGATTTTGCAATATTTTTCTGCAGTGAAATCATTGGAAAATACTGTTAAAATTTAGTGGTACCACTGTGCGAATCCTGCAGTTCGTATTTAAAATTACATTTTATAATATATATATATCCTGCCGCCGCACAGTGGAGTATTTGACCCAAAAACCTGGCCAAAAATGCGAAAACTAAAATTTCGTCAACAATTGTAAAAATAATATTTTTTAATAGCGAACTAATTGGTACATCGATCTATGTCTATTTTAGGAACCTGAGGCTTCCAGTGAGGAATCCGGTGGCTCCTGGCCTCAGCTGAAGAGGAAGTTTCTTTCTGAGAAGACGTGGATTTTTGTTGTTTTTTGGCATTGTTGTTATGATTAAATATAATTTTTTTGTGGCTCAAGGAATTGTTGAATTGAAACTAAACAAGGCTTACGTGTTTAACAAACATCAGAGCTTAGAGTTAAACTATGTGTTAACTTAAATAGTTTAGTTTTTAATGTAATAAAAAAATATTAAATTTGTAAAAGGGATATTTTTAAAGCGTTTTTGGCTCTAATTTAAACATATCGAAAGCTTTTAAAATATGTTCCGGGCTTTGCCGGACCATTTTTGAATTATAATCGTATTAGATATAGTCTTGAGTGCGAATTTCTGCACAAAAAATCATTCCACATATTGTAGCCATTTTTATATATAATTTTTTTTCGGGGTGACTATTTAAATGCTCTGTTTTGCCTCCACGAATTTGAAGAGATAAGAACTATATATTTACTGCCTTATTGTAGGTTTTTAGCTCAGATGATATTACCGAAGAGCTTTTGCACTAAAGATTCTGTTTGTGTGTAAGTACGTACGTCGTACGTACATACGCACGCAACTCGATATCTTTTGATAAAAATATCCGACAGCCTTCAAATTGTATATACTTATTTATTGAAAAGGGGTTCCCTAATTAGTTCTTGGGGCTCATGTGTGTAACATAAGGAGAGAAAGGAGGGAATGAACCCTTTCGAGGGCGGCGCCCTTAAAAAGTAACACCTAATTTTAATTCCAAAACTGAAAAACGGCACCAAGAAAATTTAATTAAAATTTTCCTTTTATAATGTACGTGAAAATTACCAACTTCATATTTTCTAATAACCCCGTTTACCAACAAAAAGAACAAGCCATACAGTAGCGAGACCCTACAACTTCTTCTTCCAGCAAGGTCTGATGATAGTCCCGATAAAAGCCATGAAGAAAATGAAGAAGAGTTCTGAAGAATCATTTTGTAACTGGTAATATATTAAATACCTTCAAAAAACTAGCAATCTATACTATATAGACTCAAATATACAGAACCTACTATTAAATATAACACTATTAAACATAAATTAAATGCAATAATTATTATTAAATGTAATTTAAATGTACTAAGCATTATTAAATATAAATAATAAGTTTTATATGTAGTAAAATTAAATACATTTAATTAAACATGTATAAGACAAACCTATCAACAATTACTTTCCTCTTAAAAACAGTAAACAGTTAAGGTTACAAGTCGCTCAACTTCCAAACTCCTTTCGGTAATGTTAAGTCGATGGACATGTAATTTATTCGTATTTTTAAAATATCTACTGAGTAAATTAATATTTTAACTTCTTTTATCTTTGTGCTCTTCTGGAATGATGTCTCTATTTTCCTTAATTTTCAAAATATTTGTAAAATGTATATTTATTATTATGTGAAGTGTTAAAATCTTCCTTACACTTCGTCAGCTTTTAAGATATAAAATATTAAATTAAGCAATGTATTTGTATGTATACTTCATAGTATGCTAAAAGTTAATTTAGTGAAACGCATAGCACTGTTTAAAATGTCCATTCAGCCATTTCCGTGAATAAACGGAAATATACCTGAGAACTTTTGTACAGCCCTGTATATGATCTATAGAATGTATGCACTCCAAGTAATATTTAAAAAAAAATGTTCTATTTTAAAACGCCTATCACAATTACAAACACACTTCCAGCAATTATTGGTCATAGACTTCAATAGTTAAATTTATTCTTCAGCCAAATTCTTCTCTGTGTCCCTGTAAATGAGCGATATATTCTATGTACACCATATTCTACATTAAGTGCCTCAGTACACCTTAGTGATGTATATAAATTTCAGCACGTTTAAAAGTGTGATATCATTAAAATACGGAGCAAACGATTTTTCCCCATAGACCATAATGTTAAGGAATTCTTTTGGGTGTCTCTGTAATGTACCGTAAAGGCTATAGACTTCATTTACAATACCAAACATGCCATAGTGATACCCAATAACATTTAAGAATTTCAACCCAGTCGGAGTATATTTACATCGAAAAATATTTTTGACCAGGATTTCGGGTCAAGTACTCCACTGTGCGCCGTTCAAATGATAAAAAAAAAAAAAAAAAAAAAAAAAAAACACGAATTTTTCTAAACTAAAGTACTAAAGGGAATTTGACGCTTTGGTGATTTCACCCTGTAATCCAAAATAAATGTCATGCTCTCCGAAACACAATTTTGTAGTGAAACTACCTGCTTAATCACTCATTTAACCCTTTAGTGCGCAGCTTTGCATATATGCAAACAACAAAGTTTTTAAATAAATAGATTTTTTTTTATTCGTATATACCTAATTCAAACCAGAAAATTAAAATAGCAATATTTACTTTCTTTAATAATAGATATTTCGTATTTAAATAAAACGAGATTAACCATTGACACTTTTTGTTGTAAAGTGAAATTCTCTGAACTACGTAATTTCTAAGACGTATTCTATCAAGGGAATTAAAGGGTTAAAGGTTAAGCTTTATAAAATAAATAATTACATAAAATGAGGTATTTGGAGACCTACTTATTAAAATATTTATTAATTTGCAATATTTTAGCGTAAAACAGCCACACGACAGTAGTTTTTACTTCTATTGCAGATGTGCAACACAAGAAAAGATTGATGTATTATATGAAAAATGTATCTCTGATTTTTTTTTTTTATTATTATTTTTCCTGTGTAAGAAACCTTTCAGAGAATCACATATAATTTTTTTCGAAACAAAATGAAAAATCGCTTATTTAAGTGTTAATCTGAATCGGAAAATAGCGAAATGTTCGGATTTTTTCCAACTATTAATGCAACATGCGGCTAATAAATTTCTAACATTTATCTGAACACATAAATGACATTTTTCAAAAAGAATTTTGAAGTTTGCTTTTTCGTGTTCGTATGTAATTTAAAAGGTATAAATTAAATGTAGAAATACATTTACAGTTATCAATTAATTTTTTACCGCTATGTTACATACAACGGACAGTATGTTCTGCAGCGCATGAAGCTCATGTTGAATTATCTTATAAAAAAAATTCTTTCCGACTAAAAATATTTAAAACACTTACTTTCAAACCGACAGAGTCCATTATCATTAATTATTCATTGTTTTACTCAAAATGACATTTAAATTAACTGACATAATTATGACCTAATGTTTTGGGTATGATTTATAACCTTTACCTCATATATCACTTTAAATGTCTGACCATTAACTTCCATGGTTTAATATGTAAAGTTTAAGGTGGAAAGTTCGCAAAGGGTTATATTAGGGGTGACAAATTGTGGCCCGCCGGATACTTCTAGAATTGTATAGGTATTTCATAGCCTTACGATCGAATCTCTGCGTTTCCGGACGTCGACAGTTTCTTTAACCCTTTGAGAGGCAAGCAATTGTGTTTATGTAATGTTGAATTCAGACCGGAAATTTGGATAAAATTTATCTCGAAATATGGAAAAGCAATTTTTCAGCTCGTTTTCGCCAAAGTTATAAGATTGAAACTTCAGTAAAATTTCCTGTTGCAAATTTTAAATAAAATTAAGTGGGATATAATATATCACACCGCCCCTCGAGGGGTTAAAAAATACCGGACGGGCCACACTTTGCTATCCCTGATTTAGAAGATCACTACATTTAAGTACGCACAAAACATATATTATGCATGCAAAATTATCAGATAATCATAGTTATGTAAATTTAAGATATTAATGCACACTGATAGTGTACATGTACGTAAACTGGGTAGTTTTATATACAGTAGCGCTCAAAAGTATTTTGACAACCTTATATTCTCTTTTATTTTATTTAATATAAAAATGTAAAAGAAAATATATTCCCTATAATTGAGAACACTATGACTCCAGTTATTCAAATGTATCAAGTTTCAACTTGCTTGTTTACATTCGGCGCCACCGAAGAAATATGACTCCTCCTTACCTCAAAAGTATTTTGACAATTAGTTTCCATTTAATTGTTGAAGGTGTCAGTGGCACTATAGCTTCGCTTAGTGTTTATATTAAATTATTGTGATTATTTTTAAATGCCGAAATGTAAAAAATGTTGAAGTGATTCTAGAAAAGCCGCTGTAAATGCACTTAAGAATGGTAGACTGCAAGCAGAATTAGCTCGTTCTTTTAACATGTCTCGATAACTTGTTATTACATGGAATAATTTTTTTAATAAACAGAAATACATCGAAAATAAGCCTCAAATTAACCATCCGAAAAAAAAACAACGTGCAATGTTGACTGTATTATAAAAATGATATCTACAAGTGATTATCGTAAATCCGCTGTAATAATAAAAAATGAATTGAAAGAAAATTACGGCAGAGACTTACACGTTTCATCAGTCAAACGACCCCTAAACCTCTATAGATTTCATAGCAGAAGACCAGCAAAAACACGTTTGTTATCTACTAAGAATAGGAAGGATAGAGTTGCATTTGTAAAACGGCATAACCCTTTCAGGGGCAATGCAATTCCATTGCTAAAGTGTTGAAATTAACACCTTGAGGGGCAAGCAATTACGTTTGTGAAATGCTGAATACCCACCGGAATTTTTGAAAAATTCTATTTCAAAATAAATAAAAGCAATTTTACGGCTTTTTTCCACTAAAGTTAGAAAAGTAAAATTTAATAAAATTTTTTGGTGTAAAACTTCATTAATCGTAGGTGGTATATAATATATACCGGTGCCCCTCTAGGAGTTAATGATTGACACAGGAATTCGAAAACAAATCTATTTATAAATAAAAAAGTTCTATTTCACACATATAATAAACCGAATTTTTTTAAACCAAAATTCTGGTGTCAATCATTAATTTCAACACTTTAGCAATGGAATTGTTTTTCCCCTGAAAGGGTTATGCCGTTTTACAAATGCAACTCTAGCCTTCCTATTCTTAGTAGATAACAAACGTGTTTTTGCTGGTCTTCTGCCATGTAAACCAAAGAGGTTTAGGCGTCGTTTGACTGATGAAACGTGTATGCCTATGCCGTAATTTTCTTCCAATTCATTTTTTATTATTACAGCGGACTTACGACAATCACTTGTAGATATCATTTTTAGAATACAGTCAACATTGTAAGTTGTTTTTTCGGATGGCCACTTTGAGGCTTATTTTCGATGTATTTCTGTTTATTAAAAACTTTATTCCATGTAATAACAAGTTGCCGAGACACGTTAAAAGAACGAGCTAATTCTGCTTGCAGTCTACCATTCTTAAGTGCATTTACAGCGGCTTTTCTAGAATCACTTCAACATTTTTTACATTTCGGCATTTAAAAATAATCACAATAATTTAATATAAATACTAATCGAAGCTATAGCGCCACTGACACCTTCAACAATTAAATGGAAACTAATTGTCAAAATACTTTTGAGCTAACGAGAGGTTATATTTCTTCGGTGGCGCCGATTGTAAACAAACAAGTTGAAACTTGATACATTTGAATAACTCTAGTCATAGTGCTCTCAATTATAGGGAATATATTTTCTTTTACATTTTTATATTAAATAAAATAAGAGAGAATATAAAGTTGTCAAAATACTTTTGAGCGCTACTGTATCAAAACTTTTAATAATTTTAAAATTTTATCTTTTTATTTTATTTTTTTATTTTTTAGTTTGTTGTGCCAAATTTTTTAAGAACTAGTGAAATTTTTAAATCGAACTAAAATTCCCCTCTCTTTGGAATGTGAGAATTTAAACATAGTAGCAAGCCACTATTTATTCAAAATTATGTCAGTGTAACTTTTATTATAAAGTAGTGGAGCCACCTGTCTTTGCTCGTGTTAATTTTGAGGCCCTGTAATATAAAAACGCAATATCCTAAGAACACCAATAACTGATTATTGTGCATTCTTGGTCATAAATCTTTAAAAATGCAATCAGAACTAAATATATATATATATATAATTCTTTTAAAAGCATTCAATGTTTATCATAAAAATCCATGACGATCATGAAAGAAATGCAAAAATTGCAACCATATGAGGTAGCATTTACTGAAATTCCATTTCGTAGTGCATGACTATTAAATGGAATCTCGTTATAGAAAAAACGGCATGGTGGGGAAGGAAACAGAGCATCATGCGACATAAAAAAGGACATTGACGAAAACACAGGGTGAATAATACTAAAATATAAGTTTAATAAACAAATTCTTTTGAACAATATTGCAAGAGCTTATTTGTTTCTGCAATTTTTTTTGACGAAATTCGCGACATTTTCACTTAAACTTTTATAGAATTTTTTTTGCCGCTACCTATTGACACAGTTTGAGAATTTTTGTGCGATCATTTGACAAAAATCGTGATATTTTGCGCCAATGATTATAAAAAATTGTGATTTTTATCAGCGAACAATTGAAAAAATTCACGAATTGATTTTTTGAGATCCCGCAAAGTATGAAAAGCATGGGTTTCCTCGAAAATTAAAATATTCGTGGTAGAATCACGTACATGGGACCATTAATTATTTAATAGCATACCTTTGTTATTACTATTTTCAATGCAAAGAACCATATGGTGTATTTCTATCGAATATGTTAAATAATCTACCCCGAGAAGTGATTCATTTAAAAAAAAAAAAATATGGATAATATATTGAATAAATAACAAATTAAAAATATGGGATACAGATCACTTTTTTAAAACTCAAATATTCGTAATATTTAGTCTAAAAATGTCTGCCATTAAATGGTATGAAATTGTAATTAAAAAACTCCTTTAGGCAAGTGCCGGGGTGAAAAGGAAGCTTTCATATTTCTTGGTTTTAAAATTTTGCAAATTTTACTCGAAGCTAATTTTACTCAAATTTTAACCCCTTCGCGACGGGAGCCTTTTACAAAATGTTTATTACTTTGCTACCGGTTTTAAAAAACAGAAGTTTGTGCCTATTCAAATCGGGAAAATGCTCGGATTAAATAAGGCAAATTTTACAGTAAAATTTTACTGGTGAGGATAAACGAGGATCCTTAGGCCTATTTCCGGCACGTATACGTGTCGCTCGTCCCCAAGGGGTTAAGAAGCTAAAACGCAACAAACCCGATAAGATAATATTCTTCAATACTGAATTTCAATGAGAATTGTTAAGAATTAGTAAGCTATAACCAAGTTGGCATTATTTGTCGGTACTTTTTTTTGGTCGCCAAATTTGGCGATATTTCGCAGTTGTCGTCAAGCTTGTAAAGAATTTACAGTTAACGGATATTAATAAAATTTAAGAACATATATTAGAGATATTATATTAGAGAACATATATTAGAGATATATTTAAGAAACAATGTAGCTGCAGATAATTAATTAACACCGCTAAATTTTATTAGTATTCTTCGTCTTATTTCGGGATAGAATTTCTAAGACTTTTCAAGGCGGCGAATACTATTAAAATTTAGTGGTGAGAAACGCCTAACTTCTGCGCCACTGTTCCATAACTGTATATATATTTATGTCACACTTCAACGGAGGGTGGGTTTGGGGCCTGGGGGTCGTGATCGGCGAAAATATACCAAACTTTTCCGGATGTGCTTTCCTCCGAACGGCTACAATGGGTAGGTTTTTACCTTTTGTAATGAAAGCTACCTAAAAATTAGTGGTATCAAAAACCTTTAAGCGAAGGATCGAGCAGACTTTTCTTACCCGCACAGCATACGGCCAAATCAGTTAAGTGGTAAAATAGTTGTAGCATGGGTACAAAAAATAGGAAACGCTGCCAGATATGCGCATTGCATACTTTCCAAAGCAAGGTAACATATTCAAAAATTTGTTCCGAGTAAAAGGAAAAAATTCCATAGAAAATAAACAGTCTGAGAAAATAAACAGTCTGTTGTATTTCATTTAACGCATGAAATGATATTTATATTACTGTCAATACGTTTAATCTTTTCAGGGGCAAAGTACTTCTAATCGAAAAATTCTGAAATGAGGGAATGACACCAGAATTTACAAACGAATTTAATTCAAAATAAGCAAAAGGAATTTTTCCCCAACATCCTGGTACATGTGGCCTTTAGGATTTAACCCCTTGAGGGGCACCGGTATATATTATATACCGCCTACGATTAAAGAAGTTTTAGACCAGGAAAATTTTATTAAATTTTACTTTTCTAACTTTGGAGGAAAAAGTGCCGTAAAATTGCTTTTACTTATTTTGAAATAGAATTTTTCAAAGATTCCGGTGGGAATTCAGCATTTCACAAACGTAATTGCTTGCCCCTCAAGGGGTTAGAATTAAGCGGTCCAAAATGAACCACCGCCCTTGAAAGGGTTAATCAGGGCTCGCAGCGTTCCTAAATTTTTGATATTTTGCTAACAGTATTTTAAATCAAAAACTTCATGACAGATTCCTTTGACATCTACCATACAATTCTACAATAAATAATATCATTTTCAAATTGTGCTAGGAATGTGTGAACATTTTAGTAACGCTCCGCGTCCTGTGTTAATGCTTATCCATCCAGTGACATAGCAGTCATCACAAATCGAGATATTTCTGTAGTATGGTAAAAAATATTTCATTGTAGGATATTGCGCAAATTTAATGAAACATATAAACAGATGTTGTACTATGTAAAATTCTGTAATTACTCTCATATATATGGTATCTAATGCTAGTTACATTCCAAATTATGGAGCGTTTAATTTAAATTTGTTGCAACATAGATGGTGGCTATTATCTGAACTTCCTGTACTGCAATCACATATTACGGGAAACAAACAAAACTCTCCAAATTAACATAAGGCCCAAAGAGAGAGAGTACCCTCTGTGGGGGTCTTTCTAGGGGAAACTAACCCGTATTTACACAATGAAATCCGAGGTTAGAAGAAAACCATGGAAAACTCCGAACGATTAAGCCGTCGGGCGCAATTGGGTTCGAAACCAGCATCTCCCATCTACCAGCTTCGAGAGCAGAACCTCTCGGCCTCTGGTGGGACACATGTATAATAAATTTTGTGTATGATATCTAAAGAAATTGTACTATATTAAAACGTTTAATCACTTTTGGGTAAATGCGGATATACTGCTGAACAGTTTTATATATATATTTTTTTATCTTCACAGTCATTCAATTTTATATAATGAGTGCTATATAAATATTTCCTTATTTCCATAAAATTTTGAAGTTAAGGATTATTATCATGACGCTTCATATACCATTACTCGTAGAAAAACAATGTTTATTTCTTGTATGTTTACCAAGTCATGCTATTTTATTAAATAATCCCTAGGGCGTTTACAAATTCTTACATCATCGTCTTTCCATACAAATATGAAAACAGAAAAAAGGTTTATATTAAGCAAGTTTCCAAACAACATGTTGTTTCATATTTTCGTGCTTTTTTTTCAACAGATCAGAAAGGAAAAAAACCTAATAAATAGTCTCTGTGTTATATTTTTGTAAACTAGCGAAAATGTGAAAGCTAATAGGGTAATTTAATATTATATTTCGTATTCGCGTAATTATAAGGAGTTATGTATTTTTTATATATGTCTCGTTTAATTAGTTACTTTATTCATTTCGCATGACCAGAGTTGGGCAAGTTTGTAATTTCAATTATCTGCAATGTAAATACAGTTTAATTGTCTGTGATTAATTATAGTTAAAATTACATGCCATAAAAATTCTTGCAGCACAGTAAGAGGAACCGCCCCCCCCCCCCCCCATCCATTTATTTGACAAAAATTCTGTTTTTGGATGTGTGTAAATATAATCAGTTACATGCAATTAACCTGTAATTACACTATGGATAATTGAGATTACAAATTTGCCGAACTCTGCTCCTGACAATGTACGTGTCATTGTTATTTATGAAAATGCATATCAATTTTTTAATCTAAAAAAAGGTTTACTTTTAATTTCTGTTTTAGTAAGCATATTTACGATATAGGGCAGGAAATTTGTTGTTGTTCGACGAATCACAACTGTTTTTTACTACTTATGAACTAATATATGTCCATCCGAAAATTAGAAGGGCAAAACGGGCTGAATACCTGTATTAAATAATAATTATTTAAATAAATTATTCTCGGATCAAATAAAGTAATGTTTCCTAAAAAACGCACTTAAATAACCCAATCATTCTTTGAAGTTCATCCTGAAAATTGTTTTCACCGAGGCTAGTGATATACAGAATGAGTGATTTTAATATTCAAATGAATTATTCGGCATGTGAAAAGCATAGTTGCAAACTTTTTTTTTATTATTTTTATTAAATTTCGACCAGAATTTTTGAAGAATTTTTTTTTTATTTGTATTAGAATTAATTTCAGAAAGCCATAAAAACATATAAATTCTTTATCTCTCCAAAATGTCTGACGATAATTAATTAAAAAATTACGAATGTTGGCGACTATGATTTTTTTTTTTACAAAATTTCTGGTGACATTTGATTACTAATATATACAAAGGTTGGAAACTATATTTTTGCACGTGCCCGAAAATAATTCATTTGAATAGTAAAATAATTCATCCTGCTTCTCTCATCGAAGTACTCAAACCCGGTGTTGCCAGTGGGCTCCTTATTTTATATTCTGATTTCTTGCATGGCACAACTTTTTTGAAATAGTAAATTTCGCCCTATTTAATGATATATAAATTAAGGCGAAAACAATGGGAATTTAACCATTTCAAAAAAGTGGTAACAGTCAAGAAATCTGAATTTAAAAAAAAATAGCCAACTGGCAACGCTGCTCAAACGCAGAGGACACGCGAGGCTAACGAAAAATACAGGCTACCGCGGTTCATCCCATGTGTCTTTTTTTACCTACCGATAGAGTGACGTGATGCTCTTTTCGCACACGTTGATTGATGCATTCGAGCATCACGTGACTCCAGCGGTCTGTAAAAATAGATACGTGGAATGCACCGCAGTAGCCTGTCTTTCTTGTTAGCCCCGAATGACACGGGTGTGACGTCATTACTAATCAAACGACTTCTCACTAGTGTTGGAATTCACCCCAGGAAATTTTGAATAGCAGTTTTCTTTTGTTTTATTCGTTGAAAAATCTATCATCTTATAAAACATTAATAACTATTTAAACTTACTGGTGAAAATTCAGAATCATAAATAAAAATTCACGTATAATCATAAATAAAAATTCAGCCGGGTGCAGGATGCCACAGTGTTGTCCTTGGCAGCGATCCTGCTCATCACTAACAGACGCATAAATAAAAATATTCAATTGAAATAAAGCAGGTACTTTAGTAAGTTTCATAATACTTTTCCTTGTACAAAAAAAAAAAAAAAAAAAAAAAAAAAAAAAGCATCCATATATTTTCTTGAATCTTCCTATAATAGAAAATATAGTTAATGTATTCTGGAAAGACGTGAATATAATCCGCGACATGTTAAATGGATATAGATGTAGCAAGAAAAATGTCGATATTCGAGTTAAAGCAACGTCTTTAGCTTTCTTTATTGAAAAAACGACGTGATTTATTCGAAGCAGAAATTTTCTCTAAGTTATGAAAGAAACAGTTTAATATTGAACGGAATACTTGAAATATGGATAGATCATCAAAATTGCTGACTTAAGGATTTTTGGGAATGAAAATTTGTCAAATTTTTGAAAAACGTTTTATTGCATTAAAACACTCTCTGTTTTTTTCCGCTTAAAATGACGCTAAAAAAGTCTCTATCTTTAAATAGAACAGGAAATATTTTATTTTTGTTTTGTTTTGTTTTGATTTGTTTTCAAAATCTGGCTTTAAAGCAATGATTGTCATGGAAACAACTTTTTGTGAAAATGCGTTTTTCTGCCTGATGGGTTTTTTCAACATTTCTCATATTTAATTTATTATAATTCAAAAACGGTTAACCCCCTTAATTCTCGCTCACGTGATATTCAAACGGGCTGTCTTTTATTCAGATTGCTTAGATTCCACAATTTTTATAAAACAGTGTAACTGGCTTTATAATGGTATAACCTCTCATTAACCCCCTGAGGACGAGCGACCGGTATTCGTGCCGCTTAAGGTGTTCAGAATCGGGGATTATTCTCACCAGTAAATTTTTATTCTAAATTTTGCCTTATTTAATACGAGCATTTTCCCGATTCTTTGGGGCAAAAATTTCTGTTTTAAAAAACCGGTGATTAAATATTAAAAATTCTGTAAAAGACGCTCGTACCGAAGGGGTTAAATAATGTTAATATTTCTTTTTCAAAAAATTGGTGCAAGTAAGGAATTTGAATTTTTAAACCATAATTTAATGCGACCGTTAAGGGGTTAAAGGTAAATTATTGAAAGTTGGAACATGTCTTTTCCAGTTGTTTTACTTTAATTTTGATTTAGCAAATTCGAAAAAAATATTTACTTAATAAAGGTGATTATTATAAAGAAATATTATATAAAGGTGATTTTTTAAAAATATGTTAGAGCTTTATTTCTAAATTTTAATTGAAACGTTTTCAATTTCTGTTTAAAGTAATATTTTTTAAAAAAGGTTGATTCCAAATAAAAACTGATATATTTATGTTTAATTAATTGAAAATGTTTTGAAATTTGAGAAATACAGGGCTCCCAAATTGTCCGCCAACTGAATACCAATATTATATTCAAAAAATTTTCTTTTTAGATTTTTCTTACAAACCGCTCCGGACTCACCTTTGAAAGTTAATTCTAGCGCAAACCAACCATAAAATATTCTGTTAAAATTTATTGGTATTCAGTTGGCAGACAATCTAGGAGCCCGGGAAATAATATCTCCAAGTTGTAACGATTTTTATACTACCCCACGTAAAAAAAAAAAAAAAAAAAAAAAAAAAAAGTTTTAATTTTTTAAAAAGATTTTGAGAGGTTTTGTAGTATGATTTTCTTTACAAATTATCTGGTTATTAATTTTAAAAAAGAAATATAACACTGGTACAAACTTTAAGGGTAAGTAGAGCACACAGTAACAATCTTTTATTGTATAGGAATGTATGGGACCAAGTGACGCATGAAGGTAAAAACACCAGGGGGGAAATTAGGCCCCTTTTTTTAATTTTCAAAATTTCACAAAATATCAGAAAATTTTTATGTTATCCTTTTCTTGACATTTCATAATTGCTTAATAATAAAATTCTTCTTTGAAAATTTGTGGTATGAAATAGAAATTTATGAATTGAAAATAGAAATAGAAATATAATTTTTTTGAAATAGAAATGGAGGTTGTGGTTGATTCCACTGGCGGTAGAGGGCAGTAAGGGACTGGTCGCCGTTCAATACCATGCATTCAAGTAGAAGAAATTACCATTTTTAATTGTGCTATCATTCGTCATGGAAGACTTTACATATGCCGAAAAAGCCAACATGCTATTCATGTAGGGTCGTGCAAATGGCAGCGCCAGAGCTGCCCTACGAATGTATCAGGAGCAGTTTCTTCTCAGAAGAATGCTTGATCATAGAATGTTTCAGCGCTTACACCGTCAGCTTTCTCCAACAGGTTCTTTCCACGTCACCAGACAGGAAACTGGGCGAGAAAGATCAGTACGCAGTGCAAGCCTGGAAAAAATTATTTTTAATTTTGTGAGTGAAAGGCCCGAATCAAGTACAACAGCTGTTGCACAGAATTTAGGTGTGAGTCATCCGAGCGTTTAGAGAGTGTTAACCCCTTGGGGACGAGCGATACGTATACGTGCCGCATGAAGCGCTCAAAATCCTCGTTTTTCCTCACCAGTAAAATCTTACTGTAAAATTTGCCTTCTTTAATCAGCGCATTTTCTCGATTCAAGAAGACACAAATTT
The DNA here is from genome assembly GCA_963932465.1 of Maratus speciosus. NCBI lineage: Eukaryota > Metazoa > Arthropoda > Arachnida > Araneae > Salticidae > Maratus > Maratus speciosus. The sequence goes on from OZ010794.1 coordinate 217,231,975, forward strand.
CTGTTTTTAAAAAACGGTGACAAAAGATTAAAAATTTCGTAAAAGGCTCCCGTCCCGAAGGGGTTAAATGAAAATCGATTTCAACCCTTCCGTTTTCAACATGTACAAACTTTGAAAAAGGAAGACTATCTTCTGCGGTTGAACTTTTGCCAGTGGGTTTTGCAGCAACATGTATTGCAGCCAGACTTTACTGCTTACATTCTATTCACAGATGAGGCAGTATTTACACGCGAGGGTGTATTTAATGCGCACAATTTCCATCTTTGGGTAACCAATAATTCACATGCAACGCGGCCACATGCTTATCAACAACAATTTTCTGTGAATTTGTGGGCAGGTATTGTTAATAATTATTTGATTGGTCCATACCTATTACCAAAGAGGCTGGATGGTCGCTGTTACCTTATTTTTTTGTTACAGGTTTTACTAGAACTGGTGCAAGATGTTCCGATCGCTATTTGTAACCGGATGTGGTTTCAACATGATGGAGCGCCCGCGCACTTGACCACTGAAGTGCGTAGTTACCTGAATGCCACATTTGGGACGCGATGGATTGGGCGTGGTGGACGAGTTTCTTGGCCGCCGCGATTTCCCGATTTATCGAGCCTTGATTTCTTTTTATGGGGGCATCTGAAGAGTCTTGTTTATGAGACTCCAGTTGACTCAGACGAAAATCTAGTACCTCGCATATCCGAAGTTGCTGCACGTGTGCGGGAAATGCCTGACATCTTTGGAAGTGTATGCCAATCGTTCCACCTACGCTGCCAAGCATGTATTACAGTTGTTGGGCGCAATTTTGAACACTTATTGTAATATTATTGTATGCATTATTATTTACTTGTAAACCACATTGTAAATAAACATTTTATCTTTTTAATTCATGTATTTCGTTTGATAACTTTTCCAGTTTTGCGCTTTTTTTTTATTCAAAAATTTCGATTTCATACCAAAAATTTTCAAAGAAGAATTTTATTGTTATGTAATTGTAAAATGTCAGGAAAAGAATAGCATAAAATTTTTCTGGTATGAATGAGAAATTTTTAAAATTAAAAAAAGGGCCTAATTGCCCCCTGGTGTTTTTACCTTAATGCGTCTCTTTGTCCCATACATTCCTATACAATAAATGATTGTTACTGTGTGCTCTACCTAACCTTAATGTTTGTACCATGAGTTTAGAAACACCCTGTATATATATACAGTAGCACTCAAAAGTATTTTGACAACCTTATATTCTCTCTTATTTTATTTAATATAAAAATGTAAAAGAAAATATTTTCCCTGTAATTGAGAACACTATGACTGCAGTTATTTAAATGTATCAAGTTTCAACGTGTTTGTTTACAATCGGCGCCACCGAAGAAATGTGACTCATCCTTAGCTCAAAAGTATTTTGACAATTAGTTTGCATTTAATAGTTGAAGGTGTCAGTGGCGCTATAGCTTCGATCAGTGTTTATATTAATTTATTGTGATTATTTTTAACGATCAGGAATGCCGAAAAGTGAAAAAAAATATTGAAGTGTTTCTAGAAAACCCGCTGTAAATGATTGACACCGGAATTTAAAAACAAACTTATTTTTAAATATGAAAAAAGCTATATTTCACTCACACAATAAACCGAATTTTTTGAACCGAAATTCCGGTGTCGGTCATTAATTTCAACACTTCAGCAGTAGCATAGCTTTGCACCTGAAAGGGTTATGCCATTTTACAAATGCAACTCTAGCCTTCCTATTCTTAGTAGATTAGAAACGTATTTTTGCTGGTCTTCTGCCATGTAAACCATAGAGGTTTAGGCGTCGTTTGACAGATGAAGCGTTTATGTCAATGCCGTAATTTTCTTTCAATTCATTTTTTATGATTACAGCGGATATCAACAATCACTTGTAGATATCATTTTTATAATACAGTCAACATTGCAAGTTTTTTTTTTTCTGATGGCCACTTTGAGGCTTATTTTCGATATATTTCTGTTTATTAAAAACTTTATTCCATGTAATAACAAGTTGCCGAGAAACGTTAAAAGAACGTGCTAATTCTGCTTGCAGTCTACCTGTCTTAAGTGCATTTACAGCGGCTTTTCTAGAATCACTTCAACATTTTTTACATTTCGGCCTTTAAAAATAATCACAATAAGTCAATATAAACACTAATCGAAGCTATAGCGCCACTGACACCTTCAACAATTAAATGCAAACTAATTGTCAAAATACTTTTGAGCTAAGGAGGAGTCATATTTCTTCGGTGGCGCCGAATTTAAACAAACAAATTGAAACTTGATACATTTGAATAACTGCAGCCATAGTGTTCTTAATTATAGGGAATATATTTTCTTTTACATTTTTATATTAAATAAAATAAGAGAGAATATAAGGTTGTCAAAATACTTTTGAGCGCTACTGTATATTAGTGTCATTGAAATTCTCTTGTTATGTATGTCTTCAAATTTAATTGTTTCTTTATATTAATATTGTTCATTATTAAGGATCTTTTACTGATTAATTTTTTATTTTATTTAATTTACCTGCCATAGTAAATTTATGCTTTTTTTTGGTGTGTAGTCGATCGGGTACATAAAGAATCTAATTTTTAGCTTATGCTGGATTCTTTTACAGAAATCGACTATGCTTTTGCTTATGTTGGTGCTTCATGTACCCTTGATGAAGTGAAATGCTATATTAGCTTCCGGCTCCATCCTTCCATTTGATCTATTTTTTGTTTACAATATGTCTTTTAAGTGTTCAACATTATTTAGCTGGGTTTTTGTTTCATATGTCTTTAATAGATTTTTTTTTTTTTTAATTCAAAATTTGGTGGGTTTTCATATGTTAATATTGATTAATCGTATGCATATTGCTAGTCAATTGGTGGATTTTGCTTATTTAGTATTACTTGTAATGGGTTCCATCTGTATTTTGTATAATGTTAAAGTTATAATTTGGTACTAAATTTATTAATTTGTTGAATTATTTTTTGTACTTGGAAATAAATGATGATTTGTAATTATATTATGGCTACAATTTATTTGTTATCACTAGGCAATTGGGAAATGAAGATTCTGACATAATTGTATCAACATCATTTTTTTCCCTTCCTGTTCATTTTATTAATTATTTTTTTTTATATTTAAAAGTATTTCTTATAGTTCATATTTTTATTATATATAATTTTTTATACATAAATTATTTAGTTTTATAGCATATTGCTATATTATATTATTATGGTTTTGAAATTATTTAAATTTTCCGTATAGATTAATTGGGTATGGTAGTAGAATAAATTGTAATAATTCTATTAACATTTGTATTTATTTAAAAATTATATGAATAATGAAATATAATATGGTATTTTTATATTAGGATTTGTTGGGATATAGCAGTTGGTATATTATGAATGAATTAACTTATAATAGCATAATCTTATGGGAATTTGTTCATTTTAGTTTCAAGTTAATATCATAGATGGCAGCACTAACATTTAAATTGAATTCTGTCTGATGCTTCGTATAGAGTAATAATATCAATTTTTAACACATGGTGGAGCTTAATGTTGGCTGTTTGCGATTTTGTAAACTTATAGTTTTGGTATTTTTTACTTTAGTTAGAAAATTACAAAAAAAAAAAAAAATTAAAAGTGTTAAGAGTAATTTACTTAATGTGTAATTATTTTCTATTTATATTATTTTAATTGCATTTATCACGGTATTTCAAAATATATTAACTGTATACATTAGGTTTTAAAATCTGTGTTAACTTAACTGAAAAAATAACCTTAAATTTATCTAGATTTTGGATACCATGTACTGATGTGTATTTGGATAAAATGACTGGGAATTTATTAGGTATTTTGTGTAATATTACTATTTTTCCTTGCTATAAATTAATTATTTTAAAGGTTGTATTGCTTTTTCGATTTCATAGCATTTAATTTTATTCTGTTTTCAGCTTGAAACTATTCTCTTGGTTATATTGGTCGTTTGAGTACAGGAGAAAAAAAAATTGCAGCCTTTAGCTTTTTTCTCACAGGAAACGACTGGTTTTGCTTATATAATTAAATTCTGTACTCTTGCTAATATAATTCAATACATAAGCTTTTCAATTACTTTTATCGAAATCCATATTCTTCTTTTTTTCTTCACTATTAATTATTGTTATATAGTACAAGGGACTTTATTTTATACATAGCAGCTTATTTATTATGTTTTTGGTATCCATTCAGCGTGTTGGGGACACTGTATTGTTGTAAATTCATTCATACTAACACAAATATTGAAGGTGGTCAGTAATTTTTAATTAATGGTTATATATATGTCTATATATGTTACGTGCCCGGACCCCCTGAAATGAATAAAATTTGCATTTCGAAATTTATTTTAAAATTGTCGCTGCCAATTTTATGCTGGCTTTTCTGCATTTCTAAAATATTTAGTTATTCATTTTATTACCTTTTTATTATATAAACACAGAATACCTTCATTTGTATATATTTATTAGAGAAGTAAAAAGTTGTCGTAACAGAATTGGTTTCTACATACATTAAAAAGATTTTTATATCTTTAAAATTTCACATTTTTGTAATGAATATATGTTAGTGATGAGTGTGAAGAATGATTTAGATATTCCAATGAATTCTTTGGAATGAATGAATTCAAATGAATTCAATGAATTCAAATGAATTCAATGAATTCAAAAGCATAGTTGCCAACCTTCGCATGCTTTTTAATCGAAAAATGTATTTAAAAAAAAGAAAGAAAATAGAAAGAAAAACCAAAATATATGTTATAGAAAAAATAAATTAAAGAAAATTCCATATATATATATATATATATATTTTTTTTTTTTTTTTTTTGCTAAAATATGATGCAATTTATACATGTCGTGTAATTATTATTATTACTAAGCTAAACTTAGTTTGAGAAATATTTTATTTTTAAAAATTTCTTTTTGATGAGTTAATGACAGCATGGCAAAATAAAACTGTTATATAAAATGCAACTATAGAAATTGCTTCTTCTGTGTTTCTGTAAAGATAAAAATAGAAATATATTTTTGCAAAGGTCATTTAAAAATAGTTTGACTAAAGTGACAAATTTTATAAGAAAATTGAATCTATCAATCGAATATATATATATTATTTTTATTCAACATATTTCGGGGGATATTTTCTTCAAAAACATTTTCTTTTTCACCTTATCTCCGCCTGGGATTTTCCTACCTTACTGGAAAATGTACTCGAATATACTCGAAAATATCTTTCGCGACATGTTAAATAGATTATATATTGGACGAATAATGTAGATATTTAGGCTAAAGCAGCGTCTTTGGCGTAGAAGCTGATGCTATGCAGGGCGAATTCGCTTTATTGAGTTAATGAGAACCAGAGAAAAGAAAATAAGTATTTAAAAGGTAAGTAAAAAATGCCTTTTTATACTTTGCATAATTTTTTTATGTAGGTTTTTGCGTGTCAATTAAAAAATTGTTTCACAAAAAGAAAAATTAAAAAAGTAAAAATGAATTTATCAGTAAAAGAATTTTTTTTTAATTCAATATATTTCTTAACCCTTTCTGGGGCAAGTAATTGCGTTTCTGTACTATTGAATTCACACAGGAATTTTTTAAAAAAAATGTTTTATAAGAAGAAAATACAATTTTTGAAACTTTTTTTCACGAAAGATATAAAATTAAAATTTAATTAAAAGTTTCTGGTGCAAAGCTTAATTAAGCTTCTATCGGATATAATATATCTCACCGCCCCTCAAGCGGTTAAGACAAATTCGTTAATATGTTTCAATATGCAGGTGTGCTTCCTTGAATATTCATTTATTGGAAAATACACACCTAATTCATTCTGAAAAAACATATATTATATATACTCACGTATAAGTCAAGGAATTTCTGTCAGTTTTCGGAAAGCAAATTGGGGGGAGGGGGGATAGACTTATACGCGAGTCAATTAAAAAAGAAAAAAAAATGCTATTACTGCAAAATTCTGGATTTTTATGTGCATGAATAATACAATAGTATATCTATACTAGGGTGCCCTGCCCTCTGCAAGCTACGCTCGCCAACCCCCCGTTCAGACACCACAGAATCTAAAAACACGCTAATCTGATCGGTTTTTAAAATGTTAGAGAAAATTGAATTATACTGAAAAAAGCTGTGCAGATCTCCATGTAAACGGGTTTCCATTCAATTCCCTTTGATTGCAAAAATTTAAGGCCGAATCAGTTGCTGTTAAGACATCCAATGGTTGTTTTCGTGTTTGGTTAAAGAGGATCCGTTAAGCATTTGAAAAGAAGCTAAAATAAAATGAATTAAGTGTACAGAGTCTTTTTCTCCCGGTATTTTAAAACAATTTCTATAACAATAGCCTAAGTCATGTGACTATCATCAATAGTTTTCTGCGAACCACTTCGCTTTTTATATTCCAGGTGCCATTTTGGTACATTAATGTTAGCCAGGTACAGGTGATATGTCGCCAAATATTATTCTATTGCCATCATTTCATCTATATTATAATAGTCCAAGTCATGTAACTGCTATAAATAAATATGCTCTGATCCCTTCGCTTTTCATATGAAATTTTGGCCCAGATATCATATACGGCCCCATATTGGAGCGAATTTTTTCCGACGCTAATTTGGGGAAAACATCAACAGCATAAACAACAACATCCGGCTTAACAAATCAAGCAAAATAACGATACTATGGCGCCAGTTAAGTACCCGTTGCGTATATGACATTGGCGTCAGAAAAAAATAGCGCCAATATGGGACCCCCATCTGTGCCGAAAATTTTCCATTTTGATTAAAAAATCAATTTTTTTTCGAATAAAACTACATAAAAGTTTCCATGGTCGCAAAAATTCTTGGTACTGTTACGCTAGCCGGGTGCAAATCTCGCCAATAGCTATTTTTCAACTCGCCAGTTAGCATATTTTTTTATTTTTCGAGTGGTAAATTAAAACATTGCTTTGAAGTTGAAATTAAATGTCATGGTTTGTTACATCATTTACTATTTGGCCAGATGTCATATATGCACCGGGTTTTGCGTGATTTTTTTTTTTTTACGAAAATTTGGCGAAAACCTCGTTTTCGAATACCAGTTACATATGTATTTTTGGTACTACTTAGTTATCCCGTCGACCAAAAATCTATCACCAAACTATAAGTTTTAATGCCAATAATGGTTGATCGTAAATGTCACATTCATTTGACTTTAAGCAAGTTATACGTCTTTACGTCATCAAGTGATTTTTATTTCGACGTTTTATTTGTATGCTTATTAATGATATACTAATTTATTTGTTCTTTCGTTATTTAAAATAAAAATTATGTCAATTTGTATAATTTGGCAAGTGGTTTGGCGATTTATATAATTTGGCGAAATGGGTCGACGGAATAACTAAGTAGAACCGTATTTTTTAATTATTTTCTATTATTTTTAAAAGGAAATAACCAAAAAAATATTTAACTATAGAACAAAACAATTTATGTAATTTAAAAAAGAAAATAAATTAAATAAACATTTATTATTAAATAAACAATAATAGCCGGGTTACCATGCCATCCAAAGTAATGCCATTTTGGCACAAATTAGGTACCCCGATGCGTATATAACATCTGTGCCTAATATTTTTCTTTTCGTTTCGTTGAAAAAAAAGAAAGAAGTGAAAGCCATTTAGTTTAAATGTTTCAGTTTGTATTAAATAAAATGATAATGAAATACAAATTGAATTATGAATAAAAGTAACATGATAATTTCTTAGCATACATTTAAGGGAGGCCAAACTCGTCGCCAAATTAGTTTAAAATAGTAACCTTTTTTTTAAATCTGAAAAAAAAATACATCTGTTATGATTAAAATTTGAGTTGCCATCATTAGAGAAATGTATATAAGATTAGAAAAAAAAAATAATATTTCGAAAACTAATTCGAATTTAAAAATTCTAATACCAGTTTTGAGTTCTGCAAATCAATACGGATTTTTGGTGTTAATTTCGTCGCAAAGTATTCCGTATTTTAGGAGAAATCACCGTGAAACATAATCAGTTGTTTAATCAGTCGTTTCATAGACTCGTTACATAAATTCGTTTCATAATATCCGTTTCATTAGGATTTTATATATATAGGGTACATATATAAAAGCCGTTCTCTGTGTGTATGTCCTTTATACAAATCTTCAATTTTTGGCGGATTTGCACGAAAATTCATGTACATACGTTTTAGACCGTGGAAAAGGTTACTGTCTACTTTAAAAAACCACCAGACCAATATTTATCCATTTTTTCTACCATCTTCCATAATTTAAGATTGTAGAAATATATCTTTTAAAAATTTCTAACTAAATCGTTTCTTTCCTGTTACCATACCTTAAAAAATGACACAAAAATGTGAAAAAATTAACGATAATGCGTGTAATTTTCTTTTAATTGCCAATAAAAAATCAGATTTTCTTGCTATATTTTTACATTTTTGAAATTGACGTCGTTCTAAACAGAAAGTGCAATTTTTTATGTATAAAATAAAAACTGTAACTATAAGAGCGTTAAAATAACGTAGCACCTTAATTTGAATATTTTTTTTTTTAAGATTAAAACATCTCCTTTAATACAGAAAGTCAAATTTCACGTAAACAATTTAGGAAAAGAAATTAAAGGCTAGATATGACGTCACATGCTATCAAATCTTTTCAACGTGTAGTCAAACTCACTGTAAAATGAATGGTTCTTATATTTTGTTCACTACAACGATTGTATATTACAGCCATATCTTATAGCTATGCGTTATAGCTAAGTGTTGCATTGATTTAGATGCAGTAGTTACATTTTCTGTGATTTATAGTAAAAAGAGAGAAGTTATTTCACTTTCAAAAAAAAAAAAAAAAATTCTTGACTGATGTCACGATTTAAAATTTATGGAAAATGACGTCATTTCATCTAATCATTGTAGATTTAATTTCTATTAATGGAATATTTAAGTTTACGTTTAAGAGTCATGTTTTATTTAGAGTGGAAACCCTCTTGATCTAATACTTTATTTAAAGCTTATAATTACACGTAAAGTGAAGGTTTTAGTTTTAAGCAAATAAAATTTCATATATTCCAATTAAAATTTCAGTAACTGCTACCTCATATGGATGCATTTATTGTATTTTTCTCTGTATTGTGAGAAATCGTATACTTCTGTTAAGCGTGACAAAGAAAACATAAATTTTAATTTTAAAAGTTAAAAAAAATACCACAATGTGTCAAAAGAACATCCTTTTTCGGAATTTAAATTTCGCGAGTTCCAAAATTAAAACTAAAAATGTGAGATTTTCCATTAAGTTAAGGCTGTTCATAAAGTTAAGGCTGACCTCAAATTCAAAGGAGAAACTGTGTGACATATTTTTAAATTTATTTTTGTTCGGAAACTCATGGAAGCCAGGAGTTCTTACTTAAAAACTTTGTAATCGAAATATAGTTTCAGTTTTTTTTTGGTTAAGGTATAAGATCTTTCAGTTGGTGTTTTGAACTGAATTTCAGACTGAACACCACGATAAAGGATAAAAACCGCTCGTCACGTGACTAAAATTGCTCTTAACTCGATAAGTAATTTATTTATTAAAAAATGGAAAACTCATTTCAATTCCAAATCTCTTTAATAGCCAAGCCTACAAAGTTTAAGCCTTTGCGTTTAATGAGTCGGAAATGTGTCAGAAACTTTCGCGTTGTTCAGCAGGGATCTGGAGAACCAGCTTAAACATTATTCCAGTATTTTGTAATCGAGTTGCATGCCAGATATTCGCTTGAAACATGTCATTCTATATTGTTTTAACCCCTTAACGCTCGAATTAAATTACGGTTTAAAAATTGAAATTGCTTATTGGCACCACTTTTATAAAAAAGAAATATTCACCTTATTTAATGACAGGTAAAACGATACTAAAATATAGCCAATTTCACAAATTTACAGAACTGGTGGGAATCAAACAATCTGAGTAAAAGACACAGCCCGTGAATACGACGGGAGCGAGAATTAAGGGGTTAAACAAAAGTGTATGCCATAATAGGTGTGGAGCACACCGTTGCCATCGAAATACTCAAGGCCTGAGGACACGAGTTGTGACGTCATCACTAATCGACCGAATTCTCACAACTGTTGGAATTCTCACCGGAAAATTTTGAATAGCAATTTTCTTTTATTTTATTTATGGAATATGTATCATCTTATAAAACAATACTAACTATTTAAACTTACTGATGAGAATTTGGAATCCCTCAATAACAAATCAGCCAGATGAGGCAACACTGTGACATTCCGCATCTAGCTGAATTTTTATTTAGGGATTTCGAATTCTCAGTAAGTTTAAATAGTTGGTATTGTTTTATAAGATGATAGATATTCCACAAATAAAAGAAAAGAAAATTGCTATTCAAAAATTTCCAGTGTGAGATCCAACACTAGTGAGGAGTCGGTCCATTAGTGATGACGTCACAATTCGTGTCCTCAGGCCTTGAGTATTTCGATGGCAACGAGCACACTCATTAAAATACGAATACGCTAACTAGCGCAGAGCCCGATTACTGAAGACTAACCCGTCAGTACTTAAAAAGATAATAATAGTTCTGCATTTTTCATTCAGGTAACAAGACTAATCTTTCATAATTGGGTTCACGTGTTTATATAACTTCCCCCTTTAATTCTATGACTAAGCAACGGAAAAATATATGTTACGCACTAAAATCTTCCCTGAAAAACTAATAGTGCAAGTCGCATCGAAATCCATTCTGAAGAATTCGAGTTATATGCACCCGGAACGAAATTCCCATTTGCATTTTATATACTTATTAGATTATTTTGAGTAGTTTGATTTCATATCTGTTAAATTTGTGTTATATTTAATTTTATTTTTGGCGTTTTATTTTCGTTTGCCAATTTGGTTATTGAAACGAAAACGTCGACAAAATTACACGAAAACAAACAAATTTTGAATTATTTACAATGTTTTTGAACAATTGAGTTAATATTTTGTAAATGGGTTACAAGCATATTTAAATAACATTCATGCTTGAAAATTACTTTAAAATCCATAAAAAATCTGTAAATTGAGATAAACATTACAAACAAATATTACTGAAAGTACTGTTGTTTTCTATAACACGGTGGAACAATCGAATGTGCGATATTTAGAGGTTAAATTGCAGTAAAAGGGAAATTTATTGTTGTGTTAGGTTGTTGCCACCGAAAATATAATACCAGCGTTACTCATATACATGTCTTTTCTTTAAACTATTGCATTAAGAGTAAACAGGTTCATCTTTCGTAATCGGGTTGCACGCACCTTTAAAAATATCCATGCTTGAAATTTACTTTAAAATACAATGAAATCAGAAAATTGAGATACAATTTCCAAACAAATTTCATTTGAAAGAATTTTTTTCAATTCGACATCGTAAAAAATGAAATTGTGTGATGTTTAGAAGTCCGTAAAGGCACAATTTATGGGGCACAATTTATGGGGCACAAATTATGTGCACTGACATAGTGTTTTTACTTTATAATGTAGATGTATACTATACAAACGAGAATTTCACTAAATGCTGTGCGATTTCGTGGATTTGTTTTTTTCGTATTGTCAGAAAAATCACATATTTTTCTCTTGCACATACGAAAGAAAACGCGTATTCTATTATTAAAGCTCAGGTATTTTATTATGGTTGCGAGCCAATAACGTCATGTTTTCTGATTGTCTTTTTAACGATTTATGCATGGGAATTCACAAATTCCAGTTATTATGAATGCCGTATGATTTCGTCATAATTTATTGTACCTGGAGTGCCCCTTATAATTGACACGGACGAAGCCGGGTAGTTCTGGTAGAAAAATATAAAAATAATAATAATGTATCATTAAAAAAGTTTTTCAATGATTTGTTTTTCTTTACTTACTACTCTTTCGCATTATCAAGTGAAATCTTTGGTTTAATTTTGTGCAAAATGGAAGTAAAAAGTTAGGTGTCGACTTATACGTTGGTTTTTGATTTTTACTATTTTTTGTACTGTAACTTAACCCCTTGAGGGGCGGTGGGATAAAATATATCCCACCTAATTTAAACAAGATTCGCACCAGAAAATATTTACTAAATTTTATATTTTTAACATTGGAGGATAATCGTTAAAAAATTGCTTTGCCTTATTTAAAGATAAAAGTTTTCGATTATTACGGTGAGAATTCAATATTTAGAGCCATTTTTTCTTGCCCCTCAAGGGGTTAAGGTTCATTTATGTATTTAGTTTTCTTAATTTTTTTTAATGTAATTTCTTACACTTTTATCCCCTTGAGGGCCACCGGTATATATTATATACCACCTACGATTAATGAAGTTTTACACCAGAAAAATGTTATTAAATTTTACTTTTCTAACTTTGGTGGAAAAACGCCGTAAAATTGCTTTTACTTATTTTGAAATAGAATTTTTCAAAGATTTCGGTGGGAATTCACCATTTCACAAATGTAATTAATTGCCCCTCAAGGGGTTAACACATTGTTGACGGGCACTTTTTATCAAATCGGAAATTTTAAACAGTAAAAGCTCCTTCCTGTTCTGAAAGTCTTTTGTAAATTGGTATTCTAGATAGGTTTCCCAATTTTATGCATCGGTAAACATCTTTCAATGTACGAATTTAATATAAAATGTCTTACAATCTAAAAACATATCAAAAACATGATATAAATGCATTTTCTGTAAGGTAGAAGCCACGCCCCCAGTCAATGTCTCTTGAATGAAAATGAGAATTCTCGTTTTCCGTTGAAAAAAATAAAAAGAGGAAATATCTCCATCTGTCAAGGTCGTATCAGAAATCTAAATATCACATCTTTAATAATATCTGTAATCGTGCTCGAATTCAAATCGTAAATAACACATCAGAGGTATTTTAATATGATTAATTATGAGGAGAATGAATAAACATAATACTGGTGTCGAAAACGAAAGTCATAAAATCGTAGCGCCGAAACATTTTCCTTTTTAACTAAAGATTTAATTGAGGTAGAAATACTATTTACAATTATATTACATATTTACACAAACTCAAAATCATATTGCATGGAGACACAATTCTCCACGTTCATATTTCAATTATTTGACGATCTTACGTCCCATCTTTATATAATAACAAATCATTCCATTCTTAAAACAACGTTCGTCGCATTCTATTTCGTTCTGTTTACAAAAAATAAGGCATTCTGGGAGTGTTCTATTAATTGAAGTAGAAGTAGAAATTGCATTGCGCGTTGCGCTAATCTAACTGCAATTCTTTTTTCTACACAGTCGTGAGTGTGTTAATATTTTTCTTTTTAAATTTAGTTAATTCTTAACATGGAACTATAAATAAAGAGGAACTGAGATAGCCTTAAAAAAATTGAATCTTCAACTGTAACCGCTTTATCAGAGGTTGATTACCGACAGGTCAAACTTTCACCAGTAAATTTAAATATAAATTTTTATCTTATTTACATGCCTTTTTAATGCAAAATTTAGGTAAAAAATAATGGCAAAAACGGATATTCATTTTTACTGGTGGCACTTACTTCGGCGGTTGTCAAGTCCTGGTTTTTCCGCCACATTGTGACAACCTAGACACTTTCTGTCAGTGTTTAATTAAAAATATTATAAAACAAGGTCAAACTGTCACCAGATAAAAATAGAACGTTATCATATTTGCTCAAGAAATTTTTCATGAAAAAGCCCGCCAAAATGAGGCAACTTTTTTATGCAAAATTTGCAGGTGGAAGTTTCCTTCGGCGGTTATCAGAAAGTGTTTATCCGATGCCAAAAAGTCACCTTCCATAATGTGATAATATCCTCAGTTACTTCACTCGCAACTGGTAGAGAATACATTATATGTCTTATCTTCTCTATTCATAACTCAATTATCCTTAAGTATTTTTATACTACAGTTAACCCCTTGAGGGGCAAAGAATTACGTTTGCGTAATGCTGAATTCCCACCGGAATCTTTGAAAAATTCTATTTCAAAATAAGTAAAAGCAATTTTACGGCTTTTTTCCATCAAAGTTAGAAAAGTAAAATTTAACAAAATTTTTCTGGTGTAAAACTTTATTAATTGTATGTGGTATATAATATATACCGGTGCCCCTCAAGGGGTTAAATCCAACTTTAAATGGCTCCTTAATCCCTCCGCAAGTGACTTATTTATCTTCTTCATGAACAGTTACATCGCCACTAGGAAGTCCTTGAAAAATATATTGTATCGTTGCAAACTTTACAGTGTTCGTACGGATCCCGTTATCGAAATATCAGTATATATATATATATATATATATATATATAAACAAGTAACATAAAAATTTTGTTTTTAAAGTCAGTTCCTACTTAGGTCATCAAAGAAAAATTTAATATAATCACTTAAGCTAATATTAGTTTTTGTTGCATTAAACTATCTCAATTTGTTGATTTTCTATAAGCAAGTAGGTTCAAAATGGAAGTCTATGTGAATTTGGCGAAATATTACAGATATAGCCAAGTTGGCGTCACTTTTGGTGACTCATTTTGGTCTCCAAATTTTTCGACAAACGTGGAGGTATTAGGTGACAGAACAGGGTTCTCCCTATGGTAACCCCACTTATAGATATGAAGATTCATTTAAATGCTGTTCAATAACCAATGGCCGCCATTTTTTCTCCCATATAATGCTAAAATTAATTAATTAAAATTTAATTGATGAATTAATATTTGAAAAATCTGTATTAACATCAGTTGTCATCCAGCACAAGTTAAAAAAAATTATTTTAACTTGATAGGACGAATAAAAAGAATTTTATTAACGATTGAAAATTTGAACAAGTTTTAGAAATATAGGGAAAGTGTGAACTAATAGTAGGAACTGAAATAAATCTTATTCAATCGCGCGAAATTTCGCCTTATTTAATCAGCTATTTTCTATAAGAAAATGCTGGTACAGAAGAATTTCTTTGTCTGGAAATTCCATGACCAGTACGAATCCTGCTTTAGTATTATACAAAACAATGCATAATAAATACCAAAACAATGCTGATAATTTGCATAAAATTCTCTTGTATACACCAATTTGGAATTTCCGAGGAGTCTGATTGGTACATCTACTTTAGTTTGGAAATTTTCTATTTAATATTTAAACAGAATAATTCGTAATTCGTGTATTCAATAGCTGGTTCTGTAATACGTTTCTGATATTAAATAAGATGAAAAAGTAATTTAAATCTAGAGCTACGATTGGGGGGGGGGGGGGGCATTTTGACATATGCCTAGTGAATAGCTGTCGATTGAAACCATACTTTTTTTCATAAGTTAATCGAGATTGGAACAGAGTTACATTTGGCTAACAGGTTGCCTCATTCTACTGTTGCAGAGATACCAGGTTCCAACAACCTGTTATTTTTTTGTAACGTATAACTAATCGTTCTGATTGTTGACAACGGATAAGGCAAAGGAGGGAAATAAACGAAATGTTTCATGTAATCACATTCTATAACACGTTCCTCGCCGCGTCACCCATACCTGGGCGATCTGTATGCTTCCGCTGGGGCCCCGCGCCCAAATCTAGGTGGTGTCTTGTTCAAGTAAATAGGATTTTGAGATGGATTTTTAAAAGAAATTTAATGGAATAAGCACTAAAATGTAAATATAGGAAATACAACATAAAAATACTAAAAATATACACATTATACTATACTTTTTATTAATTTATATTTAAAATAACGTATTACATTATACTATGTCGACAATTAACCTCGATATCGAGTGCCACAGTTGACTATTTTTATATTCTATTCGCACCGCTTTTTAAAAATATATACATTTTGTAGTATATTTCTCTTGTAAAAGTTGTTAAAGCGTACATAAATATATTTTTTTTTCGGGAAAAAGAGATGCGTAACAGAATTAAAAAATTAAATAAATTTAAAAATACTCGCCTGTGGCAGACTTGACTCTGTTTTCGTCAGTGTTGCCAGATGAATACGAAAATTTTATTTTGAATACCACTAATTTCACAGAGAGATAGTCGTCTTATTTATTTACAAAAATTTTGAGATTAAAGCAAGGGAATAATACCGTACGAAAATAGAGATATTCAAAATAAAATTTTAGTATTCGTCCGGCAACACTGGTTTACGTTCTGGTGCTCCTGCAATTGGATTTGGGCCCGGAAATAATCTCAGCCGAAACAAGCTGGGCGACGAATGGTTAATCCGTTTATGTACAGTGTCTTTGGACACATATATATGGACATATTTTGTTCAGACAGAGATAACTCCGTGTTCTCCGATCCGTCTAAACAGTCAGCATACGCGGTCGTTCACTTCTTGATTTCCGATTACAGTTATCATTTCTAGAGAGTACTTGATATATACCCTCCTCAGTTCTGAAGCTAAAATAATAATACAAATGCTTGTTCATTTTTTTTCCGAACAAAATGACATCGTAAATGACAGAAAAAAAATATAATTTCTGAAATTGACCCTTTAGGCGCTTAGTAATTTAGGTTAAAAAATGTGGATCTAAAACTACAAAGCGCCCTTAAAAACATCAATTTAATAACCATTAAAGAAACCACAAATTTAAGAGCTTTAAACAAATAAATGATCTAAAAATCCTCAAAATTAGTTATTGAAAAATATTTAAGTTAAATATTTATGTAAATTTCTCACTTTCTTGATCACATTATCTTTTCGGCCTTTTTAGGCATTTTGCAAACTCAGACGAAAATAACATTTATTTTATGTTGGAATCAGCTTAGATGCTGACATTTATTCGTTTGCTTTGAACAACAAAAAAAAACAAAACATTCAGCTATTAAGGAGTGATGTGAAAATGCAAAAAAAAAAAAAAAAAAAAAAAAAAAAAAAAAAAACGGACATTTTAGTTTTTACAATTAAAAGAACAGAGGTCCACGTATGGGAACCCAGGGACCGAAGAGGTTAACTCGCTTTGATCAATTTAAAAGTTTTACGCCTACCTCATTTACAGTCCATATTTCGCTCATCAGTTCCATTCCTAAAATACAAAACTTCATATCGAAAAACGGTATTTTACGGTGAGGGGGAATTTCATATTGTAACCCCCAAACAAATTTAGAGTAAACCATTTTTAACCCTTTCCGGCGCGGTGCCCTTAAAAAAGGACACCTAATTTTAATTCCAAAACTGACAAACGGCACCAAGAATATTTAAATAAAATTTTCCTATTATAATGTACATGAAAATAAGCAAGTTCGTATTTTCTAATAAATTCGTTTATAAATTGCAGTATCAGTCCATTATTTCATCAGTTTATAAACAGAATTACTACCCTCCGGTAAGGGTTAAAGCAAGCATTCATATCCATTTTCTAAGGCATTGAACTTAGTTATGTAAAACAGAATATGTAATTTGTCTATGTATGTAATGTGTGTTTAGAATTTAAGATTATTACAACCAAAATAAAGCATTCTGTTCGCTCTCTTAAAAATATATTTTTTTTTATTCTGACGTTGTTTGACCTATTAACGTATTAATTAATCTAGCGAAGAATCAGAAAAGACGAGAAAATACAACATAACAAAATTAAGTAAATAATGTATAATTTCTTTAGATGCTTAATCTAAAACTCATTTTCTATGGTCTATTTTTTCCCCTCAAAGTGATAAAAATGTTTTCTTGTAAATGCATGGCATTTTCCTTATTTATAGGTCTGCTTTTATATGTCATTGAAGATAAGGGTCAACATTGGTTTTCTCAAAGTCAACATTTTGTCTTTAATGCTTAGTTCTATTTACAACTGTTAAAGTTTACAAAATGTCTGCTTACGTCAATAGAGAAATGCAATAAAATTTGTCGAAGTAGAAAAAGACACAGATAACGTAAATATAAAAGGTCGATTAAAATTTCTTTTTGCGTAATTTTAAGTACTTATTGAAATAACGTTTTTTGCAATGTGAAGGCGTATCATATAAAAAGTAGTTGAAACTTCAGATGACTAAACACAGGGCTCGCACCGTTCCTAAAATTTTCGCACTTGGCTACCACTAAATTAAAACGGTAATATTTGCTGAATAATTCTGTTATAGATATTAAAGGGAATCTGCCATGAAGAATTCTTATTTAAAATACTGGTAGCAAAGTGCGAAAATTTTAGGAACGGTGCGAGCCCTGTAAACATCTTTGAAAAATAGTCACTCTGATAGGAAAACTCCATAATTAAATCATTCGCAATATGTTATGATATTTGCTATACAGAGCAAAATTAATGCAAAGGTAAACTTTGACATTTCAAGCACCGAAGTTGTTTCTTTTAACACTTTCCGGCACAGAAAAATTATTTTTGTAAAATGACTGACTGACATCAGAATTCGCAATTTAACTTTCTACGTATTAAAATCTTTATGTTTAAACTTTCATTATAAAAGCAAAATTTTATTAAAATAATTTTGGTGTCTCTTGTAATTTTCGAATTAAATTTAGGTGGTCTGGTAGTGGGATCACTGCGACGGAAGGGGTTAAGACAGACTAAATAAACTTTTGACAACATCTATTTCCTTATGAACATTTGATTATCGCCGGGACAAACTTCCATCAGTAAATTTGAAAAGAAATTTTCTCGCAGAATTTCAGTCATGATTATGCCAAATTCAGATACTCATCTTCACTGGTGGAAGTTTTACTTTGGCGGCAGACACGACATACATTTCTGTCATATTGTGACAACCTAAATAAACTCCTGTCTAAGTCAGTGAAAGATATTATAATACGCGAGTAAACTTCCACCAGTAAAAACGAATAGAATTTTTTAGCATATTTGAGAGACAAATTTTGCATAAAAAACCCAAATAGCATTTTTAATTTTCAGAAAATTTGCAGCAGTCTTGCTTTAAAAACTTGCAAAGTTACAGCAAGCTTAGCATGACAAGACTGAATGAGCGTAATAAGACTGAATGTTCATAACAAGACTGCAGCAAGATAACGCAAACGCCGAAGTCACCACACTTTGAACTTGCAGCTAACTCGTCGTGCAAGTTAACTTCATACTGTATCAAATTTATTGCAAATTAACAGCAAACAAAGAATAACAAATACTGCAAACTTACTGCAAAGTAGTAATCTTTGCATGCCCCACTATCTGTATACAACTGTTACACTATAAGTTTAACACGTTCACGCAAAGACAAAAGTTTCTATTCAAAATTTACTGGTGCAAGTATTCTCCGGCGGTCATCAGAAAATGAACGATCCGATATAAAATATAAGCCGCCATCTTCAGACAATCTCCTCAGTTACTTCACTCGCAACTGGTAGACTGTACACTATATGTCTCATTCGCTTCATTCATAACTCCATTCTTCTGAGCAGTTGTTGTACTAGTCTACCACGAAAAAAAAAATACTGTTGGCAAATCGAGAAACCACACCAAGGCCTGACTTATAAGAGTAATTTTCTCCAAAACGAAATGTTTATTGTTTAACCCTGTGAAAGGCAAGAAATTGTTTGTGCGCAATTTTGAATTCCAATCACAAATTTCAAAAGCTTTTATTTTGAAACTTGTAAACGCGATTTACAGCTTGTATTTATTTATTTCTTACTATTTATTTTATTTTTACTCAAATTATAAAATTAAAATTTTGTTAAAACATTTTCATAGGATTCTTGATTATATTTAAGTGATATAAAAGAAATTCCACTGCTTTTCGAGATGTTGAGAAAGGCAAAATTTATTAAAAAGCTAAAATACTAATGGAGGATACCGCTTTTTTTGCGCTTCTGGTGTATTAAAACAAGTATCATATCTCCAGATTAAACAATTAACATATGTGTAATCGATCTACGTGCATAACCCCTTGAGGGGCGGTGGGATAAAATATATCCCACCTACGATTAATGAAGATTTGCACCAGAAAAATTTTATGAAATTTTACTTTTGTAACTTTGGTTGAAAAAAGTCGTAAAATGTCTTTTCCTTATTTTGAAATAGAATTTTTCAAAGATTCCGGTGGGAATTCAGCATTTCACAAAAGCAATTCCTTGCTCCTCAAGGGGTTAAACGATTTTTTCCCTTAGGCCGTAATGTAACGGGAAACTTTTGACTGCCCCTGTAAATGAACTAAACATGCTACAAACTTCATTTGCAATAGGGTCCTTGCTATGGTATTGGTCACTAACATTCAAAAATTTCAGAACGATCCGAGTATATTTACGGGAGTTAGAGCGCGTACAGACGGACAGACGGACGGAATGCTTAACCCTTTTCAACTTTGTTGGAAAGTGTTAAAAATGGAAAAGCAATTTTACGACTTTTTTCCACCAAAGTTAGAAAAGTGAAATTTCATAAAATGTTTCTGGTCCAAATCTTAATTAATCGTAGGTGGGATAAAATATATCCCACCGCCCCTCAAGGGGTTAAAATGATTTTTAATGATGTTACATGCTTTCAAACATAATAAAATTGATATGCATTTAGCAAGTGCACTAAAATATGCATTATGTAGAATATGCGGTGCAAGGAATAAATATTATTCATTTACAGGGTCACACAAAAGAATTCCGTTACATAATGATATACAGGTGAACGGAATTTTTTCCGGCGTATTTTAATTATGTTAAATTATTTCATGTATATTGAAATCGATATACGTCGCTGAGGTTTACTATAACTTATTTCATGTGCAATACGGAGTGCAGAGCATTTACAGGGACACACAAAAGATTTCACATACTATATTGTATCCGAAGTACTGTACGGTAGCGATGATTACTGGAAATGCATTTTTACTTTCTTCTATCTTTACAAGAAACTATTGGATTCATGAAAATTTTCGACTTTCGGTTTTTGACGGATTTACACGGTTTAGGGGTCAGAGATTCCAAAAAACATGTTTTTACAAAATGTCTGTCTGTGAGCCTGTCCGTCTGTCTGTCTGTCCGTCTGTCTGTGTGTGACACAAATTTTGTGGGCGCTCTATCTCAAGAACTAACGCACGGAATTTAATAAAAAATTATATTCAGGTAATCCTTTATATAGATTTGTGTTGATTAGTTTTTGGTGTAAATCGCCCAGCAGTTGGTGCTGCTATGCTACATTTTGCAGGATTACCGCAATAGCTGTATCTCAAGAACTACTGCACGGATTTTTATAAAACTTCAGATTCAGTTACTCCTTAATATACGTTGGTGCTGTTTACGTTTTGGTGTAAATCGCCCAACAGGTGGCGCTGCTATGCTGCATTTTGCAGGATTTGCACTATTTTCGCAGTAGCTCAATCTCAAGAACTAACACGCACATTTTCATGAAACTTCAGATTTAGCTAGTCCTTGATATGAAATTATCCTGACTACGTGTTGGTGTAAATCGCCCAATAGGTGGCGCTGCTGTGCTGCATTTAGAACGATATCCCCAACAGCTCTATCTCAAGAACTAATGCACGAATTTTCATCAAACTTCAGATTCAAGTATACCTTGATTAATATTTCTGCTGATTATGTGTTGGTGCAAATCGCTCAACAGGTGGCGCTGCTATGTTGCCTTTGCATGATTTGCGCAATAGCTCTATCTCAAGAACTAATGCACGAATTTTCAACAAATTTCATATTCAGTTAGACGTTGACATAAGTTGGTGATGATTAGGTCCTGGTGTAAATCACCCAAGTGGCACTGCTATGCTGGATTTACACTATTTCATAGATAGTCATATCTCAAGAACTAATGCGCGGAATTTCATCTTTTTAGAATCCTTATGATGAGCATAGATTGCCATTTAATTTTGGCAAAGTGATAACGAATTTTGAAGTATTGACATGTATGAGATAGAATAAAGTTTTGGGATTTGTACATTCGACTAGTTAATTATATTATGCGCTTTTATGTTTCACTATATTTATGCATTGTATACGGTGTGTATAAACGCTGCAATTCATATATAGGGCTACACAAAAGAATTTGTAATGGTTACTGGGTATGATTGTAAATTGCTTAAAGGTGGTTTTTAAATGAGATATGCATTTTTACTCTGAACTGCATTTTGTTCACGAAGAAATGTTTGTATAACATAGATAAAATTACATAGAGGGTCAAGCAAAGAATTGGATACATGGCCGTCTATAAATGATAATTTCAGAAAATGTGATTCCAGTAGTTTTAAGAGTGTTTTACTTTGAATTAAACTTTAGCTATATCGTGCCGTGTAATAAAGGTACTAGGTTAACTACAGGGTTGTACAAAAGTATGCAAGTATGTTTCCATCTATTAGTATAAATTGCTGAAAGAGAAATTTCAACCTGTTATTCGTTTTCTTGCTAAACTAAATTTTCCCATTATATAACATATATATCAACCTACAGATCAAATACAGAGCTGTTCAAAGGAACTTGAATACATATTTGCAATGGATGGTAACTGCTGAAATCAGTTTTTCAAATGTTTTATGCGTTTTCTAAAATGGTTACTTAGTTCTGTGATACACCTTATTTCCCTAAATAACGAAGTTTTGATAAAGCATTCAGGAGGTGTTGGAAAGTGTTTTATAATCTATGCTTAACGCATGATTTTTCTTACTTGTTTGAAATACAGTAGAACCTCGATTATCCAAAGTAATTGGGAACGACTCTCTTTCGGAAAATCGAAATTTTCGGATAATCGAGAATGCTTCAATTTTAAGATTAAGGAGAAATATATGCAATATTTCTTATTATGGTAACAAGTGCTTAATAAAAAGAAAGCAATAGCAAAATAGAAACAAGAATAAATTACCTGAATTTTAATTTTGAAATCAAGTATCTTTTGCGTATATCACAAGGTTTTGAAAAAAAGGTTTTGTTCGTCGCAGTTTCGATTGTCTTTACATTGAAGCTTTATCGCGGAGTTTTTGAATATTATTAGTTCACCAATATTCCAGTCTGTCTGTTGCTCCAGCCATGCCAACTTTTTCCAAAACATTCAAAAGCTTCAGAATTGCTAATTTGTACGTTTCTTTCTTTCCTCTCCGCAGCTTACGGGAGCTCAAGTTAAATTCAAGGGAACTCTAAGAAAGGGGATCGAAAATATTTATATGTACTCGTAGTTCGGAAAGGACCGCTTTCCACACAAGGAATATGATGGTTAAAAGAAAAGAAAAAAAACTTTCAAAAGGGATTTTGCATATAAGGATTGTGACAGTAAAAAAATGCTTTACAAATGAATTTCGGTTAACCGACAGTTTCGGTTAAAAGAGTTTCAGATAAAAGAGGTTATACTGTAATTTTTTTCTAAATTTCCGGTGCGAATTCAGCATTACACAAACGCAATTGCTTGCCCCTCAAGGGGTTAATAAAAATAAAGCATTAGCAAAATGGAAACAAGAATAAATTACCTGAATTTTAATTTTGAAATTAAGTACCTTTTACATATATCATAATAATCTGAAAAAAATGTTTCATTTGTCGCATTTCCGATTGCCGTTGCTTTGAAGCTCTATCACGGAGTTTTTAAATATTATTAGTTCACTAGTATCACAGTCTTTCTGCTGGATCGAAAATATTTATAAGTACTCTTAGTTCGGAAATAACCGCTTGCACACAAAGATTATGATA
Source organism: Maratus speciosus (assembly GCA_963932465.1). NCBI lineage: Eukaryota > Metazoa > Arthropoda > Arachnida > Araneae > Salticidae > Maratus > Maratus speciosus. Next base: position 217,255,551 of record OZ010794.1, read on the forward strand.
GTATTAAAAAAAAAAAAAAAAAAAAGCTTTCAAAGTGGATTTTGCACACAAAGAATGTGACAGTAAGGGAAAAAAAAAAAAAAAAAAAACCCTTTAAAAATGAATTTTGGTTAACCGACAGTTTTGGTTAAAAGAGTTTCGGATAAAAGAGGTTCTACTGTACTGATATTTCACTTGGAAAATAACGGGATCCGTATGAGCTCCGCGCGGCTTGTTCGGGATAAATTTTCTGATTTCAAAAATTCTGCCCGCACTGGAAATATTTAAGGGGACAAGGGACCTTAAAATATATTTTTTTTTTATTTTTTGTAAATTTCAACTTAAATATTATTCAAGGGTACATTATATGCATTATAGCATGCATTTATCACAAAAAAAAAAAAAAAAAAAAAAAAAAATTGAGAAAAAATGTAATTTTACGTATCGTCTTAGAAATCTTCGAAATGTCGCTTGCGCATTCCATATCAATGAAAATCCCCAATATTTTTTATAAAAGACTGTTTCATATTTATAAATAAAATAGAGCATCGAATTTTATATATTTGAGTTTAAAGGTAAAAAAAAAAAAAAAAAAAAAAAAAAAAAAATTGAGAAAAAAATGGAATTTTACGCGTCGTCTTAGAAAGCATGTCCCTGCATGTTCCATATCAATGAAAATCCCCAATATTTTTAATAAAAGTGTGGTTTATATATATAAATAAAATAGAGCATCGAATTTTATATATTTGAATTTAAAAATTTTAAAAAAAAAATGAAAAATTTTGAAATTTTTTCGAAAAAATTTCAAAATTTTTATTTTTATTTTTTTTACCTTTAAATTCAAATATTTAAAATTCGATGCTCTATTTTATTTATATATATATAACAGACTTTTATAAAAAATATTGGGGATTTTCATTGATATGGAATGCGCAAGTGACATTTCGAAGATTTCTAAGACGACACGTAAAATTCCATTTTTTTCTCAAAAATAAAAATTTTTCTTATTTTTTTTGTGATAAATGCATGCTATATTACATATAATGTACCCTTGAATAATAATTAGGTGAAAATTACAAAAAAAAAAAAATTATTTTTAAGGATTTTAAGGTCCCTTGTCCCCTTAAAATACTTAAATTTAACCATTTATCATTTATTATTATTTGATTTGTGTAACCCTTTCAGACAGAAGTAATTGTAATGTTGAATACCAACAGTAATTTTCTAAAAAAATTATCTCAAAATAAGGAAAAGCCGTTTTTCACGTTTTTACACCAAAGTTATAAAAGCAAAATTTAATTAAATGTTTCTAGTGCAAGTCTTAATTGAAATTAGGTGGGATATATACCACCGCCACTTAACCCTTTCCGACACAGGCAATTTTTGTTGTAAAATGATGATATGATTGACTGACACCGGAATTTTAAAACGACTTTTTTAGAAATTAAAAACATGTTACTTTTCATGTTCATTGTCAAAACAAAATTTTACGAAAATATTATTGGTGCCGTTCTTAAGTTTGCAATTAAAATTAGGTATCCCGACCCGGGCACAGTGTGCCGGAAAGGTTTAAGGGGTTACTACCATTAACACTATGCAAGCAGCTTGACGCATTTACAAAACTTTCGTTAACCCTTAACACCTTGGGGACGAGCGACACGTATACGTGCCGGGAATAGGCCTAAGAATCAAAGCGTTATAAGTAAGCGAACAAACTTAATGCTGGAATCAGGCGTAAATTAACACAGTTGCGCCACCTTGTGGACGGAGTGATAGTTCACATACGCGGGCTTTTAGTGTGGCGCGTATTTTCTAAATCTTCAGTCGCTCATGGAAATGAATTTTGTTTGCACACTTATTGCAAAATAATGGCGCAGCGAGAAGGGCATCCAAACGCACTTCACACCACGAAGTTTCCTTCACTTTAACAGAAGCACTTCAGTTATTATTCAAGATGAAAAAAACTTTATAATTTTAGTGGTGTCAGTAAGAAAACAGTTAGGTATCTACCTGTAGTTCACACTCCATCCGCTACGTGGCGCATGACCTTGATTGATGTGACCTCGCTTTTATTCTTGCGGTTACTTCTCCCATTTAAGATAGGACGCTTACTTATATCGCTTTGCCTAAGAATCCTCGTTTATCCTCACCAGTAAAATTTTACTGTAAAATTTGCCTTATTTAATCCGAGCATTTTCCCGATTTGAATAGGCACAAACTTCTGTTGTTTAAAACCGGTAGCAAAGTAATAAACATTTCGTAAAAGGGTCCCCTTCGCGAAGGGGTTAAATGCATATTTTTTTAGTTTGTTTCGAAAAAAATATATATATGATTCCCCGAAAGGTTTATTACACAGGAAAAATAATGAAAAAAATCTGAGATACATTTTCATATAGTACGTTAAACTTTTCTTCTGTTTCACATCTGCAATATAAGTAAAAACTACTGTCGTGTGGCTGTTTCACGCTAAAATATTGCAAATTAGTAAATATTTTAATAAGTATGTCTCCAAATAATGAAAAAATCAGAGATATATTTTTTGTATTACATGTCAACTTTTTCATACATTGCACATCTGCAATACAAGTAAAAACTACTGTCGTAACAAAAAATATTGCAAATTATTAAATATTATAATAAATATCAATCTAAATGCTTATTTTATATAAGTTTTTATTTTGTAAAACTTAACCCTTAAATGCATTCAATATTAATTTAGAATCGTGTTTTTTATCATTATATTAAGGATTAGACATCAGAAATTGAAGGATAGATTTTTAACTTTATTTAATATCATGTTTTTTAAATTTAAACGTCTATATAAATATAGTAATTGCGAAGAGTTAAAAAGTGATCCATACGCATTTAACACGTTGAGTGCCACGATGACTGACACTGAAGTGCTGTAAATTTACAATGTTTAAAGTAATTTTTAAGAAAGTGTAATCCTGTAATAAATAAAAGTTAGGTAAATTTAAATATTTATTCAGTAATTATTTAAAACAATGTATATTTCTTCAGTTCTGTATCATATTTTATACGTCAGCCATCGGTGAATGAGCGTTTTAAACGGAAAGTTCGCTGTCAGGCAGCGGTGGCTGACCTGGCGCTTAACGTGTTAACCCCTTGGGGACGAGCGACACATATACGTGCCGCATGAAGCGCTCAGAATCCTTGTTTTTCCTCACCAGTAAAATTTTAGTGTAAAATTTGCCTTATTTAATCAGCACATTTTGTCGATTCGGGAAGACACAAATATCTGTGTTTTAAGAACGGTGACAAAAGATTAAAGATTTCGTAAAAAACTCCCGTCCCGAACTTATTACAAAGAAATATATTACCTGAATAAAATAAATCTTAGATATTTTCTGGTGTTAGCTTGAAATTTAAAAAGAAAAAAAAACACGAAAGATTTGGCAACAATGTTTTCAGCCTGTATACTGCTAAATTAGATGAACTAATAATGAACTATGGGCGGTTTCATTAAATGTTTCGGATATGATTTATAACCTTTGCCTCATTTATCACTTTAAACATCTCATTATTATCGTCCATAATTTAATATGCAACGTTTAAGGTGGGAAGTTCATAAAGACATGAAGTTAAATGAACAGGCCATTAAAGTGCATTGAGAACATTTTTATGCAAACAAAATTGTCTAATTATGTATAATAATCGTATATATGTTAGTATACTGAGATATTTTCTCCAAAAAAAAAGAAAAAAAACTATTATTTTTGTTTTAACAAGTGCTTAAAATCTAGTGAAATATTCATCTAGAGCTAATTATCCTGTTTCTTTGTAATGCGATATATTACCATAGTAGCAAGTCAACATTTGTTGCAAATTTTCTTAAACATTAAAAGTGGATTAAACTTTCTATTTCAAAAAATTTAAGTATTTATTGAAATTAAGCATTTTGCAATATGAAGTATTATATCAAAATAGTTAAAAATTTTGATGAATAAACAACAATGAAAAATAATCACACTTATAAGAAACTTTGATATTAAATTTATGACAATAGATTAATATATTTGCCATCCAGATAAGATTGACGTAGGGATAAATTTTCACATTTCGGAATTCCAGGCCGTTAAAAAAAAAAAAAAAAAAAAAAAAAAAAAAAAAAAAAAAGACCAAATAAAAGTTTTGACCACCACTATTGCCTTACGAAAATTTTCGTTTCCGATTTATCTTGCAAATACGCAGAAACTCGCTTTGTGATGGCCTTTATTAATTAATTTATTTTATAATCGTGAATCACCGAAATATTAAAAAAAAACTATCGGTGGCCAAAATAAAAGTAGGCTCAGAGAGATGACATCAAAGCGATATAAGTAACTGTACAAACTTAATACTGGATTCGGGAGTAAATTAACACAGTTGCGCCATCTTGCGGAAGGGGTGATAATCCACGTACTCGTACTTTTAGCATGGTGTCATATATGACATGATATCCACCATCCGCTCATATTTTCTAAATATTTAGTCACTCACGGAACGGAAATTTATTTACTGCATTTATCGCAAAATAACGGCTTGGCGAGAAGGACGTCCAGACGGATTACACGCCACGAGGTTTTCTTCACCTTGTAAAATACATTACAGCTATTAATCAAGGTGAAAAAACTTTACAATTTTAGGGGGGTGAAGTAAGAAAACCGTTAGGCATATTCCTGTAGTTTAACACCGTCCGCTACGTGGCGTGCGACCTTGATTGATGTGACCTCGCTTTTAATCTTGCGGTTACCTCTTCCATTTAAGATAGGACGCTTACTTATATCGCTTTGAATGACATTTATAAGAGAATTTTTGAACTTAAGCCACGAATTCTCGCGCCCATTATTTTTCGGGGAGTGCAGTCTATTTTCTTTTAATTCAGATTGTTTGAATGCCACCAGTTTTTTATTGTAGTGAAATTTCGCTTTAGTCTCGCATCATATCGCCTTCCATTAATAAGTTGGGTATTTTTATCTCCAAAAAGTGGTGGCAATCAAATAATCTGAATTTTATGAAAAGTAGCATAAACTTATAGAAAACGATGCTTAACATTTTCAAGAGATGTGATATGCTAAAGAAACCACTTAAATTTAATATCGAAATGCGTGAATTGCACCAGAATTTTAGTAGAAAAATGTTTCGTTTAACCCGAGAGTAGTCGCGACATTTTTTAGAACGTTAGTAGTCGCGGTTGTCCATTTGCCGCCGTTACCAGCAGGCCGAAAACGAAGGGAAAACTTGCCGGTGTTATCAGATGATAGAAAACGGATAACGTAGAGTGAAAATATTGACTGAACTTGATATATTGACTGAGCAATTATTCATTTTACAACCTTTTACAGCAAATTATTTATTTCGCTTAAGTATATATTCAGTTGGCATCTAGATAAATGTTTTTAATAAATCTTTCTTCGTTTTGCATAAATAGTTAAAAGTAAATAGTAAATGATTTGATTGAATTTCTGATGTTACTATGAATCAATAATTAGTAGGAAAACATTTACGAATATGAATCTAAATTCGTGATAGGGTTTTTTTTTTTTTTGGAAGGACAGAATCAGAGTCAGGTAGATTTTTATGACACTCCGCACTCTATATCCATTTAATAAAATAAAATTAATAAATTTAGCATCAATATATTACACTAACGTTAAATTGAACAATTAAACTGAAAATAAAAATGGAACCTATGACATGCAACAGCAAATCAAATGCAATACCACTAATTCACCAGCATATTATACATATATATATATAATAAAGAAAAAGGTAAAAAATACTTAATTTCGAAATTATAAATGTAAATGTTGTAACTACGTTTTATTTATTTATTTTGTGGGGTGTCTATGTGTGTATGAGGGGGGAGAGGAGGGGGGGGGGGAGCTCTCGTGATTTTATGATTAAATCCATTTTTCAAATGAAAATGCACGATTTGTAGTTTTTCTACTGATTTCAGAGTGAGAGCAGCGCCCCTGAATAAAAACTCTAGATACGAAGTTCGCTTATATAAAGTAAATAATAAGTTATTGAAATTATATATTTAATTTAAATACATTTGCAATTGTAGATTTAAATCCTAAGATGGATAAATTATTTTTATTAATTGAATCACTGAAAGGTTCATCTTAATAGGGATGTATTTTACAGCAACTATTTAATTAAAATAAATATTCAATTGTACATTTCGTAATAAGTTATTATTGTTATAATTTATTGTTTTAAATAACATTCATTAAAATAATAAAAACAATATGAAATTTTTCCCCGAAATTATAAATATGCAGCAATAATTTTATTTAAATGAATTTTCTCTCGTATTCTGAAAAACATTATTCTGAAAAATAGTTTGAACAATTGATGAAGGACAACAAATTTAAATTTGTTAGATACCGTCCCCAAGCCTCTATTAGATTTCAATAATAATAATAATAATGAACATTTTCTGCGGCATTGTTAAAAAAAAAAAAAATCTGTTTTTACTTACAGTATGAAAATTTAAAAATAGATAAATTTTAGAAAAATACTTAAAATATTTTTTTAAAATCATAGTATAAATATTCACTGAATTATACAAAAGAGATTTTTATTTGCGTAATTTCTAACCTACATTATAAAATTCTCATTATTGTGCAAATAAATTATATGCATGTTCTTTGCAGATATACATACTACATTTCTGAGAAAACTGTTTTATCTTTCGAGTTTGTTTTATCGTACAAAAACGATACTTTTGAGATTTTGGAGATACGGCAATTTTTTTACTGATTCCCACAAAATTCTCTTCTCGCTTTTTTTATGGTTTGGCTGTGTTATTGTCTGTTTTTTTTTTTTTTTTCATTTATATGTTCCGGTAATAAATGGAAAGCAACTTCTTTCAAATAATGATGATGAATTTCCCTTTTTTTTCCCATATTTAAACGATTATCAATTTGAGAATTCATTCCCGCAATGTTTGACAATGAAAAAAAAAAATGTAAGTGACCATCAATCAGTTTTTTGTGCGAACTGACCTCACAACTAATATAATAAAACAATTTTAAGTAACATTCTAAAAGTAAAAAAAGTACTCGAACGGGTAAAATAGCAGAAAGAAGGAAGACGAAATAACAACAGACAGAGAGTCCGTACTTCGAAGAAACTTTCCCCCGCAGATTTCGCGGAAATGGGAAAGAATGAACAGGAGGGGGAAAAATTCAACTAACACAAGTGGTCGCAACGCGGTCATTTACACCGATTGAAACTTAAGAATGCGATAAAATGCTAAGAAATAGCAGGAATGACTTGCAATTTTACTACACAAGAGTGTGAACACTCAAGGTCAGCTACACGGAATTTGGCTGTCGTAACTTTAACAGGAAATGAGTTACAGGAAGATAACGAATTTCGGGCGGGGAAAAGACCAACGCGCGACTATTAACGGGTTAATATGTATTTGAGCTTTAGCTTTTCCTTATTTCCAAACAAAGTTGTCTGTAAATTCCGGTATCAATCATTCATTTCAATATTTTAGCAATGGATTTGCTTTGCCACTGAAAGGGTAAACCCTTTCACCGGCAAAGCAATTCCATTGCTAAAGTGTTGAAATGAATGAATGACACCGGAATTTGAAAGCAAATTTACTTGTAAATAAGAAAAAGCTATATTTCGCATATATAAAAAAACGACAATTTTTTAACCAAACTTCTGGTGCCATTGTGGCATTTGGGAATTGAAATAAAGTGGTTTAATAAAAATACCCCCACCCTCAAGGGTTTAAACGATTAATCAACCATTAACGGACGGTAGCTTTAAATACACGATTATATTTTCATATTCTATTCGAAACACTATATTTTAAAAGTAAATTTGTTAGTAAATATCTCTTGCACAAGTTTTTACAGTACAAGTAAAACTGTTTCTTAAAAAAAAAAGTGGTGCAAAGCGAATAAATATAGTTAAAGTTGGCAATGCGGCTTATATGGCCGCATTGGTCCGTTAACGTTTAACTCTGTGTCTCCGTTTGCCGTCTGCAAAATCTTAATTTTAATAATTAGTCTACAAAGTGGCACCAGTAACTTTTTAGTATGTTTTAGATGTCATAATATGAGAGAAGAAAAGCTTTTGTTTATTTTCAAATGAATTTCTTCGTAAATTGATATGTGAATTAATTATTTGAATATTTTTGGAGCAGAAATACCTTGCTCCTGAGAGGGTTAAAGCAAATACAGTAGAGCGCCGATTATCCGAACAGGCTATTTCTCTCAAAAAAATTTTTTTTACCAAACTTCCAGCTATCCAAACAGCCTAATTCTCCTTTTTTTTTTTTTTTTTTTTTTCTTTTATCGAACTCGCAAATATCCATTGGCTTTGAATAAAATTTGAAATATAGAAAAAAACTTATACTAGATCAGAAAATAAGGAATGTAAAAACAATAAAGGAGATATAAATAATCCTAAGCTAATAAAAAAATGAAATTAACGATTGGTTAAATACTGATGTATACATGACCCTGGATATGAGATTTTAAATAATGATTAAATGTGATGAGATTCATGATGAAAAAGAATTGAAGAAAATGAAAACGAATGCTGTGAAAATAACCTAGGTCCATCACATAAAGAAGTCTTTGAATGTTTGGAAACTGATATGAAATGGCTTGAACGGCAGAAGAACTCAGATCCTATTCAACTAAAGGTATTTAAGAAGAATTAGAGATATGGCAGCATTGAAAAGAATGTTTTCGTTGAAACAAGCAACAATCAAAAGTTTTTTTCCTGAAATTGTAATCTCTAAACTTCAGAAAATGATAAAAAGAAAAAAAAAATAATGATGAAAATGGAAACAACAACGAATTTTATTTTTTTATATAAAGACAAAAGAAAAAACAATTTTAAAACTGGTGCTGCCAGTCGTAAGCATAGACAACGTGTGAAGGCTTTAGTATAGTCAGAAACATCCTTTAATTTGTCTGTCCATTTCTCCGAACTTTTGCTTATCCGAACTAGGGTCTTTCCCGACTTGTTCGGATAATCGGCGCTGTACTGTATTTTATGTTTATCCTTTTCAGGAGAAAGTAATTTTGAATTCACATTAAAATTTGCGAAAACATTTATTTAAAATATATATATATATATATATTCCAACCCGTTATTGAAGTAAAATTTTGTTAAAACTTTTGGTAGACACTGTTATTAAAATTAAATGGTACAGAATAATATCACACCGCTCTTCAACAGATAAAAAAATACGAATTTTTCCAAAATAAAATATTGCAGTAAGTATGCCGCTTTGGCAATTGGTCCCACTTGTTATATCAAAACGATAATCATGTCTCCAAAATACATCTTAAAAACCTAATTCAGTTTGATTTAAGATGTAGCATATGAAATGTTTCTGTCGATTTATATATTAGAAAATTTTACTCTGATGAAGGTTTAAAAGATTAAAGTGAAACGTTGAGATTTATTTTATTTATATGTTTATTTTACATCATCTTTTAATTTGTGTATAAATAGTACGTTGAATACCAACGCCTGTTTAGTTTTGTATTAGATATTACAACGTAAAGTCCTTAATTACTATTCTTTTCTTTATTTTGAAATATTTTTTTTCCAAATTTCTGGTGAGAATTCAGCATTACACAAACACAATTGCTTGTCCCTCAAAGGATTAACACTTTGAGGGGCAAACAATTACGTTTGTGAAATGCTGAATTCCCACCGGAATCTTTGAAAAAATCTGTTTCAAAATAAGTAAAATAATTTTTACGGCTTTTTGCCACCAAAGTTAGAAAAGTAAAATTTAATAATTTTTTTTTCTGGTGTAAAACTTCATTAATCGTAGGTGGTATGTAATATATATCGGTGCCCCTCAACGGGTTAACCGTTCCAGCAGTGTCCCAAACAGATAACATCTAATTTTAATTCCAAATTTACAATGGCGACAAGAATATATTAGTAAAAGTTTGCTTTTACAAATAAAGTTTAAAGTAACGAGTTTTTAATTTCTAAAAAAAGTCGTTTGTAAATTCCGGTGTCGGTCGATCGTTTCATCATTTTACAAACAGAGGCTGTCCACAATTGATGTCACACTGGGAGGGTGTATAGGGGTTCATGAAATTGCGACAGTTTGTGACAAGGGGGTTCGAATGGGTAAGAAAAAATGTGGCATTACACATTTTGGTTAAAATAAAAGCTTTAAAAACAAGCATATTGGATTTTTAAGTTAGTTTGAAGTTACAGTATTTTGTGTTTAGTTTTAAAGCTAAATATATCACATCACATTTAAAATTCCAAACACTACTGTTTTCAATTGCTCTTATATATTAATATTTTATTACTATTGTATATTAATAATGTTTTTTGTTGTAATCTTTAATCTTATATCATACAAAATAGTACAGGAATCATTATTATTGTTAAGCTCACAAATGGCATTAAAACACATAGTTAAAGTTAAAAATTAAAATTTGAAATATGATCTATAAGGTAGTGCTTTGTTTCTGAACTGTAAGTATACGTTAATGTAATATAGCGTGACATGTGACAAGAGGGTGGTGGTGTATACTGAAGTGTGACACTTTGTGACGAAGGGGAGGAAGGGGGTAAAAATATTGAAAAAAAGTGTGTCATCATTTATGGACAGCCCCAAACAGAATTGTTCTTTGCCGGAAAGGTTTAAGCCTTTCGGGATGGGTGATGCATATGTCAGGGCTGCCACTGGCGACTATTATTTTATTCTCTTCCCACCACTATATTTAAAAAATACATTTTGCAGTATATATCTTTTGCAGATGTTGTATAAGTATGTAAAAATATATAAAAGATTTTTGTTTTTGAAAAGTGGTGCGAAATAGAATTATAAAATTGTCGCCTGTGGCAGCTCTGATATATGCACCATCAAAAGGTGCATGTGGAATTTACTTTTGGCACTATTAATATATAAATGTAATATTTGTCTTTTTTAATTAGAGTATTGTTTGGTATTTTACAAGTAAACGGAACTGTTAAGAAAAGCGGTTCCATCCGAATAAAATTTGTGTAAGGGATGCCGTCTCGAAAGGCTTAACACTTTAGTGCGCAGCTTTGCATATATGCAAACAACAGTGTTTTGTATTTAATATATTTTTTTTATTCGTATATACCGAATTACACCAGAAAATTAAAACAGTAATATCTGCTTTAAATTATAACTGACTTTCCGTATTTAAATAAAGCGAAATTAAGCATTGAAAGTTTCTGGTGTAAAGTCAGATTCTCAGGACTACATAATTTCTAGAACGTTTTCTATCATGGGAATTAGAGGATTAAAGATTAAGTTTTATAAAATAAATAATAATTACCGTAATTTCCGGTGTATAGCCCGCGGATCAAACAATAGTGTTTCGACCCAGAAGTTTTTAAAAATAAAATGTAACTGTTTAGATCACGGCAAATATTGGTCTTCAAATATTGAAAAAAAATTCTGGGTCCAAACTGAATTGTTTGATCTGCGGGCTATACACCGCAAATTACGGTACATAAAATAAGGTATTAACCCCTTGAGGAGCAAACAATTACGTTTGTGAAATGCTGAATTCCCACCGGAATCTTTGAAAAATTCTATTTCAAAATAAGTAAAAGCATTTTTTACGGCCTTTTTTTTGCCACCAAAGTTAGAAATTAAAATTTAATAAAATTTTTCTGGTGTAAAACTTTATTAATCGTAGGTAGTGTATAATATATACCGGTGCCCCTCAACGGGTTAAAATATTTACTAATTTGCAATATTTTAGCGTAAACATGGTTCGTGCGGATACCGTTATTTCTCCAGGAGAGCTACCGGTATCTTTTTATAGGAAAAGAAATGTAGGTTAAACGCGCACATTGTCGCCTTCTTTTAACCCCTTGGGGACGAGCGGCACGTATACGTGCCGCCTGAAGCACTCAGAATCCTTGTTTTTCCTCACCAGTAAAATTTTACTGTGAAATTTGCCTTATTTAATCAGCGCATTTTCTCGATCCAATAATACACAAATTTCTGTTTTTAAGAAACGGTGATAAAATATTAAAAATTTCGTAAAAGGATCCCGTCCCGAAGGGGTTAAGAAGAAATTTTCTATAAGATAATACTGGTGTTAAAAAATTTTCTGGTCTGCAAAATTATAGGAGGCGTACGAACCATTGAAAAACAGTCACACGACAGCAGTTTTTACTTGTATTGCAGATGTGCAACAGAAGAAAAGATTGACGTATTATACGAAAGATGCATCTCTGATTTTTTCATTATTTTTCCTGTGTAATAAACCTTTCAGAAAATCATACATAATTTTTTCGAATCAAAATAAAAAATCTCGCATTTAAGGGTTAAGCAAGTAATTTATTAAAATATATATATATATTACTGGGTGCGTAAGTGAAATCCACACAACGAGTTTTCCTACATTTTCAGTTGAAATATCGGTATTATTTTGCCCCAAAACTCTACTTATATAATCGCACTATTGCAAAAGATTAATTTTTTTCTAAGGAAATGCTGATGTATATCTGATCTAAAGTCTGGGAAATTTACTGACCAGTACGAATCCTGTACAACAAAGGTTGTTGGAAATTTATTGAGATAATTGCATATTGCCATTCAAATCAAAATATAACTAAACTACACATTTACATGAGAATGTTTCGAGTTTTTACTAAAATTTCAAAGTTTCATAGCAAATAGTGATATTTTTCACACTCTGTATATATATACGTCAAACTCACTAAATTAAACTTTTGAATGACGTATGTATACGTCAAAATTGCTTAAATCGCTTGGCAAAGTTCTTCTAGTCGCAAAATGCTGAAATGATTGAATGTCGCCAGAATTTACAAACAATTTTATTTCAAAATAAGTAAATGCTTTACTTGGAGTACTTAATAAATAGAAATTTTTCATTCCAAATTTCTGGAGCCAATGAAGCATTTAGTGGTTTAATTGAAATGGTCTAAAAATGAACCACCGGTCTTGAAGTGGTTAGCAGGTTAAAAACTACAAAATGTTTTATCTGGAATTTCTTTTGAATGAGACATATGACCCTAGCAGGAAACCAATATTTGTGCAAAATAATGTCAATATAAATTTTATTAGAAATATTTCGAATATAATGACGATATGGCACTACATTTTCCAAATAGTAATCTAAGATTTATTTAATTGCTTAATTTCCATGATTAAATAAGGGTAGGATCCAGTGTCTTTTTAAGTACTTTAATCAGCCGATACAGAGAGCCTTATTTCCGAATAATAATGAATCCCCTAAAAATACGTCGTTTATTTAAAGGACAAAAGAGAAAGTTTTATTTGTTGACCAATGTTATTTGTACAGGTACGATTTTTTTTTCTCGAAAAAATATTATATGATTCTAAGAAACATTTATTACACAGGACACAGGACAAAAAAAAAAAAAAAAAAAAAAAAAAATGAGAGATTAATTTTCTTAAAATACGTTAACTTTTCTTATGTTGCACATCTGCAACGCAGTCAAAAACTACTAAATTAGCGCAAAATTAGTAATTATTTTGATAAATATGGATCTAGGTAACTTATTTTATATGGATTTTATTTTGTAAAAATTAAATTCATGAATAATTCTTTTAGAATTGTCTGTTTACTTTTATATTAAGGATTAGACTCCAGAAATCTTAAGATAGATTTCCAATTTAATGTATTAGCGTATGTTGCGATTCTCTTTTTTTTTTTTTTTTTTTTTTTTTTTTTTTTCAGGAATTATATTTCTATATAAATATATTCGTTTCTAAACGTTAAATAAAGAGTGATGCAGATCTGCATCACTATGAATTGATGGATTAAGAAAATTTTGATTCGACGATCTACCATTAAAAGTTGACACCGGAAATTTCTGAAAGGAGCATTTATTAGTATTTTTCAATATTCTGCCTTTATTAATAGATGCACTGGTGCAGGTTTGACCGTGTCAAGTAATAATTGCCGTCTCAATGTTATGGCAATTGTAAAGGTATACAATCAGGGTTCGCACGTCGAGATTTCCTCGGGGATGCATTTTTTTTTCAGTTTGATTAACCCTCTTTGATTATACCCAACAGTTATTTTATTATTGTGAATTTTGTCTTATTTAATCGGATCATTTTCCCGATTAAATAAGACAACAATTTTCGTTTTAAAAAAACCGGTGACAAAAGAAAAAAAAAATTCTTAACCGCTTCGGGAGCCTTTTACGAATTTTTTAATCTTTAGTCACCGTTTTTTAAAAACAGAAATTTGTGTCTTCTTGAATCGAGAAAATGCGCTGATTAAATAAGGCATATTTTTCATTAAAATGGTACCGGTGAGGAAAAACAAGGATTCTGATTGCTTCATGCGGCACGTATACGTATCGCTCGTCCCCAAAGGGTTAAAAGACGCTCGTCGGGAAGGGAATTTGATAAAACAATTACGCAGCGAGAAGATTAAGGAACGCTCCCTTTTATAAGGACACTACCACCCATAATCGCGTAAAACTATCTTCTAGCTCATGAATCGTGAAGAAAATGATCTTTATAATAATACAGGTGGTAAAGTCCTTACAAAATGGGGCGTGGCTTAATAGCGTCCGAACCCAGACAATGCTATTTGTACTAATGGGCCACTTCTGTGCCAAAGAAAGCTGTCATTCATACATTCCAGTTTGGCCTCCATTTTTATTTCGAAATTTCAAATTCATACCAGAAATGTTGAAAGAAGAATCATTACTTTGTCTAATCACAAAAAAACCGTTATTAAATAAAACCTAAAAATACTATTTTTAATTTCTTTCACTAATTTGTATTTTCTGAATAAAAATGGAGGCAAAAAGACAACCCTGCTATCATTTCAAGCTTCTTTGTATAGATATTCTTTTCAAGGAAATCACTCTTACCAAGTGTTAATTATAAATTTTGTGTATAGTGGGGTGAGTTGGAAGTGCGAATCTCGCGTAAGCACTGATCGCAGGGCAGGCATTGTCCCGTTTTTTGAAAACCAGTGTCCCTTAACCCTTACCGGTGCTGAGTGATCCTGTTTATAAACTGATGAAATAATGGGCTGACACCGCAGTTTATAAACGAATTTATTAGAAAATACGAGCTTGCTTATTTTCATGTACATTATAATAGGAAAATTTTATTTAAATATTCTTGGTGCCGTTTGTCAGTTTTGGAATTAAAATTAGGTGTCCTTTTTTAAGGACATCGCGCCGGAAAGGGTTAAGGGTAAAACGTCATGGTAAAGTCATGCAACGATTACAACCAGAACGCCCTTGAAGGTAAGTTTCAACGGAATTTATAGACAATACTTTTTTTTCGAAAAAAATTGGTCTTTGAAAAACAGTTCGAGTGGAAGCCTCGTTATCATTCAAACGACGTTTACGGAAACAAATCATTATAAATTGAAATATAGCTATTAAATAATGTATTAAACTTTACACGGTGGTTTGGACAGCATTTGTCCGAGAACATATGCTAAAGCCGGACAGATACTACCGGAGACTTTGTGTAAAGGGAAATATGGAGATCAGCTTAAATCTTATCTAAAAAGTCAATTTTTTAAATCTGTCATTAAAGAATAACACGTTACCAAACTTTAGAAAAAATGTCACGATACTCCAATCTGAACCTGTTTTATCATAAAATATATGGGGCTATACGTATTCAAATCGAGGTAAACGTGAACTTTAAAGTCATTTTTCTCATTTAGATAGTTTTAACTTTCCGTGGATCATATTTTTAAAACTAAGTAACATTGCAAATTAATATTTTGTATCTTATTGAATTTTATATATCTTTGAAACCTCTGCCTATAACATGGAAGAAGATTTAAACTAAAAAATATTTAAATATATTGTCGGTACCTTAGACCGTCAAACTATCCAATATGAAAACAGTGTTACCAGTGGGGTACTTTTTTTTATTCAGATTTCTTGTTTGGCACCACTTTCCTCCTTGTTTTCGTCTTAATTAATATCTCATTTAATCCGGCAAATTTTACTATTAAAAAAATGGTGCCGATCAAGAAATCTGAATTTTAAAGAAGTAGACCACTGGCAACACTGTTTTCATATTGGATAGTTTTCAGAGCTGCCAGGTCTCCGGCTTTTCGGATACCAGTATTTTAACACAGAAAATGTTTTTTAGTTAATTGAAACATTTGGGGAATTTAAAATAACAACATTTTCTCTAAGATAATAGTGGTGTGCAAAAGCCGGAGACTTGGCAACTTTGAGTTTTACACTCTACCGACGACATTCTCTACTTGTTCCTCTTGCAGACGTTAAAATAGGATTGAAAGTGTTTTTTTCAAATTTTAACATGAATTAAGTCACACAGTAGAATCTCCATAGTGAACACTCGAGATAGAGGACACCTCTATTTAGCGAATACTTTTGAAATATCACACACCTACATAGTTGTTTGTTTTTATCTCTGTGTTGCAAACGATCGAAATAAGTGACAAAATTTTACGATCCCAAAATGTCCGCAATGCAGAAGTTATGATATATATTTTTAATAATTATTTCGATTATATTAATTTGTGTGTAGTATGCGAAAAAAAGAAATTATTATTGTTATTTAATTAACGGTATAAAAAGATGTTTTAATGGCTTTAAGAAAAACCACTTACTAAGCTTTTGGGCGCTATTTGAGGAGAGGCTAAGTCGTCCAAAATCAATAAATTTGATTTTTCAGAGTGCATGAGCCATTACAGTTTGGCGTTTTTTTTTTTTTTTTTTTTTTTTTTTTTTTTCTAGCGGTGTACAACAAGATTGGAAGAAACGTTGCCCCTCTCTTAGAAAATTTTGCACTGCTGCAGTTTTTATTAATATTTTATTAACGATTAAACAGAAATTGTAATGGAAGCAATTCCTTAATGTTTTAAACATATCTTAAAAACTACTTCGTGGAGTGAGCTGTAATTTTGGAATTACATATTTGAATTTGAATTAAAAGTATAGTAAATATTTGAAGCTTCTCGAAATCCATTTACGTTTAAAAATTTATAGATTAGATTCCCTATATTGTTTAAATATTAATTTCAACGTACATATTTGGTGAGAGGGATGGGAGGATCTTAAATTTGCACATCAGTATTTTTACATCGAAAGCTAACATTAAAATTTAAATTGTTAATTCATATTATATGAATCCAAACTAGTATACAACTATATAGTTTTTTTTAAAAGGACAAAAAAAAAGTTTATTTTGTAGACAAATATTAACCCTCTCGCTGCGCAACCCGGGATTTCCTGGGGCAACGTAAAAGTAGCAAAACTAGCGCAATCCGAAATTTCCTCGGCGATTCATTTTTTCCACTGGCGAATATGTTTTAATTCAACTCGTAACACTTTTTATATACCAAAAAAAAAAAAAAAAAACATCCATATAAATTTTAACAACATCTACGAGAGAAATATGCTGCGATATTGATTTTCTTTAAATAGTGGTACAAGAATGTAAAAATAGTCTCCAGTAGCACCCCTGATTTAAATGCAATGTGTGCAATTGTAGAACCTATTTTGATAAAAAAAAATACGTAGCGAGAGGGTTAATGATTGTAATAGCAGATATTGGGTTTTCAAATGCTTTATGCATTTTTAATTGGAAATATTTTTTAAATAATATTTGGTGTGTACAAATGTTTTAGATCATATATAGGTCTGCACAAAAGTTCTCAAGTACATTTCCGTTTGTTCACGTAAACTGCTTAAGGGTACAGTGGACTTTGAAATTTGCGAAAATATATCAAAAAGTCGATTTTTCATTTTTAATGTAGAAATAACACATATAATCATATCTACCGGATGCACTTTTTTTTTTCAAATATGTTGATTTTTGCCGGAGTTATGGCCATTTTAATTTTAACAGCTGATGCGCCACGCCCCTTTGTTTACCTTTCTGCCATTGTTTTTCTTCTTTCGCGACGTAGATACGCCTAATCTAAAAGCTGTGAAATCATGCTTACATGATATTCTTGAGCTTACTCCATGTAATTTTCATAAAGGATATATATTTCTTTATTATTTGGCAACAGCGTATTTTAACTGGGACCAAAACTGGTTGTTTCTGGTTTGTTTACATCGTTTGTTTTCATTTTTTGAATTTCGTTGCAGTTCTCTCTAGTTATAATTTCAGTTTAAAAAGCAGTTCTTTTAAGAACTGGAACTGCCTGTTGTTAACAACATTGTTTTTTAGATTTTTTTAAAACCATTTGTTAGGGTAATAATTTACTAAAGTATCTTTTTAATTTGTTTTGTTTCTGAATGCATTTGTAAACATGCACTGCATAACTTCAAAATATCAGAAGCGTAAAGGCCCACCAACTAAGCGAAGCAAGGCTGGTTCTGCAAATATTTTAAAGTGGAAATATAGTTTGAAATGCAATCAATTAATGGTTATTCCATCGAGAATATGGCTTAGATGCCGTATGTTCCCTCCGCCGTTGTTGTTTTGAAATGTTTGGCGATTTTTTGTTGGCGTGTTGGCGTGTTGACGGTGGTTATGGATATGGCAACCTCGATATGTTGAATGTCGTGTGACGTGTTTTTGTGACGTGTCGTTCTGGCAACCGAGAAGTTAATGTTGGAATATTATGAATGTATTTTGATATCGTATTGTATAGTTCTGCCTTTTTATTTTTATGTGAAATTTATTGAATGTATTTGATTAACTATGTTTTCTGTAGTCCGTTTAAACGCTGTTGTTGAAATAATTAGGAAATATGAGGAAATTTTGACAAGAAAAGAAGGTTTGTTTATAGTTTGTGAATACGTATTGATAAGCCTATTTAGGAAAATGTCGGCGATAATATTTCGAGCTGGATCTTTCAAGAAAGCAGATGTTTGTTAAGGTATGGTGATAATTTTATGTATTTTACTGCTTTTGAGTTTTTTACATTTTGTGATTGCTAGAAAGCGAGAATTGCTGAATTTTGAGAATTCTATATCGCGAGAAATGCTGAATTCGGCGATGTTTTTTTTTCGGAAAATGTGCGCGAAGCGCACATCAACGATTACTGGTTGCCATTTTAGCGAATTTTGTTTTTTTATGTGTATTTTTGCTTTAAAAGTTTTTATATTATGAGATTGCTAGAAAGCGAAAACTGCTGAATTTTGAGAATGCTACACCTCGAGAAGTGTTGAATGCAGTGATGTTTTTTTTCGGAAAATGTGCGCGAAGCGCACATACAAGGATTACTGGTTGCCATTTTAGCGAATTTTGTTTATTATTTACATTTTATTTTCGTTAAGCCAAACATGCGTATAAACCGGTGCTTGGCGACATTTACTACTTGGCGGAAAAAGGGTTTTCACTCCAAGAAAATTCCAAGATGGCGGCCGGGGGGAACTTATGACATCTGTTCCGAGAATATTAATCCTGAAATTGTTCCTGGATTTTTTTTTTTTCATTGAATACAAGCGATCATTTTGATAGTTTATATGCCATGTCTACTGAATACAGTTTAGTAAGCAACTCTATTTGGGCAGATTTACTTCAGAAAGTACCTTGTAGTGAGTGTCAACAATGTAAATTAAATAATTTGAAGCATAATTCTTTTGGATTCTCATCAAAATTAGACCTTGTATGTCGAACCTGTGCAAAATCTTATGGATATGTTTAATGTTTATAAAAGTGAACGTGAAATAGCAACAAAAAAGTTTGATATAAACAGAAAACTTACAGCTGCATTTCTATTGTTTGGGGAGGGTCATGCCGCACTGGAAAAGGTTTTGAAAATTGTATATTTCGAATTATTTTATTGTGTATTCAATTGTATTACATAATTAAAATTAGATTTTTTACCTGGTAGTGGTTTGTGAAACAGTGATAGTAAGTGATTTGAAATGTCAAATACTTAGAAATGACATACGCTACATTATTTATTTTTTGCAAGCATTCATTATTAATTTATATATCAAAGATTCAATAAAAAGGAATCTGAGAGTCGCTTATCAAAGCAATGAGTTATCTAAAAGGTATGTGTTGAAAGTTTTTACTATCATTACTGTGAACGATAAAATGCATAGATCTCTTTCATTTCATCGTTTATATTCACTGTATGTATTGTAATTAGAAACATTTGGCAATATTTCAATTTATTATACTGTCGACTCTTGATAGGTTTAACGTTGCTTGAAGTAAACTTTATTACAAGTATTTAAAATTGAAAATTTAAGAGTAATTTAAAGAATTTTATAAAATTTTAATGAAAAAATTGAAAAACATCAATTTAAATCCATTTTTTAAGTTTTTTTTAAAATATAATTTGCTAACATTTCATAGTAAGTTTTGTTTTTGTGTTTTCAAAGATGATTATATGAGATTATTGCAATTGTGTGTAAAATCTGATTGCGCATGGAGCGTTTTGATTTTATAGATATGGTAATTTCCGTCGTTTATAATTTTTTAGTTTTGAATATCTCGAGTTCTATTAGAGTTATTATAACCAAATTTTGTGCATTAATTTTTATTCGCATTATAAATATATGTAGAAAGTTAATATATATATACTGGTATTTTTCTGTAAAAAGTCGTTTTGAAATATGTCGTTTAGCAGAGTTGAATTCAGACTCTTTTCTCCAGCGGGACATTATAGAGTTGCGGGGGGAGGGGGGAATTGCACCTTTTGACCATTGAAAACACAAAACCTCAAATCTTTGGGGGGGGGGGAGGAGGATGCCACCCCCTGAAATCAACACTGTCGTTTAGTTTCTGCGACAGTGTTGCCGAGTCACCCCGTTTCTGTAACGGGGTATATTACTCGACTTTCAAATGTCCCATGCGCTACACATTGCTTTCAATTTTATTGAAAATTCTCAGAAATTTTCTTTATACCACTGTAAATATTTTTTACTTACAATAAATTTTATTACATGTATTTAAAATTGACAATGTAAGAGTAATATACAAAATTTATAGAAATTTTAATGAAAAAATTGAAAAACATCAGTTTAAATCAATTTTTTTAATTTTTTAAAATATTATTTGCTAAAATTTCGTAGTAAGTTTTGTTTTTGTGCATTCAAGGATGATTATATCAGATTATTGCAATCGTCTGAAATCGGATTGCGCATGGAGCGTTTTGATTTTATAGATATGGTAATTTCCGTCATTTATAATTTTTTAGCTTTGAACATCTCGAGTTCTATTGGAGTTATTATGACTAAATTTTGTGCATTAGTTCTTATACGCATTATAAATATATATAGAAAGTTAATATATATATATATATGTTGATATCTTTCTGTAAAAGGTCGTTTTGAAATATGTCGTTTAGTTTCTGCGACAATGTTGCTGTTCGCCCCGTTTCTGCAACGGAGTAAGTACGCATCTATATTTCTCTTAGAGACATAAAAAAGGCTATATAGGTTATTAATAATATTATATCCTTCACTTGTATCCAAAATTGTTTCAATATAAGCTTTTAAAAAATTTACGAACATTTAAATAATTAAAACGTGTTTTTCTCAGAATCAACATTTTTACCGTTTTCATGACTTTCAAATGTTCCATGCGCAACACACAGCTTTCAATTTTAATGAAACTTCTCAGAAATGTCCTTAATATCTATGTACATATTTGTTACTAGAAATAAACTTTGTTACACGTATTTAAAATTGAAAATTTAAGAGTAATATACAAAATTTAATGAAATTTTAATGAAAAAATTGAAAAAAATCAATTTTTTTATCTTTTTTAATAAAATTTTCTAAAATTTTGTAGTAAGTTTTGTGTTTATATATTCAAAGAGTATTATGCGAGATTATTGGAAATGTGGTTAAGTTTGGAATGCGCATGGAGCGTTTTGAAATCTGGCAATTTTAAAATTTTAAAATTTAAATATCTCAAAAAATTTTAAAGATATTTTCATAAAATTTGGTAAATAACACTTTTTTTATAGTATAACTATATCCTGAAAATTTCAAAGAAAAATATTGGTAATTAAAAAAGTTAGTTTTCAAAGTCCACTGTACCCTTAATGGAAACTTTCAATATTGTTTTTCCCTTAACTGAGATATTTTTTACCATAATATGTAGCATACATACAAATTTATGAATAAAAAACAAGGCTGTACAATAAAAATTGGATATTTTCCGGACTTTTTATGGTAGTAGCAGAAATTGGATTTTCAAGTGCGTGATGCATGTTTATGAATCCACTTAATTTTAATTCCCGACGCTACAGTGGCACCAGAATTTTTTAAAGATATTTTCCATTTAATATGTATGTGAAATATAGCCTTTTTCTTATTTCCAAATACATTTATTGATGAATTCCGGTGCCCTTCATTTATTTCAACACTTTAGCATTGAAACACTTTGCCCTTGAAAGGGTTAAACATCATTTTTTACCTTAATAAACTATGAACTTTTGTTACAGCATTCTGAATGTCTTGTAAAGTGTTACATCATGTATGCTGGACGCATGATTTGTCGTTGTTTAAACCTAACCTTGGTTACGTCTGTATTTAAAAGTGATGACTTTGACAGCTGCACAACAAAGTGTGAAATATGATGTAAAGAATATTTTAATTTCATGTTCAATCTAATGTTTTGGAAGTTGTGGATCACATGATTTATGTTGATATTCCTTCTTTACCTTGTTTATTAATGAGAACAGAAAACTCAAAGTATTCAATAAACGTAATTCTAATCTAAATGTGAATGTTTATGAAAAATATATAAATAACCAAAACCTGTGCTTTGATAGTAGTATCATATGTAGGTTTACACTTAAGAATATAATTAATTACAAATTAGCTTACAAATACTATAATGCAGTTGTAAAGTTACCACATCAACCTTATAAAAAGCTTTATATATATTATAGTTTTAAAACATTCGTCATATCCTTTTCGCTGTGTTTAACACTAGAACCGCCAGAAATTTCTTTCTAAAATAAGTTAAATCTGTACCATAGAGAAATAAATTAAATAAATAAGTTAAAATATTTTAAATAAAAATTCTGGTGTATAATATTTTTATAACAGTTGAGTAAAATTTCCGGCGGTTCTAGTGTTAAGTACCTTGATTAGTTGTCTGAATGGTCTGAATGGCATCATGGTCTCCGTTAGAAAACCATGATGTAATTTACTCTTTTCCAATTTTCTTATGGCATCCTGACATTCCATGACATCGCGGTGCTTACGGAGAGCCAACGCAGCATCACAGGCTTGCCAGTTTGACCTCCACTTTTATTTATAAGTTTCAGATTCAAACGGGAAATATTGAAAGAAGAATCTTTACTTCGAGTAATCCCAAAATAGATGTTATTGAATAAAGCAAAACATATTTTTTTTTTTAATTTACGGCACGAATTCGAATTTTCAGAATAAAAATTCAGGCCAAACTGGAAATCGTGGATATCCGCCGCACATAAACTCCAACGGGATTGAATGAGAACTTAAAGGTAAATTTCGGAACAAAGCATGGTCTAAAATGTATAATTTTTAAATATCTGATGTCAAATCTCCAGAAGGCCATTCCACATCTGGAAACAATACGTTAAATGAAACCTCCAAAAATAAAGCGCATAGAGCATCTAAATAAATTTGGTTGCCTTGCTAAATAAATTTGGTTGCCTTTGGTTGCCTTGCCTTTTGAAATAAATCTGGCAAACAAGAAACATCTTCTGTGATAAGTAACAAGTTGAAGTTCGTAATTGAATTTTTAACAGGGATACTCAAAATGGCTTTGTTTGTTAAAAAAAAAAAAAAAAAAAAAAAAATCTATTCTGGCGATTTTAGAAAAAATATTGAAGTTATTGCTTAGACTTGAAAAATATTTAAACAAATAAATGCTCGTTTGCCCGTGCTTGCTCGTTTAATAGTACAACATTTAATGCAAGCATTTTAAATTAAAGTGATTCCGAGCATAAAATGAAATGAGTTTTAAATTAAATGAATGAAATATTTGTTAGTTAAATAAGATGATTGCAATGCGATTAAGAAAATATTGGAATTTTATCGTTTGCGCTCGATAAGCGAACAAAAGAACTTAAATTAGAATATTATATTTATAATTAAATTCTATACATATTCTATACTTCCCCGTGTAAATCATTTTTTATAATTTAACACATCAAGAATTAAGTAAAAAATAAGACTACAAAATTCAATCTTTACACATTAACTATTTACTAATTTTTATGCGTCATTTTTCATTTCATTAAAAGAAAATAATGAAAATCGAGCGTATTTTAATCAACAATATTTGATATTATTTATTAAATAATATTTTATCTTTTTTAATAAATTAAAGTTAAAATACGTACCGTAATTTCCCGCGTATGCGCAGCGGCTTGGTTAAGTCTTTTTCAAACCAAAAATTTTATTGAAAAAAAAAGAATTCAGATAAGGGCTAAGCAGAAGCAAGTCACATTTTATTTAAAATAAATTCTGGTAGGAAATCGAGTTACCTGAAGTGCGGCGTATACGCGCGAAATTACGGTAACTACCTTGTTTTACTCTTTGTTAAAGGACAGATATTTATTCCATAAGAAAAAAAAAATTTCTTACAATTTCGAAAACTACAGCTATTTGATGGCCAACATTCTGCCATTTTAACAAATAATATTAGTTCTAAAAAGAACTTGTTTTATTTAAATAATTAACTATAATAAATAAGTCAAAACCACCAATAAAAATTAATATAATATTCTATTATTGTCAGAATGTAAATGCTACAAACAAATGAAAACACGACGTTTGTGCTTGCGCAGTTATTTCATAGATGTGCAGTTAATAGATTATCCATAAAGAAGAAAACAGTTAGGCATCTTTCTGTAGTTCACCCCGTCAGCTACGTGACATGCGACCAGACTTCGAGTCGATTACAGACGACTGTAATCGATTAAGATTACGATTACTTTGAATTTCTAAAAGCAGATTACGATTATGTCACTATTTGTGCAAGTTAGATTACGATTACATCTTCGATTATCCGTTTTCTAAGTTTTAGATTACGATTACATTTAGATTACGATTAAATAAATTTTGTTAAATTACGATTACTACAATAGCCGATTACGATTACAATTTGATTACACTGATTTCATAATATGCATATTACAAACTCTTCTTTTTCGAATTTATTTTTTAAACTATCTTTATGTAATATTCACATTTTACAGATCTGAATGAAAAACTAAATTAGTATTTACGTGTATATGCGTTTACAGTTCAAAAGCAGTTAATCTCCGTCTAAAAGTATCATTTCAATCAAAATCTCCCTAGTTTTTTTCAGTTTTGATTATTTACCATAAAACATTCTTAAGGATAAGAAAAATTCCACAAAATGTACACTTTTTTATACGAAAATACATATTAATATTGAATATTCAGAAAATGCACGAGTAAAGAGTACTAAAATTCTGACTTTCACATTCACGATTACGAAGGGTTATATTTACTTCTATTTGTCATAGTAAAAAAAAAAAAAAAAAAAAAAAAAAAAAAAAAAAAAAAAAAATTCCCTGTCTCATCTGTGTGTGCTTAGAAATATGCAGTACATAAGCCATGTGCCTGTGGTCGCCCACAGCAGGGTTTACATTTTTAATGCAGAATATAAACATTAGATGAGTTAACTTAAGAGTTTTCTTTAGAACTCAAACTTTCTTTAGAACTTTGCAAGACATTTTTTAAACCTATCATCATCAAAAGCAATACAAAATATTAACAATTAAGAAATATTAAATATTCAAAAATAATGTTCTGCTAAAATTTTATAAAACGGAAAATTAAGAAAATTCTTTTTTTCAAGGATTTTATGCTTTCTTGACTTTTCCGCCCTCTCCCGTTTTAATTCGAAACAAATGACAGTTAAAAATAAAAAAGATAATCATAAACTACTTTCCAGGGGGGCGATGCTCAAATTTGAACAAAAAGTACTGTTATTTATTTTTCTTATTAGTAATTAAAAAGAGTTTTTTTTTTTCAATAATCAGATATAAAAATTTGCTTGATTAAATTTTAAATTTCAGGGAGGGGTAATGGTACTGCGCTGCCTACTTTTGCTGGCATTTGAGATAAGAGAATGTGCAAAATAGGTACCACTATCTCCCCCAAGCATACCCTAACGAAAATACTCAAACACTTGTGTTTCTGGAGAATATAGTGTCTTCGTTTCTTTTCTTTCTTTTCGTTTCTATTAAAATTTAAATTACATACATAAAGAAACCATCTTTTATTGCTAATGTCATAAGAAAATTAATCTATATTGTGTATCCACATATCTTAAAAGGCATATTTTAACACTAGAACGCCCGGAAGGAGTCGATCCGACTCCGACCATATGATTAAATGTGAACTGGAACCAGAAATTCTTTCATAAAATAAGTTAAACATAAACCACGCAGATTTACGCTAAATAAGTCAGTCAAATACTTTTAAATAAAAATTCTGGTGTCACATATTTTTATGAAACTTGATTAAAATTTTCGGGCGTTCCAGTGTTAACTAAACAGGTAATTTTACAATTAGGATTAAAAATGCTATGCATAATTAAGTACGGAAAGTATTTCACTGCGATAATAAATTGCTAATATTTGTGAAATGTATATTAGAAAAGTAATCTTTAGATGCACATGGGTGTTTAAAGTTTATGTTGAATTTAACTTTTCATCGATACATGGGCATCTGGCGAGCATAATATATTGCAGTGATATTTTAATATGTTTGCTTCTTTATCTTTCATATATAATGCTGATTCGTTAAAATAGTCTTAATTTTTTTTTCTAATTTTTCTTTGACATTTCTATAATATATACTGAAAATTAAAAGGAAAAAGAAGCACTTAAGAAGAACAAAGTAAGAATGAGTTGTTCAATAAATTGCTGCTGCCATTTAAAACCTTTTTTCTTTTTTTTAAAGAAAGCTTCCATCCCAGATCCTTACATTTGTAGGAGAATTGACATAAGTGCCACAAAACCATGAAAATAGTATATTTTTCAATCCCTTTTTATTTTTTTTATTCTTCTTGACTATGGAAGTAGTAATAGTTTGTTATTCCATGTTCTTTCTTGACTCTCATTTTATGACTTGGACATATTGGATATTTGATCGCTGCAGCGACCCCGTCCTGTTTCCTCGAATTTCCATTCACTTCTATCCCACATTTACCGATACTGTAACCCTGATCCCTGACCCTAACTCACAACTCACCCCCACTTCAGCATGAACCTAATGATTTAAAAACATATCCTTTTGTTACAATGTTTAGCTAGCCGAGTAATTTTTGGATAGGAAGCAAAAAGGGAAAGAGGTGTAATCGTAATCGTTTGTACGAAATTACGATTACCCACGTTTTCGATACAGATTACATAGAGATTAGCTTATATTGGGATTACGATTAGATTACGATTGTAATCCCAATGAAATTTCTTGATTACGATTATTTTGCGACTACTTCAAAATGAAATTTTATGATTACGATTACAATGCGATTATGCATTTTCGTAATCGGTTATAATCGATTACGATTACACGATTACGATTACTCGAATTCTGCATGCGACCTTGATTGATGTGACCTCGTCTTTAATCTTGCGGTTACCTCTCCCATTTAGGATAGAACGGTTACTGATATCGCTTTGCGTTTAATCTAGATTTATTTTTATGTAAACAAATAGCGATATTTGCCCTGAAAGAATTCCTCAAGCGTAAGACTCGTGCTTTATTTATCATTATCCACAAGAATCTGTTATACTCGAATCGTTATACCTAAAATGAACTTCTCTAATTTTGTAAAATTAAAAATGCTGAGATTGTCTAAAAATAGGTTTTTTTAAAGAAGGTATTTCATAGTTTTTACAATTTTGTATTGGAATAATTACAATATTTATGAGAAGTGTGTAGTTGTCTGTTTATTACTCATAATGATTAACTTTTAGTAGTTATTTTTTTACGTTCTAATTTTTTTAAATTATTTTTTACATGATTATCCCTTTGAGGGGCAAAGCACTTCTGTTGCTAAAATGGTAAAATCATTGATTGGCACCAGGATTTACTAGAAAATTTACATGAAAGTAAGTAAAACCTTTTTTCGAGCATATAGTGTAAATCAAAATTTAGTTTTAAAATGGCGGTGCCAATGTGGTATTTGGGAATTAAAATTAAGTGTTATATATTATATACCGGTGCCCTTCAAGGGGTTAAAGTGATGTATTCCAACATCACACTAAATATTTTTCGAATCGCAGATGCTGATTTACAAAGATTTAACAATATGTACACTAAAAAACAACTTCATTGCACTGTTAACCCCTTGAGGGGCAAGCAATTACGTTTGTGAAATGCTGAATTCCCACCGGAATCTTTGAAAAATTCTATTTCAAAATAAGTAAAAGCAATTTTACGGCTTTTTTCCACCAAAGTTAGAAAAGTAAAATTTAATAAAATTTTTCTGGTGTAAAACTTCATTAATCGTAGGTGGTATATAATATATACCGGTGCCCCTCAATGGGTTAAAGAATAAAATAATGTCTCATTAACCTTCCGTCTACCAGACGGGTCCATTGGACCCGACATGTACATTCAAAATATTTATTCAAACCAGAAATTTCTTCAAAACAAACTAAATGTATAAATCAGACAATAATAAGTTAAATAAACAAATTAAATAGTTTTAAGTAAAAATTCTGGTGTAGAATGTTTTTATAAAACTTGAGTAAAATTTCCGGTAGTTCTAGGGTTAAATAAAATAAGCCACATTTGAAATGTATATCTTTTAATTGTGCATTTTGGAAATAATAAAACTTTCAAGTCTTTTCCTGACTTTTCTTAGAGAAATCTTATACTAGAACTAAATAATTCAGAAGAAAACAAATACTCTAAAAAGCTGAAATGTTGATAGTATGTTTTATGCATGGCGTCTTGTCTCCATGATGGAAAACTTGTTTAATTCTTTCTATTTATTTACGTAAAGATCATGAATGTGAATATTTCTGATTTATTGAAAGTGATCTATTTTCGTGACTTTTGGGGCCTTTATTCTACTTTTTAAAGGATAACAAATACGAGAGTATGTACACTAGAGTACTGTATGTACACTAGAATACTAGTGTTTATGAAAACAATTTTATAAAAACTTATGCTGAAAAGTATTCCCAATCTAACGCTTTATATTAACCTTTCAGGTGCAAGCAAATGTGATAGTGTAATGTTGAATTCATACCGGAATTTTCGACAACAATTACTTCAAAAGAAGGAAAAGAAATTTTGTAACCTTCTTTCCGCCAAAATTAAAAAAGTAAAATTTTAATAAATGTTTCTGGTGCGAATATCCATTAAAATTAAGTCGGATATAATATATCCCACGACCATCAAGGGGTTAATAAAGAAATTACAAACGAAGTAAAATGTCATAAAAAATTTTAGAGATTCTTTAAAACCTCTAAACTAATTAATTATATCACAATAATTGCCGAACTGGGAGATATTTAGACATATTACAGAAGAGCACATCGGTGTATCAAAATTCGTCTAATATCTAACAATTTTAACCAAAACGTAATAATCTAAATCCTTAACATTTATATATATTTCAGTTTTCGCTGCTTTTGCCAAGCTGAGATACACACGCACACTTGTTTATTTCTTTACATTCAGATTCATACAAATAATGAAAAGGAATTCCAAAGAACTGAGAATACTTTTCTTCATGAATTTGAGGGGTTTGTTTTTCTTTAGGATTATATTTACAGACATATATGCTTTACATCAGGCACGCTAAGCACGTGGTCCGCCATCAACTTATATGTTACCATCCTCTGACATTTTATTTGTGTTTAATTCAGTTGTTCCAATTAAGATGCAGGAAATGCCCTTTGCGCAAACATGCTTGCATCAGTTGTGGTCATAGGTATACTAGTAAATCTGCAGATCAGGAGCCTCAACGTCAGCTCTACAATTCATTGTGTTTAGCATCCTTTGAGTAATATTAATCTTTCTACAAAAAACGAAATTTAAAGTTTTGAAATTACATAAACATTTATAAAACGAAAAAATATTTCGAAGGTTTCTGGCATTAGAAGCGTTAAATTAAAGGGGTTAAGGGGGGCAGAGCCCCCCTGAACCCCTTCGTAGTGTAATTTAATTTACATTTGTAATTATCAATTAATTGTGTTAATGTCCTTTAGTAAATTCTACCAATAGACGGAAACGTACATGAGTTCTTTTCTACAGCCCTGTATATTACGTGAAGATTTTTACGCGTCGTCTATAACATTTAAATTTAATGCAGACAAAAAACCCTCTTAAAACTGCTCATATCACATTTCCGGGGATTAGTATGCATAGTGTGCACCATATATCCAGTTTCTGCGGAGTCCTGTATATGGTTCTATTTAAATTCTGCAAACATTTGTTAGTATACTAAATGTAATTGGGCTGGGAAATACATAACTCAAAAAAAAAAAAAAAAAAAAAAACAACACTGAAGCAATTCGCGCTCATTTTCATTTATACTTACGAATTCATTTGTGTATCCCTGTACATGGTCTATACAATATTTAAGCACTACTTATTAAGCACAAATTTACTTAACGTTAAAACGCACACCATAATCGAAAATGCTCTTCAGCAATCATCCCTAATAGACCAGAACTGTATCCGAAATATTTTATGTGACCCTATAAATGAACGATAAATACGATACAAATCATATTCAAGCTTCTTGTAGTCAACCACAGTAATGTAATTTAATTTCATAATATTTGAATTAGTGCAACACAATTAACACACTGACGACAGTCAATTTAATTAAATCTGGGTTTAAAAACAGTAGAAGCTCCTCCCTCTTCTGAAAGTGTCTCGGAAATTGGTTTCTGAGATATGTTTTTCATGTTTATGCAGCAGTAAATATCTTTCAATGTACGGATGTAATATATAATGTCTTACAATCTATAAAAAATATGGACAACACAATATAAATGTCTTTTCTGTAAGGTAGAAGTCACTCCCTTAGCCAATGATGTATTCTGAATAAAATCGAGAATTTTCGTTTCCCGTCGCTAATGTGTTAAAATAAGCTGTGAAGAGTTTTTTTTTTCCCCGTAGACCACATTTTAATCGACCACTTTTGTGTGACCCTGAAAAAAACATATGCTTTGCACCCCATATACTACAAAAATGTTTCAAAAATACATATCAATTTTATTATTTTGTAACAGAGTAACATCATTAAAAAACGCCACAAAAGGATTTTCTTCAAAGATTGTAATATTATGAATACTTTTGAGTTACCTGTACGCAGTAAGTGCTACACATAACATATTTTATAGTAACCAGGTTCTAGTGCACCTTAATAAAGTATATAAATTTCATTACGTTTAAAATTGTGTAACATTATTAAAATACACCGCAGACGATTTTTCCCAAAGACTATAATGTAACGGAATAGTTTTGAGTGCCCCTGTAATTAAGCTATGAATGCTACACTCTTCATTTTTAATACCAAACATACTTTGGCAAACCTCAATAACTTATATCAATTACATGTAATCCCGACTATATTTACGCGAGTTAGAGCACGTAGAGAAACACGGCAGGCGACAGATAGAAAAACTGAAGTCATAAATACTTTTCATCCATGTTGGAAAGTGTTAAAAAGGATTTACATGCGTTTAACCCTCCGTCTACCAGACGGGTCCATTGGACCCGACAGGTACATACAAAATATTCATTCAAACCAGAAATTTCTTTAAAATAAACTAAGTATATAAACCAGACAAAAATAAGGTAAATAAATAAGTTAAATAGTTTTAAATAAAAATTCTGGTGTAGAACGTTTTATTAAAACTTGAATAAAATTCCCGGTAGATCTAGGGTTAACTGTACTTTTTTTTCACTTATAGCATGGCAGTGGTGGAAAATTGGCGCAGAGGAGGAGCCTATTAAAACCGCTAAATTTTAGTAGTATTTTTCGCCTTATCTAATGACAGAATTTCCGCGTTTTTATTAAGGTGATGAATAGTATAAAATTTTAGTGGTGTCAATAGGCTCCTCCTCTGCGCCAATTTTCCACCACTGTAGCATGGTTAAACATTAGTTTAAACATCCTAATCCATGCGATAGCAATAACATATTAAAAGCCCCCCAAAATAGGCATATCTGGAGATCTATAAATCTACTGGAAAATAATTCATTATCGTGCCCACTGTTAATTGCATAAATTGCATCGATTTGGCGCGATAAAATATTTTTTGTGATAGCCTTTTAATAGTACCTGCAACAAAATTAACGTAATTTACTAACTTCATTCATATTTGACGCAATGATAGGCTACTAATAACAGTCGCTAGGCAACGAAGAAAAGGAAAAAAAAAAGAAATATGTATCATGTAAAACAAGAAAATTAATTTAAAAATTCTTTATATTATTGGAATACATGTATAAATGTCCTCAAAACATTATACACGTAAATAAAAAAAGCTTATAGATATATTGATAAAACTTCAATATAATAGGAATAATTTAAAACCTTTATTTGGAATTTTAGTATCCATAATTTGACATTTAAATCCATTAATCAAACGTGCCATTTTCTTTCAACAAATCGAAATTTGAAAGTCGTCTGACTTGCCGTAGAAAAGCATTATAAAGAAAAATAAAATCTTCCATATTTTCCGAACGAATGAACCAAATTTAACCAAAAACTATACAGCTACGTCCGGGTATCTCACGAATATGCCCAATTAATTTCAAGCTGATCGGGTGCTTTTTGCGGCAGTTATCGCGGAACAGACGGACAGACAGACAGACAGACAGACAAACGGAAATCAAAACTTTTCGTGTCTCCACAGTAAGCCTTCACTGACGTTTCGGCAATAAAGCTGTAACAATGATCGTACACTGCTTAGAAATTCCAAGGAGTCCCTCAACGCTTTATAAGACAAGAAATTTTCATTTTAACATTTAAATTACTGAATTTGTAATCGCCACAATTATTTATTAACATAAATTTATTTCTGCGGTTAAATAAGACGAAAATTTATATTAAAATGAGTTGGTAAAACGGCGTATACCCCTGTATAAGTATATACATAGATATAACTAAATTATAAATTTTACGTTCTAGAAATTTTGGAGAAGACTAAACGCATAATCGTGAATCTTGAAATTTAAAGATTTGTGTAATCTTTCTTTTTTTTTTTTTTTTTTTTTTTTTTTTTTAATACAAAGTTAAGTGACTTGATGTTTAAAGTAATATTTATTTTTAGAATTCTTTTCGATTTCACATTACATTATAAAGTAATATGCAGAGTTCATAACATACCGAGAAATGTTTAAAAAATAATAATAAAATATGATATTTATTAACTTTTAACTATAGGCCCGAACTGAAAATATTTTTATATTCAGTTGCACCACAATATACAAAAAAAAAAAAAAAAAAAAAAAAAAAAACAATGGTACGAATAGAATGCAAAATTAGTTGCTAGGACGTACGGTATCCCGAATCCGCAAACAAAAGATTAAGAACAGTTAAAATTAAACATAATTTAAAAAAACAAATTAGGTTTTTAACTGACTCAAATAGCCGTTTTATAGAAAAAACACTCTCCCCCTCCACCAAAATGTTACTACTTGTTCCGCAGTAATTTGAACACATTGACTTAGCAAAGCCCAACTAATCTTTAGTAATATATGGATGAATTTTATCCAGATTAATAAAGTCGAACCGGAAAATTTATTTAGAGAATCTTAATTTATCTACATAGCCGCCCCTTACATTCCCCATCATCTTCCAAATAGCAGGGGTATTAGCAACAAGTTTGAGTTTTTCTGATATTATCTTGCCGTGACAAATTTGAATTGAGAAATTCGCAGCTAATCTCTCACGAGGTATACGCCACCCACTTGCTTGAGTAGTTTGTTGTGATACTGATGATGGCAGGACTATCTTTAAAGGGATCGTGAACCTTTATTTGTGCAAAAATCAAAACCCACATAGCATTTACACTTTGCAGAAAATGTACAGCAGTTTTGCTCAGAAAATCTGCAAACTTGCAGCAAGCTCAGCATGACAAGACTGAAAGTTCATAACAAGACTGCAGCAAGATAACGCAAACGCCGAAGTCACCACACTTTAAACTTGCAGATAACTTGTCGTGCAAGTTAAATTCATGCTGTAACGAATTTATTGCAAATAAACGGGAAACAAGCAATGAAAAATACTACAAAGTAGTGAACTTTCCATGCCGCACTATCCGTTTGCAAATGTTACACTATGAGTTAACCCCTTTCAAGGGGCCCATAGACCTGAAATTGTCTCTTGATGCGAACGCACCGTCATAAGTTGCATGTATCGTTCTTATCACCAAAAACAAGTTAAGGTAACACTTGCACTGTTAAACTCAAGTATTTTTTTGATAATTGATAAGTATAGCGTTTAAAAAGAGCCGTGCGAACCGAATAAAATTTCTGCGTATGTGCTGATTGTCTATTCTCTCAACAGAGGAATTTTTTGCTTTCGTCAATTTCGTGAATTAAAGAGAGTCTCGCCATCAGTTTCACAACAAATTGCTGATGCAAGTGGGTGATGGTATACCTTGCGGGAGATTTGTTGCAAAATTCTCAATTCAAATTTGTCACGGCAAGATAATATCAGAAAAAATCAAACTTGCTGCTAATGTTCGTGCAATCTGGGAAATTATTATTTTGCATGTTATTATTTTCCAGTTAGTTCTGAGTCATTTGTGAAAAACAGCATTCAAATGCGATTATTTTTCGCAAAGATGCACGCGTTAAATTTTGTGCACAAACCATTTTTCGGCCGTTTAGTATACTTTAAATCTGATTTTATGAAAACTGATTTTTCACCGTTTTTAGATTTTTGAAATAAATACATCATGCGTCTTAATTTTTGATCAAAATTCATGAAATTGATAAGGAAGAATCCTGATGTTGTTTACAAGGAAACTGTGTATGCATGTTAAATTTTGACTTTATGAAGATAATTAAATTTGATTTTTAAATTATTAAAACGCAAAATTTTGATGAAAACCAATATAAAATTCAGAAAAAAATCTGTAAAAATTTACTATTCAAGGAATTAAAAAATTAATACACAGCTTTGTTTGCAATAGAGTTTTAAGCGATTAAAATGCAAAATCGGATAAATATCTCAAAAAGTAAGACGTACGGAGTCTTTTAAAATTTTGTTTTATTTATTTTTATTTTTTAAAAAATCTTAAAATTATAATAAGATTTGAAATTCATCTTAAGGTGTTAAATATACTGATGGCGAAATGTAAATTCCCACAAAATGTCATATAGCTGTGATGAAAATTAAAAGATTTTTTTTAATGTCCACTGTCCCCTTAATTCACGGAAGCGACGAAAGCAAAAAATCCCTCCGTTGAGAGAATATTCAATCAACAGATACGCAGAAATTACACAAATTTTATTTGGTTAACACCGCTTTTTTAAAACGCTGTACTTTTCAAATACCAAAAAATGCTCGTTTTGTAAGTACAAGTATTACCCGAACTTGTTTATGGTGTGGAAACGATACATTCAGAGTAACAGTGCGTATGCATTAATAGTCCTGACCAGTTCTAAGGGCCAGTGGGCTACTTTTGAAACTCTAAAATTAACTTTGTTTTTTTCCTTAGTTAATATGTCATTATATAAGGCACATTTTACCATTTCAAAAAAATGGTGCCAATCAAGAATCTGATTTAAAAAAACATAGCCCATCTGGCAACACTGCTATGGAACCTTTCTAAGGGGTTAAACCAAAGCGATATAAGTAAGCGTCCTATCTTAAATAGGAGAGGTAATCGCAAGATTAAAGGCGAGGTCACATCAATCAAGGTCGCACGCCACGTAGCAAACGGGGCTAAACTACAGGAAGATGCCTAACTGTTTTCTTACTTATTTCACACCACTAAAATTGTATTTTTTTTTTTACCTTGATTAATAGCTGACATGTCAAGAGAACAGAAGGAAACTTTGTGGTGTCAAGTGCGTATGGACGCCCCTCTCGCTTCGCCATTATTTTGCTATAAATGTGGTTAGCAAAATTCAGTTCCACGACTGAAGATTTGCGCAGATGGTAGACATAGATTAACATCCAAGATCGGACATTCCCATAGACATAGAGTGACAATGGGGAAGAAACTCCCGATCTTTGTAGTATGCTTATTATTATCTACCTTATTGTGATCTTTCTTTTTTTAATGTTGCATGTTTACGTTTTCGATAGACTCTTACACCGATACATGAACATAGAATAGACATTCTATTTTATATATCTAATTTCTATTCTATGTTCATGCACGGATATATGTTTTTTTTTTTTTTTTTTTTTTTTTTTTTACATGATTAGTGAACGGTTTTAAGTGCAACGAATACTAGGTAAAAATTTCGTCTTGAATGCTATATATCAAAAGCAATGGTGTAACATAAAAATATACGAAATGTTGAACTCTACAAGTCCCAGAAAATTTCATAATTATTCCCCTTTGGCAGGAAAATTTTTATAGCCCGTGTTTTATAAATTTATGAAGTTTAACGTATTAAACAATCGTTACAATAATCTTTTAAATTTTTTTTTGCATTTTCACTTCCTTACAGATAAAATAAAAATATTGTTTTTAATGTAAATAACGTACAATCAATTCAATAATGTTTATAATATTAACATATAAGAAATAATAATAATAATATTATAGATAGGGAAAAATTCCTTTCGACAAATTTTTAGAATTGTATAAATCTAAATGTTAAAAATAAATAGAGGTACTGACATTACACTCAATAAAATTTTATTCGATATGACTAATTTGACACAATACCTGAATTTGATTTTTTACAATTTAATCTTATAAACTTACATATTTGCATTGTTAACAGAATTTTCTGGCGGCTTTCTTTTATATTATTAGTCTAATTATCATTTTGTAAGTTAAAAATGAACAATACAAGTACGGTAAAAAAAAAGCAGCTAAATAAATAAAGCAAGCATGAATAGAATATCGTCTGACACCTGCTTCGTTTTAGGAAAGAATAGATATTCAAACCATAGAGGATAAACATATTTCTTCAACATAGGTAAATTTCGGAGGTTTCTTAGTTGTTCCCCCTTGCCGATAGTCACGCTAGTACTGTTGCCATTACAGATTTTGCCGTAAATGTCCCATCTTGGTCCTTAATATATGATGGTAGATATCCTGTTATATATGACGTCATACTAAAAACCCGCGTGTGTGGATTATCAACCCGTCCACAAGATGACGCAACTGGGTTAATTTACGCCTGATTCCAGTATTCAGTTTGTACACTTACTTATATCGCTTTGGGTTAAACTCATAGTGTAACAGTTGTAAACAGTTATTGTGGCGTGAAAGATTGCTACTTTTCAGTAAGTTTTCAGTATTTTTGATTACTTGTTTGCCACTAATTTGCAATAAATTTGATAAGGCAGAAATTTAACTTGCACGACAAGTTAGCTGCAAGTTCAAAGTGTGGAGACTTTGGCGTTTGCGTTATCTTGTTCCAGTCTTGTTATGAACTTTCACTCTTTTCACGCTGAGCTTGCTGCAACTTTGCAGGTTTTCAAGGCAAGACTTCTGCTAATTTTCTGAAAAATAAAATGCTATGTAGGTTGCGTTTTTTGTACCAAAAATTCTTATAGTAAAATTTACCTTTTTAAATCGCCGTAATCTTTTAATTAAATAGGCTAAAAAATTCTATTAATACAAAAAAGCAGTGTTGTCTGGTATGTATTTTTATAGCTGCCAACATCTTACGCTTTATTGTACCACAAACAATTAATAGTAACTTTTACTTTTTTAAACCGTCGAATTCAGGTTAGTAAGTGGTGTTTTCGTTACGGAACCTTACGTGATCTTCCTTCTTTTTATTTATTCTGTTAATAAACCTCTCGTATACATAAAAATCGCATATAAAAATCTGTGTTAGGATATTAAGTTCACTATGGGTGTATATGTAATTGTAGAGGAACAGCACAAATTTCGAGAAAAAAATCGATCTATAGTTGTTTTATGTTTAAAAAAAATGTGAAGCTTTATTGTTGATAAGTAGAAACTGAGTTGGATTTTTCGATGAATATAACATTAACCCTAGATCTACCGGGAATTTTATTCAAGTTTTAATAAAACGTTCTACACCAGAATTTTTATTTAAAACTATTTAACTTATTTATTTACCTTATTTTTGTCTGGTTTATATACTTAGTTTATTTTAAAGAAATTTCTGGTTTGAATGAATATTTTGTACGTACCTGTCGGGTCCAATGGACCCGTCTGGTAGACGGAGGGTTAACACTATAAAGAAAATTTTAAAATATCTTGCCGTAGTTCTGAATGATAAATTACCAGATATGGCACTGATACTTCATAACATTTTGATCTCTGATGGGTAACTACTTCCCACTCAATCTCCAAATGTCACATTGACAATGGAATATTCACCAAATTTATTTAAAAATCGATCAGTGCACTTCTTTTCCGTGTATATTATAAGCCAAATCCTTTGTTTAAAAATACTGGTGCTAATGTGACATTTGGGAATTTTAAAGAATTTCATCCCAAGTACTCCAAAAGGGTTAAAAATAAATAAGGTGAATTCGTCAAGCCTATTATATATTAGGCAGATTCATTAAAAAAACTACTTATAAACTTTATTACATTAGATCGCACGTAAGTTGAAATCATTCGATATTAACAAGAAATCATATCCAGAGGAATTCAAGAAATTTGAGTATGTATATTGATAAAAAGTTTGATGTAGTCGACAATTTCAGGTTAAATCTGAAATCTAAAATTTCAATATTATATTTCTGTTAGATTGTCATTCACGGAAGTACAGATACGCAGTGATACAGATACTACATATACTAATTAAAAATGAAAGATCACTTATAAAAAAAAGGAAAATTATTTTATAAATCTTCAGTGCTTATCTAAAAAATCACGATACTGCAATTCATGCTTTTCCGAAGCATTTTCTTTACAATATATTGATCTAGCGAGGGACCGTTTATGGAAAACTAACCCCTCTAACTAACAATTTACAGAAAGCGAGAACGAATGAAATTGTTAAAAAAATTCGTTTGTAACCCTTAAATGCATAGGATGCCAGGATCTGCATAACTTTTTATTTTACTTTTAATAAATAAAATAAGTTAACTACAACCACTATATTTATACAGAAATATTAATACTGTAAAAATTACAATAATATGTTACTAAATAAATTTAAAAATCTATCTCAAAACTTCTGGTGTCTAATACTATTAATACAAGAATACATTCTAAAAGAATAAGTTACTCATTTAACCCGGGAGGACACGCGCCGGGCTTCATAGACCTGGAGTGCATACGGTTTTTACAATTGTCACAACTACCTTTTCAAAAGTAATCTTCAATTTCTTTTATCGCAAAATTCTCTCCGATTAAATAAGGTGACGATTATTATTTGTTTTTATTGGTGACAAAGTAAAAACCATTCATACCCTGTGTATGCGCGCATTCTCCTGGGTTGAGGCTGGATAGCTGCTAATTTTTAGTTTTCCTCCGCACCGCTAAAATTTAATACTTAATTTTGTCTTATTTAATTGCAGAAATCTATTATAAAATTATGCAAAACATTCTAATATATTTTATAGGTAACACAAACTCGCCAGCCGTGTGCAGTTGTTTGGTATGCAGTTTTACAACGTGATTTTTTTTTATCATGGTCTTAAAATGATATCAACAATGATTAAAATAAAGTACCAATGTTAAAGAGACGTTCACATTTATTCGTAAAATGATGAAGGCAAACCTGAATCGTTAATAATAATAAAATAGCTACAAGATCTGTACTCTGATTTGTGTGAAATATGATGGCAACGCTGAAATTCAACAGCATTTTCGTTACTGCTATACAATGTTTATGCATGTGTTTGCGGATTCCATCAAAGTGATATAATCGTATATAGTAAGAGTAAGTTTTTACATGATTTAGAGAACATAACTTCGATATTCTTAAACATAGCTGCCAACATCTTACGCTTTTTTGTACTACAAATATTTTATAGTAAATTTAACTTTTTAAATCGCTGAAATCTGACAATTAAATAATGCAGAAATTTCTATTAAATTTTTGTGGTACAGTAAAGCGGAAGAGTTGTCAGCTATGTTCTTAAATATTCCCTTTTTTGACTTTCAGTGAGGTATCCTATCCTATACTTTAAAATGAACATATGTTCATTAACTTATATTATTAACACGTTCACGCTGCCGCGGTGGGTCACACTCGACTGTCTCAGAGCTGCCAAGTCTTCGGCTTTTGAATACCAGTATTTTAATACAGAAAATGTTGTTTCATTTAATTAGAACAATTGGTCGATTTAAAGGAACAACATTTTCTCTAAAATAACAGTGGTGTGCAAAAAGCCGGAGAATTGACAACTCTGAGACAGCCGAGTGTGACCCACCGCGCCGGCGTAAACGTGTTAGATAAATAGTGTTCATTTTCCTGTGTATTATCAACCCTTTTATTCAATTATTTATATTCTTTCTTTGATAGCATTTTTTAACCCCTTGAAGGGCGGTGATGCCGTCACGGCTGCACATAATTTTAATCCTAAATTTCCACACTGGCACCGGAATTTTATGATGAAAATGTCATCTTTATTAAGTATGCGAAAATTTACTTTTACTTGTTTACAAATGATATCTCTTGTTAATACTGGTGTAATTAAATTATTTGAACATTTTACGAATACAAGTACCTTGCCCCTGAAAGGGTTAACTCATCAATGATATTTTGATATAAATGAACTAGAAAAAATATTCTATAACCCATTGCTAATTACATGAATGTAGAAACAGTGGCGTCGTCATTATCATATTGGAAACGACCTATGATATGCTTTAAACGTTTATCTACTGACGGTACTTATAAATACCATTCACTTTAAACATTCATCCCACAGTGAATATTACTAATATTCTAATGGTGCTTTGCAAAAACACTTTTTAACACCACTTTAGTTACCACCACTTAACCAACAGTAGTTCTAAGTTTGTTATTTTAGCAAGGAAGGAGGCTATCTTTGAAATAGCGGAGGTGTTTTGTGCCGACATTTTGTGCAGATTATCACGCTCGTCTTTTTATTACCGCAAACTCAGTAAACGATATAAGATAAGTGTTGTATTTTTTTATGTGTTCATTATGGTATTAGAATACAATTTGACAAGCTATTTTAGGTGAACGGTGTGTTTATTTGATTTAACAGCTGAATTACTCGTTGGTAATTATAAGCAGGGATGAGATTTCCGCTTTTTAGTACACCAGTATTTTATTAGAGAAAATGTTATTTTATTTAGTCGAAACATTTTTGCGATTTAAGAGAATAACATTTTCTCTAAGAAAGTATTGGTGTGAAAAAAAGAGGAAATCTCATCCCTGATTATAAGTAACGTATGTACACTGGGTGTTGGAGAAAAAGGTTTTGTTTGCTTTTAGTGTGTTTTTATCCATCGTTTTCATCTGCTTTATAATGTAATTACTAAAATGTAGTGTAGTAATCATTTTACTAGTATTTATTTTCTTTTTCGTTATTATTTTTTATAGGAAATCAAAAAAGATGTGGTACCGTCTCTTTTTTGCTATACTAGAAATCGCATATGTAAATTCATATATTGCATATGATGAGATGCGAGACAACATATTGTCTGTGGAATATAGACGTCGCATAACTAAAGGACTGCTAACAAGATCGAAACCTAAATAATAATAATAATAATATTTTTTTTTAAACCCTTTCAGAGGCAAAGCATTTTCAATGCTAAATTGTTGAAATAAATGATTGGCACCGGAATTTGGCAAAAAAAAAATATTTATAAATAAGAAGGCTATATTTCACATACTTATTGAATCGAAAATATTTTACCACAATTCTGGTGCCATTTGACATACCTTGTGGATATCAGTATTACCTCTGTTACGTTATTTTTATCATAGTGTACTGAGGGTACTTTAAAGTACTACTTTAATTAATTACACCTAAGGAATTATATTTCTCACGGGTGAGTATATTTTTATGTTTATCCTTTATTTTTCATTGTAGTAATTGAAAAAGAAATTACATAAAAAAAATTGCAGTTGATCATAATACAGTAGATAAAGGGTTAATCGCATATGTTTTCACTTTTACATTTTATAAATTTCATGTTTTTGTACCATTCGATACAAAAATATAAAAATAGTTTAAAATAAAATTATTTTAAAAATCATTGAGAAAATTATCGCATTTTTAATTATGTTATAAAGAATTGCAAATAGTGTTTTTTTATATATATATATATATATTTCAATAATAAACATTCATTTTCTACAACAGCACAAAATAAGATTTGTAGCAATATAAATAAACATGCAGAACTTAAAAGACAATACCTGTGTTACAAGAATTAGCATCTTATATCCAGTGTTGTCACACCTATAGTTGTTTTCTCAGATTCCCGCAATTTTTCAGTTATAATATTAGAATTATTAAAAGACAGATTAAAGAAAGCGAAAATCAGGCGACTTATAGTATTTTAAGAAAATTGTGCCAACCGAGCAATCTAATTTTTTTTAACCCCTTAACGCTCAAATTAAATTACGGTTGAAAAATTCTAATTGCTGATTGGCACCACTTTTATGAAAAAGAAATATTCACCTTATTTAATGACAGTAAAAACGATACTAAAATACAGCGAATTTCACTATTTTATAAAAGTGGTGTGAATCAAACAATTTGAGTAAAAGACAGAGCCCGAGAATATGACGGGAGCGAGAATTAAGGGGTTAATCAGAAGACTGGAAATACTGGTCATATTCCATGTTTTGCTAGAGCCTCTGCAACTTCCTCAGATGACCAAACAGTATTTTGTCAAATAGTAAAATGGATCTTTTTTTTTTAATTTTGCATAGAAATATTTTATAAACCTGATTGGGACATAGAGTACTCATTTAACACTAGAACCGCCGACTTTTTTACTTAATTAAAAAAAAAAAATGTTTTATACCAGAATTTTTATTTAAAACTATTTAACTTATTTAATTAGCTTATTTTTGTATTTAATATACATAACATATCTTAAGAAAAAAATTCTGGATCGAATCGACTAATATCAATTTTGGCAGGGATCAAAATGACCTCTAACGGCAGTTCCAGTACAGTGGCTAGAATAGATAGTGTGCCGTTCATTGGTTACATAACGCTTTTTTTTTTTTTTGGTCGTGAAAGGGAGGACGCCGAAAGGTGGCGCACATATTATCACCGAATGGGAATTTTGAAAGCTTTTAGCGCCGTGACAGTGAAGCATATTGTAAACAAACGCGAGTTTTTTGCATAAAGTTTTAATTATGTCTGTTTAAGAAACAAAATATGAGTGAAAAACTAACAAAAAATATCAGCAAAGTATTGTTTTGCGCCTGGTTGTTGTAATTTGTTTTTTAAATAACTGTATAAAACAAAATGTATCTGTTTTCAATTAGTTTATCTCCAAAGTAAAAAGAAAAAAAATGCATTTTTAGAATATTGTTTGATTAAGTTTTCATGATAAATGCAATATGTTTTACTTTCTAATTTAAATTATGCTTAAAAATATTTATTTTCAGCAGTATGTTGACTATTTTGAAAATGTCGGATATTTTTTATATTTTCGAAAATATCACGATATTTACGAACCCTGGGACCGGGGGAAAGAGATTCCTCCACAGAGGAATGAGATGTCCCTCCGGAAGATTTGATATTTTGTTTTCAATGGTCAAAAAGAGTAAT
Source organism: Maratus speciosus (assembly GCA_963932465.1). NCBI lineage: Eukaryota > Metazoa > Arthropoda > Arachnida > Araneae > Salticidae > Maratus > Maratus speciosus. Next base: position 217,299,307 of record OZ010794.1, read on the forward strand.
CCCCCCCCCCTCCCCCGGAGCTGCAAAAATCCCTCCCGGAGAAAAGTGTCTGAATTCAACACTGGTTTGCACAGTTTTGGAAGTAGTGAACAGTTGTTGGTATTTGTAAATAAAGCTAAAGCGAATTTAACCTTTGAATTTATTTTAAAATTATTTACTTTTCATACATAATTCATAAAGAAACAAATGTTTATAATTTTTCTTAAGAATTTTAATATGTGATTTCCAATGTGAAAATGATTTATTTAATAAATGGGCCTTTGTTTTGAAAATAACACAAAGTAAATATTGCTATTGGGAGTTTACTTTAAAATGTTTATTGTATGTTTGCACAGTTTTAGAAGTAGTGAACAGTTGTTGATATTTCATATTTGTAAATAAAGCTAAAGCAAATTTAACCTTTGAATTTTTTTTACTTTTTTCATACATGGATTCATATATATATATATATATATATATATATATATATATATACATATATTATAATTTTTCTTAAGAATTTTAATATGTGATTTAAAGTGTAAGAAAGATTTATTTAACAAATGGGACTTTGTTTTGAAAGTAACATAAAGTAAATATTGCTATTGGGAGTTTAATTTTAAATATTCATTGTATGTTTGCACAATTTTAGAAGTAGTGAACAGTTGTTGATATTTGTAAATAAAGCTAAAGCGAATTTAACATTTGAATTTATTTTTGAAATTATTTACTTTTCATACATAATTCATAAATAATTTTTTTTTAAGAATTTTAATATGTGATTTCAAGTGTAAGAAAGATTTATTTAACAAATGGGGCTTTGTTTTGAAAATAACACAAAGTAAATATTGCTATTGGGAGTTTATTTTTAAATATTCATTGTATGTTTGTACAGTTTTAGAAGTAGTGAACAGTTGTTATTTGTAAATAAAGCTAAAGCGAACTTAACATTTGAATTTATTTACTTTTCACGCATATAATTTTATTTAAAAAATATGTCTCTGTTTTAAAATAACAGTTTGTAAATAATATATTTATTATTGAAATATTTCAGACTTGTTTTTATCTAACTATCAATTCCTATATTTAAATGTCTTCTCATATAATATTTAAATAAGTATCCAAAAAGCATTAATTTATCCGATCTGCTTTCGGAAATTTCCAGTCTCTACTACAGTCAGCGCCATCTATTGGGGAATTACTTTCGCGTGCATTTTTTTAGCGTAGAACGGTACACTATATTCTAGCCACTGTAGTTCTAGTGTTAACACTAGAATGACGGTGAGGAGTCATCTTGGTCCCAAACATATCGATATCTTTTTTTATAAAATAACTTGATAAGATACAAAGGGAAAAAGGGCTAATTAAATAAATTAAAGAGTTTTAAACAAAAATTCTAGTTTTAATTTTTTTTTTATATAAAACTTGAATAAAATTCCAGTCCTTCTAGCGACACAGTTTTTTTTTTTTTTTTTTTTTTTTTTTTTTTTTTTTTAACAAATTTCAAAACTTAATTATTTGAATGCATAACTAATATGTTTCATAAGAAAATTATTTTTACAGTAGTTGGCGAACAGTCTAAAAAAATACATTAAACGTAAAAAATAAATTAATGTTTTCATATAAACAATATCTTTACGCTGCTCAATTATTTTGGTATTCAGCTATCACGGTCATATGGTATTTGCAAATAAAATAATTCACTGTAAAAGTGTACCTTTAAATAAAGCATTGTCGAATCAATAAAGGAATCGCCACTTCTGTATATTTCTTCCAGTAAATCGTATTGTGGAAGGAAACAATTTAGAAGAAATTTTTTTTGTAAAAAGTCAGAACATCAATATAATGTTTTATGCATCACGTACTACCTCCACAATGGAAAACTTATTTAATTCTTTTCATTCAGCTACGTAAAAATCATGGAGCTGAATATCTCTTATGCATTGCTAATAATGTACTTTACGTTACTTCTGCGTTTTATTTGTTATCTTTTAAAGGATTGTATTTACGAAAATATATGCCCCAGGGTATTGCAGCGTTATCGGAATGAGTGTTTGTAAAATAAATTGGTACAATCTAAGGATGTAATGCTTTGCCAATAAAATGCTTTCTGGATAAAAGGAAATTACAAACAGAGCAACAAATGTATAAAGATTTAGATTTTCTTAAAAAAGTCAAAATCAAAATAATATCATATAATTCCATTTCTTCTTGATACACAAAGATTATAATGGAATATCAAAATGCTTTTTATGTTTTACAGGGCAATGCATGATTTTTATGTCTCCCTTTTCAACTCCTTTTCAAAAAATTATTTAACACTATTCGGTCGAGTGTCGGGTAACAGTTGTCGAAGCTTTACATGGTTTTATTTTAACATTCTATACGCAACCAGTATAATATTAACCCCTTGAGGGGCAAGTAATTACGTTTGTGAAATGCTGAATTCCCACCGGAATCTTTCAAAAATTATATTTCAAAATAAATAAAAACAATTTTACGCCTTTTCTCCACCAAAGTTAGAAAAGTAAAATTTAATAGAATTTTTCTGGTGTGAAATTTCATTAATCGCAGGTGGTATATATTATATACCGGTGCCCCTCAAGTGGTTAACCCCTTAACGCTCGAATTAAATTACGGTTGAATAATTCAAATTGCTTATTGGCACCACTTTTATGAAAAAGAAATATCCACCTTATTTAATGACAGTAAAAACGATACTAAAATATAGCCAGTTTCACTATTTTATAAAACTGGTGGGAATCAAACAATTTGAGTAAAAGACACAGCCTGTGAATATTACGGGAGCGAGAATTAAGGGGTTAAATAAAATGTTGTTTTCTTAAATCGCAGTACTTGCCGAATAAATAAAATAACATTTTCTCTAAGATATAACTGGTATTAAAAAAGCGGAGAATTTTCATCCCTTTAAGTTCCTTTTGCATTCTTATCAAAGTTTAAGCAAAAATCTCGTATATATATACAGGGTGTCTATAATTAAACGACCCTACTTTAAAGTTGTCCACAGACAAAACTATTTTTAATAAAGTTATGAAATTTTGTGAAAGACATAATAAAAGGATGGGAATTTGTTTAAGCTAAAAAAAATATAAATAATGGTAGTTTTTTTATATAAAAATGTCCTCACCAGAGGGCGTTTTTTAAATAAATTACACATCTATCATTGCGATTGTTTAGAAATTTTGTTTATTAAGGTGCCTGCCTACGTACGGAGCAATTTTTTCCAAAAAAGCTATTTAATTATTTTTTAAACTTATTTTTAATAAGATTAGGACAAGAAAATGCGAAAAAAAGTAAAAAATATTTCCTTTCTTGATAAAATTTTGGTAAATGGAGGAATTTATAGTAAAATTTAGTGACATTTGACCCGAAATGCAAAACGCTCTAAATGAAATTCTACTGTATCATAATTTCCTTTTTACACTTCATATTTATGACATTGGTGAAGGCAATGAACTAAAATCTAAGAGATTCCTTAGGTATTTCAAAATTTATAGCATATCGCACCTGTTTACATGTTAATTTTCATAAAATTCATCGATGTCATTCCACAAAAACATCCATAAAATAAAAAAATATTTATTCTAAATTTAAATCTTTAGTTCATTGCCTTCACAATAGTGTAAATAACATATATTTTAAATTTCATAGTGATATTCCAATAACTTTTTGAGAAATCATGTTTTGCGTATGGAATTTTCACCGAAAATTACATTTTCCAAAAAATGCATTTAAAGTTTAGATTTACGTTTTACTACAAGAATTTACAGTAATATACATCTAAATTTCATGGAGCATATTATTTACATTTCTTCTTATTAAACAAATGCATCCAAAATCGCGAAATTTCTCCAGACATACGACCCTTTAAAAGCAATTTAAAAATTTAAATTTTTTAAATTTTAAAGCCCTTTAAACAGCACTTTCGGTTTGAGTGACAGCTGTTGAGTAGTTTTAAAACCGCTATAACTCCTTATCTATTTCTCGTACAATAAAAACAAATACAGTTTTGGAAAGGTAAAGAGTTCGTCTTTAACAAAATAAAATAAAATAAATTTGACAATTTTGGTCGAAAATTGCATTTTCAACGTAGTCAGATACCTTCTACTTCACCGGCTGCCACAAGATAAATCGGGGGTAAAAGCACTGTTTCCCCATACCCGTCGCCGGTGAAGTGGTTAACTCAGGGTTGTCAAACTGTGGTCCGCTGGATACCACTAAAATTTTACAGTTATCTTTGCCTTATCTAATCGTCGAATTGCTGCGATTCAACTTGTCGACTATTTCTTTAAAATTTTAGTGGTATCCGGCGTGCCACAGTTTGACACCCCTGCCTTAACTTAACCTGATTCTAAAGACAGCATTTCACGACATGTTCCTAGCATTTCTCAGAACACAGAGCGGTCAACTGTGGAAGATGCTATTTTACGAATTCAGATGGTATCTGAAAACGATGAAAGCCATGCAGAACATGTTTGGGTATAACAAAATTTGTAAAACTATCGTAATTGATTGCTAAATATGTAATCCGTTAAAAATAACGGCCTCCTAATTTTTTTTCCGACCAAACAAATTCCCATACTTTTATTATGTTCTCCAAAAATGTGACGACATTCTGAACAATAGTTTCTCCTGCAGACAAATTTAAAACGGGGTCGATTAATTACACTGTACAACAGTGGTTTTGTCCTAGAACTAAAATTAGTAGCTTCTAGATCAGTGTTTGGCGCTGATTCCGAATTAATATGCTTTCCGTTTATCTCTAGGTGGTCCAGGTTTCGAGAAATTTGCATATTTAAATTTATGAAAATTTAAGCTTTTTGTGCTTTTTTATGCAAATTTTAGATACAAATATGTCACATCTAATTACGTTTTCTAGATAATGATTACTTGACTATTTGCTTCAGATACATGACACGATTTGTATATTCTTAACATTTATTTATCAGTTATTAAGCTTAAATTGCATATTTTTCAATGGTGTAATGTTTACATCACTACCAACTTTAAAATAGTTGCCACAGAATTGACGTAATGTTTTTCTAGACTAGATTTTTATGCTGATTTCAAATCTGTAGTCTGTTTTCTTATGTCATGTCTGGTTTTTGAGTAAGATGAATCTCTACTTTTGCACGACATTAACACAGGTTTGAATTAAGATACTTTTTAGGGGTGTGTAATTCATTGACAAGAAGGGGAACAGCGACAGATTCATATCTTAGAGATAAACAAAAAATTTATATAATCGAAAAAAAAATACGTAGTAGAATCTATCCTAACTAGTTGAAGTGTATCATGCAAAGTATCATAAAAAGGTATTTCTGGCTTTTTGAACAAAAACTAAAATTTTACTTTTTTCAAACACTAGACGTGATAGAAGAAAACAGATACAATATTTGAAATCAGCTCAAAAAACTGGTTTAGAAACATATTAGCGTACTCGTGCGGCAGAAATATTTGAAGTCAAGAAACATTATTAGAAAAACCATGAAAAGTATGAAAATTAGGTACAATATTTCACAGTCACATGTCAGTATCATCTCAGAAACTTACCTGAAACTAAGTATTATCCAAGCATTTCATTGGCTGTTCGGGAAAAGGCTTTTCCATCGGCAGATTTCCAAGAAATCTGACGCCCATTTTTAAATGAAATTTCATTCTTAAACTTCTAAACATCCCACATTATTACTTTTTACACCGTCGTATAGAGAAAAAAAATATACTTTTAAATGCAATTTGTTTGAAATCTGTATCTCAATTTGTTTCTGAGTTATTAATTTTTTTTGTAGTTTTTATTACTTTTTTGTCATAGTGGCAACAGAAGTATCCATCTTTGTTGAAAGTAAAGGGAGAATACAGATTACTGTATTGACCAATCATATAATGAATAAAATGCTGATTAGACCAATACAACGCTTCAGATATGTTTTTGATTTCCTACCCTGACAGAGGATAATAACGATTTTCCCAAATGGTTAAAAATAAAAGCTTTATTTAACTAAATCTTTGAGTATACAGTGTTTAATAAAGCAGCAAATATATCATTGTTTATTTAAGAATTTCAAAATTTTGCCTGGAGAGATTTTACACTTTCTCGATTTTTATATTTTATCAAAAATAAATTCTTTTGTCTATCAAATTTAGAAATTTCTTTTTGTATAAATGTATAGGTCAACTATTTTTTAAAAAGTTCTTTTTAGAAAATATGGATTTTTTTTTGTACATTTCTCTTGCACTAATAATTGATATTACAAATAATACCAGAGTCCGAATAATTTTACCATTATTAAATAGAACTTTTCGCCATTGTTATTCCAGAAAAATGTACAAACTCTAAGATTAAACAAGATGGAAAGAAATTGAGCGATTTAAATACTTAACAGAAATTTTCTAATCGGAAATATCTGCTCCAGGCTCCTTGGAAATTAGAATAATGTATGAGATTTCTATACATGCACGAAAAATCATTGTGAAAGGAAACTTTTAACCCATTTTGACACCGTTAAGGGGTTAAGTTGTACTAAATACATAGGTGCCAACCTCAAACTAATCTTCCGTAATACTTAATTTGACCCTGGTTTAATAAGTTTCGAACCAGAATTTAAAAGTAAAATGAAATTAAATATGTTCTACGTAGAAACGTGGAATTAAATAAATAAGCCTTCATGAAATAAATTTTCTGGTTCGAAATGTGGTTAACCTGGGTCAAATTAATCCAGACATTATGTAAGATTAGTGCAAGGTTGGCAGCTATGTAAATATTCAAAGTAAAAACGAAAGACAAAGTCGTTATCAACTACATTATTAGAAAAATAATAATAAAATAAAAACTAACAACTGTCTGAAGAAAAATTGTGATGGTGGATTCTGTTTAACCCTCTAATTCTCAGGGTAGAATGCTTTTCAAAAATTTCGTAATTTAGAAAATAGAAATTCATACCGGAAAATCTAATACAAACTTTCTATTTAGATAATAACGAAATCTCTGCTATTAATTACATATTTTTTTTAATTGCTAATTTAAATTTCTGGTGTGAATATGGAACATTTGAATAAAAAAAATCCACTTAATCTTGAACGCTGATGGTAGCAAATATGCTACTGTGTCCAGTAGAGTGTTAAACTGCCTCTTGCCATTTCATTTGAAAGAACAAGTTTTAGTACGGGAAAAAAATAGTCATAGCTTTGGATTTACCATAGTACAACCTGTATAGGACAATCTGTAAGATTGAATTATTAAAAGTTTTGCATGTTTTTCAATTCTGTGTCTTTCTCTTTGTCTTTATGAACTGAACGCTCTCGCTGCGCAACCCAAGAGTTACTCGGGCAAAGTAAAAATAGCAAAATTTGCGCAACCCGCGATTTCACCGGGTATGCATTTTTTCCGTCTAATTAACTGTCCTTGATCATTCTCACCAGTTACTTTTTATTGTAAATTTTGCCTTATCTAAACGGAGCATTTTCCCGATTAAAGCAGACGAAAATTTTTGTTTTGAAAAACCGGTGACAAAAGAATAAAAATTCTTAACACTAAAACGCCCGGAAGGAGTCGATCCGACTCCGACCATAAGATTAAATCTCAACTGGAACCAGAAATTCATTTACAAAATGTGTTAAATTTTCAAAACGCAAATTTACGTTAAATAAATCAATGAAATAATTTTAAATAAAATCTCTGGTGTAAAATATTTTAAAGAAATTTGAGTAAAACTTCCGGGCGTTCTAGTGTTAAAAGACGCTCTTCGCGAAGGAATTAAATGCGCAATTTTTTAAGCTATTTTGATAAAACAATTACGCAGCGAGAGGGTTAAATCGTAATTTTTTTAAAACAAAATATAATTTTTTCCATACTTATTCCAATATTGGTTAGAGAATATTTTATTTTTATGTGTTTAAAACAAAAAGCTATTATTGTTTAGACTACTTAGCAAATTATGAAATTTGTTTGTATTTCTAATCGCTATAAGGAATCCCCCTACATCGAAAGTGACTTCCTTTAAATGCGTTTAAAAATAACTACTATTAGTTATATTACACAAAAGGCTTTAAACATTCAGCAACATAGAAAGCTATATATACAAGGTTCGCACACTCCTTGTAATTTCCAAGGACTCTGACACCAGTATTAATGATAAGAAATTTTACATTTAATTTTTAAAACACAGAATTTGCAATCACGGCCTTTATTCGCTGATTATTCAATATTTTTCTGCAGTGAAATACTTTCAAAGTACTGTAAAAGTTTTGTGGTAAAACTGTGCGAACCCTGTATATATGTTTAAATAGTTGCAAATTTTCCCAAATTATTCTTAAAAACAACGATAAAATGACACCTACGCAATATACCAAACAATAATAATAAAAAAAAAAACATTTAAAAATTTTCAATGTTATTTTGGTGCAGGGTTTTATAGTTCGGCCTTATTTTTTTACTCAGAAATTCTATGTTTATACCGGAAATTCAGAAACAAGCATTTTTATTTTATGTAATGTCGAAATGTCTATCATTAAATAAAGCGAAATTTATTATTCGAAATTAAAGACATTTAATAGCGTTTCATAACATGACATGTACAATTTTCTTTGTGATTTTTCAAGCTAAACAATTTCTGATATTGAGAAAAATCAAAATAAAATTCAACAGGCTCTTGTTAAGTTACTCATACTTATACAGGGTGTTTCATAAAATATGGAGAAAACTTTAAGAGGTGATAGTACACATCAAAAAAAAAAAAAAAAAAAAAAAAAAAAAAAAAACAATTTTCATCAAAGAACACATGGTCGGAAATAAAACGTTAAGTTGATGGCACGTTTGGAAACTTATTCCATGCAAACGTGAAAGCTCCATTCCTGTTGCGAGTTATAGGGAGAAGCATGACACTAATAGCAGGTTTCGTACGTGTGCAAAGCGATATAAGTAAGCGTCCTATCTTAAATGGGAGAAGTAACCGCAAGATTAAAAGCGATGTCAGATCAATCAAGGCCATGCGCCACGTAGCGGATGGAGTGTGAACTACAGGTAGATACCTAACTGTTTTCATACTTACACCACTAAAATTATAAAGTTTTTTTCATCTTGATTAATAACTGAAGTACTTCTGGCAAGGCGAAGAAAGCTTCGTGGTGTCAAGTGCGTCTGGATGCTCCTCTCGCTACGCCATTATATTACAATAAATGTGGGAAACAAACTTCATTTCTATGAGTGACTAAAGGTTTAGGAAATACGCGCCACACTAAAAGGCCGCGTATGTGAATTATCACTCCGTCCACAAGGTGGCGCAACTATGTTAATTTACGCCTGATTCCAGCATTAAGTTTGTTCGCTTACTTATAACGCTTTGTACGTGTGCTTCAATTTCAACACTGAGAAATTCTTCGGTACCAGTATTTTCGTTTGGAGAATCTCTCCTTGAAAGAGTTGAAATTTCGTCCCTTTAACTCCTTAATTCTCGCTCCCGTGATATCCATGGGCTGTGTCTTTTAATCATTTTATTCTTTTTTGTTTTATTCCCACCAGTTTTATAAAATAGTGTAATGGCTTTATTATGGTATTATTTTACCTGCCATTAAATAAGGTGAATATTTCTTTTTCAAAAAAGTGGTGCCAATAAGCAATTTGAATTTTTAAACCGTAATTTAATGCGACCGTTAAGGGGTTAAACTAGATTAATTTTTCTATAAAAAATTCTGTTATTTGGCCTTGAAAATAACGATACCTGTACGAGCGCTATAATAAATAGCATACAAATGTGATATGAGGAAGAGGAAGAACTCATTAGCAAAATTTCGCCACGATTAATACATAAAATCCATTGATCCAAGTGTGCAACTGTCAATCGCGGTGGGAATGCATCCGAAGATAATGCCCTTCACTAATGGGGAAAAGGCTGATATGTATTTTATCTACGGAACTGAAAATGGAAACGGCTCAGAGGTTCAACGATTGTGCGGAGAGCGGTTTCTGTCCTTGCTTTTGTTAATTAACTTTTCTTTGTGTGTTTTTAGCTCGTAAAATAACATAACCTGCGGCCCCCTCTAGCACCTTTGCGTTTTAATTCCGACCATGCATTTTATGATGAAAGTTGTTTATTTGGATGTATTGGTAAATCACCTCTTAAAGTTTTGCCCATCATTTATGAAACACCTTGTATATCTGTAATTCTTCTTCTTAGCTATAAACAAAGTTAAGACAGTGTCAAAGACATTGTTTATGTACCACCAATGCCGAAAACAAAGTGTTCAGAACTTAAAGAACGCATTTGTGAAGCTTTCAGAACCATTGACAGAGTGATGCTACAAAATGTTTTGAACGAACTCGATTGCAGATTGGACGTATACCGTGCAACAAAAGGCTCACACATGGAACATGTGTAAGAGGAAAAAACTTAGTATATTTTTCTTTAAATTCATGTATCACTTATTGTAATATGTGCAGTAGTTTCGAAAATATGATTTTTTTTTTTAATCAGGTCCATCATCTGTAATAGTTCTCTATATAAAGAAACAAAATTAATAGACTTTTATAACTGTCCGATTAAGGTTAACATGCAGAACAATTATAACTTCAAGGTCTTACACAAGAAGATGGCCAAAATATAGCGGTAAAAATAAATTTTGTTAAACGTTTTAAGAAACTTGCTGCCTAAACATTTAGTAATGACTTTTTGCGAGGATTTGTTTTTAAGTGCAAAATAAACAGATAGCTGTTTCTAAAAATTAAAACCATTGAAAATAGTTCAATAAACATATCTACTGTTCTTTTTTCTTTTCATTTAAAGACACAATAATAGGTCAAGTGTGAATATTACTCGTGTACAGAGGGTTCCGTACAATAAATATATGAATTAGTAACTGCATTATTTAAAAAAAAAAAAAAAAAAAACGTTGCTAAAAGAATACTAAGACTTTGTAAAAAAAATATACAACGTAGGTTTGGGTATAGCTGTATATGCTAGAAAAGTATAAATGGATATATAATGAAAGTTCAAATCGATATGGAACCAACATAATATCAAATATAACTATTCTGGTTAATTCTTTTTTTAATCTTATTCTAATATGTTTAAGATGAACTTAATTCGATGCGGAAAATAAAAGATGTGCTTATTTAAAGTTCATTTGGCATTTCATAAATCTAAATTCAATATAGTAATAATGTATTTTTTTTTCAGTGTACCTAAAACAAAATTCTTGTTCAAAATTTAACCCCTTAATTCTCGCTCCCGTGATATTCACGGCTGTGATTTTTATCCAGATTTGTTTGATTTCCATCAAGTTTATAGGATAGTATAACTGGCTTTATTGTATCCTTCTGCATGTCAGTAAATAAGGTGAACATTTCTTTTTCAAAAAAGTGGTGCCAATAAGCAATTTGAATTTTTAAAAGATCATTTAATGCGACCGTTAACCCCTTGGGGACGAGCGAAACGTATACGTGCCGCATGTAGCGCTGAGAATCCCTGTTTTTCCTCACCAGTGAAATTTTATTGTAAAATTTGCCTTATTTAATCATTGCATTTTCTCGATTCAAGAATACACAAATTTCTGTTTTTAGAAAACGATAACAAAAGATTAAAAATTTCGGAAAAGGCTCCCGACCCGAAGGGGTTAAGGCATAGCTGCCAACATCTTACTTTTTTTGTACCACAAAAATTTTATAGTAAATTTTACATTTTTAAATCGTTATAATCTGCCGATTAAATAAGGCAAAAATTTCTATGAAATTTTTGTGGTCTGAAAAAGCGGAAGAGTTGGCAGCTATGCGGTAAGGGGTTAAACTTGTCATTCTGCTAAGCGCGCTTCGAAAGGAGGTCACAAAGATGCAACGCCACTTTGGTCTGTGCCGTGTGATACATATATGCAACGTCAAAAAGTGCATCTGGAATTTGTTTTTGGTACCATTAATAAGTAAACGTAATATTTGTATTTTTTAATTACAGTATTGTCTGGTATTTTACAAGTAAAGGGAACTGTATAAAGTTGTGCTACACAAATATAAATTGTGTGTGGGATGCCGTCTCGAAAGTGTTAAATCTCAAAAATTTCCGATTAAAAAAAATAACATATTTTCTAAGATTACACTGGAATACAAAAACTCGAAAATGCCATCTTTGTGTTAAAATGCAAGTGAAGAAAAAAAAAAGTGATGCCAACCGAATAAATACGTATAAGAGATTGCTGTGTCTCATCACATATCCTTTTAAATATTAACTATTGTCAGAATTACAAGAGTCTAAAACTGCATTCATTTGTTATAATTACTATGGCTACACAGACACAGAAATTATAAATACAATGGAAAGTGCAACAAATCTAATCCTAAACGAAAGTTATTTTAAATTTAACAATAAGATATATAAACAGCTGAGGGGTGTACCGATGGGGTCCCCCATTTCAAATGTGGTTTCAGAATGGAAAATGCGAGTAATGGAAAAAAGAATAATACAGGATCATAAAAATGAAATACGCCTCTGGGTAAGGTATGTGGATGATGTATTTATCATAACAAACAGAACAGTAAACTTAAAAAACCTCTTAAACGAAATAAATAAATACGATAGCAATATACAATTTACAATAGAAGAAGAAAAGAACCGATCCCTACCATACCTTGACGTAAAAATAATATACGAAAATGACCAGATAAAAACAACAGTCTATAGAAAGCCTACTGCAAACCTAGCGATAATGTCAAGCAAAACAAATACACCAATAAACTATAAACTTGCAGCCCTAAATACCTACATCTATAGAGCACTCAATATATGTTCAACAGAAAAGTTATTAAAAGAAGAATTAAGGATTATAGAGAACATAGGACGTAACGCTGGCCATCCAAGAAAAACAATAGACAAGCTAATCAGAAAAGCGAAAGAAAAAATTAACTGGATCCAACCAGGACAAAATAAAAAGGATTATACACCCCCCCTACCATACATGAACGGAATAGCACTAAAAATAAAACGCGAAATTAGTAAACTCGGAAAGATAGTCCCAATCACACCCAACCCTTCCCTATTTAAAACGATACGAAATGAAGCAGAAAGATACGACGAATTACAGACGGCAGGAGTATATAAAATTAAAGCCTCAAATACAGACAATAAGGAAATTACATACATCGGGATGACAAAGCGAAAAATAAGCGAAAGGTATAAGGAGCATATCCGCGACATTAAATATAATAATCAAACAACAGCCTTCTCACGAACAAATTTAAAAAACTCCGTAATACCTCAATCAATAAAAATAGAAAAAATAGCTGCATATGATAATCCCCACAACACCCTAATGAGAGAGGCTATCGAGATTAACCTCGAAAGAAAAAATGTATGCAACGATATGGCGCATGCAAATGTTGACTCCCGTTGGCTAAAAATGCTGGAAAGAGGGGGAAAGTGAAAAGGGAGAAGGGGGAAAAAATGGAAAAAGAGAAATGATAAAAGATCGAAAATGAAACTGCGAGCCGCCAAATGAAACTGAAGTAGTCCAAGAAATGGACGAAAACGTTTTTTCAGAGAAGTGCCAAAGAGTATGGACAATGCAATATATATTTATAAATAGCACAGTTTTAACGATATACCGGAATTTATGTCCTTTTTAAGTAAAAAAAAATGTGGTTTGTTTTTTTTAAGAAAAGTAAAGAAATGAAAATTATAATGTTCGATTTTAATATGTACAAAACGAAAGATAAAGGATTTTTTAAAATGAAAGTTAAGTGTCATGAATCTTTATATATTAATGTAAAACAAATGTGATAAAAGTGTCTATACTGGTGGCTACTATAATGCCTGAAATATAGGTATAAGTAAATTTAAGTGTACTATGGCTAATTTGTTAAACTTCACATAAAAATATTCTTTATGTTCAATGATTTAGGTTCTGTATTAAACTGGTAATTTCGTGACAAATTCTTCTGTTTTTCGCCCGTTTTAATGCATTTAATTACTAGTTAATTAAACATTTTATCATTAATTTCATTTGTTAATCTTAATCTCGGCTAATTTTTTTATCAAAGATAAACTTATCTGTTGTTTTATAAAATGACACAGACATGATTTATCACCTTTATGACATTTGTTATATTGGACAACTTACTGATAACTTTAACGACTAAAAGTATGAAATGTATGTTAATTTAAACAGTCGTGCTCACAAGAAGTTTGAATTAGTTCATATATTTTAAAATAATAAAAATATGCTTTCTAAAAAAAGTTTTAAAATTAGCTGTAAAAACAATGAAACATTTATTCAATTAACATTTTACAACAGGGCATGAAATTCCAGTTCAAAAGGTGCTCGCCGTTATTTTACATTCATTCAGACAGTAACGTCGGTCACTACACTTGCCCAGAAAATGAACTATTTATGACAAACTGAATTTAAATTGACCGTTGTTAGAAAAAGGTGTCTGTTACATCTGAAAAATTTTACATTCATAGATCCATTAATAGAAATTCTGAATAAATCAGCCAGTGTCTCTGTCTTCAGATAGTTCCTGTAAGCAGTCTTGAGGCTTTTGTGACAGCTGAAGCCTCTTGCAGGAAGCTGTGCTCACTGGTAGACCAACACAAATTGTTAGAATTTGGAGCGAATTGGGGAATCTTGCTGAGTACTTTTCACTGTAAAACTTCTCCAGCTTTTTTTTCAGTGTTAATGAAGGGAACATAAACTTTGAATTCTGCCCACTTTGCCAATACAATATCCACTCTTTCATTAAAGAGACTTGGGTTCAATATATGAAGAGCTTTTTTATTTCTCATAAACCAAATTCAAGATTTTTTTTCTTTGGAAGGCCAACCCAAAGTGTCAAGAACATGCAGAGATGTTAACACAACTGGTGACAATGATTACAGTCTTTCTGTAATGTATATCGTTGCAAAATATCCTTCTTAAAGTCTGAAATTCTCGTCCTCCCATTTTTAATATTTTCCAGCTGTAGAAAACTGATTATCCCTTAGATGGATAGTTGATCGAAAAACTCCTGTTCGTTTGGTCCAACACTAGATTCGAGATCTGTGAGAACTGACATGCAATGTTCGGTTTTTATTTCCTGATGAAATGACAAGTTCCTTGTTTTTTAATGCCACACTTAAAGGGTTCATTTCCAGTAGAAATCCTTTAGGAAGTACAGAACTTAAAGAAATTTATAAACCTTCAATCTTATCAGCAAACACTTAGCTTTAGCACTATCATTGTTTTTTCCGTGGGATAGAGAGCTGGCAAAAGAGCGTTCACAGCACTTTCTTTGATGGATAATCATCCAATAGTGTGAATATCACTCAGTTTAAGATTTGTTTCTCCTAGAATTTCTGCTGTTCCTTTTAACATATGAGGTCTTTTAGCTGAGACATGGTAAAATCTAAAAATACTCCTAACCACTGAATAAAATGTTTTCAGATATTCATCTTCACCACATGCATCTAAAACAGTGAACTGCAAATGGTGTGAAAGGCAGTGAATGTTTATCAATTTAGCAAATTTAGCACAAATAGATTTCTTTTTCATAGCCAGTCCTGATTTGTATCCAGCCATATTTGGAGAACCATCAGTACTCAAGCCTAAAATATAACACCTGCTTCTATATTCATTTGGACCTGTAATCTTATCTATAAAATCAGTTATCTCTGTGAAAATAACTGAATGAAGTAGAATTCGGCAGCTCTACTGCTCCTAAAATGTCCTCTTTGATATGATTATCTCTTGTATCCACGTAACGAACATATACTTTTGCATGTTAAACACCTGATCTATCTGTGATATCATCAACCAGAATGCAGATATATGTACGCTTTTTTGATTTTTACACTAAATCTAACTTCATAGTTTCGCCAATAAAATGGATAAAATACCCGCGTTGTTTTTCATTGCCACACTTTGCTAAAATATCCATATTTCTCAGCTAATCACAAACGATCTACAAGATCTGTATGTCGCTGGATTGAAGCACGATATTCTGAGCGTATATAGTTTGATTTCAAACACAACATTTTAAAAGTAAAAACTTACTCGCCAACCTTAAATATTTGATCGCCATTGGCGAGCTGGCGAGCGGAAATTTCAAGCCCTGTTTTAGAATATTTATCAATATATTTAAGCACAAAATATTATTTCAGTAACATCATCAATTTGTTCTACGAACTTAAAAATTATGTTAAACACATTCTCATAACGGTATAGTCTATATATTGAAAATAATTGATAGATCATACTTGTAAAAATGTGTTAAGTGAAGTGAAAATAGCTTAGCACATTTGCTTTTATATTTGATAAACTGTACATACTTTTTGAAAAAATCCTAATTGTATGCAGCTAAAGTTGAGATGGACAATTTTTATAGATGTCATCTAATTCGTGGGTGATTAATATTTTGGCCTAAGCTGCATATAAGATATTTTTTAAACCAAAAATATTTCACACATATTTTTAAAATAACAGTTTTCTAAGCATAAAATATAAATAATAATACATCTTACAACAATCAACTTAAAAAAAAACCGTTATTTGAAGAAAGAACTCAGGATTAATATTTAACGTTAAATAATACATTACTTACTTAAGAAAAGCACCTTGTAATATCTGTCAAGTAATCTGAAACAACAATCAACTTTAAATAAACCATTATTTGAAGAAAAAACTCAGGATTAATATTTAACGTTAAATAATACATTACCTACTTAAGAAAAACTCCTTGTAATATTCGTCAAGTAATCTGAAACAACAATCAAGGCTAATTACATGAAAACTTGTCATATCTGTCACATACTACGAATTTCGGCTATCAGTATTTTAAAACGGAAAAATGTGACTTATTTTATCGGAGATATCTCATCATTTGAATAACGCGAAGCAAACATTTCGAAAATCGGTGGCCAACGAGCATAACGATTTTCAGCTGTGTGACAAACTTGACAAGTTTGTATGGAATTAGCCTTAACGGTAACCCCTTAACGCTCGAATTAAATTACGGTTTTAAAATGCAAATTGCTTATTCGCACCACTTTTATGAAAAAGAAATATTCATCTTATCTAATGACAGGTAAAACGATACTAAAATGTAGCCAATTTCACTATTTTATAAAATTGGTGGGAATCAAACAATCTGAGTAAAAGAAACAGCCCGTGGATATGACGGGAGCGATAATTAAGGAGTTAAATAAACCGTTATTTGAAGAAAGAACTCAGGATTAATATTTAACGTTAAATAATACATTACCATAGCTGCCAACTTTTACGCTTTTTTTTACCACTAAAATTTATAAGAGATTTTTGAATTATTTAATCGGCAGATTTCGTCGATTAAATAGGACATCATTTACTATTAAATTTTAGTGGTGAGAAAAAAGCGTAAAAGTTGGCAGCTATGCATTACCTGCTTAAGAAAAACACCTTGTAATATTCGTCATGTAATCTGAAACAAAAATAAACTTTAAATAAACCGTTATTTGAAGAAAGAACTCAGGATTAACATTTAACGTTAAATAATACATTATCTACTTAAGAAAAACACCTTGCAATATTCGTCAAATAATCTGAAACAACTGAGAAAAAAACAGAGTATAAAATGCCAATAAAGTGGTATTATGTTTTATGCATCACGTACTATTTACATAATGGGCAACTTGTTTAATTTTTCTCTTCCACTTTCGTAAAGATCAACAAATTGAATATGTCTGAAGAATAGAAAAGAATACTTTATATCCGTAAAGTGATTTTCTAGAATGTACTTTAAAAGCATATATTATTCAAGACAATTGAAGTTTTAACTATTCAGCACTCGCAGTAGATAGTTTGTTAAAGTTTACTTTATAAATGTGGTGTTTCACAGTATAAAATAACTTGTAATACAAGCGAATAAAAAATGAAAAGTGATCCTACGTGTGGGAGTCACAAAATAATGTGGCGAATGATCTATTTACTTGAACTATTTTACAATTATGTAAGAAAAAATATTTGTATGCACGTTCTAAAAAAATACATTTGAAATATAAAATATCTATCTATCTGTATGTGTGTGTGTGGAAAATACGCTGAATTTAGCTATTTATGAATTATCTTTCATAACTTCTTAAAAAAAATACTAAAAGTTGCTTTTCCTATCGTCTATCTTAATCCGGGAGAACTCACTAGTGAGAATTTCTCTCACGGTGCCTAATTGCTTTTCTTTTACTTTACATTCGCTTAATATATATATATATATATTTGCTTGGCTTAGTACTTTTACTCACAAATAGGTAAAATAATTGAAATAACATTTTTAAATTTTAATTAAAATGAAAAATGGTTTAAACAAAAGTCTTTAAAAAAGTACGACGCTGAGAGAAAATCTCATGCAGCGAGTTCTCCCGGGTTAACCCCTTCGCGACGGCAGACTTTTACGAAATGTTTATTACATTGCTACCGGTTTTAAAAAAACAGAAGTTTGTGCCTATTCAAATCGGGAAAATGCTCGGATTACATAAGGCAAATTTTACAGTAAAATTTTACTGGTGAGGATAAACGAGGATCCTTAGGCCTATTTCCAACACTTATACGTGTCGTTCGTCCCCAAGGGGTTAAAGAAAAAATTATATTTTCAACCTTGTCAATCAACCACACGAACTGCTACAATGATTAGGCTGTTCTAATACAGGAACTAAGAATAAAGAGGAGGGTACAGATAGTGTAGAACAGGGGTGACCAACTGTGGCACGCTCTACACCACTAATTTTTTTATTAATTATTTACTGACTTATCTAATCATCGAGTATCTGTGACTCAAGAAGTCGGCTTTAAAAAAAAGTGGTATCCTACGTCCCACAGTTGGACACCCCTGGTGTAGAGTCGACCATTTGCGTGTGCAGTATATATCCACAAGATGGCGGGTGTTGTTTACATTGGAGCAAGGACTAATGGACGCCGGGCAATCTTCCACCACTAAAAACGAATACAAACTTTTTGACTTATTTGTTATAGAAATTGTGCACGAATAGGATGATAATGTCTACTAAAATTTACTTCTGAATGTCTAGCCCGGAATCAAATTCCTTGTCATTTATTTGAGGTTTTTCATGTTGTCAAAATATGGTGAAATCACAGGGCCTGATTACAATCGGGGAGAACTTCCACAAGTAAAAATAATAGATACTATCGATTTCATTATGAGAGAATTTTGCATGAATAAGACATTTCTATTCAAATTTATTGGTGAAAGTTTGCTCTGGAGATAAACAGGCCTTGTGGAATCGATTACATTTGAAGCTTTAACGTTTTGAGGATATGTCAATTCATCTTAATTCCAAGTTTCTAACAGACACATTCCAGTACAATAGGAACAGTAATTTCAAGAATTAACAGACTACAAATGCGTTAACCCTTTTAGGGACAAGCAATCGTGCTTTTGTTGTGTTGAATTCCCACGGTAAATTTTGAAAAAAAATATATTTCAAAATAAAGATAGCCTTTTTTCAACTCCTTTTCACCCAAATTATAAAATTAAAATTTAATTAAATGTTTCTGGTTCAAATCTGAACTAAAATTACATGGGATATAATACATCCCACCGTCCCTCAAGGAGTTAATATGCTATGAATAGAATATCTACTCAATCCCCAATACTTATTTTATACACACACCATGTTTCTAGGGGTCATTGGCCGCTCACATGGGAAGTTTTGTACTATAAGTAATCCTGATATGATAAAGAATGCATTAGAAATTGAAATTACACATGACAAGAATTATGATTATTAATGTTTAAGTAAAAAGTTTTTATATTTTAATATATTTAAAAATATTTAATGTCATTAAGTTATATGCAATTACTATGTATAACATATATTGAACAGTAGTACAATGTTTCAAAATGAATATTCATATTTTCACAGTACTTAAATGCAGTTAAAATGTCTAGCACACAATATGGACAATTTTAACGAAGTTGGCATTCATGTTATGGAGCTGTATAAAAATACTATATATATATGAATATTTCTCATTCTCTGAAGTCATTCTCTGAAAAGTGGCAATTTTATGTCACAGGCATCTTGAAGACATATTTTTAAAATTACAAAACTAAAAGGTGATTTAAAACATTAATATTAATCTGATATACATGTAAACTTGTAAACTGTAATTATTTGCTTAGTGAAATTGAAATATAATATTTTAAATATTTTTTAAATGCAAATATCATTCCCTGACTATGTCCCCATTAACACACGTAGAAAAGAAAATGCTTTCTATGCCATTGCAACATATATGTCTATAATAAATATATTTTTTAAATCCATTAAATATGCTTAAATATTTTCTTAGCCATTTAATTGTATTTATATTTTATGTAATGAAAGAATTATGGCACTTTTTAATGATATCCCAAGTTTTTGTCACCATTCCCTCACATAACTATAAATTTTCCCCTATTTAATTAGTAGAAAGCAGCACATGCATCATATATATCTAGAACAATTTGTACATGAGCATAGCTGCCATCATCTTACGCTTTTTTGTACCATAAAAATTTTATAGTAAATTTTACCTTTTTAAATCGACGCACAGTGGGGCAAAATCCCAAAAAGTTGGCCAAAAGTCGAAAAATAAAGTTCTTATTTAGGAAATTTTGACTATACAGATGGCTAGAATAATGTTTAGAGGGTCAGAATCTATATTTATTAAAAAGTTTTTGTTTTGTCTTGGCAACCTGTATCATTTGAAAAATGACGCTAGGAGGATTATCATTTGCGGTAAACAAAAAGAGCAAAACAATGGTTCATCTAAACACGGGGTACATTTTTCCATATCATCCGATTTTAATGTTTTAAAATGGATTCACACGATGATAGGTGTAATTTTTTTGTGCATGTTACAAAAATTATATAAAGTACATAAAAATTAATAAATTCGCGGTTATTTAAAAAAAAAAAATTCAAAAATATGTTATTTTTTTGCTTTCAAACATCAAAAAGTTTAAAAGTTCCACAGTGTTCCACAACGAAATTTACTGGAAATAATAGCTTGAACTATTATCTAATGAATCATGAAAAAACCAGCTGCTATAAAATGCCATTCTGCATTTCGTGCATATTTTTTCAACCACAAGTGAAAATGTCAATTTTTTAGTCGCTTCAAAAATTCTAAAATATAAACTTTTCTCAGTAATATAGCTGGCAAACATTTTTGAAATTCTTAGATTATTCAGTTTTGTCATAGATTATTATGCTTTATATTACAAATATGTATTACAGTGGACTCTCTCTATTCTGAACACTCATGGGGCCGACCAAAAATGTTCAGATTATGGGGTGTTCATTATAGAGGGAGATTCGGAAATGCATTACTAGTACCACTATGTATCGAGTTTATGGACTATATAGAATAATAATGGAGTTATGAATAAAGAGGAGGAGACATTTAGTGTTGTGTCTACCAGTTACGACTGAAGTAACTGAGGAGGTTGTCCCAAGATGGCGGCTGCTTTTTTTAAAAAACGGATCTTCAATTTCTGATTACGCAAAAGCAAACTTCCCACCAGTAAAACTGAATAGAAAATTCCATCTTATTTAAGCGTCATATTCATGGATTTTTTTTTCTCAAAACCGATATAAAAATTTCTATTTTTTTTACCTGGTTTCAGTATGCCTTCTATAACTGTCAGTTTGTTTCCCTGGTTGTCACAATATGGCGGAAACGCAGGACCTAACCACCGACAAAGTAAACTCCTACCAGTAATAATGAATATCTGTTTCTACCATTATTTATAACTGAAATTTTGCTATAATAAGGCGTTTAAATAAGTTGAAATTTTCTATATAAATCTATTGGTGGATGTTTCCACCGGCAGTAAGCAACGCCTGCGATAGCGGTTATAGTTGAAGCTTCACTATTTTAAGAATATGTCAGTTCCTCCTTATTAATAGTTCCATGAGAATAATAGCCTGGTTAGTCATGCCAATTACCGAGATGGAGATGCTGAATTTAGATTTGGCAGCTTGTGTAATGTCAAACTAATTTCAGCCGGACCTTCTCCTATCTCATTTGATTTTTTTTTTATTAAAAAAGTTTTACAAAATATAGAATTACATATATACAATACATTACTTGAAAAGATAATCGGTGCATTATTTTAAAAAGTCAAGTGGATGGATTATAGAAGTACAGTTCGGTGGCAGGAACTTAAAGCTTACGTTGCTCAGATGCATGTTTGTATGTGATCTGTCATTATCAAAAAAAAAAGAAGAATTTTTATCCCTTCTCTCTTCATCATCTTGTTAATGCCCTCCAAACATTGTGAGAAAATTGTGAATGTCATGCAGGCTTTTCGATTTGATTTATTGTACACAAACAATAATACGATATTCACATTTTTGAAGCATCGTGGTTATTCATTTCCATTCACAAATGGTTTGAGCTTCTCACCCGTAAAACTAGCGCAGAGCATGACGGCAAGTCATTCTTTCGATATTTTCTTGCTTCTTTTTGCTAGGGTTTTATTTGGAAGATCTCTAAAAAAGAGACCGGTTACGTCGGCATTGAAAATGTCAGTGTCGTCGAAATCCTTATGTCCTGAAATTTTCTTTTCCATTCCTCCACAGTGTTGATATTTATATCTGCAGCTTCACCATTGATTAATTTGAAATTGATGTTATGCCGACTTTTGAGGCAGATCAACTATCCTTCCAATGCCTTGAATTGTGTGATTTTCTTTTTCTCTGCAAAATCCAGAGCACTCTGCTTTAGCAGGGGTTCAGTAACCGAAACATTCTGCGTTATCATTTGGCTAAAAAACTTCAAGACGTGATTTTTTATGCTTTCGTTTCCCGTTTTCTTTTTGAAAGTTCTACACTTTGTGGAAGGTTCATTTGCTTCCAAAATAGCTATTATTTTTTTCTCTCTTTCTTGCTGATGGCGTTGACTTGGTCTACTGAAATTACAAACTCAAATGCAATTTTCCTTTGATTTACTTTTATTTGTAATTTTTGAACAACTTCGTATTTTTTTGAGGCTTCAGTCTTTTTCCCTTGTTTTTCTACTTATTTCTAACATATCTGCGTAAGTGCTGTGCTTCTTTCCCTGCAACGATAGCGAAACGGTGAAAACATTTTACCTTTGCCGAGCAATAAAGAAGAGAGGAACAAAAGTGATAATGCTGTCCAACTTGTTTTTCGAAAGGCCAATCATAATCCTTTTTTACCACTCTTTCTAACATCTGTTGTCTGTTATCTGTCACTGGGGACGGGGCATTTCTGCTGCGTAATCTTTCTATTTTTATCTCAGCTCGGGAGAGAGGGAACCACGTAACATGGTTTTTACATTACTTTTTTGTATCTCTTTGCATAAAAATTTATTGTTTTGTTAATTTTGTTTATTATAATTTACTACTTTTTCTGAAATGGCAAGAGTTTTATATCTCAATTTTTTTGTTTATTAAAAATATAACAATGTTATAGTTAGTTGAGATATAGAACACGTACGGTAAAGACGTACCTGTTTGAAAAATATTATTTTCATGCCATTTTTTCCCCTTACAATAAAATTTTTGTTTGTTTTGTTAGCTGAAGATTTTATCTGAATTATTCAATCAGTTTGCAGCATTGGGTAGATGCTGTAAATCTAGCAGTGATTTTGTCCGATTATATTTAAATCGAATTCGTTGAATCTTTTTATTCTTCTGCAACATTTTCTCCGAACTTCCATGATGGGGCAATTACCCACATTTCGATTGCAAACATACGTTCAGTTTACAGAGAGGCGGGGTAGAATGGGGACCGAAAGTTGCATTCATAATAGCGGGTTGTTCAGATTAGAGAGTGTCCAGAATACGGAGAGTTCATCTTTTGTAAAGTCTATGGAGTTTCGCCGGGACCATCAGAATGTGCTCATAATACTGGGGTGTTCACATTAGAGAGTGTTCAGATAGAGAGAGTCCACTGTATAATAATAAGCATAAATGAATTTGATAAGCAAAATTAATAGAAAAAAATCATGAAAATAATTCTCTATCACACTCGTAGATCCGACAGAAATACATTCTTATCTTTATAGGTAATAATTTTGTTTATTCTATTGTAATTAGAAGAATTTTCTTGTCAGTTGCGGTCTTTATTGATCATGCTGCTGGGCGTATTTTACTAATGCAAACGGAAATTATTAAGAATGTGACTTTCGAGAACATTAGCAATCTGAATTTGAAATGAAAGTAGGGATATGATGTCACATCTGGTACTTTTAAACAAAATATTAGCATAATGGTTGTATAAATCACGTTCAAATACCTTTTTCCATTCTCTCGAGCCACTAGAAGTCGAAAGTGTTGCAAATAATTCAGAAATCGTTATCTGGAAAAATTCGAGACCGTTATCTCCTCGATTTTTTAGGTCCATCAGAATCAGTTTTTTTTTTTTTTTTTGCACAAAATACGGAAGCTACAGTCAATGAAATGGATTATATTACAGATTAGGAGAGTAAACTTATCCCTTTTAAAACAGTCATTGATAGAAAAGATGTTGCCGTTAATTAGAAACTATAATTAACAATGATTGCTGTTAAAGTTTTTAATGCCATTACTAGCAATTTGTCAACTCTCAGCCTTGAAAACTACGTCAGGAAACTTAAAGCAGTTTTATAACCTTGATAGCAAATTACGAACTAAAAATGATGGAAGATCATTTACAATTCGGGATGTTCACGTTACATGCTTATATAAGATGTTTTCAGTGTAGCTTGCATTTGGCATACAAACGATATATAAAGGAATGGCAAGCGCGCACTCCTGACGAGAAGAAGAAAATTTAATTTGCAAAACAAAATTTACAAAAAGGATGTCGTTTACAATTAGGACTTCTCGTTAAAAATCAAATCCCGGATTTGAAAGCACAAATGATGACAATACAGTTAAACAAATCTTTAAAAACGCAGCTATCTCTGCTTCCATAACGAGCGTAGGCAAAGATTTGATCAAATGACTCCATGTCATATTACAAGTAATTCCCCAGCACTCATTTGATCAATTTAACGGATTATTGCTCACAAACAGCTTGAAAATTTGTTGAACTGTATTCTGATCCTATATGCCATCTTCAATGCACAAACGTCTTACTCAAGGCAAAGAAATAATAGCTTCCTCGTTATTGCCAGTTGGACAAATGTCGGAAGGCGCTGACGGATCGTGCAACAAATTGATTAAAAGGTATTGGGAAGATTCCTCGCTAAAATACAGTAGGACATAAACAATTTACTATTTTTTTACGACTTTTTATATTGTCAGATCACTTTTTTTCAAGCTTACGTAAATTACCATAGAAGAAATTGATATCCTTGTCCCTAGAGGGACAGAAACTTCTTTAAAATACTTCGACACCTCCTCTTCTGAAGAATCTACTTTTTATACAACAGATGATTCGGAACATGACTTTTAGAATATTCTTTCGGTTTATTTAAATATAAAAATTGAACCTTCTAGTATTTTCCTTTTCATTAATGTACTTAATTGTATTTCAGAAATAAAAATTCATCGTTTAATTTCGATTAAAAATATATTACTAGTTCCTTGAAAATTCATTGTAACGTTTAGCCTCGATACTTCATATTTTATTTAAATATATTTTTTTCTATATTTTTAATCCGCCATTTTTTTAAATTTTTGAATCGTACTTAGCATCCTCAAAAGAACCTGTATACGAAATTTCATAGAAATTGAATAAATTTCAAAGCCTTTTAACTTTAAATGCACCATATTGGATCCGACATTTTTTTTTAAATTTTAAATTTAGAATCGTAATCAGCATCCTGAAAAACGCCTGTGTACGAAGTTTCGTGCAATTTGAATAACATTTTCATATTTTGGCCAGCTTTTCGGGATTTTGCCCCACTGTGCGACGTAATCTGCCGATTAAATAAGGTAAAATTTTCTATTAAATTTTTGTGGTACAAAAAAGCGGAAGATTTGGCAGCTATGCATGTGTAAAGTGAAACAGCTATCTTGCTGTTTGCTCACAAACATTCCTGAATAGTTAGCAGATGTCTTTCAAGTACTAGATCAAAGAAAGTATTTTTAATACCCATCATTCCCTCATCTATTATAAATTTAATAAAAACTAATAAAATGACTTTTTATGCTGTTATAATATTAGACATGTGTTTCAAAAGATATTTAGTAACTGAAAATATACCTTACACTAATCATTTCTGTAAAACATGTTTTTCGGAAGTATTTCATCATTCCCTCACAATCATTCCCTCATAATTTTAATGTATGAGGTAATGATCTAAATCCATTTATATATGTACTAAACAGTAAAATAAGAAAATCTAATGCAATAAAATACACATTAACACTAGAACCGCCGGGAATTTTACTCAACTGTTATAAAAATATTTTACACCAGAATTTTTATTTTTAAATATTTATCTTATTTATTTAACTTATTTCCCAATGGTACATATTTAACTTATTTTAGAAAGAAATTTCTTGTTTGAATCGAAATTTTTATATTTGGTACCGGTCAAAATGACCGCTGTGGCGGTTCTAGTGTTAAAAAACTCATAAGACTTTTAATTAGCGTAAGTAAAGATAATACATTTTTAATTTTTATTATTTTACTGTAATAAATTAAATATATATATATATATATTTACTAATTCAAATAAGCATTAACTCTGCTAAATGTTAATGCTTTATCCAGGGATGAGATTTCCGACTTTTTGCATACCAGTATAATCTTAGGGAAATTGTTGTTCTCTTAAATCACAAATATATCCCGATTTAATGAAATAACATTTTCTCTAAGTATTACTGGTATGCAAAAAGTCGAAAATTTCATCCCTGTTCATCTTTACTTTTTTCAATTGGCATAGAGTAAAAAAAAAGTATTATTTATTGAAAGTAGGACTTCTAATTATAATTTCTTTTCTTTTTTAACTTTTCCAAGAGTGGTGGTATGTTTATGAAACCACTTAATTTTAATTCCCAAGCAGTGGCACCAGACTTTCTATAAACTTTTTTTTTCTATTTAACATGTATTGAAATATAGCATTTTTCTTATTTGCAAATAAATTTGTTCTTAAATTCCAGTGTTAATCATTTATTTGAACACTTTAGCAATGAAAGTGCTTTGAAATTCAAATTTTCGATGATCTAACAGGTACAGTTTGGTTCATATTATTTTTTGATAAATATAGCAATATGGTACTTCTAGGCTAAATTTTGATATTTTTGAGGCAATTTTATTGGGCCGCAATTTTTTTTTTAAACAGCTACTTTTTAAAGAATGACCCATATAGGTGTGTGTGCTTTTATAATTAGTTGTATGTGCCAATCCTAAAACTTTCTTCTATCTCATATATTTTGCTATTTCCAAATGTTGTTAGAGATGTCAATATTTCATTTTTATTAGTTCAATACTATATCAACTTTGACTTTCATCTTAAATTTCTGCTTCAGTCAATTAATTGGAGTAAAATCGAGTTAATCTTGATCATGATATTTATTATAATCACGAATAATCGCGAATAGTCGACTTATCTGGATAGGAAGTTGCCATCTGTCAAGAGCCACTGGTGTACAATAGAATTACGAAAAATTAAGACGATTACACGAAAATCTCTATTACAGCGCTCCCTTCCGACGGAATTTTTCCACATTCAGAGAGATCATTCTTGCCATGGTCAAGCACATACACGAAAAATTTGGTTCAATTCTATTCATAACTTCATACACTTTTCGAAGGTACAATATTGAAAATGGCACAAAAATCGCTATTATAGCGCCTCCTTCCGGCGGAATTTTTCCAAATTCAGGGAGGATTCAACTTCTTCCACTTCTCATAACATCGTTAATTTTCATAAAGAAATATGCGACTGTTACAAATATCGTTAAAATGCATTTTCTCTAAGTATTACTGGTATGCAAAATGTCGAAAATTTCATCCCTGTTCATCTTTACTTTTTTCAATTGACATAGAGTAAAAAAAACAGTATTATTTATTGAAAGTAGGACTTCTAATTATAATTTCTTTTCTTTTTTAACTTTTCCAAGAGTGGTGGTATGTTTATGAAACCACTTAATTTTAATTCCCAAGCAGTGGCACCAGACTTTCTATAAACTTTTCTTTTTCTATTTAACATGTATTGAAATATAGCATTTTTCATATTTACAAATAAATTTGTTCTTAAATTCCGGTGGCAATCATTTATTTGAACACTTTAGCAACAATTATTATTAACAAAAAACAAAGTTTCGATTCTAGCGAGACACCCTACAAAGTCTGAGTGGCAGTGCCGAATTATTTCAACTGATTTAAGCGCATTTTGAGGAGGATTTTGGAATCTGTGATAGATTAGATGTTGTAGGTAAGCGGGTCTCAGTGTTGCTGTTGTAGCATCGTACACCATGCTATAATGTGAAATAAATGGCAACCCGATTCCCGATGGAGCTTTGGAGTCGTGTTAACATTAGCAATAGTGATGGCAAACATTTTAGCAGAAAGTCTGATGTTGCTAACTTAACACTCAGCACTGTTGAGACAGCTGGCTGGTAGTTTTGTTATTAGCACCATCTAATCTATCATATATTGGTGTATGGTGCCTATTGAATGGAGTTATGAATAAAGAGAAAGAGACATCTAGTGTAGAATCTACCAGTTACGAGTGAAGTAACAGAAGAGGTTGTCACAAGATGGCGGCTGTTGGAGCAAACTTCCACCAGTAAATTTTGAATTGAAAATTCTGCGGGTTTTTTTAGATGCTTATTCACGCTAATTTTTTTTCACAAGAATGGTAAATATTTCTATTTGTACTAGTGGAAGATGGCTCAGGTAATATAATATCGTTCACTGTCACTGACAGGAGGTGGTTTAGGTTGCATTGTCAAAATATGGCTGAAACTACTTGGCTACCGCCGAAGTCAACTTTCACGAGTAAATATAAAAATCTGTATCTGCCATTAATTATGAGTTAAATTCTGAAATTATAAGAGAATGAAATACGCAGAACATTCCTAGTCAAATTTGCTGGTGGAGATTACCACGTCCATAATGAGTCACTGCGAAATCGATTACAGTTAAAGCTTCACCATTTCTAGGATGTATCAATTCCTCTATATTCATAGTCTCATGGACTTGAGAGTTTAGCAAAATTTTAAGTCCATTATAGACGTTCAATTGTTAACAATTATTTTAAATTTCAATAGCTAAATAATTAAATCTGTTTAGTACTCTTTAAAGGAATAACTTTTATCTTCAGAAAAAAGTTTCATTCTAAAAAAACTAAAAAAATTAGAACTCTTACAATGTTTAATTAATGGACTATGTTGATGAATTTTTTTCAAGGATTTCAAAAGCTTCCGAAAGATATATTTTGCATTTTCCACGTCTTGAATAATGTATAATATAAAAAAGGATCATCTGTAGGTGAATTTGCATAAATCTTTTTTTCCTAAAACAATTAGTGTAGATGAGAATAGTTTAACACTTTAGAAAGAAATAAGTTGTTTACTGTTTATATTAGAAAGTAAATCAAATAATTAAAGGGGCGTGACACACTATGTACATCTTTTTGTTGTTTATCCCTTCAAAGCAGGATACTTTGTTATTTTTTAGGAT
Source organism: Maratus speciosus (assembly GCA_963932465.1). Lineage (NCBI taxonomy): Eukaryota > Metazoa > Arthropoda > Arachnida > Araneae > Salticidae > Maratus > Maratus speciosus. The sequence goes on from OZ010794.1 coordinate 217,328,883, forward strand.
TCAGAAATCGTGTGAAAAATAAATAAAAATGGCAAATTTTAGTAAATATGTATTTTTTTCAAGTTCTATATGCAATTATGTTTCATTTTTATACCATTTTACTATTGCTACTATTTGGAATTTAAAACAACAAAACATATTCTTAAATTTGATTACGATTTTACATTTTAAATTTTTAATCTATTTCTTTTACTGAAATTTGAGTTATAGTAAACATGGAACTTAGAACGAAAAAGAAGAAAAAAATGTTTCTTTGTGCAGCAAGTTCTACCAACTTTGGGCAATCATAAGGGTTGTTAACCCCTTAATTCTCGCTCCCGTGATATTCACTGGCAGTGACTTTCATTCAGATTATCCAGATTTGTTTGATTTCCACCAGTTTTATAGAATAGTGGAATTGGCTTTATTATGGGTATCATTTAACTTATTAGTAAATAAGTTGAACATTTCTTTTAAAAAAAGTGGTGCCAATAAACAATTCGAATTTTTTAACCGTAATTTAATGCGACCGTTAAGGGGTTAAACACATGACACTACATAAGGGCTGGCCAACTGTGGAACTCCGGACACCACTAAATTTTTTAAGAAAAAGCCGACTTCTTGAATTGCAGAGATTCGATGATTAGATAAAGCAATGATTACTATTCAATTTTAGTGGTGTTCAGTGGTGCCAGAGTTGGCCACCCCTGCTCTACATACCTGTAGAAGTACTTGTTTTATACAATCGAACAATTTCTGCAGTTAAAGAGAGAGAATATTTTTATAAGTATATACTGGTGTTCAAAAAATCAGAATATTGGCAGCTATGACTCCACATGTAACACAGAAATTACCTTTTAGGTAAAGATTGCATATTACTAAATAACGTTATAAAGGAAGTATTTGTGTCAAGAAATAATACAAATATATTGATACAATTTATCTTAGTCTTTCTTACAATGGGAAAAAAATCATATTCTTTACATAATATAAAATAATTTTTGTAACACAGAAATTACCTTTTAGTTAAAGATTGCATATTACTAAATAACGTTATAAAGGAAGTATTTGTGTCAAGAAATAATACAAATATATTGGTACAATTTAACTTAGTCTTTCTTACAATTGGAAAAAATCATATTCTTTACATAATATAAAATAATTTTTGAAAGCTTTTTTTTTTTTTTTTTTTACCTTTCAGATGTAATATTTATAAAGAATATTCTACTTTTCGGTGTGTGGGGGGAAGGGGGGTGCTTTTAACCCTTTTAGGAGCGTTGGATCTAATTTTAATCGTGACTTGCATGATAAACATTTAAGTAAATTTTACTTTTTAAACATTGGTGGGAAAAAGCTGAAAAATTATTGCTTATCTTTATTTTGAACTAACGTTTTTCATAAATTCCAGTGCGAGTTCGACGTTACAGAAATACAACTGCTTGTCCCTGAAATGGTTAAAACGTTGTTTTATCTGCCTAATTGTGTGATTACGTTTTTCAGCGTTTTCTACATTTTGCAAGTACAGGGTTCGTACACATCCGCTGCAATCGGAATACTCAAGGCCAGAGCCCATGAGTTGAGACGTATTACTAATCGACCGATTTGTCACTTGTGTTGGAATTCACACCGGAAATTTTTGAATAACAATTTTCTTTTATATTATTCGTGGAATATCTATCATCTTCTAAAACAATAATAACTATTTAACCTTGCTGGTGATAATTTGGAATCAGCCAATGAAAAATCATCCAGTTGCGGCAACACTGCGGCATTCCGCATCTGCCTTAATTATAATTTAGGGATTCCGAATTCTCACCAGTAATTTTAAATGGATATTATCATTTTATAATATTATAGATATTTTACAAATAAAATAAAATTGCTTTTCAAAATTTTCTGGCATGAATACCAACACTAGTTAGAAGTCGGATGATTAGTGATGACGTCACAACTTGTCTACTCTGGCCTTGAGTATTTTGGTGGCAGCGGTAGAACACATATGGACTTTATTCCAAATATGGGTTAGAGGATGAATAAAGTCTCGGGATACCGGAATTTACTTAAAGAACTTCTAACTGCTATGAAGGGAGGCTAGTACTGCTTTCCGCTTGAACTGTTTCACTGGCTGGTGACGGTTTTTCATTACATCTACGGAGCCTTCCCTTCTTTACGCTAGAAGTTTTTACCTTGACGTCGTGATCATAACATGGATGGAATATCCTCCATTTCATTTTTCTTCCACATGGCCTTATTTCAAGTTTACAATATCCTGAAGAAATTAACTTATTTTTAAAAATATTTATTAAAATTATAATTAATTATCAATATTCTGGAATGTCAGTGGGTGCATTAATTCGAAGATAAACTTTATTGTAAATTATTGATTGCTGGGTTCCTACGGATCCGGCATTTTCCAGGAAAAATATTAGTATTTTTTTAATTAAAAAAAGTGTAGTTGAAACGCGCGAAATTTCACCTTATTTAAAGAGAGATTTTCTAAGAAAATTCTCGTACCGAAGAATTTTCTGGTCTCGAAATTGCAGGATACGTACGAACCTTGGAATGTGAAATAATTATTTTTAAATGACAGATAATACCACATTGACACCAGTGTGTTTAATTATCCAATACATTAAAAATAAGAAATAAAAGGTATCTCGAATTTCTGTTAATATGCACTTGTAATGTTTTTCTTTTAATGTAGCTTATTCTGATCATGGTAAGGAAAATTAATAACACAGTAACATGCTTTTTATAGTGTACTAGCAAAACAAGCGGCTTTGCTCGCGTAATAGTTGAAATATGCCAAGTGATATTCATACGTCTAATTTTTATTAGAAGAAATTATGCTTTTAGGAATAATTTAAAATTTACTAATTAAGCAACAGTTTGACTAAACTTCATTCTTACGCTGCATTAGGCGGAATTAGAAATTAATAAGAAGAACTAAAACGATAATAGGGATAATAAAGGATAATTTAGAAAGTATTTTGAAGCTTTTATGCTCATTTAATACACTTATTTCTTTACTATTTATTTGAAGTTCCGATTTTTTTAGAAACCGTTCTTAGTACGCATTTATATCTTAAAATTAACGATCATGTTAAATTCTAAGTTTCTTGTCTAACGATCTACCATCTCTCTATTGATAGTGGTAATAACATAAAATACCTATGTTGAAACAGAGACTGTCACCATTAATTTGCCGACATTGATTTTCAAATCGGTTTTGTATTTCCTAATATTCCAAACAAAACGTAATTTAGAAAGTATTTAAAGGCTTATTTAGAACGTTTGTTGTTTCCCTGTCACACCAGGTGGTAGTGTCACCTGCATAAAATATAGCATGTGTAGGATCAGAGACTGTCACCTTTGATTCGCAACCATTACTATGTAATAGGTTTATGATTTCCGAAAATTGCATACAAATCGTAATTTAAGACATTTTTAGAATGCTTTTCACTCAATCCCTTCACTTCACCCATTTTAAAATTCGAATTTATTTTCGGCAGTTCTTAGAGGGCATTTATATTTTATAAGTAATTACCATGCCATATTTAAAGATTCTAACCTCTTCAGTATCACAGAAATCGCAATTTAGAAAGTTTTTTTCTCCTGAAACCCTCTGATGGTAATCGCACGGACATTGCTTATGTTTGTGCAGGCTCTATCTCTAGAAATTTGCAACAAATATTTTAAAAATCGGTTTGGTATTTCATAAGATTTCATAAAAATCGTAATTTAGGACTTTATAGAACTCTTTTCGCTCACTTCATTTTTTTTTTTTTTTTTTTTTTTTGGAATTTTCTTTCGGCGGCTCTTAGAAATTATTTGCATCTTTTAAGTAACTAACATTCCAAATTTTAAAATGTTAGAACTCCTCATTATCACAAAAATATCGATTAAAAATATTTTTTGCTCCTGAAACCCCCAGGTGGTAGTGTCCACAACGTAAAATACTATATTCGAGCAGGGACTAACACCATCAATTTGCAACCATTACTTTTGAAATCGGTTTGATATTCTCTGAGATTGCGTAGAAATAACAATTTAGAACGCCTTTTGCGCATTTTCTCCCCTTTTAAATTTCGAATTTTTTAGAAACTGTTCTTAGCGAGCATTTACATCTTATAAGTAATTACATGCCAAATTTAAAGTTTCTAGTCCCTGCAGTATCACAAAAATCCAATTTAGAACGGTTTTTTTTTCCTGGAATGCTTAGGCTGTGTTGCAAGTAGGCTACATTTTTTAAATTCTGATTTCTTGATTGTCACCACTTATTTGAAACGGTAAAATTTCCTTTGTTTTCACCTTAATTAATATGTAATTAAATAAAGCGCATTTTACAATTTCAAAAAAGTGGTGTCAATCAAGAATATGAATATAAAAATAGTAGTCCGTCTGGCAACATTGTGCTTAGGTGGTAATGTCACTGACATGAAATAGAGCCTATATTGGAGCAAGGACAGCCACACTCAATATCCAACCATCAGATTTGAATTAGACTTGGTACTTCATGATATTGCGTAGAAATAGTAATTTAAAAGGTTTCTAGAACGCTTTTTGCGCATTTTCACCCATTTTAAATTTCAGTTTTTTTTTAAGAAATGTTCTTAGAGCTCATTTATATCTTATAAATAACTACCATGTCAAATTTTATGCTTCTAGGCCATTCTGTAACACAAAAATCGCATTGCTCGAACGTTCTTTCCTCCTGCACCCTCTTTGGAGTAGGTACCCATTTTGGGGAATCTATACCTTATGTCTGTACCACAGACATAAGTTATAGCCTGCCTTGGAGCAAGTGCTGTCACCATCATTTTTACAGCATTATTTTTAAAATCTGTTCGGTACTTCCTGAGATTGCGTAGAAATCGCAATTTAGAACTTTTTTAGAACGCTTTTCGCGCATTGTCACCCCTTTTAAATTGCTATTTTTTCAGGAAATGTTATTTATATGTAATCTGTAACTACCACGCCGAATTTCATGTTTCTAGGCCATTCAATAACACAAAAATCGAGAATATTTTTTGCTCCTGCGTTTCCTTTGGGGTAGTTTCACTCACATAAAAAATACCTACCTTGGAGCCAAGTGCTGTCACCATCTTTTTAACACCATTCTTTTTTAAATCAATACGGTGCTTCCTGAGATTGCGAAGAAATCGCAATTTAGAACGTTTTTTAGAACGCTTTTCGTGCATTTTCACCCCTTTTAAATTTCGATTTTTTGTAAATAATGGCAAATTTATAGCTATGTGAGGGAATGACGACAAATGCTAGGGATATCATTAAAAAGTGCCCTAATTCATTCATTATATAATATATAAATATTATTAAATGGCTAAACATGTATTTAAGTGTGTTTAAGGGCTTGATAAAAAAAATAATTATAAATATACGTGCTGCAATGGCAGAAAAATCATTTTCTGTCCTACATATGTGAATGGGGATATAGTGAGGGAATGATATTTGCATTAAAATATACATTAAATTTATCAAATTTCAATTTCAATAAGTAAATAATTGCAGTTTATATGTATAACGGATTAATATTGATAGTTTAAATCACTTTTTCTTTTTGTATAAATTTTAAAAAAATGTGCAAACGAAAATTTACAGTAGTAATTACTATTAAATTTGAAAAGGGTAAAATTTCGTTCGGAAAGGCTAACTTGGTTACTTACAATAAGATTTTCAAATAATAAATAAAATAAAAAATCTTTTATATTTATATTCTCTCTTTAATCTCTCGAACCAACGTCCATATGAGAATATCCCTTATGTACTTAGAATATTCAATGGAAATAATTACTATTTTCTTTAATATAAAAAAATATTTTTTTAACACAATATGAAGAGTATATCATTGTTTAATGAATTCGAATTTTCGTCATACATTTTTGTCAGTGTTTTCGAAATTTACACAGAGACATTTCCGAATTCTCACTTGTTAACCATTTCGAGACGGTAATGCATATATACTTCGTCAAAAGCTGCATGCTGAATTTGTTTTTGGCACAAATAATAAATAAAAGCAGTATTTGTCCTTCTTTAATTAGACTATTGTTTGATATTTTTCAAGTAAAAGGAGCTGTTTAAAAAAAGCGGTGTCAAACAAATAAAATTTATGCAAGGGATGACGTCTCGAAAGGGTTAATTAAGAAACAAGTAATACAAAAACATGTTTTCTTTAGCTCAATTTACAAGTAAAATTTGGAGACACATAGTATTGATTTTAATTATTTATTTTTACACATTTTCGAGGTTATTAAAGTATTTTTGGAGATTTTTTTATTAAGATTAGAAACGATTATTAATATGCTGTAAAGTCAGTCGGCCGATTAAGTCAAATTTAGATAAATTTTGTATTTGATTATAAATTAACCAATAGAAAAAAGAAAATTTTTATATATATTCACATTGACATTCTAGTACAAAACTATGTATGTATGCAAGTTCCTTAACCCTCCGTCTACCAGACGGGTCCATTGGACCCGACAGGTACATACAAAATATTCATTCAAACCAGAAATTTCTTTAAAATAAACTAAGTATATAAACCAGACAAAAATAAGGTAAATAAATAAGTTAAATAGTTTTAAATAAAAATTCTGGTATAGAACGTTTTATTAAAACTTGAATAAAATTCCCGGTAGATCTAGGGTTAAATTTGAGTGAATTTTCGGCGTTAGAATACTATATGTTTAACACAACAAATATTTTCCTTGACCCCTTAAAGGGCGGTGACGCCGTCACGGCATCGCATAATTGTAATCCCTATTTGCCACATTGGCAAAGAAATTTTCATTTTTACTAAGAACGCGAAAATTTACTTTTACTTCTTTACGCATTAATTGTCTTCTAAATACTGGTGTCAATCAATTATTTGAACATTTTACGAATACAAGTACCTTGCCTCTGAAAGGGTTAAAAAATTAGTAGTGCATATAATGCTTAACACTAGAACGTCCAGAATTTTACTCAATCTAAACAAAAACACTTTAATATCAGAATTTTTATTTAAAACAATTTCACGTATTTATTCGACCGAGTTTTCTCCATTTATAATTTAATTAATTTTACTAAAAAAATTCTGGTTCAAGCGACATTTTGTCATTTGATCAGTGTAAATTTGACACCATATGGACGTTCTAGTGGTAGATAAACATATTATTCGCCATTGGTCTATGCTGTTTCTAAATTTACCAGAAAAAAAAAATATTGAGCACTTTATGACTCCTGTAATAATAAATGGTACGATAATTTATTGTAATTTACCACACAACAGTTTTGCTCGTACAGTTGAATAAGTCAAGAAGAGATTGATTGCTCCGTTACTTAAAGATTATGGATACCGGCAATGTTTCCTTGATATCTTTGTCTATTTAATTACAGAAATTTTTAGATAAGTTGAGTATTTTAGTTAAAACTGATGTTTTTAGAATCTATTAAGTTGTTAAATGAGTTTGCATGGAATAATTTTTCTACTGTTTTATTTATGGCAATTATTACCCCACATAAATTAATTAACGCATTCATTTTTTTAATAATTATTTATTTTATTTAAATTAAATTCACTATGTACTGGAATGTCCGAGTGTATTTAAATTAATTCAATCAGAAAACAAAATCATTCGTTGTAAATAATCACAATGAATATGAAATAATTATCGATGTTGTCGTTGTTTTCACAGTGTTTCACTATGGTATTTTGATCAAAAATGGGCTTCACAGCCTCAAGAAAGGCTTGCCTTTACCCGGACCTACAAATTCAATCCTAACTGGAAGGCGGACAATCCCTGCTCAGTACCCTTTTCCCACTAACCTATCTCCACACCAGTGTCTTTAGTGCCAGACTTTGGCATCGACATTGCGCCAATAACCAGTGCTATTAGAACACAGAAATCGCTTTTCAAAACTCTGACCGCACACAATTAAATTAAGATTTTTTAAAAATAACCACTACTATACCGCATCATTGCCATAGAATTAATAAATGAGACATTACACAAATCTGCTTAACGATCTAGAACAGAGATGTACAACTGTGGCACGCTGGATACCACTATTTTTTAAAGAAATAACTGGCTTTTTCAGTCGCAGAAATTCGATGATTAGATAAAGCAATGATTATTATGAAATTTAAGTGGTGTCTAGAGTACCACAGTTCGCCACACCTGATATAGAACATCCAAAATATTAAATGAATAAAATTTTACATTTTTATTAATATTAGTTTCTATGTTTATTATCTGCAGCATACTTTATCATAGTATTAAAAAATTAAGCATATTTGACTGAAATTTCTGTGCAAAGAAAAAAACTTCTAAGGAATTACTATTAAATATTTTTAAAAATCAATTCTGGTACAGGTAAAATTTACTTCGGCAAAAATGTTGATTTTCATTTTTTTGCTATAGTTCTTTGGTTCTATGATATTTAATGGTGGAAAATACCTTTAGGCAGAGTTGCCAAGTTTACGGATTTTTGCACATTACTATTATCTTAGAAAAATTGTTGCTCTTTTAAATCTCCAAAATGTTTGAATTATATAAAAGGAAAATTTCTGTATTAAAATACTGGTATCCAAAAAGCCGGAATCTTGGCAGCTCTGTTTTTGGGGGGTTTTGCTATAAACAAAAATAATTTATATATATGTATATATATTTTTTTTTTTAATCTGTTTATATTCTATCATCCAGCTTCAGAACAAAAGTACATGTATGGATGATTTTTAAATAATCATGAACAAACAATTTTCTAGCGTTAAAAAAAAAGAAAATGTCATGATTGAAACAAATATTCACTTTTTAACAACAATTTCAAGCATATATACTGTTTGAGTAATATTTTCGTCAGTGTTTTCTAAATTTTCCCAAGAGAGATTTAGCAGTTTCTCTCTTCTTGAATAATAAATAGTACAAAAAAAAGCTTTTCTTCAGGTGAATTTGCATAAAGTGTTTTTAAATATTTAGTTTAGTCGACAGCAATATTTTTAGCTTTCTTTTAGGTGATTAGTGCTTTACTTAGACGATAGTTTTACATTAAAAGGAAAATGCAATAAAATGTCATTCAGAAGATTTTATAAATATTTATTTTTTATTCATTACATTCATAAATTATTAACAATAAAATTAAATAGAAATGAATGCGACTTAATGCAATTTTATCACAAATCTGTTTTACTTTGAAGTAAACAAAAAAATACACACCTAATTTTTCACTTCAAAAAATATGTGTTTTTAAAGTGTATATGCTGTCAGTTTTGCATTTAGTAAACAAAAAAATGCCCAGCAGTATACCATTAGGCGGAAGTAAATACATTTATGTTTACAACTTATTAAAAGGATCATTCCACAACATTTTGACAATTTTATTTTATTTTATTTATCTAATTATGTAGTTGGTTTGTCTCATTTTTTTTTAATTCCCCGAAACTTTGTATGTGGGAACTTATACAGAAAATAAATTAAAATTCATTTGAGAAAAAAGTAACATTAAAAATATTTTTAATTTTATTTGTCGAACACTGCGATTTTTCAAAAGTCAAATGTTTTTAAAATCTTGCATTCTTCAAAAGCTTGTGATATAAAATTTCCGAGATGTTGACTTGAAAGTGTAGAAAAATTATATAATATGAGGAAAGAAAGAATTTATTAAGTTACGTTTTAACAGGAAAATTACAGTGCGAACTTCTACTCACTCGTCTCGCCGGTAACTGCGAAAAGTAAACATAGTGAGAAAAATACATCGGCACAGCGCCGTCTATGGGAGATAAGGAAAAGTACAATTTTATTTTAACACTCTCCCTAAAATTGGACTATTCCTGAAATATGAGTAGTTCACAGTCTTACAAGAGTCCAATATTTGCACATAGTTCTTTTAAACGTAAATGTCCCATAGGCTTTGTCATCATATCTGCTACTTGATTTACAGTGTCCACATACTCTATCAAGATCTTTTTCTCTTCCACTAACTCTCTTATATGATGATATCTAATATCTATATGCTTTGTGCGTCTATGGTTAGTTGGATTACTAGCTAACCGAATTGCACTTTGGTTATCAACGAGTAGACGTCCATGTATTCCAGGTTGAAATTCACTTATTAAATTGGTCAACCAGACCAACTCTTTGGATGCTGTTGATGCAGCCATGTACTCAGATTCTGTCGTAGAAAGGGCCACACATCCTTGTCTTTGGCTACTCCAAGTAATTGCACCATCACCTAAGGTGGAAATGTATCCTGTTGTGGATCTTCTTGTTTGCACATCCCCAGCATAGTCAGCATCAGAAAACACATTGATATAACCATCTGTTGAGCCACTATAGTGGATTCCCATGTTTATTGTACCTTTCAAATACCTCAAAATATGTTTAATGAATTTCCATGATCCAACAGTAGGTGTTGACATCCACTGTGCAGCTTTTCCAACTGCGTATGCCAAATCTGGTCTTGAAACAACAACTAAATACATTAATCTTCCAATAGCTGATGCAACTGGATGTTCAGAATCTAATTCATTTTCACGATACAGAATATCTAAAGAAGTTTTATCTACTGGCACTTTAGCAGGTTTACAGTCACTCATTTCAAACATTGACAGTGTTCTTTTAGCATAAGCTGCCTGATGAATTCTTATGTTGTCTTTCATTAATTCAATTTGAAAACCAAGAAATTGTCTGACATTTTCACAAATCGTGATTTCAAATTCAGTTTGTAACTGGCTAAGAAGTGTTTGAATATCTTCCTTATCAGTGGCAGCAATCAGTCCGTCGTCAACATATACAGCAATAATGACTAAATTTTCACCAACATACCTCAGATATGCACAAGGGTCATAACTACTAGCTCTAAATCCAACGCTTGTTAAAAATTCAGTTAGTCTTTGATTCCAGCATCTAGGCGCCTGTTTTAGACCATATAGACTTCGAATCAATCTGCAAACACGTCCAGATCTATCATTATAACCTTCTGGTTGCTCCATGTATATCAGTTCATCAAGTGTTCCATTTAAAAATGCAGTCTTGCAATCAAATTGTGCTATTTTTAACTTCTTAAAATAAATAAACCAAAATAGAAAACGTACAGTATCATACCTTATAACCGGACTAAAAGTCTCTTCATAGTTTACTCCATATTGTTGCTCAAATCCTCTAATCACCAAACGTGCTTTAAAGCGTTCAATTTCATCATTTTCATTTGTTTTGACACGAAAAACCCATTTGGCAGTCAATGGTTGCATCGTGTTATCACGTTTCACAAGTTCCCAAGTGCCTTTCTTTTGATGGGAATGCATCTCATCTTCCATAGCTTCAATCCATTTTTGTTTCTCAGGTACTTCCATAGCTTCCTGGTATGACTGAGGTTCAATTACCTTTTGACAAAGATGGGAATAGCGTATAGGTGGTTGTATCGTTGAACAATCTCTCAACTGGTATCTTACTGGTTCTTGTTCCAATTGGTTATCTTTGTCTTCCTTCTCTACCAATTCCACCTCTTGCTCTCCCTGACTCCAATCTATCAATGTTTTTGGCACTGAAACTTCATGAAATTCAACATCTCTACTTATTTCTATTCGATTTTCACCTGTATACACTCTGTAATTTCCAGTGACTTCTTCATAGCCCACAAAAATTCCCCGTATACTTGTTTTACCAAACTTCTTGTCAACACGTCGTTGCTTCGGAATTTGGACAATACATTGACTTCCAAAAATTCTCAAGTGCTTTAATGAATATTCCCTTCCATACCATACTTCATAAGGTGTTTTACTTTTATCACGACTCTTACCAGTACGATTTAAGATATATGCAGAACAGTTCACTGCTTCAGCCCAGAAGCGTTTTGACATTCCCTTTGTCAACAGCATTGTTCTCGCCATTTCTATCAATATTCTATTCTCACGTTCAGCACGTCCATTCTGTTGAGGTGTATACGCAGCTGATCTTCCAATTTCAATTCCATTTTTCACTAGGCAATCTATGAAATCTTGATCTGTATACTCTCCTCCATTATCTGACATAACTGTCTTGACTGAATTTCCAGTTTGAGTTTTAACATATGCTAAGAACTGTTGCAATTTATCTTTCACTTCACTTTTATGTTGCATAAAATATACTTTACGGTACTGGGCGTAATCATCTTTGAATGTAACAAAATATTTAGAACCTTGAAAAGATGCTTCTTGCATTGGACCACAGACGTCACTGACAATTAGTTCACCAGCTTTACTGGCTTTTGGCATTTCTCGAAAATTTGTTCTCTGAAACTTTCCAATTGCACAACCATCACAATATTCAGTCTCATCAATTTGAGATATTTCAATTCCTTTCGTTTTCAGCAATTCTTTTGTATGATTTTTACTCTGATGACCAAATCTTTCATGCCACACTTGAAGAGAATTTTCTTTGTGATTTCTTACCATAAGGCTACTTTCTTCATTTTCCAAAACATCTATGTCTAGAAAGTACATATCTCCATATCGATATCCTTCAACAATAAGTTTATTATTTTTCGTAAATTTCCATTTATTTCCTTCAATGGTTTGTATGAAACGTTTCTCTGCTGCTGATTTTACAGAAAATAAATTTGCTTTCATTTCAGGAACATACATAACATCACAAAAATGATGTTCTTTTCCATCTAGATTTGAACGAATTTTGATATTACCAATACCCTTTGCTAAAATTTTTCTGCCATCACCAAGTTCAAACATAACATTTTGTTCTAATTCTTTATATGTTTTAAAATATTCAGGTTTCCAACACACATGTTGAGTACATCCAGAATCAATTATCCACTTTGATCTTCCTGATTCATCTGGCTGAAATGTATTTACAAAGGCAAAACCGTTACTATCTTCTTTTTTCTTATCAGAATATCTATTATTTTGTTGATTCTTTATACAATTACGCCTCAGATGTGGCCCTCCACAAGTCCAACATCGTAATTTTGGTTTCCTTTTGTCATACTTGCCTTTTTCATTATTGAAATGAACATTTTCTACACTTCTGGTTTTGGAAAAGTTCTTATTTGGCTGTCGTTTTTCCATTACCAATGCTGATTCACGATTTATATTCACATCAACAATACCTAATCTAGTTTCTTCAATCATCAGTCTAGATGTTAATTTCGACAATGTACGATCATCCAAAGGTGTTGAGTCCCAAGCACTATGAAAATGACGATACTGCGAAGGTAATGTATTCAAAATGGTTGTTATCACTAGTGAATCTGATAGTGGTTCTCCAAGTTCACGTAATCGTCGAGCAAAAGATTCGATTTTGCTAATATGTGTAGCTATATCATCACCAGCAACATAGCGATACTCTCGGAATTTAGTTTGAAGTAAATAAACAGAGTCCGCTGATCTTTGTTCATACACATCTAATAATTTAACCCACATTTCTCTAGCATTTTCACAGTTCATAATTAAAGCTAAGGGCTTTTTATCCACCATTGTCGCAAAAATCTCTTTCGCCATTTTGTTTGCTTTCTTCCATTTCTTCATTTCAGCATCGTAATTATCGCTACCAGCTGTCGGTTGTATATGCGTTCCATCAATCAGTTCTAACGCATCCCGAGCATCTAAAATCGCCCGTACTTGGAATTTCCACTGTGTCCAATTATTTGAGTCCACAAGCTTTTCTATTTTCACTCTGTCACTTTCCATTTTTTGTCAGGAAAATCGAAAACAAAGTCCAGAAAACAGTTCAAAGAAGCGCTTACTTCGTTAGGCTTAGCGATCGCCGTAGAACTCAAAAAATCAAAACGCAAACACAAGTTAAATTAAAACTATCAAATTCTTTCCAACAGAAAATCTCATACGCAGTCCGGAAACGTGACTGGGGCCGATAACCTGTAGAAAAATTATATAATATGAGGAAAGAAAGAATTTATTAAGTTACGTTTTAACAGGAAAATTACAGTGCGAACTTCTACTCACTCGTCTCGCCGGTAACTGCGAAAAGTAAACATAGTGAGAAAAATACATCGGCACAGCGCCGTCTATGGGAGATAAGGAAAAGTACAATTTTATTTTAACAGAAAGAAAGCCAAAGAATGGCACAGATATGTATATATATATATATATATATATATATATATTTAATCAGTAACAAAGGAAACTGCCTGTGGAGTGGGAAGTGTTTAAATTTAGGAAATCAAACACATAAGCTCAATTTTATTAAAGCCTGAGAGGGCAAAAGACTTACTACATATTACTAAAAACGTGCTAAAATCTAATCAACTCAACGTTCTGGAAGAACCTAATAAAATCCACTTTAACAGTCGATATTACTATAAAATTGAACATCGTGGATTCCAGTAATTCTTTATTTATAATAGGAAGTTTAACTTCTCACCATGTTGGGGAGAGAACGCATAGCCGTAGACGTAGGGGTGCACAACCTGTGGCCCGCGGGCCACCAATTTCACCAGTATTTTAATCTAGAAAATTTTCCTAATTAATTGATAGAAACTTTGCTATTAAATAATTCAAATGTTACTTTTAAATTTTTTGTGGTGGCAAAGAATTTTCTGGCAAAAAGGTTGTGCAGCACTACCGTAGAGTCTATCCGAAGCAGCTAATGGGAAATTCCACACGTAAAGAATATGAACACCAAGATGGTAGGATGCGTTCAAAATCCGGAACTAAAGTACCGTAATCACGATATAGGTTCAAAATCCATCGAATCCATGTCTTACTGTAATCTTTATAGCAATTACACAACCCCAAAGACCAAATTAATATATCACTGTCAGAATTAACCTTCATAGTAAGATTCCGGAAATGCAGACATTCTTTGCAAAACATAATAACAGATTACGTGTGCAAACGATCACGAACGATACGCAAAAGGAATTCTGTACACCATGATCACACAAAAATTTTCAAAACTAACTTGATAAATAGAGTACCACTGCATAAGAGTGAACTATGCTATAATCTGTTAAAAATAAACAAACAATTCAATAACATCGGAAACTTACACGCATTTATCTATTACATCATGTAATTATAGTTGATATCCTTATTTTATAAAAAGTGTCAGTGCATAAAATATTGGGACGTATTAGCCGACATATCAGGTTTCATCAGTAAATCATAAATTTACAAAACAATTCATTATGCTTTCATCGTAATAATAAAAATATAAAATATATAAAACGATAGTGAGGTGACTTAAATGTACAACAAAAGTCAAGACTATAGACCTTTGTTCTAGATTATGACGTGTTAATATTCATTAACCCTTTGAAGGGTGCCATTTGCAGTCTGCAAACGGTTAATTTTAAAGCCTAAATTGCCAAATGGCACCAGTAATATTTTAGTACAATTTCGATCTCATAATATACGTGAAAAAAAGTTGTTGATTATTTTCAAATAAATGTGTTTGTTAATTACGGTGCGAATTAATTATTTGAATATTTTTTGAGCAGAAATGCCTTGCCCCTGAAAGGGTTACAGTTCAATGTTCACTAATGTTCATATGAGTTCATTGTTCGAAAAAATTTTTCGTAAAAGTTTAACCCTCTCGCTGCTTAATTGTTTTATCAAAATAGCTTCAAAAATTGCGTACTTAATTCCTTCGTGACGAGCGTCTTTTAAGAGTTTTTATTCTTTTGCCACCGGTTTTGCAAAACAAAACTTTTCGTCTGATTTACTCGGGAAAATGTTCCAATTAGATAAGGCAAAATTTACAATAAAATGTAACTGGTGGGAATGATTAAGGCGGGTTAATTAGACGGAGAAAATGCATCCCCGAGGAAATCTCGGGTTGCGCAAATTTTGCTACTTTTACGTTGCCCGAAAAACTCTCGGGTTGCGCAGCGAGAGGGTTAATATAGGAAAAACTAACTTGAAAAAAGAACACCACTATGTTCAGACTTCAAGAGAAGATCAGCATTAAAAGAAATGTCAGACAAAGAACAGCTACTATAAAAGTCACAAGGTTGAGCTCGATTTGGATGTAGTGTCAGAAAACCACATAATGTCCGTAGCGAACCACTGATAAGTATTAATAGTATGATAGAAGCAAATGGTTACAAGTGTAAAGATTATGAAAACTTACACCCAAAAAATGAGTATTCCCTATTAAGTGCGTTGTACATAGCACTCAATTTTCTATAATTTGAACGGGTGAGGAAACGTTTCGAATGTTCCATCTCATTGTACAATTCCTGTTGAATTTAAATGTACAATTCATTAACGAATAATGTCCAAACAAATAATTTTGTACACTTCGTACATGACCACAGTTGCACATGTTATTTGAGTGCTTTCCTATTTTAAACAGATAGTGTGGAAGTGCTCCATGTGAAGAAAGAAAATAACATATCACCTAGGATTCACACAGAAATAAATCATCACCATTGCTTAATATCGTATCTCTTCCCTTGTCCGAATTTTGCCAAGAAATCTGCCATTGATTATGTAGAACAGTTTTAAAATGACGTTTTAAAATAGAGGTGGTGCAGGAATGCGTAGAACTTTGACATAAAGATCATTTATAATAACTGATTTTGCCAACATGTCTGCTCTTTCATTTCCTGATATTCCAACATGCGATTTTATCCTCTCAACATATATGACTTTATAGATTATAGAAGAAGTCATAAACTGGTATCGAGACAAATGATGACTGCTAATCGCATTAAAATTGAGTCAGAGATTTCGGTGTCAACGGTTACTTCGTAGATGAATTATAGAAAGATGTACATTAGTTTACATGAAAATGATGAAACAACCAGCCTTGAAATCTCACAACAAATTGACCCCTTTCCGTCGCGGAGTAATTCTGTTTATAAAACTAATGAAATAATGGACTGAAATCAGAATTTATAAACGAATTTATTAGAAAGTACGAACTTGCTTATTTTCACGTATATTATAAAAGGAAAATTTTAATTAATTCTTCTTGATGCTGTCAGTTTTGGCTGTCCGGCCAGTCCGGCTGTCAGTTTTGGAATTAAAATTAAGTGTGCTTTTTAAGGACACCACCCTCAAAAGAGTTAATTATTTGGGCCTCACTTTGTTTTAATTCTCAAGTATCTCTAGAGTTTCTCAATTGTCGCCAAACAGCGTAAGACTACACATTGGAAACATTTGAATTATACATTGGAAAGCCATTTGGTGAACTTTTAGCTCTTCCAAAGTATACATTTGAGCAAGATAATGCGTCTATTCATGTTGCATACAAATAAAAAAAAATAACTTAACTCTCAAATATTACTGTTTTCGACTGGACCGTGTGTAGCCCTCATCTGAATTCAATCGAAAGCATTTGTGGCATCATATCTCATACGGTTTATGCATTTTTTTGACAATACTCCTCAATAATGAACTTCGATCTGCTGTTGAACCTGTTTGGTACGAAATGGACCACCAAGTGATGCAGGATTTAGTTTTTTCGATTGGAACTCATATTGTTGCATTAATAGCAGACAATGTAGGTGCAGTTCGAATTTAATTTATGTATACTTTTCTGTTAACAGACAAATTGTCTACACTTTTGCTACAATGTCAAATTTGTTTTTTTTGTCATTATATATTATTTAATGTGTATAAATTAAAATTCATTGTTTGTGTATGAAAGATAAGTCCCCACTAATATATGACAGTTGAGTTCCAACAATTCGTTACATACTTCCCACTACAGAAGCATAATTGATCATTGTCTAAACTTTTTGCTGAGCACTGTATATCTGTATGTTAGCTTCATTGTTCTTGGAATCCGCTAAGTAAGCTCCGAAGACATCCTTAATATGACCTAAAGTAGTGACCAGTATCATAGGCTTAATCAAAGATCTTCCCTTGTATAGCGAGTAAGATCGTGCCTGAAGGGCATAGTTCGCACTCTTCTGGAAATAAATGTGCGAGCTATTATCAACAAGTATCACAGTATCAGTGTCGTCCTCTTTTTGTTAAAGAATTCGTATATTTTTAACAACCTCTTTCCTGATGACGTGTCCCATCCCAAGGAGTAGTAGAACAAAGTTCTCAATCAGTGCCTGATATGCATATTGCACAGAAGGTATTATTTCTTTTCTGATATTATATTGAATAATGTGGAAAAAACACCATTAGAGAGACCAGTTGAAAGCTTTATAAGTAACACTGCTAAGCAAGTACAAGACTACCTCTTTTTCAAGGAACGCATTGTGGATTTTACTAGTTCAAAAAAATTGTTAAAAACAGAGATGACTATCCCCATGAGAATTTAATAATCGGACTCGGAAATCTGTCGTAGTATGTAAAAATTGAGACATATCTTTACTACCTTTCTGTTATTGTTTAAATGACTTTCAATATATTTTTCATACATTGATGTATTCTTACATACAGGGCGTAAATCTTGCAGAGCCAACTTTATGAATACCCTCCTTTAAATAGCTTTACAGCATCGTTTTCCCGATGAAATGTAGATTCTAGATTCTACAAAAGCTTGAGTTTGAGCTGCTTTTGGTACAGTCACCGTTACAAATTATACAAGATTTAGAGTTGTGACAGCGAGGTATTGATAAATGTAAGTTAGGTTTTTTATTTGTGGTGTCGTTGGCAGTAAACGTTGGCAGTACCCATAATCCTTTATTGTTACCACAGAAGAAGAAATAGGAGTATTTTGAGTCCAAAGTACACATAATACACATGATCTGCATTTAGAGAACTACTTAGAATCACTCTGCTGATCGCAGCTTTTAGAATCCCTGAGTATCGATATAACTTTTCTGTTAGAAAAGATACGAAAATCCCTATTTGTTTTTCTTCCGGTTTTACAACAGTCGCACTGATTTCCAGGCATTATTTATTATTATGTTCTTCAATAAAAATTTGCAGCAACAGTTTTAGAACACAACATTGACATCTGAACAACGTAAATACTTTTTGAGCGCATCAAAACAAATCTAAACACGTTTCGATAGCAGTGCAACTGATACGCACACACGAAATATTTTTTCTTTAATAGGTAGAAGCGCACACTGAACCAAAATAAAATAATGCTCATATAAAAGCTTATAAAGAATAGTATCATTGCAAGTCAAAATTATTTTGGTTCATGGAACGCTTCTTAAAAAAATAATAATTTAAACATAAAAAAACGACTAAAATGTAGGAAAAAGCCAAAACACTCTGTTTTCGGGCTTTCATTTCTAAGACTTACTGTTTTATTTATCGCGTAAATGTTATATTAAAAAAAAATACATATCTTTAAATATTACAAAGGCATTAAACAATTGTCGAAATCAGAAACTATTTTTTCGCGTGTATTATGGGCAAAAATACACCTTATCAACTCATCTTCCTTTCTCCTTATTTTAATTCCTTACTGGGTACAAAATGTCAGTCACAAGTAATGGTAGAAACATGTATTCATTTTTAGTGGTAGGAGTTTATTTCGGAGGTACCAGGCCCTGCGTTTCCACCATATTTTGACAATCAATGAAACTGACAGTTTTACAAGAAAAACTGACACGAAACAAACAGAAATAGAAACTTTACTACATTTTTGAGAAAACATTTCCGTGAATAAGTCGCTTAAATAAGACGGAATTTTCTATTCAATTTTACTAATCGGAAGCTTGCCTTAGCGGTAATCAGAAACTCACGATCCGATTAAAAAAAACTGTTGCCATGTTATGGCAACCTCCTCAGTTACTTCACTCGCAACTGGCAGACAGTACGCTAAATATCCCTTCCTCTTTATTCATAACTCCATTCGTACGCCATGCTATTTTGGTCATTTTCAACAAAGACGTACGTCGTTATTTCTGTTTGATTTTTTAATTTGACTTTCGGAATTTGCACCATAGAGTTTTAACTCTTATTTTATCTCTAGAATAAGATTCGTTTTCAATAAATAAATCAAAACAAAATTACCTGTTTAATTTGTGTGGTGTGAATTGAAAATTTCTATTAAAAAAAACTGCCATACGCGGCAATATTGGGGCTAGTGACATACGTCCACAAACAGTGCCATAGCGCTAGGTCTTAACCCTTTCAGGGGCAAGGTACTTGTATTCGCAAAATGTTGAGATAATTTACTGATACTAGTATTTTCAAGAAAATTTATTTGTAAACAAGTAAAAGTATATTTTCGCGTACTTAGTAAAAGTGAAAATTTCATTAAAAAATTCGTGTGCTAAATTGGCAAATAGGGATTAAAATTACATGATTCCGTGACAGCGTCACCGCCCTTTAAGGGGTTAATAAGCAGTGTTGCCGCATATGGTGTACTTTTTATTTAGAAATATTGAATTACACCATAAACTTTTGAACAGCTTTTTTCTTTTGTTTGATTTTCACCACACGCATCGCCCAGTGTCATGTCTGAGTTTCCCCAAGCAGGCTGGATCCGCCTCTTTTTATCTCGTCCCTTGTCGCGGTTTTGGCGGTATGTCATTGTGAGATGACTTGCTATTCAATGTATATATATATATATATATATATACATTGAGTATTCTGAGTACTAGAGTTAAAGATATGTTTAGTGATATTTTAGAGTGGTGTCGCTTGGGATTCAAGCATGGTTATCCTCGCAATTTCATCAGGAGAATAACTAGTGATTTTATTAAGAGTAACAGGTACGGAACTGAACTGAACTCAGTGATGGATGAGAATGGAGGTTTTGATGAGTTGATTGATCTAATGAGTTAGAGAGATATTTTGGTGGATGGTGTAGTTCTGTTTAGTTTTTCATAGTTTTTCATTTCTTCAATTTTGGTCTTGGCGAGTGAAGGGGGGGCGTAGCATGCGTAAAGTCTGACTTAACCCTGCAGTGTATGTCGTTAGCCATGCCTCTCGCCTTCTGATCTGTTCTGTTACGTCTTGCAATTATATATATTTTTTTAGTTTGGTTATTCAGTTTGATTTTAAGAGTTAAGTTTATGCTGGTTATTATAATATTTTCGATGTGAGTTTCAATGCAGCTATGCTGAGTGATGGATTTTGATATTTTGTTTGTGGTTTTAAATATATATATATATATATATATATATATATATATTACATCCCTAATAAAAGAATCCGGGAGGGACATTATATTTCGTTTCCTCTTAGGCTATCAAATCAAATAACATTTAATAGCTATTTTTGCATTATAAGATAAATGAAACAAAAGAAAATTGCTATTCAAAATTTTCGTTTAGGCTAAATAAATTCCTTTTGCTTAACCCTTTCCGGCACGGTGTCCTTAAAAAAAGACATCTAATTTTAATTCCAAAACTGACAAACGGCACCAAGAATATTTTGCGTTTGCGTAAAATGAATATTTTGCGTTTCGCGTTTTCCCGAGCTAACGTTGCTGGTAAATGAAACACATATGGTAGCCATTGACGTCCGTAATTTTATTTGATCTTCAAAGTTAAAAGAAAAAACAAACTTGAACCAATTTCAGTTTTTTTTTTTTTAATCCCATTTATGAAACAATGGGACGCTATAAAATGAGCGGCGTCCATTGGAATGGGAATTTGTTTAATATGAAATGTTTTAAATGTAGATAAATGTTTCGGGTTTTGTTCATTAAGATCGGATGCCTCATTATACAGCATTTATTTATAGTTCTTGCATTAAGATTACAAGGAAACGAACATTATCGCATTTAGGGGTCATCACATTTAAGGACACTGACCTTAGCAGCTATTATTTTCCAACTATTTCCCATTTACTTTCTACAAAAATGGACTACTTCAGCTGTCAACATTACAGGAATGACGTTAAAAACTACCAAGAAATTAATATCTCAAAAATAAATTACCATGCAGTTTTCAAGCAAGTTGCAGTAAATGTACCCTATATTTCCGTGTATAAGTCGAGAATTTTTGGACAGTGGGGTTCAGCTTATACACGATTCTAAGCAAATTTCCAAAAATTGATATATTAAGTTAAAAAATCTATTAAATAAAAAAAAAACATAAAAATACCTGCAATTTAAAAAAAATACTTTAATACTACGTTCTTTATAATGAAACAAGTCAGCCATTATCATTTACAATCAAAATAATTATCAGAAATTTCAAGCAACTCCTTAAAACTGCTTTTACTCATTGGTAATTCACGATGAATATCATCAGTATCTAGTTCATTACCATTTGCCATCATCTTGAAATGGCATCATTTCCAATTCCATCCATCGCAGTGCTGCCAGTGAGTTACTTTTTTAAATTCAGATTTCTTGATTGGCACCACTTTTTTTAAAATGGTAAAATTCCCCTTATTTAATGACTTTTAATTAAGGCAAAAACAAGAGGAATTCCACAGTTTGAAAAAAGTGGTGCCAATCATGAAATCTAAATTTAAAAAAAAGTAGCCTACTGGCCACACTGATCCATCGCATTACTGACGCAATATTTTTTTGAAAAGTTGGTCGATCATTTCTTGTGGTAATTCAAGCCAAGTTTATTTCACCCATTCAGAGATAGCAACGACGTCTATTTTTTTTAATTACCATTGTTTCTTACATCTGAATCCCCAGACGACATACTAACAGTCCTTTTAGAACAGAACGTGTCTTTAAATTACTTATTTCGAGAAACGTCAGAGTGTTGAAGACCGGTGATCTACCAAAGATCTGTGGGAGAATCAATAATTTTGAAGTGCGCATTTTTTTCTATTAGCTATGTAAAAAAAAGTGCTAAATTTTCGTTTGCTGAATTTTTCCATCTCGTTTGTTTAACCCCTTAACACTAGAATGCCCGGAAATTTAGCTCAAGTTCATAAAAATATTTCACACCAGAATGTAAAATTATTTGACTGATTTATTTACTGAAAATCTGCGTGGTTTAAATTTAACTTATTTTATGAAAGAATTTCTGGTTCCAGTTGACGCTGAATCATATGGTCGGAGTCGGATCGACTCCTTCCGGGCGTTCTAGTGTTAAGGGGCAAGCAATTACGTTTGTGAAATGCTGAATTCCCACCGGAATCTTTGAAAAATTCTATTTCAAAATAAGTAAAAGCAATTTTACAGCTTTTTTCCACCAAAGTTTAAAAAGTAAAATTTAATAAAATTTTTCTGGTGTAAAACTTGATTAATAGTAGGTTGTACAGAATATATACCGGTGCCCCTCAAGAGGTTAACAGCGGCTTATATACGGGTTTCCGATTTTGGACGGTTTTCCCCCCGAAAAGTCTTATACTCGGCTTATACACGGAAATACGCGGTACTTTTTTCCTCTATACGAAGGTATAAAAATTCAAATTGTACCATGCTTAGAAGTTTAAATTTGCAGTAGAGATTATCAGTATTTAACCATACAATGACACATCTGCTTCGTTTTACAGCTGGCTTATATAATGTAACGTAATTTTTTAGTCACGAAAATTTAATTGTTCCCCAGAAAGAAATAGCATATCGAGGGCTAAAAAGTGATGTTCAAAAAACAAACAGAAAGATAGTATTGTATACAATAAAATTTTATGTAGCTAAAATAAAAAAAATAAAAACATTTTTTTCATCATTCATGTAGATGACAGTTTTTTTTTTACCCTTCTCTGAACTTATAAACGAATTAAAAAATATACTAATGTAATAATAATAAATTATCAATGCACTGGGATATCAGTAGGCGAATGAATTCAATAATACTAATAATAATAAAAAAATGCTATTTAACCCCTTGAGGGGCGGTGGGATAAAATATATCCCACCTAATTTAAACAACATTGTCACCAGAAAATTGTAACTAAATTTTATATTTTTAGCTTTGGAGGACAACCGATGAAAAATTGCTTTTTCTTGTTTAAAAATAAAATTTTTCGATTATTCCGGTGAGAAATCAATATTTAGAGACATTTTTAGTTGCCCCTCAAGGGGTTAACAAATTACAACGACCATTTGGAAAATGATTTTTTCATACGCCATTACGTACGACATGAATTAAACATTAATAGTGTTATTACACGTAAGAATTGCAAGCGACAGAATTCGCCTGCGACTCGTACGTATTATCCACCTGAAACTTACGTATTATCCAAGCATTTCATTGGCTGTTCGGGAAAAGGCTTTTCCATCGCCTGATTTCCAAGAAATCTGACGGCCAATTTTAAATGAAACTTATTTCTTAAATTTCTAAACATCCCACAATATTACTTTTTATACCGTCGTATAGAGAAAAAAATGAACTTTTAAATGCATTTTGCTTGAAAGCTGTATCCCAATTTGTTTCTGAGTTATTAATTTTTTTTTGTAGTTTTTATTATTTTTTTGTCATAGTGGCAACAGTCTGTTGTCCATCTCTGTTGAAAGTAGAGGGGAATACAGATTACTGTATTGACCAATCCGAAAACGAATAAAATGATGATTAAACCAATAAAAATCTTCAGATATGCTTTTGATTTCCTACCCTGGAGAGGACAATAACCATTTTTCCAAATGGTTAATAAATTGAACACTTTGTAGTAAATTAACTATTAAATGTGAAATAATTACACTGATGTCCAAAATTTAATACAGGGAGCATTCAGTTTTACACGTTTTGTCGAATATTTACTGAAATTCTTGACGATTCTTCCTTGAATTTCTAGAGTGTAACGACGTGTTTGACTTCATATTTTTTTCCAGTGACGATTTAGTCGCGAGGAGAATAAGCGGTCTAACAATATTTAAAAATAAAATAATATTTGAGATCACCCATGTACCAGAAAATGATCGAAATGGTCTGTCACTGTATTAAAAGAGTAAAAAAAGTAAAAAATAAAAATATTCGGCTATGGTAGCCATGCCAGCTACGTTTAGAAAGCAACTCTTTGTATCACTAGACTAATTCTGAATTTTAACGACATTTGACAGAAATTTTCATATACGTTATCCTCAATAGACTACCAAATTATCAAATAAACAGATTGGAATCTTCCACGCATGCGCATTAATGTTTTTATACAAATGTCCATATCTAAAAATATTTTATCAGATATTCTGTATATCCATGTTTTAATTGCAGTATAATGTTTCTACTGTTCTTTGTAAAGTTTTCGGAAGTGGTGTTAAATTTGGCTGAAAACTTTGTATGGTATTAGCAAAACACTTTTGAATGTTTCACAGAAATGTCAACATCATCATGAGCGTGAGTGCTATGCTTACGCAAATTCCACAAATGATCAATAGAACACACATAGTCATTAAATACAGTGCCATTCAATTTTGAACATTTTCTTTCAGATATTAGCTTAGATGTTACTTTGGGAACATTCTGCGTTACTACTAATCGATACAAAATATGAAATACGCGGAATTTCGAATTTCTATAAATATGTCTTCCTAAAAGTTTTCTTTTTAAATGCTGCCTATTTTTCTGATAGCAATTAAAATTATCCACCATAGAAATATTAAATCCATTTACCTTTTTACAGTTTTTGTGTAAATGAAACTTTTCATTGGGGATTACTATTGAATAATAAAAAAAAATCCAATTAAGGCAACATTTCGTCCGGAAAGAAAGGTTAATTTGTTTACTTACTGGAAGCTCTTTAAATAAATAACAAACAATTTATGTTCGATTTATTTTAAGCTTAAACTCTAGTGTAAACGTATACGTAGGCAGACTCTTTTAACATAGATTTACAGAGATATTCAACGTAAAATAATAAGTGTTTTCTCTTTAAAAAATACATTTGTTAACACAGTCTGAAACATAAACAGTTTAATTAACTAGTATATCTGACGTTTGTCTCATTGTTTTCTAAATTTATCCAAAGGGATTTACTAATTTTCACTTGTTCAATTGTTCTCTTTCGCTAGATATACATAAATTGTTTTGTGACACTTAATGTAGATTATAATAATTTATCGTTACCTATCTCTGAGGTTATAAAGTCATTTTTTAAAGAATGTTTTAATTAAGACTAAATGGGATTATCAATATGCTGAAAAGTCAGTGGGTAAATTAATTCCATAATACAAAATTTTGAAATTCATTAAAGTATGTTTTTTATGTTTCGTGTAAACAAATAATTACTATTAATTAAAAAAAGAAATTTGTTTCAGGTAAAATTTCATTCGGTGTGATATCATAATATGTGTAACTACTCAATAATATATAAATGCAGAAGAAAGAAAAATAAAGCGTAAATTATATATTCATGCCAAGTTTATAGCTTTTTTTCCAAGCACTATTTTTAATCAGAGACATTTGTCTTATTTTATCATCGAAAACGTAGGCTTAAGACTTCCTAAGGCGATTTCTCCACCCGAAGTTGCCAGTGGACTACTTTTTTTTTTTTTTTTTTAGATTTCTTGATTGACACCACTTTTTTGAAATAGTAAATTTCGCCTTATTTAATGACATTATTAATTAAGGCGAAAATAATGTGAGTTTTACCATATCAGAAAAGTGGTGCCAATCAAGAAATCTGAATTTTAAAAAAGTAACCCACTGCAACACTGTCTCCACCTATTGTCGAAGAGTGCATTGGTCTCTGCGCCGGAACTGGTAGTGAAAAGAGGCCCGTATCGGGGCTAGACCATTCCAGAGTCTTATGCCGGGAGGATGAGGAGCATATGCCGCCGAGTCTTTTATCCTATTTTCTGCATTACTAGATATAATATTATTCACTTAAATGATTTTATTTTTTATACACCACCGAAATACTTCCCATCTGTTGATGTAAACGTATTATGGTTTTGCAAAGAGTCTTTTTCAAGCCTACATCACTGCGCACACCCGGTGGAGCTTCGGCTGTTTTGGGATACTAGGCAATGGAATTTTAGTTTATTGTTTACTTAATTCTGACAGAAATGTTTCCCCTGTCATTTATCTAAAATTTGTCAGTTACTAAGCATATATTTTATTACTGCTTTTTTTTTTTACTTTCTTTTTCTCTTTTTTTACCTTGTTGTTGAAATCAAGAACATAAGTTTTAGACGCCCCCCCCACACACGTGTTTTCCTATCAAACCTATGGAATTGCACCTTGTCATCTACTTCACATGTTCAGTTTCCGGGGGTGTGGGACATGCATCCCGAGCTCCTTGGCAAAAATCTTCGTACCGTCGTATCGTCGTCATAGGATTAAGTAAATTTATATTCCATTTTTAATATCTACTCTAAATGTTTATATACCCAGGTTCTTGAAATTTGATGTCCAGATAATTTATATGTACGGTTATAAAGTCTTTTATAACATAACAAAATATTTTATTTAAGTAAAAGCGTATAAGAAATTTAATTAACTAGTGTATTATCATTCTTTTCTCTGCGTTTAACAATTTTATCCAGGAAGAATAAAAAAAAATTGTTTCTTAATTAATATATAGTACGCAAAAATATGGTTTCTCTAGCTTACTTTGCACGATCGGTTTAAAAATATTTATCGTAGATGATTTTGCCCTTTTCTCATGTCAATAATCTATTTTTAGAACATTTTTAGAATTAAAAATAAATATTGTTTATTTTACAAATCATCATACATTAAATTTGAATATAAAATGAATGATACTGCTAGATAATACTTTTTTGACACAAACTTGTTTAACTTTTGTGTACAATCAGTACACTAAATACAGAGGTTTTACATTTCTAATGCTATTTGTCCACAAAGATCACTATAAACTTAATCAATATTTCGAATTAGTATTTACTGTTACAATAAAAGAAAAAATCTAGTTTAAATTATTTGCTTGACCTATTTCAGAAGAAAGCATTAATTTGCTGTTGAGTGTATATAATTAAATAACAGATTTTATATATATCCCCCACCATCAATTTTTAGAAAATATGTATAAATACAATTTGTTGTAATTTGTCTGCGCAGATGATTTATATGTTATAGTTTATAAAAGCGTAAATGACATAAAAAATATGGTTTTATAGTATTACTAGCAGGCTATGCCCGCTGCGCTGGTCAATATTTCCAAATGAACCTTGGATTAAACTAAATGGTGAATTTGAACTTGTATTTTAAACAATATGGATCTTCAGCTTGACCTTGCACATTACTGAAAACGATGCGAACGCCATTGCGATACAATGTTATCTTAAGCGTTGGACAAAATTCAGCAATTAAGAAGTAATTGTTTTAGTTGATTATAAACAGCGCACTTATGGTCTGGTAATGAGACCGTTATGACAACAGGAATTAATACCTCTGTAACTAATCAACATATAATGAAATCGTATATACTAACACCATTCCTAAAAGTCATGCAAAAAGGCCACTTGTAACAAAATATGTTTTGTAGATTTTTTTAAAAAGGCTAAACTTTCATAATCAGGTTCACTTAATTTTTGAACTTTTACTGTTGCTCTATAACTAAGTACCCTTGAACAATATGTATACACTAAAACCTTTCCAAAATTATTACCTAACTAATTGTGGTATATCCTACGAAAGTATTATAAACAATCGGAATGAAATACAAATTTCCGTTGTAAATATATAGTAGATGATGATGATGCGATTTTGTGTAATAGAATTCATAGTAAAGTTTTCGCTTCAAACAAAACGATGCTTTTAACATTAAAGCTAATACACCAATATGTGAAGTATCCGATTACGGAAGGTTAACTTGAATTCTCATGAGCAACTACTCAAAGAAAAGTGAATATGTGGCTTTTGTGATACTTTTATGTCAGCCGGGCGCAGGTAATAAATCAATAAAGATTGTTTTCATAGCATATTCTTATTTTATTATTTTCATTTAAAACACAAACCTTTCACTCATTTAATTTAAAATGCATGCCTTATACTAATTTCATTTAAAAAACTGAAAAAATAAACAATAACAGAAAGTAATGCCATAATTAAAAGCAAAAAAAAAAATTTTTTTTTAATTTACATACGCAAAATGTAACTACTGCTACTGGGAATTTTAAAAATGGTATCAGCAAGATGTGCGCACGGTTGTTATAAATGTACCCATTTTTTCTTCTTATCGAGGAGCAATTTATAAATCGCACAATATTATTCCAATTCCAATTTCTTTCATTGAGGAACCTATGACCGGAAAAAATGGAAAAAGACTCTTGTAGATTCTTCGGATGACGGCATCTGACGCCATAAACCGAGTTTATATATATGAAAATAATTTTTAAGTCGTTACAAACATTGCTTTCATACTTAAATATTTTCATTGGTACTACTTGTTATCCCGTCGACCCATTTCGCCAAATTATATAAATCGCCAAACTATTCGCCAAATTATATAAATTGACATAATCTTTATTTTAAATAACGAAATAACAAATAAATTAGTATAACATTAATAAAAATACAAATAAAACGTCGAAAATAAAATGACTTGATGACGTAAACACGTGTAGTTTGTTTAAATTCAAGTGAATTTGATATTTACGATCAACCATTATTGGCATTTAATCTTATAGTTTAACGATAGATTTTTGGTCGACGGAATATCTAAGTAGTACCTTTTCCATTTTTGTTTTACAACGCTAAATTCTCAGTAATTTTTTCCCTTTTATTTTACATAAAATCACTATTTTTTTAAAAAATTAAGATGCTTGCATTTTTATTTCAAACTCATAGAGAGGTTTTTATTTTTTAGCCAAAAGGGTTGATTTGAATTTTTTCCGTTGCTATAGTAACGGATGTAATGATAGATATTTTGAGGTTTAGATGCCAAAGGCACCACCAAATTAGAAAAATATGAAATGTGTCATGAACTGTTGGACTTATAAAAAATTATTTGGTAGCATTCGATTCAGCATACAAAACTACATTAAAATATGCTATCATTTGACGCATAATTTTGATATTCGATTTTTTCCCCTCCCCGTGCAAAAACCATTAGGGGTGACACTTTAGAAAATCCTTTCTTAGCAGAAGTTTATGTCATAAGAAGTATTTTTACCACGATTTTCAAGATTTTAGGTTCAGTAGTTTGCGCTGTGCGTTAATTAGTCCCGTAATCCAGACTTTATTTTATATACTATATTAAATATGCGATTTTGCGGATAATCGATGATCAAAAATTAGTCCAATATCATTTGAAATATTACATAACACGGGAGAAAGTATGAAGAAAGACGAAAAAGAAATGACGAATTACAAAAGACTTGTAATTTTTTTTTTTCAAAATGTTGAATTTTTCCATAGTAATAACGTATTAAAACATAAATTTCCTTAAAAATTATCTTTATTTCCTAGATTTCGAATCTGTGAATTTTCCTATAAATGAAATTGGCGATATCACTTGAGAAAATAGATAATATTTGCTTAAATAAAATGGGTAATATTCGTTGATCTGAGTTCGAGTTTATAAATATCACATGCTTTCGGAATTACGGCGAAAAACATTTTAAAAAGTATGAAATTATTTTACAATATGTATGTGTGGCAGAAATTCACACTGAAATTTAAGTATTCGATTCCATTTTTAAAATATTAACTGATATCTATATAAGTTACAATTGAATATGAAAATGTACTCAAAAAATGATCTCTTTCACCTAAAAAAACACCATTTGTGAGAACATCCTCAAGCTAATGTCACGCTTATGCATTTTTGGCTTAAAATCACATTGTTTGGCGACAAAAGAAAAATAAAAAATTGTAAAGAAACAAATAGTAATTACACATGTGACTCACAATTACATCTGCTTGTTTCTTCTATAAGTCACGTGATGGGACAATTAGATATAAAAAAAAAGAAAAGAACAGAACAGAAATAAAATGTTAAAATTTCATCTAATGAAATTTTCAGATTCGTTTCCTTATCTAACGCAAGCGATAAAGAGCCAAATATTGCGTATCAAGTGTAATATTTCTTATTAAATTATTTTTTAAGCATTACAAATATTTCTTTCAGGTTTTGATTAAATGTTTCCGTTTTTTAATATTATCACTCATTAAAACGGATTTTCTTCTTCTCTTTTTCTTTTTTTTTCATTTAAATAAAATTAGTAACAATTTTTCTTTTATTTTTCGAGGTTTAATCGCCGTTCCAATTTTTTTTTACCAACGATGAATTTCACCAAGAAATAAAATGGTAACCTTATCGCCCAAAATAACAGAATTTTCCGTCATAATTCTAAAACTAATATAGGTAGAATAATGTGTTATAGATTAAAACCTTTCCTGAAACAATACCTATCTAACGGTATAGGTTCAGTTAAAAATCCATGCAGTAGAACTCGAAATCTAGGCGTTCGGAACGAAATTTCCGTTTGGATTTTATATATATAATAGATAATAGAATAGATAATAGATTTTATATATATGTAATAGAATAGATAATAAATTATGTGATATGAACTATCTCAAAGTTTAAAACAAATCGCATTGTTACATTTCCTAATTTTAACAATATCGCGTTATGTTAGTTCCACATTCCACCACCAGGGAGCGCACTCTATTCTTAACGAAAGCGTAATTGAACGAAACTCCTTCATGCAACCTTTCCGTAGATACATGAATCGGGAGGGTGGCGGTCTTAACCAATAATTTAAGATAATTGCTGAAATTACTACGAAAAATATTTTAAAGGGGCCCTACGCGGGCCCCTAATAGAGTTAGAGGAAATCGGAAGACGGCAAAATAATCGCGGGGAAAAGTTTGCTTGGATGCTTCGGAGCTACTTTTGGCGCGAGATCTAAGCTCTACGACCAATAGGAGACCAGATATTTAAGGAAATATGAAGTAACAAAGTCCAAAATAACAAAATTTTCCGTAATCATTCTATAACTAATCTAGGTAGAATGATGTGTTATAGCTTAAAACCTTCCCTGAAACGATACCTATCTAACGGTATAAGTTCTGTCAAAATCCATGCGGTAGAACTCGAAATCTCGGCGTTCGGAACGAAATTTCCATTTGGATTATATATATATAATAGAATAGATAATAGATTTTATATATATATAATAGAATAGATAATAGATTATGTGTTATGAACTATCTCAAAGTTTAAAACAGATCGCATTGTTAGATTTCCTAATTTTAACAATATCGCGTTATGTTAGTTCCACACTCCACCACCAGGGAGCGCACTCTATTCTTAACGAAAGCGTATCTGAACGAAACTCCTTCATGCAACCTTTCCGTAGATACATGAATCGGGAGGGTGGCCGTCTTAACCAATAATTTAAGATAATTGCTGAAATTACTACGAAAAATATGTTAAAGGGGCTCTACGCGGGCCCCTAATAGAGTTAAAGGAAATCGGAAGACGGCAAAATAATCGCGGAGAAAAGTTTGCTTGGGTGCTTCGGAGCTACTTTTGGCGCGAGATCTAAGCTCTACGACCAATAGGAGCCCAGATATTTAAGGAAATATGAAGTAACAAAGTCCAATATAAAAGAATTTTCCCTAATAATTCTATAAATAATCTAGGTAGAATGATGTGTTATAGCTTAAAACCTTCTCTGAAACGATACCTATCTAACGGTATAAGTTCCGTAAAAATCCATGCGGTAGAACTCGAAATCTAGGCGTTCGGAACGAAATTTCCGTTTGGATTATATATATATAATAGATAGATAATAGAATAGATAATAGATTTTATATATATATAATAGAATAGATAATAGATTATGTGTTATGAACTATCTCAAAGTTTAAAACAGATCGCATTGTTAGATTTCCTAATTTTAACAATATCGCGTTATGTTAGTTCCACATTCCACCACCAGGGAGCGCACTCTATTCTTAACGAAAGCGTATCTGAACGAAACTCCTTCATGCAACCTTTCCGTAGATACATGAATCGAGACGGTGGCGGTCTTAACCAATAATTTAAGATAATTGCTGAAATTACTACGAAAAATATTTTAAAGGGGCCCTACGCGGGCCCCTAATAGAGTTAGAGGAAATCGGAAGACGGCAAAATAATCGCGGGGAAAAGTTTGCTTGGGTGCTTCGGAGCTACGTTTGGCGCGAGATCTAAGCTCTACGACCAATAGGAGACCAGATATTTAAGGAAATATGAAGTAACAAAGTCCAAAATAACAAAATTTTCCGTAATCATTCTATAACTAATCTAGGTAGAATGATGTGTTATAGCTTAAAACCTTCCCTGAAACGATACCTATCTAACGGTATAAGTTCTGTCAAAATCCATGCGGTAGAACTCGAAATCTCGGCGTTCGGAACGAAATTTCCATTTGGATTATCTATTTATATAAAATCCAAGTCTCTGTGTGTCCCTCACAATTCCGGTAGAACCGCCTCATTGTAATGACGTAATGAGTAATTGTTGAAAAATATTAATGCAGGGTTACCACAGTAGCGCGAAAGGTTGACCAACTTGGCGAAATATCGTCAAATTTGACAAAATGTCGACAAATTTGGCGACAAAAATAAGTTGTCATACATGAAGCCAACTTGGCGATAGCTGGCTATTTTGGCGAAATTCCCATTTAAAACCATTAATCTTTCTTAATCGAGGTCACCACAATGTAATTTAAACTCCGTACTTTTAAGGGTTTTTTTTTTTCAGAATCTATGGATGAGAATTTTAAAGTGTAATATACGAAAATATACGTCTTTACATCTTCATCCCGATGCTACTAATAACATAACCGCCAATAGACGGCGTTGTACTGTCCAAGCTCCTAACTGCCCGATTTTAATGTGCTTTAGGTACTTTTCCAGT
This sequence comes from Maratus speciosus, assembly GCA_963932465.1. Lineage (NCBI taxonomy): Eukaryota > Metazoa > Arthropoda > Arachnida > Araneae > Salticidae > Maratus > Maratus speciosus. The sequence goes on from OZ010794.1 coordinate 217,362,409, forward strand.
ATAGGACCTTGGCGAGATAGATAAAATGAGTACTTTTCCGTTATACGGACACCATGCCAAAACGTATGCTAATGCGCCAATTATTTCCTCCCTGATCATGAAAAGGATTTTTATTGTAAACCATGCGGAACATTGTGATATGCTATTTATGAAACGTGAATCGCGTGAATTGTTATTATTTAACCTTTAGAGCTATTTAATTTACCATTCGAATTGAAAATATTTTTTTTTTATGAAGTTATAATTTACATTTACTGCTGACGCTGAGATGGATTTTACCATTTGGCAATTAGCAGAGGATGAGAAAATTGCGATAAAACTGTTTCAGGAATTTGGAATTCTGCATAATAAAATGTTGTGTTCAAAAAACCATGAAATGAAATTATGGATGAGTTCTGGAAATCCAAAATGGAGATGTAGCTTACGATCATGCCGAGAAAGCGTAGGAATACGACAGAAAACATGGTTTGAAGAATCGCTGTTGTCTTTTCTTAATGCTTTAAGGTTTATATATTTATGGTGATAGAGTTGACATCGATTGAGTTTTGTGGACTGCAACTTGATATGAACCACAACACAACAGTTGACTGGAATAGTTATTTGAGAGAAGTTTGTGCAAATGCTTTATGTTCACCACCAAAGAGAAAAATCGGTGTACCTAATAAAATTATAGAAGTAGATGAAAGTCTTTTTACCAGAAAAAAAAGCAACGTAGGACGTTTTCTTCCTCCTCAGTGAGTGTCAGGTGGTTTATGTCGTGAAACACGGGGATGTTTCCTTGCACCTATTTCCGATCGTACAGCTCAAACTTTAATGGCGGCAATAGAAAACAAGGCTTAGATGCTGTGCACAGATGTCATATATACCACTTATTGGCGCGACTTTTTACCGACGCCATTTTGGCGAAAACCTCTTTACTATATCATCTATATCCAGGTTACCATATCAAGCAAAAAATCGCGACACTTTGGCGCAAGTTAAGTACCCGTTGCGTATATGACATTGGCGTCAGAAAAAAAATCGCTCCAATATGATATGACATCTGTGCCAGATGCTGTATATTCCCGCGGCCGCCATCTTTGATATTTTGAGATTTCTTGGCGATGTTTTACATTTTATTTTCGTTAATCCTAACAAACGCATAAATCGCTGCGTGGCGACATTTACTACTTGGCGGAAAAGGGGTTTTCACGCCAAGAAAAAATCCACGATGGCGGCCGCGAAAATATATGATATATGTTCCGTTTAGTATGAGTTTTAATTTATTACTCTATTGTATAACAGTTATTTGCTCACTTATGTTATGTATATATTTGTGATTTAATAAAATAGATCGTAAAAGTCTAATACTCAAATGTTACATTTTTTGGTACTTCTTAGTTATCCCATCGATCAATTTCGCCAAATTATACACATTGACATAATTTTTTATTTTAAAGATTTTGTATTTGTATTTTTATTACTGTTATACTAATTTATTTGTTTTTTCGTTATTTAAAATAAAAATTATGTCAATTTGTATAATTTGGCGAAATTGGTCGACGGGATAACTAACAAGTACCCTATTTTTGTATACAAACAGAAGTAAATTGTACATAAAAAACAACAATAATATAGATATAAGTAAAATATTTATAGATTATATAAATAAACTTAAAAGTTTGTTTATTTGATTTTCATATCTGTTTATATGATTTGATCACAAATCTCACTTTTCGATGTCCGAATTACAGCAAGCTTTTTAAAAAAACGCCAAGTCCTCTATAGTGGAAAAGTACCAAAATGTCTAGGAACAGATGTCATATTCGCCCCATATTGGCGCGATTTTTTTCGGTTGCCAATTTGGCGAAAACATCAACAGCATAAACAACATAATCCGGGTTACCACATCAAGCAAAATAACGACACTTTGGCGCAAGTTAAGTACGTGTTGCCTATATGATATTGGCGACAGAAAAAAATCTCGCCAATATGGGGCGAATATGACATCTGTACCAATGTCTATTATTTTGCACTATCTGCGCTATAGTTTGTACAAAACAATTAAGAATAAAATAAGGCACAGATGTCATATGCAATTTACAATTAATTTATATATTGGCGCGATTTTTTCTGGCGCCAATATCATATACGCATCGGGTACTTAATTGGTGCCAATGTGTCGTTATTTTGCTTGATATGGTTACCCGGATATAGATATGATTGTAACGAAGTTTTCGCCAAACTGGCGTCGGAAAAAAAATCGCGCCAATGTATGATATCTGTGCCTAAAATAAATGTAAAATAACACTAAAATCGAGTTGTCTGACTAAAAAATTAAAAACAAAATATATGTATTTTTCTAAATTTTTATTTATTTTATTTATTTATTTATTTATTTTATTTATTTATTTATTTATTTTTTTTTTTTGAAAGATATGCTTTCATTAAAATTCCCAAAAATGTATAAAAAATATATATATATTTTTAAATACACTAAAGCGTAGCAAATAATATTTGGGCTTGAAAAGAAATTGTTTTATTTTCTCATGCCGAAGAGAAAAAAATGAAAGCGTGGGCGCCAACTTTATATACATATATATATACATAGGTAACGTACATAACATAATATCATAAGAAAACTTAAAAGTTAAATTGAATTGACGCCCAATCTTTCATTTTTTTTTTCTTGGACATGAGAAAATAAAACAATTTCATTTCAATCCCAAAAAATTTCCCACATTTTAGAGCATTAAAAAAATACATTTTTGTGAGTATTAATGAAAGTATGTCTTTCAGATTTTTTTTTTACATTTATTTCTTCTATCTTGAATCACGTCTGTTCAGCACATTTTTCTATAAAAACAGCATATGTTCAGCATATTTTTCTATTAGAAAAGTTTAATGAGTTGCGCTATCGTTAAAACATTTCAGAAACCGTGTTTAATTTTCCTAATGTAAAGCACAGAGCTGTTATGGTGAGTCATTCACATTTTAGAATCAGTCACATAAAAAATTTCGCTCATTTAGTTACTATTTCGCCTCTCTTTTAAGACAATGTTGATGACGTCGCCACAGGTCGAAGCACCATGAAAAAGTCTACATGAAAAAAGAGAACCGATGTTGGCATTCATTCAACACTGAATTACTTCTATGGTTTTTATAGTGTTTATTTTTTTTTCTCATGCAGACGATAATGACAACTCAAAGCGGCAACGGATTTTTTGTTAGGTTTGTTCTGTTCTTTGATTGGAAAAACAATAATGAAGTAGATATGTAATATAGAATATATTTTTTAACAAAGAAATACCTTTTTTCAATAATTTATAGTATTTTTCATTAGAAATGAATGAGTAATGAATGAAATGAATTGATATGGATAAAATTTTCATTTATACTGTCATTTACAAATATGATAAATAAGTTAGAAGGATAAACATTTTCCACAGTCGGACTGTATTTAAAAGAACTGGTTTTTTCTCATGGACAACTATATGTAATTATTTCAAGATGTAAAGAGGAAGGACATTTAAAAATATATGTAGAAGATACTGAAAACCAAGGTCAGCTTTTAAATAATAAAAAAGTTTTTACAAAAAACGTCGTATATCCTGAAGTTTTCTGACCAAATGTTAATTTACACTTAAATTGCATTTTTTATATATTCATTATACATAGTTTTTCATAAATGTGTTTCTTTTTTAAAATGTGTTATTTTCATCTATCACTGCGGAACAAGCGAGAAAAACTCATATTCTTGCAGATGTGTTGTATATAACAGATCCATATATTACATTTTCCGTCATTTTTGACGGGCTATCTTTCTAGTATATATATAATAGATAAAGCGTATACCGAATTTAATTCGTGTAGTTGCCATTCTTTTATCTGCGTTTTTACTATATTTTCAAGAAGAATTGAAAATGTTTTGTTTCTTGAATAATATATGTCAGTGGTGTCAAACTATGCTCCGACCGATACCACCAAAATTTTATAGTGATTTTTTCTGTGTCTAATCGTCGAATCTCTGAGATTCCTGAAGTCAACCAATGCGATATAAGTAAGCGTTAAATGGGAAAGGTCACATCAATCAAGGTTGCACGCCACTTACCGGACGGGGTTAAACTACAGGAAGATACCTAACTGTTTAATTGCTTCACACCACTAAAATTGTAATTTTTTTTCAATCTTGATTAATAGCTGAAATGTATCTTACAAGGCGGAAAAAACTTCGTGGTGTCAAGTGCATCTGGACGCCCCTATCGCTACGCCATTATTTTGCAATAGATGTGGCAAACAAATTTCAGTTCCATGAGTGACTAAAGTAGAAAATATGTACCGATGGTAGATATCCTGTCATATATGACGTCACACTAAAAGCCCGAGTATGTGAATTATCACACCGTCCACAAGATGGCGCAACTGTATTAACTTACGCCCGATTCCAAAATTAAGTTTCTATCGCTTTGGAAGTCAACTGTTTCTTTAAAAAAATTAGCGCACGTTTGACATCCCTGAGATATGGAACTAAAATGGTATGCTAAATATCAATTAGTAGCTAAAATATCAGTTAGTAGCTTATTAAATATTACATATTTTGCAAATCATCCTAAATGAAATAATTGAATGAAATATAAATCATAAGTAAATGTGAATTAATTCTTTATGAAATAATCTTGTTTAACTTTAGAACACAATCACCATGATAAAACATATGTTTTTACATTTCGAGATATAGGTGTTAATAAAGCTTTTTACATGATTTTATTTTACATATAGTAAGAAAGAAACGCTTCCATACTAAGATTAAACACACATATTTCCTTTTTATTTTAAGAAAATCTATTATATTAAAAAAATAGAACAAGTTTAAATAAAAGTACAATTATCTTCTTCAGCTGTTTCGCATAAAAGACTAATTTATTTATTTACTCAAGCAAATTAAATTATAAAAACATGTAATTAATTATATTTTACTTTCAAAGTGTAGTATAAACATTACACCAATACACATATGACATTAAAATATTTAAATACATATAATTCTCCAGCGTAAAATTATGTCTTTTCATAATGAAAAAAAAATATCTTTCTTGTGAGTATCTAAAGCATATGCCTTGCTTAATTAAGTACTATTTTTGTCTTTGTTCCCTCGGTGTTTTCTAAATTTTCTACAGAGAGATTTAACATTTTTTTCACTTCTTGAATATAGCATTAAATAAAAAAAAATGTTTAGTTGGTTTAACTAAAGGTATTTTTTTCTATATTTAATGTAGTTGCCAGCAATATTTTTTTCGTCATAAGATGTGATGATTAGCATGTTTTTTATTGAACGTCAGAGAGCAAATTGTTTTAATCTTAATTCATTTTTGCCTATTTTTTGTTTTCCCAAATTGTTTGGTAAAATCACTTTAAAATGTTGCAAAATGAACTAGAAAAATACTAAAAAAATTACGTTAATTTTTTTTCTTGTTTATTTTATAAAATGTAAACGTACTAAATATGGGAATTTGCATAGTATTTGTAATAATATAAAATGCGTTTATATTAATTATACGTTTTGTCGAAATTTATATAAAATAAGCCTTTAAAATGTATATTATAATTAGTATTTTTATGAACTAATAAAAAAATATATTTATTTCTTTACATATACTAATAACATTATAAGGAACTGTAAGTATTATAATGTTATGTATTATATAACTTGTGTATATGTATAAATATCATAGCTGCCAACTTGTACGGATTCTTCGTACCACTAAAATTTAATAGAAAAGTTTGATTTTTTTAAACGTTAAATGTGCTTGAATTTTGTTGATTCAATTAGTTAAAGTTCACTGTAAAATTTTAGTGGTATAAAAAATCCGTACATGTTGGCAGCTATGATATATGTATATTATATGTGTATATATATGTATATTATATGTGTATATATATGTATATATATATATATATATATATATATATATGTATGTATGTATATACTTATATGTATTATGTATTATTTATCTATTTATATAAAATCCAAGTCTCTGTGTGTCCCTCACGATTCCGGTAGGACCACCTCATTGAAATGAGTAATTGTTGAAAAATACTAATGCAGAGTTACCACAGTAGCGCCAAATGTTGGCCAACTTGGCAATAGCTGGCTGATTTGGTGAAATTCCCATTTATAACTAAATCTTTCATAAAGGAGGTCACCAAAATTTAATTTAACCTCCGCTCTTTTAAGATATTTTTTCAAAATCTATGGGTGAGAATTTAAAGTACATCTTTACATCTTCCTCCCGATGCTACTAATAAAATAACCGCCAATAGACGACGCTGTACTGTATGAGCTCCTAACTGCGCGATTTTAATGTGCTTTAGGTACTTTTCCAGTATAAGTGCCTTGGCGAAAAAGGAAATTTGGCAACATATTTTCCGGGAACCTATCCACTGTTTCATTTTATATACACATGCATTTTTTTCGATATTTATACGATTTATTTATACGATTAAAAAAGCCGTTTCTCTAATTTTATACAGAAACAGATGTAATTTGTACATAAAAACATGAATAATATACATATAAAATAAACATATAGAAAAAACACTCATCAAGTTTGTTTTTATAGGTGTTTATATGATTTGACAACAATTCTCAATATTTTTCCGTTATACGGACACCATGCCAAAATGTATGCGGTACTTTTCCATTATACGGACAGCATTGTCGCCAAGCGCAATAGTTGACGCAAAATGAAAATAAGGTGAATTGAATCATTTGAAAAAGAAAAGAAAAAACATTCTCGATAGTAAAGTGGGCATTTTAAAAATATAACATTTGACAATTACAAACTTTTACGAACTATTTTATTAAATCACAAATATATGCTTAAAATAAATGAACAAATAACTGTTATACTATAAAGTAATAAAATAAAAAATCATATTAAACTGCTGCCATAAAATTGTAAATATCTTTCCGCATTGCAGTAAACATTTCATTTTTTGAATGAAGGCGTAGCCACATAAAATCTATGAGATACGACTCTAAATGATGACGAACAGCTTCCTGATGTCTTTTGTTGCGCCATTTTGCGATGCTCCATAATATTTCAACATTTGGAGTATGACATCCAGTATTAGGGTCGACAAAATTGTATTTGTGATTTACTGTGAAATGATCATAACCAGCACTTAGCAGTTCATCTGTTTTATATCCTTTCCAACAATCTGTATAAATAATACATGACTTTCATCTACTTCTATAATTTTATTAGGTCCACCGATTTTTCTATTTGGTCGAGAACATAAAGCATTTGCGCAAACTTCTCTCGAATAACTATTCCATTCCACTGTTGTGTTGTGGTTCATATCAAGTTGCAGCTCACAAAACTCAATCGATGTCAACTCTTTGCACGATAACTATATAAACCTCAAAGCATTAAGAAAAGTCACCCGCGATCCTTTAAACCAAGTTTTTTGACGTATTTCTACGCTTTCTTCGCATGATCGTAAGCTACAACTCAATTTCGGATTTCCAGAACTGATCCATAATTTCATTTCATGATTTTTTGAACACAATCTTTTATTATGCAGAATTCCAAATTCCTGAAACAGTTTTATCACAACTTTCTCATCATCTGGTAATTGCCAAATGATAAAATCCATCTCAGCATCAGCAGTAAAAGTAAACTACAACTTTATAAAAAAAAAAGCATTTTTAATTCGATTAATAGCAGATTAAAAAGCTTTCCAAGGTTAAGGTTAAACAATAATCATTCACGTGATTCACGTTTCATAAATAACAAATCACAATGTTTCGCATGGTTTACAATAAAAATCTACGATCAAGGCTGAAATAATTGGCGCATTAGCATACATTTTAGCATGCTGTCCGTATAAAGGAAAAGTACCATGTATGCTAATGCGCCAATTATTTCAAAATGCTAAAAGATATTTGTAATTTTATGCCAGCAGTTTAATATGAGTTTTATTTTATTGCTTTATTTTATAACAGTTATTTGTTCAATTATTTTAAGTATATATTTGTGATTTAATGAAATAGTTCGTAAAAGTCTGGAATTTTCAAATGTTATATTTTTAAATGCTCACTTTAGTACGACAATATTTTTTCTTTTATTTTTCAAATGCCTTAATTCACGTGACTTTCATTTTGCGCCAACTATTACGCTTGGCGACAATGGTATCCGCATAACGGAAAAGTACCCAAATCTCAATTTCTGATGCCCAAATTACACCAAACTTTTTTTTAAAAATGCCAAAGCCCCTACAGTGGAAAAGTATCAAACTGTCTATTATTTTGCGCTATCTGTGTTATAGTTTATACTATATGCAAGGTGAGTGGAGCGAAGAGTTTAAACATTAAATATTAAAGTTTCAGCACAAATGTCATACACACATCGGGTACTTAACTGTCATCAAAGTGTCGTTATTTTGCTTGATATGGTAACCCGGATGTTGTTGTTTATGCTGTTGATGTTTTCCCCAAATTGGCGTCGGAAAAATCGCTCCAATATCGGGTATATATGACAACTGTGCCAAAGTTTCTATAAAGCAGTATAAGACTAAAAATTAAGAATAAAATAAATGCAAAATTAAGACTAAAGAAGAAAGAAAAATCATGCGTTAAGCATAGAATATGAAACACTTTCCAACACATCCTGAATGCTTTAACAAAACTTCGTTATTTAGGGAAATAAGGTAAATAAAATAACTAAGTAAACATTTTAGAAAACGCATAATTAAAAAAAAAAATAAAAATGATTTCAGCAGTTACCGTCCATAGCAATAGTACCGTTATTACATGCCACTATTTAGCTAAAATTTAATTTAAGCTACTCTTACAGCTACTGAAATCATATTTCCATATATTACCATCCATAGACGGTTATGTATCCAATTCTTTGCGTGACCCTGTACATCATTTTATCTATATTCTGCAAACATTTCTTAGTAATCTAAATGCAGTTCAGCGTAAAACTGCATAACTCCTTTAAAAACCACCTTTAAGCAATTTATTCTCACACTCAGGAACCCTTACGAATTCTTTTGTGTAGCCCTGCATATGAACTGTAGCATTTATACACACGGTATAGTATGCATAAATGTAGTGAAACATAAAAGCGCATATCATAATTAAAAATGCATTTCTAGCAATCATTACTTACGTACGTACAATACTTCGGAGGAAAGTTTCTTGGCGGGAAAGAAGTTTGCCAACGTATTTTCTGACAACCTATTACTGCTTCATACTCACAAGCAATTTTTTGCATATGTATACAATTTATTTAATGTAAAAAAAACTATTTATCCATTTTTATAAAGAAACAGAAGTATTTTTTGCACAGATGTCATATACGCATCGAGGTTGGCGTGATTTTTCTCTGACGCCAATTCGGCAGAAATCTCGCTTTCGAATACCAGTTACTTATATATTTTTAAATTATTTTCTATCATTTTGAAAAGGAAATAACTATAAATAAATAAAAGTTTGAATAATAACTATAGAACAAAACAGTTTATATAATTTAAAAACAGAAAATAAAAGTAAATAAACAATGGCACAGATGTCATATTCGCCCCATATTGGCGCGATTTTTTTCTGACGCCAATGTCATATACGCACTGTATACTTAACCGGCGCCAAAGTGTCGTTATTTTGCTTGATATGGTAACCCGGATGTTGTTGCTTATGCTGTTGATGTTTTCGTCAAATCGGCGTCGGAAAAAAATCGCGCCAATATGGGGCGAATATGACATCTGTGCCTAAACAATTTATTAATAAATAAAAAACAATAGCCGGCAAAATAACACCATTTTAGCGACATATGTATCCCGGTTCATATCTGAAATCTGTGCCGTAATTTGTATATAAAAAAATATTATATATATTTAGAAACGATTTTTTTATGTATATAAGTGCATATATAAACAAAAATAAAAGTTCATTAGATTTGTTTTCATAGCTGTATATTTTGGCAACATATCTCACTTTCTGATGCCCGAATTACGCCAAGCATTTTTTTTAAAATGCGCTATAATGGAAAAGTACCTAAATAAATAATTAACAGAAATAACCAATTATACAAACTAAAACATTTTATTTCGAGATTAAAGCATTGTTTTTAATTTCGATTAAATATACATATATCTTTGGATAACTTTAATTGAAATTGGGTTCACGGCTTAATATCCCATTCCATAAACCTAAACAAACACAAGTGATTCATTCATCGTGAACCGTAAAAAATATTAAATCATTGAGGTAATCATTCACAAACTAAGTTCTCCAACAATCAATGGACAATATTCTAATGACGTCATAGTATGTAAAATGGTGGCGGTATCATTTGTTTATGTTTTGAAATCACAAAGATTTTATTTTGCTATGTCTCTTAGTTACATTATTTTATTGTCGTATTTATGAGATCAGAACAAAAGCATATTTTTTCATTATTTAGTTATTAAAGACGAAAAAAAATTATAAATGTGCATGATTTGAAAAATTTAAATAATTTTCTTTCTTAATACTAAAAAATAACATCGGGAAGTAACAGCGAGTTTAAGTTAAATAAGTTTAGCTGTTTAATTCTGAGATAACAGAATTCAAAACTACTACAGATACGACTACAGATATTCAAAATAACTGTATTTATTAGATTTCAGTAAACAACATCAGGGCCCGATTAAACTTTGAAGTTAGAGGAATTACAATGTCATTTCAGGACCTTTCTTTGGAGAAGCTTTTCTAAATTCCACATATACATGGAAACTCTTCAGTGTTAAAAATATTATTCCCAGGACTGGCATAACATGAGAACGGCCTGCAATTTTACACAAGTTTTTGAAAACTACTTTATATCAGAAATTTTACTAAAAACTGGTTACTTTTTTGTTATACACTATTAAAATTATGACAAGTTGCAGCCAATTTCGCCAAAGTCGTAACCAAGATCGTGAAGCACACACATATAATACCATATAATACCATTTTATGAAATCGTATACGATAATTTAATAGTTTTTACCTTACTTCAAGTGTGTAATTTATTTATTTTTAAGGCTTAATAATCTAAATTGTCCAATATATGAATTTAAAAAAAAAATGTGAACAAAGACTGAATAGACATGACTGCAAAAATCTGCAGAAAACTTGGAATTGTGCAGATTAGTGGTCTTCTACTGTACACAGTTTTTCATAAATGTGTTTCGTTCTTAAAATGTGTTATTTTCATCCATCACTGCGGAACAAATGAGAAAACTCATATTCTTGCACATGAGTTGTATATATCTTCATATCTAAATTTCCGTCATTTTTGACGGGCTACCTTTCTAGTCTATTATATATATATATAATCCAAACGGAAATTTCGTTCCGAACGCCGAGATTTCGATTTCTACCGCATGGATTTTGACGGAACTTATACCGTTAGATAGGTATCGTTTCAGGGAAGGTTTTAAGCTATGACACATCATTCTACCTAGATTGGTTATAGAATTATTACGGAAAATTATTTTATATTGAACTTTGTAACTTCATATTTCCTTAAATATCTGGGCTCCTATTGGTCTTAGAGCTTAGATCTCGCGCCAAAAGTAGCTCCAAAGCACCCAAGCAAACTTTTCCCCGCGATTATTTTGCCGTCTTCCGATTTCCTCTAACTCTATTAGGGGCCCGCGTAGGGCCCCTTTAACATATTTTTCGTAGCAATTTCAGCAATTATCTTACATTATTCGTTAAGACCGCCACCCTCCCGATTCATGTATCTACGGAAAGGTTGCACGAAGGAGTTTCGTTCGGATACGCTTTCGTTAAGAATAGAGTGCGCTCCCTGGTGGTGGAATGTGGAACTAACATAACGTGATATTGTTAAAATTGGGAAATCTAACAATGCGATCTGTTTTAAACTTTGAGATAGTTCATAACACATAATCTATTATCTATTCTATTATATATATATATGAAATCTATTATCTATTCTATTATCTATTATATATATAAAATCCAAACGGAAATTTCGTTCCGAACGCCTAGATTTCGAGTTCTACTGCATGGATTTTTACGGAACTTATACCGTTAGATAGGTATTGCTTCAGGGAAGGTTTTAAGCTATAACACATTATTCTACCTATATTAGTTTTAGATTATGGCGGAAAATTCTGTTATTTTGGGCGATAAGGTTACCATTTTATTTCTTGGCGAAATTCATCGTTGATAAAAAAAAATTGAAACGGCTATTAAACCTCGAAAAATAAAAGAAAAACTGTTACTAATTTTATTTAAATGAAAAAAAAAAGAAAAAAAGAAAAAGAAAATCCGTTTCAATGAGTGATAATATTAAAAAACGGAAACATTTAATCAAAACCTGAAAGAAATATTTGTAATGCTTAAAAATTAATTTAATAAGAAATATTACACTTGATACGCAATATTTGGCTCTTTATCGCTTGCGTTAGATATGGAAACGAATCAGAAAATTTGATTAGATGAAATTTTAACGACATTTTCTTTCTGTTCTGCTCTTTTCTTTTTTTTTATATCTAATTGTCCCATCACGTGACTTAAAGAAGAAACAAGCAGATGTAATTGTGAGTCACATGTGTAATTACTATTTGTTTCTTTACAATTTTTTATTTTTCTTTTGTCGCCAAACGATGTGATTTTAAGCCAAAAATGCATAAGCGTGACATTAGCTGGAGGATGTTCTCACAAATGGTGTTTTTTTGGGTGAAAGAGATCATTTTTTGGGTACATTTTCATATTCAATTGTAACTTATATAGATATCAGTTAATATTTTAAAAATGGAATCGAATGCTTAAATTTCAGTGTGAATCTCTGCCACACATACATATTGTAAAATAATTTCATACTTTTTAAAATGTTTTTCGCCGTAATTCCGAAAGCATGTGATATTTATAAACTCGAACTCAGATCAACGAATATTACCCATTTTATATAAGCAAATATTATCTATTGTTTATTTCATTTTTTCTCAAGTCATATCGCCAATTTCATTTATAGGAAAATTCACAGATTCGAAATCTAGGAAATAAAGATAATTTTTAAGGAAATTTATGTTTTAATACGTTATTACTATCGAAAAATTCAACATTTTGAAAAAAAAAAAAAAAAAAAATACAAGTCTTTTGTAATTCGTCATTTCTTCTTCGTCTTTCTTCGTACTTTCTCCTCTGTTATGTAATATTTCAAATGATATTGGACTAATTTTCGATCATCGATTCACCGCAAAATGGAATATCTAATATAGTATATAAAATAAAGTCTGGATTAGGTGACTAATTAACGCACAGCGCAAACTACTGAACCTAAAATCTTGAAAATCGTGGTAAAAATCAGGGATGTAGTGGAGGGTATACGCGGGTATACGCCGTATACCCTCTGGATTTTTTTAAGGAACACCGTATACCCTCTGTTTTTCAAGAAAGCTATAGTATATATACACTAGGGTATACCCTCTGCCTTGAACGTAAACCTTCTGCTTAGAACGTATACCCTCTGTTTTTTTTACGACTACACCACTGGTAAAAATACTTCTTATGACATAGACTTCTGCTAAGAAAGGACTTTCTAAAGTGTCACCCCTAATGGTTTTTGCACGTGGAGGGGAAAAAAATCGAATATAAAAATTATGCGTCAAATGATAGCATATTTTAATGTAGTTTTGTATGCTGAATCGAATGCTACCAAATAAATTTTTATAAGCCAACAGTTCATGGCACATTTCATATTTTTCTAATTTGGAGGTGTCTTTGGCATCTAAACCTCAAAATATCTATCATTACATCCGTTACTCTAGCAACGGAAAAAATTCAAATCAACCCTTTTGGCTAAAAAATAAAAACGGCTCTATGAGTTTGAAATAAAAATGCAAGCATCTTAATTTTTTTAAAAAAATAGTGATTTTATGTAAAATAAAAGGAAAAAAATTACTGAGAATTTAGCGTTATAAAACAAAAATGGAAAATGTACTACTTAGATATTCCGTCGACCAAAAATGTATCGTCAAACTATAAGATTAAATGCCAATAATGGTTGATCGTAAATATCAAATTCACTAGAATTTAAACAAGGTGCACGTGTTTACGTCATCAAGTGATTTTAATTTCGACGTTTTATTTGTATTTTTATTAATGTTATACTAATTTATTATTTATTTCGTTATTTAAAATAAAGATTATGTCAATTTATATAATTTGGCGAATGGTTTGGCGATTTATATAATTTGGCGAAATGGGTCGACGGGATAACAATTAGTACCAATGAAAATATTTAAGTATGAAAGCAATGTTTGTACCGACTTAAAAATTATTTTCATATATATAAACTCGGTTTATGGCGTCAGATGCCGTCATCCGAAGAATCTACAAGAGTCTTTTCCATTTTTTCCGGTCATAGGTTCCTCAATGAAAGAAATTGGAATTGGAATAATATTGTGCGATTTATAAATTGCTCCTCGATAAAAAGAAAAAAATGGTTACATTTATAACAACCGTACGCATATCTCGCTGACAGCATTTTTAAAATTCCCAGTAGCAGTAGTTACATTTTGCGTATGTAAATTAAAAATATTTTTTTGTTTTTAATTATGGCATTATTTCCTGTTATTGTTTATCTTTTCAGTTTTTAAAATGAAATTAGTATAAGGCATGCATTTTAAATGAAATGAGTGAAAGGTTTGTGTTTTAAAGGAAAATAATAAAATAAGAATATGCTATGAAAACAATCTTTATTGATTTATTATCTGCGCCCGGCTGACATAAAAATATCACAAAAGCCACATATTCACTTTTTTTTGAGTAGTTGCTCATGAGAATTTAAGTTAACCTTCCGTATTCGGATACTTAACATATTGGCGTATTAGCTTTAATGTTGAAAGCATCGTTTATGTTTGAAGCGAAAACTTTACTATTACACAAAATCGCATCATCATCATCTACTATATATTTACAACGGAAATTTGTATTTCATTCCGATTGTTTATAATACTATCGTAGGATATACCACAATTAGTTAGGTAATAATTTTGGAAAGGTTTTAGTGTATACATATTGTTCAAGGGTACTTAGTTATAGAGCAACAGTAAAAGTTCAAAAATTAAGTGAACCTGATTATGAAAGTTTAGCCTTTTTAAAAAAATCTACAGACCATATTTTGTTACAAGTGGCCCTGTTGCATGACTTTTAGGAATGGTGTTAGTATATACGATTTCATTATATGTTGATTAGTTACAGAGGTATTAATTCCTGTTGTCATAACGGTCTCATTACCCGACCATAAGTGCGCTGTTTATAATCAACTAAAACAATTACTTCTTAATTGCTAAATTTTGTCCAACGCTTAAGATAACATTATATCGCAATGGCGTTCGCATCGTTTTCAGTGATGAGCAAGGTCAAGCTGAAGATCCATATTGTTTAAAATACAAGTTCAAATTCACCATTTAGTTTAATCCAAAGTCCATTTGGAAATATTGACCAGCGCAGCGGGCATAGCCTGCTAGTTATATATATAAAATCCAAACGGAAATTTCGTTCCGAACGCCTACATTTCGAGTTCTACTGCATGGATTTTGACGGAACGTAAATCGTTAGATAGGTATCATTACAGGGAAGGTTTTAAGCTATAACACATCATTCTACCTATATTAGTTATAGAATTATGACGGAAAGTTCTGTTATTTTGGACGATAAGGTTTAACATTTTGTTTCTTGGCGAAATTTATCGTTGATAAAAAAAAAAAAAAAAAAAAAAAAAATAAATAAATAAACGGCTATTACACCTCGAAAATAAAAGAAAAAACTGTTTCTAATTTTATTTAAAATTTAAAAAAAAGGAAAAAAAAAGAAATCAGCTTTAATGAATGATAATATTAAAAAGGAAAATAGTTAATTTAAACATGGACGAGAATGTTCGTAATGGTTAAAAATTACTCAGTTGAAATATTGCAATTGAAGTTAGATTTGGCGATTTATCTTTTGCGTCAGGTTAAGAAAAATGAATCTGAAAAATTTATAAAATAATGTCAAGAATGATTCTCGATAAGCGCATACTCAGAAATATTGTAAAAAATTGTAGAATATTCTTCTCATGAGGATCTATATGTTTATTTTAAAAAAAGAACCCCAATTTACCGTTCGTAAAAAAAAAAAAAAAAAAAAAATGAAAATTTTATTTTTTTGCGATTTAACGCTGGTTGGCGACACAATAAAATGTTGAATAATACTATGATAAATATTCTTTAAGAAAAATTTTTTCAGCTCTCCATACGAAGTTAGTTTAAGTAAGTTTAATTTACATAAATACATTTTTATAACTGCAGTGTTATTCTATACATTTATATGTGAATACAATGAAACTAATCGATCGTAATTATGCTGTTTAGAACGAAGTTTAAATGGGTTAAAATTGTTTCTAACTGAAAATTAAGGTCCGATTCTCAGCACTGGCAATTTCACTTCGATATTGTTTCTGTCAGAGACTATAAGAGGAAAGTATTGTTGCCATGGCAACAAAAAATAATAAACTAATCCATCGTTTAAATTTAAACTCATTGAGTATTAGGCATTTAAATACTTATTTAACAAGAAATTTATAAATGCATATCAATCTCTTGCATTTGGCCAGGAAATGTGTTGGTTCGCCAAATAGCGTGGAGCGTCTATAACTTTTCGTGCCAAATACTCGAAAAAATATTTTTTAACAGATTTTCAACTGGGATTCTGCAGCTACATTTGGCTGATCTTTTTTACATACATGAGTAATTTTATTAGCATTTCCTTTTTCAAAATATTTTGAGTATGCGCTTTAAGGACATCTTTGCGAGTAACATTTAAAAAGAAAAAAAAAATTATCACAAATTTTTTTATATTTACAGAAAAAAATAGCAGATGTAATTATAACAAGAAAGAAAATATCATGCGTCAAGCATAGATTATGATACACTTTCCAATACATTCAGAATTATGAAATAAAACTGCACCGTTTAAAAAATTAAAATATTACGTCTAATTCAACTATATGGAAACGCATAACACATTTCAAAACCCATTTTCAGCTGTTCTCATCTACAATCGTAAAATTATCGGAATGTTTTCAGCAGTCCTGTATATGATATATAGATTTGTATTTTAAATCGTACGCTCCAGCAATGATGACTCAAAGACAGTACTGTAACCGATTTATTTTGTGTGTCCCTGTAAATGAATGCTATTAATAAAAAAAGCTATGAATTCCCTATTCTAACGTGATCGTAGTGAAATTCAGTGATTTATATCAGTTTCAATACATTTGAAATAGCATAATGTCATTAAAATACTTTGCAAACGATTTTTCCCCCAATACCACAATGTAATGGAATACTTTTGATTGCCCCTGTAAAAAAACTATTAATCCTGCATACTTCTTATACATTACCAAACATGCTTTGGTGATCAACCTGTCCATTGCATGAAAATCCGAGTCTATTGAAAGGAGTTAGAGCGTGGACAGACGGCCAGACAAACCGAATGCATAAACACTTTTCAACTTTGTTGGAAAGTGTTAAAAATGACGATACGATTTAAATGTTTGTTTATTTACGATTTTGATTCTCCGTACAATATGATTTTAATCCAAAAAGGTTTGAACGTGACATCAACGCCATCGATGTTCGTATTATAGGGTAAGACAGCACTTTTGGAACAATTGTTTACATTCAAATGTAAATTATATAAATAGCAGTTAATATTATAAAATTGGATTCAAATATTTAAATTTTAATGCAACCGTCTCCTCAACACATATTCTTAAGTAATCTAATTTCAGACATTTAAAATATTTTTCACATACTTTACTACTGAACATGCAGGTTTATTTCCCCCACACTTGTGACTTTTATAACTTCGAACTCAGATCAGCGAATATTGTCCTCTTTTTTTAATACATATCGCCAATTACCCTTTTAGAAATGTCTACTGTTTCAAATGTTAAGTACTAAAGAGTATTCGTAAGAAAATGTATGCAATTATGCTTTATTAATACCCCAAAACAAAACATTTTACAATAAAAATTGCTTACTGATATAAATTTTCGATAATCTTTTTAATTCGTCATTCCTTTTTCCTTTTTTGCCGCATCTTTTTTTCTTTTTTCAAGGTTTTTGAAAGATATTGGATTGATCTTCCGTAATCGAATTACCCGCTAATTATTATGTTTATTAAACTGTTGGATGTTTCTATTATATTTGAAAGATACTCTGGACAGTGATCCCGATATCAGAAAATTACATGAAATTTGTAATTAGTGGTTAGTAAATTTATGGTTTTTCATTATGAAGCAAATGGACAAAACAGACAAAAAAAGATTCAGTATTATATATTTTTCATCTGCAGTTATTTTACTATCATTAAATAAGCACTACTTTGAATGCCAATACTTTTTGAAAAAATTTTCAAATTCCAATGGTGTCCAATGGAACAATATTTGTTAACTAGCCGCCTTGGCGACCAGTTTGGTCTCCCTTAAATGTATACTAAGCATTGTATCATGATACTTTTATTCATAGTTTAATTTATTTGCTCAATCCTTCGCCAAATCGGAAGATTTTGATAGAGAAATAAAGACATCTGTATTTTTATGGTAGCCGGGCACAGGTGATAAATCGCCAACCATTATTCCCTTCGCATTTTTTCGTATTTCATTAATTTCGTTTAAAATATAAGCTTTTCACTCATTTTAATTAAAATATAAAACTTTAATTTAAAACTGAAACATTTAAAATTCATGGCTTTCACTTATTTCATATTGGCTTTCACTTATTTCTTTTTATTTTCAAAAAAGAAAAGAAAAGAAAAATAATACTATAAAACTTGACATTTAATTTCAACATCAAAGCGCTGTTTTAATTTACCGCGTGAAAAAATGAAAAATTCTAACTGGCGTGTTTAAAAATGCTGTTGACGAGATTTGCACCCGGCTAACATAAAAGTGCCAATAATTATTTGCGATAATGGCAACTTTTATGTAGTTTTATTCGAAAAAATTTCTGGATTTCTTAATTAAAATGGAAGCTTTGCATGTGAAAAGCGAAGGGATCAGACCATAATTGTTTATGGCAGTCACATGACTTGGACTATTATAATATAGATAAAACAGTGGCGTTGGAACAATATTTGGCGATTTATCACCTGCGCCTGGCTAACTTTAAAGTACCAAAATGGCCGCTTGGCACATAAAAAGTGAAGCGGTCAGCCCAGGACTGTTGATAACAGTCACATGACTTGGGCTTTTATTATACAGATTTATCATTTTAGCCTAGATAAGAAAAAAGTATCTGAAATTCGGATAAAATTCAATTATTATAAAGTAATTTCTTCTGACGCCCAGCGCTAGCCACTAAACTTAGTGAAAAATTAACGATTTTAGGTTTATTTAGACAACAGACTGAAGAATAGTGTAATCTTGAAATAAAAAGCCTTTTTATTTCTCCATGCTATTATGCTCATTAGAGAAAGAGAAAAAAATAAAAAGATTATTACGTATATTATTACGTACTAGGTTATTAAGTTTTGTATAACTGACTTTATTTATCATTTATTCAAAGCGTATTTTTGGTGAAAGATCTATAATTCAGTCAACAGCAATTTGACTTTATTTAATAGAATGTAGTTTGGCACATAATTACTTTTGTTTTATATCTAACTCTGGTACATTTGTAACCATACAATTACAAGCACTTCTAATGTTTGACGTCACACTTAACTGTACACCTGATTATGGAATATTGGAAAGACTTTGATTGGATGAAAACAAGAGGTTTATTTTTCTATCATATTCAGCTATCGAGGATAACAGTTACATGATTCCAATTTGTATAAAAAAAGAAATGACTATGAAAATGACATTATTTTAATTTTATTCAAACAATTCAGTTTTAAAAATCCACTTTTATATGATTCACATTTCTTTTAAATATGAAAGTTAAACAGTTCTTTGTGTGCAAATAATTTATTACATTTTTTGACTGTTTTTACTCTGCTGTAATTTCTGCTTCTGCAAGACGTATATTAAGAAATAAAATTACAATTTTTTGCGTTTTAAATTACAGCGTGTATTACAAAATATAATGCAACGTATTGAGAGATTGTGTTAACCTACCAGAACCACACATAGCACCAAGCTGAGAAGCCCGGAGTTCAAGAACTAGCAAACAAAAGTGAATAATCCGAACATGATTAATGTTCAGTGGTCACTATCAGCAATCATTATAATTATCTCTCAATTTAGTAATGTGGTGACTAGAGAACATTTTAATTTCGGATTATCATAACGGCCGTATTGCCTTCCCAACCTCTACTTTAACACGTTCACGCCACACGTTCACGCCGGCGCGATGGGTCACACTCGACTGTCTCAGAGCTGCCACGTCTCCGGCTTTTTTGATACCAGTATTTTAATACAGAAAATGTTTTTTTATTGAATTAGAACAATTGGACGATTTAAAGGAACAGCATTTTCTCTAAAATAACAGTGGTGTACAAAAAGCCGGAGTCTTGACAACTCTGAGACAGTCGAGTGTGACCCACCGCGCCGGCGTGAACGTGTTAAAGATCTACTATAAAATAGTTTCTTCTGAATAGCCCGAATTTTGCCTAACGTGTAAGGTAATATAACAGCTAAAGGGCGTTCGCATCGTACTCAGAAAATTTGGAAAGACTTTCCAGGTGATGTCGAATATTAATTTAGTCTATATTAATTATAATCCATATTAATATGAAGGTCCATATTAATTTAAAATACAAAGTCGAATTCATCATTTTGTTTGATAAAGGTTCATTTAAGAAATGGACCAGCGAAGCGGGCGTAGCCTGCTAGTAATGTTATATAATTGTCTGTAAGTATAATAAGTATATATAAGTATTAGTAACAATAAACTAAGAATAATCGTATTTGAGGCTTAAAACATTTTATTTCATAATCAATTTCAAAAGGGCATTACATAAATAACTTTCCCCTAAATGACTAATAAAATATGTTCCCATTCGTGCTTAGCGCCCTATCTTTCGTACGTTACAAAATTGCATAAAATGTATGATTGAACATACAATTTGCAAATGTAAAAAAATATGTATATCAAGGAATTCTACAAGTTAAGATTATGACTTATTTATTTGGATAATTGATAGAAAAAATACAAATAAACTTACTTTTACATTTCGCCATCTTAAAAAATGAAAATTCTATAAACACCGAAAAAAGCCGTCATTTAACCCTTTCAGGGGCAAAGCAATTCCATTGCTAAAGTGTTGAAATTAATGATTGACAACAGAATTTGAAAACATTTGAAAACAAATCTATTTGTAAATATGAAAAAGCTATATTTCGAACATTCAATAAACCGAAATTTTTTTACCAAAATTCTGCTGCCAATGTAGCATTTCGGAATTAAATTTAAGTGGTTTCATAGAAATACCACCGTCCCTCAAGGGGTTAACAAATTGTAATCATATGCTCTCATCTTTCGGTAACAGATAAATACATTTTTGAATAATTATTTCATACAAATTTCATGTTATAATGAAGAAAAAAAAACTAACAAATTTATTAAACTTCGAAGAGCCTCAGAAGTGTGACAATAAGCATAAATGGATTAATTAACACTTTTATACAGTAAACATCGTCTAATCCGGCACTTGCGTGTCTTTGAGCTTGCCGGATTACAGGATGAATCTCGGGAAAAACGTGTAGAAGCAGAATTAAACAAAAAATGACAGTAAAACATGTTTTTTATTCTTTAAACAGCTTGAATATAATTTTTTAAAAATGCCCAATAATATAAAGGGACATGATACAACACATATACATACATGACAACACATATACATGACTATAAAATAAAAATATTCACTGTAGATCTACATACAGTAGGCCTACTTGTAGAAGCCCTCTGAAGCAGATCTCGAATATTAGGTTGTTTGTTAGTAATCTTCTCTCTTCTATTTTTAGGAAGCACCTCGCATGATGTGGAAAAACAGATGCTGACCCTATACACATGCCGATAGACTATGCCCGGCACGATGTCTATCAATCGTGCATTAAGATGTTTTGCGATCGATATAAATTTGTATGTACTCCGAAAATTCATCTAAATTATTTTGCTTATCTATCAGAGAAATAAAACAAGCATTTGAATCTAATGATCCATATTCATTATTTATTATTTAGTGACTGATATCAATTTCCATTTCAAGTTGAGCAATCTTTTCTGAAATAGAAAAAGTATTTAATTTTGATGATGATAAAAATTTATTTTTCCTGCCAACAGTTCGGTTTCGCATATTATCCACAAAAATGTTTTTTTCTAACCCCTCCCCCGTCGGCGAAATGGATGAGCTAGTTATAGATTTGTAATTTTCAACCGTTTGTAATTGGTTTTATGTACCTTATTCTGAAGTTCCACCAAATTATTATAAACACCAGGTGGGATTGAACAAGAAATACTATTTTTTCCCGAAAGTCATGCCGGATTATCCAGCGTGCTGGACAGTAGGATACCGGATTAGATGATGTTTACTGTATTTTATTATATAGAAAACGATTGAATTTGAATGAACAATTAATTAAGGGGTTCATCACCATAATTGACCATGTCCCTTTTGAAAAAAAAAGTAGTCCATTCAGAAGAAGTCCATTTAGTATCCGTTTTAACTATTCCCACAGTCTAACGAGATTGATTTCTTATACTTTCTCATATATGGAATCTATTTACCGGCTTGGTTCACTGTGGGAGTGAATAAAACAGATTTTATGCATCCTCTAACAGTGTTGCCAGTGGGCTACTTTTTTTTAAATCACATTTCTTGATTGGCACTACTTTTTTGAAACGGTAAAATTCGCCTTGTTTCCGCCTTAATTAACCCTTTACACACGAGGGCTCCGGAGCGGAGGCGTAGTCTTTCTTTGTAAAATTTGTTTTTGGCACCAGTAATAAATGAAAATAAAATGTACCTTATTTAATCAGAGCATTTTTTAAATTAAATTGTGTACTTGAGCGAAACATCTTTTTAAAAAGTGGTGCCGTTCGAATAAAATTTGTGTAAGAGACGCCGAGCGCAAATGGTTAATATATCATTAAATAAGACTAATTTTACTATTTCAAAAAATTGGTCGCAATTAAGAAATCTGAATTTTAAAAAAAGTAGCTCACTGACAACACTGCCCTCTAAATGGACTATCTTATTTTTTTTTTCAAATGGACTCGGTCTACTATGGCAGGGCTGCAATGTCGAATATTTTTATATTTTATTTGGTCCACCGTTTTTTAAATATAAATTTTATAGTACATTTCTCTAGCAAAAATTGTAATATCGAATGTGAATGTATTTTGTTTTTATAAAATTGTTCGAGATAGAATAAAAAAATAGTCGCCAGTGGCAGCCCTGCTATGGTTGTGAACCCCTTTAAATTTATTTGAGACGATACAATTTTGGCATATATTTATTTAATTCTCTAAAATAAAATAAAAGTCTGCTTTTAATGTGTCAAAATCAAAGTCAGTTGTTTCCTGGATTGCCTATGCTTTGCGTACTGCCTGGGTTTACCCTCGGCTTTTCTCAAATCTCTAAGGCTGTGCCTCCAGTTTTGTGAAGTAATGATAGCAGTGGTGCTGCAAGGGGGAAAGGCAGAGGCTAATCTAACTACATTTTCTCTAAAATAATAGTGTTGTGCTAAACAGCCGGAGAGTGTAAAAGCTCTGTAACTCTGTAAAAGTGATAAATCAGCTGTGAGGCCACTATCTCCAGTGCCGTAGCCTTTCTCAAGATAGCTATGATTTGCCTCTTATCAAACTAATATGATGTAATGAAGAAGTTTTCATAGCGTACATGAAAAATACAGAGTACTTCTCGCAGTCCTAGGCGAGCTGTGGTGTAGTGAGTCTCATGTTTTCGAAGACCTTTCATCACGGAATGTTGAACGCTGTGCGCTTTAACAATGATGTGAAATGGCAGTGAAAGGGCAAGGTCTAATTTTATACAAACATATTTACTTAAATAAATAAGCAATATGAATGCTTAATTCTAATGCTTTATTTTTTACTAAATAGTAGAAAATATACATAAGTTTAAAAAAATATTTAAAACTATCCAAATATTAAAAACATCGGTGTCAAAAGATGTTAAAATCCCAAACGCTTTCAACTGAACATTAACCGTCATCAGGGGAAATGCTGCTGCTTGAAAGACAACCGCTGGTTAAATATCAGACGGTGGAACCAAAAACAACAAATAGGAGGGGGATTTTAACATATTCTGACACTAATGTTTTTAACATCTTGATAGTTTTAAATATTTTTTAAAACTTATGTATGTTTGGACCTATTTTGTGAAAAAAGGATGTATTGTGAATTAAGTATTCATATAGCTTTTTTATTTTATTAAGGTGAATATGTCGTTCCAACTTGAAATATAGAATCTCTATATATATTTTACATATTTACTTTTCTAACATAGGATATAAATTAGTAAGAGTTAGAAAATCATAAAATACAAAAGTGCAATATAAAATTTAAAACAACACATTATGTAGCTATATAAATTATCAACACAAATTTAAGAGAAAAGTTAACGGAACCCGGTGCCAAATGAGTAGCGGGAAGACGTCATAAAAAATGCAAAGCTAATACCTAAAATGTTCACGATGTGCACAAAAAAATATATGAATTCTGTTTTTTTTTTTTTTTTTTTTTTTTTTTTTTGTATTTTTAAATAAAGAAATGGCAGTTGATTGAAAAAATAATCTTTGATCTTTATCAAAATTATGAGATTTAAAAATTAAAAAAAAAGAATTATCGCGGCATCCAATCAAAAAAATCTTTTGCTGCATCTTAGATAATATTATAAAGAATGTGTGGTTTAAATTTCATTAAAATCGGTTTAGTAGATCTTAAGATATCTTGTACACCAATTAGAAAAAAGTAGTTTCGAGAAAACGCAAAAGGAAAAAAAGTACCGCGTTCGCCAAACCAAAGGTATTTTTTAATTATGTTCAATATGAAATACTAACGTCTTCCAGTGATGTTGTGATGTCCTCCGACTCCTTTTGACCAGTTTTCTGTTTCAATTTTTTGTCCTCGTTAGTCTCTTATTGGGCTCTTATGTTGGCTATAGATACTTGCTGAGAATGACAATCGCAGTTCTATAAAAAATCTTAAGATATCTTGTACACCAGTTTGAAAAAAAAAAAAAAAAAAAAAAAAACAGTTTCGAGAAAAACGCAAAAGAAAAAAAAAGGTACCAGGTTAGTGAAACCAAAGGTAATTTTTAACTATCTTCAATCCGAAATGCCTAACGTCTTCCAGTGATGCTGTGATGTCCTCCGACTCCTTTTGAGCAACTTTTTTCAATTTTTTGGCCTCGTTAGTCTCTTCTTCGGCACTTATGTTGGCTATAGATACTCGCTGAGAATGATAATCTCAGTTCTATAAAAGGTCTTAAGATATCATGTACACCAGTTTGGAAAAAATAGTTACGAGAAAAACACAAAAGTAAACAAAGTACCCCGTTCGAGAAACCAAAGGTAATTTTTAACTATAATCAATCCGAAATGCCCAAACATCTCCCAGTGATGCCGCGATGTCCTCCGACTCTTTTTGAGCAGCTTTTTTTTTAATTTGTTGGCCTCGTTAGACTCTTGTTGGGCTCTTATGTTGGCTATAGATACTCGCTGAGAATGATAATCGCAGCTCTATAACTCCAGAAATTATTTTAAATTTGAAACGTTTACACGCTTAAAATATACTTAAGAATATAATCAACAACAAAATACTCATTGATTGTTATAAGTGATAAACATGAAGTTTACAACGCAAAATACCTTTATTTATTTACATTTCGACATGTTTCATTGCATCAGATGGCAACATTCTCAAGAAAATAAAATGATAAAATATTTTTTGCAAAAATTCAAATTGAGAAACTAGTAAACAAAAAACAAAAACAAAAATCACGCGAACAAAAGCATAATGAAATTAACTGCAATATTAAAATGAAAATTTGCGAACTTGAAATATTTTATATTATTATTTCATTATACTGACTAGCATTTCTTTCCAAATTTTAGGGACCTCCATGGACGCTGAATCATTGCAAATATTTCCATTGCGAAAGAAGATCTCTATGTATTATCTGATGGCGGATGGCAAATAAGATCTTGATGGATAAATTATTTTACTATTTTTAAAATCTATTTTCAAAGGTTCTCCTTTATATAGTCTGGCCAGAGCTCTAGTTTTCTTGCTGTATTTGATGTCTGCTATATGCTATTTGATCCTAGTTTCGAGCTTTCTATTTGTCATTCCTATATAAAATCAATGTAAATAAATAAAAGTAGTTTTCCGTTTTAACACAAGAACCACCGGCTGTTTTACTCAATTTTTTTAAAGTGTTTCACACCAGAAATTTTATTTTAAACTATTTAGCTAATTTAATTAGCATATTTTTTCGCTTCATGAATATAACATACCTTACGAAAAAATTTCTGTTTCGAATCGACTATAATCAATTTAGGCAGGGGTCAAAATGACCCCTAACGGCGGTTCTAGTGTTAAAATTTATGTTTATCACTTATAGCAATTAATGAGTATTTTGATGTTTTGAAGTGATTTTTATTTATAGTTTATATAGATTATAAACAATTTAGTAGTCAAAATAAAAATAAAATAATAATATTTTTTTGAAAATTTCATGGTGGTGTACCCCTTGAGGAGCGGTGAGATATATTATATATCACCTACGATTAATGAAGATTTGCACCAGAAATTTTTATTAAATTTAAATTTTCTAACTTTCGGGTGAAAAAGTCGCAAAATTGCTTTTCCTTACTTTGCGATAAAATTTTTTGAAGATTCTGGTGTGAATTTGACTTTACAAAAACGCAATTACTTGCCCCTCAAAGGGAAAAATAAGATGAAAATTTCTATTACAATTTTTTTTATTACTATGTGAATCCTGGTACTTTGTCAAAATTTTATCGTATTCACGCAGGGAAGCCGGTGCTAAATGCGGTGCAAATTTACCATTGCAAATTTCAGCTCAAAAAGCAATTTTTTGCTTTCTTATTTTCTATTTAAATATTTGTTACTTAATTTTCCACATGTTGCGTAAAAATAAACCGTAGTAGAAATTAATGGTTCCACCAGATTCTTTAAATAACAATAACAGTGACAATAGACGTAATCTAAGCTGTATGTAGTTTTCAATTTATAGCGAGTTTTGTGATATTAATATTCATACACATTTTTTGGAAAATCACTTGATTGGAATGTGTTGATTCCATTTTACTTCTTTTACTAGGTTACTGCCTCCTATAAAGTTCGCAAGGAGCCCTTATGGCTCAAGGAACACTAGTTGAGAACCGCTGATCTAGTATAAATGCTTCAGATATTTAATGGTTTGTTTTCAGAATATATCGAAACTAAAGATTGTAAATATTTCTAACATACAAACTGCTACCGTAAGAAAATCTAATGCATAAACTTAAAACAAAGAATAAGTATGTTATTGTTTTATCATCTTTTTCTAAATTTTCATTGGGGATATAGAATTTTACCGATTTCTAAATAATACATTACATGAAAAAAATATTTTGTTTATCCTGCTTTGGATAAAGATTTTTCTTCCAACAATAATAATAATAATATTAATAATGTAAGTGATATTAGTATTTTTTTAATTATCATCTGAGGCAATTATATTATTTTAAAAAACACTTATTTCCTAAAATAAAATGATACAAGCAATGATATAATTAATTACGAAACAACACACAAAAAAAATTCCAGTTATAAAATTATTATTATTATTATTATTGCATTTCAATAAATATAAAACTTCTGAATTAGAATTTAAATATAAATTGATGTGAGATAATAACATTTTGACAGGAGAATGTGTGTATTTCGAAAAGAACAAAAACATTATATTCATGAATGTTTACAATTTTGATATTATAGGTTGACAAATTTTATTATCTGCTTTTTATTTTATTCATATTAAGTAAAAAAATTACATAGTAAAATTAAGAAAACATATTTTTTATATATTAGACTCAAGGAGTCTTCGGGACTCTTAAAATTGGAAAAAAATGAAAAAAAAAACATTTTCAACAGTTAATATCTTAAAATGTATATAATTTTAAAACACATTTTCTATTGGGAAAAAGATATAAATGTCTTTCTTTCATTTCATGTATTTAAAAAATTGCAAGATGCAGAATTAGCATTTATAGGAGGCTCCAAAATGTCAGACATCTGACGAGCAGAAAATTGGTATAACAGCTTACGCGTAAGATTACACAATAAATTTTGCAACCGAATGAAAATTTTGGTGCTTTCATATACTTCAGGTTACACTAATTACCTTGAATCTAAATAAATTTGTATTTAAAGTATTTTTATTTTATTTTTAATACAAAGCTGTATTGAGCTAATTCAAAATTTAGAAAATTTTAACAGTGTAATCACCTAAAACAATATTTTTTTGAAGAATAAAAAATGAATTTTAGGTTCACTTTATATAGATTAACATGAAACATATGTTTTGAAAATTTCATGAAAAAATATTTAGACTTTTTTTTTTTAATATTGTGCGCATTATGCCCCAAAACGTCATTTGGGAAAAAATGACATCAAAATTTCGGAAACGCCGCTTCAACTATTGAGGGGATATAATTCTGAAAGCCATAACTAGTTTTTAAATGGGAATTTCAAGGAAGCAACTATAGGAAAATGTTCCGAAAAGGTAGGAATGTAACATATAAAATAATTAAAATTTCGAAAATTTTGAAGTTTTAAACTCTTCGAAACGAGAGTGTTTTACAGAATTTTTAATCTTTAGTCACTGGATTTTTAAAACAGAAATTTTTGCCTAATTGAATCGGGGAAATTCCCGGATTAAGTAAGGCAAAATTTACAATAAAATTTTACTAGTGAGAATAATCATCCTTTCTCAGCAACTTACGCGGCACGAATACCGGTCGCTCGTCAACAAGGGGTTAAGAGTCCTGAGACCCCTTCACTCACCAGCAGGTGCATTCGCGCTTTTACAGAAGAAATTATATTTTTTTAGCTGTTCTTAAATACGGTACTGAAACCGTCTGGAGGTCGTTGTCATTCCTCAAATAGGGGAGAGCGGAGCTAGCAGGCGCAGTTTTATTTATTGATTTTTATTGATTTTTGTTTAAGTTTTTTAACAAAATTCCACTGCCCTTTTAAAGCATAGATATTTGTCTATAAATATCCCAGAGTTCTATATTTGTAGCTTTTGTAGTTTATGTTTAAAGGGCGCCTGAAGTAAGAGATAAAATGTGTGCCAACATACGCCGCGTTGGGGCAAGTTGCCTATACCTATGGCGCAAGTTGTCTCACGCTTCATAAAAAGTTAACTGAAGTTCAAATGAGGCGCGCAGTTAAGATAAATCAATTTTATTATTACTAGCATGTTTAAACAAAGGAATTATCCTCGTACAATATAGATTCTAAATCAGGTATATCCGGCCTGCTGCATGCGTGCCACAAAGATACCAGTATTTATGTACAGAAAATTATTACTTTGTTTAATGGCAGATGTTCTGCAATTTGAAAAGGACAAAATTATAATTCTTAAGAAACGGTGTCAACTCAATTTAAGACCAAAAAGTTGGATAACCCTGTTCTAAATTATACAGACATAAAAATAATGACTAAAACATTAACCCTCTAGCTGCGCAACACGGGAGTTTCTCGGGCAACGTAAAAGTAGCAAAATTTGCACAACCCGAGATTTCATCGAGATGCATTTTCTCCGTCTAATTAAACCGCCTTGATCACTCCCACCAGTTACTTTTTATTGTAAATTTTGCCTTATCTAATCGGAGCATTTTCCCGATTAAATCAGATGAAAATTTTTGTTTTGAAAAACCGGTGGCAAAACAATAAAAATTCTTAAAAGACGCTCGTCGCGAAGGAATTAAGTACGCGATTTTTGAAGCTATTTATGATAAAACAATTACGCAGCGAGAGGGTTAACCTTGAGTAGCTTCTATCGTACTCGATATCATTATCAGAGATATGGTTATCACAAATATAAAATCGAGTGTCTCGCTTTGTGCAGGCCACATGTGCTTAAACACTGTATCGCACACGCTTTTATCGGTATTTGCTGTTTCTAAAGTACCAACACACATTAGATATTAACCTTCCTCGTCATCTGAGATATTGTCAAGATTCGTGCTTTTCTCAATAACAAGTTCCCTTTTATTATGGGTGGAAACAAAGATTTTCTTATTATCTGTTTACTTTTGGCCAACTTTTTATGTGGTCTTTATTTTCTTCTTCTTTGTATTTCATCTTTTTTCCTCTCTAAAGCTTACTTTTCCACTTTCAATGCTTTCAGATTTGGGTGAATCTGTCAATATTCATGTGACTGCCTTTTACCTACCTCTGTTTTTATCTACAGTAAAACCTCCCTATAGCGACGACGTTCCGTTTCAATAAAAATTGGTTGCTCCGAGAGGTGGTCTCTTAATGGAGGTCCTGTTTAAATCTAGATTTTAATGGTTGAAAAAAGGTAATAATTAATGTAACTAACATTTATTTTTCACATTAAGAAAAATATGAAAATTTAAGTATCAAAACAAAAGTTAATTACATAGTTATTGACTGCAGAGTTTAACCCCTTAACAGTGACATTTGTTTTCTTACAAAAAATTAAAAATGGTGCTGGACACCAATTTTTCCATACTAAAATATTTACCTTACTTAATCGAAATATATCTGACAATCAAAAAAGATAAATTTAAAGTTACAAATTAGTGGTATCAAAATGCTTTTAATAACGATGCAAGCAAAGTGTTCTTGCCCGAATCCAGTTAGGGGCCACTCTGTTAAGGGGTTAAAAATTGAATACGTTGGTGTTTGCTTTCATTTTACGGTTTTATCTTTTATAACTTTTATTTCCAAGTCCTTTCGAAGTTCAATAAATGAATGCAATATTTTTGGACAGGAACCAATAATGACGATTTCATTCATTTATTTATTTCTTTGAGAGTTTTCTGACAGAATAGGGAAAGGTAGTTTATTGACCGTCATCCTTAATTTGTCATCTGAATTAAATTCATTGCTTAAATAGGCACAAAGGGGTTTAAACACTTAAAATTTACCGGAATAAATAAAAATTTTAAACTTAGTTTAGAAGTTTGATGAATAATGCGCTCTCCGGAATTATTTTTCTAATAAAACCTTCTTCAAGCAACCCGAAAAAAACTGAATATTGTTTCATTTTCGTCAAAGAAATGGGTCGCTCATGGAGGGAGTTCAACTGGAATGGTCTCTGAATAGAGGTAAAATGAGTATTGAGCCTATGGGGATACATTTCGTTCCATGAAAAAACGGTCGTTCAGGGAGGTGGTCACTTAATGGAGGTGGTCGCACAGGGAGGTTTCACTGTATTTTCTTTTTTGATTCTGTCTTTTTCTTGGTCTAACATCCTCAGAAAATAATTATCCAACATCCTAAACCGAAATCTGAGGAGCTCCAGTGACTGCTGGATAAAACTAAAAAGGTGATAGAACTGAATCTTTTGTACATCCAGCTTCTAGCCCAGTGTTGCCAGACTAGGGACTTTTTTAATTCACATTATTTGACTGTCACCACTTTTAGAAAATAGTATAATTAGCCTTACTTTTTCTGAATTATTAATCTATTTTTGAATTGGCCAAATATTTCAATTTCAAAAAAGCGGTGGCAATCAACAGTCTGGGGACAAAAAAATCCCCAATCTGGCAACACTGTATCTAGCTAGTCATAGCTGAGTTATGAACATCATCCCTCGTTTACTTCATTCTTCCTAATTTTTAAATATATGACCAGACTTCTCAAATGAATATTAAAACTTTAGCAGTTTGCCTAACACACTGTAAAAAAAAAAAAAAAAAAAAAAAATCTGTAATTTTACAGATACAAAGTTACAGAAATCTGCATGCTTACTAAAATTTTATCAGTCACATCCAGCACCAAGCCAAAGTGTAGTAAATAAATGTTGGCAGTTACAAGTGTGTAAACTATACAGAAAAATATGTAAATCTACAAAACTAGTTTTCTAAAACTACCAAAATCTCTAGCTTTACAAAAAAAAAAAAAAAAAAAAAACCTAAAATTATAGTAAGCTTACTAAAATTTTATAAGTAACCAGGGCCTGGTTACGAACGGGGCACACTTACACCAATAAATTTTAAAAGAAATGTTCGCCTTATCTAAAGGCCGTATTAATGTAAAATTTCTGCCATGAATGAGGCAAAATTTACTGTTTCTTTTTACTGACGGGAATGTGCCCCGTTGGTAATCAGGCGCTGTCAGTAACCCGGGTTGCAGTTGCAGTTACCATCTCAGTTTCCTAAAAAGTTTTAGTAACCTTACATATTTATTGATTTATGGTACAAAAATGTATCCGTTAGATGAATTTTTGTTGCTTCCGTTACATAAAAAATTCTAGGAATCTCAATTTCTTAAAACAATTTTAGTAACTTTACAGATCTTTTTTTTTACACAGTAGAGTTGTGCTGCACAACCTTTTTGCCAGAAAAACAATTGCCACCTTTTTAATTATTTAATAGCAATGTATCTGTCAATTAATTAGGAAAATTTTTCTAGATAAAAATAGTGGTACACATGGTGGCCCGCGTGCCACAGGTTGTGCATCCCTAGTGTAGAGCGTCCGTTAATTTTTACGACTTCCACATCATTCCTTATAATATTCTTCGGTGTGATAATCTGTTCAGTTTATCTTTGGTAAATAAGCATGTTTTTTGTAAAAAAAGTAATTAATTTATCAAACGAGATAAATTAGCAGAAAATATTACAAAACAGTGTAAAGAGATTAGTTGGCGCAATGAGCCAATTTTAATGACTTTACAACTTTAACAATGAGCCATGTTCAATTTGCCTACTAGACACATAGCAAATGTCTTCATAAAACTGGAGATGTAGCCCTCTAAACATAAAAAATCCAAGTAAATCACATATGGAATAGTTAGAGTTAATCATACACTATGAAAAACTACATAAGTTAAATAGCAATTATTAAAATAAGTATTAGGAATTAGAAAAAGAATGAAGCAACAAAAAAATACTTATGGATGCAAAAAAGAAGAAATATCGTAATAAATATCCACTGCACGTGGGTAACGCTGCAAAAATACAAAGGGAATTGTAGAATGCAAGAAAAAAGGTACTCTGTAACTGGGTGCGTCATCTATCCATAAACAGACAAATTTGAGCACTGCGCCAACTTACCCCTGTAGACAACTAGTCCCGGTGTCTCCTAAATTTTCTCCTTAGGATTAAATCCAATTTCATCAATTTGAAATTCAATTTTTATTGTTCACTGATAAATTTATTGCGCGCAGGTAATGTAACAAATATATATATTAATTAAATATTTTACGTTTTAAGAATTTATTTCTCCAATAATATAAATGAGAAGATATTCATTATATATTTCAAGACGTTCCAGACGAGTCAGTTGAAGATAAAAATGTTTATATTTGTACGAATTAAAAAAAAAATATGGATTAAAATTTACAGTTGATATATGTATTGTAAATGCTCTCTCTCGCATTAACAAAATGTTAAACATTTGGAAGATAAAACTATATTAATTTTTGTAAATAATACAGCATTTAAAAAAATAGATTTTTTATGTTAGTTTTCTTTCATTAACCCTTCACTTCACTATGTGCCATATCTGGCACATACCTAAAAACATTATAATTTCCCCTATGTGCCATGAATTTGTCTAATATGATCACTATAGCTAATCAAGGACAATCCAAAGTACTGATGCCAGATTGGGGACTTTTTTTGTCCCCAGATTGTTGATTGTCACCGCTTTTTTGATATGTAAATATTCGGTCTATTTGAAGTAGATTTTAAATTCTGAAAAGTAAGGCGAATTATACTATTTAAAAAAGAGGTGGTAGTCAAATAATCTGAATTAAAAAAGTCGCCAATCTGACAACACTGATCCAAAGAGCGGAATAACATTTATTTTATTCATGTCAGATGATTGCATTAAACAAACAATTAGAATTTGTTCTTCGGAAACAAAAAAATAAATAAATAAATAAATAAAAGTCGATCAAGCTATTAAGGTAAGATTTACTTTCATTATTTTTGCTGAGTACTTAAAAATATTAATATAATAAAAGTTGCAGAATTTTAAGTAGATAAAATTAATTAATTTAAGCTCACTTAGTTGCAAAATATAGCAATTCAATATTTTAAAACCCTAAATGTGTACATATGGCACACACAAGAAAATATAAAATTTTAGCTGAAATTTGGAAATTTATTTTTTTTTACTATTTTTCACATAATTAGATTAAAAAAAAGAAAAAAGAAAAAAAAAGAAAAAAAGGAAAAAAAAGAAAAAAAAAGAAAAAAAAAGAAAAAAGGAAAAAAAAAAGAAGAAAAAAAAGAAAAACGGAAAAATTCGTGCAATGACGGATTAAATCATGTTTCATGTATATATATTTTTATTGAACAGTCTTATTGTTGATACTAATAGTCGTAATGTTTGTACTTGACAGGAACGGATACTTCTTTTAACACTGGGCATGCTTTCTTCTACCAATATTTTCTCGTAACTTTTCTAATAAGGTTTGTAGAACATGTTTACGATTAGATAAGTCTGTAAAAACTACACGGATTTCAGATTGGGTAACATAATACGACACTAGTACATACTAGATAAATATGCTGCTTCATTATGTTTTATTCAACACGGCATGGCTTTTTGATAGACAACATCTTTCATGTTTAACACGTTCACGCCGGCGCGGTGGGTCACACTCGACTGTCGCAGAGATGTCAAGGCTCTGGCTTTTTGCACACCACTGTTATTTTAGAGAAAATGTTGCTACTTTAAATCGCCCAATTGTTCAAATTAAATAAAACAACATTTTCTGTATTAAAATACTGGTATCCAAAAGGCTGGAGACTTGCCAGCTCTGAGACAGTTGAGTGTGACCCACCGCGCAGTTGTGAACGTGTTAATTGCACATCATATCCCTGATTAAACCCAAAGTATCAAATATTTTTATTGATTACTAACAAGGTAAATATTTACCTACCCTATTTCAATACACCAGGGGTGTCAAACTGTGGCCCGCCGGATACCACTAAAATTTTAAAGAAATAGTCGACAAGTTGAATCGCAGCAATTCGACGATAGATAAGGCAAAGATAACTGTAAAATTTTAGTGGTATCCGGCAGTCCACAGTTTGACACCCCTGCAATACACGAAAGTATTGAACTTATTATATTATATGTATTTGATTTCTTAGATACTTTTCAGTCACATAGATAGAATGTCTTGGGTGAATTTTAGATAACAGAAAATTAACGACGATTGCTTCGAAAACAATTTTATATTAACACTAAAATGACCGGAAATTTTATTTATGTTTTATAAAAATATTATACATCGGAATTTTTATTAAAATCTGATCAACATATTTATTTAAAATTTTCCTTCTTTGTGTCTTTTAACCTTATTTTACTTAGAAATTTCTGGTTCGAACCGAAATTTATTCATTTGGTAGGGGTCAAAATGCCCCTCATAGTCTTTTTAGTGTTAAACAGCTGTCGCGTTTGTATGAATAATTATAAGAATATTAAAACTATTTTTCGAATTTTAATTTGCTGTGTATACAAAGTGCCTTTTCAACGATATATACAATTCACGAATTAAAAAATATATTTAAAAAATTAAATCGAAAAAGTCCTAAAAAACAATCAATCAAAAACTATTTTTGATAATTGCAGTTTCTAGTGAATAAATAACGTTATTTATAAACTTAAAAAAAAAGTCAGACACTAAAGTATCATTTATCAAATCATCATCATATCATTTGTGGTACATCCTCAATATGTTATTTATACGTAGTGCACGTGACGTAGTTTATCGGTCATATTAGTTTTAAAAATATATAAAATATTAATAAATTATAATACTGTTTCAAAAAATATGCTGAGATATTTCAAAATCATCCGATGACAATTCAAATGATATTTCTTCAATATTTTTTCTTCAATAAGAAAAAAAAAAATATCTGGAACAAACGTCCGTAAAAATTTATTTTATATACTTTCTAAAATATCAAACAATAAAATGTCATTCAATGTCATTTGTGCTACATGATCAATATGTTATTTTTATGCAGTGCACCGTCGTGGCAGGATATAAGATAAAAAATACCTTAATAAGATATAACACACTAAAGAATTGTGATACTGTTTCATTAAATATGCTGAGTTTTTCTGTTATTTTTCCGACAGTGTAGATTTTATTATATAATATATATAAATAAGGAAAAAACCTGAAAAAAAGAGCATTACTCAGATAAGATAATAAGAAAACATTATCTCGCATTATATTTTATTCATCATATCATGTCATGTCTGTATAACTGGCATCATCTTTAATTTTTAAACTCACTTCATATGGATTAAAGTCACGATCTTGAGTATTTTTATTGACTACTAACAAAGTAAATATTTAATACACGTTTGTATTGAATTCATCATACTAGGTATATTTGATTTCCTAGATACTTTCTTACTACATGGAATTTGTTTCATATGTTATAAAAAGAATAAAATTAATGACTATTATTATGAAACAAATTTTATTATACTCTTCAACAGTTTTTTTTTTTCGTTATCTTTTATATATGACGCATGTCTTTATAATTGGCATCATCTTTAACCCCTTCGGGACGGGAGCCTTTTACGAAATTTTTAATCTTTTGTCACCGTTTTTTAAAAACAGAAATTTGTGTCTTCTTGAATCGAAAATATGCGCTGATTAAATAGGGCAAATTTTACAGTAAAATTTTACTGGTGAGAAAAAACAATGTTTCTGAGCGCTTCATGCGGCACGTATACATGTCGCTCGCCCCCAAGGGGTTAATGTTTAAACACGTTTTATATGGATTAAAGTCACGATGTTGAGTATTTATATCAGGGCTCCCAGTCGGTCCGTTTTTTTTAATACTACTTTTATTTTAAGAAAAATCAACTTTATATATTGAATAGAAACAAACATACCAGGCGCAGCGTTTTGCTTGAAATTGTTGCAGAAACCTACCACTCAGTTCTTTCTAAAAAATTAGTGGCTTTCAAAAAACGGACCAGTGGGAGCCCTGTTATACTGACTACTAAAAAAGTAAATATTTAATGAACTTTTGCAGGGCTCCCACTCGGTCCGTTTTTTGAACATCACTTTTATTTTAAGAAAAATCATCTTTATAAATTTAGTAGAGACATACACAGGGCTCGCAGTGTTCCTAAAATATTCGGACTTTCCTACCACTATTTTAAAACGATAATCTTTATTGTATAATTCTATTACAGATGTTAAAGGAATCTGCCACGAAGAATTCTTATTTAAAATACTGGTAGCAGAGTGCGAACATTTTAAGAACGCTGCGAGCCCTGCATACAGGGGTAGCGTTTTGCTTGAAAATGTTGCAGAAACCTACCACTCATTTCTTTCTAAAAAATTACTGGTTTTCAAAAAACAGACCAGTGCGAACCCTGCTTTTGTATTAAATTCATCAGGCTAGATATATTTATTTGGATTTGTTATAGGGGACACTAGGGAGGGTTGACCCACTTTTTACAAAATGATTTTTTTTATTTTTTAAATATAGAACGTAGAATAAAGTACCTATTATATATCATTTCATTCGCTATACAATCAGTTATAAAAAAAATTGCTAAATAAGTGTAAGATACAAGAAATTTGAAAAATGATTGATTTTATTCATGAAAAAATAATGGGTCAAGGCTCCCCACATATGGGTGGGTTGATCCACTATATGGGAGTCTTGACCCACTTTGTTTTATATTTCACTATTTTTGAAGAGAAATAAAATCAGTTTTAAAAAAGCAAAATAACTTTATTCTACATGCTTTAATTCTTATAAAATAATATATTTTTTTAAATATGAGGCTTAAACAAACCTGTTAAGACGCAATTGCAAGTCAGAGGAGAAAAATTTTGTTTTAAACAAGATTTTGTCTGAGCAGGTATAATTGTACAACAGGGAAAAGAAATTTTAGCATTCAAGGCAGTAAGTATTCTGTTAAAGACAGGTTCCGTTTTCATAGTGTTTCAAGTTATTATGTCCTGATTTAGGAGCCACTGTCCCGATTTTTTATCTCTTTGTTCTATTTTTTTGTGACACTCCATCTGACAAATCTAGTTGTCACATAATTTGGCTTCATCTCACTGTATTCACCTTGGTGAAAATTTTCTACATACCTTCCTAAAGTTTTTCGATCGATGCTATGTTCTTTTGTAAGCGCGTGAACACTTAACTTATGTCACCTTTAAGGGACAAAGTACTTTTAGTACTAAAATGTTGAAATAAATGAATTTATGAACAAATTTATTTGTGAATAAGAAAATGGCTAAATTTCACATACTTGTTACATGAAAAGATTTTAGCAAAATTCTGGTGTCATTGTGATGTTTCGGAATTAAAATTAAGTGTTTTTATAAACAAACCACTACCACTCAAAGGGTTAAGGCTGATGCATTAATCATTTCTAGTCCTTTATATTATTTCCCACTGTTTCTATTTACATATGATAAGCAATATTTAAATGGAAAAAAGTTCCTATCATTTTTCCCATTTTCTAGCAATTTTTCACATTTTTCTAAAGTCACTTTTAAACATTTTCTTTTCCATCACACCATTTTACTGAAACTTTACAGAATAAATTTACATTATTTTATGTATATACCATTAAATTTTCATTATGCAAAGTATATAGTAAAAAGATTTCCAAAACCGCTTAATTAAGGGAGCCTTGAGCATCTGGTTAACTCTCCCTCATATAGACTGGGCCAAACCTCCTACATATACCTTTTCTAAGGAATATCACGTAGTTATATTAAGCCTAACTTACTGTATAGTCTTTATACCTGGAATGAAAGCTCGATATTTCTGCATTATTTTAGACCTACTTCCTTAAATTTTTATGATATAATTTATTTGAAAAATACTTACAAAATATTTCTAAAAAATACAACTTTTAGGTTGAAAACGCCACACAATTTATTTTTCCATACCTATTTCGATTATCTCTATGAAACGAAGACTGTTGTTTGAGCATTCCAGTAGCTTTGGTTGACACCTATTGATAAAACTCTGAAATTCTTTTAAATATGAAAATTGGTGGGTGGGTCAAGCCTCCCGTATGGTCAACCTTCCCTAGTTTCCCCTATACTTTTTAGCTACGTCGAATTTGTTTGACGTGTTACAGATTGAACAAAATTAATGACTATTATTATTAAACGAATTGTATTATACTCTTCAACATTTTTCCCATTATACAGGGTGTTTATATAGTCCCGGACCCATTTTGATTTGAAAATGTTTAATAACTCATAAAATAATGAAGATATAAACAAACTTATGGCATTTATTGATGGAATAATTCATATATTTTCCTTTTCAGGTTTGAATATCTTTACTTTTGTAAATATTGTCTGCGATAATTTTATGAGTTATTAAACATCAAAATGTGTCCGGGACTTTATAAACACCATGTATTTTATTCATCATGCCATGTCTATATAATTAGCGTCCTCTTTAATGTTCCAGCGCATTACACATGAATTAAAGTCACGATGTTGAGTATTTATATTGACTACCAATAAAGTAAATATTTAATACACGTCTGTATTGAATTCATCAGACTAGATATATTTGATTTCTTAGATACTTTCTTGTTACATGGAATTTGTTCGATATGTTATAAAGAGAACAAAATAAATGACTATTATTATCAAACCAATTTTATTATACTATTCAACAGTTTTTTCTGTTATATTTTATCAGGGATGAGAGCGACCCGTCCCAAATGACTGATTACTACCACTAAATTTTAATAGTATTTCTCGTATTACTAAATGACCGAATTTTTGAGATTTAAGTAATCAAAGTATATTATTAAAATTTAGTGGTAGTAATCGGTCATTTGGGTCGGAGCGTTCTCATCCCTGATTTTATGGATGACGCATGCCTTTATAATTGTCATCACCTTTAATATTTAAATGCACTTCATACTAATTAAATTCACGATGTTGAGTATTTTTATTGACTACTAACAAAGTAAATACCTAATACACGTGAGTATTGAATTTGATATGTTTGACTACTTAGATACTTTTTAGTTACACGGAATTTGTTTGATATATTATAAAGAGAATAAAATTAACTAACTAGTGCCCGTCAAGATTTGACGATAAGTAACTTGAATGTTTCATTAGAAAAACTCTTTAATTTTTAATTAGTTGCTTTTAAATTAATTATTGAATGACGAATTACGGGGCGAATTTCTATATTGCATAAGTGATTCTAATTTCTTTAAGGCGATAGATGGTGCTGCCAGTGTAACTTATTCAATGAGGTGAAAGAATTTTATGTTTATAATTTACAACTAATTTTACTTGCTTTTTATTATAAATTTACCTAAAAACACCGGGTAGAGAATTTATTTTTACTTATTACGACATCATTTTTTTAAAATAACAATATCTATCTTCATTGATTTATATATTTATTAAAACTACACTACGTTTCAGCTACATGAAATTTGTTTAATGTGTTATAGATTGAACAAAATTAATTACTATTATTATTAAACCAATTTTATTATAATCTTCAACATTTTTCCATTATATTTTATTCATCATGCCATGTCTGTATAATTGGCATAATCTTTAATGTTTCAACGCATTTCACATGAATTAAATCACGATGTTGAGTATTTATATTGACTACTGACAAATTACATATTTAATACACCCGTGTATTGAATTCAACAGGCTGGATATATTTGATTTCTTAGATACGTTCATGTTATATGAAATTTCTTCGATGTGTTATAGTGAAAACAAAATTAATGAATAGCATTATAAAAGCAATTTTATTATACTCTTCAACAGTTTTGCCCATTATTTTTTTTCATCATGCCCTGTCTTTATAATTGGCATTATCTTTAATATTTAAACGCACTTCATACTGATTAAAGTCACGATGTTCAGTTTTTTTATTGACTACTAACAAAGTAAATATTTAACCCCTTGGGGGGGGCAAGCAATTGCGTTTGTGAAAAGCCGAATTCCCACCGGAAATTTAGAACAATTTTGTTTCAAAATAAGTAAAGCATTTTTACGACTTTTTTCCACCAGAGTTAGAAAAGTAAAATTTCATAAAATTTTTCTGGTGAAAATTTTCATTAATCGTAGGTGGGATAAAATATATCCCACCGCCCCTCAAGGAGTTAATACAGTAAATATTGAATTCATCAGGCTAGATATATTTGATTTCTTATATACTTTCAAGTTATATGAGATTTGTTTGATATGTTGTAAAGAAAACAAAA
The DNA here is from genome assembly GCA_963932465.1 of Maratus speciosus. Classification (NCBI taxonomy): domain Eukaryota; kingdom Metazoa; phylum Arthropoda; class Arachnida; order Araneae; family Salticidae; genus Maratus; species Maratus speciosus. Next base: position 217,403,894 of record OZ010794.1, read on the forward strand.
TTAGTGACTATTATCATTAAAACAATTTTAATATACTCTTCGACAATTTTATTCGTACACTAAAAGTGCTAGTAGAGTTTGCATGCTCCTTTATTTAAATCTTTTGTATATCATGATATTTAATGTTGGTGTTCGCTTTGTTTAATGTTGATTTTTTTTTTTTTTTTTTTTTTTTTTTTTTTTTTACTAAATAAGGCAGATGTAATATTTAAAAAGAACAATGTTTTTTTTTTTTTCATTAACCATATTTTGAGTTTATTACGTGCAATCGTTAAGGGGTTAACCCATATTTAACCATCGTCCTATATATATAGGACAGTAAACTATTTTATAATCGCATACGCATAAAGTATTTATTTCTATTGCTTTTGTTTCAGTGTTTCAGTATTGCATTCCTCTCCAGTGTTGCCAATGGGCTACTTTTTTTATATTCAGGTTTCTTGATTGACACCACTTTTTTGAAACAATAAAATTCGCCTTATTTAATGACATATTAATTAAGGCGAAAACAAGGGGAATTTTACCATTTCAGAAAAAAGTGGTGACAATCAAGAAATCTAAATTTAAAAAAAGTAGCCCACTGGAAACACCGTTCCTCTCAAAGATTCATTTATATTAAATAGTCTTAATTTTTTAATTTTTTAAAATTTATTTATGACGAATTTTGAAAATATGTAAACTTTGAGAGAATGGAAGACAACGTCGTTGTCAACTACATAATTGTAAAAGAGAAAAAAAACTATCTACAAAAAATGTGATGTTGGACTTTGTTTGAACTGTTTTTTACTATTTCATTTGAAAGAATTTTGAGTACGAAAAAAAATGTGATAGGAGGGGATTTGACCAATTTTCTCATTTATAGATTTTTCTGTAAATTTGAAGATGACAAAATTTTTATATATTTTTAAACTTTATGTCTTCCTCTGTGTATTTATGAAACTAAACTATAATTTTTTAATATATATATATTTAATACTTGGTCAAATGTGGGTTAATTAAGCAATATTTGGTTTATATAAATAACTGTAACGATATTTTAGAAAAATTCTAATTTTTAAATACGGTGTATAAAATCGTGTTTTGCAACAATAAATGTAATTAACAGGGAAAAACAAAGAATAAAACTTATAGAAATATTTAAACTAAATGGAGTAACTGTGGTTTGTAGCGAATTGTTAATGTTTTTTTATAAACTTTTAAATATATTAAACAATAAAATGTCTACTATTATTATTTATATAGTATAAAGAATATTATTTTTCTCGGTCACGTAGTATATAACAGTGACAGGGAATTAACTCAAAGCATTGAATAATTGTTATACTGTTTTTTATTTCTCAAAAATTATGATTTTTCTTTTTTAATCTTGTACTGCACGTATTTTTTAAATTAACAAATAAGCCTCTAAAATCTCCAGTGCACTTCATAAAATTAAGCATGATCTTTTATTATCTTTTATCTAAGAGTAGAACGCCCGGAAATTTTACTTAAGTTTCACAAAAATATTTGACACCAGAATGTTTATTTCAAATTATTTGACTGATTTATTTAACGTAAATTTGCGTAGTTTAAATTTAACTTATTTTATGAAAGAATTTCTGGATCTAGTTGACATTTAATCATATGGTCGGAGTTGGATCGACTCCTTCCGGGCGTTCTAGTGTTAATGAGCATGCCATTATTATACGAATCTTCTTTGATGATTAATTGAACTTCATATCACGGATTAGGTTACGTTATTTCATATATATTTTTTTAATACTAATAAAGTAAATATTTAATACACGTGTGTATAATAAATGTTTTCTCTTCTGTAGTTATAAATTTCAAATTATACAATTAAACACTTTTGCCGATCAGGCAGTTTAGATTTTAGTCTTGAATGGGTTCATCTCTCCCACTATACATGGAAAATTTAATACAGAGTACAAAACTAACAAGGAAGGTCTCCTTACAGGGCATACTCAGAATATGTTGAAAAAACGCCAAGTGAAACTACTCATGTATGTAATAAAGGATCAGTCAAATTTAACGGCGGAATTTCAGTAGAAAGACAGTAAAAAAAATAAAATACTTTTGAATATTTGGTGCGAAAATACGAAAGTGACACGCGATTTGGCGAGCTGGATTTTTCCTCGCCAAAAGCAAACGATTTTAATGCATCTGATAATCTATTAATTGTTTTTTAGAATGTACGGTTTTTAATGAATTCAAACTTAATCAATTAAAGAGGTTATTATATATATTTTTATATACATATATATGTTGTTTGTTGCTGTAGTTATTTAATTTCATCACTGTACAAATATTTTCTATGCTTTGCAAGTTGCAAATATCTATTTTAAGTTATATTCAGCTGACATTTGATTTAACTTTTCCATATCGAAGAAGAAATCGTTTCCATAGCAACAAAATCAAATCGACAGTGTTCTATCCGCTTTATTTTTGAGCTTGAAATAATTTAAATCAATTTAAATTTTGTCTTAAATCGTAAAATAGGATATTTAAATTTTATTATAAATACATATAAATAAATATCACAAACTATAGTTAAAACAAACTAAAAATGACAAAACTATTGTTAAAACAAATTAAAAATAACAAAACTAAAGTTATTTAAATTAAACTTGTATAAACAAATTCAACAAAAAAACTTTTTTGCTACATAAAACCGTATTTTTTTTTTCATCGCCAACCGGTGATAAATCACCAAATAAACGAAAATTTCGTTATTTTTTTACGGACGCTGTATCGGGGTTCCGCCAAAAAAAAAATTATAAACATATATATCCATATGAGAAGAACATTCTGTAATTTTTTCAGATTTTTCTGAGTATGCCCGTATGGAGACCTCCCTTGTAAGAAATGAAATAAAAATCAGAATCCAAATTATTTGAAAAATAATTTAAAATAGAAAGTAAGTTGTGAAAATCCGGCATTCGGATTGAAAATTTTATAGTATGCTACATTTTCTATACGTAAACGGCGACCAAAGCAAAATTTATGTCTAGCATTAATTGAGAGATTTATTATTAATAGATTGGTAGCTGTCAAAAAACAAATCTTAAAATTAATTAAACTTTAGAATTCATTAGGTTAAGTGTATTTAATTTCGTGGATACTTTTTAGATACGATAATTTCTTTGACGGATTGCGAATAAAATATAATTATTGACTATTATTATTGAAATGTTTTTATTAGGTAACTATACGTTTATAAGCGTATAAGTATTTGTAATGATATTGAAAACACAGATCGGATTTTATATTATGATGTGTACAGGATACACAACAAAAAAATATACACATTTCAAAAAAGTGCAACAGAAAATTTAAAACTAGATGGAGTAATTCCAATTTGTAGAAAATAATTAATGTTATTAATATTTTTTATATATTATGTTTTAAAATAGTATATCAGACAATATATTCGTAATGCCAATAAGTAATACGATATAAAATCCTTTCGAAAAGAATACTACGAATGATCAGTCTATACGATATAAAAAAGTAATATTTATTTTTTTTAATCACGTAGTTCAGGCTATATTTTACAAAAGTTTCGAAAAGACACGAAAGATTTACGAATTATAATACTGTTTTTAACACTAAAAAGACCGAAAATTTTGCTCAACTTTTATAAAACTATTTTACACCGGAATTTTTCTTTCAATCTTTTTAACATATTTATTTCATTTTTCTCTTTGTGTCTTTAAATTTATTTTACAAACAAATTTCTAGCTCGAACTGAAATGCATTCATATGATAGGGATCAAAATGACCCCTCACGATCTTATTACTGTTAACAATCTGCACGAATATTTTGTACCGTAATTTCGCGCGTATACGCCGCACCTCAGATAAATCGATTTCCTACCAGAATTTATTTTAAATAAAATGTGACTTACTTCTGCTTAGCACTTATCTCAATTATTTTTTTCAATAAAATTTCTGGTTTGAAAAAGACTTAACCAAGCCGCAGCGCACGTACACGTATGCAATTTTGACCTGGATGTTTTAAAAAAGCTATGTAAGCTAGTAGTCCAGGCGACAGGGAATTTTACCTAGCAAAATTAATGGTAGTACTGGAAATCGGCTTTCTAGATGTTTTTTGGGTCGCTGAATCCGAATTTGTCCCATTAAAATTTCTCCTGGCAACCTCCCCAAATTTTGGTAAAAAGCCCCCCCAAAAAAGGTTTTTATTAAAAAATCTATTTTTTTTATTGTTTTAGAGAGAAACTATCTAGAAATTCAGAAAGTAGACAAAATTTCCAACAAATGAGATACATGACATTATGACTTAGGATAAAGGGGAAGGGGGATCTGCCTCGGAACATGCGCGCGGTGCTGCGTAAATTAAGTTGCGCAATTCCACTTAATCACTCACACGTTTACATTCGCCCTCCCATCTCTCCTCCGAACTTTCTCTATAAGGTTTACTTTAAGTTTTTTGGGTCGCTGAATACGAATTTTTAACTTACCCCCAAAATTTTCTCCCCCGAAAACCTCCCAAATAGTTGTTTTTAACTGAAATGTCTTATTGTTTTAGGGGAAAATCATTACGAAATTCATAAATTAGACAAAATTTGCTACAAATAGGATATATGACATTATGAATTAGGATGAACTGGGAAGGTGAGGGCTGCCTTTGAACATGCACTGCGGCTCAACGTGCACTAAATTATTAAGTTCAGGCAATTGGGGATTTTATCTGGCAAAATTAATACTAGTTCTGGATTTCGACTCACTTTATGTTTTTTGGGTCGCTGAATCCGAATTTGTAACTTCCCACCAAAATTTCACCCGGCAACCCCCCAAAAAATAGATTTTTTGAAAAAATTTGGTTTTTGAGAAAAGAGCGCGGAGAATGTTTCGAGGCAGCCCCCTCTCTCCCCGTTTATCCTACATCATAATGTCATCTATCCTATTTGTTGCAAATTTTGTCTAGTTTTTGAATTTCGTAATGCTTTTCCACCAAAACAATAAGAAATGTAAGTTAAAAACAAGTATTTGGGGGGTTTTCGGGGGAGAAAATTTTGGGGGTAAGTTAAAAATTCGTATTCAGCGACCCAAAAAAATTAAAGTAAACCTTATAGAGAAAGTTCGGAGGGAAGATGGGAGAGCTAATGTAAACGTGTGAGTGGTTAAGTGGAATTGCGCAACTTAGTCCACACAGCACTGCGGCGCATGTTCCGAGGCAGATCCCCCCTTCCCCTTCCTCCTAAGTCATAATGTCATATACCTAATTTGTTGCAAATTTTGTCTACTTTCTGAATTTCTAGCTACTTTTCCCCTAAAACAATAAAAAATGGAATTTTTTAATAAAAACTTTTTTTGGGGTGCTTTTTACCAAAATTTGGGGGTGTTGCCGAGGGAAATTTTGGTGGGAAGTTACAAATTCGGATTCAGTGACCCAAAAAACATCTAGCAAGCTGATTCCCAGTACTACTATTAATTTTGCTAGGTAGAGTCCCTATACGGTCTCTATTGCCTGGACTATAGCAATTACCGTAATTTCCCGCGTACCTATAAAAAATATTTTATGTAACTGAAAAGTAGCTAAAAAATCAACCCACACAACACATACGTCCAGATTATATTCAGTTTTCATCCACCATTTCCGAAATACGTCTATATATGTAATTTGGACGTATACAGCGAGCTAAAATACGTTCAGAATTTGTTGAATGTTTGACATAGACGTAACTACGAAATAACTACAAAATATGGACATCAGTTTAAGAACATAAATTGGATGAAAACGCAACTAATCCAATTTTCGTCAACTCCCAAACTAAACCTTCACCTGTTTGTCCAATTTTGTGTTTTAATAACTTAAACTGGATGAAAACAGTACTAATCTAATTTTCGTTAATTCCAGGACAAAAACCTGACCTCGCCATGTACGGACATAATCTGGACAAAAACTTAACCTATCAACCGCCATCTTAAAATGGCGGCATATACAGACTTAGGCCTAATTGACTGAAACTTGTATTATTTATTTTTGTTTGTTTTATTAATTTTTTATACAGTTTTCAACAAGTAAGGAATTTAATGCATTTATTTTTATCAGAATATCACATTGTGGAGTTACGCTCCACATCAATCAATCAACGTGTGGAAGATTTGTTTATCTCATCGCGGAAATGAAAGCCATGCCGAAATAGTGAAAATGAGTGTGAATGCTGGTAAGTAAATCGACTTTGTTTTCTAGATTTATTGTGTTTGTGTGCATACTTTACATAAAACATTTCTGTCACGATTCTGTGTTTTGTTATTTATTTAACTTATCAATAGTTTTGACTTTAGTCTGGACTTTTTGATAGGAGAAATCAGCGTTTGATTACGTAAATAAGAATGCTTTGTTTACATGATTTTTCTCGGTCATAATGCAGTTTTATAAAAAGTAAATAAAAATTTATTGGGTTGAAACGAATTTTACATTGATTTAGGGGCATATTAAAAAAAAAATAATTCTTTGACAATTAATATATTATGTGTTGCAAGTACGTAATTTCCAAAAACTTCCCATTTGATAGCAACTTCTTTTTTTGACATTTAAATTTATAAATTAAAATCCAGTTCTTACTAAGACACCAGACTTTTTATATTTTAAATTTTCTAGTGCTCTAAGGAAAGATCATTACTCAAATGTTATTCATTCATTATCATATTGTAATGTGAACTTATTTACTTAATACTAATAATTTAAAAAAAAAAAAGTCTGAACTATTTTGCTGAACAACATGAATTGTTTTATTATTGTGTGCATGAAAAATGTATGAGGAAAATTTTTACTAGTATGTTCTAGATACAACTGGAGGTTCATTTCACAATTTTTAAAAAGGACAGGATGCATTTTGTCAATTTTAGAATAAGCAGGGTGCTGCGCCCTTAAATGATGGCCTAAAAGAAACAGTACTACTAATGCTCATATATATGTGTCTCATATGTATCATTATATGCATATTATTTACTTCCTGGATGCCATTTATACATCTTATATCATATTTTTATTATATAGGGCTGAAACTAGGGGGGTACAGAGAAGCAGAGGGGGTATATGCTCCGGGTGCCAGAATGAAAGGCGAAGGGGGGCACAAAGTGAAGATTTTGTTTGTCGTTTCATACAAAAATGTATATATCCCCAAAGCAGAATACTTTGCAATGTTCTGCAACGAACTTCATCTGAACAGAAATGTTCTGTGGGAATTTAAAAAAAGAAAGTTGCAGGGAGATTTTCTTAATACATGAAGAAGTGCAATGGCATCTTTTATAGGAATGCAAAATACATTTTGTAAAATGCTGACATACTCAACCGAAAGAAACTATTGGCAAATTTTGTGATTTTACTGTGGTCAAATGATGAATTTCACTGTTTTTTCTGACAATCAATTGATTTTCGCAATATTTCAGAATTTTCCCTTTGTCAACTGGCAGATTTGACGTTTTTTTTCTCGGACCCAATCATCGAATTGTGGGACTTTTTTTCCCCACAACTGGTTGAACAATTTCGAGATATTTTCTACAATTCACTGACAAATTTCGCGTTTTTTAACTGCAACTGGTGGGTGAATTTTGCGATATTTTTCTTTGACCGTTTGGTGAAAATCGTATTTTTTTTCACATAACTGATCCATGAATTTCATGTTTTTTACCAATAACTGATTGGCAAATGTTTCAACTTTTTCCTGCTACAGATTGGAAACAATCATTGTTTTTTTCGTGACTGATCAAAGAATTTTGTGATTTTTCTGACAATTTTTTTTTACATGTGACTGATTCAAATTTCATTATATTTTCTTTTTATCGATTGGCAAATTTTTTCTCTTTTTCTTGCGACTGATTGAATCAACGATTTTCTGATTTGTTTAAAAGATCAACAAAAGGATTTTGCAATTTTTTAGCTGCGACTGATTGGCAAATTTTGCGATATTTACTTTCTACTTATTGGCAAACTTTGTCGGTTTTTTTGCGACCGATTGGCAAAAATTGTGGATTTTTCCATGATTGGTCGATGAATTTCCAATTTTTGACGATTTTCACAGGCCGTTTTCATCACAGATTGGGGAATTTTGAAAAATTTTCCTTGTACCGATAAGCAAATTTTGCAGCAGCTTCTTGCGACCAATTTTAGAAAATCGTACATTTTCTCTGCTACTGATCAACGAATTTTGCAGCTTTTATGACGAGACACTGATGAATTTCACACTAGTTTCTTTCTACTGATTAGCAATTTTTTCCGCTTTTTCTTGCAAACGATTGGTAAAAATCACGTTTTATTTTTTTTTGTGAGTGCAACTGATCGACTAATTTTGCATTCTACCCACGACAGATCAGTGAATTCCGCAACATTTTCTTTCAGTCGATTGGAAAACTTCGTTGCTTTTTTGCAATTCATCGGCCAAATCTCGAGGGGGGGGGGGGGTGCACGACTGATCAATGACTTTCTGATTTTTCCTGACAATCTGCTGATGAATTTTTTTTTTTTTTAACCTGTGACCAATTTTTAAATTTCGCAATGTTTTTCTTGAACCAATAGGCAAATTTTTGTGGCTTTTTCTTGAGACCACTTAGAGAAAATCATGAGTTTTTTCTGCTACTGATCTATGAATTTCGCAGTTTCTTCCAACGATCTATTGACGAATTTCGCGATTTTTTAAACCGCGACCGATTTGCAAATTTCACGATTTTTTTTCCTTGTATCGTAGGCAAATTTTGAGGCTTTTTCTTGAGATCGATTAGAGAAAATCATGTTTTTTTTTACAGTTTTCTTCCTTGGTGCACTGACAAATTTCACGGTTTTTTATCTGCAACTGATTGGCGAAAATCGTGGATTTTTTTCCTGCAACTGTTTGTTGAATTTTTTGTTTTCCCACAACAGGCTGAAGAATTTCATGATTTGTTCTCCATGATGAACTGACGAATTGCACGAGTTTTGCATGTGACCAGTTGTCATTTCACAATCTTTTTAAATAAACAATTAAAGAATTTTGCTTTTTTTTTTTTTTTTTTTTTCCAGCCATTGAGTGCAAATTTCACAATTTTTTCTAAGACTGAATGGTGAATTTTCTTGAAAATGAGGATTTGAAATATTTTGTGATGTACATCACATTTATAAGCATATTCTGCTTTGATGGTATATATATATATGAAATACAAAGAAACTAAAAAAAATAATATAACAGATTCTGTGGTTTTAAAGTAATTTTCTTGAATTTTGACTGCTTCCCTGTTCTTATCATGAATAATTGGTGTGTATAAAACTCTGACTTATAGAAAAATATGTATATATACAACAATTATAGTTTATGTAGATGTCAAGAAAGTTTGAAACATTATAGTGGCCACTAACTTTAAAAAGTGGCTACTAATGAAACTGAGTCTACCGGCCACTGGCTACTAACTCAATTTCCCAGTTTTCACCTATAATATATTTCCAGAAATGTTTCAGCAGAAGGGAAGGGGGGGGGAATTCTCCCCCAGTGCTAATTACTTTTGTTGCAGGTCGGGTTAATTCTGTGTTTGGTTGGGTTCGGGTAACTTGATTTTTCAAAAGTTAGTTCAGTATGTATTATTTCAGATTAAATATATTTATAATAATAAAACTAGATGTTTGTGTATAAGCTGTTTTCTAAAGAGACCGCTGTGTTTCTTCTGTGATCCTTTTATGAAATTCACTTTTTTTTCACGATCTTTTAAAGAAATTTGCGTTTTCTCGTGATCCTTTGAAGAAATTCATGGTTTTTTTTTTTTTGCGATCCTTTGACGAAATTAACCTTATTTACGTGGTCCTGTGATGAAATTCAAATTATTTCAATGTTCCTTAGACAAAATTCGCTTTTTCCCACGATCATTTTACAAAATTTGCATTTTTTTGCGATCCTTCGACTAAACTTTCTTTTCTTCAACGGCCCTTAGACGAAATTTGCATTCTTTCTGTGATCATTTCTCAAAATGTGTTTTATATGCAATTCTTTGACGGCATTTTTTATGCGAGACTTTTGCGAACTTCATGTTTTTTCTGTGATATTTTGACGAAACCGCATTTTTTCTTCAATCATTTGACGAAATTCGTGTTTTTACCACAATCTTTTTACAATATTCGCGTGATTTCTGCGATCCTGTGACGAAATTCGCATTTTTTCTGCGATCATTTTGCAAAATTTGCATTTTTCCCACGATCCTTCAGCTAAATTTGCATTAATGACCCTTAGACGAAATTCACGTTCTTTCCACGATCATTCCATGAAAATTGCATTTTTTACGCAATTCTTTGATGAAATTGGCATTTTTTATTAGTCTTTTAGGAAATTCGCACTTTTTCCGTGATCCTTTGACGAACTGTGCATTTTTTCTGTGATCATTTGAAGTAATTTGTGTTTTTACTGCGATTTTATGACGAAATTTGCGTTTTCATTGCAACCTTTTGACGAAATTTGCGTTTTACCGCAATCCTTTGATGAAATTCGTGCTTTTCCTAGATCCTTTTCAAAATTCGTGTTTTTCTGCGATCCTTTGACGAAATCTGCATTTTTTACGTGATCCTTTGACGAATTCAGCGATTTATCGAGATTATTTGACAAAATCCGTGGTTTTTTTTTGCAATTATTTGATGAAATCTGCATTTTTCTGAGATAATTTAACGAAATTTGCATTTCATGAAATTGCCCCTTTTTACGCAATTTTTTGAAGAAATTTGCATTTTTTTTTTTTTGCAATCATTTGACAAAATTTGTTATTTTTCTGCGATTCTTTGTTGAAATTCACATTTTACTGCGATCCTTTGCCAAAATCTACGTTTTCCCGCTGTGGTTTGCAGCACTCTGTGTTTTTCCGCGGTCATATGCCGAAATCTACGTTTTTTCCGCAATCCGAAATTTGCTTTTTCCCCAGCAATCCTTTGGCGAAATTGGCGATTTTTTCTGCGAATGATTGACGAGAAAGGCTTTATTTTGCAATCAGTTGTCATAATTCACTATATTTTTCAGGGATTTCTTTTTTATTTCTGAATGTTTGGGCCGATAACCGATTTTTTTTTAATTTTCAGAAAATTCAGAGACGAACTGTCCCTGCCATAGACCCGTTCTCACTTAGCGAATTCTGTTTGGCTTTTCTAAAAATATCGCTTTCCCTCTTTTTTTTTCTTTCCCGCTGTGTATTATATGTTTTTAGTCTGAAGAAGCCCTAAAACGTCCGCGACGCTCGTCGCAGTGTCGCACACATTCTGCCACAGGGTTGGTGATTCATTCTCGGGGGACATTATGTTTAACCCAAAAGTATAAAAAAATTAAATCAAGAAAAATAGATGTTTACTTTTGAATAACATAATTTTGTTATTTTCTATTTTTGTGTAATAATGTAACATTATGTTATGAAGCATTATAAGCCTTTAATGCAATTAAAAGAAAATTTTAATATATATATTTTTTTAAACAACATTATCATTATTAGGTATCATTATTAGTAATTAAATAAGCAATCAAGTAATTAAGTAAAGTTATGTCACTCATGCATTTTGCAGATAATTTATTTCAATATTTTCATAACCCCTTTCTAAAAAGTATTAAATTCATGAATCAAGTTACATATGATTGTTATTATATAACAAGAGTAAGTGGTGGCATCTGTTGGTGTTGATTCTAGTAAAAAAATGTCATCAGGTGGTAATTTTTAAAAAAGGCCATACTGTTTTCAAAAAGGCACTCTTATAGCTCGTCAAAAAGAAAAAAAAAATTGAACTGGTTTAAAGTTACCTTTTATCAGTAGAATTTTGTGATATTTTTCAGTGACCGATTGAATTTTGTGATCCCTCCCCTTACCACCCCCTGATCAACTGACGAATTTTGTGATTTTCCCCACGACCTATCGAGCAATCTCTCATTTTTTTTTCTACAAATAACTGATGAATTTTCAGGGGTCGATGCAGACTTTTATTCTTGGGGCCCATTTTGTGTAAAGTAGAAGTTATTTTTGTGAAAAATAACATTTTGTAACGAAAGTTGAAATCCAGTTCTAAAATTCGAACCCAGAATTTATGAACAAAAACATACTTTAAATCCCTCTGCTAAAGTTTTTGTTTTTCGGGACGTGGTTTTATTTACAAATTACACATTTTAAAACAGTTTTTATGAAAAAGAATGTTACATAGTATACGTATGTTACATACTATTTTATTAAAAGGAATTTTGTGAAGGGACCTGTTTTATTAAGTTTATTTTTGTGAAGGGGCCCATTTTATTAAATTTATTTTTGTGAAGGGGCCCTAAATAGGCCCCCAAATTTTGTCTGGATCGACCCCTGATTTTTCAATATTTTTAACGATAGACTGATGAATTTCATGATTTTTTTCCTGTGACAGATTGGCAAATTTTGCAATATTTTAAAGCAACCAACTGAAGTATTTTTCAATTTTTTTCTGAGGATCGACTGGCAAATCCGTGATTTTTTCTGACCAGTAAATGACAATTTTCGCTTTTTTTTTTTTTTTGCAACCAATTGATGAATTTCACAATATTTTATCTCTACCAGTTGTCAAATTTTGCATTTTTTTTTATTTCCTCATGACCGATTGGCAGGGTTGCAAAAAACTCGGGTTTTTTATAAAAAACCCAACCCAGCTGGGTTTTATTGGGTTTTTTAGGGTTTTATTGGGTTTTTTCGGGTTTTATTGGGCTTTTTGGGTTTTTTAGGGTTTTATTCAATTTCTTGTTTTTTTAAGAAGTGGGGGTAGGGGGAGTCCCTTATTTTTTATAAGAAATCTTATTATATTTTTATTGATTAATTTAATATACAAGTAATTTTAATTGAAATATAAATAAATCAGTGTAAAAGTCTGGAAAAAAGCTTTTACTTCTGACATCATATAATATTATGCAATAACCACATATTTACAAGTTACTTTAATAGCTTACGTTTTATCTGTATTTCTCACTAAGAACACATTTTTGAAACAAATCTTTTATTATTTATTAATCAAATAATGCTTTATAATATTTTCAACTATGTTTCATTGTATATTTTGAAAATATCCAACACTGTTTATTTTTATCAACAAGCATGCATCTATATGTAATAGGAAATGATATTTAACCCGTCCCCCCCCCCCCCAAAAAAAAAACCCAGGTTTAAGCAAACAAACAAACAAAAACCGGTTTATTTGGGTTTTTAAACCCGCCCCCCCCCCTTTTTTTTTTTTTTTTTTTTTTTTTTTTGCCAATCCTGGCCAAAAGTGAATAAGTTAAATTTGTATCCAGTTGGGAATTTATGTTATGAAGTTTTATATTGTTAAATCTTGATAAAAGACCTTGTCGTTTTTTAGCTAATGCGAAAATGTTATGATTAGCTCTGTATATTGATTTTGGCTTCTTTTTTTCATAATATTAACAGGCTTTTTTAAAAAAAAGACTTTTTTTAAAAGCACATTATTTCATTTTGACTTTGTCAGATTTGGATTTGGCAGTACACCTACACAATAAGTTTTAATAGGACAGTGTAACTCTTGAAACACAAATGTTAAAAAACTAATATAAAAGTTACTGAATATTAAGTAATATTATCATGAATTGTAAAAAACCCAATAAAACCCGCTTTAACATGGGTTTTATTGGGTTTTTTAGAGTGGGTTTTACCCAAAAAAACCCACCTGGTTTTTTTTTGGGTAGGTGGGTTTTTTGCAAGCCTGCCGATTGGTGAAATTCGCAGTTTTTTTTTCATTTTTGCAGAATTTTGCAGATCTTTCTTGCGACTAATCCACAAATTTCATGATTTTCTTTTACATGAACAGTTGGTGAATTTCTGAATTTTTCCCTTTGACTTAGTACTGGCAAAACTATCAAGGTTTTTTTTTTTTTAATGCGATAAATCTATGGATGAGTATCTTGATTTTTGTTTCATGCATCTGATATATTTCACGTTACTTCTCTGCAACCAAATAATTAAATTAATATTTCTTATAATCAATAGATATAAAATAATTAAAATGGGCCACTAGGTGCATAAAGGGCTGCCAACCCCTGCCAAATTGGCCTAGAGTCAACACAATCATTACATTACTGAGTAGCTTTATGTTCTTTTATAGTAGAATGCACATAAAACATTGGTTGTGGAAAGCACATTTATCCGTTGCTAATTTCTTTTGTGAACAAGACAATCGAGAATCGATCAATACTTGATTCTCGATCAGAGAAGAAAAAATGGTGAATTAGACAAATTAATCTAATGTTGTTATTTTTTTATGTGTGTGTGTATGAGTTAAAGTAATCACAATATTTGCAAAATTCATGCATTTTAAAATTGCTTTAAAATAAGATTATACTGGATCCACTCATTTTTTTTTCCGCCTTTTTCTCCCAGTAGATACAAGCTTCTTGTCTTTGGAAAAACAACTGTTTTGTAGATAGATATCATTATTGATTGAATAAAAGTTGGACTCAGCAGGACTCAACTCTTTTCAAGCATGATTTAACTTTGAGTAAGGTAAATTTTCAGTTAAAGTTCATAAATGCTGTTATTAAATAAAATTTTCAATTTATATGTCTGTGGGTATTTGATTTTACAATTGTCAGCTTGCATAAAAAATGAATAATGTGGTACTTTTATGTTAGTCAGGTGCAAATTATGTTAACAGAATTTTTTTTTTCTTTGCCAGTAGCAACTTTTTTTTCCACATAGTAAATATTAGAAACAACGATTAGAAATTGAAATAAAATGTTTTGGTTTGTGTTATTGTTTCTTATTAAATCTTTTTACTTCAACTGTAATGATGAGTGAAAAAAAAATCTTTTGTTTTATTTTATTTATTATTTACAACTCTATTTATAACTATTTTTTTCTATCTCTAATCTCTTTTCTTATATTCTGTTACTATATAACACCATATGTGTGTGAATGTGTCTATCTATCTATCTACTATCAATTCTAATGTGATATTATGCATAGATGCCAACATCTCTTAATTATTCCGGAGTCTGATCCAAGATGAACTCGTTTTCAACCGGAAATTTTATTTAACCAAAAATTTGAAATTGAAATAAAGAATGTACCTCATAGAAAGAAGACAGATTTTCTTATATATTTTTTCCGGTTTGGACATGCAAATTTTGGATCACACTCCGGAATAATTAAGCGATGTTGGCATCTATATATTATGTTTAAATTTTTTGATTGAGATACTTAAAGAAAGGGCTATTTAAATTCAAATTATTCAATTTTGTGGCGGGCAGCATCACCCGCTTACAGCACAGTGTATAATCTCAATTTCGGAAAACATATATAATTTATAACTCATAAAAATTTCTGTTTGGAGAATAAACAGTATATTTTTTTAAGGTTAAATTGAAATATATTGGAAGGTAGTATATATATATATATATATATATATAAAAAATGCAAGCATTTCCATTTTTAAATAATATTTTAATGCCAATATTTTATGTAGTCCTTGGATACGTAAATTTAAAAACATAAAACAATTTTACATGCCTGGGGGTTGGGATTTCAGCAGGTGTAGCGTGCCTGAATTTTAAGGTTTAGCCCACAAACTAATAAAAATGTTGATATTAAAATTAATTGTTTAAAATTGTGAGAGTGAATAGTTAAATGTAATGCAATTATAAATAATAGTTCAGGGATGGCAAACCTTTTCACATTCGCATGCCAAAGGTTTCCAAAAATATATTTTATGTAACTGTAATGTGCCAACCCCCCCCCCTCCCTGCCTTATCTAAAAATAATCAATAAACAGTAATGAATCAAAGAACTTGTAATTAGGGATGGGACAAATAGTGATTTTGCCAAATAACCAAATATTCGGCAGTCGAATACCAAGTTTTTTTTCCAATAAAGAAAATGACTTTCGGTTATATATGCATACATAGTTTAAAATTTTAAAATGGAAAAAGTATTAAAAACAAATTTATGTTCAATTTAATAATCTGTTTAAATTTCTTTATTGCTTGATTTAGGGTGAAAACCCAGTAACTGACACATTAAAAATTAGTGTTCAAATCACTATTACAAAATTTTAAATCCATTCTACACTTTTTTTTTTTTTTTTTTTTGAATGGGTGGTAGAGATACATTTAAAAATTACTGTTGACAAAATTTTGAAAAATTATATATTGTATTATTAAAAATAAATGTTTTTCATAAATATGGTGAATAACTTCAGTAACTGACACAACCCCATTTTGAAAAACCAATAACTGACACAAAATGAACCAGTGTTTCACACTTTACTTGCGACGAAAAAAAAAAAATTATGCTTTAAAAATACTTTAAATATTTATTATAAAAACAAATTACTTAAACCTTATTTATATATGATACGATACTATAGATGTGTCTCTCTTTTCATGTTTTAAATTATTAATAATGCAAGTATTCAATAACTGACATTTATGAACCAGTAAACTGACAAATGGTGTGAGGCTCTGATAGGACAACTTAAAATGTAATGGTGTTGATTACAAGATAAATTTATTTATTTTATTTTATTTATTTATTTATTTATATATATTTTTTTAAGCAGTTCAAAAAGATTTCAACTTTCTTTAATATTACCATTAATTAACTCCTCTGTCAGAGACTGGTGAAAAGAAATTAATTCACTCACCGGCCTTCCCAGTTCAGAGGTGAAATGTTTCAATGCCGCAGAATTGCCGTTCATAGTAGCATAAATAACCAGCAAACATGCAACACAATTTACTTTTGCATTCATAGAGACCACTACCAGTGGAAAATTGGATAACCAAATTTAAGTAAATTTGAATTTTTTGTTTTTATTATGGATTTTAGTTACATCACAAATTGTGATGCAATACCCTATATATCCAACCTTAATTATAACATCCTCTATTAATTTTGTAATGAGTTCCTCTGAATTGCACTAGTTATAAAGCTTGACATATTAAAAAAAACATAATTTGCAAAACAACAACAACAAAAAAAAAACAAAAAAAAAACCCTCATTTCATGCATTGTATAGTCCCAAGAAGTGATAGATATTAGAATTTTTCTTCAGCTGCTTCTACAGTAAATGTTAAAGTTTTGCAACAAATACGTTTAAACCAATTGATCTTAAAGAAATAAAAATAAAATTCGAACAATATGATACTTAAACTAATCTAAAAACTTACATTCCATTCGAATGAAATGGAAATAAAGCTGAAACTTTTTTAAAGGTTTGCATTTTCTATGTATCTTTGTAATTCAAGTTTTTAGGGTAGTTTAAGTATCCTATTGTTCGAATTTTATTTTTAAAAATTCATTTGGTTTAAACATATTTTTTGCAAGACTTTAACATCAACTGTAGAAGCAGCTGAAGAAAAATTATAATACAGGACTCCCTCAAATCTGCAACCGCCTAAAATCTGCACATCATCGCAGATGTAAACAATGAAAATTTCAGTTAAGCTGTAGAGGCAAAGTAACAGGATTTTTTAGTTTTATATCATTTCGTATGTATTTTAATATGTAATTCTCCATAATATGATGAGACTAAACTCGTTGTTTTTCATGAAGGAAATATAAATTTATCACTGAAAAAAAAAAAGGATATTGTTGATATCACTGCTAATCAGCCTTTTTACCAAATATATATATGTATTAATCAATTTTTTTTCTATAGTTATTAACACTGGCAAACCTGAAATAAATCTTCCTTACTTTTTGATTTTGATGTTAATTAATAGGGTACCTTTATGAGGGAAGTGTCATTGAATGATTCAAGGAAAATGTATCTCATTTTTATTATGCAATTTTAATTATACATTATTAATTACTATTTATTTGACCTTTACTTTTAATAATTTAATCATTTTTTTAAATTATCTTATTTTTTATTATTTTAGTTTATTACTTAATTATTTTAATATTTTGCTGTATTGCAAACATTCATTATACATTTGATTGCATTATTACATTCAAATTATTGTCTAAAAAATGTAAACAAACCAGAAATCCACAAAATTCTAAAATCTACACAACCTTTGGTCCCAAGCTGTGCGGATTTGAGCGAATCTGCTGTATCTATCCCTTCTCGAGCATAAACAATGTGTAAAATAATTTTTTTTTTGTTCTGTAAATTATGTTTTTGTTTAATGATCTATATGACTGATATATGATATAAATATTACTTATATGGCTCATATATGAGCATTTGGCTTATACATATTGTGCATGATGTTTGTATGATGTATATACAGTCGGACCTCGATATCTCGAACCTCCTTATCTCGAAACCCTCAATATCTCGAAAAAAGAATTTCCCCTGCATTTTCATCAAAATTCTTATGTATTTTCCATATTTATCTCGAAAAATATTTTTCAAAACCCTTGATATGTCGAAATTTTTTCCACAGAAATTAGTTCGACTTTTTACTTTTGGCTATTGTCAGCTGTAGAATTTGATCTGGATGCTGGTTTCACATTCTTTTATCGCTTTGTTGATACAAAGAACTTAAAGTGTAAGAATGGAAGGCGTTTGAAACTGAAAAAGGGACAACACAGGGCTCCCACTCAGTCCGTTTTTTGAACACCACTTTTATTTAAAGAAAAATATTCTTTATAAATTTCGCAGCAACCTACCGGGAAGTGCGTTTTTCTTGTAATTGTTGCAGAAACCCTCCACGAATTTCTTTCTAAAAAATTATTAGTTTTCAAAAAATGGACCAGTGAGAGGCCTGGACAACATCGTTTTTTGGAAACTTTGCTGTGAAAGGGCATCAGGTTTTTTAGCTACCTGTGAAGAGTGGCTTTCAGAACTTCCTTTTCTTTTAAAGGACTATAAAGCAGATGATGTGTTTTTAACGCAGATGAAAGTGTATTATTGTACCAATGTTTTCCCAACAAAACGGCTGCATTTAAAGGTGAAGAAGTCTGACATGGAAAACAGTAAACTTCGTGTAGCTGTGCTTTTGGCAGCAAATCAAAGTGGTAAAGGAAAGCTTCCTTCTCTTATGATAGGACGATCTAAAATCCAAGGTGCTTTGCTAAAATTAAGTAATTTCTAATGCTGTACAGATCAAATATAAAGTCTTGTATGGCAAACGCAATTTTTGCTGATTGGCTGACAGGAATCCGTAAAACAATGGCTAAAAGTAAAATACGCATTCTCCTATTCATAGACAATTGTAAAGACCACTCTAATCTTCTAACGCTAAAAAATATCACTTAAATTTTTGCTGCCAAACAAGATTTCGAAGCTTCAACCAGGACAACCAATCAACCAGGAGATAATCCTTAGCTTCAAAGTTGGTTATCGAGCTCAAATTGTGTGAAACTTCTGAATAATATCGGTGAAGGTAAACCTTCTAGCGCACTTATCACCATCTTACAGTCAATGCGAATGGCTCACTATGCATGGAAAAATGTTACAGAAACAACAATAAGAAATTGTTTCATAATAGCAGAATTTTTAGAATATGTAACTTTCAGTGAAACTGAGGAAGTTGATTCCATTAAGCAAGCAACTGAAGAAAGAGAACTGAATCCAGAACAGTGGGAATCGATAAAAAAAGAGTGTCACACTGAGATTTCATTCGAAGAATTCTTGAATGTAGACAATGAGCTTGAAACATGCGACACTATGACGGATGAGGAGATTGTTTCGAGTATTAATGCAGAAATTTCTGATGAAGAAATTAAAAGACTTACATGATCAACAACAGCATGAAAAAATTACAGTGAAAGAAGCTGAGACGGAAGTTTAATTGCTGCAGAGATTTCTTGAATCAAATGAAAATATCAGAACATCAGCATTTGGTACCATTGCTATGTGAGAGAAGACTGTGCGATTGCAAAAAGATTCTGCGAGACGGCAGACTTCAATTAAGAACTTTTTCTTCCGAAACAACTGCTTGCGTTTCTTAATGACAAATTGGATATTATTTAATCGAAACAAGTTTGTGTGTAACACAATTTTGAAATTATTAAGGCTTTGAGAAGTGTAATTTGTTAATTATTAATAGATTATGCGTCGTTTTTGATGAATCCTGTTTTTTACAGCAAAAAGCAGTTTGTGAGATTAAATTTTGTCAAAACCTTGATAACCCGAAACCTCTATATCTCGAATTATTTTCAGTTCCCCACAGATTCGAGATATCGAGGTTGTACTGTATAAGCTTGGTGTTGATCTTTTGCAAATTTGAAACTGCTACCTTGACATAATTGTAAATGAGGAGGCTGCTATAACGAGAAAGCACCAAATTTTGATTTTTCTTTTCTTATCCTTACTTTATATAAATATAGATCTTTAAATACTCAAAATAAAGGACACAATTGAACATTATAAAGTACTTTTTTATATATTTTGTAAACATTGCATCAGTAGTTGTTTGTTTAAAAAATAATAATAAAAATTTGATAAATAGATTAAATTAAACACCGGCTAGTAATTTTTAAAAATATATAAAGGTTTTTTTTATATCATTCAAAGCTGGATGAAAAAACTTCATTTTATTATGAAATAATACAAGATGTCTGATGATCTATCTGTAAGCAAAAATTAAAACTAAAATTAAATTTTTTTTAATTTGCATCTAACGTTATGAATTATTGATATGTGCTATTTAATGAATTATTATTCTTTTTATTTATAGGCTTTGAAGCTGCTGTCTGTTAAATATACTGAAAATAAGTCTGAGAAGCATTAACATAGAACAGAGTTTTCCCCAAACAGTTTCCGCAGGATCATCCTGCCTACTTTATAGTAATGAAATATAGCACCCTTTTTGCCTTTCTGAGAAAAATATATTTTATATATGAATTGTAAAAAGAAAATATTGTTGTCAACAAGAGCCAGATTGGAAAATAAATAAATAAAACTTCATTTTTGAAAATATTTCTTGCATCTTTATTGTATATTCTTTTATAACAATGATAATATATGTACACTGTTCACTAAAGATTTTGAATAATTTTAAACTAAAAGTTTGTACATAATTTTTAACCATATTTTATGCATGAAAATATTTGATAAATTTCATTTTTTATGCTTAAGCAATGTTTTAAATAAACTTTGATTTCAAAACATTACTTAAATACACTGAATGTATTGATTTTGTTATTTTATAATGTACTACAAATAATCAGGTTAATCTGAAATATATTTGATAATTTACATATTTAATTGTACAAAATGTAAATTCATTTATAAATAATTATTCAACATTTAATTGAATGATATTTAATTAAGAGCACAGATTAATTTTTTAAGACTTAGTTTGGTGATAACCTAAATAAAAATCAGTATTTTAATGAATAAGTTTTGATCATATACTAAATTTTGTACTCTTACTCATATTGTATTCTGGCATGTAACACATACATATACTTTTAGATTTAATTTTTGTATTTTTTATTATAATTGCCATATGTTGTGCAGATTGTTCGCAAAAACTTTCATGAGATACATAGTGAAAAATAAGATTTAAATTATTTTAAAGTACAATACTATTATTTTTCATATACTCTCATAGCAACATTTTTTAAACATAAATTGCATGTTTATTAAATCAAAAATCTTAGTTCTTATGATCATATTTTTTATAATTTATTTTTATAATTTATTTTTAAAATTGATTCATAATATGCACCTATAAATTTTGATAATTTTTCTTCTATCAAAAATTATTGTTACATACCAGAATATACAGTATGTATTTTTACATTAATCAGTGAAAAGTCAATTACTAAAATAAATAAAATGGAACTATTTTTAATAATCCATGCATGAGTAATGGAAAGTTAATCTTGCAGTCTAGGGATATTTATTTTTTTACATATTATGATGGAGCAGTAGGGAGTAGGTCTGCTTATGAAAAACAAAGTTCACGCTCGTACTACATTTTAAATTTCTTTAATGATATTTCAAAATAATGTTTGTTATTATTATTAAAAATGTAAAATATTTTTTTTGCACACCTGGCAACAAATGCAAATTTCAGTGTGTAAAATTTTATTCACAATACATAAAAGTTGTTGGGGAATATCACATTTTCTTCCATGAATTAGCAGCATTTGAAAAACTCAAAATTTTCAATTTCTTTGATGCATTCCATTCTTAAGTGGATCCTTAAAAGGAAAATCATATTCCCTGTTAGAGCTATTTTAATTCAAGTGAAAAAAAAAAAGTGGAGTAGTTGAATAACACTGATTTTACAAAGAATTTAAGAGAAAAAATCCATTGTTCACAAAATGTAAAACTTTGCAGTTGACGATATTGTATGCTAATGAATAATATAATAAAATTTCAAAATGCAACGGCAAAATTCTACGAGTTCTAGCCATCACTAATTTCTTTTAAAAATCTTCATCTGATTTAATTATAGATATATGTTATTAAGTAAAGCGAAGATTTCCATTAAAAATTAGTGCTAGCTAAAAATTGTAGCAGTTGGCAGCTATGCAAATATAAGACCTTTTTAGAAGCATTATCATCACCAATGATAATATAAAAGAAAACCAAGAAATATATATATATTTTTTTCCACGAGAAAAAGTATATAAAATAAAAATGTGAAGAATAGCAGAAATGCATAGATTTCTAGAATCTAGTAATGCACAAAACACAATTCTTTTAATAGGACGCTATTCTTTTCATTGAGTGTTGTTGAATTCATAGAGTGTTATCTTAATGATTAGTTTTGTTATTACCTCCATGTAGTAATCATAGTATACTAATCCTAATATTATAAATGTGGAAGCTTGAAAATGTTTGGCTGTACTTAACGTCAAAACAAATGATTAAATGTCCTTGTATTCATTATCCATTATATTCATTTCTTTCCAGTAGTGCAAAATTTTCATTTAAGTTTAAAAAATTTACGGCTTATGTTAAAGCATTCTGATGTAGCATTTAATTGTATTATGAATTAAAAACTGTATTACTAAAAATTTTCTTCTTTTTTCGTGAAAGAACGTAGTTGTGTTTGGGCCGAATGTAACAGATTAAAGTCTCGTATAGCCTCTGTTTTTCAAATCAAGCTATAACATATACTTTAGGAATTAATGTATTTTCTTTAAAGATCTTAGAAAATTAAAAGTATCATAAAAAAAAGTTTATTAGCAATATGTATAAAATATATATGCTTTTACTGATTTATATGAATGAGTCCTGGCAAGGAATTTAAAATATTTAAGTATTTAATATGATTTTGGGAAAAAAAGTTCTAAGTAAATTTCTATCAAAATTATTTATATTAAAAGTTTTTGTTATTTCAGTTTTTTAATATAACGTCATCCTTGCCTGGGGGAGATAACAGATTCGTCTCATTTTGGTCCAAACTACGTATTTTGGATCAATAAACACATTCATATTAAGGCTAAAAGGGGTCTATATTTCGTCCAAATGTGGTTGGTGTTTTCGGATGTAATATGGACAAATTTTGGACGTCTATATTACAGCCAAAATTCGTGTGTATTTCGTCCGGATGGAGGTATTTTTTGAACGTAATATGGACAAATTTTGGCCGATCCAAATTTCGTTCATTTTATGTTCATTTTATGCTCATTTCATGGCCCAAAAGACGTACTTCTGACGTAAAGGGGGGTGACATTTGGACGTAATTTGACGAAATTTAGGTGAAGTCCGGAGGACTTTTAGACTTCAAATGGACACGTCCATTCATCCAAATTACGTACTTTAGGCGAAAATTGGACGAATCTGTGTTGTGTGGGAAATACTTAGAGATTTCAATAGAAACAAGATTACTATATTATTGACTACTATTATTTCCATTATTTTATATGATATAGCAACTGGCTTTGTATGAACAGTTATAAAAACATTAAAACGTTTTTGAAATTTAAAAATATTGCGTTTAACAAATAATGTCTTAACCCTCTCGCTTCGCGATAAGCGTCTTTTACAGAATTTTTAATATTTTATCTTCGGTCCATTAAAGCAGAAATTTTTGACTATTGTAATCGAGAAATAATGTGCTGATTAAATCACACAAAGTTTTCGCTAAAAAATATCTGGTGGGAATAACCAAATAGTATTAATTATACGCTATTATTATTAATCAAATATTAATAATCAAATTATTTATTATTAATCAAATAATGATTTAAATAGAAACGTGTGCAAAATTATTTACTTGATGCTAGTCAATAAAAATATTTAATACCGTAACTCCATACTGGACAACTTCCGACCTAACTTCCATAAAATGTGAGTTATTTTAAACCAGGTTAAACATGTTTCAAATCAGAATTTTTAAAAAGAAATATTAAACATGTTCCACATGGAAACAGGCAATTAAACAACTAATGATACATATAAAATATTTTCCGATCAAAGAGCTCTTTAAACTGTTTTAAATTTACTCACATTTTAACCGTTCAGATTTGTATATATGCAAACATCAGTGTTTTAAATTTACAGATTTTTTTTTTATTCTTATATACCTAATTCACACCAGAAAATTCAAATATCAATATTTGCTTTAATTAGTAACAGACATTCCGTTTATAAATGAAGCGAAATTAACCATTGAAACTTGCTGGTGTAAAGTAAGATTATCTTAACTACGTAATTTCTAGAACGTATTCTATCATGGGAATTAAATGATTAAATGTTAAGATTTATAAAATAAATAATAATATAAAATAAGGTATTTGGACACATACATATTAAAATATTTACTAATTTGCAATATTTTAGCGTAAAACAGCCACACGGCAGTAGTTTTTACTTGTTTTGCACATGTGCAACAGAAGAAAATATTGACGTATTATATGAAAAATGTATCTCTGATTTTTCATTATATTACCTGTGTACTTTCAGAGAATCATATATAATTTTTTCAAAACAAAATAAAAAATCACGCATTAAAGGGTTAAGGAAGCTAAGTCGGAAGTTGTCAAGTATGTAACTGTTGTCCCTGATATGGAATGAGATTAAACACTAAAGAAAATATCTTTCACGTCGCAAAGACAAAGAGTATTCATTTAAATAAAAGATGAAAGATTATATTTAGTTATTCTGAAGCACACCGATGGATTTTTAAAAGTTTATCTTTTTGTAAAAGAAATGTGTCCAGAGCATGTTTACTAACGGTACAAATTTCCACCAATAAATTTTAACGGAAACTGTCTTATAATTTAAACGTCCTATTCAAGCAAAACTACATTCATGAGTAAAGCAAATATGTCTATGCATTTTTTATTAGTGCAAGTTTGACCCGCTTGTAATTATGACATAGATGTTTTAAAAAAGCTATGTAAGCTAGCAATTACCGTAATTTCCCGCGTATCTATGAAAGAAATTTTATGTAACTGAAAAGTAGCTAAAAAAATCAAATACTTAGTTATTTCAATAGAAACAAGATTACTATATTATTGACTACAATTATTTCCATTATTTTATATGATATAGCAACTGGATTTGTATGAATAGTTATAAAAGCATTAAAACGTTTTTGAAATTTAAAAATATTGCGTTTAACAAATAATGTCTTAAACCTCTCGCTACGAAAGTAATTCTTCGCGATGAGCGTCTTTTACAGAATTTTTAATCTTTTGTCACCGGTTCTTTAAAGCAGATTTTTTTTACTATTGTAATCGGGGAAAATGTGCTGATTAAATCAGACAACGTTTTCGCTAAACAATAACTGGTGGGAATAACCAAATAGTATTAATTAGACGGAAAAATGCATGCCGAGGATATCTCGAGTTGCGCAGCGAGAGGGTTAAAGACAATAAATATAATTTACAGAAACGAAAAATATATTTTTAAAAAGAATTGAAAGCTGTAAAAACTATGCAGTTTAAACCCTTGGGAACGAGCGACACGTATACGTGCCGCACGAAGCGCTCAGAATGCTTGTTTTTCCTCACCAGTAAAATGTTACTGTAAAATTTGCCTTATTTAATCAGCACATTTTCTCGAATCAAGAAGACACAAATTTCTGTTTTTAAAAAACGGTGACAAAAGATTAAAAATTTCTTAAAAGGATCCCGTCCCGAAGGGGTTAACAGGTGACAACGTACAATTTACAGTTTGAAGCGCATAATTAACCCTTTGCACTCGAGGGCTCCGGAGCGGAGACACAATATTTCTTTGCAAAATTTGTTTTTGGCACCAGTAATAAAGGAAAATAAAATGTACCTTATTTAATTAGAGCATTTTTGAAATTGTGTACTTGAGCGAAACTTCTTTTAAAAAAGTGGTGCCGATCGAATAAAATTTGTGTAAGAGACGCCGAGCGCAAAGAGTTAATGTTCATTATAGCTATAAAATATGTGACAAACAATAAAATACCGCTAAATATTATATATGCTAAATAAAAACATATTGTATTAACTTTGTATGAAACTCATTACTATCACTGTGTGTCATTTCCGGTTTTGTATGAATAGTTATAAAAGTATTAAATACTGTTTTCAAATATTAAAATATTGTCTTTAACAAATGTCTCAAAGACAATAAATGTAATTTACAGAAAGGAAAAAGATATAAACTGTATAATATATAGAATTGTAGAGCTTACAGTTTAACAGGTGATAGTGTTCAATTTACTTTATGAAGCGAATAATTAATGTTCATTAGTAAGTTTAAAAAATGTAACAAGCAATGAAATGCCACTAAATGTTATCTAAGCTAAATATTGGGTGAGTGCCAAATATTCTCCCCGTTTTTAGCCTATTTAAATGTCAACTGGAGTACTGAATTCACAGCTGACTTTTCGATTACAGGAAAGTGGCCAATAACTCCTGGAACAGTAGTATCTATAGGCACAATGTTTGTCAGAAGAACTCACGCGGAACGGAAAACTTCATGGCATGCGAGAAAGACTACATTAGACATTGTTTACATCATCAAGTTCGATCACTGGCTACCACACCAGCTTACCAGCAAGGCAACGAGGAGAGAGGATTAGCCCCTTCTTTCTTTGCTTTCACGTAACAGTAGGAAACTTTTTGAACCGAATTGTAACGGGTGATGAGAAGTGGATACTGTCTCGTAATGTGAAGCGTCGAAAGACCACGTGCCGAGTTTGAGAACGATGCTGTATCGAACTCAAAAGGAGGAATCCATCTCTATAAGGTGATGATCAGTGTATGGTAGAATACCAAGGTAATTATCCACTGGGAAGTCATCGCAGTTAACCAAACGATCAATCTAGACCTCTATTGCCAACAAATTGACAGATTTCGAGCACAACTCACGTCTAAGCGGCCAGCACTCATTGATTGAAGAGGGGTTCTATTTCATCACGATACAGTGAGACCTCATATTCTGTAAAGTACTTGGCAAACATTAATGGATCCTTATTGGGAAGTTTTCAATCACCCACCGTATAGTCCAGTCATTGGTCCTCCGGACTATGACATTTTCTGATCGTTACACAACGTTTTCGCTCTCGGAATCTTCAATGATATGGAGACTGTATAAAAGGCGTTACAACAGTTTCCAAAACAGCTCTTCCTATACAGAGCTGTCTTATCAGCGTAGAATTCAGTTATTGCCAGGCAGAAGGCAATAGTTCATACATAAGGATGGTTCTTACCTGAATTCTTATGTGGTTAACTTTTTGTGTTATCCGCCTTTCTGTTTTCGCCAGACAAGTGTAGAACTTTTGTACCCACCTATTATATTGACCCTCACGTCCTACACTACTGTAGTAGGTAATTAATTAAAATAATATTTTGAAAAGATAGAAAACACTAAAGATTACGAAAATGTTTATATTAATATGATCTGAATTTATGGAACCTGCTGAAATTGAACATATTTTCTTACTAGATATATTTCTACTGAGAAAAAACAATTTCTAAACTAAAAAAACACCCTTAGTGAACAGCAAAGTAAGTAAACACGATATTTCATTATTTTTACTTAGTTGTAAAAATATTAAGAACACTTTTAAAATTTAAAAATATTGTTTATAACAAACCTTAGAAACAGCCTAAAAGCAATAAATGAAATATAGAGCTAAGAAACTTTTACTTATTTTTTTAAGGAAACTGAAACATAAAAAAAGTACAGTTTACAGTTTAATAGTGTCATTTAATTTAATCTTGTATAATTACGAATAATTATTCTTATTACAAACTCAAAAAAAAATTAACTAACGATGAAATACTGTTAAACGCGAAATAAACAACATGTTATATTCATTCTCGCGTTGTACACTAAGAGGAAATTAGTTAAAATAATATTTTGAAAGGGTTTGACAACACTAAAGCATTGTGATACAGTTTCGGTTAATACACTCAGAATTTATGTAACCTGCTTATATTGCACAGATTTTTTAATAAATACACTTATACAGAGAAAAATAATCTCAGAACAAAAAAATCCTCCGTGAACAGCAGTTGAAGTAAATATACTTCATTATATTTTATTCAAACGACTCTGTCCTTATGAAAGACAATTTATTTGATGTTGGATCGTATTTCAAACCAGTGGCTAGAGTCATTCTATTGAATATCTTTGTTGGCTACTAACAAGATAAATATTTAATATACTTGTGTATTCAATTCATTACGTGATAAATATTTGATTTCTTAGATACTTTTCAGTAATACAGAATTGTTTCATAGATTATAGATAAAGGAAAATTAATAAATAGGTATTATTATTAAAACAATTTCATATTATGCAGGAAGTGGCCTTATATTAATAATGTAAAATTATAACCACTTGAGGGGCCCCGGCATATATTATATACCATTTACGATTAATGAAGTTTTACACCAGAAAAATTTTATTAAATTTTACTTTTTTAACCGTGGTGGAAAAAAGCCATTAAATTGCATTTACTTATTTTGAAAGAGAATTTTTCAAAGATTCCGGTGTGAATTTAGCATTGGACAAACGTAATTGCTTGCCTCTAAAGAAGTTAAAAACAATATTCAAATTTAAATTGCGGTGCATAAAAATATATTCGGACTACAAATATAATTCACATTAAAAAATATATATAGGGTGTCCGAAAAGCCTGGAAACGGTCGAATTAATCTAGAAATACATATGAGATTGAAAAACGAAAATATACGTGTTAAATATTTTAAAAAAAAACTACTCAGTGATAGCAAAGTTGACCCCCCCCCCCCCCACCCTCCTGTGGTCAGAGAGGGTCTAACTTTGAAATCTTGAACTATAATCCCCATTTTTTATTGCAGATTCGGATTCTACGGACAAAAATACGCAACAGTTATGGATAATATTTTTTTTCGTATCCTCGTTGATCACGGTGTAATCGAGCCTATTCGACAGATACATATTTTGGTTTTCCCAACCATATGGAAATCTGATTGGTCAGAACTTTTGTCATCTCAAAAGTGGCCGTCTTTTGCGGGAATAGTGTTTCTCGAAAACGATCAGAGGCGGTTATTTGGATGGCACCTTATATGCTTTTTCTATCAAAATTAATAGAAATATATTAAATTAGTTTTCTATTTGCATATTTTTTTTTATCCAGTAGATCATTTCTAAATAATAACCTGCGTATTTTGATCTTTTAACGTGTAAATATGCACCTCCCCTTCCGAACAGAAAGAGTATAAACTTCATTATTTTGGGGCGGAGTTTGTGGATATTCTGCATTTACATGGGTACTGCTGTTAAAAAAAAAAAAAAAAAAAAAAAAAAAAAAAAAAAAAACATCAAATTCGGAAGGCTGACGGGAATGATTTTTTTTTTTTTCATTATTGCTATAGAATAACATATAGGGCAAAATATAACGTTTTTATTTTTATATAATTTGTCACATTTGTTATTTTATTGTAATAATAAATATATAGTTATACTATTTTCTACATTATCCTTCCCCTATGAAAATTAAAACGTAGTCTTCCCCAGGAAAGGATCAACAGAGCTTAAAGAGTTTAATTATTTTCTAAATGAAAAAGTTTAAACGATCAAAATTTTTCAGTTGTTTACAATTATTAAATTTAAAATTATGAAATAAAAAACTGTAAAATTGAAAAAAAGATATTTTAAATTACAAAGAAATATTAAATTTATTAGAATTATTGAAAATTTCCCTGTTCTATTTGTTATTTTGTAGTTGCAGTAACTAATCAATCATCAAAACCTATAACTCCACCCCCACTGAAATTTATGCTACTTCCCCATCCTTAGTTCAGCCAGCATAAAAAGTTTTTATATGTTTTTGTTTAATATTTTGCCCTATATGTTATTCTATAGTAATCATTTTAAAAAACTGTACGTATACGCCCACATAAGCCCCTGAATTAGATAGTATTTAAGAAAGCAGCAGAAGCTAGCGAAACGTAGAATATCTGCACACCCCGCCCCCAAATAATGAAGATTATCCTTTTTCTGCCCGGGAGGGAAGGTGAATATTTACACGGTAAAAAATCAAAATATGCATGTTTACGCGTTTAGAAATGATTGACTGGATAAATAAACATGCAAATCGAGTACTAATTTAATATATTTCTATTATTTTTATGGAAAAAACACATAAAGCGTCATCGAAACAACCACCGCTGACGGTTTTCAAGAAACTTTATTCCCGCAGAAGACGGCTTCTTTGACGACGAAAGTTCTGGCCAATAAGATTTCCAGATGGCAAAACGTGGTTGGAAAAATGTATCTGTGGAATATGCTTGATTACACCGTGATCAACGAGGATACGAAAGAAAAATGTTAAATACAAAAGTTACGTATTTCTGTCTATATAATCCGAATCTGCAATAAAAAATCGGTGTTATAATTCAAGATTTCAAAGTTGGACCTCCCCTGACCCCCGGGGGATCGGGGTGGGGGCTCAATTTTGGTATCACTGAATAGCTTTTTTTTAGAAATATTTAACAAATATGTTTTTATTTTTCAGTCTGATAGGTATTTCTCGAGTTATTCGGCAGTTTCCAAAGTTTTCAGACACCCTGTATATATATATATATATATATATATATATTGAGCCAGAGAATGTAAAACTAAATAGAGTAATTGCAGATTGTATCAAATGTATTTATTAAATAAACATAGTTGCCAACATCTTGCTATTTTCTGTACCACAAAAATGTTATAGTAAATTTATACTTTTTAAATCGCCTTAATACTAGAACGCCCGGAAGGAGTGGATTCGACTCCTACCACATGATTGAATGTCCATCGGAGTCAGAAATTTTTTCATAAAATAAGTTAAAATTGAGCGACGCACAGAGGAGTATTTTCCGAAAAATGAGGACAAAATTATTTTATGAGCTGTATCAAGTTGAAATGCTGTAAAAAGCTATTTAGAGTCATTATATATATTTTTTTTTTTTAAACATATAAATTTTTTTTCTAATTTACAAAAAATCTTCGCTTTTTAATAAGTAAACTACTATTTAATAGAATAAACATTTATGATATTTAATGAAATATTCCGTTTTTTTTTTTTTTTTTTTTTTTTTTTTTTTACATATTTAACAAGTTCTTTCTGTAACTTACTATTCTAATCATCTTCATCTTCATCTGCTTCGTCTTTTCCCTCATCTTCCTCTTATTTTGGATGTTGTCCGTATGGTGTTTCTGGTTGTTTCGCTAGAAAGGCTTTTTTTTTTTTTTTCCTTAAACTTTGGTCTTGAACTACTTATAAAAGGATCAGAATTTAGTAAACGTCTGTTCAAAACATTTTTATTACATTGCTCTCGAGAAAATGTTCGACAAAAAGTTTGCCTATATTGGCGGAAATGCTTGTTTCTAGCTTCAGCAGCTAAAGTTTTGTTCGAAAGTTGATCGATAGGCAATATTGCATGTTTAATTATTGTGGCCCCATGTGCTAAAACTTTATGTACTGTTGGTGACATTGGGTGCTACCCATATAATTCCGCATAAAGATTTGCAGTTTCTTCGGTGTAATTTTTAAATTTTTTAACATCAATTCTATGTCCACAGGACGGTGCTTCTAAATGTAAAGGAACAAGAGAACTCTGAAATATATTTGCATCACTATCAGAAGTATTCTGAAATATCTGTTTAAATTGCGATTGTTGGGAGCCATCGCAACACCATATACATATTTGTTTTAAATTGTGATTTTCTTCTTCTATATTATTTAGAATAACTTTTTCTAAATATTTACACAGTCTTAAAGAGGTGTGATCAAGAAAAACTGTAGGTTAACTTCTGCGCTCGTTTCTGTCACATTCATCGACTTTTCACTTATATAGCAATCCTTCTTCGCTTCCTTAATCCGAGAATAATAAGTAAATATTCTTATTTTCACTATGGATAATTTCCCATTGCTTTCTCGTTAGATCAGTTATAATTTTTCTGTATTCTGTATCTCTTGTTGACTTAGAGTTATATGTTTTATGAGTGTCGAGGCATCAATATTAGCAGCAGCTCGTTGATTTGTACTAGCTGCATATGTTAATTGATCAAGAGGAACTTGTCCCAATAAACCTCTTGTTTTTTGTCAATTGCTTCTGTCACACAATTTGGCGAAATCTTTTGTTGGTCTACTTTTTTTTTTATATTCTACAGATAGTATATTCTACAGCTAATTTTATGGAACTGTTAAGCCAGTGTTCATTTATCTTAAGGAAGCGCCATTTTGCCCTATTGGCAGCCTCCCATTAAAAAAATAAATAAATAAATAAATAAATATCCGATTTGAAACGGCTTAACGAACGTATTAAGGATACTTGTTTGTCTACCGGACATTTCGTCATTTTTGTAACTTTACTTTCCATGAAACATAATTTTTTATCTGTTTTCCTATTAGAACAATCTTGTTTAAGGTCAAACAGAAACTTTCTTGAGAGATCTTTTGCTGTCACTGAAGTTTCTAAAAGAAAAATGTAGATTTTTCGTTTTCAAAATATCATCATCTTCTGATACCATTTTTTCATAAAACGGTAAAAACAAATGGGGCAAGTTGGGGCAAGATTTTATTTTATGAATATAATAAGGATGATCTATATTTTATATCCCAACAAAAAGTTTTTCCGGGCAAAGGGCGGAACGTATTTATAAATCACTAATAATTTAAAGGAACTAGTAAAAATTACACTTATTTTTAAAGATAGAACAATTTGGCTATATTCATAATTATATTCTGTTATAACTAAAAGTAAATACAGTAACTTAAGCTACACACCTCCCTCTTCTTTGTCCGTAAAGGGTTTTATTCTGATCTCTACGGTATGCAACAATAAATGCGATTAAATTATGTGCTTCTAACCACAGTGCTGATAAAAGAGAAATATGCGATGCACGACAACTGTGTTCAGACGGATAACGCGGCGGGGAGTGTTACCGGACATTCCTAAGATATTGTTTACCGGAAGCACTGACTAATAAGCTACACTAACACATAAAGTATTGCGGCTTTTAATTAAGTTCATTTTTCGACTTTCGACCAGCTTTTTTAGAAATACTCCACTGTGCGATGCATGATTACGTTAAATACATCAGTTAAATAAATTTAAATAAAAATTCTGGAGTGAAATATATTTATGGAACGTAAGTAAAATCTCCCGGCGTTCTAGTGTTAACAGTGGCTTAACAGTGTTTGCACTTTGAGGGGCTTCCGTGTTGTCTATAACTTTACGCTCAGTCTATTCATGATTGACTGATAATAAATGAGACATTGGGATAAAAAGTCTAACTGTAGTAATAAACTACAGTAAAAATTTAATAAAAATTAAAAAATTACTTTTGAAGAAAAGTGGTATTATAAAGTTAAAATAGTAAGAAGCTTTCGTATTCTGCCAATTAAATAAAGCAAAAATTTCTATAAAATTTTTGTGGGATAAAAAGCGGAAGAGTTACCAGCTATGAATAAACTTTAAAAATATGCTGAACAATTAAAATTTCAACGAGTGTTATGACTATTGTATGGAAAATATTTTTCCCGGTCATTTATTGCCCATCTGTGGCATGAAATTAGCTAAAAATTTTCGAATAGAATGAAAGGATGCGATAATTATAACATTCTTTCTAACACAGTATGCTCGGAATTTATGAAATTTTCTGCCCACATTGCACATTGTATTAAGTAAATTTTCTTTTTTTAAAGAAATAAATCAATTAACCCCTTGAGGGGCGATGGGATAAAATATATCCACCTAATTTATACAAGATTCTCACCAGAAAATTTTTATTAAATTTTATATTTTTAACTTTGGAGGAAAATCGGTGAAAAATTCCCCTGTCAGTGCTCTCACTTTTTATTGAATCTTCAACTATATTCTTAAAAAAATTATAAAAAAATCTATAAAAATTTAAAAAAATATATGAAAAAAAGGAACAAAAAATTAAAAAGAAATTATAAAATGCAAAAATATATCTTATTGTTGTAATGCTATACTTAAACTTTCTTCTAGACTTTTCCTTTTTTGTTTTTATTTTTTTTAGCTCTTTTCCCAGGCATTCCCTGTTAGATTTTTTACTTTTTATGCCCTCGCTGCTACCAGCTATGAATTTTGCTATTCCACTTAACTTGCACCATCTTTTGTGACGGGGATGTGGGACAAAGATCCCAGGCTCCTCGACCAAAACATCTTTGAACCGAACCTGTGAAAATTGCTTTTCCTTATTTAAAAATAAAAAATTTCGATTATTCCGGAGAGAATTGAATATTTAGAGTCATTTTTGCTTGCCCCCAAAGGGGTTAAAAATATCCAGTGTACTTCAGTATAAGTAAACATGATCTTTAACCCCTTGAGGAGGAAGCAATTACGTTTGTGAAATGCTGAATTCCCACCGGAATCGTTCAAAAGTTCTATTTCAAAATAAGTAAAAGCAAATTTACGACCTTTTATCACCAAAGTTAGAAAAGTAAAATTTAATAAAATTTTTCTGGTGTAAAATTCCATTAATCGTAGGTGGTATATAATATATACCAGTGCCCCTCAAGGGGTTAATTATCCTTAATTCTACCGCTATGTTTTTATGATATAGATTTAGATTATTGATAGAGGAAAATAACTATTATTATTAAAATGATTTCATATTATGCAAGAAGGGACCTTATATTAACACTTTCGGGCCCGATTTTATTTTTCAATTTTGAGAACAAAATTACTTTTACTTTAACTCCTTGAGGGGCAAGCAATTACGTTTCTGAAATGCTGAATTCCGACCGGAATCTTTGAAAAATTCTATTTCAAAATAAGTAAAACCAATTTTACAGCTTTTTTCCACCAAAGTTAGAAAAGTAAAATTTAATAAAATTTTTCGGGTGTAAAACTTCATTAATCGCAGGTGGTATATAACATATACCGTGCCCCTCAAGGGGTTAATAATGTAAACCGTAGGTATCCAAATAGATTCAATGAAGTTTAAAGATTCATTGTCTGAAATCTAACGAATGTACTTATTTTGTGTACCATTCAATTCATATTTATATGAAAATAGGTTAAGAAAGAGATTTTGGAGACGTTTGAAAAACATCGTATTATAACAAGGTTTCACAGATACCGTATATACTCGCGTATAAGTCGACCCCAAATTCAGGAGAAATAACAGACTGAATACCAGTATTAAAAAAAATATCTTCTAATTTTCTAAATGCTCAATTCGCTGATATTAAATAAGCTGAAGATGGCTACAAGGAAATACTGGTATCCAACATATTTTTTTTCATGAATTTTGGGGTCGCCTTATACGCGAGTATATACGGCATAGTTGTCATCCTCCCGATTTTTCCCATACCAAAATTTTTATTCTAAAATACTTGCTTTATACAATCTTACAATTTATGCAATTAAATAAAGCGAACATTTTTGTAAGATTTTACTGGTATCCAAAAAATCGGGAGGTTGGCAACTATGATACGGTATTTACAACTTTCTTATGTTTTTTTTTTTTTTTTTTTTTTTTTTTCGTTTTATCACACATGATTCGTTCACAAAACTCAGGGCCATCGCTAAGATATTTTCTTCGGGGGGGGGGGAAGAGGACCTTAAATTGCCAAGTCAAATTTCAATATTTGCCAACTAGTTTTATAATTTTGCCAACTTACCACAATTAAAAAATGTAATATACTTCGTATTGGTAAAAAGTTTAATAATATTCCCAATTAAATTTGAAACTTTTGCCAAGTCAATTAGAAATAGAAAATGTATTATAGTTTTCATTAAAGTCTTAAACAAAATTTCCAACTAAGATTGTAAATTTGCCATGTGTAACAGCATTCGCAAACGGTTAGGGGGGAGGCTTCCCCCTCCCTCCCCCCTTAGAGAGGCCTCTGACAAAACTAACCTATAAATATACCCTAAAACCCTGTAAATATAAAGAGTGAAATATATGTATAAAATGAAGGAATCGCCAACGGTGCAAATATATTTAAGCAAACGTTTATTATTATTGTTATTACTAATTGTCAAAACATAAATGAAATCATCATAAGAAAAGCATATGCACATACTATCATTACTATATGTAGATAGAAACAAAAGTAATTAAGACAAAACAATATTCGATGAAAACCCATGTACCATTAATAGTACACCAGACACGAAAGGGTTAATAATATAAAGATTTTAAAAGCATAATTTTAAAATACGGTGTGTAAAAATATCTTTGGGCGATAAATATAAATCACAGAGAAAAGAAAAAAAAAATATTTGAGACAGAGTATGTGAAACTAAATAAAGTATTTGCAGCTAGACGCGAATGCATTTTTAACCCCTTTAGGGGCACCGGTATATATTATATACCACCTACGATTAATGAAGTTTTACACCAGAAAAAATTTATGAAAATTTACTTTTCTAACTTTAGTGGAAAAAAAGTCGTAAAATAGCTTTTACATATTTTAAAATAGAATTTTTCAAAGATTCCGGTGGGAATTCAGCATTTCACAGACGTAATTGCTTGCCCCTTAAGGGCATAGCTGCCAACATCTTATGCTTTTTCAGACCACAAAAATTTTATAGTAAATTTTACCTTTTTAAATCGCCGTAATCGGCCGATTAAAAAAGGCAAAAATTTCTATTAAATTTTTGTGGTCTGAAAAAGCGGAAGAGTTGGCAGCTATGCTCAAGGGGTTAAAAATAATATTTAACTCCATAATTCTCGCTCCCGTGATATTCACGGGCTGTGTCTTTTATTCAGATTGTCTAATTACCACCAGTTTTATAAAACAGTGTAATTGGCTTTATTGTGGTATCACTTTACCTTTCGTTAAATAAGGTGAATATTTCTTTTTCAAAAAAGTGGTGCTGATAAGCAATTTGAATTTTTAAACCGTTATTTAATGCGACCGTTAACCCTCTCGCTGCGTAATTGTTTTATCAAAATAGCTTCATAATTACATACTTAATTCCTTCGCGACGGTCGTCTTTTAAGAAGTTTTATTCTTTTACCACTGGCTTTTCAAAACAAAATTTTTCGTCTAATTTAATCGGGAAAATGCTCCGATTAGATAAAGCAAAATTTACAATAAAAAGTAACTGGTGGGTATGATCAAGGCGGGTTAATTAGACGGAGAAAATGCATCCCCTATGAAATCTCGGGTTGCGCAAATTTTGTTACTTTTACGTTGCCCGAGAAACTCTCGGTTTGCTCAGCGACAGGGGTAAGAGGGTAAAATAAATATGGAACAATAAAATGCCAATGAACGTTATCAATACCGTATAGAAATTTTTTCCCGGTCATTTAGCAACTATGTGTGCCAAGAAATAAGCTAACGATTTTCGAAAAGATTCAAAACACGGAACATTGTTTCTAACAATATGCTCGAAATTTATGAAATTCCCTGCCTGCATTGCAAATACTTGTTTTTATGATATAAATTTAGATTACAGATAGAGGGAAATTAATAACTATTATTATAAAAACGAGCTCATATTACGCAGAATATGACCTTATATTAATAACATAAAAATTTAAAAAAATAGTATCTGAATTAAAAACTACGGTGTTTAAAAATATATTTGGACGATAAATCAGGGTTGCCACGCTTCAGGGAATTTCCAGACCACTAAATACTACGTCACCAGTACTTTCTTACAGAGAATCTTTCTTTAAATAAGGCGAAATTTCGTGCGTTTAATCTAGATATATTTTTTCTATTAAAAAATACTGATAGCCGACCTGGAAAATTCCCTGAAGGGTGGCAACCCTGTAAATATCATTCACAGTTTTCTTTTTTGTTTTTAACCCGAGATTGCTCGCGCAGGGTATGTCATACCCAGGCTGGGCACAGTTATTACATTTCTCACCACTAATTTTCGAAAAGTAATCGTCAAATTATTTTTGTGAACAATGTCAACGATTAAATAAAATGACGATTTTTGTTTGAATTTATTGGTGGCAAAGTGTTAATCGTTCATATCCTGGATATACGCGAGCATTCCCGGGTTAAGCAAGAGAATGTAAAATTATTAGAGTAATTCCAACATAGCCTTGTAAACCTGTTGTAGGCCCTTGTTTCTCCAGCTTGAAAACTCATGTCAATGAATGGCAAAAAAATGTCAATGAATGTTATCAATATTGTGTAGAAAAAAGTATTTTCCGGTCATTTAGTACACATCAGTAGCAAAATATTAGCTGGCGAATTTCGTAAAGATCCAAATCATGGGATAATTATAACATTATTTATAATGAGTTGTTCGGAATTTATGAAATTCACTGCATACATTGCAAATACATTTTAAATAAGAATCATTTTAAATAAGAATAATAAATCTTTCCTTAAGAATTAAATCTATTAAAAAATCTCCAGTGTACTTCGGTATAAGCAAACATGATCTTTTTATATCTTTTATTCAACCGCAATGTTTTTATGATACAGATTTAGACTATAGATAGAGGAAAAATAATAAATATTATTATTAAAACCATTTCACATTACGCAAAATGTGACTTTATATTTACTAGCAAAAGCCATGCTTTGTTTGAATTCGCGAAGCATTATTTAATAAGATAAATATTTGAAAGTAACAATATTTTCATATAATTTTTGAATCTTTATTAAGCAAAAATTTTATGTTTTGGCGCATTTAAATTTTTGAATGTAAATTCAGACAAATAACTAAGAATTTCCTCGGAATTTTTTATTTATGATATATAGAATTTAGCAATTAATTTTATTTGTTTATAATTCTTTTGTTGCCACTTTACAAAAAAAAAAAAATCATAATATAATTTAAGACTCCCTTATCATATATCGGACTTGACAATCCGGAGAAAGTCTATGGGTGAAAATGTCCCCGATAATTGCCAACTTATTAACTGACTTTGTCCCGAAAGTTACGCCACCCGGCGCATACTACTGATAATACTCCGCAAACAAATGTATAGTGAAAAATGAAAAATATTGTGTTATTGACATTAATTGTAAATAAAATATTTTTTCGAATCCCACTAAAATAAATACAAAAAAAAAATAAATAAAATAAAATCGCACAGTTATTTTCTGGCATTTAAAAATGGGAAAACTTTTGAAAATGAAGATTTAAATGTAAGAATTATTGGTACGTTTTCAGTAAAAAGACCTTTGCGTTTTTTTTTTTTTTAATTATTATTTAACTAGCAAACCCCGCGGCTTTACTCGCGTAATATTTGAAATATGCCAAGTGATATTTATATGTCTAATTTTTATCAAAAGATACTAACTAAATTTTTATTTTATTAAAAGGTAATATTTTATTTTATTAAAAGGTACTTATTACTTTTAGGAATAATTCAAAAATTACTATTTAAAACACAGTTTGACTAAACATCATTATTACACTGTATTAGGCAGAAATGAGACTTAAATTAATAAAATAAAATAAAACTAAATAAATGATAATTTAAAAAATATTTTGAAACTTTTATGCTCAATTAATACGCTCATTTCAGTATTCATTTGAAGTTTTGAATTTTTTAGAAACCATCTTCTTACATCTTAAAATTAACCATCATGTCCAATTCCAAGTCCTACCACCTCTCTCAACATAAAGGGCTATGTTGAAACAGGAACTGTCACCATTAATTTGCCAACATTAATTTTGAAATCGGTTTGTTATTTCCTAATATTCCACGGAAATGTAATTTAAAAAGCTTTTAAAGCCCTTTTTTAGAACGTTTGTTGTTCCTGTGAACCCCAGGTGGTAGAATCACCGGCATAAAATATAGCCTGTGTAGGATCAGAGACTGTTACCACTGATTCGCAACTATTACTTTTATAATCGGTTTATATTCCCTGAAATTGCATAGATTCGTAATTTAGAACTTTTTTAGAATGCTTTTCGCACCTCCCCTTCGCTTCACCCCTTTTTAATTCGAATTTATTTTCGACGTTCCTTCGAGGGCATTAATATTTTATAAGTAACTACCATGTCATATTTAATGTTTCTAGCCTTTTCACTATCATAGAAATCACAATTTAGAAAGTTTTTAGGCCCTACAACCCACTGGTGGTAGTGGAACAGACATAAAATATAGCTTATGTTTGAGCAGGTTCTATCACCAAAATTTGTCATCATTATTTTTTTTAATCGGTTTGGTAATTTATAAGTTTGCTTAAAAATTGTAATTTATAACGCTTTTCACTCACTTCATTTTTTTTTAATTTGGAATTTTCTTTCGACTGTTCTTAGAAAGCAGTTGCATCTTGTAAATAAATACCATGCCATACTTCAAAGTCTTAGACCCCTCAGTTGTGCAAAAAATGCAAATTAGAACATGTTTTGCTTTTGCAACCCTCAGATGGTAGTGACAGCAACATAAAATATAACCTATGTTATAGCAGGGACTGTCACCATTGATTTGCAACCATTACTTTTGAAATAGCTTTGGTATTTCCTTATATTGAGTAGAAATCGCAATTTAGAACGTTTTTAGGACGCTTTTCACGCATTTTCACCCCTTTTTAAATTTCCAATTTTTTCGAAACTGTTCTTAAAGATCATTTATAGCTAATAAATATGTACCTTGCCTAATTTTAGGTTGCTAGCCCCTACCGATCACAAAAATCGAAATTTAGAACGCTTTTTTGCTCCTGCAACGTCTTGGTGATAGTGATACCGACATAAAATAGCGTCTATGTTAGAGCAGGGGCTATCAGCATCAATTTCCTACCATTACGTTTGAAATCAGATTCATTCTTCTTGAGATATTGCCGACAAATCGGCATCTAGAACGTTTTTAGAACGCTTTTCGCGCATTTTGCTCCTGCATCTCCTCTGGGGTAGGGGAAACGGATATAAAATATAGCCTATCTTGGAGCAAGATCTGTCACCATCATTTTTACACCATTATATTTGAAATCAGTTCAGTACTTCCTGAGATTGCATAGAAATCGCAATTTAGAAAGTTTTTTTATAACGCTTTTTGCGCATTTTGACGCCCTTTTAAATTTCGATTTTTTTAGGAAATGTCCTTAGAGATCATTGATATCTTATAACTAACTACCATTCCAAATTTGACGATTCTAGGCCCTTCCGTAACGCAAAAGCCGCAATTTAAGAACGTCTTTTGCTCCTGCACACCCTTCGGGGTAGTGGCACCAACATAAAACATTGCCTATGTCGGAGCAAGGGTTTTCACCATCATTTTGACGCCGTTATTTTTTAGATCGGTTTGGTATTTCCTGAGATTGTGTAGAAACCACCATTAGAACATTTTTTAGAATGCTTTTCGCGCATTTTCACTCCTTTTAAATTTCGAATTGTTTTAGAACTGTTCTTAGAAATCCTTTATATCTAATAAGTAGCTAATATTTCAAATTCATATTTCTAGGCCCTTCGGTAACGCAAAAATTGGATTTTTATAACGTTTTTTGCTCCTGCACCCCCTTTGGTGTAGTGGCACCAACATAAAACATAGCCTATGTTGGAGCAAGGGTTGTCACCGTCATTTTGACACCCTTATTTTGACACCATTATTTTTTAAATCGGTTTGGTATTTCCTGAGATTGTGTAGAAACTACCATTTAGAACGTTTTTTAGACCGCTTATTGTGCATTTTCACCCTTTTTAAATT
This sequence comes from Maratus speciosus, assembly GCA_963932465.1. Lineage (NCBI taxonomy): Eukaryota > Metazoa > Arthropoda > Arachnida > Araneae > Salticidae > Maratus > Maratus speciosus. The sequence goes on from OZ010794.1 coordinate 217,445,784, forward strand.
TCGAATTGTTTAAGAACTGTTCTTAGATATCATTTATATCTTATAAGTAACTAATATTCAAAATTTCATATTTCTAGACCCTTCAGTAACGCTAAAATTGCATTTTTAGAACGTTTTTTGCTCCTACACCCCCTTTGGGGTAGTGGCACCGACATAAAACATAGCCTATCTTGGAGCAAGCGTTGTCACCATCATTTTGACATCAATATTTTTTAAATCGGTTTGGTATTTCCTGAGATTGTGTAGAAACTACCATTTAGAACGTTTTTTAGACCGCTTATTGTGCATTTTCACCCTTTTTAAATTTCGAATTGTTTAAGAACTGTTCTTAGATATCATTTATATCTTATAAGTAACTAATATTCAAAATTTCATATTTCTAGGCCCTTCAGTAACGCTAAAATTGCATTTTTAGAACGTTTTTTGCTCCTACACCCCCTTTGGGGTAGTGGCACCGACATAAAACATAGCCCATCTTGGAGCAAGCGTTGTCACCATCATTTTGACACCAATACTTTTTAAATCGGTTTGGTATTTCCTGAGATTGTGTAGAAACTACCATTTAGAACGTTTTTTAGAACACGTTTTGTGCATTTTCAACACTTTTAAATTTCGAATTGCTTAAGAACTGTTCTTAGACATCATTTATATCTTATAAGTAACTAATATTCAAAATTTCATATTTCTAAGCCCTTCAGTAACGCTAAAATCGCATTTTTAGAACGTTTTTTGCTCTTACAACTCCTTTGGGGTAGTGGCACCGACATAAGATATAGCCTATGTTCTAAGTTGGACTAACACCATCATTTTGATACCATTACTTTTGGAATAGGTTCGGTAGTTCCAGAGCTTATCTCCGACAAATAAACAATTTTTTCCTCTTTATAATAGGAGTATAGATTAACCATTTGGGAAAATGGTTATTGTCCTCTATCAGGGTTGGAAATCAAAAACATATCTGAAGCGTTTTATTGGTTGAATCCGCCTTTTATTCGTTTTCTGATTGGTCTATACAGTAATCTGTATTTTTCCTTTACTTTCAATAGAGATGGATACTTCTGTTGCCACTATGGCAAAAAAGTAATAAAAACTACAAAAAAAATTAATAACTCAGAAACAAATTGAGATACAGCTTTCAAACAAATGGCATTTAAAAGTACATTTTTTTCTCTATACGACGGTGTAAAAAGTAATATTGTGGGATGTTTAGAAGTTTAAGAATGAAATTTCATTTAAAATTGGTCATCAGATTTCTTGGAAATCTGACAATGGAAAAGACTTTTCCCGAACAGTCAATGAAATGCTTGGATAATACGTAAGTTTCAGGAAATCTGACGAGTCGCAGACGATTTTTGTCGCTTGCAATTTTTACGTGTAATAACACTATTAATGTTTAATTCATGGCGTACCTAATGTATGATCAACTTCGTGCGATTTTTTATGTCTTAAATTTTAGTCTTTGAAAAAATCCTTTTCCAAATGGTCGTTGTAATGTGTTAAATTGCTCTTTTTTTTTAACCATTTGGAAAAATGGTTATTGTCCTAGGTCATGGTAGGAAATCAAAAACATCCCGCAAATATCAGTTGAATCCCGCATTTTATTCGTTTTCTGATTGGTCTATACAGTAATCTATATTTTCCCTTTACTTTCAACAGAGATGGATACTTCTGTTGCCACTATGAAAAAAGTAATAAAAACTACAAAAAAAATTAATAACTCAGAAACAAATTGAGATACAGCTTTCAAACAAATTGCAATTAAAAATGCATTTTTCTCTATACGACAATATAAAAAGTAATATTGTGGGATGTTTAGAAGTTTAGAAATGAAATTTAATTTAAAATTGGTCCAGGAATATTAATGTTTAATCCATGGCGTACGTAATGTATGACCAGCTCCGTAGAAGTTTAAAAATTTACAGTACCGAAAATTGTAAAACTGAAATTTCTTTTAAAATTTGTTCATGATGGGTCCAGGAATGTTAATGTTTAATCGATGGCGTACGTAATGTATGATCAATTCCGTGCGATTTTTTGTCTTAAATTGTAGTCTTTGAAAAAATCATTTTCCAAATGGTCGTTGTAATTTTTTTTTTTTTTTTAGCCTCCGATACGGTGTGCTATTTCTTTCTCCCAGCTTATTTTAGTCGTCTTCAAAAAATAACGTTACCTTACAGAAGCCAGCCGTAAAACAAAGCAGTACGATTGAATACTCTATAGCATTTGTAAAAATTTCTAAGCATCGCACATTTTCAATTTTTATACCGTCGTATTGAAAAAAAAAAGTACTTTTAAATGCAATTTGTTTGAAAAACTGTATCTCCATTTATTTTTCAAATATTAATTTTTTTTGTAGTTTTCAGCACCATTTGTCTAATTTTGGCAACTCAAGTACTCCATTCATGTAGAAAGTAAAGGGAAAATAGTTGAAAAAATAGCAATTATATCTTTTTGTTGCCATTTTCTCATTACAACCGAAAGAAAATGTAATTAAAATACGTGCTATTTTGAAAAAATATAAATGAAAAATTTCTGTTAAAACATGGAGCTATTATAACTATATTTAATTTTAAGTATCTATAGACGCTTTCAGTGTGACGTCAGTCATGACGTTTTGGTTGGAAACTGACTCCAAACAAACGGTAGCTATGCGTCATTTCTTTTTAAATATAAATCGTGGAAAATGTTACCAGTACATATCAAGTATTAAAACACTTAGATATGAGATAGAGATATAATATATAGCTGCAACACAGAAACAAAATAGAAAATACAACATAGTAACCGTTTGTTTGGTGTCAGTTTCCAACCTAAACGTTATTACTGACGTCACGACTGAAATCGTCTATATTAATGTTACAAACAAATGAATGCCTATGAATCATTAGATAGACCTTTTTTTGTCGAGTTTCTTCAAGGACGGCATGTTTTTGCTGCATTTGTGTATTATTTTGCGATAGTGACATCCTATGCATGCTTTACTGTAGATGTTTAAGAGTGGATAGTAAATGTGGAATTCTTAAGCGGATGTGAATGACGTCATTTTACATAATATAAAAGTGTGTGCTTTAAGTCTTAAAATTGAAATATGTTTTGTACTATTTATATATACACATATTTTTTTTTCATCGGGGGCAACACTAAATTCTGATAAAGCAAACTTCATGTTTTCTAGTTTTTTTTTTTTTTTTTGTTGTTGTTGTTGTTGTTTTTTAAGCCTCCGGAACGCTATTTCTTTCTCCCAGCATATTTTGTCTCCAATAAATAACGTTACCTTTTATACGCTAGCCGTAAAACAAAATCCTATGTTTCATTGTGCGATTAAATACTCTACACCATTTTTTTTAAACTTCTAAGCATCGCACATTTTCAATGTTTATACCGTCGAAATGGGAAAAAATGTACTTTTTAATGCAATTTGTTTGAAAACTGCATCTCTATTTGTTTTTGAAATATTAATTTTTTTGTAGTTTTTAGCGATATTTATTTCATTTTGGCAACTCAAGTACTCCATTTCTGTAGAAAGTAAAGAAAAAATTATTGAAAAATAGCAATCATATCTTTTTGTTGCCATTTTCTCATAAAAATTGAAAAAAAATAATTAAAATATGTGCTATTTTGAGAAAAATATAAATGAATGGTTTATGATAAAACATGGAGCTATTATAAACTATATTTAATTTTAAGAATCTATATTAATGCAAATGACGTCATTTTACATAAAATAAACGCGTGTTCTTTAAGTCTTAAAATTGAAATATGTTTTGCAGTAGAGTCCCGATTATCCGAGTCCCGCTTAATCGAATTATTTTCTTCTGTGGACTGGTGGCTTCTATTATTATGAAACAGCCATTATAAATGAAGCGTTAAGTGAAAATGAAAGAGCAGCCGTAAAAAGTTAGAACTCTGATTTTCTGGTCAGAATGGGATAAGAATGGCCTTTTTTTTTCTTTTTTTTTTAAATTATGGCTATTTTTTTTTCCATTCTGACCAGAAAATCAGAGTTCTAACTTTTTACGACTGCTCTTTCATCTTCACCTAACGCTTCATTTATAATGGCTGTTTCATAATAATAGAAGCTACCAGTCCACCAGAAGAAAATGAAGAAATGGAAATGCCGGGGGGGGGGGGGGGCACTAAATTCTGAAAAAGCAGAATTTCCGTTCTCTAATCTTATTTTTCTTTGGACAAAAAATAAAAAGTATGTAATTTCATAATTCCCATATTAAATTTACCTTTATTTTTTTTTTAATCTTGGCACAATTCAGAAAGTGAGATTTGTTGCCAAATGATACAAACAGTTATGAAAACAAACATTTATGAACTGTTAGCTTGTTTTATAAGAATTTATATGTATCAATTTAATTTGTAGATATTATTAATTTTTTATGTACAATTTACTTATGTTTGTATATAAAAATAGATAAATTGCTCTTTTATATAAAGCAAATTGGATAAATATAGAAAAATTTTGCTTCTTTATATGAAACAGTGAATAGGTTTCCATAAATTACATTGCCAAATTTCCTTCTCTCGCCATGGATTGCAAAGTACCGATTTTTTATTATATAATGTAGTATCAGCAAATTTTATGTAATCTGTTCTACAGCCAAAGTTATCTGCAAAAAGCGCTGAATTTGTGGAAAAATATTTTTCTTTCCTGATTATTGTTATTTACATAATGGAATTCTGCAATAAACTTTTTTTGTTTAACAGTAAAATAAGTCCACGTTATTAAAAAAAAATGTACAAAACCTATGAAAATTTTTAAATTAACAACTATCATTTGTAAACTACAAATATTCAGCATATCGTGAAGAAAATGGGAAAACAGATATGAAAAACAAATTTAATTTTTTTTCTATTTCTCATGTTAGATGGTGTTAGTAATAGAACAACCATTTGTTTTCTGACCACGTGTACAGCGGACAAAAGAAACTTAACGATTGTCAAGTCTGATATATGATAAGGGATTCTTGATATAATTCTTTTAAAATGCCTAAGTACCGTCTGCGTAAATGATTTCAAATAATAAAGAATAAATTTGTATTGGAATTCCTAACACTGAAAAATACTTTTACAATTTAATGTAAATGATTGAATTTTCACAAATTTTAATTCATTAAAAATATGCTATAATTTCCATAAAAAAGTATTTTAAAAATTTCATAAATGAAATCGTGAAACTATTTAATTAATCATGTGTCTATCTATGACTAACTCCAAGATTTATTTTTTCTTCTGAAAATAAATTTGTTTCATTTTTTATTTGTAAAAAAGCGTCCGTAATGGAAAACATGCAAAATAAATTTAATAAAATAATAAATTTTTGAATGTTATTCTGAAAAAAAAATATTATTGTGCAAATCTACAGGTGATAATTTATTTTTATGTTTAATTTCAAGTCAAAATACTGAATAGATTTTTTGTAAAGTGTACGACAAAATGTAATTTGAGTAGACTTGTAGACGATTCGCTTCGCTCATCCTAATAACATAATGATTTTTAAATGAGTATTTGAATTTTAAAATACGGTGTTTAAAAATATATTTTAACGATAAATATAATTCACTTTTTTTTTTTTTTGAGCAGGGTAATGTAAAATTATTAGATTAATTGCAGATTGCAGTGAATGCATATTTTAAAACGAAACTTTAAAAAATTATTAAGCAGTAAAATGCCAATGAATATAATTAATATTGTGCAGAAATAGATATTTTACAGGTCACTTAGTATACATCAGTGGCAATAAATTAGCTAACGAATTTCGGAAAGGTTCAAAGCAGGGAATAATTATAGCATCATTTCTAAAAATAAGCTCGGAATTTTTGAAATTTCCCGTTTACATCGCGCATACATTTTAAATAAACTTTCTTTTACTAAGAAATAAATCTATTTAAAAAATCTCCAGTGTACTTTTGTATAATTAAACATGATCTTTAAATATCCTTTATTCAACCACGATTTTAGATACATAGATTTAGATTATAAATATAAGAAAATTAAATCTATTATTAAAAAGATTTCATAATTTGCAGGATGAGATATTATATTAACTCTTAACGGATCAACGCACCATATAAGTAGCATTTGCACCTTTAACCAAATATATTCATTTGACACAGCTTTTTTTTTTAAGAAACATTTTTACTTCTACTACAAAATTTGCGGGAGAGAAATGTACTAAATACTTTACTTTTAAAATATAATTGTGCGAAAGTGAATATTAAAATAGAATCACGTATTTAAAGCAATTGTCCGTCGAGGGGTAATAACTGAAAGATTTTAAGATGTGAAAGTTGAAATACTATGTTTAAAAATATCTTTGGACGATAAATATAATTAACTAATTTTTCTCGCTGTGTTTTTTTTTTAAATTATGTTTGAGGCGGAGAATTTAAAACTAAATGGCGTAACTGGAGCTTGTAGCGAACATTATTTTAAAAATAAATTTTATAAATATATTATGCATAAAAATGACAATGAATGTTATCAATATTGTATATAAAACATACTTTTCGCGATCACTTAGTACACCACAGTGGCAAGAAATTAACAATTTTCAAAAAGATTGAAAGCATGGGATTATTATGACGTTGTTTCTAATAATGTTCTCGGAATTTGTGAAATTTCCTGCCTACGCTGTATATACATTTTAAATAAATATTCTTTCATTAAGAAATTAATCTATTAAAAAATCTCCAGCGTACTTCAGTATAAGTAAACATGATCTTCAATTATCCTGAATTCAATCGCCATGTTTTTATCAAAGGCATCTTCTTTAATATTTAATCTCACTTTATATCATGGATTAGAGTCACGATATTGGATATTTTTCTTGGCTCTTAACAAGATAAATATTTAATACACGTGTGTATCAAATTGATTAGATTAGACGCATTCGATTCATTTACACAAAAAAATATTTGGTTAATTTTTAATCGTCTCAAAATATCTCTAGTGATAAAAATTAAAGATACTTTAAATTAATTTGCTGCGATTGATTTGATAAAGCTTAAAAAAGATTATTTTATTATTTAGGTTTTACAGATGGAAATTTCATTAACAAATAAAATTAAGATGTTAAATAAAATATATTTAATATACAAGTGTCTTAATTTGTTTAGTTTAGGGAATTTGATTTACCTATTTTGTTTAATAGATGTAGATCCTGTTTGATAAACTATTGAACAACAAGTTATCTATAAGAAAAAAAGATAACTACAATTTGCAATGTTTTTCTATGAAGGAATGTGCTTGAACTTAGAAAAATGTACATAATTGATAACATTTTTTTTTTTTTTTTTTTTTTTTTTTTTTTATAAATGAATCTATTATTAATGATGAAACATACATTTAATATAACAAGCTAAATATAAATAATATTGTGTAATACTGTCATTAAATTAAATGTATCCGATTACACATTTTCTTTTCATTTACGCAAAACCCCTTTGATAAATATTGGTTTGAGGCAAGTTATTTTAACCCTTTAGTGGGCAGCTTTGTATATATGCAAACAAGAGTGTTTTGAATTCAATACATTATTTTTAATTCGTATATACCTAAATCACACCAGAAAATTAATATATCAATATGGGATTTATTTAATAACATACATTCTGTTTTTAAATAAAGTGAAATTAATCATTCAAACTTTCTGGTGTCAAATCTAATTATCTGGACTGCGTAACTTCCAGAACGTATTCTATCACGGGAATTAAAGGGTTAAAGGTTAAGTGTTGTAAAATAAATAATAATATAAAATAAAGTACTTGGAGACATACTTATTAAAACATTTACTAATTTTCATTATTTTAGCGTAAAACAGACACGGCAGTAGTTTTTACCTGTATTGCAGATGTGCAACAGAAGACAAGATTGACGTATATGAAAAATATATTTCTGATTTTTTTCATTATTCTTCCTGTGTAATATACCTTTCAGAGAATCATATATATTTTTTCGAAACAAAATAAAAAATCGCGCATTTAAAGGTTAACAGGGTTCGCACGCTATTAAGCCACGACTAATTTTTTAAGGACTCTACCACCAGTATCATTATAAAGATAATTTTTTTCTCGATTCATTAGCTACACGATCCTTTTATGCGATTATTGGTGGTAGAGTCCTCATAAAATGGGGCGTGGCTTAATAGCGTACGAACACTGTTTAACCCTCTCGCTGCGTAATTGTTTTATCAAAATAGCTTGAAAAATTGCGTAATTAACCCCTTCGCGACGAGCGTCTTTTAAGAATTTATATTCTCTTGTCGCCGGTTTTTCAGAACAAAATTTTTTCTTCTAATTTAATCGGGCAAATGCTCCGATTAGATAAGGGGAATTTACAATACAAAAATAACTGGTGGGAATAATCATGGACGGTTAAATAGACGGAAAAAAATGCATCCCCGAGGAAATCTCCGGTTGCGCAAATTTTGCTACTTTTACGTTGCCTGAGGAAATAAATCTCCGGTTGCGCAGCGAGACGGTTTACTGATGAAATATAGATACAATTAAAATAATTTTCTATAAATCATTTTGCTTCAAAGTAAAAGAAAAGTTATCTAAAATGTGACTTTATGTAGAAGGAAATTTGTGTAATGACGTTTAGTATAAAGATTTTATTACAGAGAAGTTACTATTATTTTCTTTCCTACTTTCATAGATTACAGATAGAGGAAATAATTAATAATAATTATTACTAAAATGATTTCATATTATGCAGGAAGTAACCTTATATTAATAACATAAAGATTTTAAAAACAGAATTCGAATTTTAAAATACGATTTTTGGACAATATTTTTGGACAATAAATATAATTAACATATATATATATATATATTAAATATACATTTGAGTCAGAGAATGTAAAACTATATAGAGAAATCGCAGCTTGTAGCGAATGCCTTTTTTAACCCCTTCAGGGGCAAGCAATTACGTTTGTGAAATGCTGAATTCCCACCAGAATCTTTGAAAAATTCTATTTCAAAGTAAGTAAAAGCAATTTTACAGCTTTTTCCACCAAAGTTAGAAAAGTAAAATTTAATAAATTTTTTCTTGTGTAAAACTTCATTAATCGTAGGTGGTATATAATATATACCGGTGCCCCTCAAGGGGTTAAAATAATTTTTTTTAAATATATTAAAATCAAGCCAACCCTAGTTTCTTTAATTGTAGTATTAGCAAGGATGCCGTAGCTGACGAGGTACATTTCTATTAAAAAATCTTCCAAAATATAAATTTAATCAAAATATAAAAAAATTCATTTAAACTGAAGAAAATCCCATTGCTGAAGTTCCTTAATTCATTTCATATTAAATCTTCTAAAACAAAAGAAAATAATAGTAACCTTTTCTGTAATAACCAGTCACTTACAAGGAAGGTCTCCATACGAGCATATTCAGAAAAATCTGAAAAACTTGCAGAGTGGATATGTGGATATGTATGTTTATAAAAAAAATTTTTGGCGGAACCTCGATAGAACTTTCGTAAAAAAATAATGAAAATTTCGTTTATTAGGCGATTTATCATTGGTTGGCGATGAATTTTATTGCGAATACTCTTTAAGATAAAAATATTTCATATTGAACTTGTTTAAATAAATTTAATGCAAATAACTTTAGTTTTGTCAGTTTTAGTTTGATTTAACTATATGTATTAATATATATATATGTTTATAATAAAAGTTAAATATCAAGTTTTATGAATTAAAACAAAATTAAAATAAATTAAATTTGTTTCAATATCTCAAAATTAAGTACAATTGAGCAATGTCTATTCAATTTTGTTGCTATGGAAACGACGAATTCTTTGATATTAAAATGAATAACTGTTAAATGAATCTTGCTTTTATTTTGGAATATGCTTAAATATATGAAAATATGTTTTATATATAAGATTGTTTTTAAAGTAATAAAATTAAATAACAAGCAACATAAATATGTAATACGAAAAAATGTATTTATTAAACTCTCTCATTGTTTATGTTTAAATTCAATAAATACTTTTTACACGCATCCTAAAAATCACTTAAGAAGCAATTTTCAGGTGCATTAAAATCGTTTGCTTTTGGCGAGGAAAAGTGCTGATCGCCAAATCGCGTGACGCTTTCATCTTTTTGCGCCAAATACTCTAATGTATTTTATTTTTTTACAGACTTCCTACTGTAATTCGGCCGCTAAATTTACAGATCCTTTATTACATACATAAGTAGTTTAATTGGTATTTTTTTAAAAGTATTCTGAGTATGTCCAGTAAGGAGCCCTTCCTTATTAGTACCACCCATCAGTGGAAAGAAATTATCTAACGATTTTCGAAAAGATGCAAAGCACGGAATAATTATAACATTGTTTCTAATAATAAGTTCGGAATTTATGAAATTTCCCGCCTACATTCCACATACCTTCTAAATAAATATTCTTTTACTAAGAAATAAATCAATTAAAAAATCTGCAGTGTACTTCAGTGTAAGTAAACATGTTTTTTAATTATCCATGTAGATTAGATTATAGATAGAGGGAAATTAATAACTTTCACTGTTAAAATGATTTCATATTATCAGGGTTCGCAGCGTTCCTAAAATTTTCGCACTTTTCTACCACTAAATTAAAACGATTATCTTTGTTGTATAATTCTATTACAGATGTTAAAGGAATCTAACACGAAGAATTCTTATTTAAAATACTGGTAGAAAAGTGCGAAAATTTTAGGAACGGTGCGAGCCCTGTATTATGCAGTAAGTGAACTTATACAATTAACTTAAAGATTTAAAAAATAGTATTTGAATTTTAAAATACCGTGTTTAAAAAATTCTTTGGACGATAAATATAATTCAGATTATTATTATTATTATTATTATTGGAGCAGGAGAATGTAGAATTATACTTGTCAACAAATTTAAACTTTTGATCTATCCTAAAACAGAAATTAGTTTTTTTATGGGGTTTTTTTTTGTGCTGATACCGAATCTACTTTTAGATTTACTCCAGCACGTCAAGTTTGAGAGATATTTGCATATTTAACCCCTTAATTCTCGCTCCCGTCAATACCACGGGCTGAGGTATAGTTCTTTATTTCTCGCTCCCGTCATATTCTCGGGCTGGAGATTTATTGCTGGAAAAAACTTCTGAAACCAGAAAAATTTAACTGGCATTTCGGTGTGAAGTCTTTGAATATAACCGTGGGGGTTCGGCTTATGCGCTGACTGTTATGTTGAGCATTGCATTGCATGTTCCGAAATATGTAACACAAAAAAATATTAATAATCAAAATTTAAAGTATATATATTCTTTCAAATCTTATTTGTAAAAATATGTGTGATCATGATAAATAAGGATCTAAGATGCGAAAAATAGAGGATTTTATTCGCATTAATTTGTACGGTGTAAAAAGACACAGAATTCTCGCATGATGGCTTTTCTACAAATGTGAATTTGTTCCACAACATCTTTTTTTTTTCGCCTTAAAAAAAAAAAAAAAAAAAAAAAAAAAAAAAAACTAATTGCATATTTTATTTAGAAACCTTATAATTATTCAATTTCTGTAATAAAATAAATAGGTACTTTTTTGATGATTTTTCCAAATGTTAAGGGACCGTGAAGGGGTTAATTACGATGTGAAATCATAGCTACCAACATCTTCCGCTTTTTCAGACCACAAAAATTTTATCGTAAATTTTACCATTTTAAATCGCTAGAGTCTGCCTATTAAATAACACAGAGTTTTTTATTAAATTTTTCCGGGCAACGAAATCGGAAAATTTGGCAGGTATGAAAGGTATCTTTGAACGATAAACATAATTTATATATTTTATATATTTTATTATTATTATTATTTTAAATTTGAGTCAGATAATGTAAAATTATTAGAGACTTCAGATTTTAATGGATGCATTTAAAAAATAAAAATAAAAAATTACTGAGCAATAAAATGTGAATAAATCCAATAAACAAGTGAGAAACTGATCTCATATTCATAACATAAAGATTTTAAAAACAGTATTCCAATTTTAAATTACGGTGTATAAGTATCTTTTGACGATAAACATAATTTATATTTATTTATTTTTTATTTTTAAATTTGAGTCTGAGAATGTAAAATTATTAGAGATTGCAGCTTGTAATGGATACATTAAAAAATAATAATAAATTACTGAGCAATAAAATTTCAGTAAATCTTATCAATATTGTGCAAGAACAATATGTCCCTGTCACTTAGTATTCATCAGTAGCAAGAAATTAGAATAATTATAACATTGTTTCTAATAATATGCTCGGAATTTATGATATTTCGTGCCTACATTGCACGTACCTTATTAAATAAATATTCTTTGCTGAGAAATTAATCTATTAAAAAATCTCCACCGTATAAGTAAACATGATCTTCAATTATCCTGAATTCAATCGCCATGTTTTCATGATAGGAATCTTCTTTAATATTTAATCTCACTTCAGATCATGTATTACAGTCACGATATTGAGTGTTTTTCTTGGCTACTAACAAGATAAATATTTAATACACGGGTGTATTAAATTGATTAGATTAGATGTATTCGATTCATTTACGGAAAAATGTATTTGGTTTTTTTTGAATAGTCTGAAAATATCTCTAGTGATAAAAATTAAACATAGCTTAAAGTAACTGACGACGATTGATTGTACAAAACTTTAAAAAAAATGTTTGAATAAGTAAACTTTACAGATTGAAATTTTATTAAAAAATGAAGTTAAGATGATAAAAGGATATATTTTTAATATGTATGTGTCTTAGTTTGTTTAGTTTAGATAATTTGATTTATGTGTTTTGTTTAACTTATTCAGAACATCTTTGATAAATTATAGTGTTAACAGCAATTTTTATCTATTATGATAAAAAAAATAACTACAATTTTAAATTATTTCTGTAAATGAATGTGCTTCAACGTAAACAAGGGTACCTAATCGATTACTTTCTTTTATAGATGGATCTGCCATTGATAATGAAACATATACTTAGTATAACAAGGTAAATATTAAATACTCTTGTGTATTACATTCATTAAATTAGATATATCAGATTACCTGATTTCTTTTTATTTAAGCAAAACTACTTTGATAAATATCGGTTTGAGGAAAGTTATTTAAACCTTTAGTGCGCAGCTTTGTATAAATGCAAAGAACAGTGTTTTGAATTTAATAGATTTTTTTTATTCGTTTATACCTAATTGACACCAGAAAATTAAAATAGCAACATTCGCTTTAAATAATAACAGACATTCCGTATTTAAATAAAGCGAAATTAACCATTAAAACTTGCTGGTGCAAAGTCAGATTCTCTCAACTACATAATTTCTAGAACATATTCTATCATGGTAATTAAAGAGTTAAAGGTTGAGTTTTATAAAATAAATAATTATATAAAATATGATATTTGGAGACATACTTATTAAATTATTTACTAATTTGCAATATTTTAGCGTAAAACAGCCACACAGCAGTAGTTTTTACTTGTATTGCAGATGTGCAACAGAAGAAAAGATTGGCGTATTATATGAAAATGAATCTCTGATTTTTTTCGTTTTTTTTCCTGTGTAATAAACCTTTCAGAGAATCATATCTAATTTTTTCGAAACAAAATAAAAAATTGCGCTTTATGGTTTAACAGATGAAAAATAGATACAATTAAAGTAATTTTCTATAAATCATTTTGCCTTAACCCCTTAACGCTCGAATTAAATTACGGTTGAAAAATTCAAATTGCTTATTTGCACCACTTTTATGAAAAAAAGAAATATTCACCTTATTTAATGGCAGGAAAAACAACACCAAAATATAGCCAGTTTCACTATTTTATAAAACTGGTGGGAATCAAACGATTTCAGTAAAAGACACAGCCCGAGAATATGACGGGAGCGAGAATTAAGGGGTTAATGCAAATCAAAAAATATTAAAATGTAATTTTGCACAGAGATCAATTTCCCTAATGATATTTAGTATACAGATTTTATTAAAGAGAATGTTACTATTATTTTTTTTCGTTATAAATGTCTTACTATTAAATTAATTTAGGAACGTCGGAAATGAGATTTTCTTCAATTTAAATGTATAATTTTGGAACTTTGTTTCAATTTAGATTATGGAATATTCTTCAATTGAAATTTACCTCGTAAGTAGCGGTATTCTTGCTAATTACTACAAAAACGAAACCAGGTTTGGTTTGATTTTGCCTAGCCCGAAAAACCCGCGCGAGTTTTTTCAAAGAAACCTGCTTGAAAAAAACCCAAGCTTTTTTTTTTTTTTTTTTTTTTTTTTTTTATCCTTAACCTCTTCAGGGGCGAATTTTTGTGGTGAAAGAAAAATAACTTTTTTTATGACTTATTCATTTTATATAAGTAGGAATTCAAAAAGAAAAGGCTGGGGGAACAATAAAAATTCACAAAAAATAACGTCCACATTTGTGGCTGCTGAGTGTTAATGGTAATAAAAAAAAGAAAAAAAAACTAATAGTAAATTTCTTTCTTACAGCTCTACAAATTCTTAAAACTTAATATATTTAATATATCTGGTATTATTTTTATCAAATATTAACGATTTTTGCAAGTAATCCAGCAACAGTGACTGCCGTAAAATTACTTCACCTTATATGCCAACTTTTACACTTTTTTAGTACCACTAAAATTTTACAGAGATTTTCGTATTCTTTAATCATGAGATTTCGATTATTAACCCCATAACACCCACTTCCCACAATATCACGGGTTGAGGTGTCGTTCGTTACTTCTCGTGCCCGTCATATTTCCGGGCTGCGGATTTACGCTGTTAAAACTTCTGAAACCAGAAAAATTTAACTGGCATTTCCGTGTGAAGTCTTTGAATATACCCCTTAGAGTTTGTCTTTCGGCGCTTATTGTAATGCTGGGATTTGTATTGCATGTTTCGGAATATATAACACTCAAAAAATTATTAATAATCAAAATTTAATGTATATTATACTATTTCAAATAGTATTTGTGAAAATTTCTTTGATGATGAAAAATATGGATCTAAGATGTGAAAAATAAAGGTCTTATTCGCATTAATTTGTATTGTGTAAAACAAAGATTAAAAAACAGAATTCTCGCATGATGGCTTTTCTACAAATGTGAATTTGTCCTATAACATTTTTATTTTTCGCCTAAAAAAAAAAAAAAAAAAAAAATTCATAATTTCAATTCTAATTTCATATTTTATTTAGAAACCTTCTAAACCTTCTAATTATTCAATTTCTGTAATAAAAGAAATAGGTACTCTTTTGATGGTTTTTCCAAATATTAAGCGACCGTGAAGGGGTTAAATAAGACAATATTTACCATAACATTTTAGTGGTAGGAAGAAACCATTAAAGGTGGCAGCTATGCATCAAGTTTATATATATATATATATATATATATCTAACTGTACATCGGAAATGACATTATCAGTGCAATCAAATTGTGCATGACATTATCAGTCAAATTTTGCTATTTTTATTATTGACAGCAATTATAATTATAAAAAATTAAGCGTCCACATGTATTGCCAAGTGCGTGAAGAGATTGAAAATGCATTTATCTAACTAATAATAAACACATTTATTTATATCAAACGTAATATATGAAATTTTTTTACAAATCAAAATCTTAAAAAAATATTACGAAAAAAATGATTATCTTATTCAGGGTTCGCACAGTTTTGCCACTAAATTTTAACAGTATTTTGAAAGTATTTTACTGCAGGAAAATATTGCAAAATCTGTGAATAAAAGCGGGGATTGCGACTTCTGTGTTTTAAAATTTAAATGTAAATTTTCTTATCATTAATAGTGGTGTCAGAGTCCTTGGAAATTTCAAGGAGTGTGTGAACCTTGCTTATTGCAAACACTCTTAAAACAATTATGTAAAATGTCTCAATATCAGGAAACAAATTGAGTGAATGTTCTTTTTTTGGTAACTTTTCAAGTTAGAAGTGATAAGGAAAGCAGGACAATGAACATACATGTTTAGGAAAGTATAAATTTGTGTATGTTTGTAAAAATAAAATCAAATAAACAAGAAATGCTTCATTTTTGGTGGAAGTCGTCTCATCACTGTCAACACTCATTTTTTATTTAACACTAGGAACACCGTTAGGGGTCATTTTGACCCCTGCCAAATTGATAATATTTGATACAAACCAGAATTTATTTCATAAGATATGTTAAATGTTTGAAGCACAACGATGGTGCGAAGAATTTTTACCGAGGACCCCAGGACCTATGCCCCACATCACCGGATACTGAACAGATTGGTCGGATGACAAGGTGCGATTCCTTGGGCAGTAGGGTGGGTCGAAAAAAAGAAATTTTTCATTTTAGGAACGCTTTAGTGCGAAAAAGTTGACAATCGTAATAAGAAGAAAAACGGCATAAAATTTTTTTAAATCGGTTAACATCTTCCATTCGCGCATCGTACATAAAGTTGGTGAAAAATTGAAAAAATCGCGCCTTTTTTCTATTTTTTTTAAGTTAATTAAAACTTTTAAAATAAACAAAATTTAGCTTTTTATGCTTGTTTCATGGTTTACATAACCTAAATAAATTAAATTCCGATGAATAATCCAATTTTTTTTGTTCGCGCCAGAGCTTAGAAAAAACATAAACTTAGAAATTTGGTGAAAAATTGCAAAAATCGCGCCTTTTTTTAAATATTTTTAAGTTAATTAAAACTTTTAAAATAAACACAATTTAGCTTTTTAAGCTTGTTTCATGGTTTACATAACATAAATAAATTAAATTCCGATGAATAATCAAATTTTTTTTGTTCGCGCAAGAGCTTAGAAAAAACATACAATTAGAAATTTTTCGCAATTTTCACCGTGCAATTCTTAGTTCGTTTTGCTAAATCAAAACGACACAGAACTCACCACGTGATGTGGTTGCACGTTGAGTTCTACCCACATCCCACCTAACCAACTGTCCAATTTTCCCACGTGATGTGGTTGCACGTTGAGTTCTACCCACATCCCACCTAACCAACTGTCCAATTTTCGGGTGTGGTATTTATTTTATATTAACCCTCCGTCTACCAGACGGGTCCATTGGACCCGACAGGTACATACAAAATATTCATTCAAACCAGAAATTTCTTTAAAATAAACTAAGTATATAAACCAGACAAAAATAAGGTAAAAAAATAAGTTAAATAGTTTTAAATAAAAATTCTGGTGTAGAACGTTTTATTAAAACTTGAATAAAATTCCCGGTAGATCTAGGGTTAAAAAGACCACATGCATGTCAATGTATAATTCTAATTAAATTCTTATGTAAAAAAAGAAGAAAATTCGTGTCTTTGAGTTGAGGTTCATGATTCTTCAAAGGAATTATAATTTGGGGAGAAAATCGGATGTATTTACAAAACCGTTACAAAAAAAGTTAAATGTGAAGGCCGAGCGGAAAGTTCATGATCTTCAGCGAGCACTGGGTGGTTCCTTAAATAGTTTTAATGTTTCTAAAGTGGCAGTGTACTATGAAATTGATGAACTCAAACACACTTCTGTTGAAGACTCGGAGTATTAGGAAGTTAGATACAAACCGAGTACATCGACTAAAAGCGCAAATGGCAGGTAAGAATGAAAAGTAACGCAACAGCGCTAAACGGCAATCGTTTCGGAGTTTCTGATCGGTTAATTGCTGACATAGCGTCAGGTATTCTGGATAACCGACACACATTCTTCTGATGTGGTTGATAAGTGTAAAATAAAAAGAGACAAGAGTCGTTTTAAAACGGTTTTGAAAAGCCGATTCACATCCCCTGAGGAAACTTCGGATCTTTTTTTTTTTTTTTTTTTTTTTTTTTTTTTTGACGGACAAAAATGAGACACTTTGTGCGTCGAAAAATTTAATGCCAAGCAATTTCACAGGAATGTGAAATAAAAACACTATCCTCTTATCCAGGAATATAGATCAACTTATACTGGACATGCATCCCCTTCCTCGAATTCACCAAATGATATAAGTTAAAGCATTATTTTTTGTTTGTCTGAAATATCAATATCACCAAAAAAACTAGAAGTAGTAGGGTGTGATGGTACTGTAACAAACATTGGATGGAATAACGGTGCTTTCCACAGACTAGAAAATCATAAAATGTGGAGCATATGAATCCAGCATTTTAATGAGCTTTCTTATCGCCAAATTTTTCAACATATTCATGGTCAAACTGAAGGGCCTATATCTTTTAGTGCGCCAATCGGGTAGCAGCTCACTTGCTGTGAAAAAGCTCCAGTGATCGATTGTGAACCCGCAGATTGTTCGATTCCTGATAAAAACAGGACATTTTGAGCGAAGAACAACAGTATTTTTGGTACAGTTTGAATGCAATCACTTTGGAACATTGTCCAGAAGATTTGGCGAATTGAAACCCCGATACTTTGTCCGATTCCAAATGACTAACTGCGGCCAGCCGAGTCCTTAGATTGTATCAGATTCATCCGAAAACTTAAAAGAAATAGTTGGCTTCATCATAAAATCATACATGTCTGTGTAATCTGCCATAAAATAAGGAAATATTTTACTGACGGACGAAGACATGTATTTCAAGCAATCCAAACATCACGCTATTTATTCGGCGAATTACTACAAGTTGTCGATCTAGTAATAGAACGAAATGCTTTTTTTGCGCACCCAGAGCATGTCCTGTTAGCAATGATTGTCGATTAAAGAAAATATATTAGGGATATTGGTTGCAGAAGGATCGTAAAAGCAAGACAAACCGCCCCAAAGAAGAAGACTGTTAGAAATGTAATGCCACAGAATGGAAAGTTTCAAGCTTCCGAATACACAGAAATTAATTGGAATTCTTGTGCGGTGTAAGCCCCAATGCCGCGGGACCTAAGTGAAGAGGATGTAAAATCGTTCATCACTTCTGACCTTACTCTCATCAGAGAAATACAAATGTTTCCCTGTCATACCGAGATAGTTAAGATGTGCGTCAAACTTGTGACAGAGACCTCGAATAAAGTGTATGGACATAAAGCTAGAGATGGCTATATCCGAAAAACACTAAAGTCTAAATCGGTTATGCCTCATTTCTCCAAAAAATCAGACTTTAAATGTGCAGTAGATATAAAAAAAGAAAATGTAAAAAAACACAGTAAGCGAAAGAATGCTACTCTATGGAAAACCTTTGCAAATAGTTGCAAATATAATGTAAATGCCACAGCCAACAATTGGATGGTTGGCTGGGTAGTGTGGAGGTGGAAGTTTATGTGAAACCACCTCCATGTTGTGAGTTCTGGATCGTTTTGTTCTAGCAAAACGAGCGAAGAGTTGCACGGTGAAAATTGCGAAAAATTGCTAAATTTATGTTTTTTTCTAAGATGTTGCGTGAACGGAAAAATTATATTATTGATTGGAATTTAATTTATTTAGGTTATGTAAACCACGAAACAAGCATGAAAAGCTAAAGCGTGTTTATTTTTAAAGTTTTAATTTACATAAAAAAATAGAGAAAAGGCGCGATTTCTGCAATTTTTCATCAACTTGAACTATGATGCGCGAATGGAAGATGTTAACCGATTTTAAAAATTTTTATGCTGTTTTTCTTCTTATTACAATAGGCAACTTTTCCGCACTAAAGCGTTTCGAAGATAAAAAAAATTCTTTTTTTCGACCCACCCTTTTTTGAAACAGTGAAATATAAAGGAGTTAAATTGTTTTAAATCAAAATTCTGAACCGTGTGAAGTTGTCACTTCTCATTATGAATTTAAATATGAAAACTACACAGAAGTTTTACGCAAGTTTTGCACAGTTTTGCCCACCCATTAATTAATTTTGCCCACCCTCCATAATGCTGAAAATCAAATTTTATTTTTTGAGCCACTTTTTAAAAGCTGTCACCCCTCAATTTGAAATTAGGAAAAACAATTGTACAGTTATTTTGCCCAGTTTTGCCCACCCATTTATTAATTTTGCTCACCTTTTATAACGCCTTAAATAAAATAAAAAATATCTTCGTCGACCACGTGTTAAGCTGGCACCCGCCCATTAAAAATTAAATTAAATTCTGGTGTGAAATATTTTAACCCCTTGAGGGGCACCGGTATATATTACGTACCACCTACAATTAATGAAGTTTTACACCAGAAACATTTTATTAAATTTTACTTTTGTAACTTTGGTGGAAAAAAAAAACCCCGTAAAATTGCTTTTACTTATTTTGAAATAGAATGTTTCAATGATTCCGGTGCGAGTTCAACATTACAGGAACACAATCACTTGCCCCTGAAAGGGTTAACTTGACACAAATTTTCAGTAGTTTTAGTGTTAATGAAAGAAAAATTCGCTTTTCAGGAAAAAAGTGACATTCTTGAAATCATCTGATCGTAACTTGCTTTGTTTGTGAAAAATGTGCTATTTCAACAATTTGCGAATGTCAGTAACAAAGTATTGTAAGAATCGTAGTTAAAAACGCATATACAGTGCATGATTATTCATGACTATGTTATGCACGATAAAAGCTCCTAGTTATTCTCTATTTCAAACAAAAAGTTTCTTTTCGTGCCTCCGCAAAATAATGATAATAATAATAATAATATGTATATTACATTATTTCTAACAGAATTATTCAATTGGTACATAAATCATAACACTTGCAAAATTTCTAAGTGTGTGTGAAAATTTTGTGCCATAATTCGAACCAGGGATGTGTTGGCTGAATCGGCGAATGCTCTACTGGCAGAGCCATGAAGGACGAATCTGGAGTACTAATTTATACGACTATCCTTTAACCCTTTCGGGGGTAATGTGCTTTATTCGTAAAATATAGAAATTATTTACTGACACCAGTATTTACAAGAGAATTTATTTGTAAACAAGTGAAAGTGTATTTTTGCGTATTTAATAAAGGTGAAATTTTCATAATAAAATTCCGGTGCGAATGTGGCAATTTGGGATTAAAATTATGTTATGCCGTCGACGGCATCACCGCTCTTCAAGCGGTTAACAATCACAGTATCTAGTCCTATATCTAAAGCAGCTCAACATAATAAATCGAAGGCTATTTTTGGAACTGCAGTAACAGCATGCAGCATTTACCGGATTCTTCCGGGATGGCTGGGTAGAGCATTGGCAGTTTCAGCTAAGATATCCCTGGTTTGTATCCTGTCCCGGACTTTTTATCGTACACTTGTAGTTTTCCAACTGTAATAATATGTATAGTTTAACTGCATTTATGTGTAACTATGTATAAATGTTTTTGGTATTACATACCTCTCTTAATTTCTCTAAGAAAATTTTAGTAAGTTTATAAACTAACATTTTGGAGAGCAACGCCAAACAGTTTTTTGCATGTTATTATTTTTTTTTTTTAATTTTCTCGGTCATGTTGTTTTTAGCACCGCATATGCTGTTTCTTTCTCCCAGCAAATAAAGTGCTGTCTCCAAAAAATAAAGTTTCGTTGTATAAGCCAGCCGTAAAACAAAGTAGATGTATCATTCTACTGTTAAATACTCTATTGCAATATTTTAAACTTCTAAGCGTCGCACATTTTCGACTTTTATACCGTCGTATTGCGGAAAAAAGTAGATTTAAATGCAATTTGTTTGATAACTGCATCTATTTATTTTTGAGATATATATATATTTTTTTTAGTTTTTAGCTCTATTTGTTTAATTTTAGCTACTCAAGTACTGCGTTTCTGCAGAAACTAAAGAAAAAATAGCTGGAAAATGGTAAATTATATATTTTTGTTGCCATTTTACGATAGCTTCTAAAAAAAAAAAAAGTAATTAATATTCGTGCTATTTTGAAAACATATAAATGAATTATTTCTGATAAAACATGGAGCTATTATAAACTTTTTTTAATATAATTATCTATATTACAAACAAATGAAGGCATATTAATCATTAGATAGCCGATTTTTTTTTTTTTTTTTTGTCGGGTTTCTTGATTGACGACATCTGCTTTTTTGGATTTGTGTATTATTCAGCGATAGTGACGTCATATGAATACTTTACTGTAGATGTTGTTTAAGACTGGATCGTAAATCAGTAATTCTTCAGATGATGCGAATGGCATCATTTTATATAAAATAAAAGTATGTGTTATAAGTCTTAAAACTGAAATATATTTTGTATAATCTATATTTCAGGGATGAGATTTCCGACTTTTTGCATACCAGTATCATCTCAGAAAAAAATGTTATTTTATTTAATTGGAACATTTTTGCAATTGAACAGAACAACATTTTCTCTAAAATATTCAAAAAGACGGAAATCTCATCCCTCAAAAAATATTGATGTACATATATATTTTTTTTTTCATCAGGGGTGACACTAAATTCTGAAAAGACAGAATTCCTGTTTTCTACTTATATAATTGTAATCGACATGACAGACCCACTATAACGTATGGTTTCTGTATTAATTAATCTTTATTCTCAGTTTCAAGAGTACATTGAATTCTTTGACAATATCTAAAACTAGCGAAGCAGTAACTACTTTTGAAAAAAAAAAAAACAACGTTGTAATTTGTAGACGCTACTTTAGAAAACAATACACAAAATACATTTTCGATAAAGTTGTTCCAGTTGTAGTTCGCTACAAAATATAAATAAATTTTCCATCACTGATCAAGGTTCTAAAAAAGAATATTGAGTTTTTAAATTAAATTATAAAAAAAACTCTTTTTCCATTTTAGACACTAGGATTTATACACGATAAAGGCTAATTAAATTAATTTTAAAATTACTTCCTAAATTTAGTAATTTTTATATCCCAGCTTAAGTTTACATACTTAATACATTACCTCTATAACTATTCACGTGCTTTTTAACATTCTTTCATGTATATTTTTTACATATTCACATATATATTGTAAGTTTATTACCATATAGTTAGAGCAAATATTAATGCATACCTTGTATTGTTTAGTAATAGTGATAAATCAGTATTAAAATAGTTAATAAATTAAATATAGTTGAATATTTATCAACGTGAAAATTTATTCCCTGGAAAGATTTCCTTCACTTATTTGAATTATTTTAAAGATTTATGTATATATATATATATATATATATATATATATATACACTTTGGCTTTAGATATGCAAATATTTTTAAAACCCATTATATACACAAATTCAGAGAAAACGTATTTATTCAATGCATTTCCGAGAAAAATATATAAAAATTAAATCCAAGAAGATGATTAAATATTTAATAGTTCCTTACTGCACTTTTAATTTATAATGCAGATATTTTTTTTTCTCGTCTCTTTTGAAACTGAAGTAATTTATTCATTAAGGTGTGTATTTTTATAATTTTTCAGAAGAATTATATCGAAGCAAATATATCGTTTTCAGTATTTTCGTAAGAACAATTAAACAAGTATAAAAAATATATTTAAAAAATAATTAAATTAACGATGCAATTTCTGTTGGTAAAATAAAATACTGCTATTGTTAAAAATTCTCTTTTTTCATTTTGTTTTAAAATAATTTTGAGAAATCCATAACAGTGAAAAAAAAAAGAATTTTTTTATTTAAAAATTGCAATGAATTTTAATTTTTTCCTTCTTCACGTGTTTGCATTTTTACAGAATTTAGATTAATCTAAAAACAGAAGGAATGGGAATTTTAATTGGTATATCTAAATGATAATTCTGTTAACTGATCATAGCAGAACTGCGACGTCTCCGGCTTTTTAAATAACGGTATTTTAATATAGTAATTGTTCTTTTATTTAATTGGCACATTTGGGAGATTTAAAAGAACAACAATTTCTCTAAGATAATAGTGGTGTGCAAAAAGCCAAAGAATTGACAACTTTGTCATAGTAATTTTTTTTTTCAGCAACCGAAAGCAAAATTATTTCTTTGTCGTAAAAAACATTTCTTATGTTACCAACATAACGAAAATATGATGAGGTAACTTATGTTTTTCAAGATGGCGTGCTTCCATGAACATACATAAATGTATCCTATATACCATATAATATCATTTAAAAATTTAATATAAAATTGTCAATAATTCGGAATTTATAAAGATTGTTTTATCCCGCTTGACACGATTATTTTATTTTAGTTTATATACAAATATGGAACCATGGTTTAGATACACATTTCTAATACTGAAGAAGAGTACCAAACAGGGCCTGATTACCGACGTGGCACATTCTTACCAGTAAAAAGAAACAGGAAATTTTGCCTCATGCATGGCATAAATTTTACATGAATACGACGTTTAGAAAAGGAGAACATTTCTTTTAATATTTATTGGTGTAATTGTGCCTTGTTGGTAATCAGGCTTTGGTACCAAATGCCTTTATAATCAAAGCGCCAAATATAATTTTAATTACTATATAACAATGTAAACTTAACCCTTTATCTACTGGCGGTACTTATATATACCATTAAAATAACTTGTTATAAAATTCATTTAATACATCGATTAATTGTAATACAGTTTTGAATGAGTTATATGTACATTATTTTATCTTTTTCCAAAAGCATTATTGGTTACAAACGCACACACAAAAAAAATATATATTTTTTAAATGATAATTTATTTTGATTTTGCATCTTTTCAACATTCTTTTGCATTGAGGAGGGGAATATTGCAATTCGGAAATATTTCTATATTTCTCTTGTAAGAACATTATATTTGTACATTTCGTAATTTTATAAAATATTAAGAAAAATATTTAAAGAAGAAGATTTGAGTGGGGTTATAAATATCGCGCAAAATACCTATAAAATTAAATTTATTTAATCCTTTTAAATCCTTCAATCCTTCTAAAATCCTTCTAAAATTTATTAAATGATTATGTAAACTTTCTAGGGTAGTTTAAACAATTTACGAAAAGTGCTTTAGAACAGTTGTTCCCAGCTTTTTATTGCCCACACCCCACCAAATGATCTTTAAAATCACAATGCCACCCCTTCCCATCTCACTCTTTAACCCTTAAATGCCGGGTGTTGCTTTTCGGCAACATACCCAATTTAGGCTCTAAAATACTATTAGAATAATATTGAAGCTATAATGCCTAATGTTACCAATAAAATACATTCTGAAAATATTATTAAACCGATTTTCAACATGTAGATGGCAACACGTGTGCTGTTTAAGAATAAGGGTAGATTTATTTTTTCAATTGTTGCTACTTGTTCTTTTTGTTTTGTTTGGAAGCTTGCGAAATACCCTATTTTGTTCTGCAGTGAGCAAGTAAAATTTATTTCTTATTATAGTTCCTAAAATTCTTGTGTGTTTAATGTTATAGAACTTTATCAAGGAAAATTCTTTTTTTCAATTAAAGACCAATATTGCCGATTAGTAACAAACTGTTTTTTAGCCGTAAACCATACTTAAAACAAAATACGATTTTTTAAAGTATTTTTCCCATGATTTATTTAAAAAATGAAAGCCGAAAAACATTATTACAGTGATTTTTGAAAAATCAGGCATTTAAGGGTTAAATTATGTCTCTTATTATTTAAAAATAACTTGGAGTAACTTATTTATAATAGGACATTCTATTCACACAGTGGAAGTGTAATAGACACTTAACAATAACTATTCATTTCACATTTTTTAAATTTATCAAAGAAGTGAAAACTCCGTCACAAATGTGTTTTTAACATAATGGACGACAAGCATTTCTGACGTCATGCAACGTCACGGTGGATTATACCTAATCAGCTTCTCTATTTTTCCCACAAGTATTCAGCAAAAGCCAATTAAATACTGCAATGCTTGTAGGAATCATAGCGAGCTGCGCCCAGTGCGTGTGGTCAATTCTATAAATGCAGCTTCGTCTTTGTGCCAAAAGGAGTTTACTTTTCCAACTTCCCTCAATGTTAACCCCTTGGGGACGAGCGGCACGTATACGTGCCGCATGAAGCGTTCAAAATCCTTGTTTTTCCTCACCAGTAAAATTTTACTGTAAAATTTGCCTTATTTAATCAGCGCATTTTCTCGATTCAAGAAGACACAAATTTATGTTTTTAAAAAACGGTGACAAAAGATTAAAAATTTCGTAAAAGGCTCCCGTCCCGAAGGGGTTAAAGAAAAATACTATACGGTCCGCATTTTTGTCTTCTTTATACCGTAATTTCCCGCGTATCCGCAGCGGCTTAGTTAAGTCTTTTTCAGACCGAAAATTTTATTGAAAATATTATGTCAAATAAGTGCTAAGCATAAGAAAGTCCCATTTTATGTAAAATAAATTCTGGTAGGAAATCGAGTAATCTGAGGTGCGGCGGAAATGTCGGCGCGTGAAATTACGGTAATTCATTTTTTAAAACCTATTATGAGCAGAGGTACCAAGTCTCTGGCTCTTTGCTTACCAGTATTTTAATACAGAAAATATTCTTTTATTTAATAGGAACATTTAGACGATTTAAAATAACAACATTTCGTCTCAGATAATAGAGATGTGCAAAAAGCCAAAGACTTGGCAACTCTGATTATGAGTTGGGAGAAAAGCTTTTGACATATGAATAACACAAGACGCAAGGAGCATTTCAGTATTGTTATCTTTATCAATCTTAAGACATTGTATGCGGAACACGTAAAAATAAGTTTTTGTGGATTGGGGACAGAAATTATTACTGGTACCGGAAATATTATACGGACGAAAAAAGAATCTGTAATCCAAGCACGCTTGCTTTCTGTTGGTTGTGAACAAGCTAAAATTTACCGTGGCATTTGTGAACGTAAATTTAGTGCTCATTTTCTAAAAATTGCCCGCGTACGATGTCTTAACCCGGGAGAACTCGCTGCATGAGATTTTCTCTCGCAGTCGTACTTTTTAAGACTCTTATTTAAATCATTTTCCATTTTAATTAAAATTTCAAAATGTTTTTCAATTATTTTACCTATTTTGTGAATAAAAGTACTAGGCCAACCAAAAAAAGTTGATATTATATGAATGTAAAGTAAAAGAAAAGCAATTGGGCGTTCTCACTAGCGAGTTCTCCCAGGTTAAGTAGTAATTATTCACCATCAGAATACATTTCGCTTTTAACCCTAGATCTACCGGGAATTTTATTCAAGTTTTAATAAAACGTTCTACACCAGAATTTTTATTTAAAACTATTTAACTTATTTATTTACCTTATTTTTGTCTGGTTTATATACTTAGTTTATTTTAAAGAAATTTCTGGTTTGAATGAATATTTTGTATGTACCTGTCGGGTCCAATGGACCCGTCTGGTAGACGGAGGGTTAACTGTTTCAATATCGTTAACTGGGGCGCATTGAGAACCAAAGCGAACTATCCCATAATTTTGTGTAAAATAATTTTGAAGTGTCAAAGCATTGTTTGCCATATCATCATTTCGCTACATAACGAATTTTTATAATTTCGAAACTATTCAACTGATTTAGCCAGTTTAAAAAAATGTCCCATTTATCTTGTATATCAAACAGCCAGTGAAAAAGTGATTCAAGTGACTTGGTCACTCTGGCACTTCCAACTTATAATCACCATAAGCTGCCCAAAGAACTTTTGTCTCTTCTGGCCACTTTAAAACTGGCTCAAAAGAGTTTGACAAATATTTGTTCCAAGTTTACAAAGTCATTTTTCTCGAATTCACAGCTGGCAATTTTGGCCCATACTAGTTCTCAACGTCTCAATTGTCTTCCATGTATATTTTAAAATATATATGCGGCCATGTAAATTTATTTATTGTGTAGGATGCCTGCACCTGCTATAGAGCCATGGATATTTACCCATTCCCTTTCTAATGCTATTTAAGATTTATAAATTTTATACCGTTACTAATACCTTCTTTTGATATTTTATATATTTTTAGGTAAAATATGTTCAAAGCAGTTAGATTTATATATATTTTTTGTAGTTTTACATGTAAAAGATTCTTCATGTGACATATAACAAAGCGAACAGAAGTAGAATGCTTATTAACCCTTTCGAGGGCGGTGTCCTTAAAAAGGGACACCTAATTGTAATTCCAAAACTGACAAACGACACCAAGAATATTTAATTAGAATTTTCCTTTTATAATGTACGTGGAAATAAGCAATTTCATATTGTCTAATAACTTCGTTTATAAATTCTGGTGTCAGTCCATTATTTTATCAGTTTATAAGCAGAATTACTCCACGCCGGAAAGGGTTAACACTAGAAGGGCGGGGAGGGGTCATTTTGACCCTTGCCAAATGAATACATGTCGATTCGAACCAGAAAACTTTTTATAATATAAGATTAATATATGCTGCACAAAAATAACGTGAATAAATAAGTTAAATGTTTTTTTGAAAAAATTCTGATGTGAAGTATTTTCATAAAACTTGAGTAAAATTTCGTTCTAGTGTTAATAAATAATCGAAAGCGCTACGGAAAAAATGTAAAATATACCATAACCAGTAAAGTTATCCAAACTTTAGTATTTCAACAAATATGACAAAATATTTTAAAACATTACTCGTATAATTATTCTAGCATGGATTATATTTTGATTGGGAAAATTTTTAAAATTCAATTAAAAAAATATATTTTTTACTTTCTTCTATCTTCAATAGAAGAAAGTTTATAATCGAAATTTTTTTCG
The DNA here is from genome assembly GCA_963932465.1 of Maratus speciosus. NCBI lineage: Eukaryota > Metazoa > Arthropoda > Arachnida > Araneae > Salticidae > Maratus > Maratus speciosus. The sequence goes on from OZ010794.1 coordinate 217,474,331, forward strand.
ACTTCCGGTTTCCGACGGATTTACACGTTTTAGGGGTCAGAAATCGCAAAAACATGTTTATAGAAAATGTCTGTCTGTCCGTCTGTCCGTGTGTATGCCCCCATTGTAACATCCAAAAGTGTATGAAGTTATGCATAGAATTGAACCAAATTTTTATTTTAAGTTTTTGGCTATGGCAAGCAGATCCTCCCTGAATTTGGAAAAATTTCGCCCGTAGGGGGCGCTGTAATAGCGATTTTTCTGCGATTTTGAATATTGCACCATCCAAAAGTGTATGAAGTTATGCATAGAATTGAACCAAATTTTTATTTTAAGTTTTTGGCTATGGCAAGCAGATCCTACCTGAATTTGGAAAACATTCGCCAGTAGGGGTCGCTGTAATAGCGAATTTTTTGTGCGATTTTGAATATTGCACCATTCAAAAGTGTATTAAGTTATGCATAGAATTGAACCAAATTTTTATTTTAAGTTCTTGGCTATGGCAAGCAGGTATTTCTTTAATTTGGAAAACATTCGCCGGTAGGGGGCGCTATAATAGCGATTATTGCACCATTTTGAATACTGTACCATCGAAAAGTGTATGAAGTTATGTATATAATTGATCCAAATTTTTTGTGTATGTTTCTGGCTATGGCAAGCAAGTCTTCCCTGAACTTGAAAAAATTCCGCCAGAAGGGGGCACTATAATTGGATCTCTGTGCCATTTTCATTATTGTACCATCGGAAAGTGTATAAATTTATGCATAGAATTGAACCAAATTTTTTGTGTATGTTTCTGCTTATGGCAAACAAGTCTTCCCTGAATTTGAAAGATAAATATACCAGAAGACGGCGCTGTAATAACGATGCTTGTACCATTTTCTTTATTATACAATCGAAAAGTGTATAAATTATGCATACAATTGGACCAAATTTTTTGTGCATGTTTTTGACTTTCGCCAACAGGTCCTCTTGAATTTGGAAATATTGCACGGTAAAGGGCTCTGTGATAGCGATTTTTGTATACTTTTCTTGATTTTTCGTAGTTCTATTGTCCATTGGCGGCTGGTGCAAAGGCGGGAACTCGTTTCCAGCTAAGCCGGCTATTCGCAAACATCTGATAAAAACAGAATGAGGAAAATCTATTAATTTTAACAAATATCAGAATATAGATTAACTCGTTTTTAGTTCGTTTAATTGACTGAAGCAGAAATTTAAGATGAAAATCAAAGTTGGTATAGCATTGAACTAATAACATTGAAGTATTAACATATGTAACTTGTTTTTGAAATATTAAGATGTATAAGATAGAAGAAAGTTTTGGGATTGGCACATCCAACTAGTTAATTGTAAATTTAGCCCTCTTTAATGAAGAAAACATAAATAAAGAGAAATTCATATATCCTCAAAATGGTGAAGCGTTGATTGTAAAGGATTCCGCAGAGGCTGATTACCGCAGGATCATACTTGCACCAATACATTCGAATACATATTTTGTAATTTCTAAATGCCTTATTCATGTAGAATTTCTTTCTTAATTAAGACAACAATATATATTCTTTTTCACTAGTGGATGTTTTATCTGGCGTTCAGGAGACCCAGCCGTTTCGCAATAAAATAAGAAGTAAAAGATTCTAGTGTCAATGTCTGTTGTTTTAACCCTTTCCGGCGCGGAGTAATTCTGTTTATAAACAGACGAAATAACGCACTTACACCAGAATTTATAAAAGTAGTTATCAGAAAACATGAAATTTCTTATTTTCACGTATATTAAAAAAGAAAAAATTTAATTAAATATTATTGGTGCCATTTGTTGGTTTTGGAATTAAAATTAGGTGTCTTTTCTTATTTAAGGAAACCACCGTCGAAAAAGGTAATGAATGAAACTTCTACTAGTAAATTTGGGTAGAAAATTTTGCCTTATTTAAACTGCTTATTCATGCAGAAATTCTGTGATAAATAAGGCAGAAATAAAAATAGGCTTTTACTTGTGAAAATTTGCCACGACTTTAACCGCTATCATCAAAATACTCAAGACCAAAGGACACGAGTTGTGACGCAGTCACTAATCGACCGACTTCTCACTAGTGTTGGAATTAACACCGGGAAATTTTGTATGGCAATTTTCTTTTACTTTATTGTGGAATGTCTATAATCTTATAAAAAAATAATAACTATATAAACATACTGGTGACAATTTGGAATACCCCACTAAAAAATCAGCCAGATGCGGCAGCACTGTGGCATTCCACATCTGGCTGATTTTTTATTTGGGATAACTCTGAATTCACACCAATAAGTTTAAATAATTATTATTGTTTTATAATATGATAGATATTCCACAAACACAATAAAAGAAAATTGGATTTCAAAATTACCGGTGTGAATTCCAAGACTAGTGAGAAGTCGGTCGATTAGTGATGACGTCACAACTCGTGTCCTCTGGGATATAGTATTTCGATGGCAAGGCTTTAACCCTTTCCAGCGTGGAATAGTTTGTAAAATGGTGAAATCATCGACTGATACCAGAATTTACAAACGAATTTATTAGAAAATAAAACTTGCTTAGTTTCCCGTACTTTATAAAACGAAAATTTAAATTAAAGATTCTTGATGCCGTTTGTCAGTTTTGCAATTAAAATTAGTCCAATTTTGCATTTTTTTTTTTTTTTTGTTGTTTGTTTTTCATATGGTATTTGAGTCTATATATTATTACGTGTATAGTTTTACTTTCTTCTATCTTCAATAGAAGAAAGTATTGTAATCGAATTTTTTTCGACTTCAGGTTTTCGACGGATTTACCCGTTTTGGGGTCAGAGATCAGAAAAAACATGTTTATACAAAATGTACGTGTGTCCGTATGTCCGTGTGTCGCCATTGTACCATCAAAAATTGTATGAAGTTATGCATAGAATTGAACAATTTTTTTAAGTTTTTGGATATAGCAAGCAGCTCTTCCATTAATTTGGAAAACATCCGCCGGTAGGGGGCGCTGTAATAGCGATTTTTGTGCATTTTTAACGTTTTATCACCGAAAAGTATAAGAAGTTATGCATAGAAATGAACCAAATTTTTTGTGTATGTTTTTGGCTATGGCAAGAAGGTCCTCCCTGAATTTTGAAAAATTCCGCCGGTAGGGGCGCTGTAATATTGATTTTTGTGCGATTTTTGTGCATTTTGAATATTGTACCATCGAAATGCATGTAGTTATGCATAGAATTGAACCAAATTTTTTGTGTATGTTTTTGGCCATGGCAAGAAGGTCTCCCTGAATTTGCAAATATCTGCCGGCAGGAGGCGCTGTAATAGCGATTTTTGTGCGATTTTTGAACATTGTACCATCGAAAAGTGAATGAAGTTATGCATAGAATTTAACCAAATTTGTTGTGTATGTTTATGGCCATAGCAAGAAGGCCCTCCCTGAATGTGGAAAAAATCCGCATGAATGGGGCCCTATGTCAGCGATTTTTCTGCAATTTTCAATACTGCACCATCGAAAACTGTATTAAGTTATGCATAATTCTAATAAAAATACTAATAAAAACGAATTAAAATGAAATATTGACATGAGATAGAAGAAAGTTTTGGGATTGGCACAACCAACTAGTTTAAGATTTTGCTTGTATTCTATTTACCTTTAATTTCCAACATTTCTTTTTTTAAAAAATCGACTAAGAAACTGATACCGAATGGGTGGGCAAAAATTTTGGAATTGCCTCCCTAAAAAGTCAAATTGCCCCCCGTTGTGTCGTACGTCCCAAGTTGGGAAACACTGCTTTAGTGGGTAAATTTTTCATGAATTCATATTCCAGTATATAAAGGGTTAAACTATAATATTTCTTAAATCATTTCATTTCATTTCAAATATTAAGACTTTTTATAACTGAGATAAGCTACCTTTCTTTATACCTCTGAAACAATACCCAATTCATATACTTGTGTAAATACATAGCTGCCAACATCTTACGCTTTTTCAGACCACAGAAATTTTATAGTAAATTTTATCTTTTTAAATCGTCGTTATCTTCCGATTAAATAAGGCAAAAATTTCTATTAAATTTTTGTGGTCTAAAAAAGAGGAAGAGTTGGTAGCTATGGTAAATAATAAGTGCAAATAATCTAATTTTTGAAAGTAATTAATACTTGAAAGTGAGACATATTCTAGCAACTTTCGTGTTTTAGATGTTTGTTTCATTCCATTCTATTCGTTCTATTTTAACACTAAGAACCACCGTGAGCCGTCGTTTTGACGATTACTATATGAATATGTTTCGGGTCAAGCCAGAAATTTTATTATGAAAGGAGTTTAAAAGAAATAAAGAAGAAAAACGTTAAATATTAAAGTTAAACTGTTTTAAATCAAAATTTTGGTGTGAAATATTTGTATAAAAATTGACTCAAATTTCCGGTAGTTCTTGTGTTATAAAGGGTGATTTTCCCACTTAATTTCCATTATATAGAATGTTCTGATTTTAGATTTTAATGCTATATCTCGTGATATGTTTGCAATAAATAAGAATTCCTACGCTTATTTTAACCCTTTCAACAGTGGGGTGAATTTCTTCAAAATGCCCAAATGCTACATTGGTGCCAGTATTTTGTAACCAAAAGATTCGTCTTATAATATACACTAAAAAAGCATTAATCTATTTTCAAATAAATTTGGTTGAATATTCCGGTGCCAATCTGACATTTGGAGATTAAAATTAAGTGGGAAGAAATTTACGCATCAGAGCTCAAAGGGCACACTATACATTACATGGAACTATTAATACAGAGGAACTGACATATCTGTAAAATAGTGAAGCTTAAACTGTAACCGCTATCGCAGACGTTGCTTCCGTCCGGTAGAAACTTCCACCAGTAAATTTATATAAAAATCTTCAACTTATTTAAACGCCTTATTGTTACAGATTTTCAGTCCTAAATAATGCTAGAAACAGATTATCATTTTTACTGGTAGGAGTTTACTTTGGCGGTAGTTAATTCTTGCGTTTCCGCCATATTGTGACAACCAAGGAAACAAACTGACAGTTTTCCAAGGTATAATGACACCAATAAAAACAAATAGTAAATTTTACAATATTTTTGAGAAAATTTTCCATGAAAAATACGCTTACAAAAGACGAATTTTTCTATCCAATTTTACTGGTGGGATGTTTGTCTTGTCGGTAGTCAGAAATTGAAGATCCGATTTAAAAAAAGCAGCAGCCATCTTGTGACAACCTCCTCAGTTTCTTCGCTCGCAACTGGTAGACAGTACATTATATGTCTCCTCCTCTTTATTCATAACGCCATTATACATAAACGGTGTTGGTAATTCTGGCGGTTTTTTCTTCAGAAATTTTGTCTTCAAACCAGAAAATTTTTAGTACTAATTTTTATTCTTATTATTCACATAATGGTTTAAAATACCGTAATTCACCGCGTATCCGCCGCTAAATCTTTTTCAAACCGAGAGTTTTATTGAAAAAAATAAGTCAAGTGCTATTTTATTTAAAATATATTCTGGTAGGAAATCGAGTTATCTGAAGTGCGGCGGATACGCGCGAAATTACGATAAGTTTTTAAACTTCCTGCTGATAATTTAAAAATTTTCAGCAACAGCTTTATAAAAGACGGCCTGGATAGTGTTTATATTTTTTTTTCCAAAATAAATAGTTGACTCATATAAAGAAGAAATTTTATGTTTAAATATGCTGAAAATTAGTTTAAAATGGTATTCAATTTATCGAGCCATAAGACTCCTATAAATATAAACTACACAGTGTAACATTTTTATAATAATTGTAGCCATAAGAAAAAAAAAATGATGCGGAATTGTTTTTACAGTGTCCGTTTTATCCACAACTGAAATACACTTTTGACACTATACTGACCGTTTGACGTATTATGCGTCATTTATAAAACTAATTCTAAACTCTCCAAGAAAGTATGAATAGTATTTTTGGCTATTATGCATAATGATAGAAAACAATGGAACAATGTAAGCAGCTTGATAGACTACCTAGTTGTGTGGCAACTTTACATCCATTTCCATTAGAGGTGGTTTGCAATGTAAAGGCATTAGTGAGCCTTACAAAATTATGTTTAACCCCTTAATTCTCGCTCCCGTCAATATGACGGGCTGAGGTGTCGTTCGTTATTTCTCGTGCCCGTCATATTTCCTGGTTGGAGATTTACTGCTGGAAGAAACTTCTGAAACCAGAAAAATGTAACTGGCATTTCGGTGTGAAGTCTTTGAATGTAAGCGACTGGGTTTGGTTTTGGGAGCTGCTTGTGATGTTGGGTTTTGTATTGGCTGTTTCGAAATATATCACACTCAAAAAAATTATTACTAATCAAATTTTAGTGTATATTATATTATTTCAAATATTATTTGTAAAAATTTCTTTGATGATGATAAATAAAGATATAAGATGTGAAAAATAAAGGACTTATTCGCAATAATTTGTATGATGTAAAACAAACATTAAAACACAGAATTCTCGTCTGTTGACTTTTCCACAAATGTGAATTTGTTCCACAACATCCTTTTTTCTGCATAAAGAAAAAAAAAAACTAATTGCGTATTTTATATAGAAACCTTATAGTTGCGAAACAGCACCGAAAACTGGCGATATGAAGCAATTAAAATAATAAAACTTTGTAAAAAATCACCATAAAATTAAAACAAAACACAGGACGCGTTTCGAGCTAAAAACATAACAGCTCGTCATCAGCTAAGCATACACGTGTCCGAAAACGAACAAGTTCAAAAATGAACTGAAGATAAAGAATGTTGCGAAGAATGCGACAGATGGCGCTACCTGATAGAGGGATATGCAAAAGGGAAATGTGTTGAAAAAAGATAGAAGAGAAAATGAAATGGAAAAAATGGAAATAAAAGAAAAAATAAAAATAAAAGAAGTAAATTAAAAATATAAATAAAAATAATAAATAAAGAACTATAAAAGAACAAGAAAAATCCAAATTATTATTTAAAAAAAAAAAATAATAATAATAATAATTTGGATTTTTCTTGTTCTTTTATAGTTCTTTATTTATTATTTTTATTTATATTTTTAATTTACTTCTTTTATTTTTATTTTTTCTTTTATTTCCATTTTTTCCATTTCATTTTCTCTTCTATCTTTTTTCAACACATTTCCCTTTTGCATATCCCTCTATCAGGTAGCGCCATCTGTCGCATTCTTCGCAACATTCTTTATCTTCAGTTCATTTTTGAACTTGTTCGTTTTCGGACACGTGTATGCTTAGCTGATGACGAGCTGTTATGTTTTTAGCTCGAAACGCGTCCTGTGTTTTGTTTTAATTTTATGGTGATTTTTTACAAAGTTTTATTATTTTAAACCTTATAGTTATTCAATTTCTGTAATAAGAAATAGGTAGTTTTTTGATGGTTTTTTCAAAATATTAAGCGACCGTTAAGTGGTTAAGCGCGGCTGGTAATATAATGATAGATTTTTTGTGAATAAAATAAAGTAAAATTAGTATTTGATTCGGAAATGTCGGAAGAATAAACTCGCTCGATTTGGCAACACTGTTTACGGCCTGGATTGTGTTAACATGAATATTGAGAATATTTCTATATGCTTTAATTTAACATAACTTGGTTCATGAACGGTTCATGTATAGAAAGATGAACTTCTGTAAGCGATTTTTAACGTACTTTCTGGTTTGCTAGAGTGTTGCATATTATGTACAGTTGTGCTGTTAAGATTACAATATATTATTATAATATTTTCAAAAAATACTTAAACATTAATTTATCGATTAAGTATAAACTACTTAATCATCATTCATAAATGAAATAATAGATAATAATTGAAGACACCAAAGATAAAAAAATGCATGAAATAAAAATGAATGTGTTTATTTCCATAGGAATTATTTATTCAGGAATTTGTTCGGGACAATAGAGAAAAAAAAAAGATACAAACTAAAAGCGTGATTTATCACAGGGAACGCATTTATTTCAATAATTTAACTCATCCATCAATTTCTCGTTTTAAAGAAATACATGGCAGAAGTGCTTAATAAAAAATATATATATTGCAAGAGTTATTACAATAATGAGTTAAAAAACACAGAGTTGATCATAATTAAAGTATTCTTAATTGGGATACATTAAAGAGACTACCTTAGAATCTAATAGCTTCATATTTGGATGATATACATTTCAGACCATGTCTGCCATGTCATTCGATACGCTAGTTTTTTTTTTTTTTTTTTTTTTTTTTTTTTTTTTTTTTTTATAACAATAATAGCTGATAGAGGTACATGTGACGTTATGATCATCATCATGTAAGGAATATGAATGACATTACCAAAAAAATATATGTATAACTAGAAAACAGGAATTCTGCTTTTTCAGAATTTAGTGTCACCCCCGATGAAAAAAAAATATATATGTATATAAATATAGATAATACAAAACATATTTCTGTTTTAAGACTTAAAACACACGCTTTTATTTTATATAAAATGGCGCCATTGGCATCTTCTGAAGAATTCCTCATTTACGCTCCAGTCTTAAGCAACATCTGCAGTAAAATATTCATATGACGAAATAATACACACACACACAAAAAAACAAACAACAAAAAAAAAAAAACAAGATGTCACTCAAGACATTTGTCAAAAAAGTCGGCTTTATAATGATTCATATGACTTCATTTGTTTGTAATATAGATAATTAAATTAAATATAGTTTATAATAGCTCCATGTTTTATCAGAAATCATGCATTTATCTTTTTTCAAAATAACACGTATTTTAATTAAATTTTTTTTCAGTAATGGGAAAATGGCAACAAAAAGATATAATTAATATTTTCCAACTATTTTTTCTTTACTTTCTACAGAAACTGAGCTGCCAAAATTAAACAAATGACGCTAAAAACAACAAAGAAAAAAATAATATCTCAAAAATAAATTGGGATGCAGTTTTCAAACAAATTGCATTAAAAAGTACTTTTTTTCCAATACAACGGTGTAAAACCAGAAAAGATGCGATACTTTGAAGTTTTAAAAATTGCAGTAGAGTACTTGTGATACATTTGCTTTGTTTTACGGCTGGCTTATACAACGGAACGTTATTTTTTGGAGACGATACTTTATTTGCTGGGAGAAAGAAGTAGCATATCGGGGGCTAAAAAGAAGTATTAGATTAATACTTAACACAATTATTCAATAGGTGAATAAATCATAACGGTTATAAATTTACAAGTGGGTGAAAACTGTCCGATCCACGTTCGAAACAGGGATGTCATGACTAAAGCCGCCAATGCTCTACCAACTGAGCCATCCCGGACGAATTTGGATGACTAATTCGCTCAACTGACTGTTGACGATCACAACTTCTGGTCTGAATCTGAATCAGCTGAACAGAATAAATAGAAGGTTACTTTTTGAACGGCAGTAAACGCTACATGTGTAATTGTATTTGATGAATTTTTAACACAATTATTCAATTGGTAAATAAATCATAACAGTTCTAAATTTCAAGTGGGGGGAAAAGTTCTGGCCAGGATTCGAAAGACAGATGTCTTGACTGAAGTCGCCACTGCTCTACCAACTGACAAGGAAGGTCTCCATACGGGCATATTCAGAAAAATCTGACAAAATTACAGAGTGTTCTTCTCTTGTGGATATATGGGGCATTCTCACAATCTTTTGACTTTCATATCCCTGAATAATAATTTTGTATTTAATACACTTTTTTTATGTTTGTTTTGTTTCATATACTTGGGAACATCCCATAGCATGGTTGCACAACAATATTAACGAGATAAATAAATTTTGGACGATGTTGTGGGTCCAAACACCTGGAAAACTCCTATACGGTCCCTTGTCCTTGATGCTGATTTTTAAGTTTGGAGCTCTCTGGATAAAATTGTTTCAATAAAAATAATCCGATGTAATTTTTTTCTGAAACTCGAACTATTGTTTTATATAAATAAGTAACTAAAAATTAACCTTCACACATTTTTAGGGTTGTTATTATTTTTTAAACTCTGTCCCTAGGTTTTAGATTTTTTAACACCCCTCTAACATTATACACAAAATCACTTCAGATGCAGCCACAGAAATTTTTTCAAGTGTTTTATCATGCAGAAGTATGCTAGAGAAATAATGTCTAAAATTCTTTGGCAGGAAATTTACTGTAGAATTTAAATCTGCATCTAAATATCAATTTCAAGCATCGTGGCTTTATTGGTAGGTTTATTCCTGCACTTTTCGAGGTAAATAATAATAAAAAAATAAATCCGATGTTACAACTGTTTCTAAAAATCAATGAACATTGTGGCCACCACTTAGTCTTAACATGATTTTCCTAAAAATAGGTGGTAATTTTCCTTACCGTTCCATCCATACCATCCTTTTTTTTTTACCATTTCGTCCCTTTTTTCCAATACCATCCCCCTTTTATACATTACCGTCCCTTCTTTAACACCCCTTTAAGAGAATGTTATACAAAAATTCTGTATTAAAAGTACTACATTGTTATTATTTCTTATTTGAATGTTATGTGGGTTCTATGCAAATTCATTATAAGTAAAAATTTAGAAGAAAATAAAAAGTTATGGGGTAAAATGGTAAGGAAAATTAAACTCGCAAGTTAAACTTAAACCTCAGTTAAATAAAAAAAAATTTCGCTGCTGACCATTTCTTCTTTATTTTGAATCATTAAGGCATTCGTCTATCAGATTAAAATGTTATTTTAGCAAGTTTAATTTTGTCAGATTTTTGTTTCCCTAAAAGTCAAAAGATTGTGAGAATGCCCCATATATGTTTATAAAAAAATTTTGGCGGAACATCGATAGAACGTTCGTACAAAAATAATGAAAATTTCGTTTGTTTGGCGATTTGTCATCGGTTGGCAATGAAATGAAATTTCGAAAAATGCTTTTTTATGTCGAATACTCTTTAAGATAAAAATGTTTCACACTGAAGTTGTTAAAATAAATGTAATGTAAATAACATTAGTTTTGTCAGTTTTAGTTTGATTCTGCTATAGTTTTGGCATGTATATATATATATATATAATGAAAGTTAAATATCAAATTTTATGAATTAAAACAAAATTAAAATAAATTAAAATTGTTTCAATATCTCAAAATTAAGTCCAATTGAGCACAGTCGAGTCGATTCGATATTGTTGCTATGGAAACGATGAATTCTTTGATATTGAAATGAATAACTGGTAAATAAATCTTGCCTTTATTTTGGAATACGCTTAAATATATGAAAGTATTTTTTATATATGAAATTGTTTTTAAAGTAATACAATTAAATAACAAGCAATATAAATATGTAATACAAAAAATTGTATTTATTAAACTGTCTCATTGTTTATGTTTAAATCTATTAAATACTTTTTACACGAATTCTAAAAATCAATTAACACATAAATTTCAGGTGCAATAAAATCGTTTGCTTTTGGCGAGGAAAAGTGCTGCTCGCCAAAGTGCGTGACGCTTTCGTCTTTTCGCGCCAAATACTCGAAAGAATTTTATTTTTTTACAAACTTTCTACTGTAATTCCGCCACTAAATTTGACTGATCCTTTATTACACACATAAGTAGTTTAAAGGGTATTTTTTTCTAAACATTCTGAGTATGCCCAGTAAGGAGACCTTCCTTGTGAGACATCCCGGAAGAATCTGCATGACTAATTCAACCAACTAACCGTTAACGATCATAGCATCCTGTCTGATATCTGAATCAGCTCCACAGAATAAATAGAAGGTTATTTTTTGAACTGCAGTAAATGCTGCATACGTAATTGTATTAAATTAATTTTTAACACAATTATTCAATTGGTAAATAAATCATAACAGTTCTAAATTTCCGAGTGGGGGGGGGGGGGCAAGTCTGGGGCAGGATTCGAACCAGGGATGTCTTGACTGAAGCCGTCAATGTTCTAATTGCTGATTTATTCTGTTGAGCCGATTCAGATATCAGGCCAGATGATGTGATCGTTAAAGGTTATTTGTGTGAATTAGCCTGTCAGATTCTTCCGGGATGGCTCAGTTGGTATAGCATTGGCGGCTTCAGCCAAGACATCCATGGTTCGAATCCTGGATCAGACTTCTTTCACCCACTTGGAAATTTAAAATTGTTCTCATAAATAAAAGTTCACGGTATTTTTGTCGGTGTAACATAATTATTGTTTAGTGTCAGACCCCATGAATTCCGAAGCTGACCCTGTGCCTTATCCATATCTCTTCATGATCTTCATGATAATGACCACAGCAACACATTTACTCCGATCAGACATTTTTATAACTACCATTTTGTCTCTCCCGTCTGAAAAGTATTTCCTTCAAATGTGTAGCTATTACGTTCCAAGGATTTTCTCTCCAGAGCGTTCTAAACAGACATAATTTAATTATGGTTACCATATATATTAATTGATAAAAATTAGAAAAAATAATTAAAAAAATAAAAAGAAAGAAACAGTGTTTGATTAGTTTTCATAAAATCTGGAAATATATATTTTTGTTTTTTATAAAAACTACAGGTCTAATCAAAAATAAAAAAAACGTGAAGATCTGAACATAATACAATAAGAAAAATCGAACCTCAATAGAAGCTATAAGGAAGGAAAATCTTAAACATTCATTAAATAAAGAAATATTCGTACGCTTCGCTTCAAGAACTTTTAAGCGCGTTAACAGAATTTTTGTAAAGTAATATTTCCTTTATTTAATGAAAAGAAAATTCTATCTTCTGATATAGCAACCAGTACTTCACGACATTTCTGGTACTAAAATATCTAAAATCCTTTGAATACATTCATGCGTACGAGCCTCGAAGTATTTAACACCTTAATTCTAACTCCCGTCATATTCACGGGCTGTGACTTGTATTCATTTAATTATTTTTTGTTTGATTCCCTTGGTTTGTTTTATAAAATAGTGTAATTGGCTTTATTATGTTATCATTTTACCAGTCATTAAATAAGGTGAATATTTCTTTTCAAAAAAAGTGGTGCCAATAAGCAAATTGAATTTTTAAACCGTATTTTAATGCGCCCGTTAAGAGGTTAAAAAAATGTTAAAATATATAAATATTTTAACTTTTATTTTAAAATAGAGTTTAAGTTACATAAGCTGTTTAATATATATATATATATATATATATATTATAATTATGCTGCCAAAATTATATTATATTTTCAATTTTATAAAAATGTGCGTCTAACATTCTTGACAAATGTTTCATTTGAAACCTTCTCTGATGGACTAATTCTGTTATTAATAATGAAATACAGTATTTACCAACGATTTCCAAGTGTGAGAAGTCTTGTTTGAGTAAGTTTTTTGTACAAATTCCCGTGAGTTTGTTTAAGATTATTTTTTTCTGATTAAAAACAAAAATTCTGCATTACTAAAGGCAAAATTTGCTATACTAAAATAATGATGTAAGTTTTTTCTTGATTTAATTGGGCTCTTATGCCGGTCTAGAAAGCGATATTTATCAGTACATTTTATTGAATTTTCACTATCTACAATCCCCTAATTACAACAGTTAATATTATTACTTATTTAAAAAACATTTGAAATTTCTCCGACATTATTAAATAGTAAATAAACTTGTATACACAGTGATTTATTACCAGTGCAACAAACATTAACCGCTTGAGGGGCGGTGAAATAAATTGTATTCCACCCATGGAACTATTAATAAAGAGGAACTGGCATAGTCTTAACCCCTTGAGGGGCAAGCAATTACGTTTGTGTAATGCCGAATTCCTACCGGAAAATAAGAAAAAAAATTATTTCAAATTAAGGAAAAGCAATTTTACGACATTTTTCTGCCAAAGTTAGAAAAGAAAGTTAGTTGGAAAGTTAGAAAATTTCATAAAATTTTTCTGGTGTAATTTTTTATTAATCGTAGGTGGGATAAAATATATCCCACCGCCCTCAAGGGATTAAAATAGTGAAGCTTCAACTGTAACCGCTTTCGTAAGGGTTAAATACCTCCGGTGAAAACTTCCGCCAGTAAATTGATATAGAAATTTCCTCCGTATTTAAAAGCCTTATTAATTAAAAATTACAGTCTTAAATAATGGCAGGAACATATTTTCAATTTTACTGGTGTAAGTTTACTTTTACGGTAGCCAGACCCTTCGTTTCCGCCATATTGTGACAACCGGTGAAACAAACTTACTGTTTTATCAGTCAAACTGACACCAATAAAAACAAATAAAGTTTTTACTATATTTGTGAGAAAATATTTCCATGAATAAGCCAAAATTTTCTGTCCAATTTTACTGCTGGGATGTTTGCTCTGGCGGTAATCAGAAAACGTAGATTCGATTTAGAAAAAAGCAGCCGCCATCTCGTGACAAACTCCTCAGCTACTTCACTTGCAACTGGTAGACAACAAATTATATGTCACCTCCTCTGTATTCATAACTCCATTATTCCACCTAATTTTAATCAAGTTTTGCACCCGAAACTTTTAATTAGGTTTTACTTCTATAAGTTTCGTGAAAAAAAAAATCGCAAATATACTTTTCATTATTTGGAAATAACTTTTTCGACAAATCCGGTGTGAATGCAACATTACAGAAACACAATTATTTGCCCCTCAAAGGGTTAAGAGGTGTCAGTACCGCAAAAAAAAATTTCGTATAGGAAAACTTGGTCTCAATTTACTTATTGAGTCATTCATACGGGGCATCTAAGTCCAAGTCAAACCCAATTTTCGTTCGAAACGATAACAGAAATCAAGATATTAGATCGAGATTTTCGACATTTAGTTTATGTGAAATGTTATAATAACACAGACAGTGGATTGTATTTATTTAAATAACCTATATGTACTATGAATAACATTCCGAATATCAGGATGATCTACTAGATCATTGTTACTTGGGCGCAGATCCTGGCCATTCCCAAAAATCCACTGGATGTTATCATATTTTAAAAAAAAAGTGAGTCTGCTGAAAGAATCAGCAACCAGTGTAAATGATTGTTCAAAGTATAAACAAAACTTCGTGTTTGGCTTTGAGTGACACCCTGTATATATGACTGATAAGTGGATTGCGACCCAGCTACCACACCTCCACCCCCACAAAAAAAGTTTTTTTTTCACCCCTAAATTTTATCTAACTAATTGTGAATTACCCTGTACATTTTCTAAACTGTTTCTGGAGCATTTAAAATTTACTTAAAGATAATCTGTCTGATTTCCAGTTTTTATCTACCATAAAACTTGTACGGCATATATTGAATCAAATGTTAAATACATCAATTTTAGAAATACAAATACTAGCTCTTTCACATAATATTGTTTAGTTTAATGTAAGATACCGAAAACAAGATTAGTTATTTTAATCCCTTAAATCTCCGCCAATCAGGCGGGTCCAATGGACATGATAGAAAAAAACTGAATTAGTTCATCTACAGTAAAATCCAGCTGTATGTCATAAAATTAAGAAATTGTTCGTAAACTCGTTTTTTTCGATTTAAATTTGTAAAAATATGGAAACATTTTAAAAGAATATAGAATAAAACTAATGAATTTTAACTGCGGTTGCATGCATTATTGTAATTTTTTAACGTTGTCTTAAAGGGTGTTAGTAAATTATTTATACCACTCAGTATTAATTACCAAATGCCACATTCGCAGCCGAATATTTGAATAAATATTTGCTGTTTAAATTAAATGAAGAAAAACAGTTATTTATTTACAAATCAATCTTTTAGTAAATTCTGGTGGCAGGCAATCATTTCAACATTTTTGCAACAATATTACTTTAGCTCTGAATGTATTAATACAATAAAATAATTAGTAAATCTATTTAGCTTCTTGTTTTGTGAAACAATAAATAATTCTTTATTTTATTTATAAGAGTGACAATTACTAGATTGGTTTCCTCTATATATAGATTTTTTATAACTTATCATCAAGTGCAAGAAAAACTTATCTATAAGATCCACTTCCAAGAATATCTTTTTTTTCTCTCTCTCTCCAAGAGTTTTTCTAATCCTCAAGCATCAAAATAAAATCTTCAAGTTTATCGAAAAAACTTTTTTTTTCTTTAGGAATTCATTTCCTTCTCATTCCTAATAACAAATTCCAAATATTCGACAGAAATGCTAAAAAAACTAATCGAATCTATTCATAGTTTTTTTTTTCCTTATCCGTCTCATCTTCACTAGTTTCTTTTATAACTCTTATAAATACTATCCTAAAGAGAGATTACCCTTAGCCAATGATTTCCCATCGGTACTCTGATATGTTCGGAAAAGAAAAGTTTTCTACTTTCCAAGGCGGGATCTCTGCATCCTCTGCTATTAAAGCAGCTCCTACCGCTTACCCTAGCAGATCGAACTAACTGTAGGTGAGCAGCGCCGCCTACTGGCCAAATTGTCTGCACCCTCTTCCCCCACAGACTCCGTTGGCGCTTACTTAGAATCAGTACTCAGTTTGGCAAGCGAGGATACAACGCATCTTCCTTTGATTCTGTGTGTGCTAGCTCATCTTCCGAACTTTTTAGAGCAGTTTCAGTTTTTCTTTCTTGTGAACTTGCACAGATTATAATCATAAAACAAAAAAATTTTCAAGTGTTCCACATGACGTGATCCAATATTAAAGGCCATTCGACGGCCGAAAGTTTTTTTTTAATTTTCATTCGTTTATAATTTTGGACATTGGTCATATATTCTTCCGCATGTATTCTCTGCGGAATGCCGGTGGTTGGTATTCGTGGTGCGCTGAGTCTTCGATGTGCCTTTCAGGATTGTGCATTGTACGATATGGTACATGGCGAAGTACCACTTTGGGCATATCAGAAATGTACCAGAGAACAGTCTCACGTGCATTTATGTTTCCTCTGGTGCTGTTTTACATGGGATTCATGGACCTATGTTCTGGGATCTCTATACCAGGTGCGTGATAAGGCTTTTATTTAATTTAATTTTTTATATATATACAATGTTATTATGCATTGAAATCTTGGAGCTAAAAGACTCTCCATAAATTTTAAAGAAGATCTAAAAAGACCAAAATAAAGACACAATTTTAGAAATGGCAAAATCACATTTTTCTGAAGTGGAAATATTTTAGAAATGGACATATATAAATTCGAAATTGACCACTGCATTGGAATGCAAAATATCGATAAAATTTATTGAATTAATTTTTGCAAAAAAATGTTAGTCTAAACCCTGTATATCATGGTTCGTACGGTTCCTGGAATTTTCAGACCAGGAAATTCTTCTGTACCAGTATTTTCTTATAGAATATATCTGCTTGAATAAGGCGATATTTCGCACTTTTAATCTATTTAGTTTTTTACAAAAAAATACTGATATTTCCCCTGGAAATTTCAGTGACCCGTACGAACCCTGTATATCCTATAAGCGCTGGTATATTCTATAAATATTCCAAATTATTATATATATATATATATATATATATATATATATATATACAGATGAAATATCAATTACTTTTAAATTCAACATGTGCATGCAAATTCATAAAATATTCTTGAAATTTGTTTTGATTGTTTTTAAATATTTTTATAAATAGTATGTTCTTCAGACATTCATACATCAGTCTTATTTCTTTATTATGTAGATCAAATATGTTAAAGAATTGTCTATAAACATATTTTTATACCTTTTAAAATATATATGTTTTGTAATTATATGCACGAACGTGTAGTCATTTCAATTTCTTATATAATTACGATATTTGTTAAGATTGTGCAGCATGATTGCTATCGTTATGTTTCAGTTTCAGTTTTATTTTTAGGAAAGAAAATTTTTTATTAAAAGAAAAAAAATGAAAATTGAAAACTTTGGTAAAAAGATAAAGGTATATAACACTAACTGCTATATTTTTTAGATTTTTTTCGAATTCGAAATTTTTTTATCTTTTTATCTAAGTATTCTAATTAATTAGAATAGGCAGTGATGGAACAGTGGCGCAGCAGTTGGGCGTTTGTCACCACTAAATTTTAATAGTATTCTTCGCCTTCAAAAGTCTCAGAAATTCTATCCTGAAATAAGGCAAAGAATACTAATAAAATTTAGTGGTGTCAAATAATTATCTGGTGCTACACTGTTCCATTACTGAATAGGGCACAAATCATGGAACACCGGAATAAATTTGATATTAACCCATTAACCGCCAAAACTATTACGATAGAAATTTTCAAATTTCTTGTTGAAAGTAGTTTCCCACCACAAATTCAGTAAGCTAAATTTCGCTTTACTAAAATAGCAAAATTCCTGCCAATAAATAAGACATTTTTTTAAATTCTGAAATATTGGTGCAAATGTAATCAATTCATTGCATGAGCAATTATTTTGACTGTTGCGTGAACGCAACGTCAGCGGTTAATGGGTTAATATATATTAAGACATATCAATATTACTATGTATTTAATCTTTAGAATCATTCTAGTGCTTTTAAAATCTTTAGAAACAAGAAATATATCCTATAAATATCTAGAAAATGAAATATAAATTAATCATTCGGGGTTTAATAGGGTATATTAATAATTCCTATATTATTAGTATTTACAGATATAATTAATACTGACATGAAATAATATGAAATTGAAATTATTCAAAGCAAGACTTTCATTCTAAACGAGTCTTTCATTCTAAGTATTGTCTAATAAATTTCCAGGGGTCGTAAGCTTTAGGGAATTTTTCAGGACAAATATCAGTATTTGTTTTTTATAGAAAAATATATTTAAGTTAAATTTACAAAATTTCGCCTTATTTAAGAAGAAATCAAGAAAATACTGGTGCCGAAGAATTTCGTGGTCTTTAAATTTCAGGACAAGTACGACACCTGAATTTCTATATATTAAAAAAAAATTGAAATGTAGTTCAACCATGCATACTTTAATAGGGTTCCTACGTTTCTATACTATATAGAGTTATTATAGTAATTCCTACGTTATTTAGTATTTATCTATATTATTATTACCATCAGCAAAAATGATATTAAATCGAAATTATTCTAAACAATGCTTTGCATTCGTTACAGGTCGTTTGAATTTAAGACATTTATTTAACAAATATTAATAGATATAAGTTTTAGCTACTATCATCCTTTTAAACATTTTGAAAACAATGACCTTTTTAAAATTGTTGAAGTTTAGAACTATATAATAAAATTCTATAAATGTCTCTTGGAATGAAATACAGTTCAGACATACATATTTTATTGCCGTATTTTTCTGCGTCATCTTGTAGTTTCGTTTTCAAATAAAACAGTTGCAGCATACAAAGTTTTTAAAAGTTCATGTTATCCTTTCCAACGTCAAAAAAATAAAATAGCCTTTTTCGTTTTATAGCAATTTTTCTAGCTTTAAAGTTATTCTATTTTTTACTTTTTTCCCGTATAAATTTTCGTTTAAAAGAATCAGTTTCCTATTTTTGAAATTTTTGTTCTGATAAAAAAAAATGGAAGCAAAAGAAATGACTGTAAGAAAGGAAATATTGTTATCTTTCAAAAAAAGTATTCCAGAAAAATATAAAAAGATGCTGCTGTGTTCAGATTAAACCGACTTATGTTTTAAGATATTCTTTGAAGATTAAAACTCTCGTATATTACTATTAAATTTAAAATTATTATTATTATTATTATTATTATTATTATTATTATTTACCTAGAATGAATTAATATTTTACTGCAAAATCTGCATAATTTATCTAACACATACAATCTAATATCTTAATTGCATACTTGCATTATTCTCAAATACATCTGCATAAATTTTAGATGTAATGTTTAAAAAAAATATCTATAGAGATTAACTTTATAGTCGAAAATGTATTTCTTAAAAATTATATTGCTATATAAAGCGATTAAAAAAAGCATATATTTCCGTTTAAAAAAATGATATGCTGCTTTATGGAAATTTCGTTTTGATAAAAATTTAAAGCTAAAAAAATGACTATAAAATAGGAAGTTCTTTTATCTATAAAGTATTCTAGAAAAAGGGAAATGATGCTTCGTGCTTTCAGATCATTCAGACATATTTTTATTAAAAAATATTCTTTGAAGATTAAAATTCTCATTTGTTACTATTAAACTTGAAAATATTTTTTATCGAAAATGAATTAATATTTTACTGTCGTGTAACATCTACATAAGTTATCCAATACAGGGCACAATTTAATACCTTACTAGCATACTTGCGTTGTTGTCTAATGCATCTGCATAAATTTTAGAGACAAAGTGAAAAAAACATATAGATTATTTTTATAATCGAAAATGTGCTCCTTAAAAACTTTGTATTGGTGTATAAAGCGATTTTTTTTAAAGCATATATTTCCGTTTATAACAATGATATGTATTTTTACGGAAATTTCATTTTGATAAAAAAACGAAAGATGGAGAAATGACTCTAAAATAGGAAGTTCTTTTATCTTTAAAGTATTCAGGGAAAAGGGAAAGGTTGCTTTTTGCGTTCAGATCATACAGGCATACGTTTTATAAAAACTTTTCTTTGAAGATTAAAATTTTCGTATATTACTTTTGAATTTTAAAATATTTCTACATATATTTTATTTTATTCATACTTCTATAATAACAATTTACCGTCACGTAACATCTGCATCAGTTATTTAACACATTACAGTTTGTTATATCTTACTTGATTATTTTTATTATGGTCAAATGCCCCTGCATAAATTTTAAAGAAAACTTATAGACAAATGTTAAAGCTGAAAATAGCTTTCTTAAAACTTTTTAATCGTATCATTAAATGATCAAAGAATGCACAATTTTCCGTTTAAAAATTAGTATATGCCTTTTTATGAAAGTTTAGTTTTAATTAAAAAAAAAAAAAAAAACGATTTAATTTTAAAATATTTTCATTGAGATTTTATTTTATTAATGCTTCATTAATATTTGACCGTCGCATAATATATGAATCAGTTATTTAAAACATTACACATTGTAATATCGTAATATCGTAATTGATTATATTCATTATGGTAAAATGCCTCTGCATAAATTTTAAACATAAAATGAAAAACATACAGACTAATGTTATAGCTGGAAAATATCTTTCTTAAAACTTTTCTTTGTTGTTTTAAACGGTTAAAGAATGAATAATTTTCCTTTTAAAAATTATGTGCTTTTTTATGGAAGTTTAGTTTTGATAAAAAACGATTGAATTTAAAAATATTTTCATAGAGATTTTATTTTATTAATACTTCTAAAATAATATATAAATACTAATGTAATATAATATTTGACAACTGTATAATATCTGCATTAGTTATTTAACATATTACACATTGCAATATCTTAATTGCTTATATCCATTATGGTAAAATGTCCTGCATAAATTTGAAACATAAAATGAAAAACATATAGACTAATATTGTAGCTGAAAAATATCTTTCTTAACACTTTTTCCTCGTTTTATTAAACGGTTAAAGAACACATGATTTTCCTTTTTAAAATAATATGCTTTTTTATGGAAGTTCAGTTTTGTTTTTTAAAAAAATGATTGCATTAAAAAATATTTTTATAGAGATTTTATTTTATGAATACTTCTAAAATATTATGTAAATACTAATGTAATATAATATTTATTTGAATAATATTTGACCATCGCATAACATCTGCACCAGTTATTTAACACATTGCGCATTTTAATATCTTAATTGATTATATTCATTATGGTCAAATGCCTATGCATACATTTTAAATAAAAAAAATGAAAAACATATAGGCTAATGTTAAAGCTGAAAAACATCTTTCTTGAAATTTTTTCCTCGTTCTATTAAACCAGGGGTGTCAAACTGTGGCCCGCCGGATACCACTAACATTTTACAGTTATCTTTGCCTTACCTAATCGTCGAATTGATGCGATTCAACTTGTCGAATATTTCTTTAAAATTTTAGTGGTATCCGGTGGGCCACAGTTTGACACCCTTGTATTAAACAGTTAAAGAACTCATAATTTTCCTTTTAAAAATTATATGCTTTTTTATGGAAGTTGATAAAAAAAAAAAAAAAAAAGATTGAATTTACAAATATTTTCATAGAGATTTTATTTTATTAATATTTCTAATATAATATATTAATACTAATATTATATTCATTTTAATAATATTTGACATTCGCATAACATTTGCATCAGTTATTTAACACATTACAGATTGTATCTTAATTGATTATATTCATTATGGTCAAATACCTCTGCATAAATTTAACCCCTTAACGCTCGAATTAAATTATGGTGTAAAAATTCAAATTGCTTATTGGTACCACTTTTATGAAAAAGAAATATTCACCTTATTTAATGACCGCTAAAACGTTATTAAAACATAGCCAATTTCACTGTTTTATAAAACTGGTGGGAATCAAACAATCTGAGTAAAAGACACAGTCCGTAAATATGACGGGAGCGGGAATTAAGGGGTTAAACATAAAATGAAAAGCTAATATTTTAATGTTATGGCTGAAAATATCTTGCTTATTTTTTTTTCCTCGTTGCATTAAACGATGAAATAATGTGTATTTTTCCATTTAAAAATGATATGCAGTTTGAATGGAAATATAGGTTTGATAAAAAAAATGAGAGCTAAAAAAATAAATGTTGAAACAAGGAAGTATTTTTATCATTTACTAGGAAACCCCGCGGCTTTGCTCGCGTAATATTTGAAATAGGCCAAGTGATATTTATATGTCTAATTTTTATTAAAAGGTACTAACTAAATTTTTATTTTATTAAAAAGTAATATTTTATTTTATTAAAAGGTTTTTTTTAATTAAAATGTACTTATTACTTTTAGGAATAATTCAAAAATTATTATTTAAAACACAGTTTGATTAAACATCATTATTACACTGCATTAGGCAGAAATGAGACTTAAATTAATAAAATGAAATAAAACTAAATGAATGATAATTTAGAAAATATTTTGAATCTTTTATGCTCATTTAATACGCTCATTTCAGTATTCATTTGAAGTTTTGAATTTTTTAGAAACCATCTTCTTATATTTTAAAATTAACCATCATGTCAAATTCCAAGTCCTACCACCTCTCTCAACATAAAGGGCTATGTTGAAACAGGAACTATCACCAATAATTTGCCAACATTAATTTTGAAATCGGTTTGTTATTTCCTAATATTCCACAGAAACATAATTTAAAAAGCTTTTAAAGCCTTTTTTAGAACGTTTGTTGTTCCTGTGAACCCCAGGTGGTAGAATCACCGGCATAAAATATAGCCTGTGTAGGATCAGAGACTGTTACCATCGTTACCATTACTTTTATAATCGTTAGATTAGACTGTTACCATTACCTGGTTAGACTGTTACCATTACTTTTATAATCGGTTTATATTCCCTGAAATTGCATAGAATCGTAATTTAGAACTTTTTTAGAATGCTTTTCGCACCTCCCCTTCGCTTCACCCCTTTTTAATTCGAATTTATTTTCGACGTTCCTTTGAGGGCATTTATATTTTATAAGTAACTACCATGTCATATTTAAAGTTTCTAGCCTTTTCAGTATCACAGAAATCGCAATTTAGAAAGTTTTTAGCTCCTGGAACCGTCTGGTGGTAGTGGCACAGACATAAAATATAGCTTATGTTTGAGCAGGTTCTATCACCAACAATTTGTCATCATTATTTTTTGAATCGGTTTGGTAATTTATAAGTTTGCTTACAAATTGTAATTTATAACGCTTTTCACTCACTTCATTTTTTTAAATTTGGAATTTTCTTTCGACTGTTCTTAGAAAGCAGTTGCATCTTGTAAGTAAATACCATGCCATACTTCTAAGTGTTAGACCCCTCAGTTGTGCAAAAAACGCAAATTAGAACATGTTTTGCCTTTGCAACCCTCAGATGGTAGTGACAGCAACATAAAATATAACCTATGTTATAGCAGGGACTGTCACCATTGATTTGCAACCATTACTTTTGAAATAGCTTTGGTATTTCCTTAGATTGAATAGAAATCACAATTTAGAACGTTTTTAGGACGCTTTTTGCGAATTTTCACCCTTTTTTAAATTTCCAATTTTTTCGAAACTGTTCTTAAAGATCATTTATATCTAATAAATATGTACTTTGACTAATTTTAAGTTGCTAACCCCTACCGATCACAAAAATCGAAATTTAGAACGCTTTTTTGCTCCTGCAACGTCTTGATGATAGTGATACCGACATAAAATAGCGTCTATGTTAGAGCAGATGCTGTCAGAATCAATTTCCTACCATTACGTTTGAAATCAGATTCATTCTTCCTGAGATATTGCCGACAAATCGGCATTTAGAACGTTTTTCGAACGCTTTTCGCGCATTTTCTCCTGCATCTCCTCTGGGGTAGTGGAAACAGATATAAAATATAGCCTACCTTGGAGCAAGATCTGTCACCATTATTTTTACACCATTATATTTGAAATCGATTCAGTATTTCCTGAGAATGTGTAGAAACTACCATTTAGAACGTTTTTTAGAACGCTTTTTGTGCATTTTCACCCCTTTTAAATTTCGAATTTTTTAAGAACTGTTCTTAGACATCATTTATATCTTATAAATAACTAATATTCAAAATTTCATATTTCTAGCCCTTCAGTAACGTTAAAATCGCATTTTTAGAACGTTTTTTGCTCATACACCCCTTTTGGGTTAGTGGCACCGACATAAAACTTAGCCTATCTTGGAGCAAGCGTTGTCACCATCATTTTGACACCAATATTTTTTAAATCGGTTTGGTATTTCCTAAGACTGTGTTGAAACTACCATTTAGAACGTTTTTTAGAACGCTTTTTGTGCATTTTCACCCCTTTTAAATTTCGAATTGTTTAAGATCTGTTCTTAGACTTCAATCATATCTTATAAGTAACTAATATTCAAAATTTCATATTTCTAGGCCCTTCAGTAACGCTAAAATCGCATTTTTAGAACGTTTTTTGCGCCTACACCCCCTTTGGGGTAGAGGCACCGACATAAGATATAGCCTATGTTCTAAGTTGGACTAACACCATCATTTTGATACCATTACTTTTGGAATCGGTTCGGTAGTTCCAGAGCTTACCTCCTACAAATAAACAATTTTTTCCTCTTTATAATAGGAGTATAGATAGAAAGACGTATTCCAGAAAATAGGTAGTGGTATTTCTTACGTTCAGATGATTCAAGTATATGTTCTATAAAATATGTTCTTTAAAGATTATTACAAACCCCTCGATCATTATCGTTGCATTTAAAGGGAAAATGTTTGTAAAGAATGTATTAAACGTTTTGTGAATCCGTCTTAAAATCCGTAGACGTATTTATATTTACTCTTCATTTGTATTTAAAATTAATATTCTTATTTTATGCATATACTAATCATACTGTATATCTTTTCTTTTTTTATTATCATCGCATCTATGTTTCAGCATGTAATTGTTAATATAAAAAAGTTCGCGATAACTATTAACACTAGAACGGCGGGAAATTTTGCTCAAGTTTTATAAAAATATTTCACATCAGAATTTTTATTTAGAACTATTTAACTCATTTATTTAAGGTATTTTTGATCAGCATAGTTTAAACTTATATTATAAAACAAATTCTGGTTCGAATCGAAATGTTTTCATTCGGCAAGGGTCAAAATGACCCCTCGCCGCCGTTCTAGTGTTAAACGCTGTTGCTAAGACTTTTCTTTCAAACATGCGTCTCATTCTTTAAATTTAAATATAAAAACTACTTTACCTAGCGAATTATCAAATTTGAATAAGATATACAACAAATGTCGAGCTGGAAATTTTGTGATACAATAAATACAGGAGATTAAGAAAAATAATTCAAATAGTTTATTTAAAAATACCCGTTGGAAATATTTTTTAAAAACTTGAGTAAAATTTCCGGTCGGTCATATGCTAACAAAAAATTACCCCTCCCTCCCACTTCAAAGAAAAAAGAATAATTATTATTTAGTGTAATATAAAAACTGCTGAATTACAAAATGTAAAATCTAATTCGCATACGTCATTAGAGCCAAAGCGCTTATGCATAATTTATAGACACATAGTGAAAAGTCATAAAAGTTAAATTTATAGTATAAAATATGTTTGTTAAAACGCATGTATGTATGTAAAATGTGATTAAAAGGTGCATTAAATGCAATATCAAAACATATGGATCAATATACCAACATATGCTTTAATCAAGATGATCTTTGAAGATTAAAACTTGTTTATTATTCTTAAATTTAGAAAATATCTACAGGGAAAATATTACTATATGATTTTAGCATAACATCAGCTTAAATTATTTAATGAAATAGAAGATGTAAATTCCAAATTCCATACCTTTATTATTGTCAAACTACTTTTTAAGAAAAAAAAACACGTCTACAAGTTTCTATTTTGAAATTGCTTTCGTATTGGTGTACCCTATAATCCCGATGATAGCACCTTCCTACAATCAATGTTCCCGATTTGATGGATTTTCCTGTTCACATATTCCGTATTCACACTAGAAATTTAAAATAGAAATTTTAGATTTATGTAAAAACAAACAATTCGTTATTAAGTAAATCAACATTTTTATATTTAGATTTTCTGGTATGAATTCCGATTAACTAAATTATGCAATTTCTGAAATGCACTCCACCATGGACATTACAGGATTAATAGTATAACCTTTTCTGTAGGTCTTTTCTGAAAACATTAAAAAATATCTACCACAAAAATTTTCCATTTATAATAGTGATAGCAAATAAAAAATAATTTAGAAAAGCTAAGGGCCGTGTGTAACATTAAAAGTCATATACCCAGATTTATTTTATAAAATAATGTTTTTTGGAGAAAAAATATTTATGTTGCATCTTAAAAATATTTTTATAGGGAACGTATTATTATTTAACCCCTTGAGGGTCAAGCAAAAATGACTCTAAATATTGAATTCTCACCGGAATAATCGAAAAGTTTTATTTTTAAATATGGAAAAGCAATTTTTCACCGATTTTCCTCCAAAGTTAAAAATATAAAATTTAGTAAAACTTTTCCGGTGAGAATCTTGTTTAAATTAGGTGGGATATATTTTATCCCACCGCCCCTCAAGGGGTTAACTGTTACTTAATATCTACATAATTTATTTAACCCCTTAACGCTCGAATTAATTTGCGGTTTAAAATTTCAAATTGCTTATTGGCACCACTTTTTTGAAAAATAAATATTCACCTTATTTAATGACAGGTAAAACGATACTAAAATAAAGCCAATTACACTATTTTATAAAACTGGTGGGAATCGAACAATCTGAGTAAAATACACAGCCCGTGAATATGACGGGAGCGAGAATTAAGGGGTTAATAAACTACACTACATAAAATGTAAGTTTATTCCAACATTAGGTTCAAACGCCTCTGCAAGATGTTTAGATATAAAGTGAAAACACATTACTTTCAAGTTATTAAATGACTTTCATAGTATATTTGAAATGGTACGTGATGCATTAGAAGGTGGTGCACAGTTCTGATTAAAATAACATTTCCTTTTTCATCGAATTTTTGTTTGATAAAAATTTAAAGCAAGATATGTATTAAAATATGTGTTTTATAAAAGATATTCTTGCAAGATTAGAATCCCTATTTATTACTTTGAATTTAAACGTATGTATACAGAATGTATCAACATTCGCTGTCGCCTTTTATCAGCATAAATTATCTAATACAAAACACAGTGTAGTATATAAATTGCTTATTTAATGTGCCGAACACATTAGTATAAATTTTGGTGACATGGTATAATAACCATAACAAAAAGGAGGACATATGTGAACTATAAATTGGTTCGGGAACATTTTACTGAGGACGAGACAAATTGAAATTCGGACCCGATTTTTATTTATTTATTTATTTATCATAGCTCGAGAATTTACGAACCCCATACCGAAATTACGCAAGAGAAAAGAGTTAATTATAATTTTAACTTGTATGAAGGTTAATTTTCTCACTTAAAATTCATCTCTTATTCAGGGCAAACAACTATATCGCTTTACTGCACACACCGAAATTAATAGAATTTTTAAACAACAATTGAGCATGTAAAAGAGCTGCTCAAAATCTTGTCGGGTGATAACTTATTCATGGTGCGTTTTGTATGTCCTTAGAAAGGAGAAGTTGCCATTGGAAATAAAATATATATCACTGAACACGTGTGAGAGCTTCGCACTTCAGTCTAATATTTTTTTAGATGAGGTTTAAACTTTTAACCCCTTAACCACTTGAGGGGCGGTGGGATATATCCCACCTAATTTAAACAAGATTTGCACCAGAAACTTTTAACTAAATTTATATTTTTTTAACTTTGGGGGCGGAATACTGAAAATTGCTTCTCATTATTTTAATATAAATTTTTCAAATTATTCCGGTGAGAATTTAATATTACAGATGCATTACTGCTTGTCCCTCAAAGGGTTAAAGGTCACCCATCAAAGCGGTATAAGTAAGCGTACAAACTTAATACTGGAATCGGGCGTAAATTAACACAGTTGCGCCATCTTGTGGACGGAGTGATAATCCACATACGCAGGCTTTTAGTGTGGCGCGTATTTTCTAAGTCCTTAGTCACTCGTGGAAAGGAAAGGGCATAGCCGGATAAGCATTGGAAACATGCCTTTTAATCAAATTTCCTCATTTTTTTTCTATACGTAGCTACGTATCTGACAATATATTTCTCCTATTATCACACTATAAATATTGATAATTAATGAGAAAAAAATGGTTTTTCGATTTTTTAAAAAACAGATATTTTCAAAAGCTACTGCACGGAATTTCATGCAATTAATTGAGGATATATAGATAAGAAAGATGCATAACTGGTAATTTTTTTATAACTTTCTGTTCATAAAAACTGTGTGAAATGGCGAAATAAAAATTTAAAAATATAAAAATCATATCTTATGGTTATCCGAAAATTACAATTTTCTTATAAAAAATTCTCCATGTGTGCCCGTATATTCTATGTAAGTGCCGAAAGTTTGCGTTGGGTACTACATATAAATATTCACAAAAATGTATATCAAAATTATAGAAATTCATTTTAAGGCGTTATTTGGGGCGGAGCTACTTCACTTCAACATCCGGAGAATTTTTGGAACAAAGTCAGCAGACAATATGTCAACTGGTGTATTTTAGATTCTATTAGCATATAAGCCATGTTTTCAACACCATGGTCATTTTGATATCGACAGTGTTGAGAACGTTGCTCATGTGTTCATTAAAATTTAAAATACAGCAATTCTGTAACTGTTTATTCAAAAAATTCTTTGGGTGTGGATTTTGAGTAGCTCCGCCCAAACTAACGCCTTAAAATGAATTTCAATAATTTTGATATACATTCTTTTAAATATTTATATGTAGTACCCAACGCAAACTTTCGGCATTTATATAGACTATACGGGTACACATGGGGAATTTTTTACAAGAAAATGGTAATTTTCGGATAACCATAAGATATGATTTTAATATTTTTAAAATTTTATTTCGCTATTTCACACAGTTTTTATAAACAGAAAATTATACAAAAATTACCAGTTATGCATCTTCTGTATCTATATATCCTCAATTAATAGCATGAAATTCCGTGCAGCAGTTTTTGAGAAAATCCGTTTTTTGAAAAATCGAAAAACCATTTTTATCTCATTAAATATCAATATTTACAGGGTGATAATAGGGGAAATATATTGTCAGATATGTAGTTACATCTAGTAAAAAAGTCAGGAAATTTGATTAAAAGGCATGTTTCCAATGCTTATCCGGCTATGCCCTTTGTTTGCCACATTTATTGCAATACAATGGCGTAGCGAGAGTGGTATCCAGATGCACTTGATATCACGAAGTTTCCTTCGCTTCCTCAGAATCACTTTAGTTATTAATCAAGGTGAAAAAAACTTTAAAATTTTAGTGGTGTGAGTAAGAAAATAGTTACGTATCTACCTGTAGTTCACACTCCATCCGCTGCGTGGCGCATGACCTTGATTGATGTGACCTCGCTTTTAATCTTGCGGTTACTTCTCCCATTTAAGTTAGGACGCTTACTTATATCGCTTTGGTCACCCATGATAAGTCTAGCCTACCTTTATTTTTATGTGCGTTCGTAATTATATAAATACGTAGCACCTATAGTCGTCGTTCAGTCCGTCTGTCTGTCCGTCTGTCTGTCCGTCCGTCTGTCCGTCCGCATATAACAGAGCAAAAACTACCCGACCGAATGATCTGAAATTTTTAATATATAATTATTGCAAAATTTTGTCGAGCCATTTCCAATTTTATGAAAATCGGATGTATAGTTTAATTACAGGGACAGTCAAAAGTTTTTCTTTACATTACGGCCAATGGGAAAAATTATTGCAAGTGAATTTTAATGATGTTACAGACTTCCGAATGGTCTGAAATTTTTAATATATAATTGCTGCAAAATTTTGTCGAGCCGTTTCCAATTTTATGAAAATCGGATGTATAGTTTAATTACAGGGACACCCAAAAGTTTTCCGTTACATTACGGCCAATGGGAAAAAATTATTGCAAATGCATTTTAATGATTTTACAGCCTTCCGAATGGTCTGAAATTTTAAATATATAATTGCTGCAAAATTTTGTCGAGCCATTTCAAATTTTATGAAAATCGAATTTATAGTTTAATTAATGGGACAGTCAAAAGTTTTCCGTTACATTACGGAGAATGGGGAAAAAATTATTGTAAGTGCATTTTAATGATGTTACAGACTATGCACTTATGAAGCGCAAAAAAATATACATTCAGTACAATATGGGGTGCAAAAAATAATTATAAAACTAGTTATAGTACGAACGCACCTCATTTGCCACGTTTGACGAGCAATTTCCAACTTGTTTATTATTATTCAGATTGTTTGATTGTCGCCACGGTTTTGAAGTAAAACTATTCTATTTAATGGCAGATAAAATGATGCTCGAATAAAGTCAATTACACTATTTAAAAAAAAAAAAAAAAACTGGTGGGATTCAAGCAATCTAAATTTATCAAAACGTTGCCTAAACTGCCTGTGAAAGTGACGAACGCGAGAATTAATAGGTTAAAGAAAAATTAAGGATAGAAATATCTGCAAACAAAACTAGTCAAGACATAATATCATCTTATTTATTCTAAAGAAATTACATAAAAAAATTATCGAAGATAGGAAAATCACGAGCAAGAAAAAGTTAACAACCATATTTTAACTGCATTCCAGGATGATTTCATTATTTTGGAATAAACACTGGACAAAAAGGAAATGAATACATATAAAATGCAATTTAATCTAATATAATCAAGTACAGCTTTTAGACTGCACGTGAAATGTTGTTGCTTCGGTCTATCGATTGTATCTATACTTCTAAATATTTCAATTTAGCTTTTTAATCATAAATATAAAATACCCGTGCAGAGCTATCTCTCTTTATCTTTCTTGTACTATTTATTTATTTATTTTTAATAATTATTGCTGTGCGTGATATAATGCGGCATTTTACTTTTGTGGCAACATTGATTTGAGAAAACCTACCATCTCATCTACTAAAACATTGCTGAATAAATTTTTTAACTGCAATTTTTGACTTCCTCAGCACCATGAACTGATATATCTACTCACTAAGCTGTAGGTATCATAACAATAGAAGCATTATTTAAATTAGTATAATTCTACAAATGCAATGAAGTTTTAAAATATTAAGTTATGTTTAATGCTCTCAAGGATAATATTCTTATACCTTTATATCATGTTGGAGAAAAACCTCTATTTTTAGTATTTAAAATAAAATTCACAGAAAACAACATTAAAATTTTGCTCTTTTTCACGGCGGTCACGGGGTTAACCCAAAACACGTTTTATCGAAATGTGAGTGCACTATGTCAGAAGCTGATTCAAAAACTTTTCGAATCTTGCCCCAAACATTGTTCTGTATTTTGTAGATGCATAGAAAAAGAGTTGTTGGAATAATCGTTTAAGAAAAATTGAAAAACATCTTTATCTCGCAAAATATCAGTATTTATAATGTGATAATTCGCAAATTTTACTCTCTGATAGGCAGACCGGGCTCTCAGATAGGCGGTCTGAGGAAACTATTAGAATAATTGATTGAAAGTCCATCTTATCTGCCTATGCTATTTTACGTCTTTTTTCTAGATCTGAAAACGATTTTGAGTCAACTACACATTAATCCTAAATACTTAATCGTGACAAAGTTTCTTGATTTTCACATCTTAGAAAAATCTGAAAATACTGAATCTGTTATGTATGCCAAAGCACTGTTAAAAATCTCGAATCAACAATTCAATTCTCTTACAAATTTATTTTTAAATGATTTTAAAACACTTTCTGGCTACTTTCCTAGACTGCTTTCTTCTTATTCAGAGCGCAAGCTTTTCTTTTTCCTTTTTATTTTTCAATTTGCAAATAAATGGAATTTGCAGTTTCAACACAAGCCTCTGTCGGGGTTCGGAGTGAAACAATGTCTTGTCTAATGTCAAAAATAGTCATTTCATCTAATTAATATCAAATATATATGCAGTGTTGCCAAATGTGATGTTTTTTTTAATTCAAAAATTCTTTCAAGACAATTTTGAGTAGGAATGTTTGTTAATCTATTAAACCTTTGAGGGGCACGTAATTGCGTTACTGCAGGGGTGGACAACAGTGGCACGCCTGACACCACTAAAATGTTACAGAAAAATTCGACTTCTTGAATCGCAGAGATTCGATGATTGGATAAGGCAATGATTACTGTAAAATTTTAGTGGTGTGGCGCGTGCCACAGTTGGCCACCCCTGCGTTACTGTAATGTCGAATTCACCCCGGAATCTTTAAAAAATTTTATTGCAAAACATGGAAAATAAATTTTACAACTTTTTTTCCAACAAAGTTAGAAAGTAAATTTTTATCATTTTTTTCTGCTGCAATTCTTCGTTAATCGTAGTTGGGGTATAATATATCGCACTTCCCCTCAAGGGGTTAACAGTGCTGTCACAGGCGATTATTTTTTAATTCTACCTCACACGACTCTTTCAAAACAAAAATAATTGACATGTGAACATTTGCAAGAAAACTATACTATAAATCTTTTTTTTTTTTAAATAGTGGTGCAGGTAGAATAGAAAAATAGTCGTCTGTGGCAGCCCTGTGTTAACAAAATATCTATCATCTGCTAATGTAAAAATAAGTTTTGAAAAATAAGCTGAGAATTCAGAATTTCTCAATCAAAAAGCCAAATGTGGCAACACTGGATATATATGATTTTTAATTGTCATCAATTTATAATAAATATTCCGAATTTAAAAAATATTTTTATATAATATTAAAAGAATGAAATAAATATAATTCGCACGTGCCCCTTTTCCTCTATAGGCTAATTTTATATTTCAAAATGTATTTCTTAAAACTTTTGAATTGATGCAAATTGTGATTAACGGGATTTTAAACTTTCCTTTAAAAATAAATTCTAATTTCTATGGATTTTTCATTTGGTAAGAAAACAAATAAATAAAATGAATATGAAATAGGAAATACATTTACATTTCCGAAACTTTTTTCCGGGAAAAGTTTCTTTGCATTTCATATCATACGGACATGGGTTTTATAAAAGATTTCTTTGATTGAAA
The DNA here is from genome assembly GCA_963932465.1 of Maratus speciosus. Lineage (NCBI taxonomy): Eukaryota > Metazoa > Arthropoda > Arachnida > Araneae > Salticidae > Maratus > Maratus speciosus. Next base: position 217,507,937 of record OZ010794.1, read on the forward strand.
TACGCATTTATATCTATTGGAATAAATGTTTTCTGAGAATATATTAGTTTGTGACAGCTTTATATTAACCTATTAACCGCCAAAACTATAAGGTTGATGATTTCAACTGTTTAGCTGAACGTCGTTTTTCTCCACAGATTCTGAAGAATAATTTTCCCTTTATTTGATCTTAAAATTCTGTGTCTTTAAGGGGACGAGGGACCTTAAAAATATTTTTTTTTATTTTTTGTAAATTTCACCTTAAATATTACTCAAAGGTACATTATATGCATTATGGCATGCATTTATTACAAACAAAAAAATTTTTTAAAGTCATTTTTGAGAAAAAAGTGGAATTTTATGCGTTGTTTTAGAAATCTCCGAAATGCCCCATGCGCGTTCCATATCAATGAAAATCCCCAATATTTTTTATCAAAGTTTGGTTTATATATATAAAAAAATCTGTGCATCGAATTTTATATATTTGAATATAAAGGTTAAAAAAAATTTTTTTTGAAAAATTTTGAAATTTTTCGAAAAAGTTTCAAAATTTCAGACTTTTTCATTTTTTTGCAAATTTAACTTTAAATATTACTAAAGGGTACATTATATGCATTACGGCATGCATTTATCACAAAAAAAATTAAAAAAAAAATATTTTTGAGAAAAAATGCATTTTACGTGTCGTCGTAGAAATCTTCGAAATGCCCCCTGCGCATTCCATATCAATGAAAATTCCCAATATTTTTTATAAAAGTTTGGATTATATATATAAATAATTCTGTGCATCGAATTTTATATATTTGAATATAAAAGTGTAAAAAAAAAAAAAAAATCAAAATTTTTGAAATTTTTTCGAAAAAATTTTGAAATTTTTAATTTTTTTTTTTTTTTTTTTTTTTTTTTTTTTTTTTTTTTTTTTTTACCTTTATATTCAAATATATAAAATTCGAAGCACAGTTTTATTTATATATATAAACCAAACTTTTATAAAAAATATTGGGGATTTTCATTGATTTGGAATGCGCATGGGGCATTTCGAAGATTTCAAAGACGACGCGTAAAACTCCTTTTTTCTCAAAAATAATTTAAAAAAAAATTATTTTTGATAAATGCTTGTCATAATGCATATAATGTACCCCTGAATAATATTTAAAGTCAAAATTTCAAAAAATAAAGAATTGATTTTTAAGGTTTTTTAAGGTCCCTCGTCCCCTTAAGTAAAGCTAATTTTTTATTTGGAAAATAGTGGTTGGTAGGTAAATAATTTAAAGATGTGTATTTATTTTACACAGTGGGTAATGTGTTAATCAAATGAACATAATTTAGATAGCAAAGTTGCAAAATTATCAAACGCATCTACATGATTTGGTGATACAGAGATAGTGAAAAGACATATACATTAAGGAGGTGTGCAGGTAAGTATTGACTTTTTACTTCCCCTATATAATAGAATAAAGTATTCTACGATACTTTTTCTACGGTACTTGGATCATGTTTTAGTGCAGTTTACTATAAATATGTATTACCTTTTTTGTTGCTTTTTGTTTTAAGATTGTCTAATGGGGTTCAGAAAATCAATAATGTTTACAGAGAATGTATTAATACATGACTGTCTCATAATATCTGTAAATTTTAACATAATTACGCAAATGAAAACCTAATCTTATACTTACATTACTATTAAAATTCTGCGTAATTTTCAGAGACAGTGAGAATACAAGCTGTGGAGATGTATAAATAAGCATTATTTTTTTACTTCGCCGTATGGTAGAACAAAGTACGGGTATATGCACCTAATTTTAAGCAAGATTTGCTGCACATACTTGTAATTAAATTTTACTTTTATGACTTTGATGAAAAAGTAAATGAAAAGTAAAATTGCTTTTCATTATTTTAAAATAAAAGTCTTCGAAAATTCCAGTGTGAATTCAACATTACCTAAACACAATTACTTGGCACTGAAAACATTAATTATATTGGGTTTTTCGGAAAGTTGTGTGCGTTTTGGAAAATCAGTTCGCACCGGAAAATTCTGCCCGGTAATTATTAGACATTAGATATTGCAATCAATGTTTAATAATTAAATGATATAATTTTCCGGTATGAATTGATTTTCGCAAACGGACACGACTTTCCGAACTACCCAATACTTTAGGCCACTGTTATTCACTTTTTAGAGATTGTTCAAGGTTTTATGTGAAATTATATTATAATGGTTGCAGAGAATGTGTTGATTTGTGACTGTCTCATTAAATCAGCATAATTTAACATAATTACGCAAAAGAAAACTAAATCAAATTACCTGCATCTGTATACTTTTATGAGACAAACAGATTGAAAAGATATGTAGGTTGGCGTTTTAGTTATGGGGATGGATTGACGGTTATTTGCATATACAATTGTACTACAACTTACAAAAAAAAATCTCTTTGTCATCGTTATCTCTTGAAATTTTTCTAATATGGCAGATTCTAGTATGGCAATTTTTTTTTCAAAAATGGTATGAATAAAATAAAAAAATAGCTGCTGGGTCGTACAGTATCACAAGCTCGTAATCAAAACGGAAAGAATACGTGAAGCTAAGCATTCATTTCTAACTTCTCCATAAGATAGAAACCTTTTTTCTGTGGTACTTTGATTGTTTTCACACTTTGTAAGCGACCGTATTTTCAGAGTTTCTGAACCTGTAGAGGGCTAATCCAGTTACTTTGCATGTGGATCAAATTAATAATTTACGAATGTTACTGTTGTGTAAGCCTTTATTTTGTAAGTAAAACATTGACTAATAATAATAAGATTTTTATAGATAGAAATTGCTAACTTATCAGCAGTGTTTCAAAATTGGAAGATTTTGCTTTCAGAAGTTCCAAACACTCACCAGAAAGATATTAAATTGTTTTAAATGTCTTTTGAGTTGAAAACTTTATACGCGGCCAGTAGATGACTATTTCTACTTGTTGAGTCATTGGTAAAGGAAAAAACATAACGATAGTTATAATATTTTATACCGTAATTTCGGGTGTGTATACCGCAGATCAAACAATTCAGTTTTGACCCAGAAATTTTATTCAGAATTTGAAGACGAATATTTACCGTGATCTAAAAAGTTACATTTTATTTTTAAAAAATTCAAAAAATTCTGTGTCTTCAGGGGCCTAAATAATACATAGAATGACACAAAATGTATAACGCTTCCGGGGTTGAACTCATCCGTTTCCTGATAATCCAAACGCGGCCACGTTAGGCTTAAGCATTCCAATGCCGTATTTGCCGACTGCCTTATTTAATCTGTCTATCTATTTGTTATGTAACATATTCTTCTTCAATTTTTCTCAAACCTTCAAAAAGTATACAATTATAACGCTTTAAGATCTAATTTAAAAATAACCAGATACCAACAACACGGTTCCGATGTATACAAGCGATTACCGTCGCCATTCATAAGCACAAATTACAAATCCAAAAACAAATGAATGACTCTTTCAGCTATTCATTAAATGCTCTTAAAATATTTTGCAAAAGCATATTAATATTTTGAAATACGTTTTTCACTTTTATTTACATTTATTTACAGTTTGAATTCAGTATACACGGTTAAAAATATCGCGAAAAATTACCTCTGTTTTTCAAGGCTATCTATTTTCTGACCAATGAGAACACTTTATGGTGTCAGCTATATTCGGTGATTCATTCCCGTGAATTATTTTGTACCGGATTAACGTTTCCTTTCTAAAAACAAACGTATTTCAAATTATTTAAAATCTTTATTATGGTTTTACAAATATTTTAAGAGCAAAATCGGATGTCGACCGTATTTTTTAATGATTCGTTCAAAGAGTCATTCAATTGCTTCTGGATTTGGAATTTGTGTTGTACATGTGGCATCACGACACACGAGTGATTGTTGATTTGATTTTCAATCTTAAAACGCTGAGTAAAACGTGCTTTCTTTTCCACTATTCGCAAAAGTTACATTTTTAGACAGATTATTCAAAATAAATTAATATTTAAGAGATTACATTCAATTATCTAATATTCTGCTGCGATAACTTTAGTTTCAATTAGATTGGTAGCTTTATCTATCCCTATATGAAAGTAAACAAACAATTGATGCATTCGTCTTGAACTTTTAAAATATTAAAACAAACGTTTTTATGCTCTGTTGCACCATCTGTTGGTAGTTAAAAAAAAAGAAATTTTCTTTTTAAAATGTATTTTGAATTCTGAAGACATTGGGGGTAAAAATGAATATTTCTTATAAAATGAAATTAGAATATCAGAAATATGTAATGCCGTGTATTACATATATATATATATATGTATATAGTATATCAATGCATTATTATAAAAAATAAAATTTTGTATTTTGTAGGGAAAAAAATTTGTAATTTAATAACAGAATTTGGGAAAATAAATTGTTAATGTAATTAATAGTTGCAATTTACTTATGTGATAAAAGATGATTTTTAATTATCAAAATTTATTACAGGTTTCTTTTATGCATAGTTTAAAAAAAATCAGGATTTTCTCTGTTCAACTTTTTAAAATTTAAGTTATATAATTATTATTTTGGCAATTAATAAAAACAAATAAACTTTCTGTTGGAATTGTCTTTTATTTTACCACATACCATCAGATAAAATAGTTAATTGACAATATGTTTTAAAATAACATTATTAGTACTAATTTGAATGTTTTTGTGAAATAGTTCTTCAAATTTTGTGAGTGAAGTTCATTTGCATACTTTATATCAGTATTTTACCAATTCAATTAATAATTTTCTTGCCAATTAAATTTCAATGAAAAATGGGCTGTTTTTACTTTACCCCACCTGACCCTATTAATCAGACAAGACAAAATTTATTACTTCACAATTCTTTTTATAATGTAGTGCTATATAATTGTTTTGAAAATGCAAACACGTCATTCTGACGGGCTATATTCTAGTATAATATAAATATATTTAAAGTACAAATTAAAAATATCTTAAAATACATTAGAATACCCCAAAACGTTTTGAATCATTACTCGGCCATCATCAGTAAGATTTAAATGTGGTTATTATTTTCTTTGCACTTATTCGAGAATTGTCTAGAAGGAAACATTGTAATTTAAAGGTTGGACGTCAGATGAGATGCCAGATAAAGGAATTCAATTTTTCAACAAAACGACCTTTCATCTATTATGCAGCAAATCTCTCCATACTCCAAGGATATCATATGATAGTGCACCGTTACAATCTGTATCTTTATTAGCAATTATTTCAATTGATTCTCTTATGATGGATTCCTGGTAATTTTTTGTATGAAAGATAATTTTCGCTTTATTAAAATCTACTTTTAATGTAATAGGTGAAAGCTCGTTTCGTTGAAAATTTGTATAACTTTATCTGGCATCTCGTCTGACATACAACCTTTAAATTACAAAGTTTTCTTCTGGACAATCCTCGAATAAGCGCAAAGAAAATAATAACAACATTTAAATCGGCCTTGTAATGGTTGAATACGTTCTGGGTTTTCTTAATGTATTTTAAGATATTTTTAATTTCTATTTTACTAGGGGGCTCCGCCCCCTGCTCGCTACGCGCACCAACCCCTCGCCGAATTGTTTCGCGTTTCCATTCTGGTTCCTTCGCGATCCCTTATTTTCTATGCATTCAATCTTTAGGTTCCACTTGGTAAAAACGCGCTACTCCCCATCTCCTGACAATTTTATTTCTTATCTCCAAGCACATAATCATTAGAGCTTACAGAGTTTCATAATTATAAGAATTATTAAATATAAAATTATATATATAGTGTTACGAATATTGCAAATGGTTAGTGTTTGTGCTTAAAAATAATGTAAATAGTTCAAGTGTGTCAAACTGTGGCCCGCTTGATACCACTAAAATTTTACTGTTATCTTTGCCTTATCCAATCGTCGAATTGCTGCGATTCAACTTGTCGACTATTTGTTTAAAATTTTAATGGTATCCGGCGGGCCACAGTTTGGCACCCCTGAAATAGTTCAATAAAGCTCTATTCATAAGCTAATATTAGTTTTTGTTACATTGAAATATCATTGAAATAAACATTGAAATTGAATGAAAATGTGTTGATTTTTTGCAAGCAAGTAAACGCTATTGGAATTCAATAGGAGTCTATGGATATTTGGCGAAATACTGGAAACAGCGCCAAGTTGGCGTCCCTTTTGCCAATTAATTTTGGTCGCCAAATATGGCGATATATCGCCAGGTTGGCGACAAACGTGGCGACGTTTGGCGACATAGCCCTCCCCCAATTGTTAACCCACCTTATAGCGTCAGAAGGCTCTGACCAATCATATGCGTTTCGCGGTATCTACTATCTATTTAGAGTCATTTTTGCTTGCCCCTCAAGGAGTTAAAACAGAGTAAAGGGCAAACATTTTTTTTCTTTTTTACAGGGTAACATTTTTTTTTCTTACCGAGTAGCAGATATGATAGAGATTAAAAAAAAATAAATAAAAGAAATCGGGTTTTTAAAATTTTTTGTACGAATTATGAATTTTGTAATAAAAGAATCCGTCAGATTTAGCAGTATTGTGTATCACAGGGGTCGCATTCTATAGCATAGCTGCCAACTTGTACGGATTTTTCTTACCACTAAAATTTTATAGAAATTTTTGACTTATTTAAAAGTTAAAATTGCTTGAATTTCGGTGATTCAATTAGCTACATTTTTCTATTAAATTTTAGTGGTACGAAAAATCCGTACAAGTTGGCAGCTATGCTATAGGGGAAATTTTATTGTTCCTACCAATATATTGACAATAATATTTTCATTGTACCTCTCTACAGCATATGTTGAATAAAATTATGATGAAGATTACTGATTAAGGGTTTTGGTAGGACAAATAAAATTTTCCCTGTACAATGCGACCCATGGCGTCAGCAATTATTTCACATTCATCCCTATTGGAATCGTGCAAGTACATTTTTATAAAAGTGTAATATTATAAAAATTACAATAAAATAAAACACAACTTTCTGTAAAATAAAAAAAGGATGTACTATTTCACTCTTATTGATCACTCAACTTCCCACGTGAAAAGTGTTAATAATCTGTTGGATCCATTTTTATTGCATCTCTTATTAATTTCTGTTTTATGATTATATATTTTTTCAGAGATAAAGGGTAAAGCCATATATATGATGTAGACTCTAGATGAGATACGATGTCCTTTAAAAAACTTTCCCATTCGTGTATAATACAATTAGAGTGAAAATTAATAGAAACATTAAAAGGGATATATTAATATAGCTGCATAGTCCGCACCGACTGAGATACATTAAAAAATGCTTTGTTTTAAAATGTTATTGAAATATATTAGAAATAAGGAAAAGTTCATTAATATATGGGAATATGCTTTAATAGATGTTATAATTCCGCAAATCATTTTTTTCCTAAAACAAAATGAAAATATCAAAGTAAATTTTAATTAGATGTCAGCTATTGATTTATATATTTTACTTTAATGTATGTATTTTATTTCTCGACTTCATTTTCTGTAATTCATGTTACACAATGAGTGTGGTTTATACTTAAAATTCATAAATATATTTAATTTTATTATTTAACTGTTCTTTTCAATAAATCCATAATACAATTTACGATATATCTTTAAAAAATGTATTTGAACAATCAAAAAAAATAATCAAAAAAGTAACTCATAATAAATACATAATAATGATATTAAAGAACAATTTTCATAAATAAAAAATGTTATAACTTGTAAAATTGCCTTTTTTGTTGATACAAACGTAGATAAAAAACAAATCAAAACCAGCTTAAATGATTTTATTTCGACGATTTGTTTTATTTAATTGCATTCTCTATTACACGGTTCGTATGGGTACCGTTATTTCAAGGGCAAATATCAGTATTTTTTTTATAGAAAAACAATTCTAGTCTACACGCGCGACATTTCGCCTTATTTGAGGATATATTTTCTATAAGAAAATACTGGTATTAAAGTTTAAAACAAAGTCTATAAGAATCATATTTCAGTAAAATGAAATTTTTCAGTTTAAAATATTATTAAACATAAACATAATCCTGCTACGGATGTAAAGTTTATACAGTACTGACAAAATTTCCATTATTGTATCTCTCATTACTTTAATATTATAATGCTCATTAGATTTATTCTTAATTTACTCTGCAGGAAAATGGAAATATCATGTTTGAGCTATGATCATTCTAATTTCGGCTTTAATACCGGAAACTATAGATAGAGATCTTCTTAATTAAAATGCCATATCAAAAGGATCAGAAAATGTCGGCATACTTTATTCTAATTAAGGAAACTAATAAAGAAAAGCTCTAACTGAACATAGAACATGGAAGAAAAATAATTTCTTTTTCCTTACAAAAAATATGAAGATGTATTTTTTTTTCTATCCTGTGTATCTATTCTGTGTAAAAAAAAAAAAAAAAAAAAAAAAAAAAAAAAAAAAAAAACATTGCTAGTACAATTATTCATTGTTATTAAGTTAATCTAAAAATATTGTAAGAATCCATTAAGCTAAAAGTTAAGTTATTCGGAAATTTTACATAAAAGGAGAATTAATTATTTTTTTCCTGTTTACTCAGAATTTTATACAGACTAGCAAAGTTTATGAGCTTGTTTTAATATCTTTCTTCAAAGTTATGGACTAATATTTTCTTTCTTTCATTATCATCAAAGAAGTAAAAGATAATCAACCGCTAAAGTAGTCCTTTATAATGAAAAAAGTTATGAAACTTCAATGTTAAGCTTCATTAATGAATTATCTTTTAGTAAAAATAATTAATCTGTTTGTTACTTCTACTTCAGTAAAATCTTGAGTACTTATAAATATTTTCATTTTGTAGATAATTAAGAAATTACTACTAATATATTCATTCATCGTAATTAGATTATTCTAAAAATATAATCTAGGTTATATTTTATTGAAAGAAATATTATTCAGATATTTTGAAGAAATAGAATATTTATTAAGGCTTTTTTTTAATCATCGTTGTGTAAGTTTACGCAGAGTTAAGATACTTACTTTTATTGTTCCGGGAATCGTAAGTCTTTCCTTTTATCCTTACTTTACAAGTAAGACAATTTATTAATACTCCATAAAAATTTATTTTATTTAATGACTAAAATACGTTTTGCTCAATATTCATCGAAATTTTCATAATTTATCACTTTATTATTCCAAATAACTATGCTTATAAAAAAATATCTTAAATTCTTTAAAAGTAAGATATGAAAATATTAACTTTTTTCTCAGAAAATAATTAGAAAAATGTACTTTTACTAAGAAGGGTATAATCAAGAAAAAATTCTTGTTACATTAATTTTTTTTTATCATGTTAATTCAAAAATACTGTAATATACCACTTTACAAACTTTTTGCATACAAGAGCATTATTTGTTTTACATTGCTTACGAGCTTGTTTTATTTTTTTCAGCAACAATATGGGCTGTTTTATGTTGTTAAAAAGGAAAGTTTAGTATGAAACGTATTATTATGTTTATCCCTGATTAATACATTTTCTTTATCTATAATTAATTATGTTTATTAATATTTATTCTTAGTTGTTTATTCACGAGTATGTGTTTCTTTTTTAAATAAAAAAAAGAAAGGAAAAAAAGAGTGGACCATTTATATATACTTGCAGTTTGTAGGTAACAAGAAAAAGGACTACTGAAAAAGATTATAGTACTTTCATTTATCTTTATCAGATTATTACAAATATGTGATATGCGAAATGATTTATTAAAAGGGAACTGTTTTGATGGTTAGCTGAAAAAAGAATAGTAGTTAGGCTCTTTTTATCAAATAAAATTATCGTCATATAAACCTTTGTACTGTTAACATATTTTGTTTATTTCTGGAAGTAAACTTCGAATCATTATATTCTTTTCATATATACATAGAATTTATAACTAATCCAAATATATTTTTTTCCAAAAGCAATTTATGTTATATTTATTGTATTTTTATTTATTCATGATTAAAAAAACTTACAGTACTCAAAATGAATAGGCAGCATTGAAAGTTTTTAAGGTTACAAAAAGGTGAAGAATTCAATTAAAGATCAATGCTAACGTGGCTCAGTGGCTAATAGGCTAATAACACGGATAAAGTACTATTAAATAATTCGATGATTACTATTCGGAAATAGCGGTGTATAAAAGTAAGAATTGTAAGAACACTGAATAAATTTGAAAAGGTATTATAAGTTATGTTTATCGCAAATAACCTTTATAATATATACATAGCTGCCAACTTGTACGGATTTTTCTTACCACTAAAATTTTATAGAAATTTTTGACTTATTTAAAAGTTAAAATTGCTTGAATTTCGGTGATTCAATTACCTACATTTTTCTATTAAATTTTAGTGGTACGAAAAATCCGTACAAGTTGGCAGCTATGTATATACATTAGAAGAATTTCGTAGTAAAACTTGCAAAATAAAAAAAAGGAATTTATAATTTGAGTTTTTTACAAATGGCTATTTCCATGAGTACGTGTAGTGTAGTTCACATGCTACAATTTTTTGCTACCAGTATTTTAGAAATGAAATATATGACTTATTTTATCGGAGACATATCGTACATGACATCTGGCCAAATGTTAAATAATGCGGGAAGAGTTCCATACTGTGTGCTGGTTTTTTGGAGAGCTTTTTTTGGCATTAAATGAATCGATTTGTTTGCGATCTTCAGCCTTTGGGGTTGCTTTTTTCTGGAATGTACTTTATTCAAATGTTTTTTGCGTAATTTTTTGCATTTAGCCTATATTTTTCGGAAAAACATATAACTTTTGTTTTAATTTGTCATGTATAATAAATATTATAAATACATAAAATTATATATAAATGCATAATATTTATTTATAGGTGTATATATATTATGTATGTATAAGGTATATCTCTATAGGTAATATATATAAAACTATTTGTATAAACATCGTATTTTTTTAACATGTGACATACATAACATTTATTAAATATATACATATATATGTTGACAAATATTTAAAGACCATGTTTTTCCTCCTGAAAAAAATTATAAGATGATTGCTGGACAGATAGTTACACCCATTGAACTACTATCTAGTTTTTACCAAATTTTATTATTTAATCCAAATCATCCACACTACCACATAGTACTTGGTATATAATTTTACATACCTTAAAATTATCCAATAAAAACAAGTGATCGTAAATTAATATAAATTCTAATGGAAGAGCAACGCGAATAATTATCTTAAAATTAAATTAATATTCGCAGAAAATTGTAATTATCAAAATTAATTAATTACAAATAATAAATTAAAAGTTTGCGCTGTGAAATTTTTACGTGATCTCCTCCACCTATGAATTTAGCTCTAATTAAGCTGCAAATAAAATGACACACATTAATTTTTATCACTAAAAGAATTACAGAGATTTTACTCTTGATTAAATATTTTTATTTACATTAAACAAGATTATATACATATGAACAAAAATTATTCAAAGAACAGAAGAAAAACTTTAGTTTGCTTATCACTGTTATATTTTTACACTTGAAAATTAATCTCTAACAAAATGATTTCAACTATTTTTTTATTATTTTTTATATAACAAAAGAATTATTATTTTTTTAAAGACTTTATTTAATTTTTATTGCTAGTTAGTTTAGATCTCATAAGACCACTATACCGTAAAATATCATTTAATGGATATTTATAATTCGAGTATAACATTTGTGGTATAAGAAAAATTATAGTAGTACCTTGAATTTGGGACAGGTCGGTTGCCTTCCTTCATTAGACTTTATAGCCGTCGCGGTACTCGGAATAGGTTAAGGTAGTCATACGATGCATCTCCTCACAAGGGCAGCAAAATCGGCATGACTTTAAGCATAGCTCCGAAACTCTGCGGGCAGGATACATTATATCTTGGATAAGCGCTGTTAAGCAGACTCCTTCAGGTAGCATACTTCCTCGGCCTTTCCATCACTTTACCAGGGCTGTCGGGACCGCATTTTTCATAACCAGGGCTGTCAGGATCGCACTTGCATCATCGGAATATTTTTTTAGACACCTTTTTCAAACTTTACTCTTGCACCTCATACTTTGGTAGTGGGCGGAACAATTTGTTATAGCCCTACCTTATTGGTTGTGAGAAAACTTTATAGTATGCTTGGCTAGACCTATTAGCTGCCAGTCCTCAAATACCCCTCACATATACTTTAATTTTATTACGTGCCATAAACTGTGGGTGGTGTATAGTCGTATATTTCTTCCGACATTTTTATTATTTAACGGTTCCCTATTACAAACAACTTTTCTTTTGATTGTCCTGAAACTACTCCACCGCGTCTAGCTATCATTCTGCTATTGTTGTTTCCTGAGATCCAAACTATATACTCGACATTATATGTGGATTTTAATATAAATCAATTTTTAAAAATATCTATTTAATATTTATAATAAAATTAATAATTTTTGTAGGAACCTCCATTCCCATTCCACTCAAATACATACTTATTACAATTTTAAACTCATAATTATATTTTATAAAAATATATATGTACAACAGTAATATCAAATTACGCACATGTACTGTGATTTAATCAAAATGTTGCGGGAACATATTTTTATTATATGTGTTTCCAGCAATGATAAAATGGTTTTTTGGCGGCATTTTGGATTCCTTCGCCAATCACGCCAACCAGCACACAATATGGAACTCTTCCCAATAATGCAACAAACCATGACATTTAATTTCAACTTCAAATCAATGTTTTAATTTACCACTCGAAAAATAAAAAAAAATGCTTACTGGCAATTTGAAAAAAAGCTATTGGCGAGATTTGCACTCGGCTAGCGTAACAGTACCAAGAATTCTTTGCGACCATGACAACTTTTATATAGTTTTATTCGAAAAAAAATGATTTTTTAATCAAAATGGAAAACTTTAGGCACAGATGTTATATACGGCCCCATACTGGCTCGATTTTTTTTCTGACGCCAATGTCATATACGCAACGGTTGCTTAACTGGCGCCAAAGTATCGTTATTTTGCTCGATATGGTAAGCCGGATGTTGTTGTTTATGCTGTTCATGCGTTCCCCAAATTGGTGTCGGAAAAAAATCGTTCCAATATCGTATATGACATCTGTGCCAAACTTTCAAATGAAATGCGAAGGGATCAGAACGTATTTGTTTATGGCAGTTGATGACTTGAACTATTATAATATAGATGAAATGATGGCGATAATATAATATTTGGCGACTTATCACCCGTGAAAAGCTAATATTAAAGTACCAAAATGGCACCCAGAGTATAAAAAGCGAAGTGGTCCGACCGGAACTGTTGATGATAGTCACATGACTTAGGCTATTGTTATAGAGATTGTTTTAAAATACCGGGAGACAAAGACTCTGTATACTTAATTCATTTTATTTTAGCTAATTTTCAAATGTTTAACTGATCCTCTTTAATCAAAAACGAAAATAACCATTGGATGTCTTAACAGCAACTGATTCGCCCTTACATTTTTGCAATCAAAGGGAATTGAATGAAAACCCATTTACAGGGCGATATGCACAGCTTTTTTCAGTATAATTCAATCTTCTCTTATATTTTTAAAACCCATCAGATTAGCGTGTTTTTAGATTCTACGGTGTCTGAACGAGGGTTGGCGAGCGTAGCTTGAAGTGGGCAGAGTCCCCTAGTCTCTTTATATTATTCTAAGTATTTTCTAGAAGAAAATACTGGTAGTGCAACCTTTTTTTGAATGTCTTTTTCCCTGACCTCTCTTCACCCTGATATATGAAGAGAGAGACAAAGCCTGTTAGGCCGTGGGATCAAAGAAGAATAATTGTGTGGTAAATTTAACATTTCTTTTTTCTAGTCAAGTATATACCACTATATCCGATTAATAACGCTCGCCTTAATTAATTAGTTATTAAATAAAGTAAATATTACTATTTGGAAACAGTATTTTTATCTGAATTAAAAAAAAAAAAATCCGCTAAATTGACAGTACTGAGGAAGAGAGAAAAAATTCGCATCTTGATCTATGATTTTGCGTATTAAGCATGATTTTTTGCACCAAAGGATCAAGAAACTATCACGAATTAAGCAGAATAGCCTAGTAACTTCTCGCGTATAAAATGTGATATTTTTTGCAATAGCCTTCTGGGCGATGTTCAAGGGATCGTGAAAAATTCACATATTAAGCGTGATGTCGTATTAACCGTGAACGTCTTAACCGGGTAACGAATGTGTATAATAGTAATAATTTTAGCTCATTCCGCATGCCGTAAATATTTTCGTATTAGAATCAAGTAAAAAATTAAAGGAATATATTTAAATCATTATCACTAAAGCAGAGGAATTTAATATCCTCCTCATCATCATAACCATCATCATCATCATCATTATTATTATTATTATTATTATTACTGTTATTATTATTATTATTATTATTATTATTACTATTATTATTATTATTATTATTTATTTATTTATTTATTGTAATGCAAATAATGTTTCTTTCTGTGAAAGGTAATGAAAATTTTAGTATATACAGGATACCAACTCAGAGTTCGTGCGCGTCCTTGAATTTCCAGGTTAAGAAATTCTCTGGGACCAGTATTTTCTTATGGAAAATCTCTTCTTAAATAAGGCGAAATTTCTCGCGTTTAAATATGATGTATTTTTCTATAAAGAAATATTGATATTTTCCTAGAAAATAAAGGTACCTGTACGAACCATGCAGCTGGTCAGTTTTCAGAATGTTATTATTTTCGGGTAAAAATTTTCCTGGGGAGTTTTACACATTTGCAGTAGAAATAACCTTCGGTGTGTCGAACATTGATACTCTTCGCTGTCACGGGAAAAGACTCCACTACTTGAAAGTTCACATGTTCTAAATTATGTGAGTAATTACACGCGAGGGTTTTAATTTAAGCCTTAAACGTTGAATGTAGGACATGTATATGATCTTCTAGGGGGTTCTGCCCCCTGCAAGCTACGCTCTCCAACCACTGTTCAGACACCGAAGAATCTAAAAACACGCTAATCTGATCGGTTTAAAAAATATAATAGAAGATTGAATTATACTGAATAAAGCTGTGCAGATCTCCCTGTAAACGGGTATCCATTCAATTTCCTTTGACTTCAAAAATTTAAGGCCGAATCAGTTGCTGTTATGACAGCCAATGGTTGTTTTCGTGTTTGATTAAAGAGGATCAGTTAAACGCTTGAAAAGAAGCTAAAAATAAAAGGAATTAAGTGTACAGAATCTTTGTCTCCCGGTATTTTAAAACAATTTCTATAACAATAGCCTAAGTTATGTGACTATCATCAAGAGTTCCGGATGAACCACTTCGCTTTTTATATTCCTGGTGTCATTTTTGGTACTTTAATATTAGCCAGGTACAGGTGATAAGTTGCCAAATATTATTCTATCGCCATCATTTCATCTATATTATAATAGTCCAAGTCATGTAACTGCCAATAATAAATACGCTCTTACCCCTTCGCTTTTCATATGAAAGTTTGGCCCAGATATCATATACGGCCCCATATTGGAGCGATTTTTTTCGACACTAATTTGTGGAAAAGATCAACAGCATAAACAACAACATCCGGCTTATCAAATCAAACAAAATAACGATACTATGGCGCCAGTTAATTACCCGTTGCGTATATGACATTGGCGTCAGAAAAAAATAGCTCCAATATGGGACCGTATGTGGCGTCGGTGCCGAATGTTTTCCATTTCCATTAAAAAAAAATCATTTTTTTTTCGAATAATACTACATAAGCATTGTCCCAAAGAATTCTTGGTACTGTTACTCCAGCCGGGTGCAAATCTCGCAAATAACTATTTTTCAACTCGCCAGTTAGCATTTTTTTTTTCAAGTGGTAAATTAAAACATTGCTTTGAAGTTGAAATTAAATGTCATCGTTTGTTACATCATTTAATATTTGGCAAGATGCCATTTATGCATCCGGTTTGGTGATTTTTTGTTTGGTCCGATTTTTTTTACGAAAATTTGGTGAAATCCTCGTTTTCGAATACCAGTTACATATGTATTTTTGGTACTACTTAGTTATCCCGTCGAACAAAAATCTATCACCAAACTATAAGATTAAATGCCAATAATGGTTGATAAATGTCACATTCACTTGACTTTAAGCAAGTTACACGTTTTTACGTTATCAAGTGATTTTTATTTCAACGTTTTATTTGTATATTTATTAATGTTATACTAATTTATTTGTTCATTCGTTATTTAAAATAAAAAATTTGTCAATCTGTACAATTTGGTGAGTGGTTTGGCGATTTATATAATTTGGCGAAATGGGTCGATGAAATAACTAAGTAGTACCGTATTTTTTAATTATTTTCTATTATTTTTTTATTTTTAAAGGAAAATAACCAAAAAAATAATTAACTATAGAACAAAACAATTTATGTAATTTTAAAAAAGAAAATAAAGTAAATAAACACTTATTATTAAATAAACAACAATAGCCGGGTTACCATGTCAACCAAAATAATGCCATTTTGGCGCCAATTAGGTACCCAGGTGCGTATATGACATCTGTGCCTAATATTTTTCTTTTCATTTCGTTTAAAAAAAAATAAAGAAGTGAAAGCCATTTATTTAAATGTTTCTGTTTGTATTAAAAAAAATGATAATGATATACAAATTGAATTATGAATAAAAGTAACATGATACATTTCTTAGCATACACTTAAGGGAGGCCAAACTTTTCGCCAAATTAGTTTAAAATAGTAACCGTTTCTAAAATCTGAAGAAAAAAAATCTGTTTGATTAAAATTTGTGTTGCCATCATTAGAAAAATGTATATAAAATTAGAAAAAAAATAATATTTCGAAAACTAATTCGAATTTAAAAATTCTAATACCAGTTTTGAAATCTGCGGATCAATATTGATTTTTGGTGTTAATTTCATCACAAAGTATTCCATATTTTAGGAGAAATCGGTGTGAAACATAATCAGTTGGTTAATCAGCCAATTCATAGAATCGGTACACATTTCAG
This sequence comes from Maratus speciosus, assembly GCA_963932465.1. Taxonomy (NCBI): domain Eukaryota; kingdom Metazoa; phylum Arthropoda; class Arachnida; order Araneae; family Salticidae; genus Maratus; species Maratus speciosus. The sequence goes on from OZ010794.1 coordinate 217,524,998, forward strand.
CCGTTTCATATATTCATTTCATTAGGATTTTATATATATAGTGTAGATAATGCCTATAATTATTCATCGACAATAAAAGGTTTGTCATATTTTTGTCGCACCATGTCGGCCATGGCAGCTATAACTGTACTGAGTTTGATAGTCTTCGGGTGATCAATTTAGGAGGAATATTGTCACAAAGAAACAATTTGGGTGGGTGCATAAAAGATTCAATCGCTTAGCTCAAAAAATGTTACAAATAAATTGAGCATTAAATACAGCTGCAAATTAACTGCCAACTAAAACTTTAACAAGAACAGATAATCATGCATCAGACATAGATTATGAAACGCTACCAGGCTCTCATACCAGACTATTCATACCAGAAAATGCCTATACTATTCTTTTCTTTATTTAATGGAGACATTTCATGACTATTTAAAGAAAAATTCTTCTTTGAAAATTTTCGGTTTCAAATAGAAATTGTTTAATTAAAAAAACCCGCAAAACTGGCAAATCTGTCAAAAACTGGAAATACCACCAACACCAAATTATTATTAATGGGAATGTTTTTTCATATAATGAAATGAGATTAATGAAGAGAAAGAAAATTAACATAACTAAAATAGTGGCCTAAATAAGAAACTTAAAATCTCATACCTCACAAGTAATGATACGAAGGTCCTTGGTGGCGAATATAAATTTTTAAAGCTCATTCGATTCGTCTCATTGAGTTCAGTAATTTTATTCGACGCATATCTGCTATTGAGTTTTAATAATGACAGCAGTTACACTGCAATATATTGATGATAATCAATTATTGACAAACTGCTCTTTCCGAAGAAGTGAGTAAAGCAAAAATATTACTCACAGTGAGTACAACGAGCGAAGACTTCTTCAGCTGACTCAACAACAACTCAAAACAGGTCTGCAGCCTGTTTCTCTGCAGTTACAATATCTTATTATAACTGTAATAATATAAACATATAGTAGTTACCACAAACGCATAACAGTATAAGATGTTTAATAGTGCAGTGGTGGAAAATTGGCGCAGAGGCGGAGCCTGTTGACACCACTAAATTTTTATGGTATTATTCAGTTTAATAAAAATTCAGAAATTTGATCATTAGACAAGAGTTAAAATACTACTATAATTTAGTGGTGTCAATAGGCTCCACCTCTGCGCCAATTTTCCATCACTGATAGTGTAATAACAATAAGTAAACTTAAATCATGCTTATTTCTTTGACAGCAACTGGTTTTCAGTGAACGAAATTTTTAACTTTGATCCGACAAACTATCATTATTCAAACTGAATAGCAGATATGCGAGGCTACAAATTACTATACGGGTGATTCTAAATTCATGGTAGAAAATTTAAGGGTTGGTACAGGATAGTGTAACAATCATTTATTGTATAGGAATATATGGGAGCAAGTGACGCGTTGGGGTACAAACACCAGAAAATTCGTATACTATTCATTTCTTTATTTAATACAGACATGCCATGATTAATTTTAAAAAAGAATTCTTCTTTGAAAATTTCCGGTATCAAATAGAAGGTTTTTAATTAAAAAAGCACAAAATTGTCAAATCTGTCAAACACAGGAAATACTTGAAAAAAAAAATAGAAATGCAGTTTTTTCTTCGATCCAAAATTTCGATTTCATACTTGAAATATTAAAAGAAGAATTTTTTCTTTATGTAATCATGAAATGTCTGTTTTAACCCTAGATCTACCGGGAATTTTATTCAAGTTTTAATAAAACGTTCTACACCAGAATTTTTATTTAAAACTATTTAACTTATTTATTTACCTTATTTTTGTCTGGTTTATATACTTAGTTTATTTTAAAGAAATTTCTGGTTTGAATGAATATTTTGTATGTACCTGTCGGGACCAATGGACCCGTCTGGTAGACGGAGGGTTAAATAAAGAAAATAATAATATAGGAAATTTCTGGTATGAATCAGAAATTTTAAATTAAGGGCCAAATTGGCCTCCTGGTGTTTGTATACAATAAATGATTGTTACAGTGCCATTTACCAACCCTTAAAGTTAGTACCATGAATTTAGAATCACCCTGTATAGAATGACACGAATCAACTGAACTATGAAAATTTAAATTCTTACAAAAAGACTCTAGTGCACTCACTTGTCAGTGATAATCCGTTTTCAGAATTTCCTCTCCACATGTGGTAATGTGTTAGAATATTGTCGCTCAGATCTATATATGATCTGAAATGAAAGGATTAATTAAATTTGAATTTATACGGATTTTGTGCAATATTTATAACACCCACAGAAATATTTTATTTTAAATACTTTTCTTAGTATTTTGTAGAATAAGAAATGTACTAATATAATGATCTTACAATAGAAATATAGAAATATTTCCGAATTGAAAAATCCCCCCCCCCCCCCGGCAACGCCAAAAATTCTGAAAAGATGCAAAGGCAAAAGAAATCATCCTTTTAAAAATATTTTCCTTTTGTATGGAATTTGTACCAATAATGCTTTTGGAACAAGATGAAGATCTATAACTCATTCTAAACTGTATTACTACTAATCTAAGTATTAAATGAATTTTATAACAAGTTATTTTAATGGTACTTATAAGTACCGTGAGTAGTAAATGGTTAAACTATGCTAGAAAGAAGTGTCACCACATCTTGTGGATTTTTTATTTAGAAATTTTGAATTCACACCACAAAATTTTGAATAGCAAGTTTCTTTTAATTCTGGAATTTTATCATATTATAAACAAAAGATAATTATAAAACATACTGGTGTAAATTTGGTTCCTATTCGGCTTTCATCTGGTGGATTTTTTATTTAGAAATTTTGAATTTACACCAGAAAATTCTGAATAGCAAGTTTCTTTTATTTTATTAATGGAATTTTTATCACATTATAAATATCACATTAATATTATTTATCACATTATAAATAAAAAACAATTATTAGAACTTACTGATGTGAATTCGGAATGCCTAGAAAAAAAAATCAGCCAGATGCATCAACACTGCTGGAAGTGGTTAAAGAGAAATAAAATTTAAAATTGACAGCACACCAGAAACAAAAACATTCTAAAAATAACAAACTTAAAGAAAACTAAGTTAAATTATTCCAATAAATTGTGACAAATAGACATTTCGCAGAGATATTTACCCTACAAATTTCTTTAAAGGAATCGAGATATCAGAAAAAATTTTTAAATCACAAGCTGTTACCGAATTTGAACTTTTCTGTATTTTGGAGAAGCGACAAGTAAAAATATATCTAAGAATGAAAAAAGGAATAAAAAACATTTCTGCGTTTTAATATTTTGAGATAGATACGCTTCAGGAGCAATGTGTTTTCAACCATGGAACGGAAGGACTAAAGGAAGTATAGCGTGACGTACTATTGTGAAAGTCTGTACTGCTAAAAGTCGATAGATGGATTTTATTTAACACTGAACGGGAGAATTGGAGAAATTTTTCTTCTCATGTTTCAAAAGTTTTTGTTACGAAATTTATTGAAGTAGAAACTTGAAATAAATACTATAAATAATAGCATTAGCAATAAGAAATCTTTATTATATTTATACGTCTAGTTAAATATAAGCAACAATTAAAAAAAATCTGAGCTATTTAACAAATGATTAGTGATTAAATATTCTATTCCCCTACGTTTTTGATAAAAGTGTTTTTCTTTTATAAAATGAGACCTCTAATAATTTTTTTATAGTTTTTTGTAATATTTTAAGTGATATGTCGTCGGTACCATGTCGCCTTAAATAACATGTTATTAAATAATGTTAAATAAGGCGAAGTTTACTATTTCAAAAAAGTGGTAGTTTCACAGGGTACCGACAATATCAAGTTTATTTTTTTAAACATAGTAGTAGATATAATTTTCGAGCAAACGAAATACAATTGTATACTATTAGCGTATAGCTGCCAACTTTTCCGCTTTTTTGTACCACAAAAATTTAATAGAAATTTTTGCCTTTTTTAATCGGCAGATTACAGAAATTTAAAAAGGTAAAATTTACTATAAAATTTTTGTGGTACAAAAAAGCGTAAGATGTTGACAGCTATGTATTAGAATCCAGTATTAGACATCCAGAAATATTCCAACTTAAGTACGTGAAATCGCTTAGAATAAAAATAAATCTAACTTTATTCTACAATTTGAAAAGTAATGTTTTTAACACTAATAGATGTGATTTGTCAAAGCAGAATTCTTAGTTACATTAAAAGTTTTTAGTCTAATAAATAAACATATATTTATATATATTTGCTTATTCGCTTCATTTAACCCCTTCGGGACGAGAATCTTTTACAGAATTTTTAATTTTTTATCACCGGTTTTTCAAAACAGATTTTTTTGCCTAGTACAATCGGGAAAATGATCGGATTAAATAAGAATAAATTTACAATAAAAATTCACTGGTGAGAATAATCACGGATTCTGTGTACCTTACGCGGTGCGTATTCCTGTCGATCGTCCCTAAGGGGTTCAATTAACCCCTTAACAGAAGCATTAAATTACGGTTTAAAAATTGAAGTTGCTTATTGGCACCACTTTTAAAAAAAAGAAATGTTCAGGTTACTTAATGACAGGTAAAATGATACCATAATAAAGCCAATTACTCTATTCTATAAAAGTGGTGGGAATCAAACAAATCTGAACCAGTATTAAAAATGCTCTGACGAGCACCAAAAAAGGCTAATATGTTTTAAGTGTGAAAAAGGGTTTGACAAGTGCTTCTAATTGAGCATGAAAAAGGACAAGTGGTCCCTTCTTGTCTGCAGCTCACTGTAAATGGCTACTTTGAAAAAGTCATATTTGCGCTTTTTCCATTTAAAAGAAATTCGGGGTACTTTAGTAAAACTTTCCGTCGTGATTTACATGTTAACTGCACTGTTCCACTGTTGTACAGTGCATGCGTCTGCAATGCAATTTTGTACAGTGCACTGTGTACCATTATTTCTCTACAAATTATACTACACTGTACATTCCTATTATGCTTTTGAACCTCAGCGCACACTCACACTGTGCTTGTGTACTTCCGTATTTAAGGTGTATGCGTCTAATGTTCGTTTATAATTTACATATGCTTTGCTGTACTGCATAGTACATTGTACAGCCACTGCCACTTGCATATAATTGCAACAATCAATGAGTGCATTATACTGTTATGCGTGCTGCGTGCACATGTCGAATTGTTCCTGTGCTGAGTGCTGCAACAGTCTGCACTACACTACAAAACAGTTTTCTGTACAGTTCTACACTGCGGGCGTACTTGGTAACACTGCATGAGTGTGATACACTGCAGGAACTAAGGCTTTTGTACTATGTCGCCTACGTTTAATCAGTCTGCGTCTTAACTGGCTGGTTCTTTACACTATACATTTTTTATCGTAACTGTGGCTGGCTGATTTTTTTATATGGAAAAAGCACAAATATGATTTTTTCAAAGTTGGCATTGACAGTGATCTGCAGCCAAGAAGGGACCACTTGTCCTTTTTCATGCTCAATTAGAAGCACTTGTCAAACCCTTTTTCACACTTAAAACATATTAGCCTTTTTTGGTGCTCGTCAGAGCATTTTTTAATACTAGTCATTTAAATTTTTTGATAATTATATATTGAATAAAAATAAACCTGAGTTGCTTTTAAATATTCCCAATATTTTTTTCTTATTTCGCACAATAATGCACCATTTAACCAAGTAATGCACACTTTTTTAAGAGGTTCAAGGTTTTTTAATCAAATTACCGTTATTTTTATTCATAATTTAATTTACTTAGACTCCCTTAAATATAATTAATATAATTCCTTAAACTGACATTAGTTTTTGTTGCATTAAAATATCTCAATTTATTAATTCTTTGTAAACAAGTAAACCCTATTGTTTACAATGGAAGTCTATAGGAATTCGGCAAAATATTAAAGATATTGCCAAGCTGGCGTCACTTTCGGCGACTCATTTTGGTCTCCAAATTTGGCGATATATCGCCATGTTAGCGACAAACTTGGCGGTATTTGGCGACAGAACAGGGTCCCGCCTATGGTAACCCTCCTTATAGGTATGGTTTTTCTATTAAATGCTGTTCTATAACCAATGAGATGCGTTTCATTCGAGCGTTGCCATTAAACAATTAACAAATAATCGTGATTTCTGTGGCACATACGATAGCGTAATATATATATATACATTATCGTGGAAATCGAAGGTTTAGGCCACATCGTATTGTTTAGCTAGACCAGTTATACTAACATCGTTCTCATGTTTTGCTACAATTTCTTTTATTGAACAGTAATTCACTTAAGCTTCTTACTACTGCTATCACTAAGAACTTTTTCATTCTTGGAAGCCATAATGAGAGGTAAATTAGCGCAAACCGGTGTAAAAGTAAAACAAAAAGTTAATTTTTTTTACAGTAATAAAGGTACACAAAGCACTCTGATATGCACACCTTGGTACTTACGTATTAACAGCACCGCAGCAATAATAATAATAAGTATATATATATATTTAAGTATTGCGCGGCAGCGCAATACTTATTTATTTCCAGTGTCACTTCTCAATGTTAATTTAACATGGAAAAGCCTATGGAGATGATAACTTTTTCATTTTTTCTTCCCACCTTTTTGTCCCTGATGCCTCTCATTTTTTATTCTTTGCTGATTCTAATGATATTATAAATTTAAAGTGTAAAAACGTTTGCCTAAGGTCAGGGTCAAAACGAATGGTACAATGCCTTTGCATATGGATGAATTATAACCCAGAGAGAAACATGGGCCAATTTTTTTTTAGATTATTCAAATATTTTTCTTAATAATTCTAATTTTCGCTTTTCCATTGAAAATCAACGGACATTTTTCATAGAAAATGTAACATTTTTTTCTTCATTGTTGCAAAAATTTCAAAAGCCGTAATAATAATTTATTTCTTTTTAGTTTAAAAATTTTCACGTGAAATATTAAATTGAGCTAGTTTTTTTTTTCAAAAATTAAAAAGGTGAATATGGTGTCATAGTTTGAACGGAATCTAATTTTTTAGGGTGTTTTAAGTATCATATTGTATGAATTTTATTTTTATTTTTTAATCTTCAATTGGCTTAACTAATTTGGTACAAAAATTTAACATTAAATGTAGAACTAATTGAATGAAATAACTTAATATCTGTCCTTTCTCGGGCTTAAACAATGTAGGAAATAAATTTTGTTTTTTCAATTTGTTCTTCGAATTATGTTTTTGTTTAATATATATATAGATGAAATAATGCATTTTCACTATGAATTAATCAACAAGCACCTCTGATAATTCTGTGGGTTATTCATAGTTTTTCATTTTACATACTGGTTTCCTATGTTCATATTTTGTTCATCTATTAAAATTTTACCATTTGTTCATATATTTGTAAATTCATCTTTATTATATATATATATATGTATATAAGCTGCGGTTACGATAATACGTAAGTATTAAACTTACTCCAAACTTGACTAATAACAAGAGTTATGTGAGGGTTGCCAACTGAACTATTCAGCAGCCTTGGTCGTGAACCGAGATATTGCACTCCAACCGAGTCAAATTTTGATCACCGAAATTGGGCATAAATCGAACTGGTCATAAACAGAGGCGGTGGTGAACCGAGGTTCAACTATATTTTAACCTACAAGTTTACAAATATGGCATTATTTATATATTCATTGGCGATAATCATTAAGCATCTTGGCAATTTTGGCGATGAAACCCACCGATTTCAAAGTAACGTTCCAAAGTGTACTTGAACCGCCACAGATGTCATATACACATCATGTTGACACGATTTTTTCTGACGCCAATGTCTTATACGTACCGGGGTATTTAACTGGCGCCAAAGTTTTGTTATTCTGCTTGATATGGTAACCAGGATGTTGTTGTTTATTTACTTTTGTTTTCTTTTTTTTAAATTATATAAATTGTTTTGTTCTATTGTTATTAAACTTTTTTAAATTTATTGTTATTCCCTTTTTAAAAATATATGTGTAACTGGTATTCGAAAACGAGGTTTCCACCAAATCGGCGTCAGAAAAATACCGCGCCAACGTGGTGCGTATATGACATCTGTACTATACTTGGTACAACTTGATTATCCTGTCGACCAAAAAATTATCGCCAAACTATAAGATTAAATGACAATAATGGATTATAGTAAATGGTACATTCACTTGACATTAAACACGATACACGTGTTTGTTGCGTCATTAACTAATTTTTAATTCAAGTTTTGGCACATATGTCATATACTGCCCCACATTGGCGCGATTTTTTTACGCCAATGTCATATACGCACCTGGTACTACTTAACTGGCGCCAAAGTGTCATGATTTTGCTTGGTATGGTAACCTGGATATAGATGATATGTTAACGAGATTTTCGCCAAATTGGCGTCGGAAAAAATCGCGCAATAGCTCTTGAACAAAAGCTTGGGATTTACGCTGTTTTTTTTCCTACCAACTCGTTTGTGCTCCATTGCGTGTATTACTCCAGTTCAAAATATTAGAATAATCAAGAAAGTTTACATATATATTTATGAAAATTATGCATTATCTGCTTAGATTGACGTCGATTTCAAAAATGCAAAAATCTATCATTTGAATTTGAATTTTTATTGACTTATAAAAACAAAAGTACACGTGTTATCCTTTTTTTTTAAATTATTGTACTGCTGTTTAGGTAGTGGCAACGCGAAAGATATGATTGAATTATAAAATTAGAAAATGAAAAGGAGAGATTTCTATAATTTTATGGAGACATTATAAAAGACAAATTCGATTTTCTCAGCGACCGTCAAACATACATAGATGAAAAAAAAACCTATTTTCAGTTTTAATAAGAGGATAAAAATAAAACAAAAACGAAGTTAATCCACCCACTGGAACGTTAGCTACACTTTGTTGAATTTTGTGTCTTCATTTTTTCGTTTAAAGTTAAATAAAAAAACTACTGAAAGCTACAGCAATTTTTTTAATGCTATCAGTTTATTCGTCTCGTCGAGTTCTATCTTTTAAAAGAAAAATCGCTGCCATATGTCAACTGGTTCGCCAGAAATTTAAGAAAGTCGTTTGCATTTTCTATTTCTTAATCATATTATAGCTTAACGCTGCCGCGTTTGCTATGATAAAGAACACAGCCCGTGAATATCACGGGGGCAAGAATTAAGGGGTTAAATTGAAGTGAAATTTTAAATAAATAATGATTGAACGAAATTCAAATGCCGAGGAATTTTTCAACTATGAAAGATAAACATCTCACAGTGAATTCAATTAGGCAGAATAAAAAAAATGAAATAAGAGAGGAAAAATATATATTTCATGATATAAAAAGTTAACCTAAGGAGATCAAAAATCACTTGTAATAATTAAAAAAAAAAAAAAAAAAAAAAAAAAAAAAAAAAACACAACAGAGTTGAGATTCACATCTATATCTACCGCACAATATTCTCAGTTGTACGAAATCCTATGTGTGAAACCCTGTTTTAGAACTAAAATTTATAAATACGTACAAATCAATTTACTTAAAGTAATATACTTTTTTTTTCCAATTAAAAAAAAAAAAACCAAATCATTTTTTAAATGTTTATTAAATTGAAATTGAAAAAAGAAAAAAAAAACATTGATGGAATTACAGTTAAATGCTTCTTTTATTTTATTCAAATGTACAATTTATGTGACTCATTGTTTAAAAAGTATCTGTGACATTGAAGTACTTTGAATATTTATGACGCGATTCTGAACTGCTGTCGTTATAAATTTCAATACTGATGGTGTCGTTGTTACCATGACAACAATATTTTTCTCTATTATCCTAGTATCCGACATTAATGGTATAGAAATATTAAGCGCTCTTAATAGCGCGCTTAAAATTTAAAAAAAGACTTCACACCAGAAACAGATATTCTAAAAATACCCCCCCCCCAAAAAAAAAAAAAAAAAATAATAATAATAATAAAAATAAAAACCTAAGTTAAAAAGTTCCAATAAATTAAGACAAATAGACATTTTGCCGACAAATTTCTTTCAATGAATCGAGATAGCGGAATTTTTTTTAAATCACAAGCTGTTTCCGAATTTGAATTTTTCTGTATTTTGGAGAAGCGACAAGTAAAAATATAACTAAGAATGAAAGAGTAATAATAAAAAAATCTGTGTTTTAATATTTTGAGATAAATACGCTTCAGGAGCAATGTGTTTTCAAGCATGAAATGGGAGACAAAAGGAAGTATAGCGTAGCGTACTATTGTGGAAGTCTGTACTGTTAAAAGTCGATAGATGGATTTTATTTAACACTGAACGGGAGAATTCCAGAAATCGTGCTTTTGATGTTTAAAAAGTTTTTTTGTTCCGAAATTTATTGAAGTAGAAATTTCAAATAATTACTATAAATAATAGACTTAGCAATAATAAATCTTTTTTTTTTTTAATAATATACGTCTAGTTAAATGTAAATAAAATAAAAAATATAGCTATTTAACATACAATTATTAACTAATAATAAACTAAGAATTAAATATTTTGCTGCCCGAGACTTTTGTTTTGAGACCTGTCGTGTAACTCTGTATTTGATCTATAAAATTTATACTCACCACGTAATGAACAAAAAGTTAGAAAAAATTAAAAATGCATACTACAGCGGGAAGTACACTTCCAGCAATTATTTATATGTCAGTCATGTATCCGAATTCTTTGTGTGTCTCTACAAATGTACGATAAATGCTATTCACTCAATAATCTAAACAGAATATGATGTAGTACACTTCAGTGATTTCATCATGTTTTATTTGTCATAACATCGTTAAAATGCACCGTAAAGGAATTTTCCTCATATATAAAAATGTAATGGAATTCCTTTGTACGTCCCTGGAAATGAACTATAAATGCTATTTATTTTATATTCTTGAAAAAGCATTTTGTAGTCCATCTCAGTGGTGCATGTCAAACCCTTTATGTTTGAAATATTGTAGCATTAATAAAATGCACCTTAATAATATTTTTGAATATACCATAATGTAACCGAATTATTTTGTTATTAAACATTCCATAGTAAACTTCAATAACATATAAAAATTTCATGAAAATCCAAATGTGTTTACGAGGGATAGAACCGGGATAGACAGACAGGCAGCAGAAAGATGGTTGACAGGCAGACCGAACTCATAAACTCTATTGAACTATGCTAGAAATCAGTGTTGCTACATTTGGTAGATTTTTTATTTAGATATATTTAACTTAGACCAGAAAATTTTGAAAAGGAATTATATTTTATTTTATTTATGGATTTTATGTCACATTATAAACCAAAAATAATTATTAAAACTTTTTGGGGATAAATCGAGATGCCAAAATAAAAAAAATAAAAAAAATCAGCCAGATAGAATTATAAATTGGCTTCATACCAGAAACAAACATTCTAAAAATAACAAATTTAAAGAAAACTAAGTTAAATTATTCCAATAAAATAAACATTTCGCATAGATATTTTGACGACAAATTTCTTTAAAGGAATCGAGATAGCAGATATATATTTTTTTTAATCACAAGCTGTTACCGAAGCGACAAGTAAAAATATATCTAAGAATGAAAGAATAATAATTAAAAAAAAACATTTCTACGTTTTCATATTTTTTGATTGATACGCTTAAACCCTTGAGGGGCACCGGTATATATTATATACCACCTACGATTAATGAAGTTTTACACCAGAAAAATTTTATTAAATTTTATTTCTCGTTGCCATAAAATTGTTTCAATTATTTTGAAAGAGAATTTTTCAAAGATTCCGGTGGGAATTCAGCATTTCACAAACGTAGTTGCATGCCCCTCGAGGGGTTAACCCTTGAAGGGCGGTGATGCTGTGACGGCATCACATAATTTTAATCCATAATTGTCCCATTGAAACAGGGATTTTATAATGAAACTTTCACCTTTTTCAAATACGCGAAAATATACGTTTACTTCTTTACAAATAAATTATCTTGTAAATACTGGTGTCGCAAAACTATTTCAACATTTTAAGAATAGAAGTACCTTGCCCCTGAAAGGTTAAGGAACAATGTGTTTTCAACCGTGGAACGGAAGATTATAGTAAGTATAGCGTAACGTACTATTGTGAAAGCCTGTACTGCTAAAAGTTGTCTCTATTTAACACTGAATAAGCGAATTGGAGAATTTTTTCTTCTCGTGTTTCAAAAGTTTTTTGATACGAAATTTATTGAAGCAAAAATTGGAAATAAATTCTATAAATAATAGCATTAGCAATAAACATTTTTTATTAAACTTTAAAGTATAGTTAAATATGTGTAACACTGTTTAACCCTTTGTTGCATACTCTAAAACTGGCAAATCCCCAATGTTAAATTTAGTATTTTCCTACTAAAAGGATCATGCTAGTTGCGAAAAAAATTATTTTATGTGTAATATTTTTTTTTATTATTTGAGTTACAGCTTGTCCACTATAGTGGACACTATGAATACACAATTCAAATGTAGTGCTATTAGGTAAATAAGATTTATGATAGTTTTCTTCTAGAATATTATCATAGCTAAAAAAATAATTGTTGTTAAAATTTAGAAAACATTCCTTGATGATGAAATTTGAAAAATCAATCAGTTTTTGCATCGATGTAAAGGTAAATTTTACATTTTACACATGGATATGTTGACTTCCTTTTACATAGTTCCATCTTGCATCACTGTGCACTTTGGGATGTCTGATGGGAAAGTGTCCCACCTTGTCATGTCTGGTGTCCTTTCGTACAGAATTTGCTCTTACAGCTAATTGTCTTAGTTGTTTGTCTTCCAGCACATCACATTTTCAGAGTCTGGAATCAAATACGGTTCACCAGATTGTCGCGTCACTCACTGAATGAGGCCACTTGCTAGAGCCAGTTTAAATTTTCCAAATTGTATGTCGCAATTTGGAAACAAGCTTCTGTATACAACAAAATTTCTTTAATTCAAATAAGTTTTCATTTAAAATTTTTAAAAAGATGTTCCATATATATTAATTTTAAAATTGTTTATTGTTATTTTATTGATTTTCAATATTGTCATACAGATCTATTTCAAACAGAACACATATTCAATTTTTTTTAAACTAATAAATTGCGTAAATCAATGAAGTCAGGCAATTATAACTTTTAAAAATGTGAAAGAGATGAAAATTTATATAAAATATGCCTGCATAATATTAAAATGGCATAAACACGTCAAAATTATATTTTAAAATTTTCACTGTTCACACTCATTATGCCCACTTCAGTTGATGCTGTGCATGGCGTCCACTATAGTGGACATTATGTAAAACCTTCCATAAAATAAACAAAAAAGTATTTTTATACTTGTTTTTCAATTATCTATTAAGCCAAGACATCTAAAAACAATAATTAATGAACAAAGTATCATTTAAATAAAATTATTATAGGTTTAGAAACATTTTAGTTCATGTTGAACAACTTACAGGCACTCTGATGGGACATCCACATTAATTCTATCTCAAAAAGTAAGTTAACCGAGTTGTTTCACCAACTCTATTTTTTCCCTGCAAGCATGAATGTCAAAAAGTAGCATAAGCTTTAAATAGGAACTGTTAAGGAAATAGGTTGGATAAGAAAAAAATTGCAATTTTGTCCACTGTAGTGGACAGTACGCAACAAAGGGTTCTAATAAAAAATTAAATATTTAATAAATTAATTACATAAGTAAGTATTCTGTTTTCACACGCTTATGATTTCATATAAATTCACAAAAATCTTTTTCTTAAAAATAACAACAGCAACATACCCCCCCCCCCCAAAAAAAGGGGGGGGGATATACACGAGCTTCCCGAGTTACAGAATATAGATTAAAACCAGTTTTTTTAATTATTAACTGTAATATGTTTTTTTTACATTTAGTATACAGTGGAACCTCGTTATCCCGACACTCTAATGACCAGAAAAAAATGTCGTCATTAGCAGAGTGTCGCGGTATCCGGAGTTGGAGAACAATATGTTTATAAAAAGGTGTATTATTGTTTAATTTAAGGCAAATTTAAATTCATAAATTTTCTTGCACTTTTAAGCAATAAATTTATTATTAAACAAAATAAACACAAAAACAAAATTGAAAAGAATAAAAATCAGATTTATGATGACTTGTTTTTTATTGTTACATGAAATAATGATGAATTAAAGTTTGCTTATCCCTAGATGTGCTTCTCTAATATTTTTTTCAATATTATACAATGAACTGCAATCGATATTCGTTTTTTTTTTCAGAAATGGAGGTCATGTAATTTCTGATCGTTTCAATGTAATGCAATGTTTCGATTTCAGTCGATTTCAGTCGGAAAAACGTCCTGTAACCACAAGAAAGCGACGCCTGACCAGAACAAAAGTTCCGCGAGTAGTCTGATACGTCTATCTGGAAATAAAGTGTGTCATTCATAGTGTGTGGGTATATTTATTCATATAAAGGAGTGAAGTAAAATTTCTCATTTATCGCAATGGGTATTTTAGACACTCTTGTGAAAAGTTTGGCTAAGACATTTCTTACTGCTTAATTTCGTTCTTATAAGATGGATTATGAAAAATGGATAAGTTTTCTAAACCGTCGTGTTATTCGGAGTTAAAAATTATTCAACGCTGTAAAATCCGGAATTTATTTACATTAAAATCATATACAGAAAATCGGAACAAGGAAGTGACGTGAAAATCAGGTGTCGGGATAACGAGGTCCGACTGTATTTTTTTAAGAATACGCACTAGCACTATTGAAAATCACAATTATATAAAACATATCAATTATGCGTTTAAACAAAGGTTCGGAATTTATTAAAAGCGATAATTTTATATCAGCCTTGCGCCAGGAGTTAATAACGGAAGAAATATTCAAAGATCGCTATTTATTATCAGCTCTTTTTATCCTGAGCATTTCAGTGGTGTAAGTGCACAGTTTGATTACGTGCCTTGAATTAAAGTTTTAATTATGTTTTATTGTTTTATTTAAAGATTTATGAATGTTTTATTTTCTTTATGAAATATTTGCTGGAAACAAATGCTGAGCTATTTATCTTAACTTAACTGCAAACGTATTTATCTTTTTTGTAATCGTCTGCCCTTGATAGAGATTGATTTTAAGATATCATGTTTGAAAATTGTTTGAAAATTAATAAAATGTAAGTAAATGGCGATACATTTTTCTAACAAATTGTGATACAGTTTTCAAACAAACTTCATTTGAAAGTACATTTTATTACTTTTTCGACGGTGTAAAAATTTAAAATGTGCGATGTTTAGCAGTTAAAAAAAAATGCAGTAAAAATAAAATTTAATCGCCTGCTGTTGCAAGAGTGAAAATGAAGTCAGCGTTAAGCACGAATACATTTGTCCTTTATAAAATAGATAAAGCCTCTAATAATAATAATAATAATAATAAATTATAGTTTTTTGTGAACATTTTAAATGAACAATTTTTAAAAATATATCATATTCTTTTTTACGCGACTGCCAAGAAGGGTTATGTGTTTCACGCGTATCTGGATATGTGGATTTCTTTATACCCTCGAAACATCCCAACGGCTAGGATTTTAATGAATGAGGTCTTTATCGATTCGTCTTAACGGTCCGATGATTATAGAGTAGGTTTTGTTTTTTATAAATTCAAAATGGCGGCCGTAAAATACAAAATGATGGTAGAGACGAAAAGAAAAGTTTGCACACCCTAATGAGTGACATATTATTGGATAGGTCTTTCAAAATGAAGAGGATGTTTCATTGACTATTTTACAGTCAGAAGCTCCGTTTAAATATTCCACAACCTGGAAGTTGTGTAGGTAGGTTCTCTAGCTTTACTGCAACTCTAACCTTCATAGACATCTATAGGTCTCATCAAAACAGTGTTTATAGATAGGAACTAACAATTAAACACAACTTAAAAGTCATCAATACAAGTAAATAAAAAATAGGTAAGTAATATAAAAAATAGTTTCCCATTGATAAATAATTCATTATTTCTCTTTTTACGCAGTCGGGTTTTTTGTTTTTTTAAATTTAATTTTTACTTGATATATTTCGATTTCAAAATATATTTGTGGATACAATTTCCGAGCAAACGAAATATATAGCATACTACCGGGTGCCCTAAAAGTTCCCGTACTCTAACCTAAAGAATCTATTGTCCGTGATTTTTTTTTTTTGAAAAATTAAATTTTATTGCAGCTTACCATTTCATCAATTCTTAAGTTTTTATCATTTCATTCTTTTCTCGCTCAATTGGTGCGAGAATGATGTTATTTTTTCTCTTCGGATGGAAATTAGTTTTTCATGCATTCAGAGGACCGCGCTACTCGAAACTTATTTTGAATGTAAGTTGCAAAAATTAATACTACGAAATTTTTTTCAAAGAGAAACATTCGCCCTTCATACAATATTTCAAATAAAAATCAAATTTCAAATTAATTGCTTAAAAGGCGCAAAGGCCAACATAGTGAAAAAGATTCCAAGCCGGGACTCGAACCCGGATACTGATGATATACTGTTAGGCCGGGTTCGAGTCCCGGCATGGAATCTTTTTCAATAGGTTGGCCATTGCGCTTTTTAAGCAGTTAATTTGAAATTTGATTTTCATTTGAAATATTGTATGCAGGGCGAATGCTTCTCTCTGAAAAAAATTCCAAGTATTAATATAGTTTCATTCTATGCTGGATTTAATTAAGTTTCGTGTTTGTTCCATGTCGGTGGCTCACGGAAAATTCCATCTTGTGCTGCGTTTGTAGCCCAACCTGTAATAGTGAGAAGTTCCAGGCTGGGTATCGTTATATGTGGTTTAGTCGGTAGGATGTCAGTGTGCTATACTGATGGTCCGGGTTCGGGTGCCGGGGTGCAAAAATGTTTGGCGAAATACATATCCAAATAATGCAATGTAGAGTAAAGATACGCTATTTCGGCTCGTTCGTAGATTTCGTAATGCAGGTTCGCCAAAAGAGGAAAGGCCGAACCGTTACTCAAAACAATACAAGACTCCCAACCATGTTTAAACGTGTTTCTACATATATGCGGAAACGAGTTCACATTTGCCTCTTTTAAAGAGGTGGACATTTTGAAATTATTATAAATGTAAGTTCAGTATTTTTTCCTACGTGATGTTAAACGTGTTTTTTATCATTAGCATAAAAGTAATCGTATTAAGGTTTGTTGTTTTGTGAATAATAAATGCATATGTCGTCACTACGGGAACTTTAGGACATTCTGGATAAGAGAGATATCTCAATGCTTTGCATTTGAATTGGCAGAGATCATTCAATTTTTCAGAATAATAATTTAAAAAAATCTAACTTCAATCTATAATTGGAAAATGCAAAGTTATTAACGCTAATTAGTGTTTCTTGCCAAGGTGGAATTTTGGTTAAGTTAAAATTCCTTAGTCTAAAAATAAATAAACAAGTATAACCTTATTCAATTCATTTAACTTAAATTGAAGTCAAAATGTAAATAAATAAGAATAGAACGAGATTCAGATTTCGAGGATTATTTTAACTATAAAAGCTCAACATCTCACCATGCATTCAATTCGACAAAACAAAAAATAAAAAATAAAGAATAAAAAATGAGGGAAAAAAAAGTTTTATAGCATCAAAAGTTAAGCTAGAAGTTCAAAAAACACCTGTATGAATAAATAAAACAGAGTTCAGGTGCAAATCTATATCTACTCTTAGTTCTACAAAATACAATATGTGAAACAATATTTTACAATTCAAATTTATAAATTCAAATACGTTTACATAAAGATATTATATTTTTATAATGCTCTCTAAATTTTTAAAAAACAAAGAGTATTTTAAATATTAATAAAATTGAAATATGTATATATATATATATATATATAAATTTTAAAATATCGTGGTTTTGATGGAACAATGATTTTTGTAAAATGCTTCTATTATCTTATCCAAAATGTACGATTTCAGTGACTCATTGTTCAGAAAGCATGTTCAACAATGAAGTAAATTGGAGATTTATGGCGCGATTCTGAACTGCCGTCGTTATAAATTTAAATATTGAAGGCGTCGTTGTTACCATGTCAAGAATATTTTTCTCTCTTATCCTAGTATCCGACACTAATGATATAGAAATCTTAAGTACTCTTAATAGAGCCTTAAAGACATTATATTTTGAAATTGTACAATGGGAATAACGTCATTTTGTCACACTGTTTCAGTTATAAAGTTTTACACATGTTTTTTTTTTCTTTTCGGATTTCTTTCACTTTTATCCATTTGAGATTTTTTTTTTATTACGGCCATTTAAAAAATTCTCAATTCTTTATAATATATATTTAAAAATTAAAAAAAAATCTTTAAATCTAAAATTTCATTAAAATGGCAGACAAAGGCGCATTGATTTTACTTTTTTTTTTTTTCAGTGATTTAATAACGGAACTCCCGCCATTACATGAACCGCATATAAAAACTGAAAAATAATAATACTTTGCTGAAAACCAATAGGAATTTTAAGATTCAAAATTTTATATACATTCCTCGAATTCATGCAAATATGTAGCAAGAAATTCAAGGCAAAATTAAGCAGTTTTCTAGGCGTAGCAGATGTGAAATACAAACAATCAGCCATATTTTAATATAATAGACTAGCTGCGTGGAAATTCGTATTTAAATTAGAAGAGATTTGTCGAATGTTTTGGGGGAAAACAAATCTTGCAATTTTAGAAGGGATGATTAAAATTAATTTTGTTAAATTCTGAATTTTAATTAATAAATCATTAATTTATTTAGGACTAAAAGGTTTTTTAGCAAAAATTAGCGTTTTCAATTATTTCTTTGTCAAAAGCATTTCCTTATTTCAGTACCCGGGTTTTAATGGTATCATTTAAAAAAGACTATAGAAAATTATTTCAATTTTTAAAAATTGATATGAATGAGTAAAATTTCATATAACCGCTTTACAAATATCATTTTCCAATCGATAAACAATTCTGCCTTTAGCGTCCTTTTTAAAAAGTTCAACATTCCAGAAGTAATTGTTCTCAATTCTATAGTTTTCCTCAATTTCAGTTCTTCTGATTTTATCTCCTTGCTTAAATAGAAAACTAAAAAAGATAGGATAAAATGCGATTTTTTTTTGTCCTGTCTTAAAAACGGATTCGTTAATCTTGAAATATGCTGTTATTTCTTCGTCTTTGCTTGAAAAATGTAATTAGATCAAGGAAAAATTTTCACCAAAAAATATCTTGGAAATGAAAATTGATTTTTTAAAATATTAAATGGAAAATGTCGTGAATAAAAATATAATGATCCGTATCATTTCCTTTTTCTTCGCAAGAGAATAGTAATAGTACAGAATACAATACCCACTTCGAATGCGTACATTGTAAAAAAATCTATAGTTCTACAGATGTAAAGTTACATGCTTACTAAACTTTCATCTGTAACTGTACAAAAAAAGCTGCAAATCTACAAAACTAGTTTTGTAAAGCTACAGAAATCTGTAACTTTACAAATGAATCTGCAAAAATTACAGTAATCTCACTAAAATTTTATCTGTAACCCTGGTTGTAGTTACATGAAAAGTTCTAGGCATCCCAGTTTGCTAAAAAATTCTTAATAACCTTACAGATTTTTTGATTACATGGAGTTTTGTTGTTGTCGTTACATAAAAAGTTCTCGGAATCCCAGTTTCCTAGTAAAACTTTAGTAACTTTACAGATATATATATATATATATATATATATATATATTTACAGTGTACGTGTTGCGCTGCAATTATCAACAGCTTAAATACGATTCAAACATTTTTTTAAAATATTTTTTAATAAAAATTAGGATAAATAGATAGATGATTAATTTATTTCGTGTTCATTTATACAATTACATTAGACTTTTCTGAAATAATATTAATATAATTTAAAATGTTTTTTAGAAATATATATGGGGCATTCTCACAATCTTTTGACTTTTGGGGAAAAAAATCTGACAAAATTAAACTTGCTAAAATAACATTTTAATCTGAAAGACGAATGCCTTAATGATTCAAAATAAAGAAAAATGGTCATCAGCGAAAATTTTTTTTTTTAACTGAGGTTTAAGTTAAACTTGCGAGTTTAATTTTAGTTACCACTTTACCCCTATAACTTTTTATTTTCCTCTAAATTTTTACTTATAATGAATTTTCATAGTACCCACAGGACATTCAAATAAGAAATAATAACAATGTAGTACATTTAATACAGATTTTTTTGTATAACATTTTCTTAAAGTGGTGTTAAAGAAGGGACGGTAAGGTAAATATAGGGGATGGTATTGGAAAAAAGGGACGTTAAGGATGGAATGGTAAGGGAAATTACCACATATTTTTAGGAAAATCATGTAAAGACTAAGTGATAGCCACAATGTTCATTGATTTTTAGAAACAGTTGTTAACATTGGATTAAATAATTTTTTTTAAATTTACCTCTAGAAGTGCAGGAATAAACCTTGGGGACGGTGAGACTACCAATAAAGCCACGATGCTTAAAATTGGTATTTAAATGCAGATTTAAATTCTACAGTAAACTTCCTGCCAATAAATTTTAGACATTATTTCTCTAGCATACTTCTGCATGAGAAAAAACTTGAAAAAAATTTTGTGGCTGCATCTGAAATAATTTTCTGTATGTTTTTAGAAGAGAGATGGTAAGTAATTTAAAACCCAAGGACAGAGTTTAAAAAATAATAGCAACCCTAAAAATATGTGCAGGTTAATTTTTAGCTACATATTTATATAAAAAAGTAGTTCCAGTTTCAGAAAAAAATTACATCGAATTATTTTTATTGAAACAATTTTATCCAGACTGTTCCAAACTTAAAAATCAGTATCAGGGACATGGGACGGTATAGGGGTTTTCCAGGTATTTGGACCCCCAACACTTATTTATCTTGTTAATATTGTTGTGCAATCATGCAATGGGATGTTCCCCAGTATATGAAATTAAAAAAAAAAAAAAAAAAACACAAAAAAAAACACAAAAAAATGTATTAAAATAAAAATTATTATTCAGGGACATGAAAGTCAAAAGATTGTGAGAATGCCCCATATGCTTCCCCCCGAGCGTCTTGAGAGCTTTACTGGATTTTCATAAAAATTGTTATAAAATCAATTTTGATTAAAATTTTCTTTCCTTGTTCGTTTCTAAAATACAAATCATGCCCCTGTATTTGATATACATCTTGAAATGCGTGTACGATTCTGATTAAAATATTTTTGCCTGCAGGAGATTTAAGTTGATTTTGGGGAAACGGAAAAATACGTGCAAACCACTCAGAGGGTTAACGTATTCCTTACTTTTTAACACTTTGCAACATAGTTTAAAAGTGTTTGCACATTCGGTTCGTTAGCCCATGATCTACCTCTCGTAAATACAGTCCAATTTTCATCTACTGATATATGTCATTGAGGTTTACCATGGCCTGTTCGATATTGAAAATAAAATATGTAGCATTGATAGTTCGCTTACAGGAACATTTAAAAAATGCCGTTTCATTATGATCTATGGATGGAAATTGTTTACAGTGTATCTTAACGATGTTCCACTATCTGAAACGTATTCAAAATGATATACATCACTGGTTTTCACTACAATGATGAGTAATATAGAATTTAGTGTGCCTAGCATATATTGCTCATTTACAGGGATACACAAAATATCGATTACAGTTCTGTCTCTTACCAAAAATTACGCACAATTCCTTTTCCATTGTGCTATGTATTTTTAACTAATATTTTGTATATTACTTGTGTGTAAATTCTACAGATCATATATAGGACTTTCCACAGAGCTTGAGTACATTTCGGCTTAACTTGCTAAAGTGAAATTTTCAACTGTGGTATGCTTTCCTAAATAAACTAAATATTGGCCTACTATGTAGCGTATACACAGATCTACAGAGCATATACAAAACTGCACAAAACAATTCAGAATTTTTTTAATTATAGCTGGTAATTCATGAAATGTCTTTTAAAATGTGTTGGGCTTTTTCCAGATGTTTAATTCGAAATCATCTTTGTGAAGTTTTATTAAAGTACTAGCCGCACTTGGCGACCAGTTTGGTCTTACTTAAAAATTATGTTTGGGAAAGCATGCTAAGCATTGTACCATGTTACTAGTATTCATAATATAATTTACTTGGACTTCCTTAAATATAATTAATATAATCCATTAAGCTAATATTAGCTTTTGTTTCTTTAATATATCTCAATTTGGTGATTTTCTGTAAGCAAGTAAACTTTATTGGTTTAAAATGGAAGTCTATGAGAATTTGGCGAAATATTAGAGATATCGCCAAGTTGGCGTCGCTTTTGGCGAAAGATTTTGGTGGCCAAGTTGGTGAAAACTTGGCAGCATTTGGCGACAGAACAGGGTCCCCCCTACGGTACCCCTCACCCTTATAGGTATGGGGATGCATTAAATGTTGCTCAATAACAAATGAGATGCGCTTTATTCGGGCGTTGTCATTAAACAATTAAAAATAATCGCGATTTCTGTGGCACGTACGAGAGCGTAATATATATTACGAATATATATTATGCTATCGATACAAGAATATATATTACGATATATATGTAGATTCCTAATGTGTTGGAAAATGTTTCATAATCTTTTTCTGAACGCAGGATTTTGTTTTTCTTGTTAGGTCTAAGTTAGGTTTTCATGTTAATAATTATGTAAAAAAAAAATCATCGTTTATTTAAATTCATTTTCAGAATGTAAATTTTTATTTTATTCCTTATGTTTTCACATTTACAGTGCATATTAAAGGGTGGATCTTTTCTTTTCAAATCCATTGTTCAAACATATTTTTCATTTAACAAATTGCGGTCGAATGTCGGCAAATTGCCAACCAATCGTTATATACATGATTCCATTTTTATATTCTATTTGCACCATTATATTTTAAAAGAGCATTTTTTTAATAAATTTCTCTTGCACAAAAGAGGAATAAATTCATGTAAGAGGTACCTGTGGTTGCGAGGCTTCGACTGCAAAGTGTTAAAATTTCAACTTCTCCAAAAAATTACACTGATGCTGAAAATTAACTTATTTTGTTTTTCAATAATTTCGTGGAGTTGGTTGAAAATACACTGTACGTCTTTTTTAAAAAAACTAATATGAAAATTCCAATATTGTCTTTATGGAGAGAGGACAGATTTCGTTTTTCTTAATTTGTATTATTTATAAAGTACATATTTTGTTTAATATTTTATTTTCAAATTATATCATTTTAACCTTTTATTTTTTCGTACAAAGAATTATTAAATGTATCCCATTACAAACATATCAACTTGCTCTTTCCTCATTTTTGATAAATCATTAAATCCTTCGTCCAGAGCACTAATGATGTTTTCTAACTTTTTTTTCTTCTCAAATTCGGTTTTCTTAGATTAAAGCTTCATAATGGAAAATATTTCTTTCTTTTCTTAATATCTGGGTGAATCGTTACTAAAATGCATTTGAGGTGTATGGAGGAGATATAATGGAAGCAGAGAAATATGATTAATCTTTTTGTACGTTTTCTGTATGAGTATCCATTTGATATGTTCTTTCCAATCTTCGAGAGTTTATTAATCTAAATGTACTTCTTGAGTGCTTTTATCTTTAGTATGTACTTAGAAATTTAATTCAATATATTAAGTGCAACGTATTGACTGAAGCAAACATTTGCTGTATTATATAAATCAGTGACGATTGGTTTTTAACACTAGAACCGCCATTAGGGGGCGTTTTGACCCCTGCCAAATTGATAACACTCGATTCAAACCAGAAATTTTTTCATAATATTTGTTGAATGTGTGTAGCACTAAAATAAGACAATTAAATAAGTTAAGTAGTTTTAAATCAAAATTCTGATTTGAAACTCTTTTTATAAAACTTAAGTAAAATAACTACAAATTAAGCCAGTTGCTGCAACATTGTTTTAAACTCCCAGCTGCAAAGATGCCGTGCATTTGTAAAGTTAGTTATTGTTTATAGAATATATAGAACGAAATTCCGTTATTTTCATAATTTACACATCCTAGTTTTTTATTTGAATAGATTAAAAGTACATGTAACAAGCCTTCAGTCATGAAAATCTGCTATCAGACATCAAGTGTAAATTATCACAGTTTAAACTGAATAAAAACAACCCTATCTGATAAATAGAAATAAAATCAAACGTGATATATATTTTAAAACGAATGTGTGATCCGAAGAAAACTTATAATTTCAAGTTTTTTGTTGTTGTTTTATTTGAATGGAGTCCGGAATGTAAACGTAACAACCAAGGATTACTTAGGAAAGTTCTATTTTAGAGTCAATGAAGATATATGGGCCATTCTCTGAAAAATGGCTGTTTTTTTTCTTTTAATTGCGGCCAAATAAAATTGTATCAAATATCTCAAAATTTAGCCTACAAGTATATTTATCAAAAAATAATATGAACCTGACAGATCTTCTGAGATTTTAATGTCAAAGCAGTTTCATTGCTAAAACTGTCAAATAAATGATTGGCACCGGGATTTAAGAACAAAATTATTTATAAATATGAAAAATGCTATATTTCACATGCATGTTAAATAGAAAAAAGATTATAATAAAAAGTCTGATGCAATTGTGACGTTTGGGAATTTTAATTAAGTGGATTCATAAACATACCTCCGCCCTTCAAAGGGTTAAAAAAGAAAAGAAATTGTAATTAGAAGTCATATTGTCAATAAATATTTTTTTTTTTACTCTATGTCGATTGAGAAAAATAAAGATAAATCATTAACATTTAGCACAGTTAATGTTTATTTGAATTTGTACAAAAAACCTTTTTTTTAATTTATTTTGAACATCTCCCAGTAAAATAATAAAAATATATTTATCTTCATTAATTAAAAGTCTTATGAGTTTTTTAATGTGTATGCTATTAAATTAGATTTCCCTATTTTACTGTTTAGTACTTATATAGATGGATTTAGATCATTCCGTCATATATTAAAATTGTGAGGGAATGATTGTAGATGTAGGGGAATGATGAAATATTTCTGAAAACCATTTTATACAAAAATTTATTAGTCTAATGTATATTTTAAGTTACTAAATATCTTTTGAAACACATTTCTAATAATATAACAAGATAAAAAAGACATTTCATTAGTTTTATTAAATTTATAATAGATGAGGGAATGATGGTTGATAAAAATACTTACTTTGATCTAGTACTTGAAAGCCCTGTGCTAGCTATTTAGGAATGTTTTTGAGCAAACAACAAGATAGCTACTTCATTTTACTCATGTACAAACTGTCCTAGACATATATAAAGCATGTGCTGCTTTCTACTACTAAATAGATAGGGGAAGATTTATAGTTATTTGAGGGAATGGTGACAGATACTAGGGACATCATTAAAAAGTGCCCTAATTGTTTCATTATTAGGATGAGCGAAGCTAATCCTCTACTAGTTTACTCCAATTACATTTTGCCGTACACTTTACAAAAAAAAAAAAAAAACTACTCGGTATTTTGACTTAAAATTAAACATTAAAATAAATTATGACCTGTAGATTTGCACAATGTTATTTTTTTTTACTGAATAACCTTTAAAAAATTATTAATTTAATTAATTTATTTTACATGTTTTTCAATTACGGACGCGTTTTTGAAAATAAAAAATCAAACACGTATATTTTCAGAAGAAAAAATAAATCATGGTGTCAGTAATTGTCGAAACGTCAGTGAAGGCTTTCTGTGGAGACACACACAGTTTTGTTTTCCGTCTATTAGTCTGTTGCCTGTCTGTCCCGCGATAACTGCCGCAAAAAGCATCCGATTAGCTTGAAAATATTTGAGCATGTGCGTGAGGTATCCGGATTAAGCTGTATAGTTTTTGGTTAAATTTGGTTCATCCGTTCGGAAAATATGGAACATTTCATTTTGCTTCATAATGCTTTTCTATGGCAAATCAGACGATTTTCAAATTACCATTTGTTAAAACAAAATGGCACATTTAATTAATTGATTTAAATATTAATTTATGGATACTAAAATTTCTAATTAAGGATTTTAAATTATTTCTATCATTTTGAATTTTGTCAATAAATTTGTCAGATTTTTTTAATTACGTGGATAATTTTAAACAAAATTTTATACATGATATCCAATAATATAAAATATTTTGTTTCATCAATTTACATGTTTGACATCATACATATTTCATTCTTTTCTTTTTCTTTTGTCCGTTGCCTAGCGACTACATTTCGTAGCCTATAAAGAAAATTATTCAAACAATCACAAGAACGAAATATTAAGAAAAAAAATCTGGCTGAGGTAAATGAAAGATTAATTAATCTTTAGTACTAATACGTAATATGTATGGTCTTAAATCTAGCTTTGAGTCAAATATGAACTAAGTTTATAAATTACGGTTTTAATTTGAATGTATATACTAGTAAAAAGCTATCACAAGTGCCAAATGGATGCGATTTATGCAATTAACAGTATATACCAGGGTTGCCAAACTGTGGCCCGCCGGATATGACTAAAATTTTACAGTTATCTTTGCCTTATCTAATCGTCGAATTGCTGCGATTCAACTTGTCGACTATTTCTTTAAAATTTTAGTGGTATCCGGCGGGCCACAGTTTGACACCACTGGTGTATACGATAAGGAATGATTATCCAGTAGATTTAAAGGTATCCAAATGTGCTTATTTTTTGTAATTTTAGTATGTTGCTGCATTAGAATGTAATTAAGCTAATGTTTCAACATGCTATAAGTAATAAAAAGTACATTTAATCGCATATAAATGCTTTTTAACACTTTTCAACATAGGTGAATAGTGTTTATGACTTCGGTTTGTCTGTCTGCTACCTGCTGTCGTCTGTCCGTGCTCTAACTTGCGTAAATATAATCTGAATTATATGTAATTAATATACGTTACTGTTGTTTGCAAATTAAGACCGGTATTGAAAATAAAGTGTGTAGCATACATAGCTCAATTACCGGGACACTCTAAAGTATTCCGTTACATTATGGTCTATGGGAAAAATCATTTGCGGTGTATTTCAGTATTGTTACACAATTTTAAACGTAATGAAACTGATATACATTATTAACGCTCCGCCTACCAGACGGGTCCAATGGACCCGATGGGTACATTCGAAATATTTATTCTAACCAGAAATTTCTTTAAAATAAACTAAATATGTAAACCAGACAATAATGAGTTAAGTAAATAAGTTCAATAGTTTTAAATAAGAATTCTGATGTGTAATATTTTTATAAAACTTGAGTAAAATTTTCGGTAGTTCTAGGGTTAAGGTGCACTAGAACATGGTTACCATAAAATATCTTATGTGTATCACTTACGGCACGCGTAACTTAAAAATATTCATTATATTACGGTCTATGAAGAAAGTTATTTTGCGGCGTATTTTAATGATGATACTTTATTCCAAACATAATAAAATTGATACGGATTTCTGAGATGCACTAAAACAGCCGTTCTAAAGTATAAGTGTGCAAAGCATATATCATTTTTTACAGGGTCAAACAAAAGAAATCGTTATATAATGCAGGTCTACGGGGAAAACTGTTCCCAGTGTATTTTCATTGTATTGCACCATTTCAAACATTATGAAATTTATATACATTACCGATATTTACTACAAGAAACTTGCAATTGAACTTGATTTGCATCGCACTTATCATTCAATTATAGTGTCACATAAAAGAATTTGGATAAAATACTGTATCCGAAGTAATGTCTATTAGGGATGATTGCTAAAGAGCGTTTTCGATTATGGCATGTGTTTCAAGGTTAATTAATTTTTACTTACTATTTGGCGTAAATAAATTATATAGAGCATATACAGGACTGCACAAAAGAATTCGTAAGCATTACTGACAATGAGCGTGAATTGCTTCAGAGTATATATATATATTTTTTTTTTAATTTAAATTATGCATTTTCAAGATCAGCTACATTTAGTACTTAATAACAGATGTTTGTAAATTTTAAATAGCATCCTTAAGTTAATATGTGGCAAGTATAAAAATCTTCACGTAATATACAGGGCTGTACAAAAGAATTCATATACGTTTCTGTCTATAGGTAGAAAATACTAAAGTTGAATTTTAATCTTCGATATGCTTTTACTAACTAAACTAAATTTTAGCATTCTATGTCAAATATATACAAACATATAGGTCATATACAGAGATGCACAAAAGTATGTTACGGCGAAGCTTTCTTTGCGTATTCAAGAAGTGTTGATAAATGTTTCATAATCTATGCTTGACGCATGATTTTCGTTCTTGTCAATAAACTGATCTGTGAATATCGAAAGATATGCCTTTCAAAATTAAGAAGAATTGGATAAAATAAGTCAGGCTCACAGATGTCCCTTCTTATTAAAGCACCTCATTTCACTAAATCTGTGATCTAATGAGATTTTTGTTTCTTTAAGTTCATATTTTTTAATGCTGCAATAATGTTTTTTTTTTTTTTTGTCAAATTTTTTTAATCAATATTGATCTTTATAAAGTCGGTGATTTTGCGTATATAACATGTGCATCAGTTAATTAACTCTTTAATCGCCGTGACCGATACTTTCACGGTCAATATGCCCGTGAATGCATCGGACGCGACGATTAAGGCTAATCTCAGACGAACGTCTATTTGCAAGTTTTTTGTTTGAACATGAAAAAGAAATCCCTGTTAGCTAAGGTGTTTCTTTTTCATGTTGAAACAAAAAGCGTGCAAATAGACGTTCGTCTGACATTAGCCTAAGGAATAAAATGTGTTTATATACCTTTAAATATACTTTTTTCACTTTTATCATGCTACAATTTTAGTGTAATGATAATAATTTATTTTTCTTATGTAATTTTACAGAATCTATTTAGATAAGATCTTACATCTATGATCATGAAAAAGTTTTCCTGAATCAAAAATTTTTAAAACATCAGATTTTTAAATTCGATATAATAGTTTCAGTTTATTTAAATATTTCTATTGGGATATTAACCCATTTATGCCTGAATTTTTGTTTTCTCAAATTATTTGGTAAAATCACTTTAAAATGTTGCAAAATGAACTGGAAAAATACTAAAAAAAATTAAGCTTAATTTTTTTTTGTATTTATTTGATAAAATGTAAAAGAACCTAAATATGAGTATTTCTAGTAGAATAATATGCATAATTATATATTTTGCCTATATTTATATTTAAGATGTTTTTAAATTGTATATTATGTACTATAATTAGTATTTTAATGAACTACAAAAAAATATATATATATATTTCGTTGCAGAGACTAATAACGTTATAACTATTATTAATAATAAAATAAGAATAATCGTATTGCAGACTTTATAACAATTTATATCATAAATATCTTCGAAAGGAGATTGCATAAATAACTGTCTCCTAAATTTCTAACAAAAATATGTGCCCATTTGTACCTAGAACCCTATATTTTGTACATTACAAAAATGCATAAAAAATAGGCTTGAACATTTAATTTCGCAATTAAAAAAAATACGTATTTCCAAAAAGTCCACAAGCTAAGACAGGGCTGGCCAACTGTGGCACGCCGCACACCACTAAAATTTTAAAGAAATAGCCAACTTCTTGAATCGCAAGGATTCGATGATTAGATAAGGCAATGGTTGCTATAAAATTTTAGTGGTGTCTCGCGTGCCACTGTTGGCCACCCCTGAGCTAAGATTATAACTTGCGATTTTGGGTCCATGATAGAAAAAATACAAATAAACTTACTTTTTACATTTCGCCCTCTTGAAAAATTAAAAATCTATAAACACCGAAAAAAGCCTTAATTTAAGCAAATAAATATCCACCTTATGCTTTCATCTCTCGGTTATAGATAAAGACATTTATAAATAATGATTTCATGTAATTTTCATGTTATAAAGAAGAAGAAAATTATACAAATGCATTAAAATTTGAAACGTCCCAAAAATGGGGCGCTACGCATAAATGGGTTAAGATAACATAAGATCCTAGTTGAAAACCTTGCTTATCCTAAAATAATCACAGTTTAAAACGAAATCCGAGCTATTCTATAACCATTCGCACAATCATTAGGAAATTACTAATTCATAGCTGCCAAATTTTACGCTTTTTCATACCACTAAAATTTTACAGAAAATATTATCTCATTCAATCGTTGAAATCTCACGACATTTATAAATTTATTTGGTATTATTATTTGGTAAAATCACTTTAAAATGTTGCAAAATGAACTGGAAAAATACTAAAAAAAATTAAGCTTAATTTTTTTTTGTATTTATTTGATAAAATGTAAAAGAACATTATTTAAAAAAGCGAAAATCTCCTTAAAATTTTAGTGGTAAAAAACGTAAAAGTTGGCAGTTATGCTAATTTAAATTTAATGAGACAATGGCGATAAACGTACTTTTTCACCTAAAAAAAATACCAGGCTAAGCCGTTCTTCAGCATTTCAGAATATCATTATCACACTGTGTATAATTTATCGCTTCTAATATCCGAAACCTTCCAAGAATTTTATATTCTTATAAATATTTGTGTAATTAAAAGAATAATAATAAATTGCGTATTGAAGGATGTTGTATTTCATGCAAAGCGAGATTAAAACACAATGACTTGCAGAGCTGACGTCGAGGCTCCTGATCTACAAATTTGCTATTTATAAATAAAATCATGATTAATTAAATTATTATTATTTTTTAATTATTCAGCCAAAATATGTCAAAAACTGTTTTTTAAATTTAATTAAGGAAATAAATATTTTTTGGACATGATAGAAAAAAAAATATGATCTTTAGATTCTGACAATATTATTTTATTATGGAATTATTTAACAAAAAAAAAAACATATTTTTTTTTTATTATTTTATATATTTTTCCATTATACGGATTTATTTTTGTAACCGGTAATGAAACTTGCGTATTTCTCGCAGTAAATAAAAATCCTCGAGTCATTAAAAATAAATAAAGTAATGAATGATTAAGTGCTTGAAATATTATCGTTGCATCAAAATTTATCATTTTTTAATTATTTAAATAAGGAAAAGAACCTATATATCTACATTTTGCGAGGGCGAAATATTTTAAATATTTAAAATAACTGCAGAATTTATATTTCAAACTGTAAAACAACATTAAACTTTCTTATCTTAAAAGTGTATGTTATTTAAGAGGATAATATATATTTTAATAGAATACTTTATTAAGATTGGTTGGAAATGAAGCATATTTTGGTGCTCATTCCTTTTAAACATATAATAGTTTCACGATTTCTTTTATGAAATTTTTAAAATACCTTTTTATGAAAATTATAGCATATTTTTAATGAATTAAAATTTGCGAAAATTCAATTATTTACATTCAATTATAAAAGTATTTTCAGGTTAAGAATTCAAATACACAACTTATTCTTATTATGTAAAATCATTTACGCAGACGATACTTACGCATTTTAAAAGAATTATATTATGATTTTTTTGTAAAGTGGCAACAAAAGAATTGTAAGCAAATAAAATTAATTGTTAAATTCGTTATATAAAGTGTTATTCGAATTCGAAGATTGAATAATAACAATAATAATATAAGTTAATAATTCTTAGTATCAACGAGAGATGATTTCAAATGTTTTTCCAGAAAATAGGATTTTGAAGAAGTAACTTTCTTCAAGCTCTCTTCGAATATATTATTCTAAGATCGTTATCAAAGATTATTTGATGTGAATTACAAAGATTGGAAACATACCTATTTCAAACCATTTGAGAAAACACCAGAGGCTATTTGAAGATCTAAAAACATCTTTAAAAGAAATTTTAGTTGAAAATTTAAAAATATTTTGTAAAATTTTGCTTTGAAAATATTTTTATTTATTCCAGTCTTATATCGTAAATAAAAAAATGCGAGGGAATTCTCAGTTATTTGGCTGAATTTACATTTCTACAATTAAAATGTGCCAAGGCATAAAATAACGTTTTTGCTTAATAAAGAAGCAAAAATCTTATAAAAAATATTGTTACTTTCAAATATTTATCTTATCAAATAATGCTTCGCGAATCCAAACAAAGCATGGCTTTTGCTATTATAAAATATAAATATAATTAAATGACTGAATATTTTTTTTTTAAGTATGTCTAATGGATTAAGGAAAAAAATTATAAATATACGTTCTGCAATGGCAGAGAAGGGATTTTCTCTCCTCTATGTGTGACTGGGGACATAGTGAGGTAATGATTTTTGCGTTAAAAAATACATTTAATTTATCATATTTCAATTTCAATAAGCAAATACTTACAGTTTATATGCATAACTGATTAATATTGATATTTTAAACCACTTTTTCTTTTTTGTTTTTTTAACCCCTTAACAGTGTGGCCCGAACTGGATTCGGACAAGAACACTTTGCTTGCTTCGTTATTAACCCCTTGAGGGGCAAGCAAACATGTCTCTAAATACTGAATTCTCACCGGAATAATCGAGAAAAATTATTTTTAAATAACGAAAAGCAATTTTTCAACAATTATCCTCCAAAGTTAAAAATATAAAGTTCAGTTAAAATTTTCTGGTGACAATCTTGTTTAAATTAGGTGGGATATATTTTATCCCACCGCCCCTCAAGGGGTTAAAAGCGTTTTGATACCACTAATTTGTAACTGTAAATTTATCTTTATTGATTGTCAGATATTTTTCGATTAAGTAAGTTAAATATTTTAGTATGGAAAAAGTGGTGTCCAGCCCCATTTTTAATTTTTTTGTTAGAAAACAAATGTCACAGTTAAGGGGTTAAAAATATATCTTCAAGACCCCTGGGACATAAAATTGCCACTTTTCAGGGAGTGACTCATATACTAATTTAAATGGTGAGGTTACTCTGAACAGAGAGAGGTGGAAAGGATCTCTCAGAACTATTTTTATGGCCCGTGGAAACCCACTGTTTCGTGGAAACTACTGAAGAAGAAGATATGTATGCTATTAATACAGTTGTTAACCCTCTGTCTACCAGAAGGGTCCAATGGACCCGACATGTACATTCAAAATATTTATTCAAACCAGAAATTTCTTCAAAACAAACTAAATTTATAAATCAGACAATAATAAGTTAAATAAACAAATTAAATAGTTTTAAGTAAAAATTCTGGTGTAGAATGTTTTTATAAAACTTGAGTAAAATTTTCGGTAGTTCTAGGGTTAAAAAAGTATTTTTTTTCCTTATAACAGCGTAGCATTGGTATTAAATACATCGTGTGCAATTTTATAAAACAAGTATGACAATTTCGAAATTGCTATGAAGCAGAGCGGAAATATTTCATTTTTTTTATTTGCATTATTTATAAAGTAAACACTTAGATTAAATTTTTAGTTTCAATTGAAATAATTGTTTTCGTACAAACATTTATTAAATACATTATTCCATTACAAACAGATCAACTTACTCTTTCCTTATATCTGATGAATCTTGAAATCTCTTCGTCCAGAGCAGTAATGACGTTTTCTATTTTTTTTTTTTTTTCTTCTCAAATTCAGTTTTCATAGATTAAAGCATCATAATGGAAAATATTTCTTTCTTTTCTTAATATTTTTTCAATCTTTACTAAAATGCCATTTGATGTGTCTGTGGGATATATAAGTGATATAAGAGATATAAGAGAAATATTATTAATTTTTTGTACGTTTTCTCTATAAGTATTTATTTGATATGTTCTTTCCAATCTTCGAGAGTTTATTAATCTAAATGTACTTCTTTAGTGCTTTTATCTTTAGTATGTACTTAGAAATTTAATTCAGTATATTAACCCTTAAATGCCGGGTGTTGCCTTTCGGCAAAATACCCAATTTAGGCTTATAAATACCATTAGAGTAATATTGAAGCTATAATGCCTAATGTTGCCAATAAAATACAATCTGAAAATATTATTAAATCGATTTTCAACATTTTGATGGCAACACTTGTGCTGTTTATGAATAAAGATAGATTTATATTTTCAATTGTTGATACTTGTTCTTTTTGTTGTGTTTGGATGCTTGCGAAATACTCTATTTTGTTCTACAGTGAGCAAGTAACATTTATTTCTTATCATAGTTCTCAAAACTCTTGTGTGTTTAATATTATAGAATTTTACCAAGGAATATTATTTTTTTCAATTAACCCCTTCGGGACGGGAGTCTTTTACGAAATTTTTAATCTTTTGTTACCGTTTTTTAAAAACATAAATTTGTTTCTTCTTGAATCGAGAAAATGCTCTGATTAAATAAGGCAAATTTTACAGTAAATTTTTACTGGTGAAGAAAAACAAGGATTCTGATGGCTCCATGCGGCACGTATACGTGTCGCTCGTCCCCAAGGTGTTAAACACCAGTATTGCCGATTAGTAACAAAAAGTTTTTTAGCTGTAAACCATACTTAAAACAAAATATGATTTTTTAAAGTATTTTTACCATGATTTATTTAAAAAAATAAAGTCGAAAAACATTTTTAAAATGAGTTTTGAAAACTCAGGCATGTAAAGGTTAAGTGTTAAGTATTGAATGAAGCAAACCTTTGATGGGGAAATGCATTTTGTCAGTAACAATTGGTTTCTAAATCAGTGTTGCCTCATCTGGCGGATTTTTATTTAGAAATATTGAATTGAAACCAGAAAATTTTGAATAGCAATTTACTTTTATTTAACTGTCTAACTTTTTTCGTACCTTTAATAAAAAATAACTATTAAAACTTACTGGTAATAATGTGAAATGTCCAAATAAAATTAACACAAGTGCGGCAACACTGTCTTACACACCCAGATAGGAAAGTGTTGAGCATTTATAAAGTTAGTTACTGCTTGTATGATATATAAAAGGAAATTCTATTATTTTATTAATTTATACATCCTAGTTTTTTTATTTAAATATATTAAGAGTGAATCTAACATAATATCAGTCATGGAAATCAGTTATCAAGTGTAAATTCTCAGTGTTTAAACTGAATAAAAATAATACTATCTGATAATTAAAAATTAAAACAAAAGTGATATATATTTTTAAACAAATATATGATCCGAAAAAAACTTGATTTCAAGTTTGTTGTTGCTGTTGTTGTTTTCTTTTAATGGAGTTCGGAATGCAAACGTAACAACCATGGATTACTTAAGAAATTTCTGTGATGAGGATACATAATAGCAATGAAGATACATAATTTAAATGATGAGATTACTCTGAAAAGAGAGAGATGAAAAGTATGTCTCAGAACTATGTTTATGGCCCTTGGAAACCCACTGTTTCGCGGAAAGTCCTGAAGAAAATATATATGCTATGGACACAGTTGTTGAAAAAATATTTTTTTTCTTAATAATTGCGTAGCATTGGCATAAAATACATCGGTTGCAATTTTATAAAAACATGTATTACAATTTCGAAATTGTCATGAAGCAGAGTGGAGAGATTTCTTTTTTTTTCTTTTTTTATTTGTATTATTTATAAAGTAAACACTTAGATCACTTTCCTAGTTTAAATTGAAATAATTGTTTTCGTAGAAACAATTATTAAATGTATTTATTCCATTTATTCTTTTCTCATTTCTGATACATCTTGAAATCTTTCGTCAGGAGCAGTAATGGCGTTTTCTAATTTTTCTCTCTTCTCAAATTCGGTTTTCTTAGATTCAGAATGAAAAGATTTTTTTTTTTTAAAATATTTTGGTGAATCGTTACTAAAATGCATTTGATGTGTGTGGGGGAGATATAAGTGAAGTAGAGAAATATCATTAAGCTTTTTGTACGTTTTCCATATGAGTATTCAATTGATATGTTGTTTCCAATCTCCGAGAGTTTATTAATCTAAATGTACTTCTTCAGTGATTTTATCTTTAGTATGTGCTTCGGAATTTAATTCAATATATAAAGTGAAAAGTATTGAATGAAGCAAACATTTGTTTGGAAAATGCATTATGTCAGTGAAGATTGGTTTCTAAAGCAATGGTGCCTCTTCTGGCTTTTTTTTTTAATTTAAAATATTGAATTGAAACCAGAAAAAAATTGAATAGCAATTTACCTAAATTTAACTATGGAACTTAATTATTTATTAACCCCTTCGCGACGGGAGCCTTTTACGAAATGTTTATTACTTTGCTACCGGTTTTAAAAAACAGAAGTTTGTGCCTGTTCAAATCGGGAATATGCTCGGATTAAATAAGGCAAATTTTACAGTAAAATTTTACTGGTGAGAATAAACGAGGATCCTTAGGCCTATTTCCGGCACGTATACGTGTCGCTCGTCCCCAAGGGGTTAAAACAAAAATACCTATTAAAATTTACTGGTGACAACTCGGAACGCCCAAATAAAAATTCATACAGATGCGGCAACACTGTTTTACTCTCCCAACTACGAAAATGTTGTGCATTTGTAAAGTTAATTACTGCTTATATGATATAAACAAAGAAATTCCGTTATTTTAATAATTTACACATTCTAGTTTTTTATTTGAATATATTAATAATAAATCTAACAGGATTTCAATCATGAAAATCTGTTATCAGGCATCAAGTGAAAACTCTTATTGTTTAAGCTGGATAAAAGCAACCTCATCTGATAATTAGAAATTAAATAAAGAGAAATATATATATTAACCCTTTCAGGGATAAATAATTTAGTCTGTGAAATGTTAATATCACACCGGAATTTAAAAAAAGAAATTTCTTCAAAATGAGGAAAAGCTATTATTTCCGCCCATCAAGGGGTTAAAGTGAATACATTGATCGGGAGAAAATTTATGATTTCAAGTTTTCTGTTGTTGTCGTTGTTGTTTTATTTGAATGGATGCCGGAAGGCAAACGTAGGAGGCCAAGTATTACTTAGAAAAGTTCTATTTGAGAGACAATGAAGATATGTAAATTAAACGATGAGCTTATTCTGGACAGAGAGATGTGGAAAGAATCTCTCAGAATTATTTTTATATGTCGTGGAAACCCACCGTTTAGTGGAAACGCCTGTAAAAGAAGATACATATGCTATTAATACAGTTTTTGAAAAAGTAATTTTTTTTATTAACCCATTAATGTCAAGTATTTTTTACAGATTTTTAATGCCTAGTAACCAGTTCACACCAGTTTTCCAGTATTGTAATTTTAACTTATTTAAACTCTCAAAGTTTGAGATAAAGTAATTTGAAAACTTCCTTACCAAAATACTGGTTTTCATATTTAAAATTTGCGTATTACTTAAATGGCAGATATTCATACCAACCGGCATTAATGAGTTAATGACTGCGTGATATCGGTATTAAATACATTTTGTGCAATGTTTTTAAAAACGAATGTAACAATTTCGAAGTTGTCAGGACGCAGAGCGGACAGTGTGACAGAGTTTCTGTCACATATCACTTTTTCTTCAAAATTAATTTAAAACATATTTTTTTACTTTTAAAATATATTATTCTTTTAAACTATCTATTTAACTAATCTATTATTACTTTTAAAAGATATTATTCCAATTTTAATGCATATTATATTATTTTTATTTTAACTAATCTATTATTACTTTTAAAAGATATTATTCAAATTTTAATGCATATTATATTATTTCAAATGTTATTTGTAAAAATTTGTTTGATGATGATAAATAAAGATGTAAGATGTGAAAAATAAAGTTCTTCGCATTAATTTGTATGGTGTAAAACAAACTTAAAACACAGAATTCTCCCATGATGGCTTTCCACAAATGTGAATTTGTACTATAACATCTTTCTTTTCGCCTTAAAAAAATAAAATTAAATAAAATAAATAAAAACTAATTGCATACTTTTATATAGAAACCTTATAATTTTAAATTTCTGTAATAAAAAATAGGTACTTTTTTATGGTTTTTCCAAATATTAAGCGACCGTTAAGGGGTTAAATTGCCGATAGATTGTAACGCCAAGTGATCTAAACTTCTTGTGAAATGTGTCCCTTCATTTTTAGCGCTTGACTTAAAAGGTACTAATGAACGCGCTTCGGCTCAATTGTTAAGTGGGGTCTCTCTCTCCATAACCACTAAAAATATAATCCCCCTGTTGTAACTTTCTTTTAATAATAGCTTTGAAATTTTTTTTTAGTTCCCGTATTTAGAGTTGGAGTTTTCTTATGCATATACATCACCCGCACCACTGAACTACCATCATGTATGGGTATTAACAAGTTCACGCCGGCGCGGTGGGTCACACTCGACTGTCTCCGGGTTGTAAAATCTCTGGCTTGCACACCACTAATATTTTAGAGAAAATGTTGTTCCTTTAAATCGCCCAATTATTCTAATTAAATGAAACAACGTTTTCTGTATTAAAATACTGGTATCCAAGAAGCCGGAGACTTGGCAGCTCCGAGACAGTCGAGTGTGACCAACCACGCCGGTGTGAACGTGTTAAATACAATGGAGTTATGAATAAAGAGGAGGAGACATATAGTGTACTGTCTAAAAGTTGCGAGTGAAGTAACTGAGGAGGTTGTCACAAGATGGCGGCTGCTTTTTTTTAAATCGAATCTTCAATTTCTGAATACCGCCAGGACAAACATCCCACCACTAAATTTGGATAGAAAAATTCGTCTTTTTTAAGCGTATTTTTCATGGAAAATCTTCTCAAAAATATCGTAAAATTTGCTATTTGTTTTTATTGGTGTCATTATACCTTGGAAAACTGTCAGTTTGTTTCCTTGGTTGTCACAATAAGGCGGAAACGCAAGAATTAACTACCGCCAAAGTAAACTCCTACCAGTAAAAATGAAAATCTGTTTCTAGCATTATTTATGACTGAAAATTTGTAATAATAAGGCGTTTAAATAAGTTGAAGATTTTTATATAAATTTACTGGTGGAAGTTTAGACCGGCCGGAAACAACGTCTGCGATAGCGGTTACAGTTTAAGCTTCACTATTTTAAAGATATACCAGTTCCTCTGTATTAATAGTTCCATGTTAAATACATTGTGTGCAATGTTTTTAAAAACGAATGTGACAATATCGAAATTGTCCTGAAGCAGAGTGGTCAGATTTCATTTTTTTAAAATTGTATTATTTATAAAGTAAACACATTAATACTTTAGTTTCAATCGAAGTAATTTTCTTCGTTTATTTTTTCGTACAAAGAATTATTAAATGTATCCCATTACAAACATATCAACTTGCTCTTTCCTCATTTCTGACAAATCATGAAATCTTTTGTTCAGAGCACTAACGATGTTTTCTAACTTTTTTTCTTCTCAAATTCGGATTTCTTAGTTTAAAGCCTCATAATGGAAAATATTTTTTCCTTTTCTTAATATTTTGGCGAAACATTACTAAAATGCATTTGATGTGTGTGGGGGAGACATAATGGAAGCAGAGAAATATGATTAATACTTTTGTACGTTTTCTATATGAGTATCCGTTTGATATGTTCTTCCCAATCATCGAGTGTTTATTAATCTAAATGCACTTTTTGAACGCTTTTATCTTTAGTATGTACTTATAAGTTTAATTCAATATATTAAGTGCTAGGTAGTGAATGAAACAAACATTTGTTGAGAGAATGCATTATATAAGTCAGTACCAATTGGTTTCTAAATCAGTGTTGTCTAATCTGGCGGATTTTTTATTTAGAAATATTGAATTCAAACCAGAAAATTTTGAAGAGCAATTTATTTTTATTTATCCATGGAATTTTTTTTTTATTAAAGGAAAAATAACTATAAAAACTTATAACTTGGCCCTAACAAAATTTCAGACAGATGCGGCCCAGCAATGAAAGTGCTGTGCATTTGTAAAGTTAGTTACTGTTTATATGATATGTACAAAGAAATTATGTTATTTTAATAATTCACACATCCTAGTTCTTTATTTGAATATATTAATAGTAAATCTAACTGGATTTCAATCATGAAATTCTATTATCGGCCATCAAATGAAAATTCTCATTTTTTAAACTGATAAAAGCAACCCCATCTGGCATGTAGAAATTAAATAAAAAGAGATATATATTTTAACTCTTTCAGGGACAAACAATTGTGTTAGTGTAATGTTGAACTCACACCGGAATTATAAAAAAATTCTCCGATATGATGAAAAGCAATATTTTTTCGCCTCTTCAGGAGTTAAAGCGAATAGGTTGTTGTTGTCGTCGTTTTCTTTGAATGGAGTCAAACGCAGCAAACCAAGATTATGTACAAAAGTTCTATTCGAGAGACAATGAAGATATATAAATTAAACGATGAGATTATTCTGGACAGAGAGAGATGGAAATGATATCTCAGAAATATTTTTATGGGTTGTGGAAACCCCCTGTGTAGTGGAAACTCCTGAAGAAGAATATACATATGCTATTAATACTGTTGTTGGGAAAGTAACTTTTTTTTCTTAATGAATGCATGGTATTTGTATTAAATACATTGTGAGCAATGTTTTTAAAAACGAATGTCAAAATTTCGAAATTGTCATGAAGCAGAGCGGACAGATTTCCTTTTTTAACCCTCCGAGCGTCTTGCAAAAGGGTAAAATCGTAATGTTGTTTGCTCTGCATTTTGTTTTATATGCTAAGAAAATATGATTCTTTCAACATTATAAAAAAAAACTCAATTACAGATATGAATGTAATCCTGGAGAGTATTAATCATTCTTCAATGTATTTAAAATTCATAAAATCTATAGAATTATATTATCTTAAATATTGCTTGTATTGCTGTGAAACCTGGAGCTTAGTGAACGGAATAATACGCCCCAAACACTTAGAGGGTTAAATAAAAATTGTATTATTTATAAAGTAACCACGTACATCAATATTGTAGTTTCATTTGATATAATTTTCTTCGTTGATTTTTTCATAAAAACAATTATTAAATGTATCCCATTACAAACATATCAACTTACTCTTTCCTCATTTGTGATAAATCATGAAATCTTTCGTCTAGAGCACTAATGATGTTTTCTAACTTTTTTTTTATCTCGAATTCGGTTTTCTTAGATTAAAGACTCATAATGGGAAAAATTTTTTTCTTTTCGTAATATTTTGGTGAAACATTACTAAAATGCATTTGATGTGTGTGTGGGAGACATAATGGAAGCAGAGAAAGATGATTAATCTTTTTGTACGTTTTCTCTATGAGTATCCATTTGATATGTTCTTTCCAATCGTCGAGAGTTTATTAATCTAAATGCACTTCTTGAATGCTTTTATCTATAGTATGTACTTAGAAATTTAATTCAATATATTAAGTATTG
The DNA here is from genome assembly GCA_963932465.1 of Maratus speciosus. Taxonomy (NCBI): domain Eukaryota; kingdom Metazoa; phylum Arthropoda; class Arachnida; order Araneae; family Salticidae; genus Maratus; species Maratus speciosus. Next base: position 217,566,239 of record OZ010794.1, read on the forward strand.
AATGAAGCAAACATTTGTTCGGAGAACGTATTGTAAAAGTCAGTGACGATTAGTTTTTAAACTCCCAGCAACAAAATTGTTGTGTATTTTTAAAGTTTTTATTGCTTTTGAATATATACACGAAAATTCCGATAATTTATTGATTTACACATCATTGTTTTTTTATATTAATTTATTAACACTACATTTAATTGATCTTCAATCGTGAAAATCTGGTTATCAGACATCAAATGTAAACTCTCATTGTTTAAACTAAATGAAAACAATCTTTTTCGATATTTAGAAATTAGATCAAATGTAATGTATATTTTTAAACGAATATATGATCTATATGATCTATGATAATATATATATATAATAGATAACTTATGATTTGTAAAAGAAGATCGATCTGTTATTATTAATTTTTTTTGTCTTTTTTTGTCATTTCTTTACTATATATGCCATTGATACAGTTGTGATAAGTCACATATTCTAGAACTCTGTTTTAGTATTTAGCGTTCTAAGTAATTTCGTGCGTCGTTTATTTCATTTTAAAATACATCAATTTTATAAGGCTTATAAACACTGTCATTTTTACTTTATTCTCTAAATAAAGCCTTATTTTCAGTAAATTCAATCCTTATATTTTTATGAACTACTCAAGTTGTACTATAATAATATCGCATAAAATTAATGTTGAAAAGAAACAAATGTGTGACAGGAATTAATGTCATGTTAGGCTCGAAATTTTAGGCATAAAGCAGGATCTTACAATTGCCGGGGCAAAATGTCACGAGTAAATTAAAAAATAATTAAATAATAATAATAATTTAATACTAGAGAGACGGGAAAATTTACTCAAATTTTATAAAAATGTTTAGCACCAGAATTTTTATTTCAAATTGTTTAACTTATTTAATTTATCCATTATTTAATTTTTAAATCTTTTAATGTTATTTCCTAAAGAAATTTTTGGTTCGAACCGAAATATATTCATTTGGAAGGGGCCAAAATGGTCCCTCGACTTCATCCTAGTGTTGAAAGTCTTATTCAAATATAATTTATGTCACATTTAAGAAAAAAATATCTATCCATTTTTATCCAGCGGCAGTCGGACCTTTTAAATAATATTGTGTTGCCAGATTGGGGATTTTTTAATTCCCAGATTGTTGATTTTCACCGCTTTTTGAAATAGAAATATTCGGCGTATTTAAGAAGAGATTAAAAATTCTGAAAAATAAGGTGAATTATACTATTTTAAAATAATGGTGAAAATCAAATAATCTGAATTAAAAAAATCCCCAATCTTTCAACACTGATATTCGCTAACAAAGTAAAACTTTGAGATAGAGACTTTTAAATCTGAGAATAAAATTTTGAAATAAAACTGCAATCTTACATGGATATTTAACTCTTATCTGACGCTAGCTTTTATAAATGATTCGCCACTTGGTTGTAATTGTATTCAATGAATATTCGAAGGTTTGTGTTGGAGGACTATTTTATATTCTATTTGCATCACGATAATTAAAAAAAAATTTTTTTTTGTAGTATATGTGTTTTGCAAATTTTGCATAGCTGCCAACTTGTACGGTTTTTTGTTACAACTAAAATTTAATAGAAAATTTTGTCTTCTATCATCGTTGGATTTCGTTGATAGCTTTTGCTAAAATTTACTATTAAATTTTTGTGGCGATGAAGTTGGCAGCTATGATGTTGCCAAGTACAAATTTAAGTGGTAGTAAATAAAATTTGTGCAAGGGATGCTGGTCCAGAACGGGTTAATCCATAGATGCCAACATCTCTTAATTATTCCAGAGTTTCAGTGTTGCCAGATTGGGGGCTTTTTTGTCCCCAGATTGTTGATTGCAACCGCTTTTTTGAAATAGAAATATTCGGCATACTTAAAAATGGATTACAAATTCTGAAAAATGAGGTAAATTATACTATTTTAAAAAAGTGGTGAAAATCAAATAATCTGAATTAAAAAAGTCCCCAATCTGGCAACACTGCGGAGTTTGGTCCAAGACAGATATGTTTTAAATCGTTTAATGTTTATGAGGAGGTGCGCCTTATTTTGATAAGGAACAGTGGAAAATGTCATCTTGTTGATAGTATACCTAGTTGCGTGGCAACTTTACATCCAGTTGAGAGGTGATCGTGTTACAAGGGCATTAGGAAGCCTTAAAAAAATTAATGTTTAAACGTGATGGTAGCTACAATGAGAAAAATAACCATAAAATGTTAAGAAAGAATTACTTAATAATAAGCACTTAACCCCTTGAAGGGCGGTGATGCCATCACGGCATCCCGTAATTTTAATCCCTAATTGCCACATTGTCACCGTATTTTCATAGTGAAAATTTCACCACCATTAATCAACCAATTAATTCATTCATTATTAAGTACGCGAAAATATGCTTTTACTTGTTTACAAATAAATTCTCTTGTAAATACTGGTGTCGTTGAAATATTTGAACATTTTATGAATATAAGTACCTTGCCTCTGAAAAGGCTAAAATACAGTCGTGGAAAAAAAAAAGTAAACACCCCTACTAACTCCTCAACAAATTATCGTAGACGAAAGTTACTGGTACCGAACGATTGGAAATAAAGTCTACTTTTAAATGATGTATATAAAATTTGCTTAGGGAGCCTTCTACATATTAAAACGAATCCAAACTTCATTTTTTTCAATAACAATACCCAATTTTAACCAGATATTTCAAATCTTCGGTTCAAACTATGCCTAGACACCAAATTTCAAGCCGTTTGAATCATAAGTTTTTGAGTTATATACATTCAATATTTAGTGCTTCTAAAGTTAAATTACATTTTCATATTTTTATTTATATCTCCTGAAATTATGCTTCTAATGTGCTAATTTTTTGTGTAGCAATAATACTAATATACCCAAACATAAATACGTTGAATTTGCAATTTTTATAATTTTATGATATGAGTTATGAAAATAATATTCGAAAAAATTATGAATTGCAGCCTACAGTTTTTTTGATCGATTTAGTTTTATTAAGTCCTGCTTTATGGAAATCCAAAATTTCACAATTTTCTTCCAAGTAGTTTTCAAATTATGCTTAAAAAATGGCAAAATGATGTTTTAAGGGGGCATCTGTAATAGAAGTGACTAGATATTTTGAAATTTCTTCTGCTGTCGTGTAATCTAGCAGGCTTCATTGATTGCTTGAGTGGTGCTTAAGGTGCCTTGATCAAGAAGGGGGCGCTCTCGGTTAACAATCAAGTACGGAACTTCAATTTGGATACAGCCCTTAAAATACGCTCGTTTAAAATAATTAATTTCTCGGAAAGATATGGTACGAATTGCATAAAAATTTGTTTTTAGGCTAATTGAAGGGTCTAGAGTTCATTTATGTTGTCAGAATTGTGTACTGCTATTGAAAAATACAAAGTTATGGTTCTTTTTAATAAGTAGATTTAAGCAAATTTTTTATACACCATTTAAAAGACGACTTTATTTCCAATCGTTCGGTACCAGTAACTTTCTTCTATGATAATTTGTTGAGGAGTTAGTAAGGGGTGTTTACTTTTTTTTTTCCACGACTGTACATAATGTTTGACAATGTATAGTAAAAAGGAAAAAGGTAAAAAAAAAAAAGAAAATTTTGAAAATTTAGATAAAAAGAAATTCCATTAGTTCCAAAAGGACAGGCGAAAAAGCTACCGGGTGATGCTACTTAAAAGAATCCGTTTTAGAAATTTTGGTTAAATACAATTTCCATTTTAAAACTTGTTTTCCTTCGATTGGACTCCGGAATAATTATGAGATGCTGACATCTATGGTTAATCTAGTCACCTCCAAGACCGATACGAAAAAGTAACAATGTCACGTGGGAAGTGATATAAAACCCATAAGTGTTCATTACTGATTAGTTTATTTAAGGCTGTTTACTAGATTCAATATTGTTAGCAAATAATGTGCTCAACTTTTATAAAGATTTCTAAAGAACAGATGCTTTCAGCCAAGTTAGATAAATTAGACTTGAGCTAATTTCATTAACTTTTATTTATGTAGCATATGGATAATTTATATTCTTAGCATAAGGTTTCTTAAATATGTTTTCAAAATGATAGTTTCTGAATAAAAATGTTAAATAACACAAAAACTTACCATAAAATAATTAAAATTGCAAACTACTCGGTCTTTGTTAGATATTGTACGTTATTTGTCTTCTTAAAATTCAAACTGTCATTGTAATTATTCTTCATTATTCTGTGTGACAGAGATTTTTCTTTTTTTTCTGAATGCCTTGCCCATTTTTTACAGCTTACGATCATTAATAAACATATCTTTGTAAGTTTTTTCTGGGTACAGCACAGGATAATTATTCAAATAATACATTTTTCTAATGTTTTTTTTTATCAGGGCCTGATTACCAACGGGGCACATTCCCACCAGTAAAAAAAAACAGAAAATTTTGCCTCATTCATTGCAGAAAGTTTACATGAGTACGGCATTCAGATAGGGCGAACATTTCTTTAAAAATTTATTGCTGTAAGTGTGCCCCGTCGGTAATCAGGCCCTGTTTTTTATGATGTTATTGTCTGTGTGAAACATAGTTTGTAAAATATTTAAGTACTATTATATATATCTAACTATAGCTTTAAACAATACTTTAATGATACTAATGATTAAATTTTGTTGTAAATTGTTTTAGCACTGTTCAAACGGACAAACCGCGATCTGAAGATCTGCCACCACTGTTTCCGAATGTTAAACTTTACCTCATATAATTACAGAGTTTCCGTCTTTAAATGAGGCGAATATTATTCGGAAATAGCCACAGCTATGTGGCTTGTGGTGTCGGAAACTCGTTGGATAATTGATATTTTTCAAATTTCTCCCATTCTTGAGACCCTTAATTTCGGATAGCAAATTTCGTCTTATTTTATTGCAGAATTTATGGCATTAAATTAAATAAATATTATTGTTCGAATATAATAGTATTTCAAAAACGTGGTTTCTCTATCGATAGATTTATTAATTTATGTTTTCAAAATTATACAAAAATGATACTTCCATTAATTACGTTAATCATATTTATATTTTGCAAGAAATTTATTTGCAGACACAATATACTGTAATTATTCACGTATAATGTTAGTGCGCATCAGTAATAATATGCACACTTATTTTGACAGTAATAGAAGAAAAACTCAATATACATCATGTATAATTCGCGCCATGCATTTTTATCAGCACAAAATCGCAGAATTTCAAAATAATTCAAAAATCCTTACTAGAAAAAAATTCCACCATCCTCAATGTAAACTTACAAATATTTTACTCTCTCACTACGGTACCATATCATTAAGGTTTCTTGCATGTGTACTTTATTATCAATGGAAGTTTGGTTTTAAAATATTATCGTAGATACTCGTATTAATAAATAGATCAGTTTATTTATTGGTGCTTACTAGACTAATAACTCTTAGTAAACAAAACACTCTACTTTTAGTTCAGGAATAAGGTGCTCTAAAAGGACAAATAAAAGAAAGTTTCGGTGTTGTTTTCATATTTGGTACCTTTATGTTTTTTGGGTCGCTGAAGACGAATCTGAGTTTTGTTAACAAAAATGTTTCCGAGATACACGTTTTTTTTTTCTTCAAAAAATGCGAAAAAAACCCGACTTTTTTTTTTTTTTTTTTTAAATAACTGCATTTTACGTAAACGTTTGTAACACAAAAGTCACGTGGGAAGTAACTTAAAACCGATAAGTGTTCATTGCTGATTAGTTTATTTATTGTTGTTCACTAGATTAAATATTTTTAGCAAATAATGTGCTCCACTGTTATAAAGATTTCTAATGAACAGATGCTTTCAGCCTAGTTACATAAATTAAACGTGTGCTAATTTCATTAACTTTTATTTATGTAGCATATGTAAAATTTATAGTCTTAACTTAATGTTTCTTAAATATGTTTTCAAAATGATAGTTTCTAAATAAAAATGTTAAATAACGCAAAAGCTTTCCATAAAATAATTAAAATTGCAAACTACTCGGTCCTTATTAGATATTGTAAGTTATTTGTCTTCTTAAAATTCAAACTGTCATTGTAATTATTCTTCGTTATTCTGTGTGACAGAGATTTTTCTTTTCTTTCTGAATGACGCGCCCATTTTCCTAGTTTACGATCATTAATAAACATAACTTTGTAAGTTTTTTCTGGGTATTGCACATGATAATTATTCAAATAACACATTCTTCTAATTTTTTGTTTTAAGTGATGTAATTGTCTGTGTGAAACATAGTTTGTAAAATATTTAAGTACTATACATATCTAATTATAGCTTTAAACAATACTTTAATGATACTTATGATTAAATTTTGTTGTAAATTGTTTTAGCACTGTTCAAACGGACAAACCGCGGTCTGCAGATCTGCCACCACTGTTTCCGAGTGTTAAACTTTACCTCATATAATTACAGAGTTTCTGTCTTTAAATGAGGCGAATATTATTCGGAAATAGCCACAGCTATGTGGTTTGTGGTGTCGGAAACTCGTTGGATACTTGATATTTTTTCAAATTTCTTCCATTCTTGAAACCACTAATTTCGAATAGCAATTTTCGTTTTATTTTATTTCAGAACTTATGGCATTAAGTTAAATAAATATTATTGTTCGAATATGATTTAACTGAAAATGAGTACTTAAAAAACGTTTCTCTGTCGATAGAATTATTAATTTATGCTTTCAAAATTATACAGAAATGCTACTTCCATTAATTACGTTAATCATATTTATATTTTGCAAGAAATTTATTTACAGACACAACATACTGTAATTATTCACGCATAGTGATAGTAGTAATAGTGCGTATTAGTATATAATATGCACACTTACTTTGACAGTAATAGAAAAAACTCAATATACATCATGTATAATTCGCGCCATGCATTTTTATCAGCACAAAATCGCAGAATTTCAAAATAATTCAAAAATCCTTACTAGAAAAAAAAATTCCATCATCCTCAATGTAAACTTACAAATATTTTACTCTCTCACTACGGTACCATATCATTAAGATTTCTTGCACGTGTACTTTATTATCAATGGAAGTTTCGTTTTAAAATATTATCGTAGATACTCGTATTAATAAATAGATCAGTTTATCTATTGGCGCTTACTAGACTAATAATTCTTAGTAAACAAAACACTCTACTTTTAGTTCAGGAATTAGGTGCTCAAAAAGGACAAATAAAAGAAAGTTTCGGTGTTGTTTTCATATTTGGTACCTTTATGTTTTTTGGGTCGCTGAAGACGAATCTGAGTTTTGCTAAAAAAAATGTTTCCGGGATACACGTTTTTTTTTTTTCTTCAAAAAATGCGAAAAAAACCCGACTTTTTTTTTTTTTTTTTTTTTTTTTTTTTTTTTTTTTTTTTAAATAACTGCATTTTACGTAAACATTTGTAACACAAAAGTCACGTGGGAAGTAACTTAAAACCGATAAGTGTTCATTGCTGATTAGTTTATTTATTGTTGTTCACTAGATTAAATATTTTTAGCAAATAATGTGCTCCACTGTTATAAAGATTTCTAATGAACAGATGCTTTCAGCCTAGTTACATAAATTAAACGTGTGCTAATTTCATTAACTTTTATTTATGTAGCATATGTAAAATTTATAGTCTTAACATAATGTTTCTTAAATATGTTTTCAAAATGATAGTTTCTAAATAAAAATGTTAAATAAAGCAAAAGCTTTCCATAAAATAATTAAAATTGCAAACTACTCGGTCCTTATTAGATATTGTAAGTTATTTGTCTTCTTAAAATTCAAACTGTCATTGTAATTATTCTTCGTTATTCTGTGTGACAGAGATTTTTCTTTTCTTTCTGAATGACGCGCCCATTTTCCTAGTTTACGATCATTAATAAACATAACTTTGTAAGTTTTTTCTGGGTATTGCACAGGATAATTATTCAAATAACACATTCTTCTAATTTTTTGTTTTAAATGATGTAATTGTCTGTGTGAAACATAGTTTGTAAAATATTTAAGTACTATACATATCTAATTATAGCTTTAAACAATACTTTAATGATACTTATGATTAAATTTTGTTGTAAATTGTTTTAGCACTGTTCAAACGGACAAACCGCGGTCTGCAGATCTGCCACCACTGTTTCCGAATGTTAAACTTTACCTCATATAATTACAGAGTTTCTGTCTTTAAATGAGGCGAATATTATTCGGAAATAGCCACAGCTATGTGGTTTGTGGTGTCGGAAACTCGTTGGATACTTGATATTTTTTCAAATTTCTTCCATTCTTGAAACCACTAATTTCGAATAGCAATTTTCGTTTTATTTTATTTCAGAATTTATGGCATTAAATTAAATAAATATTATTGTTCGAATATGATTTAACTGAAAATGAGTACTTAAAAAACGTTTCTCTGTCGATAGAATTATTAATTTATGCTTTCAAAATTATACAGAAATGCTACTTCCATTAATTACGTTAATCATATTTATATTTTGCAAGAAATTTATTTACAGACACAATATACTGTAATTATTCACGCATAGTGATAGTAGTAATAGTGCGTATTAGTATATAATATGCACACTTACTTTGACAGTAATAGAAAAAACTCAATATACATCATGTATAATTCGCGCCATGCATTTTTATCAGCACAAAATCGCAGAATTTCAAAATAATTCAAAAATCCTTACTAGAAAAAAAAATGCCATCATCCTCAATGTAAACTTACAAATATTTTACTCTCTCACTACGGTACCATATCATTAAGATTTCTTGCACGTGTACTTTATTACCAATGGAAGTTTCGTTTTAAAATATTATCGTAGATACTCGTATTAATAAATAGATCAGTTTATCTATTGGCGCTTACTAGACTAATAATTCTTAGTAAACAAAACACTCTACTTTTAGTTCAGGAATTAGGTGCTCAAAAAGGACAAATAAGAGAAAGTTTCGGTGTAGTTTTCATATTTGGTACATTTATGATTTTGGGTCGCTGAGCACGAATCTGAGTTTTGCTAACAAAATTGTTTCCGGGATACACGTTTTTTTTTTCAAAAAATGCGTAAAAAACCCGACTTTTCTTTGTTTTTTTCAAAACAACTGTATTTTACGTAAAAGTTTGTAACACATAAATTAAAGAAGATAAAATTTCCTATATTTTATGTACTAAAAGATTTTTCTCTAAACAATGGTTTAGCCGTGACAGTGCCGCAAAAATGGATGTGAAAAGTAAAAAAATCTGATAAAATGGGACTTACGGCGCTGTACGTCAATTTAACAGAAAACTAACCATTTTACGAAAATATTGACTATTATTTATACTAAAGCTTGTATGATTGAGTACATTTTACAATGAAGTTGCTGAAAATAAATTCGACGACTCATTATAAATCATTATTTAATTATAAATAATTATGTACATTAATATATACATTTACTTAGAAGACAAAAATCCTACTTTCGCTTTCTTACTTGAAGGTTTCTGCTTTTCACCGACCTCTACAACATAGAAAATAGACGTGTGAAATTAGTAGGTGTTTTTATTACTATCAATATTATAAAACAAATGTTTTCTTAGTAGTAAATATTTGATACATTGTGGATTGACTTTTTCTTCTTTCATTCGATCCACGGGTTCATTGGATGGGCAATCCAAAACAAGTTCGATTTCAAGGTCTATCTCGCCCTCCTCGTCTTGACACACCAGTGCGATGTTGTTTCAATTCCCCTCGCAGTTGAGGCACATGTTGGAGCACGAAAGCCCTGACTCCTTGTACCCACAATATCGTTGGCAACTCTTTCTGCACTTGCAGGATACAAGCTTCAACAAAACAGGGGGTAGCAATTGAACACAGGCTGAAAGTCAGTATTTGTTCTCTTCCGTCCCCACTTTTCAGCATGTTTTCAACACCCAGCTATTGCTGGAGTTGGTGATATACTCTTAAAGGGTGCTGTTGTGCTGCAGCTGCAGATGGTGGCAAATGAGCAATATTCGAATTGTATCTAAAGGCTGACTTTTTGTATGAAATATACCTTAGGTAGTTCAGCAAAGGCACATTTATTTCTCTATAGGGCAATTCCGTGCAGAGAGTCACACACGTGACGCAGGATTTAATTTTCATTTATTCAATTATTTTCTTAATTTTAATTTTTTAATTGTGATTTTAGGTGGTATGGTAAATAAGTTATTACCGTAGTTTTTAATTTAAAGGAGTGGAAATAAAACTCACAGAAATATACCATTTAATTTCATTACTCAAAATTTGCTTTTTTTCTAAGTCACACATGTAATGTTTTTAAAAAGCTACTTAAAAAATAACTATTATATCAAAATGATAGGTTTTTGCGTAAAAGAGTATGGTAAAGTGAATATTTAAAAAAAAAAACTTTTGTTTGGATTTTTAAATAAGAAATATATTGAAAAATCCTTGATTAATTAGAAATTATTTTGTTCAAAATGTCACACACGTAACATGGAATGGCCCTATAACCACACAGTGAGACAAGGAAACGTTTCCCATCAGATTCAATCATCTCCTGAGTAGGTTTGGAATCGCTGAATACTTTGACAACGTAGGCAAGATGTGAATTCTTTACAACAGCTTTGAAGAACTTCATTTTCTCTTGTATAAACAGTGCTGACGGATCGCAACCGCTCATAGAATATAGGAAGAGGATGTTATCCGTAACAGTTTAACTCACAGCATTAGTTGGAGAAAATGGCACTGGAGAAATGTTGTCCTTCCCTGGTTTTAAAAAGAAAACATTTTCATCCCTGCAGAGACGTATCAAAATGACCAGAAGATCTACATCCTCTCCAACTACAATCACAGTCTCATTTGATAATCAAGGTGGCTGCAACTTCTTTTGTTTGCTCGCATGTAATATTTGCTGATGAGAACTTTTCAATCATCATAGATATTAACCGACCTTTATTTTTTAAGTTAACAAGAAACATTTTGGAAGTAATTGATCTAATTGTTTCGTTAACCCTTAATTGCATAGTGATGTAAATTTCCATCATCTTTTTATTTAATTTTTAATGCATAAATTAAGTTCTTACAACCACTATATTTATATAGAAATATTAATCCTTTAAAATTTACAAAAATATGCTACTAACTAAAGTTAAGAATCTATCTTAAGATTTCTGGTGTCTAATGCTTAATATATATAAAAAAAAAAAAAACACAATTCTAAAAGAATAATTCATGCAATTAAGGGTTAAACAATATGTGCGTTGAACATTTTAAAATTACGTGCTTTAACCTAGATTTCTTTTTCTATAAAAAATACCCTGGAAAAACTCCCTGACCGTACAAATCCTGCACAGAATTTCTATTATTAAATATGTGGAATATTATTTTTAGCAAATAGTAGTAACTCTATTCCTGGAGGTATCAGAAACCCCTACAATAAATCATGTTTGCAACATTCCTCTTGATTCCAGTTTAGAAATTATAACTCAGTTTTTAACATTTCCCACCAAAATTGAAAAGTGTTTATGCATTCGGTTTGTCTGCCTATCTGGCCGTCTGCCCACGCTCTAACTCCGGTAGATATACTCGGATTTTCGTGCAATTAATAAAGATTATTTAGGATCACCAAAGAATGTTTGGTATTGTATAAAAGTACGTAACATTAATAGTTCATTTAAATGGGCTGTCAAAAGTACCACTGCATTATGATATGTGGGGAAAATCTTTTGCAGCGTATTTTAATGACACTATGCTATTTCATGTGTATTAAAACTGCTATAAATCAGTGAATTTCACTACGATCACGTTAGAACAGGGCACTAATACATTTTTTATTTATTTACAGAGACAGAAAAAAGAAATTGGTTACAGTACTGTCTTTGAGTAATAATATCTGGAGTGTACGGTTTAAAATTCGGTATGCGCTTTTAAATTTAATTAATGTTTTGCATGTTACTCGTGGTATATAAATTATATACCTCATATAGAGGGCTGCACAAAAGTATTCACATACCATTCTCCTCATTAGAGGAAATTGCTGAAGGGGAATTTTCAACTGAAGTACATGTATTTCTTAAGTGAATTAAATTTTGGCATGCATGTAGTTGATAGAAACAAATTTATATATTATATACAGGGCTGCTGAAAAAAGTCGGATAATTTTACGATTGTAAATGGTAACTGCTGAAAATGGGTTTTGAAATGTGTTATGCGTTTCCATATGGATGAATTAGATGTAATGTTTTATTTTTAGGTAGCTTTCTTTGCAAAAAGCTACCTATTGCAGCCGTTCGGAGGAAAGCGATTTCAAAAAATTTTGGTATATTTTCATCGATCATGACCCCCAGACCCCGAAACCACCCTCCGTTCAAAATTGATATATATATATATATATATATAAACTAATGAAAATGTTATTGTAAATAATCGTAAAATTCGAAGTTATTATAAACTTTTAAATATTTTATCTACTAATTTTAATTATCCATATTTAGTTCTTATTCCCAAATTTCATAAAACTCCTATTAAATTTAGGACTGTTACTATTGGTTGTAATACATATAATAATAAAGCTAATACACTTCTCTTAAAAATTCTTAATCAAATATATGAACTTACTACAAACAATGATAATACACATTGTATAAAAAATAGCTATCAACTTGTTAAGATTTTAAAAAATCTTCATTCTGTTTGTAATATAACGACATATGACTTCAAAGATCTTTTTAATAATATAGACCTATTAGATTTACATAAAATTATAAATGCATTATTTAAAAAGTATTATAAAAAACTGGAATTACCATCTTATATAGATATTGCATATTTTAAATCTTTAACTAACTTCATTATCTATAATAATTATATATTGCAAGATAATACTTTATATTTACAGCATGTCGGTATACCACAAGGCGATTGTACTTCCAGTTTACTCTCAGACTTATACTTATCTCATTATGAACGCAATTTTACTAATAATAATCTACATTTATATCGTTATATTGATGACATCATTTTAATTGAAACTGATCAATCTGCAATTACTCGATTTCCAGTTGATTATCCCACTAATTTGGAATTAACGGAAAACCTTTTATCTAACAATACAATTAACTTCTTAGATCTTAAAATTACAATAAAAGACAATAAAACAATCACAGATTTGTATGACAAACGTAAAGAATTTAAATTCACAGTTAATACATTTACAAATTTTAAATCTTGTCTACATCATTCTGTATTTCGTAATATAATACTTAATCATTTATATAGAATAAAATGTTTATGTTCTTCTCCTCTAATTAACAATAATATTAAAAAACTAATTTATGATGCATTAAATCATGGTTTTCCAAAAAAATTCATATATTCATTAATATACAATTAGTACTTTTCTTACATGATCTATAAACACAAATTAACACATGCGTAAACAAAATTACAAAAAAAAAAAAAAAATATCTATAAAAAATTAAAAATTGTAAAAGAATATAAAAAAATATTATAGGATGGTTGGGTGGGTAGATGTTAGAGTACGGAGGAGGGTGGTGCTGTCTGGATAATACGCAATGGTTAATTATTTATTAAAAAAAAAAAAAAAAAAAAAAAAAAAAAAAAAGTGGGGCTCTTGTATTATTACTATTTTTTTTTTGTTATGTATTTTATGTGGATGTTGATTTGATATTTTATATGTAAGTTGGAGATTTTCATTAATATTATAATTAGCTTAATTATTCATTAATCTAATTTACAATTATTTGTTATTAAATTTTAATTTACTAAGGACAATATCATATTAATTACTAATAGTATGCCACTCTTAGTTTAATGTTTTTGAATGTCCCATATTCATACTTTATGGATTTTTATGGATGTCTGAAAATAATCCACATTCTATATTTGTGCGTTTTAAGTAATGGGATTTTAAGTATTATTTAACCTTCTATATACTTCCACATGTTTGTTATTTCCTGTTCATTTTATAAATATCTTATATATTATTCATTATAAAATAATTTTTAGATAATTTTTAATAATTATTTATATTAATCATTACTGAATTTATTTTGTTTTATAGCATATAGATATATGCTATATATTATCAATGTTATAACAATTGTTTGAACTCTTAGTTTAGTTTAAATAATTCAGCTAATAGAACATATTGTATGCTTTTAAATTTTATTAACAATAGTTTTAAATACTTTGTGTGATTTATATTAGGTTTATAATTCTCTATATATAAGGATTTGTTTGGTTTTGCTGTTTAAACAGTTATTTACATTCACAAGCTTGCAAATTTTTATCTTGCGATAGCTGTTTAATATAATTATTAATAGATGGCAGCACTAAAATTGTATCTTTCAGATTGCCTTAATTTTCAATTTTTCTAGCTCCATTTCAGTTATAATCTATACACCAGGGTGTATTTTTAGCTATATTTTGACGATATTGTTAAACGGTTATCTATTAATTTAATAGTGCATTTTAAATAATGTAATTAATATCTATTTATTTTATATTAGATTAAATTTGTTTTACAAGGTCTTTCAAATTTTATTTCAAAATGTATTAACTGCATCCTTTGGTATCATTTACTGTGATTTCTTAACTGTTTTATTCACCTTAATCTTTTTGATATACTGGAAGACATGTGCACATGGATTTTTGTAAAATACTGAAATATTAATCGGTATGGTGTTTATTATTTCTATTTTATATCCTATAAATATTTAAATACGTTTTATTGATTCTTCCATTTCATATTATTTGTTTCTATTCTGCTTTCATTTTTAATCAATTCACTTGATTTTAGTGGTTTTTCTATAATTCTCTATGTATAAGGATTTGTTTGGTTTTGCTGTTTAAACAGTTATTTACATTCAAAAGCTTGCAAATTTTTATCTTGCGATAATTGTTTAATATAATTATTAATAGATGGCAGCACTAAAATTGTATCTTTCAGTTTGCTCTCTTTTTTAATTTTTCTAGCTCCATTTCAGTTATAAATTATACACCAGGGTGTATTTTTAGCTAAATTTTGACGATATTGTTAAACTCTTATCTATTAATTTAATAGTGCATTTTAAATAATGTAATTATTATCTATTTATTTTATATTAGATTTAATTTGTTTTACAAGGTATTTCAATTTTTTTTTTTTTTTTTTTTTTCAAAATGTATTAACTGCATCCTTTGGTATCATTGACTGTGATTTCTTAACTGTTTTATTCACCTTAATCTTTTTGATATACTGGAAGACATGTGCACATGGATTTTTGTAAAATACTGAAATATTAATCGGTATGGTGTTTATTATTTCTATTTTATATCCTATAACTATTTAAATACGTTTTATTGATTCTTCCATTTCATATTATTTGTTTCTATTCTGCTTTCATTTTTAATCAATTCACTTGATTTTAGTGGTTGTTCGGGCACAGGGGAAAATTAATTTTAGCTTTAGCTTATTTTTCCCACAGAAAACAACCATTTTGCTTATATCATTGAATTCTGTGCCCTCGATAACGTAATTCAATGTATAAGCTTTTCAATTTTTGTCGGTGTCCACTGTTTTCTTTTTTCTTCCATAATAATTCTTATAATATATTTTTTTTTTTTTTTTTAATACTTACAGCTTTAATTCATAATAATAGACGGTGGCAGGTTATGTTTAATTAATGGTAATATATATATATATATATATATATATATATATATATATATATATATATATATGTATATGTATATATATATAACCATTAATTAAACATAACCTACCACCATCAAAAACCGTAATATTATGAATTAAAGCTGTAAGTATGAAAATTTTTTTTTTAATTTATTATAAGAATTATTATGGAAGAAAAATAAGAAAGTGGACACCGACAAATAATGGAAATGCTTATATATTGAATTACGCTGTCAAGGGCACAGAATTCAATGATATAAGCAAAATGGTTGTTTTCTGTGAGAAAAATAAGCTAAAGCTAAAAGTTATTTTCCCCTGTGCCCAAACAACCATTAAAATCAAGTGAATTGATTAAAAATGAAAACAGAATAGAAACAAATAATATGAAATGGAAAAATCAATAAAACCTATTTAAATATTTGTAGGATATAAAATAGAAATAATAAACACCATAGCGATTAATATTTCAATATTTTAGAATAAATCCACGCGCACATATATATACATAGCTGCCAACTTGTACGGATTTTTGCTACCACTAAAATTTAATAGAACATTTTGCCTAATTCAAACGCCGAATTGCAGTGAATTTTAATAATTAAATAAAGCAGAGATTTTTGTTAAAATTTAGTGGTAGCAAAAATCCGTACAAGTTGGCAGCTATGTATATATATATTTATATATCTGACCTATGTCACACTGTAACTCTCGTATTTATGAACCGATTTGGATGTAATTCGGTGTGTACATAGTACATAGCAATGTCTCGAATGAGTTCGTTGGCCAGCTTCATCCGCCATTTTGTTTCAAAATGGCGGCCATTTAAAATTAAAAAAAAATTTAAAATTTGAAATGTGGTACCAAAAAATTAAAAATGGAAAAATATTTTTTTTATGTATTTGGCCTTTATACAAAGACTCCGTAGCAGTTTTTGTTTCGTCTATATCTTAAAAAATGGCTGAGTTATAGCATTTTGAATTTCTATCGAAGCTGACATTTTGAAACGTCCTGAATTTTGTCACGCGATGAAAGGCGTATTTATGAACCGATTTGGATGTAACTTCGTTTATACATAGTACAGACAAATGTCTCGACCGAGTTCGTTGGCCAGCTTCATCAGCCATTTTGTTTAAAAATGGCGGCCATTTAAAATTTAAAAAAAATTTAAATTTGAAATGTGGTACCAAAAAATTGAAAATTGAAAAAATATTTTTTTCTTATGTGTTTGACCTCGATAAAAAGATTCGGGAGCAGTTTTTGTTTCGTCTATATCTTAAAGAATGGCTGAGTTACAGCATTTTGAATTTCTAGTGTGGCTGACATTTTAAAACGCCCTGATTTTTGCCACGTGATAACAGACGTATTTATGAACCGATTTGGATGTACCATGGTGTGTACATAGTACATACAAATAACTCAACCGAGTTCGTTGGCCAGATTCATCCGCCATCTTGTTTCAAAATGGCGGCCATTTAAAAAAATTAAAAAAAAATTAAATTTAAAATGAGATACCAAAAAATTGGAAAATGAAAAAGAGTTTTTTCGTATGTGTTTGACCTTTATACAAAGATTCCGGACCAGGTTGTGTTTCGTCTATATCTAAAAATATGGCTGAGTTATAACATTTTGAATTTCTATTGTGGCTGACATATTAAAACGACCTGATTTTTGTCACGCGATAACAGGCGTATTTATTAACCGATTTGAATGTAACTTGGTCTGTACATAGTACATACCAATGTCTCGACCGAGTTCATTGGCCAGCTTCATTCGCCATCTTGTTTCAAAAGGGTTGCCATTTAAAAAAAAAATGTAATTTAAAATTTAAAATGAGGTATTAAAAAATTGGAAAATGAAAAAGATTTTTTTTGTGTTTGGCCTTGATACAAAGATTCTGGATCAGTTTTTGTTTCTAAAAATTTGTTCTTTTGTTTATATCTTAAAAAGTGGTTGAATTATAGCACTTTGAATTTCTATCATGGCTAACACTTCGAAACGATCTTGTATTTGTCTCGCGATACCAACACGTATTCGCCTATTTCGATGGAAGAAGGCATGTGGATAGTATACATCAATATCTCGACCAAGTTCGCTGGCCAGCTTCATCAGCCATCTTGTTTCAAAATGGCGGCCATTAAATTAAAAAATATATATATTTAAAATGAGGTGCAAAAAAATTAGAAATTGAAAAAGGTTTCTTTCTTAAGTATTTGACCTTGATATAAGGATTCGGGAGAATTTTTTGTTTGTCTTTATCTTAAAAAATGGCTCAGATATAGCAGTTTCAATTTCTAACGTGGGTGACATTTTGAAAAATCTGTTTTTTTGCCTTCGACAGCACTCGTATATATCAACCGATTCCGATGTGAGTGAGCATGTGCAAAGCAATTACTAAGGTCTCGACCAAGTTCACTGGTTAGCCTCATCCACCATGTTGTCTTAAAATGGCAGGCACTTTAAGAAATCGCCGAATTTGCCAGTTACTTTAAATAAAATCAGCTTGGATAAAGCTGACTAATTTCGCGAAATTCTCATTCATAATGATTTAGTATTGATAAAAATTAGTATTGAATCTCCTACATTCGGTTTCCACTTAATTGAGCTTCGTGTGTTTGAATAATATAAGTTGGCTTTTTTAAAATACGGAATATGAAAGCTACCTCTTCCTCCCGGCACTAGCCGGAAGGACTTTTTTAAACGGTACAGTTTTATTATATTATTCTGAATGTGTTGGAAAGTATTTCATAATCTATGCTGGATGCATGATTTATTTATTTCTTGTTTTCATAGATCACGATTATACTGTCACAAATACTTTTTATTCCCTTACATATTCTACAAAAAATATTTTTAAGTATGTTTAAAAAAAATTGTCTCTAAATAACAATTTGAAAGAATGTTGAAGCTTTCCATAAAATAATCAAAATCTCAAATTATATGCTCTGTATTAGATTTTGCAAGTTATTTTATCTTTATAAATTTGAAGTACCATCGTAATTATTGTTTATTATTCGACGTGACAAAAATTATTCTTTGGTTTTTTACTCTTCCAATTTATCTGCTTACGATCATTAGCTAACATTTGTTTGCCAGTTTTTTCTGGGTATTAGACACAATGATTAACCACATAATACATTCTTCAGATAAGGATATTTTCATGGTGTAATTATCTGTGTGAAATAATGAAGCTTGATAAAGTATTTAGATATTTTGTGTGTCTAATTATAATTTTAAAAGAATACATCATGGATATTATTGATAATTTGATTTTTTAAATAGATCTTAGCGCAGTTTTAACGGACAAACCGCGGATTGCAGTGCCAACATTATTTAGGAATAACAATTTTTACGTTTTTTTAGCTACAGAATTTCCATTATTAAATAAATCAAATATTATTATTAGCAAATAATGATAGCTGTGAGGTTAGTGGTTTAAGAAATTCCTAGAATAGATCATATTTACAACATTCGTGTATTTTTTGAGATCGCTATTTTCGAATAATAGACTGTAGAATTTCTGTCATTAAATAAAATGCATATTTTTATTCGAATATAATATAAAAACAAGAATGAAAAACTATGCGTTAAGTATTGATTATGAAATACTTTCCAACACTTCCTGATCTCTTTAATGAAACTTCGTCATTTAGGGAAATATGGTAAATAATGTAATTAAGTAAACATTTTAGAAAACAAATAAACCATTTGAAAATCTAATTTCAGTAGTTATCTTCCATAGCCAAATATGTATTCCACTTCTTTTGAACAGCACTGTATTTGACCTGAAGGCTGATATATATCCTATATAATGGAAAAATTTAGTTTAGCCGGAAAAAGCAAAACAGGTTGTAATTTCTCTATCAACAGTTTACTCTAATGGATGGAAACATAATTGGAAAATTTTGCGCAGCCCTGTAGTTTACTTATTACCTTTGTTACACGCCAGTATTTAACTAAATTTTAATGTAAACTAAATCACTTTGAAAATACCTAAATTACATTTTCAGAATTTATCATCTATGGACGGCCATGTATCCAATACTTTGCGTAGCCCTGTATATCATTTTATCTATATTCTACAAACATTTCTTAGTAAACTAAATGCAGTTCAGCATAAAAATGCATAACAAATTTAAAAACCAACTCTCAGCAATTTACACTCATACTCAGTAACCCTTACGAATTCTTTTGTGTAGCTCTGTATATCAACTATAGCATTTATACACACCATATAGTATGCATAAATATAGTGAAACTTAAAAGCGCATGCCGTAATTTAAAATGTATCTACTGCCATCATCGGTAATATGCAGAACTTCGGATAGAATATACTTGTCTGAAATCTTTTGTGTGTCCCTGTAAATGCTATTCACTTCGTATTAAACATGAAATAACTTACAGTAAGCCTCACCGACGTATATGAAATCCATTATATATGAAATTGCATAATTAAAATTCACCGCAAACTATCTTCCATTATACCATTAGTTAATGGAATTCTTTTGTGTGGCCTAGTAAATGAATAGTAACTATTCGTTGCATCGCATATTCTACAGAATGCACATTTTAGTGCATTTCGTAAATGCATATCAATTGTATTATGTTTGAAAGCGTGTAGCATCATTAAAATTCATTTAAAACGATTTTTTCCCATTGGTCGTAATGAAACGGAATACTTTTGACTGTCCCTGTAAATAAACTAAACATGCTAGAAACTTCATTTGAAATAGGGTTCGTGCTAAGCTAAGTGTCCATAATATCCAAAAATTTCAGGGCGATCTGAGTATAATTACGAGAGTTAGAGCGCGGACAGACGACCAGGCGGGCAGGCAAACCTTAGTCAATAACACTTTTCAATTTTGTTGAAAAGTGCTAAAATGGTAATTTCTGTGTCAACAGATATACTTATCAATACTTTCAAACTAATACTACAATCATACATTCACAAGTTTCGGTTGTCATATTTATATTTTGTAACATATTTGCTTTATAGAAATAATGCACCTTAAAAGCTCGTGCATAGAAAGCACTGGGGTACACACACACTATTGAACACTATTGCTCACGTGAACTACACACACTTATTTGGATAGCAAAAAATGAAAAGAACATTATACAGGGCTGCCACAGGCGACTACTTTTATATTCTGCTCGCACCACTATTTTTTAAAAATACATTATGTAGTATTGTATACACTTGCAAATGTTATCAAAGCGTATGTAAAAAATTCTTATTTTGAAAAATTGGTGCAAAATTGAATTAAAAAAAATCCCTGCCAGCTCGGACCTACAGGCGGAGGTAGATTTCGAAGTTAAGTACTAAATTCACCAACAAAACTTAAATCAAGATTAAAGATAAACACAGTTCCTTCGCTAAGAATGAGCTCTAGGGAGCTAAACATTTTGTGAAAACTCTAATATACACAAATACACACACGCATGTATATGGAATAGGTTTAAAAATGGCTAAATCAAATTCAGAGAACCTCAAAGTGTTAAAATGTGTTAATATTTCCATACTCGGGTTTTTATCATGTTTTAATACGTTTCTTCAAACTCACATGACGTTACATATTCACCTGCTGTGGTCCATTATATTTTCAATATGACGCAATATTTTTTTTGTTGTTGTTGTTGTTTTAATTCGTCAAATTATTTATTTCATTTTGAATTTTCATGCAGAAATCCTGCTCTAGAAAACTTATGACGTAATATTCAATTTGTTTTCAATTCGTCAAACTGTTTATCTAATTTAATTTTTCACGTGAAAACATTGCATTAGAAAAGCAATTGTTGTGGTGAGAATTTTATTGCTTTTTTTTAATTGTTGGCAACAGCTATAACGAAAAATATTTATTTTTTCCTGCCATTGTAGTGTAAAAGCTGGTTTTATCAGAATCATGTTAAGACGGTATTCAAAATTTTTAACCTCCCAATTCCCATTCCTTTGGACCGATTTTGCTCATTTTCAATCCCTGCCGAGAAATTAGCCATCTTAAAGTTGTTGGCGAGTTTGAAGACGTTCCGTGCATAATTGCGACTTTTATCGTGCGGACAAAATTTAGTACATACATACATACATATATATATAAACTTTTTAGGTTGTTGTGGTTTTGGGTTCCTGGGGTCATGTAATGAAAAGTTATGAAGGAATTTTTAAAAAGTCGCACCATGGTAACGACTGCAATAGGTAGTATATCTTTCGAAATCTACCTAAAATAGTTGCATGTCGCAGCCCTGATTATACCGGGTGTCTCAAAAATGACTGATGGATTTTAAAATTCAATAACTTGCAAACGGTGACAGTTATTTAAAAAATTCTTGCAGGAGTGTTATGTATGATGTCAAGAGTTTTGTATACTCTGATTATTGATTTTAGTTCGAATTTCAAACAATAGATGGAGCTGAGAGCTATAGATCCTCAGTCCTGACCGATTTTGGTACTTCGGGATCCTTTCAATTCATTTTAATCTCCTTTTTTCGCATGGAAGAAGAGAGAGGTCAAAAAATCGAGCCTGTATTGAGTGGTTATTACTTTCAGCGCCATCTATCGATTACATTTGTTACTAAAACTGATAATCGCAGCAAACAAACTCCTGAAATCTTACATAACACTCCTACAAGGATTTTTTTAATACCCGTTACAGTTTGCAAGTTATTGAATTTTAAAATCCATCAGTCATTTTTCGGACACCCGGTATCCCATGTATAATGTCCACCTTGCATTTTTAGCAGCACAAAACCCCAGAATTTCAAAATAGTTCCTTAGAAATCATGACTCAAAATATTTCTTTCTTTGATCCTGACTAAACACTCGGGAATATTTTACTGTCTTATTTTAGTAGCGTAAAATTGAGATTTCTTCCATGTGCAAGTCCTCTGATTAATATATTTACTCGTGCATAGTGAGCACTTATGTATGATGCACATGCTTACATTGATAGTGAAAAACTAAAAAAGTATGTATCATGTATAGTGTAACCTCTGAATAACGATTAACCGTGGGACCGGTGAAAAGTAACCGCTCTTCAGAGGTGGGTGTTATTCACAGGTTTCATTTATAAAAAAAAATCAAAATTACATAAATTTAAACAGAACTATACACAGTCATTTTAATTAATGATCATTGTTTAAATATTATATTAAGAAAATCAGTGATTTGCAGTTGCTTTTTTTTCTTTTTTTTTCTCTCTCTCGCTCTTCGCTGCAAATGTCTTTTTCCAAAGACAAAAAATGACTTGATTTGTTATACAACTCATCATAATAATGATTCAATGAGAAATTTTGGATTTCACGAAGGTTCTGCAAATCTTCGGATATGTGTTAATACTGAAAATTTTGGGTGATTCTATAATCTGTTTCCTCTTCCTTATCTTCTACTTTCCACCATTTGCTGTATGGAATCAAATGCGGTGTCTTCATTTTCTGTTTGTTCACATATCAATTTATTTTTGTTTCATCTGCTTCGTATTTCTGATTGCAAATAAATATGAAATTGTACCAGGAGCTGTAAAAAAAATTTCTCGTTACTTTTCAGTGATCGTTGTTCAGAATTCCTCCTTTAGAGGTTCGTATTAATGTTAATGCTATGGAACGTGTTTGATTCCATCAACATATGGCCGGTGTTCGGAGGTTTTCGTTTTTTAGAAGTGGCCGTTCAATGAGGTTTCACTGCATATTGACGTACCATGCATTCTTAGCGGCATAACATCTTAGAATTTAATATAAATGTGTAGAAGTCATGACTCAAAATCATTTTCCATTGATATTGAATATTCTTTCACGGGTAATGATTAATTTATCCCTTTATTAACCCTCCGAGCGTCTTGCAAAAGGGTAAAATTGTAATGTTGTTTTCTTTGCATTTTGTTTTAAATGCTGTGAAAATATGATTCTTTCAACATTATAAAAAAAACTCAATTACAAATATGTATGTAATCCTTGAGACTATTAAGCATTCTTCAATGTATTTAAAATTCATTAAATCTATAGAATTATATTATCTTAAATATTGCTTGTATTGCTGTGAAACCTGGAGCTTAGTGAACGGAATAATACGCCCCAAACACTTAGAGGGTTAAAGCGCTGCAATATTCAGATTTCTTTCATGTTCACTTTCCTCTCGTTGACTCATTTTTTCCCCTTGATCCTGTATGTATTCTCGAAATTATTTTATCCATTTATTTTGGTACCATAAAATTAAGGTTTTTCTGATGTGTAAGTTCTTCACATGTTAAACTTAATTTTAAAATATTTATTTTAGGTATTTGAAAATCGATTATTTTATTTTTCGCTGTTTACTAAGCTGATAAACTCATGCAGCTCCGAGCAGACAATGTTTTTAGCTCACAGGCTATCAAAGCCTGAGAGCTAATGTGCCCGACCGTTCTATATGTATGTAAGTACGTATGTATGTACATAACGCGATAACTCTTGATAGAAACATCCGATTTGCTTCGAAAATTTTTTTCTAGTTTCATTCTGATAAGGCGATTCCCTGATTAGTTTAGGGGCTTCATTGGTTAAGTATAAAGATGAGAAAGGACGTCAAACCCTCCTCTCAAATTAGATAAATGGGTTTTTCATGCCAAGCTATTCGATTTGCTTCAAATTTGGTGTACTGCTTTATTATGCAAAGGAGCTTCCATGATTAAATTTTAGGTTAATTATTTAAGTATAAAGAGGGGAAAGGGTGACTAGAGCCTCCCCTTAATTTAGAAAAGTAAGTTTTTCATGCAGAGTTATTCGATTTGCTTCAAATTTGGTATACCGGTTTATTATGTTAAGGAACTGCCTTGATTAAATTTGGAGGTTTATTGGTTAAGTATAAAAGTTGGGTCGGAGGCTACCCCCCCCCTTAATTTAGATAAATGGGTTTTTCATGCAGAATTATTCGATTTGCTTCATCTTTGATATACCGGTTTATTCCGATATCCGATCTTCCTTCATTAGATTTGGAGGTTCATTGGTTAAATATAAAAGGGGGAAAGGTGGGCAAGTCCCCATCCTTAATTTAGATAAATGTATTTAATGCAGAATTATCAATTTACTTTAATTTTTTTTCTATATTCATTATGATAACGAGCTTTCCTGATTAGATTTATTGGTTCATTAGTTATGTATAAAGGGGGAAAAGGTGGGTTAGACCCCCCTCTTAATTTAGCGATATGGTTTTCTCATGCAGAATTATCTGATTTGCTTCAAATTTGATATACTGGTTTATTATGTTATGGAGTTTCCGTTATTAGATTTGGAAGTTCGTTGGTTAAATATAAAGGAGGGAAACGGGGGCTAATACCCCTTCATTTATTTTTCGAAGGGCATTAATATTTGAAATAAAAGTATATTATACAATTAGCGTGAAATGCCTATGAGCTCAATGCCACCAGTTTAACTGGACACTTTTCTTTTTATTTAATTTTATAAATGCTTATAACGAGCAGATGCACCAATCGAGGTTTTCAACCTTGGTAGAAAAATCGTACTTGCAGAGCTGCCAATGGCGACTATTTTTATATTCAACATACACGACGATTTTAACAAAGTAAAGTTTGTAGTACATTTTCTCTTGCAGGTGTTGTCAAATTATACATAAAACTTTTTTGTTTTAAGAAAATTGTGCGAGTTAGATTTAAATACTAGTCGCAGATGCAGCCCTGTACTTGCACTACTTTTATTAACTTTATTTATATAGCGTAAGTAAACATTATATTCACGAAATAAGATTTGTTAATTTTTTTAACAACATAATCTAAATACAAAGTTAAAGAATGAAGTAAATTTCCATATATTAATCAAACAATCAAATGAGACACTATTCGTTAGATATTGCAAGCTCTTTTATTTTAAAAACTTGAACTACGATCGTAATTATTATTCAATATACTATATGACAAAGATTTTTTTCGTTTGTGTATAGTTCGCCTTTTCTCCTCATTCTGAAATCATTAGTAAAATTTTGTTTAGCTGTTTGCGCTGATTGTTAGACTGAATCATTAGTCAAATAATACATGCTCCTAATAAGGTTCTTTTTTCAAGTTGTATTTTTTTTTTGTGTGAAATAATACAGTCTGGTAAAATAATTAAGTATTTTGTCTGTCTAATTATAATGTAAATGTTTTATGAATATCAATGATTTATATATCAAATATAAAGGAATTAACACTATACAGGCCGCATACAGTATTCCAAAACTGACGGGTTTTTTATTAAGAAAATTCGAGGTCGCACCAGAAAATTGGTAATGCCAATTTTACTTTATTTTATTCACAAAATGTCTAAAATTATAGAATCCTAATTAAGTATACAACTTTTTGGGGGAATTTAGAATGCTTATCGATAGTTTTATAAACGACTCATAAACGCGTCAAAGGCCTGTCTAATACGGTGGGTCGAAAAAAACGAAATATTTATAATCTAAATGTAATAGAGCGGAAAAGTTGCCTTTTGTAATAAAGAATAAATTCGTAAAATATTACACCTATCGGTTAATATCTTTTACCGCCGCAAGGGGGCCAAAGTTTCAAAAAATCGCAAAAAACAGGTTTTTTCAACATTTTTTTAAAATTTTCTAAACGTACGAATACAATTTCTAATAGAACGCACTATCTACATGAAGATATAAGGAATGTCCCGGTAAATGTTCATTGCAATAAAATCATATCTTTTACTGCCGCAAAGAGACCTTATTTTTTAAAAAAAAATTGTAAAATTGTAAAATTTTCATTTTTTCTAAATTTTTATAATCTTTATAGTATGTCTAGAAGTAAATAAATTTACTTTATTTCTATTAATATGTCATAAATTTTGTTAACTATTTGTCATAGACTGGAAAATAAAAACGGTAATCATTCATTGTTCTTGACGATCGCTTCAACTACTGCTGTTTTACTGCATATCAGCAGTTCATATACCTCAAATCACAAAAATGTTATAAAATGAACAAAATAGTTTAGCATTTTATTAATTAAAATACTGAGATGTTTAACCCAAACGAATTCAATAAATTTAAAATGAAGAAGTATTTAAAGTAAATGAATTTCATAATTTGACTTGCTTTCAAATAAAGCCATTGTTCCTCGAGAGGCCGAAATTGATCATATGTGATCCTCACTCTGTTCTGATCCACAAACTCTACCAGCACTTCAGTGATTAATTTCATTTCTACTGATTGAGTGGGACAAGGAAAGTTATAATATCTGGTATCTTTAATCGAACATTCTGAACTCATCATCGTTGTTAGATCGCCAGTCGATAGACAAACCGTAACAGGTGGTTTCGTTAGTTTACAGTTTTGCCTTTCGACTAAAGCCTTGCAATATTAAGCTTCAAAGTTCAAGTATGGAATGACGAAATGACGGATGGCACTATTCGCGTCCACAGAACTCGTGCTTTGGCAATTTTCTATTTTGGCAATCGGCTGATGCAGTACACTTTCAGAATGTACTCATTGAGTACATACGGAAAGTGTACTGCATCAGTTGGTTCACAATTAAAATGAATCCATTATTTTTTCCAGATTCTGTGGGCTATAATTAGTAACTCCCGTTATTTGCCATACAATCTACGAAAGATTATAGTTCCTGTAATTTCATGAAATGCCTGTTACGAAAATCATGAATATAGCCCCATTGGAATGATAGGATATGGAGGAGAAGACATCGGGACCCCAGCCATAAAGAAAAGTGCCAAAGCAAGAAGTTCTGTGGACACGAATAGTGCTATCCGTCACTTCGTCATTCCAGACTTGAACGTTGAAGCTTAAAATTGTATGGATTTAATCGAGTGGCAAAACTGTAAACTAACAAAACCACCTGTTACGGTTCGTCAACCGACTGACGATAATGTTCGATCCCACTCGGTAAGAAGAAAGATGCGTGAAATTAGTCTCTGAAGTGCTGATACAGTTTGTGGACCAGATCAGAGGGGTATCACATATGATCAATTTTGCCCTCTCGAGGAACAATGGCTTTATTTGGAAGAAAGTCATATAATAAAATTCAATTACTTTAAATACTTCTTCGTTTTAAGTTTATTGAATCCGTTTCGGTTAAACATCCCTGTATTTTAATTAATAAAATACAAAAATATTTTGGTCATTTTATATCATTTTTGTGATTTTTGGTATATAAACTGCTGACATGCAGCAAACAGCAGTAGATGATGAAGCGATTGTCAAGAAAAATGAATGATTACCGTTTTTATCTTCCAGTATATAACAAATAGTTAACAAAATTTATGACATATTAATAGATATGAAGTAAATTTATTTACTTCTAGACTAGATATATTATAGAAATTATAAAAATTTAGAAGAAATGAAAATTTGAAATTTTTACAATTTTTTTAAAAATATGGTCCCTTTGTGGCAATAAAAGATATTACATTATTATAATGAACATTTACCGGGACATTTCTTATATCTTCATGTAGCTATTGCGTCCTATTACAAATTGTATTCGTTCGTTTGGATAGTTTTAAAAAATATTGAAAAAAACATGTTTTTGGCGATTTTTGGGAACATTGGCCCCCTTGCGGCGGTAAAAGATATTAACTGATCGGTGTAATATTTTACGAATTTATTCTTTATTACAAAAGGCAACTTTTCCGCTCTATTACATTTCGATTATAAATATTTCGGTTTTTTCGACCCACCCTACTGTCTAAGTTAAGAATTGGCAGTTTGGTAGTTTTTATTTTTTTGCTTTGAATTTTGCTTGCAATGTTTTTCACCACTGTTCTAAGCTGGCAACAGAGATAGAGACATCTTATTTTTCATTACTTTGTTCGGGACGAGAAGCGCATTTGCATTATGTATGTCATAAAGAAAGCACTAAAGCCTTTGTTTTTTGACATCCGCATTATTTAAGACTTATTTTTAGCTTATTTAATCACCGAAATTCAGCGATTGAATAATATAAAAATTACGAGTTTTAAAAAGTTGTGAAAAAGCTTAATACATAGTAACCTCCCGATTTTTTAATACCAATATATTTATGCAGAAACTCTTGTTTTATAAAATCGCACAATTTCTGCAATTAACTAAAGCGAACATTTTGGTAAGAGTTTACTGGTATTAAGAAAACCGTGCAGTTACAATGATGTTAAGCGGTCTCAGGACTCTTAAGGGGACAATGGAAATTAAAAATAAAATCCTCCAAGTTTCAATGGATTCGTTTGAAAATTGGAAGACTTCTTAAAGGCAAGCTTAACCTTTAAATGACATTTTATTTTGTTTCGAAAAAATTATATATGATTCTCTGAAAGGTTTATTACACAAAAAAAAATAATGAAAAAAAATCAGAGATAATTTTTTTATGTAATACATCAATCTTTTTCTTCTGTTGCACATCTGCAATAGAAGTAAAAACTACAGACGTGTTGCTATTTTATGCTAAAATATTGCAAATTAATAAATATTTTAATAAGTATGCCTCCAAATACCTTATTTTATATAATTATTTATTTTATAAAATTTAACACATTTATGCCTAGCGTCCCATTTTTGGGACTCTTCGAATTTTAATAAATTATTCTAAATTTCTTCTTCTTTATAACGTGAAAATTGTACGAAATTATTATCTGTAAATGTCTTTGTCTGTTACCGAAAGATGGTAGCATAAAATGGATATTTATTTGCTTAAAATGAAGCCTTTTTTCGGAGTTAATAGATTTTTCATTTTCAAGATGCGAAATGAAAAAAATAAGTTTATTTTTGCTTTTTCTACCAATAGTCTAAATAAATGGGTCATAATCGTATCTTGTAGACTCCTTTAAAATACGTATTTTTCTAAATTGCAAAATTGTGTGTTCGAGCCTATTTTTTATGCATTTTTATAACGTACAAAACATAGGGCGATAGGCACGAATGGGTACCTATTTTTATTAGCCATTTCAAAGAGAGTTATTTATGTAAAGTCCTGTTCAAGATGATTATGAAAGAAAATTTTTTTAACCTCAAATACAATTATTCTTAGTTTATTTTTGCTAATACTTATAATGTTATTAATCTCTGTAAAGAAATATCTATATGTTTTTAGTAATTCATAAAAATACAAATTATAGTATATAATATATAATTTATAAGTTTATATAAATATAGGCAAAAACATATAATTATGCGTATTATATTATTAAAAATATTGTGCACACTCACATATTTAGTACATTGACATTTTATCAAATAAATAAAAAAAAAAAATAGTGTCATTTTTTTAGTATTTTTTCAGTTGATTTTGCAACATTTTTAAGTAATTTTACCTACAAATTCGACAAGATATAAATTCAGGCACAAATGGGTTAAACTTTATCCTTTCAATTCCCATGATAGAATACGTTCTAGTAATTGCGTTGTCCAGAGAATCTGACTTTACGCCAGAAAATTTCAATGGATAATTTCGCTTTATTTAAACACTGAATGTCTGTTATCAATTAGAGCAAATATTGCTATTTTAAATTTTCTGGTGTGGATTAGGTATATGCGAATAATAAAATCTATTAAATTCAAAACACTGTTGTTAGCATACAGTGTGTGTAAAAACTATAAGGACAGCAAAAATTTTGATAAATTGAAAATGTGAGAAGTGAAATGGTAATTTAATGTTGATCATAAAGTGGAAATACTAATATAAAAGTCAACAGAATGTATCTGTGTGCTTTTTATTGCGAAAAAATCATAATTATGCAAAAAAACGCTATTTTTGACTGTGTAAAAACTTTAAGGACACCTGTATTTGTTTATAGAAATGGTGTATATAATTATTATTAAGGATCGACCGAAACAGGTTTTTAATGCCGAAATCGAAACCGAACCCGAATTTTGGAGATCTTCCTATTTTCGGCCGAAAACGAAAACGAATATGTCCAAAAACTTTTTTAAAGTAATTAAATTGTATGTATTATAGTAATTAATAAATACTTATTAATAATTAATAATAAATTAATATATATTATTAATTAATTACACGTATTTATTAAATATGCATAATAATTTATTAATTATGCGTATTTATGAAATATACATAATTATTAATTAATTGTACGTGTGGCCCAAGTCTCCGTGCCTTAGATTCAATTTTTTTTTTTTTTTTTTTACATAAAATAAAACGTAATTAATTCATCATCTACACAAAAAAATTTTCTAAATATATGAATTTCATTTATTAAAAAATAGTTTAGTTTTATGTATACACACCTCGATTTATCTTTTATAATGTTTTCTGTAAATGATCATCTGTTATACTTGAACTTTCTTAAAGAGTATTCGAAACTCTTCTGAGGTTTCAAACTGAAAATTTTCTATTACTGTTATGTCTGCAGCTTCAAATGAGCACGTTAAAAAGTTTAGTTATATGTACATTGCTTTCTTTATAATTTGCATTAAAGTCTTGATTCAGTCATGACTGATAATTGCAAACAACGAAGTTCGTAGAAATAAATAGTCTCATTTGAGCCGGCCGACAAAGCTCAAATCGATGAGAAATGTTACAAAATTCCGACGGAAGAAACGAGATTTTCGGAATACTGATATTTTCGGTTGAGTTTCGGTCCAAAATCTGAGTTTCGTTTTCGGCGAAACTCAGATTTTGGATCTAAGGCACAGAGAGACAATTGGCGCCACACGTATAATTAATTAATAATTATGTATATTTCCATAAATAAGCATAATTCATTAATTATTATGCATATTTAATAAATACGTATAATTAATTAATAATATATTCAAGTATTTATTAATTACTATAATACATACAATTTAATTACCCTTAAAAAAGTGTTTGGACATATTCGTTTTCTGCCGAAAATAGGAAGATCGGCAAAATTCTATTTCGGCATTAAAAACCTGTTTCGGTCTATCCTTAATAATAATTACATATACCATTTCTATAAAAAAAATACAGGTGTCCTTAAAGTTTTTACACAATCAAAAATAAAGTTTTTTTGCATAATTATGATTTTTTCGCAATAAAAAGGACACAGATACATTCTGTTGACATTTATATTAGTACTTTTTACTTTATGATCAACATTAAATTACCATTTCACTTGTCGCATTTTCAATTTATCAAAATTTTTACAATTTTTTGCTGTCCTTATAGTTTTTACACACACTGTATATGCAAAGCTTCTCATTAAAGTGTTAAATAGTTATATTCTAAATTCTATGTTAAAATAATAAAGAGCTTTTGAATTATTCAATATTTATTTTTTTTAAATACCGAATAATTGACAGATTTTAAAATTCCCCATGCGCATTTCTTTTGCATAAAATATGATAATATTTATTTATGAGATACATATTCTACATTAAAATGCAAGTTGGCGTAAATTGTAAAAGTTCGCTGAATCTATAAGCCGAAAATACGTATTTCTATAATTATGATTTGTTTTTTCTAAAAAAGTAGAGATATATTTTCATATGTATATAAATTTCAACATTAAAATATCTCTGAAAAGCAACTTTTTTATGCTAACATTTTTTTAGTAATATATAACGAATATACAGTATAAATTTCAAAAGAATTTGATAATTAGGAATGCGCATGTAAGGTTTCAAAAGTTAGAAATTTTGAGAAATTAGCATTTTAAGTTAAAAAAAAAACAACTGTATAATTATATACAGTTTTTACTTATATAAAAGCTTATATCTCTTCAAAGATGCGTCGGAATTGAAAAATGGTCTTGAATCAGATGAATTTGAGCATCTATTTTCATAATTATCAAAGGAAAAAAAAAAAACAAATTTTTTAGTCAAATTTCGTGATTTTAAAAATTCCCTTTTGCCTTACAACTTCGAAATTTTCGAAATTGAAATTTATTTTGATGTTAAACTCTTATCTTCTCTGAACAATTTGATATAATAGTTTCCTTGAAATTCCTATTAGAACATAAGTTATGGCTTTTAGAATTATACCCGCGCAATAGCATAATCGACGTTTCCTAAACTTATCATTTTTCTTCAAATAAAGTTTTGGGGCATAACGCGCAGTATATCTCAAAAAGTTCTGAATATTTTCTCATAAAATTTTCAAAACGTATGTTTCATATGTGTCGGTTTAAAATGAGCCTAAACGCTCCCTTTTAGGTGATTATACCGTTGATATTTTCAAAATTTTGTATTAGCTAAATAGAATTAATATTAAAAATATAAAAATGCTTTCAATACAAGTTTATTTAGGTTCAGGGTAATTATTATAATCTGAAGTATAAGTAGGCACTAAAATTTTCATTCTAGCTGCATTTTTTTTCTTGTAATTCTGCACGTAAGCTGTTGTACTAATTTCCTGCTAGTCAAATGTCTGACAATTCGGAGCCCCCGATAAATGCTAATTATGCATCTTGCAATTTTTTAAATACCTCAAAATGGAAGACCATACTTATATATTTCACGCCCCCCCACCCCCCCCCCCTAAAAAAACACGTGTTTAAAAATCATATACATTTCAAAATATTAAATGTTGAAAATCGTCATTTTTTCCCTCCAATTCTAAGCGTACTGAGACCCCTTAATAGGAGTGTAACTTAGTTTTGCCTAAAAGCGGTTAAACACGTGATTTTATAATGCAGTAGTTGCCAAGTGTGTCACGCCTGACATCACTAAAATTTTACAGTAATCATTTCCTATTTAATCATAGAATATCTGCGATTCAAGAAGTTGGCTATTTCCTTAAAAAATTAGTGGTTATATGGCGTGCCACAGTTGGCCACCCCTCATTTAATAAGTATATTTTGTTTCTAAAAATTTAACCTTCGTCCAAATTGTCACCACTATTTTCGGATATTTTTCATTATTTAAAGTGTTGGTGTTATTTTTTACGACCGATTATCTACAAGGGATATAGGTTGAGAGGGTGACAATCGCAAGGGCCTTTCTAAGGGAATCTAACTCTGAATACAAAGTCCGATGAAAACCGCATAAAACCTCGAACAATTAGGCCAACGGATTCGAGCCCAGAGCCTCTCGTCTACGAATAGAACATTGTAGCCTTTTTTAAGGCTATTTATTTAAAGAACATCCTTCACAAAAAGAAGGAAATACTTTTTATTCAAAGATAGTGGTACATTTGTGTCACACGGATGTGTAGACTCTAACAGACGACGCATTATCCATGTTTTCAAGCGAGTAAAACATACTACACTCCCATTATTCTCGTTAAGCATGTTTCGAAATTGCTGTGTAAAACATTTAGTGTAGAAAAAGAAAACACGTTAATCATACTTCAAAAATTTTACTTAAAGCAGATGCTTTCAATAAAAAACAGAATAATTCAAAGTATACCCAATTTATTTTATTTTCTAAGTTATTTTGCCTTTTTAAATTTGTCTTTATTAATTAATTTCTTTATTAATTAATGTCTTTATTAATTCGTATTTATTAATCACGATTTTTAGGGATAAAGATTATTATTTTAATTGCGTTCAACTCCCCTTTCTTTATAGTGTTACAATCATCAGCGAGATTTTGTTAAATGATGAGTTTGCCTTCTCCGAAATTCTCAAAATATTGAATTTCTAGAAATTTAAAAATACAGTCTGGTTGCAGATTGTCCATCTAACATAAGCTTTGAGAGAATATCTTACGTGAAACATTTTTCGACTAAGTTTCTTGATTCTCAGGAGGTTAGGATATGTGAAATTGGTTAGAGTACCATTACCTCAAAATGCTATAAAAAAAATACCCCAGGACTCGTTTTATCATAAATAAACGAAACTTTTTTCAAAAGCCAAATTTATTACATTTTCTAAAGTGTCATTTGGGATATATCGGTATTCGCTCGCTTCCGGGGATTTGCATACACGTTTCTTAAAGTTACATACCCGTTATTCAATGAAGACATTCTGTGTTTAAATATAGGGAGCATTAAGTCAAAAAAAAATCTGGTATTCAAATTCCCTGATTCTCTGAGATTTAACGCTGCATTCTTCTCCTTTATAATACATAATAAAAATGGTTTTATATAGGATTTAATAAAAAAAATGTAAAATAGTTAAGAGTAAAATAATTACACTACACTTTGAACGTAAAAAAAAAAAAAAAAAAACCGTTCATCTTGTTACTTTTATATATACTTAACACTAGAAGACGCAAGAGCAGTCAATTTGACTGCTATCAAATATAAAAATTCAATTTGAACAAGGAATTTCTTTAAAAAAAGCGTATATATATATGTATATATATATATATATATATATATATATATATATATATATATACAAGGCTATTCACAAGCCACTGTTTAAAAAAAAAAAAATGCACCACTTTTTCAAAAAAACTATCTTTAACATACGCTTTTACAACATTTGCAAGAGAAATATACTGCAAAATGTATTTTTTTAAATAGTTGTGCGAACAGAATATAAAAGTAGTCTCCTATCGCCAATGGAACAATGTGAACAGCTGGTTGGATTGCCTAGTTGCGTTGCAACTTTACATCCAGTGGATGGGTGATCGTGTTGCCAGGGCATTAGGGAGCCTTAAAAAATAATGTTTAGGCGTGGCTGGTAGCCACAAAGATACTGAACAGGTACTGAACAGGTAATCAGCATTGAGGGGTTTCCTAGCTGTTATCAGCTTAACACCCAGACTAGGAAATTAGAATGTCTTATGTTTTAATGAGCCATTGGGATAAAGTTAACTGTAGCAATGCTACTATAAGAAAATAGAAGTTTACAAGAGAAAAATAAGAAAATTAAGGAAAAAAGGAATAAAAATAGATTTAAATTTAAGTAAAAACTTAAGAAGAAAGTAAGTTAACAATAAATCTTAAGAAAATTTACATGAGTCTTAAAGTAATTAAAGTCTAACTGTAGTTGTAGAACTACTATATGGATATTTGAAAGTTAAAGTTAGTACTGTTCAGTGAAACACTCACCAAGCAAGGGCAAGAAAAGCTAGGGTGGCAAGACCACAACATCCAACCAAAAAAAGGGACAATTCAGGGCCATACATTTTATTCTTATATAAGTTTTTCTGTTTTTATGGTCTCTATGTTATATAGAGAATTTTTTTTTTTTTTTTTTTTTTTTTTTTTTTTTTTTTTTTTATATTATAAGAAAAGCAAATAAAAAGAAAAGAGAGAAGGCAAAATTAGCAAGGAGAACTCAGATGTTACTGAGTGTCCATAATTATGGAAAATCTGGGCCGTTTCCGATTGTGGGGTTCAAAAGCGTCATAGTCCGGTAACTCCGCTACAATTTCATTAGGGAGGTCAAAAATTTTTTCATAAAATTTTTTGGCTAAGTCGTTTATGCGTTTTCGTAATGTAGTAGTTTTAAGGTCTCTACGGACCGTGGAGTTGCGAAGGTAACGAGATGCGTTACGGACAGTACGCAGGTTGGAATTGTGCAGGCGACTAAGGTTGTCCATAGTGGTCTTACAAGTGAAGCCCCAGACCGGACTGGCATAGGTGATGATGGGAAGGATGCATGAATTATAGAGGATTAATTTATTGTGAACAGACAAGGTTTTACTGTTAAGGAGAGGTTTTATAGAGTTAAAGGCTCCAGCGACTTTACCTCTGATGGAGAAAGTGTGCTTTTTCCAGGTTAGGCGGCGGTCCAGAATGACCCCAAGATACTTAGCTTGGTCTGACCAAGGGATAGCAGTGTTGTTAATAGTGATTCTGTTAGGGAAAATTATTTTGCGAGAGAAATATACTGCAGTAGTTTTAGTTTCATTTATGACAACGCGCCAAAGCATGCACCAGTCCATGAAGTCATCAACATGAGTCTGTAGGTACCTGTAAAGAGTATACGGGTGGTGTGCCGAAGCGTAAATACAGGTGTCGTCCGCATAAAGAGCGAGGTGAGTGTGCAAGGAGCGTGGGATGTCATTAAAGAAAATGTTAAATAAGAATGGGCCCAACACGCTCCCCTGAAGGATGCCCGCTAGGATAAGGAGAATAATAGATAGAATGTTGTTTGTGCGGACTTGAAAAGAGCGGTCGCAAAGGTACGAATATATTAAATGTATAAGTCTGGGATGAAAACCGAGCTGAATTAATTTGTAAATGAGGCCCATATGCCAGACCTTGTCAAATGCCTTTGCGACATCAAGAAAGATGGCAGCTGCGGGAATTTTTGCATTGAGTTTCTCGCTGAGAAACTCAACAACCCTAAGAAGCTGGTGTTGTGTTGAGTGTTTTGGGCGAAAGCCGAACTGCTCGGGCATGAGAATGTTGTGCTGCTGAATGAACTCCTGCAACTGGGCACGAATGACACGTTCCACCACTTTACTGATAGAAGGTAGCAAGGAGATAGGTCTGTAATTAGTGGGGTCAGACAGGTTAGTTCCAGGTTTTGGAATAGGAGAGATTATAGAAAGTTTCCAGGGTTTAGGGAAGTAGTTATGTTTTAAGATAGCGTTAGTGAGGTCAGTGATATAGATAATGCAATTAGGAGGAAGGTTTCTAAGAGCAGAGTTAGTAATTTTATCGTATCCTGGGGTTTTACGCTTTTTGAGTTTTTTGATAATATTGTGGATAACAATAGGTTGAATTTTAGGGGGGGGGATCTTGAGGGGGGTTAGCCAAAAAATTCCGAACTGTCTCGTTAACATGATCAAGGTGAGCTTGGTTTGCAAGGGTAGGATTAGGAGAAAATTGGGTGGCATAAGAATTAGCAAGCATGTTAGCTTTTTCTTGGTCAGTATAAGCGGTAACATTATTAGATGTGAGGGGGGGGGGATGGAAGTGTAGTGTTTATTTAGTTTGCGTTTAAGAATCCAAAGAGAGTTGTCCTCATAAGAAAGAGTTTTGAGAAAGTTGTTCCAACTTTTCTGTTTTTCTTTATAAAGACTGTTTTTGATTTTATTGTTTAGCCTATTGAGAAGAGGTTTAATGGAGGGGTCTCTTGAACTTTGAAATTGTCGCCGGAGCTGATTACGCT
Source organism: Maratus speciosus (assembly GCA_963932465.1). Taxonomy (NCBI): domain Eukaryota; kingdom Metazoa; phylum Arthropoda; class Arachnida; order Araneae; family Salticidae; genus Maratus; species Maratus speciosus. The sequence continues at coordinate 217,603,815 of OZ010794.1, forward strand.
GTTTGATAAGGTTGTAAATATAACGGGGTGGGACAAAGGCAAAGTTATTTTTGAAGGTGTTAAATGTAGAAAAATTTTGAGCATTAGTGATATGGGAGTTTAGATGTTCAACAGCCGCATCAATGTCATCGGTATTATTAATATCAGGGAAGGTGATGTCCTGAGAGTTAAGGTAGTTAGTAAATTTATTCCAGTCAATAGCCACGGAAGGGGGGGGAGAAAGAGGATTAATAATATCTATTTTAAAGCAGACAGGCAGGTGATCAGAGGAGAGGTCGTTAATAACTGTAGAGTAGATAGGGTAAGGAAGATTTTTGGAGAGAGCAAGATCAATGATAGAGTCCCGGGCGCCAGGCAGTTTGGAAATGTGCGTTGGTCTGGGTGGTGCATGAAGATTTAATTTTAAGTTTTGGACTAAGTTGTGAAGAGAGGTACCCCGCCGAGAATTGCCATGGCAATTCCAGCGTCTGCTTTTGGCATTGTAATCGCCTACGAAAAAGCAGTGGTGATGTTGTGAAAAAAGTTGTGTAAGGCTATTAACAGGTAAGTTACCAGTGGGTGGAGCATAAATAGAAGCTAAATTAATATTGATATGAGGAAGTTTAAGATTGATACTGGTATACTCAAGATCATTATAGGTGTGGTTGTTCGATTGGTAGTGTGGAAGATGGTTCTTAATGTAGATAGCGGTACCTCCTCTGTGCGTACCATCCGCACGAGGTGTATGGAATAGCCTGTACCCAGGGATGTTAATGTTGAAGGTGGGGTTGAAAGTCTCTTGAAGGAAAATAACATCAACTTGAGGATGTTCGTGCATAAAGAGTTTAAGTTCATTAAATTTATTCTGCAGGGAGTTACAGTTCCAGGAAAGAAAAATAAGAGAGGAAAAAGTGGGAGAGGAATTACTCATCATTAAATGTGTTAAATTCCGTGGCTAAAGTTTCTATAGCACTCATAAGGATGAGTATTTTTTCTATTGGATCTTGTATATTTTTAGTTTGGTTAGCAATATTTTTGAAACATTGGATGAATTTGTTAAATTTTAGGAGTTCTTTCATCTCCTTGAAGGTCTTAAATATTTCTTTTAAGTCATTAGCATAATTAGAACTACTGGGTTGTTCTGGTGTTGCATTTTGAGTGTCATTTGGCTTATTTGGTATAGTGTTTTCGGGGTTAGGGTCTTGGGAGGGAGAAGTGAGCGGAGCCGGGGCTTCCGTTGGTTTTTCTTCTGGTTTTTTGGCCTCTGGCTTACGGACATAGTTATATGTTGATAAGAGTTCCGCCATTGCGTTTGGAATGATTTTAGGGTTTTCTTTTCGGACGGTTTTGGGGTCCTGCTGTTTTTTATGAAACTGGGGGGTTTTGGGGCAACCACGGTAAGTAGCCACGTGCTCGCCATAACAATTTGAACATTTGGGGATGATCTTACCAATTTTATTGCACTGGGGGGTTAAATGCTCTTCCGAGCATTTGGCGCATTTTGGCGGCAGGCGGCAAATCTCGCTGGAATGTCCAAATTTCTGGCAACGATAGCATTGCTTTACGATGTTGGTGCCTTTAAAACGTTCAATATCTACTTTAATGTAGCAAATTTCGTGAATTTGGTAGATTTCTTCGAATTTTTCGCGTGGGAGGACATTGACGACGTAGAGGGGCATAGGACGACCGGTCTTCCTACTTTTCATCATTGAGGCTCTATTGGCCACGAAATTATGCTCTTTAAGAGCTTCAATTATGACCTGGGGGTCGGTATATGGGGGGATTCCCCTAATGACGACTTTCCTGGGGCGCTGTTCCGCGGGGCTCAGGGTTGTATATGGAATTGTTTTCGAATCAAGATAGTCCTGTGTTTTTCGGAAATCTGCATCAGTTTTACAGTGGATTTTGAGTAATTCACCGTCTAATTTAATCAAGGGATTGCTGTCGTTGAGTTTTTTAATCTCACTAGCAAGCTCCGTCCACTTGCCTTGAAACTCAATATAGAAGGGGTGGATTTTTGGTTTTTTAGGGACTACTTCAGTATTGGAGCTACCGGCTGACACACCTTGAGAGGGCTCAGAAGAGTCCATGATATTTTCGTCTAGGTATTTTTCAGATATACTAGCATACTTATTCTTTAAGGGGATATTAGATTTTAGATCATTTCTCCTACGTTTTAGTGAATTAGCAGGGGTGAATCCGTCATCTGAGTTCACCGTAATTGCCTTGAGTTTTGTTAATATGTCAATTAGATCATAGTCATGATCATAGATAAAAGTTTTAAACTCTCTTAGTTGACTTAATTTTAGGGGGTCAAAAGGCTCATTGAACAAAAACATAAGATTATTGAGAAGATTACTCACGCTAGTCTTATGCTGAGGATTCGTCAGGTAGTCTTCTTTACTTAAGAGTCTCATTATGTAGTTGTCACAATCTTGCAGGAATTGCTGTACAATCATTCTTTGGACTTCATCCGCTACTCCGGGAAATTCCATCCACGCAGCAGCTAAATCAGATTTCTCCTCTCCATTCAGGATGCGGAGTGCATTGTCAGAAAATTTAAGCGGGTCCTCAGTACCCATTATTATCGTCGGTGAGCTCTCTATATTGTACTACTATGATGCATCAAGTCCAGTAAACAGTCACCTATTCGTACGAACTAGTTTCTATTACGTGTCACTATCAGCACCACAACACATGCGAAGATACTTGCAAAAGATCACGCTAGTTCTAAAAACATCGAACTGCGAATACGATCTCTTGAGAATAAAACGACCAGCAAGCAGTAACTACGTCTGTTCCCTCCAAGAGGCACCAGTAGACTATGAGTCGAGTGACAGAGTCTGAATATGAATATGCCACAAAGATAAAGTAAAATAAATAGATTAAGTTAAAAAGCTTCAAATAATAATTCTGGTGTACGTTATCTTTTAAATTTGAGAGAAATTTCCGGCGCTTATAGTGTTAAATGAAATATTTCCATTATCATAGCTGCCAACTTTTACGCTTTTTTGCTACCACTGAAATTTTATAGAGATTTTTGCCTTGCTTAATCATGAGATTTCGTCGATTAAATAAGACAATATTTACTATACAATTTTGGTAAGAAAAAATCGTAACAGTTGGCAGCTATGCATTATTGAAAGTGCGAGTGTGAAAATAGAAAATAAATACATGTTTACTCTTCCTTCTTAAATCCACACACTTGAAGCTCAAATACTTTATCCTATTCGTTTTACAAATATGTAATATCAGCAACTACTGCGAAAATTTATTCTTTCGTACAAAAATCTTTACTTTTTGTGATAACTTTCATTTTGCACAAATTTCAGTTTCTCTCTCGTTTTTTTTTTTTCTTTTTTGTTACTTTATAAACTATTTCTTGAGATAATACAAAAAGTACATTTCCGATATGGTGTTAAAAATATTTTATTTTCAATGTTCCAGTCTCACTTTATAGTCTCTTTTTTTATTGGTCTTTGCTTCGGACTCGTATTTCTCTTGTATAAACACGCAGTCACTCAACAAAGGGAGTTTTACATAAATTTCCTTTTTTCGTTATTTAAATATGGATCCAAAATGTTTGATTTCTCAGAGAAGGCTTCAAAGATAAACAATGAACTTTTCTGAAAATATTTTACCATTTTATATATTTTTATCTGATTTTTACCAAGCTTTAATTACTTTTATCTTTTTTGCATAATGCACTAACCAGTAAGGCACTTTTCTTTTTAAATTTGTGGTGATTAATAGACTACGTCTCCATTTTTATATTAATGTATCTATCGGTTAATACATACTATTCTTGTAAAATGAAAAAAATAACCATTTCTGTGTCAAAGTCCCCCTGAATATTGACCTGGGCACTAACACAAAAATTGCGGCAGCCGAAGGCGATTTTTCTTTTTTTTATGCACGGTCACTTAAATTTAAACACAAGTATTTTATAAATTATTTCTTTGACTTGTTTAATTTCAGAAAAATAAAGCGGAAAAAACTTTTAAAATTTATTGGTACCAAAATTCAAGGGACCGTATGAACGCTGAATAATATCCGCCTCCGGAAGTAGACTTTTTGTGTAATCGCTCAGGCCTAGTATTCATGTGGTGGTGGTCAAAGTACTCAAATTCGTAAAATGCTGAAATGATTGAATGATACCAGAAATAACAAACAAAAATTATTTGGAAATAACTAAAAGCGTAATTAAAAATAAGAAAAAAATTAATTCCAAAATGCTGATGCCAGTGTTCATTTCGGGATGAAATTTAATGATGACTCACCGGTCTAATAATGACTCACTGGTCTATAAAGTGTTAAACGGAAGCATAAAATTTTAACAAAACTTTTCGCCTTATTTAGCAGAAAATCGTTATAAACAACATGATCAACCCTTTCCGAGACGGAATAATTCTGTTTGTAAAGTTGTGAAATGGTGGTCTGACACCGGAATTTCCAAACGAATTTATCGGGAAATAAAAGCTTTCTTATCTTAGCGAACGTTGTAAAAGGAAATTTTTATTTAAATATTCCTGTTGCCAGTACTCAAAATATTATGTGTGCTTTTTTATGGACACCGCCCGCTAAAGGGTTAAACAAGCATATTGGGTATTATGCGATTAAAATATTAAATAGAAATACCTAATCTATATGCAATACTCCTTTAAAATTCCAACAAAGCAAAATATCGCATTAAATCTTCAGCCTAGCAATTACGCTTTACGCTCATTATTTGCCATTTTGCGTATGTGATACTGCAAACAAGTCAATTAAAAAGTAGCACTCGCGCATGAATATGTCTAAAACTGTTTGAGTTACTCTTTATTTTTGAAAATATTACTAAATCTTCCCAACGTATATCGAAAATTTTTTATGTAGATGTAAATCCACCCATTTACAAAAATAAATTACGACGTTTGTGGGTAAATCAGATTTTACTTTATATTTCTTTTGTCGCTTTCTCTTTACAAACATCAATTATTGTTAGACATATTTACTTACATAACAGAATTAATTAAACAATAATAATATATACTAGCATACATCATAATACATCATAATACAAGAAAAACTTAATCAATTCATCCACTTTAAGATAATAAAAGTTTGGCAACAGTGTAAAGAGAAGGCGAAGCTGACGTAGATCATGATAAAATGAAAATAACATATTATGAAAGAAAATTAATTAAGATACTTCAAGAATTACAGTAAATGCAACGAAAATGAATAAAGGTAAAATTTGCTTGGAATTAATTCGTAACAATATGACTAAAGTTTTCGCAAATCCAGTGATAGGTTGACATATTAATTTTCCATCTTAACAATTTCAAGAGAGTGTCTTGTTTCAATACGTCATAATGGCAATCCTTAGCGTATATAAAATAAAATCAGCTTGGGGAGATTAATTTTGTTCGAATTTAATGGTTAATTTCATTACATATATTTTAATAAAACTATCCATTTTATTAAATTTATTCATACCTAGTTTAAAGTTTATGACATTTAACGCTAGAACGCCCAGGAATTTTACTCAAGTTTCATAAAAATATTTGACGCCAGAATTTTATTTAAAATTATATGACTGATTTATTTAACGTAAATCTGTGTGTTTTAAATTTAACTTATTTTATGAAAGAATTTCTGGTTCCAGTAGACAAAAAATCATATAATCGGAGTCGGATCGAGTCCTTTTGGGCGTTCTAGTGTTAATACGCTTCGCATTCAGTGTTGCCAGTGGGCTACTTTTTAAAATTCAGATTTCTTGATTGCCATCACTTTTCTGAAATAGTAAAATTCGCTTTGTTTAATGACATATAAATTAAAGAGAAAATAAGGGGAATTTTGACGTTTCATAAAAGTGGTGCAAATCTTGAAATCCGACTTTTAAAAATGTAGCTCACTGACAACACTGTTCGCATTACATGAAATAACATTTGTAAAAGAAACTGTATCGCAATCTATTTATTCCGAAAAAAATACAGGGCGTCTCATTTTGATTACGTTTCACTTTTTTTTATTAAGAACACAAAATATGATGAAGAAAATCTAAAAAAAAAAAAATTACAATAAATTTTATAATCTTTCCTGTAATCCTTATAATCTTGAAATCAGAATTTTAAAAATGTAGCCCATTGGCAACACTGGTTTCCAGTACAAAAATTCTATTTAATCGTTATATTCGTAAATAATTATTTTCGTAAAAATTATTAATTATTATTAAAATAATATTATTGCAAAATAACCGTAATAATGTAATTATTGTTTTATAGACAATAATTATATATAACTTTGTATCTGAATTTTTTATATGGAGTTCGAATATATTCTGTAGAAATTGATAGGACGCACTGTATACTAGTATTTTGATTTGGAGTTGTCAGCCGCTGCCATCGAAATACTCAAGACCAGAGGACACGAGTTGTGACGTCATTACTAATCGACCGACTTCTCACTAGTGTTGGAATTTACACCAGTACAATTTGAATAGCTATTTTCTTTTCTTTAATCATTTTATACGATGATAGATATTCCTAAAATAAAACAAAATAAAATTGCTATTCGAAATTTCCCTGTATGAATTCTAACACTAGTGAGAAGTCGGTCGATTAGTGATGACGTCACACTCGTGTTCTCTAGCTTTGAGTATCTCGATGGCGGCTGGTCAACCCATCGCAAAGCCCATCATTCACTTGATTTACCTAGTAGAGATTTAATTCTCCGGTGCCTTCCAAGGTCATTGTTTAGGAATCTTTATTTTTTTTTTTTTGAGGTAGAACTTCTAGTATCACTGTTGCTAGAAGCCTCAGAATCCTCTGGTATTCTTTAAAATATTCAGTAATCTATGTAGCTTTGCTGTCAAGCACTACACGTAGTCGAAAATGCAAATACATGTCGTGAAACTGTATTATTTATTAAAAGAGTGAAAGTTATTTTTATCTTTCTAAAGCGCATTATGTTTATTTCTTTATTGCGTTATTGCTGTGTCTTTGTGACTTTTATGTTTTGCTTGCGACATTTCTAGTCATGCTTTTCGATGTTAATATAGTTCTCATTAATGTTCCCCATTTTCCCGAAATTGTGCAATTGCAAATTTGGAAAAAAAGCTAATTTAATTTACTTTCGTTAACCCTTTCATGGTCAAGGTACTTGTATTCATAAAATGTTGAAGTAATTTAATGACACCAGTATTTACAAGAGAATTTTTTTTAAAGAAGTAAATGTATATTTTCGGGAACTTAATAAAGGTGAAATTTTCATTATAAAATTCCGGTTCCAATGTGGCAAATACGTATTAAAATTATGTGATGCAACAACGCCCTTCAAAGGGTTAAAATGCGAACTGTTTTTAAGATAACATTGTAATCAAGCTTAACTCTTTCGAGGGCGGTGTCCTTTGACACCCAATTTTTATTTTACTGGCACTCAGAATATTAATTAAATTTTCCTTTTATAATGCACTTGAAAATAAGCAGGTTTATATTTTCTAATAAATTCGTTAATAAATTCTGGTGTCAGTCCATCATTTCATCAGTTTTTCAACAGAATTACTCCGCGCCGGAAAGGGTTAAAACTACAGCTGAAAAAATTAGGCATTTTTGTGTTCTTCACTTGTGACTAATGTGCCCAGGTCTCCCGCGTAAATCCAAACACTCTGAACACCAGTATTTTAAAGTAATTTTCTTCGTCTTATCTAATGGCAGAAATTATCAGCGATGATGAAAGATGGCGAAAAAAACTGTAAGAAATTTGTGGTGTACAGAGAATGTGGAACCCTGATTTACAGGGGGCAGCTGGCAACACTACCTGTGACACTCAAATAAGCAGCTAAAATATGGTGCGCCTACTATTGTACAGTCAGTATAAAAACATTACACCTGTTTTTATTCATAGACCGTTAATGAGGAAATCATACCAAAAGTGTCATATTTAAGGTTCTTGGATAATGTCAACCAGTAAAAAGATATTGTTAACACAATTTATATTAATTTTTCATACGGTTGTTATGTGCAGCGAATTTAATAGGGGTGAATCTCAAAACTGCATTCATATTAAGCGTACAAACTTAATGCTGGAATTGGGCGTAAATTAACGCAGCTGCGCCCTCTTATGGACGGGGTTGATAAGCGACATACGCGGGCTTTTAGTGTGACGTCAAATATGACAGAATAACTACCATCTGCGCATGTTTTCCAAATCTTTAGTCGCTCATGAAATATGAATCTTGTTTACCAGATTTATCGCAAAATAATGGCGTAGCGAGAAGTGGGTGGGATCCAGATGCACTTGACACCACGAAGTGTTCTTCTTCGCTTTATCTAATCACAGAGATTTCAGCTATTAATCAAGGTTTTAAAAAAAAAAAACTTTACAAATTTAGTGGTTTGATATAAGAAAACAGTTAGGCATCTTCCTGTAGTTCAACCCCATCCGCTACGTGGTGCGTGACCTTGATTGACGTGACCTCCTCTTTAATCTTGCGGTTACCTCTTCGATTTAAGATAGGACGCTTAAAATGTAGGCAGCTTTGGGTGAATCTAAAAATTTAGAAGGAAAAAAAAATATTAAAATGTTAAAAGAAAACTTCCTGATTGGCATCACTAATATAAAAGAAATTAACAGAAGATGTTGTTAATATCGCTAAAAATTTATTAAAAACAACTGTTACGTAAACTTTCTGGTTTCGGTAAGATTTTCTGATATGTGATTGAGCGGGTGTCGATATAATCAGTGTTGCTAGATGAATACTAAAATTTTATTTTGCCTACCACTATTCTCGTAGAAAATTAGTCGCCTTAATAAATTACGGAAATTTTGCTGTTGGATAAAGCGAATAATATTGCACTAAAATAGTGGTATTCAAATTAAAATTTTAGCAATCATCTGGCAACAATGAATACAATCCATTTGTTAGACTATCGAAAAGTAACGTTATACTATATCTCGAAAGATAGAGTCTAAAATAAACTCTAAACTTGTACAGTACACCCATATTTGTGACATTACCCATTCTATTTAGCTGAAAACTGATATAGGTCATATCGCTCACCCGCAAGAAAAGTCACACATCTCGTAAAAATTCATTTTGTGTTTTATTCCGTAAATAGGTGTGTTATAGGTTCGTCTTGCTATAGGCAAGTTATAATTCGTGTCATTATACGGAAAACCTCTATATTACACCATGTGTCACTTTTCCATTACAGGAAACGCGCAATGATGAAACAGGAAAAACGATACATCTCGCACAAAGTTTTCCATAAGCTCATACTCGAGCAATTTATAAAGCTCTTTATGGCCTTTAGTAATAAAAATATTAAAATTTCCTTATTTGGCGAAATATCGCTCTGTTGGTGTTTAATATATTTTCAACTGATTAACAGTTAGGCCATAGATTAATAGTTACAACTTTACCATTTTTTTCAGGAAGGTAAAGATATTGTCGAATGTCATTTTTGGAATGAATACGACGGTCAACGCGTAGCAAATAAAATAGGTACTTATTCGCGGATGTATTTACAAGACATTCATTCACGTGTTGAAGGTGAAAATGTGGAATTAACTTTTTACTGTGATAAATGCTACGGACAAAATAAAAATAAATATATTATTTCATTATCCATGCATGCTGTTGAGACACTAAAAATCTATAAGATAAAAATAAAAGTCTTGATCTGTGGACACACGTAAAATGAAGGCGATACTGTCCATTTAGTAATAGAAAAACAAACAAACAAACAAAAAACACAGCCAAATTTACATCCCTCGACAATTCGTGACATTGATTAGAAAGCCTAAAAGATGGGTCGTTATTTTTCAGTGAATGAGTTAGTTCATACTGAATTTTTACTTTCTTCTATCTTCAATAGAAGGAAGTATTGTAATCGAAATTTTTTTCGACTTCCGGTTTTCGACGGATTTGCATGTTTTAGGGGTCAGAGATTCCAAAAAACATGTTTATAGAAAATGTCTGTCTGTCTGTGTGTCCGTCTGTCCGTCTGTCTGTCGTCATTGTACCATCAAAAAGTGTATGAAGTTATGTATAGAATTAAACCAAAATTTTATTATAAGTTTTTGGCTATGGCAAGCAGGTCCTCCCGGAATTTGGAAAAAATTCGCCGGTAGGGGGCGCTGATATAACAATTTTTGTGCGATTTTGAATATTGTACCATCCAAAAGTGTATGGAGTTATGCATAGAATTGAACCAAATTTTAATTTAAGTTTTTGGATATGACAAGCAGGCCCTCCCTGAATTTGGAAAAAATTCGCCGGTAGGGGGCGCTGTAAATGCGTTTTTTGTGCGATTTTGAATATTGTACCATCGAAAAGTGTATGAAGTTATGCATAGAATTGAACCAAATTCTTAATTTAAGTTTTTTGCTATGGCAAGCAGGTCCTCCCTGAATTTGGAAAAAAATCGCCGGTAGGGGGTGCTGTAATAGCGATTTTTGTGCGATTTTGAATATTGTACCGTCCAAAAGTGTATGAAGTTATGCATAGAATTAAACCAAATTTTTATTTTAAGTTTTGGGCTATGGCAAGCAGGTCCTCCCTGAATTTGGAAAAAAATCGCCGGTAGGGGGCGCTGTAATAGCGATTTTTGTGCGATTTTGAATATTGCACCATCGAAAAGTGTATGAAGTTATGCATAGAATTGAACCAAAAAAAAAATTAAGTTCATGGCTATGGCAAGGAGGTCCTCCCTTAATTTGTAAAAAAATCGCTCGTAGAGGGCGCTGTAATAGCGATTTTTGTACAATTTTTGTGCCATTTTGAATATTGTACCGCCGAAAAGTGTATGAAGTTATGCATAGAATTGAACCAAATTTTATGTGTTTATTTTTGGTCATGTCACGAAGGTACTCCCTGAATTTGGAAAAATTCTGCCGGAAGGGGGCACTATAATTGCGATGTCTGTACCATTTTCATTATTGTACCATCGAAAAGTGTATGAAGTTATCCATATAATTGAACCAAATTTTTTGTGCATGTTTCTGGCTATGGCAAACAAGTCCTCCCTGAACTTGAAAAAATTCCGAAAGAAGGGGGCGCTATAATTCCGATCTCTGTGCCATTTTCATTATTGTGCCATCGAACAGCGTATAAAATTATGCATACAATTGAACCAAAATGTTTGTGCTTGTTTTTGGCTTTGGCCAACAGGTTCTCCTTGAATTTGGAAATATTGCGCGATAAAGGGGCTCCGTGCTAGCGATTTTTGTATACTTTTCTTGATTTTTAGTAGTTCTATTGTGCATCGGCGGCTCATGCAGCGGCGGGAACTCGCTTCCTGCTACGCCGGCTATTCGCAAACAGCTGATAACGACAGAATAAGAAAAAATTAATAATTTTAACAAATATCATGATATAGATTAACTCGTTTTTAGTCCGTTTAATTGACTTGAGCAGAAATTTAAGATGAAAATCAAAGTTGGTATAGTATTGAACTAATAATATGGAAGTATTAACATGTGTAACTAGGTTTTGAAATATTAAGATGTATAAGATAGAAGAAAGTTTTGGGATTGGCACATCCAACTAGTTGGGTTTAAAATGATTGATTGGCGAAATGAGGTGTGCTTAGAAATTATCTGAAAGATAATGAAGGTGACGTTCTTCAGTTTTCAAGAATCAAAATTTAAAGTTTGATAAATCAACACCTTTTTCATTCAACGTAAAATAGTCTTATGACCAGGGCGACTTTTCTGAGTTTGAAATTAAAGCTAGAAGTAAAAGAGAACTTTTACCTTTACATAAAGCGTATTCGAAACTCTTCCTTTTGAGTAAACGAAAGAAACAAGATTTCTCGTTCTTTAAGAGCTTCCAAGCACATTCCTCAATATTATGACCCTTTTTCCTACAGTATAACGTTCACAATGAAGATACCTACCTTCTTCTATTTTTCCATTGTTATAGAAAATATTCTAATGACGTAATTACGGCTAGGTGATTTATCAATTTTATAATCAGTTCTTGCATACTTATTTATAGTTGTATAATAATTATAAATTTTTTGAAATATGCTTTTTCTTTTAATCTAATTTCCTAGAAACCTTGTTATGAATCTGTGGTTGATTCTTATACTGATGCAAACTAATATTTTTGATAAATAATAATAATATATTAAAGTTAAAATACTGTGATTTAAAACAAGAGCGAAAAATCATGCGTCCAGCATAAATTATGTAACACTTTACAATGCAACCAGTTTAGTGTAACAAAACTTCTTAGTTTATTAAGGTGAAATATCATGTCTAAATAAACAATTTGAAAAACTCACACCGCATTTAAACCCTTAACGCTCTAATTAAATTACGGTTGAAAAATTCAAATTGCTTATTAGCACCACTTTTTTGAAAAAGAAATAGTCACCTTATTTAATGACAGGAAAAACGATACTAAAATATAGCCAATTTCCCTATTTTATAAAACTGGTGGGAATCAAACAATTTGAGTAAAAGAAACAGCCCGTGAATATGACGAGAGCGAGAATTAAGGAGTTTAAAACTCAATCGTTGCTATTACAATCAACTCGGAAAAATATCAATTTTTTGGTGCAGCCCTGTATATGATCTATGGATTTGTATGTATACTACATAGTATTCTAAAAGTTAGTTCAGTGAAACGCATAGCACAGTTGAAAATTTCCATTCAGCCATTTCCGTGAATAAACGGAAATGTACTTGAGAATTTTTGTGCAGCCCTGTATATAATCTATAGAATTTATCCACACCAAGTAATATTTTTAAAAAATAGCTCAATATAAAAACGTGTACCACAAGTTTTTATATTTTATATTTACATTTAAATACATTTTATTTAAATATTTTATATTTACATATAAATACATTTTATATTTGCTCTTCGAGCAATTATTGTTCATAGACTTCAATAGTTAAATTTCTTCTTCAGCCTAATTATTTTGTCTGCCCCTGTAAATGAACGATAACTTCTATGCACACCATTTTCTACAGTAAATGCCGTAGTACACCTCAATGAAATATATAAATTTCAGTATGTTTAAAATAGTATGATGTCATTAAAATACACCGCAAACGATTTTCCCCATACACCGTAATGTAACCCCATACCCCAGAATACTTTTGAGTGTCTCTGTAAATGAACCAAAAATGCTATAGACATCATTTACAATAGAAAACATTCCATAGTGATACCCAATAATAGCTAAGAATTTTATGGCAATCGGACTATATTTACGCGAATTAGAGCACAGACAGATAGACAGACGAACATGTTGACAGACAGACGATCAGACAGGCAGACAAACAGACAAACCGAATTCATAAACACTTTTCAACTTTTTTGAAAAGTGTTAAAAATCCACATTTTTGCACGTACTATTTTGGAAGGCGACTGGAATTTGACAAATTGTGCAACAAGAAAAGTGTCACAACTCAACAAGGGGTTCAATTTATTAGGGTGGGATGTATAAATTTACTAAATCCACCCTATCTTTTTTATGTCTTGATTCTTAACCCTTTGAGGGGCAAGCAATTACGTTTGAGTAATGCTGAATTCCCACCGGAAATTTAGACGAAAAAATTTCGAAATAAGGAAACGCAAATTTTCGACCATTTTTCCACCAAAGTTAGAAAAGTAAAATTTCATAAAATTTTTCCGGTGGAAATCTTGATTAATCGTAGGTGGGATAAAATATATCCCACCGCCCCTCAAGGAGTTAAGGGATTTACGCATTTTTTGTACCCTTTTACAGCTGCATGCAGCGTTAAGTACTGTCGTTTTATGTTACATTAAAAAATGTGAAACTTTTCATGTGCCTCTCCTGTAAAATTTACTTTTATTGAGGTGTGTAACTTTTCTTGCGGGTGAGCGATATTTTTAATATAAATTAATTAATAACTTTTATAATTAAAGATATCCTTTTAACCAAAAAATTTATTAAAATACATTTGGGTCCAGTCAATGTATCTCACTTAAAACAAAGCTTTTAAATGTGGTAGTTGTTTTGGACGATAGAAAATAAAATTTGTTTGTTGAATTTAACACTATCATAATCAAAGTTTGACGTCATGTAACCGCATGAAGAATTGACAGATATACTTAACCCCTTAACAACAGCATTAAACTGCGGTTTAAAAATTCAGATTGCTTCTTGCCGCCACTTTTTCTAATATATATATATATATATATATATATTCACGTTATCTAATAGACAGGTAAAAATGATACCGGAATAAAGCCAATTACACTATTTTATAAAACTGGAGAGAATCTAGCTATCTGAATAAAAAGAACCAACCCTTGAATATCACGGGAGGGAGCATTAAGAGGTTAAAATATACACTTCTAGACCTACTTGATCCAGGAAAAACTAATAAAGCGCCAAATTGCAGTGTTACCTTTTAAAAATTCGAATTTAACGCATTTTTTCTTATGTAGATGGCTTCTATTTCAAAATTTAAATTTTTGTTATAAAAGAAGACAATATTCTGAGTCTAATTACCCGTTTGGAAGTCGTAAACGGCTTGCAAATAAAGGGGGTTGTGACTTTTTTTTTTAAATACAGACTTTATGTCCGATCTAAATATATTTATAGTGTTACCAAATAAATTACATTTTAAACCGTCTTATGTCTAGACAGTAGAAGGTTTCGGAATGCTGACACAATCTGAACTTTAGTAACCTATCTGAAATAAAATATATCATGTCTGGCTGCAATCTCGTTAACTCATTCAATATTATCGATTTAAGAGTTGATATAGTATTTGTAATTTATTATTCAAATATATACGAATATAGCTATGAATCATACTAGCTTTATTAACCATCTCGCTGTGCAACCCGTAGATTTTCTTGGGGATGCATTTTTTCGCCTAATTAACCCTGCTTGATTATTTCGACCAGCTATTTTTTTCATTGTAAATTTTGCCTTATTTAATCGGAGCATTTTCCCATTTAAATCATACAAAAATTTTTGTTTTTAAAAACCGGTGACAAAAGAATTAAAATTCTTAAAAGACGCTCCTCGCAAAGCTATTTTGATAAAACAATTACATAGCGAGAGAGTTAGCCCTTTAGTGCGCAGCTTTGCATATATGCAAACAACAGCGTGTTGAATTTAACAGATTTTTTTTTATTCGTATGTACCTAATGCATACGAGAAAATTAAAATGCAATATTTGCTTTAATTAATAACAGACATTCCATGTTTAAATAAAGTGAAATTGAATTTAAATGAAGCCATTGAAACTTTCTGGTGTAAAGTCAGATTCTCTGAACTAAGTAATTTCTAGAACGTATTCTATCATGGGAATTAAAAGGTTAAAGGTTAAATTTTATAAAATAAATAATTATATAAAATAAGGTATTTGGAGACATACTTATTAAAATATTTACTAATTTGTAATATTTTAGCCTAAAACGGCCACACGACAGTAGTTTATACTTCTATTGCAGATGTGCAAGAGAAGAAAAAATTGACGCATTATATGAAAAATGTATCTCTGATTTTTTTCATTATTCTTCCTGTGTAATAAACCTTTCAGAGAATCATATATAATTTTTTTTGAAACAAAATAAAAAAATCGCGCATTTAAGGGTTAACTTTTCTCATTTTGGATTAAAAAAATTAATTGCATAGTATCTTTATAATTTAGTTTACTTACCATTGATATGTATGCTCTAACCTCAATAAGGAGACTAATATTTAATTTCTACCTCATATACATTTTATAATAAAACGTCCTGGATATAATAAAAATATAATGAGAAACTGAGTCAACCAGTATTCCACTTGTCTAATTTATGTTCTTCTGTCTTTTGCTTTACTTTTTTTTTCTTTTTGAACACTTTCCAACAAATTTATAAAGTGTTTATAAATTCGGTTTGTCTGTCTATCTATCTATATATCAGTCCTTCCGTGCTCTAACTCGCGAAAATATTGTCCGATCGCCATGAAATTGATAGATGTTATTGGGTGTTACACTCTCAGAAATGGATACTCAGATTTCACGAAATTTTCTTCATTTTTGACGAAACCATTTCCTGGGATATGCTCCGAGCGAATATTTCGTCATATTGAGAAAATTACTTTCTTCGCTTGTTTGAGGATAACAATTTCGTCAAAAGTGCTTATTTGAAAAGTGCAATCAGAGGGCTGGTGGTGCCACCTATTGAACAGTTTGGAAGCTCTTGTATCGACAGGAGAAAAAATAATAGCTTCGGTCTTCGGGTTGATTCGAACTCACGACCTCCGGTGTGGGAGACGGTCACTCTAGCTATTACGCTATTGAGCCCTCGAACAGATACGATCTTACATGCATGTAATGGATTCTACTGTATATTTATATTTTTATAAGGTTAGTTGTAATTTTATCGATGGTGTTATACTTATAATTCTTGCAAGTTTTAATTAGTAAGACTAATTTATTATTATTATTTCCTATGGTTAATATGAATAATTATAATATGAATAATTATAATATGGCTTGATTAATATAATTTATTAGGAAAATTTTCTTTGCTCGATGAATGATTAAAATATGGTCTGGTTAATTTGTTGCTCAGAAATAACAAATTTTAAAGTACATATGGGGGAGATTTTATCAATTTGAGTAGTTGGTTAAGATTTTAACACTTTATTGTTTACAGAAGAGAAGGGAGAGGGATCAATTATGCATATTTAATTTGATAGTTATATGAATATATTTCTTAAATGAAAAAGAGATCTTGGAATTTTGAAGCTTTATTGACCAAATTTTCTTTTTGAACGATTTTGTAAAACACAGGAAATTTATTCTTTTCGAATTAAACCATAGCGAGCAAAGTAAAATAATAATAATAATAATAATATAAATAATAATAAACATTCTTAAAAATTTTAACAGCTAAAAAAAATAACTAATACAGAATCAATAACTACCTGTGTTTCAGCATTTTCTGAAAAGCGCTAAAAAGTGCAATTTTTTAAATAAATTATGACAGGAATAACATAAATTTTTTAAATAAATTGTGACAGGAATAACATAAACAAGCAAATATTTGCTTGCTAAAGTCGCAGGATTTGAGGAGGTACGGTTTCCTTAAAATGCATTGAGTCTGGCCGTGAGTGAAGAAACACCTTCGTCAAATATTTGAGAGTTTACGTGTCGTTAAAAGTCACGTGATTTTGATACGAAATGGTTGTCAAAAACAACGAAATATAGCTCGAGGACTGCTGAATCGTCAAAATTGAGAGTTTTATTTCTGAGAGTGTATGATGCCATGTTCGGTATTAACACTAGAAGCTCCGGCTATTTTACTCAAGTTTTATAAGAAATGTTTTACACCAGAATTTTAGTGTGAAACTATTTAACTTAGATAATTAGTCAATTGTTGTAGTGCATGCATTTAATATACCTTATGAAAAAATTTCTGGTTCGAATTGACAATTATCAATTTGGCAGGGGTCAAAATAACCCCTAATGGAACCCCTAGTGTTAAGAATGAAGTGTATAGCATTTACGGTTCATTTACAGATACGCTCAAAGGAATTCCGTTAAATTACGGTCTATGGGGAAGAATCGTTTGCGGTGTATTTTATTGATATTACTCTATTTTGAACATACTGAAATTTACATATATTACTGAGATTTACTATACAGCTCTTAACCCCTTGAGGGGCACCGGTATATATTATATACCACCTACGATTAATGAAGTTTCACACCAGAAAAATTTTATTAAATTTTACTTTTCTATCTTCGGTGGAAAAAAGCCGTAAAATTGCTTTTACTTATTTTGAAATAGAATTTTTCAAAGATTCCGGTGGGAATTCAGCATTGCTTGCCTCTCAAGGGGTTAATGAAAGAATATTGTGCATTTAGAATTTATTGTTAATTTACAGGGAAGCAAAAAAAAAAAAAAAAAAAAAAGAATTTGGCTACAGAAGAAATTGAACAATTGATGCCTGTGAACAAATATTGCTGAAAATGCGTTTTCAGCTGAGCTACGCATTTTTAAATTGAACTATTTTTAAATATTAATTAGTGTGTATAAATTCTATTGATCATATACAGGGTTACACACAAGTTCTCAAGTACATTTTCGTTTATTCACGGAAATTGCTGAATGGAAATTCTCAAATGTCCTATTTGTTTAACGGAACTAATTTTTAGTATACCATGTAGTATGCATACAAATACTTAGATCATATGCAGGGCTGCCAGGGCTACAAAAAATAAATAGATAACTGTTACTTCTCCTACTATTGATTGTAATAGCAGAAAGTTGGTTTTTAAATGCGTTAGGTGTTTTCCAAACCGTTTATTTAGATGTCACGTTTCATCTTAATAAACTGAATGTGTTGGAAAGTGTTATATAATATGTGCTGGACGCATGGTTTTTCATTCTTGTTCACATTTATATATGTAAAAAAAACATATTTACGAATATAAAATTAAATTAATAACATTCAACTCCTTTCAGGGACAAAAAATGCCTATTTTATCAATTTTTAAATGATTAATTGCATGAGAATTTACAAACAAATTTATTTAAAAATAAGATTAAGCTTTTATTCACGTACAATTTAAAATCATTTTTTCAACAAAATTCTGGTGCAAATGTGGTATGTGCGAATTAACCTTATCCCCTTGAGGGGCAAGCAATTGCATTTCTGTAATGCTGAATTCCCACCGGAAAGTCTGAAAAATTTATTTCTAAATCAGGAAATGCAAATTTTCAACTTTTCTCCCTCAAAGTTATAAAAGTAAAACTTAGTTAAAATTTTCTGGTGCAAATCTGAATTAAACATAGGTGGGATATAGTATATCCCACCTAAGGTGCTAAGTGGTTTAAGTAATATACCTTCGCCTTTCAAAGGCTTAAACGTATGTAAGCATTATAATAAAATATTTAGATATAATAGTTTTGAAGAACTACAGAAAAAATTTCATTTACCAATATTGATTTTTTTTTATTTCCATTTCGTCGATTTTATCACGT
Source organism: Maratus speciosus (assembly GCA_963932465.1). Classification (NCBI taxonomy): domain Eukaryota; kingdom Metazoa; phylum Arthropoda; class Arachnida; order Araneae; family Salticidae; genus Maratus; species Maratus speciosus. Next base: position 217,622,752 of record OZ010794.1, read on the forward strand.
TTTCTATTATTTTATTCATTTTTTTTCACTGCGATATATTTAACATGTTTTTCACGTATCTAAAAAAACTTTAAATTTAGAAATATTTTGTAAAATATATAGGGTAGTAAATAGATTCTAAAAAAAAAAATTTCTGTATTGAAAACGTTTCATTTCTGATTACTTGGTTCAAAATTAATATCAATGTTTCTGAAGAAAGACAAATAAGCTCCACTTAAAGAAATGGAAATAGTGCAAAATATTGAAACGTGAAACAGAAAATGCAATATAAATGACATCAGTAAAAGAGTTATTTCTTACTTTTCTTACAAATAAAATCTTTATAAAATTGCATTCTATGTTTTTTTTTTTTTTAATCAAATACACAATGGATATACAGGGTGTCCATTAACGGATGACTCGGTCATAAATTTTAATAGTATCAACGGTAATCATAGTAGAGTTGATTCAAGGTCACAAATAAAGAATAACTCAGACAGTTTTAGATAAGCATATGCGCGAGAACAGCTTTATTAGTAGCGTTCGTAAATATATAAATACGTGTAGCACCCATAGTCGTCGTTCAGTCCGTCTGTCCGTCTGTCCGTTCGCATATAACAGCGCAAAAACTACCAGACCGAATCGTTTGAAATTTAAAATATATAATTGTTGCATAATTTTGTCGACTAATTTAAAATTTTATGAAAATTGGATGTATAGTTTATTTACAGGGACAGTCAAATGTTTTCCGTTATATTACGGCCAAAGGGAAAAAAAAAAAATATTTCAAGTGCATTTTAATGATGTTGCAGCCTTCCGAATGATCTGAAATTTTAAATATATAATTGCTGCAAAATTTTGTTGAGTCCTTTCAAATCTTATGAAAATCGGATGCATAGTTTAATTACATTGACAGTCAAAAGTTTTCCGTTACATTACGGCCAATGGGAAAAAATATTTCAAGTGCATTCTAATGATGTTACAGACTTTCGAACAGAATGAAATGGATATGCACTTATGAATTGCCCTAAAATATACATTCAGTACAATATGCGGTGCAAAAAATATTTATAAAACTAGTTATAGTATGAACGCAACTGATTTGCCACGTTTGACGAACCATTTCCAACTTGTTATTTATGGTGGCAGTGCCACGTACACAAAATGGCGACTCCTGGCCGCAAAATGTTATTGTTGGTCTAAATATTTAAAAGGCGTTAGACGATAGAGCCAAGCAAATGTTTCCTTTGCGGCTTTATGAAAGATCGTGTCTACGTTCCAGCGCTACTTAACCCTTTCCGGCGCGGAGTAATTCTGTTTGTAAAATGATGAAATGATTAATTGACACCATTATTTATTAGAAAACGGATTTATTAGAAAATAAAAACTTGCTTTTTGTCACGTATTTAAAAAAAAAAAAAAAATAAATAAATATTCCGTGTACCACAAAACTTAAAATTAGTTGGGGTTTTTTTGTGGGCCGCAGCCTAATGATTTGCCAGAGTTCAGAAGTAGAATATAAGATACTTTGCTTCCGTTACCCCGGACTTGTTAACCGAAGTGCAAGAAGTATTGGACTTTAGTTTGGATGTGTAACTAAAGGTGTACATATTGAACATTTGTAAGAAAAACTAGGTTAGTTTACGTTCAATTTGATGGTATGATTTGTTGTGAATAGTATAAATTCAATTGTTATATTATAACATTGAAACTGGCACATTCTTTTATTCTATTATTCTTTTATATTTTGTCTCTTTGAAAAGTGTTAAAATAACATATTTTTTTTATTAAACCTTTGAGCGGTGGTGAGATATATTTTATCCCACCTACTATTAATGAAGATTTGCACCAGAAAAATTTTATTAAATTTTGCTTCACTAACCACAACACAGTAGAGCGCCGATTATCCGAACCAGTCGGGACCAACCCTAGTTCAGAAAACAAAAGTTCGGATATATGGACAGACAATTTAAAGGTTGGCTGGTTGGTTGAATGGAGTTTTATGGCGCAAAGTCCCTTTAGGGACATGCTGCGCCAGGACAATTTAACCCCTTAATTCTCGCTCCCGTCATATTCTCGGGCTGCGTCTTTTACTCAGATTGTTTGACTCCCACAAGTTTTATAAAATAGTGAAATTGTCTATATTTTAGTATGTATTTACCTGTCATTAAATAAGGTGAATATTTCTTTTTCATAAAAGTGGTGCCAATAAGCAATTTGAATTTTTTAACGGCCATTTAATTCGAGCGTGAAGGGGTTAAGGGATGTTCCTGACAACACTAAAATCTTCACACTTTATCCACAGTTCAGACTGACAGCACTAGTTAATGATGGCATGTTTAAAAATAGATTTTTGTCTTTTTAATTTTTTTTATTGTTTATTTTTTATATCATGTTCTGAACGCCAGAGATTATAATTTAGGCAAAAAAGCGTTCGATTGCTGCTTGCTTAAAAGAAGACATTATTTTCAATGCTGCCATATCTTGACTTCTTCTTAAATACGTTAGTTGAATAGGATCAGTATTCTTCTGCCGTTCGAGCCATTTCATAGCTGTTTACAAACATTGAAAGTCTTCGGTATGTGATGGACCTGGATCATTTTCAGAACATTAGTTTTCATTTTCTTCAATTTCTTTTTCGCCTTCAACCTTATCCACAATCTCATCAACATTTAAAATCTGATATCTAGATCTAAAAGGGTGTTTGGATAATTGGAAGTTCGGTTTACAAAAAAAGTATTGAGAGAAATTGGCTATTCAGGATAATTGGAGTTCCGATAAACGGCGCTCTACTGTAATATTTTAATAGAATTGTTCGCTTAATACAAATTTTATTTTATGGAAAAATTTTGCAAATTATGTGAATGAAATTTCACATTGCGAAGTTGCACATTGCACATTCAGTTGCGAGTTCTAAAATTTAAGTATGAAAAAAAAAATGTTAAATATCGCTTGCAGACTTTTTCGAAATTCCAATATGTCCACGAAGCTTGTTTATTTTATTTTAACTAAAATAACTTTAGAAAATATTTATATTTTTTCAATAAAATTACGTTCTTTGCAAATCATATTTGAGACGAATAAAGGAGTAATTTCTTTCTCATAATTTTTTACTACTTGTTGAAAAGAGTAAATTTCCCTTTAGATTATATTCGCTGTTTTCAAATTAATGTTAGAAAAATGTTAAAAAAAGTACATTTGAAAGTATACTGTACTATAATACTAGTATGTTTCGAATGATTAAATCTCATTGGAAATCTACATCGATATACATGCCTTTGCAAGCACGCATGCATACGTGTATTTATTATTAAATTCTTATGTCGAAGATAATGTATTTTTCAAACGGATCATCGAAATACTATAAATTATAATGCTATCGATTAAATGCACGTTTCTAAAAAATGTAGATTTTTCGTAAGAGGTTATTATATTTTTACTTAAATTACATTTCAACATTTTTATATTTTTCGTTAAAATTTTTATCTTTATAAATCATATGGGAGACGAATGAAATATAATTTATTTTGATTTTATTATTACCAGCCCCCAAAAATATTAAAATATAATATAGGATTAGAATTGAGGATTAACCTTTTGCACTCCACTGACACCAATAGGATACAAAGGTTTTGGGCTTAAACTTACAGGGCTGCCACAGGCGACTATTATTTCCATTCTATTAGCAGCATTAAAAAAATCTGATTTTGTTGTATATTTGTCTTGCAAATGTTCTCGAACAGTTATGTCAATAATTTTTGTTTTGAGAAAGTGGTATGAGGTAAAATTAAAAAATAGTCGCATCGGCAGCCCTAATCTTAGTATGTCACCATATAAGTGGTAGTGGAGTGCAAAACGTTAAACATCATATGAGATTTTTATTAAAAAACTAGACAGCAGAGTATGTTTTACAGTGAAATGGTTCAGTGGAAAATTATTAAATGTTAATAATGTTCTATGACATCTTCCATCGATCATATGTTTTTTTGTATGCATTTCCATATTCTTAAGTCTTAGATCCGTCTTAGAAGTTAAAAAGAGAAATGTTTCTTGATCTAGCAAGAAGGTTTAGGAAAGTATTATATACAGCAGAGCGCCGATTATCCGAACAATTTGGGACGGACCCTAGTTCGGATAAGCAAAAGTTCGAATAAATAGACAGACAATTTAAGGGATGTTTCTGACTATACTAAAACCTTCACGCCTTATCAAAGCTTAGAACTGGCAGCACCAGTTAGTGCTGGCACGGTTTTTTTTTTTTTAACGTTTTTATTATTAACTTTTTATTCTCTTTTTATCATTTTCTTAATTCTATATATTATAATTCAACAAAACAGCTTTCGGTTGTTGCTTGCTTCAACGAAGACATTCTTTTCAATGCTGCCGTATCTCTAATTCTTCTTAAATACGTTAGTTCAATCAACATTCTTCTGCCGTTCGAGCCATTTCATAGCTGCTTCCAAGCATGCAAAGGCATCGTTATGTGTTGGTCCTGGGTCATTTTCAAAGCATTCGTTTTCATTTTATTCAATTTCTTTTTTCATCTTGAATATCATCAACAATCTCATCATCATTTAAAATCTGATATCCAGGGTCATGTTACGTCACTATTTAACCACTCGTTAATTTCATTTTCTTCATATAGCTTAGTATTCTTTCCATCTCCTTTATTGTTTTACATTCCTCATTTTCTGATACACTATCAGTTTTTTCTTTATTTAAAATTTTATTCCAAGCCAGTGGATAACTGGAAGTTCGGTTTAAAAAAAAAAAAAAAAAAAAAAAAAAAAAAAAAAAAATGAGAGGAATAGGCTGTTCGGATAATTGGAAGTTCGATTAATTGAAGTCACGATAATCGGCGCTCTACTGTATCATCTTCCGAGATTTCCACTCCCCTTAATTTGGATAAACGTGTTTTTCATGCAGAATTATTCGATTTGCTCCAAATTTGGTATACAGGTTTATTATGTTAAGGCGCTTCCCTGATTAGTTTTGGAGGTTTATTGGTTAAGTATAAAGGGGGGAAACGGGGGATAATCCCCTTAATTTATTTTTTGAGGGGCATTATTCTTTGAAATAAGAGTAGAATATACAATTAATGTGACTAGCCTGTGAGGTCAATGCCATCAGTTTAACTGGCCACTTTTGTTTTTTATTCTATTGTTTACATTTCTTAGAAGAGGTTATATTACCTTTTCGTAAACCATATTTCTATGAATATTTTTCTATTTTTTACAGTGTAGTGTATGATTAACGACTGTTTTCACAAAATGGCCTAATATTTTACTTATCATAAGGGGGAAAAAAGTAAACCAAAAACAGCAATACACTTATTCAGTAATAAATACTAAATGCGCCAAATGTGGTTCCACGAATTTCACACTTTTGAATCTAATTTAGTTAAATTATGAATTTATTAACGTCAGATATAACCAAATTACGTGTAATGCTGTATGTACACTTTAATTTAGTCAGTAGAACTGTGTGCACTACTATAACTTACATTATGAATTTTGGAGAGTCTAATTCACTCTCGTTGAAACATGAATGATGGCTGTTTTCAGCACATCCATTAAAGTGACCATATTTCACTGAAACTGGCTCACTGCAATATCTTTATTTTGGAAGAAGGGCACGATTTCAAATTGTATTATGCCTTTAAGATTTTGCATAATATTTCTTTTTTTTTTAACTTAATCACGTAATAACCTGTTAAATCTAAAAAAAGAGGACTTTTAACTAATATATATATATATACCGGGTATCCCAAAAATGACTGATGGATTTTAAAATTCAATAACTTCCTAACGGTGACATATATTAAAAAAATTCTTGCAGGAGAGTTATGTATGGTGTCAGGAGTTTTTTTACGGTGATTCTTGATTTTAGTTCAAATTTCAGACAATAGATGGTGCTGAGAGAAATAGGTGATAATTCCATACCCGATTTTTGGTACTTCAGGATCCATTCAAAACATTTTAATCTCCTTTTTTCGCAAAATCGAGCCTGGATTTAGCGCCTATTACTTGCAGCGCCATCTATCGCTGCTATTTGTAACTAAAACTGGGAATCGCAGAATAAAAACTCCTGACATCCTGCATAAACCTCTTGGAAAATTTTTTTAATATCTGTCACCGTTTGCAAGTTATTGAATTTTAAAATCCATCAGTCATTATTGGGTCACACGGTATATATATATGCATATATATATATATATATATATTTCACTGATTAGTGTCTTTTTCAAGGCTGCCACAGGCGACTATTTTTCTATTCTATTCGCACCACTATTTTAGAAAACTAAATTTTGTAGTACATTTATTTTGCAAATGTAGTCCAATTGCATATCAGGGATTTTTGTTTTGAGAAAGTGGTGTGGGGTAGAATTAAAAAATAGTCGCCTGTGGCAGCGCTGCTTTTTTGTAATGTGGATTTTGGCGCTTCCTTTACAACTTTTCCTGCCATTCCTAGGTGTATGTCATCTCTGAACAAGTGCTAACTTTAAATTTTTAACTTTTATTCTTTAAATTTAGTGGTTTTCGCAAATACAGCTATACTTTAACTTAATTTATCCATCTTATATTTTAGTATTTTACTTACTAACCGTTCTAGAACTTAAGTGTAATAACTTAATTTTTAATTCTTAATCTTTTAATTTTTTAATTGCTGTTAATTTTCATTTTATTATCATTTAATTCATAAGTAGTTTTAACCCCTTGAGGGGCGGTGGGATATATTTTATCCCAACTACGATTAATGGAGATTTACACCAGAAAGATTTTATTAAATTTTACTTCTCTAGCTTTGGTGGAAAAAAGTGATAAAATTGATTTTCCTTATTTAAAAGTAAATCTTTTTGCAGATTCCTGTATGAATCCGACACTACAGAAACACAATTACTTGCCCCTCAAAGGGTTAAACTACACTTTTTCTTTTCCCAAATGGCTCACAATATTACAAGACTTTCAACTGAGATTGGGTGTTAAGCATGGAACTATGCACAAAGAGGAACTGACATATCCTTAAAATAGTCAGAGAAGCTGCAACTGTAACCGATTTCGCAGGTGTTGATTATCGCCTGGACAAACATCCACCAGTAAAATTAATTGAAAATTTTCTTCATATTTAAACTCTTTTTAATGCAGACTTTCAGCCATAATTATGCACAAAAAACAGATATTCATTTCTACTGGTGTACGTTTGTTTTTACAGTAGTCAGGCACTGCATTTCCACCATATTGTGACAACCTAGACAGTGACAGTGAAAAAAAGATTATAATACTTTGGCAAACTGACACCAGTAAAAATAAATAGAATTTTTTTCCATATTTCTGAGAGAATTTTTCATGATGAAGGCGCTTAAATAAGATGAAATTTTCTGTTCAACATTACTGGTAGCACTTTGTCCCAGCGGTAATCAGAAACTCTTAAACCGGTGTAAAAAAGTAATCAGCTGCCACCTTGTGGCAACCCCATCATTTAGTTACTTCATTCGCAACTGGTAGGCTCTGCACTATATCACTAATCCTCTTTATTCATAACTCCATTGTGTTAAGTGGATGTCAACTTGGTAACCCCTCAAAGCTACACAACTGTTCACCACTGCTAAATCTAAAACAACTATTAAAAACTTTCTGGTTAGACTTCAGTATGCCTTAACACTAGAACGGCGGGAAATTTTACTCAAGTTTTATAAAAATATTTCACATCAGAATTTTTACTAAAAACTATTTAACTTATTTATTTAAGTTATTTTTGTGCAGCTTATATTAATCTTATATTATAAAACAATTTCTGGTTCGAATCGACATGCATTCATTCGGCGAGGGTCAAAATGACCCCTCGCCGCCGTTCTAGTGTTAATAATAATTAAAAAAAACAGACAGATTAGGTAACACTCATTTCAAATCGGATATTTCATACTTGACTCATTAAAGCCGGTTGGCAAGAAAACTTGCCATGTAAGGTGAACAAAACTTTTAAATTTGAATACCAGTATTTTAGTTTGGAAAATTTCACATTATATAATCATAGATTTTGAGTGATCAAATAAATCAGAATTAAAATATGGAAAAAACCAGTGTCGAAGAATTAACCCCTTAATTCTCGCTCCCGTCATATTCTCGGGCTGTGTCTTTCAGTCAAATTGATTGATTCCCACCAGTTTTATAATATAGTGAAATTGGCTATATTTAAGTATCGTTTTTCCTGTTATTAAATGAGGTGAATATTTCTTTTTCATAAAAGTGGTGCCAATAAGCAATTTGAATTTTTCAACCGTAATTTAATTCGAGCGTTAACCCCTTGGGGACGAGCGACACGTATACGTGCCGGAAATAGGCCTAAGGATCCTCGTTTATCCTCACCAGTAAAATTTTACTGTAAAATTTGCCTTATTTAATCCGAGCATTTTCCAGATTTGAATAGGCACAAATTTCTGTTTTTTAAAACCGGTAGCAAAATAATAAACATTTCGTAAAAGGCTCCCGTCGCGAAGGGGTTAAGGGATTAAAAGAAATGCAAAAGAGGCTCGTCCTTATTGGGCTAATGACCTAATAGACCTTTTATTTTTGGCTGAATAAGTAAATTATGAAACTTGATTTCTTACACAGTTTTTTTTATTTTTTTATCTGAATAAGTACGTTCAAAACTCATTTCATAGTTGCCAACCTCCCGCTTTTTTTGATACCAGTAAAATCTTACAAAAATGTTCGCTTTATTTAATTGCGTAAATTGTGCGATTGCATACAGCAAGTATTTTTTTATAAAAATATTGGTATGAAAAAAATCGGGAGGTTGCCAACTATGTCATTTTAACAAACACATTGGGCAGGGAGTGATTACTAACAACGGGACAATTTTCACCATGAAATTTTAATAGAAATTTCGGACTCAGTTAAACGCCTTAGTCAAGCAAAATTGCTGTCATGAATAAGGCAAAATTTTCTGTTCCACTTTTCTGGTGGAAGTTTGCCACTTTGGTAATCAGGACCTTGGTATAATCGGAAAAAAGGTCCAATATTAAGGTTTTTAATATTTCGGCTTAGTATACAATTTACAGGGCCGCCACGGGCGACTTTTTTTAATTCTAACTGTCACCACTTTCTCAAAACAGAAAACCTTAACACACACACTGGTAGCATTTACAAGAGAAATATATTTTTTAATTTATATTCAAAAAATACTGGTTCGAGCAGAATATAAAAATAGTCACCTATGGCAGCCTTGATTTTAAAGTATTTAAAAGCTTTGAAACGGCATTTCAACTTTGGATTATACACTGGTTTCCAAAAATTAAGGAAAAACAACAAAAATAGCGATTACTCAAAATGTTACATGTAGATTTTAATAAAACTGGGGCACACTATGCAACACATAGCAAGGAATAAAATAACGTTAAAAGAAATTACCACACAATCGTGGTATTTCTGAAATTAACACAATTATAAAACACACAAAATAAATGTGTCAGTTTGGTATACGAGAAGTATCTTTCATATGGAATATGATCATCACCCCTAGAAGCAATACAGCACATACAGCGATGTGTGATGCTGTTAATTATGCGATTGATAAGTTCAAAGGGAAGTGCGAACCATTGCTCTTGTAAAGCAGTTGTAAGGATAGCAAGGGCCTGAGGAGGGAGATTGAGATCAGCAACACATCTTCCTAAAGCATCCCAAGCATGCTCGATGGGATCCAAGTTCAGTCATCGTTGTCAGTTCAGTCATTCTGGCCATTACATGCGCTGAATTGTTTGATGCCAAAGATAATCTTCCACGATGCGAGCCCTGTGTGGTCTAGCGTTGTCATCATGTAACGGGAAATCATTACCTGTTGCGCCGGCATAAAGGCGCACATAAGCATCAATAATGTCATCTCTATAGACGTGAGAATTCACAGTTCCACGTGGGAAGAATGGAGGCTGTATGTCCACCCAAAGAGATACCACCCCAAACAGAAACACTGACCCCTCCGTATGAAACTCTATTCACGAATTTTTGATGGAGGATAGCGTGTTCCCTGTTCTCTCTAAATCAAATAAAGCCTACTATCTCTTTGGAGGCTAAACCGGACTCATCCGTCAAGAGAACAAGCCTCCATTGATCAGCCATCCAGTGGACATGTTGACATGCGAAACTTAAACATTCCCTCTCCTGACGGGAGGTAAACGGCACACAAACGGCTGGCCGCCTCATGTAAAGACCACCTTCATGAAACCTTCAACGCACAATGGACGTTGATACCAATCTTCCAGTGGCTGAATCAAAGGAGGCTGTAAGAGGAAAGGGAGTTGTTGTTCTATTCCTTCGTACACAAAACCGCAATATCGGTCATCGGTGCTTGCAGTAGCTCTTGCCCATCCTTGGCTGAACCTTCAGGCAGAGCCTGATTACCAACGGGGCACACTTACACCAAATATTTTTTAAAGAAATGTTCGCCTTATCTAAACACCGTGTTCATGTAAAATTTCTGCCATGAATGATAGAAAATTTTCTCTTTCTTTTTACTGGTGAGAATGTGCCCCGTTGGTAGTCAGGCCCTGCCTTTAGGAGGCCAAACCAGTGGTTTGATATTGTTGTCAAGACTATGAACAACAGAAGGACTCAACTTAGCCATTTGGCTACCTCTGTCAGACTTTGACCTGCCTCCAATCGTCCAATAGCTCCATATTGCAATTCTGAAGATAAATGATACCTCGAGGTCATTCTAATGAATTGGCTATCTCAGTTTTCTTATCTCATAATCACGGTGACAACTGCAGCCGTACTCTCTTGCATGCATTTTTAAGCTCCTCACAGATGACAATCCGATTGCAGCGCCACTAATTTGCGATTTGTAATTTTATTCAGCATATTTTAGTTAACAACATATGCAAATTTCATACGGATAGCTTTCTTTTTAAACGAGTTATAGCTCTTTTTGTGATTTTTCCTTAATTTTTCGAAACCAGTGTATGTGCAAGGCTACCACTGGCGACTATTTTTAAATTCGTGTCCCACCACTATTTAATAAAATAAATATTACACTATATTTTTCTTTCAAATATTGCAAAAGTGTATGGAGAAGGTATTTGCTTTGATAAAGTGGTGAAAATATACTTAAAATTTAGTCGTCAGTGATAGCCTCCTATGTGCAGTCTTTGATATTTTAAACATTCTATAGCGTAATGCTTAAGAAACTAAGCATTTTCATTCTTTTTTTTTATCTGATCTTATACTTTTTTTGTTAAATTAAAAATCATCTGATATTCATCTGTAATACAGATTTATTCACACTTGTCTTCATCGATTTATGAATGTTTTCTTTAACTGTACTCGTATTTACAGTTTATTTTAAAGAAAATATACTTTAACCCTTAACGGTCGCATTAAATTACGGTTTAAAAATTCAAATTGCTTATTGGCACCACTTTTTGAAAAAGAAATGCTCACCTTATTTAATGGCAGGTAAAATGATACCATGATAAAGCCAATTACACTATTCTATAAAACTGGTGGGAATCAAACAAATATGAATAATATGAATAAAAGACACAGCAAGTGAATATCACGGGAGCGAGAATTAAGGGGTTAAATATTTTATATTCATTTTGTAAAATTTACAATATAAAAATATATTCTTCAAATTTTTTGCCAACTATTTTAGATAAATATATTTTATAGGAATTGCACTGCCTTGCGAAATGTTTGATTCTTTATTTCACAATTTATAAATACTGTGTTTGAAGAAGTAAATATCCGATAAATTATAAAAGGAGATTCTGCAAAAAATGAAAAATCAATATACTCTGTAAGTACTTGCAATATATAAATATAACTCACATACTTTAAAATAAGTATAAATGTAATAATTAAACTAAAGAAATATATACAACAATCCGAAAGAAACAAGGAATCAATAAAACTGTTTTCATAAACTATCGAAATTTTCTAGTTCAGATCATCGATTTATTGATATTTTTGTCATCGAATTATTTTTATTCTCTATTATTTTATTAAAATTGCTTACATATTTTATAGTTTTTTTGTTTTTGCTTTTTTGTCAAGTAAAACTTTGCGAAATAGAAGAATTGCTAACATAATGAATTTCTAGAATTGTTTATTGCACAATTATTAATCAATGTTTTCGAAGAAATAAAAGTAAACCTGAAAATAATATGTTTGAATTCCGAGAGAATAATGAAAAATGAGGCTAAAAATATGCAATTCATAAATAATTTTTTATTACCAATTGGATATGAAAAAATAATTAATGTATTTATTGTAGGAAATAAATTATTAAACTTTTCTTCAATACGTCTTTTATTTTTTTTATAGAATATATAATCATAGCTGCCAACTTGTACGGATTTTTCTTACCACTAAAATTTTATAGAAATTTTTGACTTGTTTAAAAGTTAAAATTGCTTGAATTTCGGTGATTCAATTAGCTAAAATTTTCTATTAAATTTTAGTGGTACGAAAAATCCGTACAAGTTGGCAGCTATGTATAACGGAATTATGAATAAAGAGGAGGATGCATATAGTGTACTGTCTACCAGTTGCGAGCGAGGTAACTGAGGCGATTGTCACAATATGCCGGCTGTTTTTTTTTCTTAAATCGGAACTACAGTTTCTCTTTAACGCCGGAACAAACTTCCCACCAGTAAAATTGAATAGAAAATTTTGTCTTATTTACGCGTCTTATTCATGGAAATATTTTCTCACAAATGTGGTAAAATTTCTATTTGATTTTACTGGTATCAATTTGCCTGTTAAAACAGTTAGTTTGTCTCACCGGTTGTCACAAAATGGCAGAAACGCAATGTCTGACTACCACAAAAGTAAACTTACACTATTGCAGAAAATCTGTTTCTGCCGTTAATTATGACTGAAATTTTGCATTATTAACGGGTTTAAATATAGTGAAAATTTCTATAGGAATTTACTGGTGGAAGATTGCACCGGCGGTAATCAACCCATGCGAAAGCGGTTACAGTTCAAGATTAACTATTTTATTGATATGTCAGTTCCTCTTTATTAATAGTTCCATGTAATGTATATACATATCTGGTAATTAAAAGTAAGGATCATGAATATGTTAAAATTGTAAGTTATTAGTAACAAGATAACGCATATTTCAATTCCAGTAAAATTAATTTGCTTCATACCTCATACAAAAATACAGGATCCCGATAGCAAAATAAAAAACAGCATAAGAGATACGAAACTTTTAAATTTAACTGCAATTTTCGACAAATTTAGACTTTCAAAAGGAAAATTAGTTATTGCAGAATAGCTGCTAACTTGTTCAAATTTTTGTTACCCCTAAAATTTACTAGAAAAATTTGCCTAATTCAATCCCCTAATTGCAGTGAATGTTGATAATTAAATAAGTCAACAATTTCTCTTAAATTCTAGTGGTAGCAAAAATCCGTCCAAGTTGGCAACTATGTTGCATATTTACTCATATTAAACTTGTATATATTCAAGAGTGTCTTAAAAGTGCCTGACACATTATAAAATTCAATATAAAATCATGCACCTGTCGTACAGAAAAAACTTAGATAAAAATGCTTCTGACGATGAAAAGTTTTCTTCAAGCGAATATGAAAATTCGTTCCAAACTTTGACCATACTTGTTCCCTGCTGATATAACCTGTCCTGACCTGTCCTGAATAAACTCCCTGCCCTATTTTGTCAGGAAACTATCAAAGAAATAGATAAATTAATGAAATAGTCATTATTTGTTCCTGCCAAAAAATAATTGCATTTATTTAATGAACTTCGAAAGACTTGGAAATAAAAGTTATAAAAGGAAAAACCGTAAAATCAAAGCAAACGTCAATGTATTCATTTTTTAAATTCTGAAGTACTTAACTTTTGTTTTGATACTTAAATTTTTATATTTTGTTCCTAATGGGAAAAATAAATTTTAGTAACATTAATTTTTACTTTTTTTCAACAATTAAAATAGAGATTTAAACATGACCTCCATTAAGAGACCACCTCTCGGAGCGACCCATTTTTATTGGAACTGAATGTATTAGCTTTAGGGAGGTTTTACTGTAGTTGCTATTTCAACTTCGCCTGCATTTTGTGGATCTAATGTAGGGGTGCACAACCTTTTTAAGAGAAGGGCCACTTTCAAAAATGTCTGGGCTGTCGAGGGCCACATCAGTCACAGGAAGAGAAGTCTATTTCGGGGAGGTGGGGGGGGGGGGGGGGTTACCACTCTAGGTTCCTCTGCCCAGTCAACATATCCAATTCAGTGGGCAAGGATATATCAACAGTTTACGTTTGTATTTATAAAAAGGATTAATTTGAAAGAGTGATAATATTCCTAGACTTTATTCGGTGGAATAAATTTTGTTTTATTAAAAGTGCTAAAAAACATGAAAATGGCTGGTGCCGAAAAAAATGCGAACTTTATGAACGAAGAGGACAGGAAGAACCGATCAACAAGATTTGAGATTTTTACGCACCTGATCAACGAAATTTGAGATTTTTTCCGCCCCTGATCGGCAAAATGTACAATTTTTTTCGTGCCCGACCAAAGAAATTCGTGATTTTTCGGATCCCGATCGACAAAAACTCGCACCTTTTTCGTACAAGAACGACGAAATTTCCAATTTTTCCACCCCTGACCGATGAGATTCGCGATTTTTCCGCGAACGATCAACAAAATTTGGGATTCATAACTGACTCCGACAAATTTTGCGATTTTTTCAAACGGTAAATTGACGAGATTTGCGATTTGTTCTCGCGGTAATCTGACGAAAGTCGCGATTTTCCCGCAGCCAATCAACGAAATTTTCAATTTTTCCGCGCATCATAGAGAAAAGTCGCGATTTTTTTGTGCCTGACAACGAAATTTGCGATTTTGAGCCTGATTGGAAAAACTCGCGATTTTTCCGTGTCCGTTCGACGAAGTTTGCGATTTTTCCGAACCCGATCAACGAAATTCGCGATTCTTGACTGACGAAATTTGCAATTTTCCCACGGCAAATTCACGTCATTCCCGATAAACAGACGAAACACGCGAATTTTCCGCACTTAATTGACAAAATTCGCGATTTTTTCCACACCCGATAGACGAAATTCGCGATTTTTTTGCGCGACTTTCGAAACTCACGATTTTTCCGCAGTCGATCAAGAAAATTCTCCTTTTTTTCGCGCATCATCAACAAATTTGTCGATTTTTTCATGCCCAATCAACGAAATTCGCGATTTTTCCGTGCCCGTTGGCCAAAATTCGCGATTTTTCCTATCCTGACTTTTCCATGCCCTATCGGCGAAATTTGCGATTTTTTTCCATGCTTCAGCTACAAAATTCGCAATTTTTCGGTGACCGATAAATAAATTTGCAATTTTTCTGCGCCAGACCGACAAAATTCGCGAATTTTCCTTGTCCGATTAATGAAATTCGCGATTTTTCCGAGCCTTATCGAAAGAATTCGCTATTCTTCCGCACCCGGTCAACGAAATTTGCGATTTTTCCGCGCCCGATCTACGAAATTCCCAAATCTTAACTCACTGACGAAATTGTTAATTTTTTCCCGCAGCAAATTGACAAAATTCACGATATTTTCTTGTGACCGACAAAACTCACGATTTTTCCGCAGTCCGTCAAGAAAATTTGCAATTTTTCCTCGCATCATCAACAAAATTTATGATTTTTTTCGTCCCCGATCAACGAAATTTGCGATTCCCACGCGCCTGATCGACAAAATTCGTGAAATTTCCGTACCCGACAAACAAAATTCGTGATTTTTTCCGTGACCGACCAATGAAATTCGCGATTTTCCGTGCCCGAACCAGAAAACTCGCGATTTATCCGCGCCCGATCAGCGAAATTTGCGGTTTTTTCCGTACTTCATCGACCAAATTCGCGATTATATCGTGCCCGATCAAGGAAATTTGCGATTTTTCCGAGCATCATCGACAAAATTCGCTATTTTAGCACCCAATCAACGAAATTCGCGATTTTTCCACGCCCGATCAACAAAATTCGCGATTCTTATTTGACCAACAAAATTTTCAAATTTTCCCGCGCAAAATGACGAAATTCACGATTTTTTTTGCAACTTTTGGACAAAAATTGTAATTATTTTACAGTTATAAATTGACGAAGTTCTCGGGCCACACGTTACCCATCGGGGGCCACAGGTTGTGCATCCCTAATCTAATGGAATTCTTTTGTCTTTCTTTTTTATATCATTATATACTGTTAAAATTTAGTTATTTCATGTACTCTCATTTCGAACTTAATCATTAAAGTATTTGTCTTTTTCATGTAGATTAACGACACTTAAACATTTTTCGCTCATATAATTTACATCGTACCTATCATCTTAAAAGCTAAAAATAACTATTAAACGGAATTTCTAAATAAGAAAAAAGCTTTCAAATCGGTCGTTTCATACATAACGATCTAATATTTGAAATGCACTTCACACCACGTATTTTTAGACGCTGTTGCAAACTCTTAGTGTTTACACTTTCAATCAATAAATTCTATGTCTGTTCTACATTAGAAAATGTAACGTTTTTACACATTGTAAAGCAATCCCAGTATACGCAGTTTCCACACTATATATTTCTAGAAACTGTAATAAGGTATAAAAGTTCATTTTTCATGCATACCATGTTGTAGATATTTCACTGTTTCCGATTTTTTTTTCCTTGTTATATATCTATTTCAACGATGTCATGCAAAATGTTTTTATTACAGTTTGCTTCAATGTATTAATCATTGTGATTGAAATATTAAAAGAAAGCTCGAGATGGTTGTAATATTACTTATAAATAATGAAATGTGGATCTGAATACGTTATGTAATTAATAACATACTAAATATAATTGTAACTATAATGGATATAAAATATGTTTATTTCTAACTATAATATATATTTATATATAAGAATCTTTACACGAAAAGAATCGATAAAACTATTTTCAAGAAACAGAATTTTTTTCTACTCCTTTAATATCGAATTATTGATATTCTTTGCATCGATTTATTTCCATTGCTGTTTATTTATTACAATTATCTCCATAGCATTGGATATTACATATTGGACATGCCGTTTTTAATTTTTTAGAAATAAAATTTAATTTATCAAAATCTTTGCTTAGTATGTTGCAAAATATAAAACTATGCCATAGGAAATGTGAAGATTCTTATCAGAATACTTTTTTATTCTTTATTTCAAAACTATTATTCACTGTTTGTGAAAAAATATCAATAATGAATATGAAAAAAAAAAATCATTAATGACACGAGAACCACAACAGGTGAAATTCAGTATGTAAATGTTAAATGTTTTATTTCCCGGGTTGTACATAAGGAGAAATATTTATTAGTTTGGTAAACCTTATTCATACCAGACTGATCCAATAGACCCTACAGATAGATTCAAAATATTCATTCAAACCAAAATTTTCTTTAAAATATACTAAATATGTAAACCGGACATTAACATTAACACATAATAAAAATTGTTTTAAATAAAAATTCTGTGTCGAATATATTTTATAAAACTTGAGTAAAATTTCAGGTAGATCTAGCGTTAACCCTTTAATACGTTCACGCCGGCGCGGTGGTTCACACTCGACTGTCTCAGAGTTGTCAAGTCTCCGGCTTTTTTTCACACCACTATTATTTTAGAGAAAATTTTGTTCTTTTAAATCGCCCAATTGTTCTAATTAAATAAAACAACATTTTCTGTATTAAAGTACTGATATCGAAAAAGCTGGAGACTTTGCAGATATAAGACAGTCGAGTGTGACCCTCCGCGCCGGCGTGAACGTGTTAATGGGCGGTGTCCACAAAGAAGGACACCTGATTTTAATTCCAAAACTGACAAACGGCACCAAAAATATTTAATTAAAATTTTCCTTTTATAAAGTACGGTAAAACAAGCAAGTTTTTATTTTCTAATAAATTCGTTTGTAAATACTTGTGTCAGTCGATCCGTTCATCATTTTACAGACAGACTTACTCCGCACCGGAAAGGGTAAAAGATGAAATAGAGTCAATATTTCCTCCTACGCAGCATTTTCAATTCAATTATTGCCATGTAAAAAAAAGATGACGAAGAAATAAAATGAAATTTGTAGATGTATATCTATCACAACTGTGGCCAAGAAAATACTAACAATTTGTTTTGAATACCAATTGTTTCGTAGAGAAATGGTCGCATTATTAGTATCCCATTACCCGCTGGCGTTGCGTTTACGCAACGGTCAAAATAACTGCACATATTTAAGTTATTTGCAGCCCCACCACTAGTATTCAATTACAAAATTGGCCTTTCTTAAAGACATAAAATTATAAGATCATATTAAGAGAAAATCATCTTACATAGTTTGTGGTGGTAAACGTTCAGTTAAAAAGTTGAAATTATCAACCTTATAGTTTTGGCGGTTAATGGGTTAAATTACAGAAATTTAGCTATTAAGCCAAGCGAAAATAATTTATTAAAATAAAATTTTTCGTATTTATATGTCAATACCTGCTATAAGGAATATCTCTGTGTAACATAAACTGCCTTTTTCTATCATACAAATATCTAAAATATTAAAAAAACAAATGAAATATTATTTATTAAAGATACGGAAATTTTAAACTTAGTTTCAATATTCGCGTAAAAAAAAAAAAAAAAAAAAAAAAAAAAAAAAAAAAAAAAAAAAAAAAAGCATCGTTACATTTTGACAAAAGTTACATTTCAACATTAATCTAACATTTTCTTTCTGATTCAACATTATCAATCTTCCATAAGATTAAAATATGACTGTAGATTAGATTCGCTGCTTTGAAAATGAATTTCAAAAGAATGTTTTGAGAAATATATTTCAAATTATATTTTCTAATATATACCAGTGCAAATAACTTTGTATTTTTGATAGTTATAAAATAATATAAAAATATCTTCAATTTTAATTAATTTTTCATCTACTTTTCAGCAGTGAACTTACGCTTGAAATTACGACTTATATAAGTGAGAGATGCCAAGCTGGGCATCGTCCTTGTGGCTCAGTGGTAGAGCACTGGAGATCTATTCCAGGGGTTCAGGTTCGATTCCCGGCTTGGACGTTTTTCACTAAGTTGGTTTACGCCTTGTTAGCAATGTGATAATTCACGTCTTTAATATTCAAAAATATCTTCTAACACAGTATTTTTTAGGCACACAATTGACTTATTCTCATCTAAATGGCAGCTGTGAAAAAAGAAATTTCTATATTTATAATTTTTCTGTATGGATTATTTCAGTTTGTGTAAGATACAATGGTTTCATCTTTATTACGAAAATTTGCAATATTTGAATAAAAAAAGAAATATGAATCAACCTCATATAAAATTTTTAATCTTAAATTCAATTTTCTTACAAATTTAGATTTCTTTTAACAGAAACAGTGCATTATTATACTTTGGGTCAAAATTGCATTTGAACATTTTCATATTTCTTTTTCGTTAAAAACATACTCTGCTGAAATCGTATTTGAAACGAATAAAATACTAATTTATTTCTGATGTTTTATTATCAGTCCTTGAAAATACCGAAATATGATTTTAGATTACAATTTCTATTTTT
Source organism: Maratus speciosus (assembly GCA_963932465.1). Classification (NCBI taxonomy): domain Eukaryota; kingdom Metazoa; phylum Arthropoda; class Arachnida; order Araneae; family Salticidae; genus Maratus; species Maratus speciosus. The sequence goes on from OZ010794.1 coordinate 217,642,310, forward strand.
AAAATGAATGACAGACGAATAGTATAGTAAAATACAATTGAGAATATGTTTTACAATGATATAAGGGTATTACAAACGATTAAATAATGGTATTGTTAAAAGAAAATTTTCATCGATATGTAAGTTCTTTCATGCGCGGATCAGTTCAAATTCATATGTCTTAGGGTATATTAAACGAAAATAAATTGTAGATATTATTCAACTTAAAATATTTATCTAATAATCTGAATTTTAAATAATCTTTTCAACATTAAATGATCATTTCAACTCTAAATTAATGTTTTCTGTATTCAGTTTTATAATCATTATAAAACGTTTTGCTATCAATTATTTGAAGATTTTTTCTGGATTAATCGACAAGCTTAAAGCGTTTTTTACGTAAACATATTGAAAGTATTAACATTCCTGACACATGGTTGCAAGTTTGGCCTCCATTTTTATTCAGAAAATCCGATTCGTGCCAGAAATTAAACGTAGCATTTTTTGCTTTATGTATTGACTGAAATTTTGTGATTTCATCTTTGTGAACCTTAGCCTCTGTCCCCCTTTATTTATTTTGCCCTGCTGCCCAATGGAACTCACCTTGTCAACTACCTCATATGTTCAGCATGGAACTATTAAAAAAGGGAACTGACATATCCTTAAAATTGTGAAGCATCAACTGTAACCACTTTCGTAGGAGTTGATTACTGCCAGAAGAAACGTCCACCAGTTAATTTAACACTAGAACTGCCGTTTGTCGTCATTTTGACCCCAGGCAATATTGATAATAGTCGATTCGAACCAGAAATTTTTTTATAAGATATGTTCTATGTATGAAGCGAGAAAATAGGCTTATTAAATGAGTGAAATAGTTTTTAATAAAATTTGTGGTGTGAAACACTATTTTATAAAAAATGAGTAAAATAGACTGCGGTTCGAGTGCTAAATAGTAAATGTCTCCTTATTTAAACTCCTAATTAATGCAAAATTTCCTACAAATACAATGGCAGTAACAGCTGTTCAATTTTACTGGTGAACGTTTTCTTTCGCACTAGTCAGGACCTGCGTTTCTGCCATATTGTGATAACTTAGACAACCTCCTGTCAGTGCTAATGAAAAAGATTGTAATGCTTGGGTAAACTGACACCAGTGAAAAGAAATATAGTTTTTAGTATATTTGTAAGAAAATATTTCCTTAAATAAAGCTCTCAATTAAAACAAATTTCTCTATGCAAATTTACTGGTGGGAATTTACCCCGGCAAACCAGAAAGTGCAGATTAGGTTTTTTAAAAACAGCCGCAATCTTGTGACAACCTCCTGAGTTACTTCACTCGCAACTGGTTGACAGTACACTATATGTCTCATCCTCTTTATTCATAACTCCATTATGTTCAGTATCCTGAGATGTGGGACATAGGTCAAGCGATCCTCGGTAAAAGCTCGTCGCGTCATTATTGTGAATTCATAAAGTAAAGATTCTCCTTTCAAAATTTTCATTAGGAATTAGAAATTTCAAAATAAAAATGGACGCCAAACTGCAAGCCCTATTCTATCATTATATGTGCTGCGTAAAGTGGACATGACGTTTGCAACGTAATCTATATGATCCTATCCGCTTTAGTGAAAAAGGTATTATTTCATCTTCGCCTAATTCTACTCCCTGACTACAGTCGAACCTCTATTTAACGAAGTCGCTAAAAAAAGGTCCCGGAAAAAAGTTCGTTATATGGAAAATTCGTTAAATAGAGATTTACCTTTTAAAATACTTTAAACTACATAAAACAGATGTTTAATTCATAATCACTAAATATTTTTACTAAAAGTAATTAATCACATTTTTTTAATTAAATTATATCGATTTGTTTTATTTATTTTACCCGCCAATATCCATCATCAATTCATTTTTCTATGTGTTTAAAGCTTTGAAATCTGCAATGAAAACAAAACGTTGTCCGGGAATACACTGTATTTTCTGTTTAAAGTAAATAGTAGTTTGACATTAAAATTAACGAATTTTAATTACATTATTGTATTTATTATTATTATAACAAATAATTTTAACCATACATTAACATATGCGTCCTTATATTTAATTTCTGATAAACTCTGTTAATTTTGTCTGAGTTTTTTCTTTTAAAAAGTGCTTTCTCTCATAATACGTCTCACTTCTTTGCAATGCACCAAAAACCCTTCATGCGCATTTTCTTCAAACTATAATCCGCGTCTGATTCTCAAATGATTTTAGCATTTCATCATACGAAGTTTTGTGAATTCCTCCATCATGTTCATTTCCATCATCATCATATTCGTCTTCATCGCAATTCATTTCTGTATTGTTTTTATTTTTCACACTGCCGAAAATATCCAATTCGGATAGTGTTTAAGAGGTCTAAATTTCAGAATTAAGAGAAATATAATCATCAATCAGCACATCATGGTTAATTTCTTCTTTTTTTCTCATCTGTATTCACATTTTTTAAGTTACTCTAAGGAATTATTGTCTCCGTATTCCGTACTTATCGAATTCTCACTGCTGACAAAGAAGGAGCCTGGGTAATAAAACCAGTTCAAGGCCAGTGATCATCATAAAATGTGTTTATACAAAGAATAAGTTTGAAATGTGCAGAAATATTTTGAGAAATGGGGAGTAAAAAAAATTAAATCATGAGAAAAGGTTCGTTAAATAGAGAATGCACTTCGCTATTTGGAGGTTATTTTACGTAGAAATTCGCAAAATGTTCTTGGTTCCAAGGAAAAGTTCGCAAAATAGAGAAATTCGCAAAATAGTTCGTTAAATAGAGGTCCGACTGTATTTAGTCCAGGCAATAGGGAATTTTACCTAGTAAAATGAATGGTAGTTCTGGAAATCGACTTGCTTTATGTTTTTTGGGTCGCTGAATCCGAATTTGTAACTTCCCACCAAAATTTCCTCTGGCATCCCCCCCCCCAAATTTTGGTAAAAAGACCCCCCCCCCAAAAAAAAAAAAAAGTTTTTATTAAAAAAATCATGTTGTAGGGGAATTAATTTAGGGGAAAAGTATCTAGAAATTCAGAAAGCAGACAAAATTTGCAACAAATTAGATATATGACATTATGACGTAGAATGGAGGGGAAGGGGGAATCTGCCTCGGAACATGCGCGCGGTGCTGCATGGACTAAGTTGCTCAATTCCACTTAACCACTCACACGTTTACATTCGCCCTCCCATCTCCCCTCCGAACTTTCCTTATAAGGTTGACATTATGAAGTTTTTTGGGTCGCTGAATTCGAATTTTTAACTTAACCCCAAAATTTCTCTCGTTCGAAAACCCCCCATAATAGTTGTTATTAACTTAGTTTCGCCATATTGTGACAGCATGACAACCTCCTGTTAATGTCACTAAAAAATTATAATACCTTGGCAAACTGACACCAGTAAGTAAAAAGGAATATAATTATTTACCATACCTGTGATCGAAACTGCTCACGAATAAGGCGCCTAAATAAGACGAAATTTTCTATTCAAGTTTATTGGTGGAAGTTTTATCCGACGGTAATCAGAACTAAAAAAACAGCCCCATCTTGTGACTCCCTCCTCAGTTACTTCATTCGCAACTCCTAAGCAATACACTATATGTCTCCTCCTTTTTATTCACAACCCCATTGCACAAACACATAATTCCCAACATTTGTAAATCTCCATTTTTTTTATATAAATTACCAGTAGAAATTTTGTAAAAAGAAAGGAAACAGAAGCATACTTCTCAGTCTTTGTAACTTTTTTAGCCAATTATCTCCAGAAATTTTCAAGTTAAAAATAATTTTATCATTTTTATGGGGTTCTTGAATTAATTCTAATTAAAATATGAAACTTCTTTTCGAAACAAAATTTCTTGTAAGGGGCTGTGCATATATAACGTCACCACTTTTGGGGGGAGGGGCGTCATCTTTTGATATCGTTATCCTTTTTGATTCAACCAAAATTTTCTCTTTTTATTTGTAACTTGTGTTTTATATCAAAATGTTCTATTTTTATTTGTAACTTGCTCTTTACATTAAAAAAAAAAAAAAGCAATTTTTTTTTCTTACGTCTGTTATTTATTTTTATGAAAAAATATTTATTCAAAAATTTATTCAAAGTTATTAAAATTATTCGAGAAGCCAGGTGTGATGATGCATGTGTTTACCAGTAAAGAAAAGAGAAATAATAATAATTTTGTAGATCTGTTTTGTCGATAAAAAGATTTGCTTGCTCCCCCCCCCCCCCCCCCCATACTCTTTCGTGGCAAGTGCAAGAAGGAATTATTACTGTTGAATGCATTAAGTAACAAAAATGTGTTATTAACATTTTTAAAAGGTAACAATTTCTGATTTTAGTTTTCTTTGATAGAAAATTATTTCATACATGTATAATAGTGATCTTTTATTGACTTCTCTTCGTTTGAATCAATAAAGTATGCAAATAATAAATGTATATCCACATCTGTATATCATTGTAAATAAAAGAAAAAAACTGGAACATTCAAAAAAAATTTTTCGACATTGATAACGATATGATAAAGGCGGGGGCGAGGGGGGGGGGCGTTCGAGGAATGATAAAGTATGATATCGTAAGGTGAGGGGGTGTCTAAAATTACCAAAAAGTTGATGACGTTATATATGTATAGCCCCTAACAGTTGATTTTTTTTCAAAAACAAAAGTGCAGCTGTGCTTTTGCGCACGCCCGAATAATTTGTTCGAATAGTAAAATCATTCATTCTACCCACCACTAATTTTAACCTCTTATACATGGAATTTTTTTATTTGTGTAGCATAACATGGCTTAACGGAAATCGTTCACTGTTGACGCTATGAAATTTTGAGAATGTGTCAATTCATATTCTGTGAGAAGGAAGGATTAAAAACTTTTAATTGGACGATTTAACTGGACATGTAAGCTTTTGCTAAGTTATAGATACTATATATATATTCTAAACATAACAAACACTAATTATTGAATTTTAAGTGTATTTAAAATTGTTTAGAAAATCCTGAAACCTACAGATTAGCTGATAAAAAAAACCCCCTTTTTTTTCGTTTCTTTTTTTTCTGTTTTTCATTGCTTTTTTTTTAAATTCTACATCTGATCTACCTTAAAAAATGGAAAAAAAAATATATTGATTACTGTAGGAAATCGATGATAAACATTAGAAATTTTTTTCTTTGTATCGCTTCAATTTGGTAGAAGCGCAGACTTAATTGCAGAGCTAAAAGAAGAAAACGGGAAAGTGCTTTAGAGAAATTGTAGGTATATTATGCATAGCTGCCAACTTTTATGCTTTTTGGCTAGCACTAAAAGTTAATAGAAATTTTCGCATTATTTAAACATGAAATTTCGACGATTAAATAAGACAGTATTTACTATAAAATTTTTGTGGTAAGAAAAAAGTGTAAGAGTTGGCAGCTATGATTACCAAAAAGCAATAATTGTTGTAGGTATCATTTAGATACGTTTTAACGTAATGTTTACGAACATATTAATTGTACTGAATCCAATGAAAAGTTGAGTCTATATTTTAAAAAGAGAAAAGGTTAAAAAAAAGATAAAGGTGACTTTTTAAATATATTTCCTTATATTCATGTTTATAAAATTTTGCTTCTAAAACACTTCTGTAAAACTCGTCTGAAATCAAGAATACATCAATATTTTCAGTTATATTTTATCTCATTCTGGAACCTTTTTTATTTGTTGTGCGGATGATATTGTGCATTTTTCTTTTCTAGAAGCAAGAAAAATTATGAAACACATTATTGATTTCCCATCGTAGTTTCGAAAATCAAGTACGTTAAAAGTTTCATCTGATATTAATAAGTTAACGTTATTTTCTTTTTCGTTGAATTTCTGGAATTTGGTAGAATGGAATGTATTTGCAGTCATAAAGAAGAAAATAGCATATTTCTTATACTTGTTTGTGGTAATTGTAGACGTATTCTAAAAGAAAAAGCAATAATTTTCGAATTTTAGATAGGTTTTTACATAAACTTTAGAAATAGCTAAAGTATACTGTTAAAAAATTAATATATTTTAGACTATACATTAAAAAAAAAGTAAAGGAAAAAGAAAAAGAAGTTGACTGTTCTAGTTTACCCTCTTTTATTTCTGTCTTTAAAATTTTGTCAAGTAAAAAGAAAAAAGTCTGTAATCGAGATTACTTTATTATTTTCTATTATTATGTTTTTATCCCATTCTTAACATTTTTATTGTTTGTTTGGTTAACAGTATTCAAATATGCGGACTTCATTATTCTGATTTTTATTGGGGGAAAATAAGAAAAAAAGTTATAAAGTATCTCATTGATTTGTCGTCGTTTTGAAGGTCACATACGTTAAAAGTTTTAAACGATTGTATTGAGTAGATATGCCCCCTCTTCATTACATCTGTGGAATTTGAGAGAAGTGACAATTTATTAGCCGAACAGAGTATAAATTTAGGAATTTCAGGGACATGAGTTACATAAAGTAGCTGACATTGTACATTGTCATTGTATAGTCAAAGTCAGTAGTTATATTGTGCATAAATTCTAAACGAAAAAAGCAATGATTTTGGCAATTTTATGTATTTTTAACACAATGTTTATAAAAATCTAAAGTATTTGGATAACTATCAACAAAATCGAGATTATATATTAAAAATAAAGAAAGTAAAAAAAGAAAAGGTAGGCAACGTTTTAATTTTCCCTCCTAATATATCTGCCAATGAAACTTTGTCAATTATAATATAAAATATTTCGAAGAAATTTCCGAAATCGAAATTATCTGTTTTCATCTCATTCTCGAACTATTGGTTGTTTTGTTCATAATATTCGAGAATATTGATTTTATGAATACAATTTTATTTTTTGAAAATGATTAAAAATGATAAAAACTTTATTGATTTACTATCGTAGTTTTGAAAATTAAGTAAGTTAGAACTTTTAACAGATTGTACAAAGTTTAATTTTTTCCCGCAAGAATACGGTGGAACAAACAATTTATTTACAGAGAAAAGGAGAAAACGACGACCATTTGCTAATTTCTAATCATTTTAGATCAATTGTAAACGTAAAAAGTAATAATTTTGGCATTTTCATATACTTTTAACATAAAAAATAAAAGCCTACTCGTAAATTAATTATAAAATTGAGATTATATACTTAAAGAACAGAAAGTTTAAAAAGAAAAAGGTTTTTATTTCTTCAGTTACTTCTTTCTGTGAAACTTTGTCAAGTATAAAGAAAAAAAAAAAAAAAACACTACTGAAAAACATCTAAAACTCAGATAACTTCAATATTTTCAGTTACTTTTTTGTATGCTAGAACCTTTCTATAAAGACTGGCTCATATTTTCATTCTAGAGTCTTTTTATAAAGTGTTACTTCATAGCATTCAAGAATATCGGCTTAATTAATCAAATTTTCTTTAGAAAAAGTAAAGCGGAAGAAAAGTGATGAACCTTCTTATTAATTTTGAATTGTAGTTAAGAAGATCAAGTATTTTAACACTAAAAATACCGTGAGGGCTCATTTTGACGACTACCGTATGAATATATTTTGATTCGAACCAGAATTTATTTTGTAATTAAGTTTAAACGATACAAAACAGAAAAATGTTAAATAAATATGCTAAACATATTCAAGTAAAAATTCCGGTGTAGAATATTTTTATAAAACTTGAGTAAAATTTGTGGTCTTTTTAGTGTTAACCCTCTCGCTGTGCAACCCGAGAGTTTCTCGGGCAAAGTAAAAGTAGCAAAATCTGCGCAACCCGAGATTTCATCGGGGATGAATTTTTCCGTCTAATTAATCCTTCTTGATCATTCCCACCAGTTACTTTTTACTGTAAATTTTGCCTTATCTAATCGGAACATTTTACCGATTAAATAAGACGAAAATTTTTGTTTTGAAAAACAGGTGACAAAAGAATAAAAATTCATAAAAGACGCTTGTCGCGAAGGAATTAAATACGCTATTTTGATAAAATAATTACGCAGCGAGAGGGTTAAAAGTTTCAAACGTTCAGCATGAGTTTAGAATTTCGTCTTCTGAATTGGATCGCTATAATTTGGCAGAAGCACCATTTTAAATTCAGAAATAAAAAAGTAAATGGGAAAATTCTGCTATTTTATTTATTATCTTTTGGAAACATCTGAAGCCCATTAGTAAACTAGTAATAGAATTGAGACAACGTGGGACAAAGTAAGAAATAAAAAAAGAAGAAAACTTTTGTTTTCCCTTCGAAATCTTTTTATGAAGCTTTGTCAAGTATAGAATAAAACATTACTGAAATTTTTCTGAAATCGAGTTTACTTTATTATTTTCTTTTCTTTCTCATTATAGAACATTTTACGTGTTGTTTAATTCATAGTATTCAAGAATATCGACTTCATTAATCTAATTTTACTTGGAAAATGAAAGAAGAAATAAAAATGATGAAGCATTTGATTGATTTCCAACCGTAAATTTGAAGAAGAATGAAGCTAAAAATTTCAAAAGATTATGAGTTTAGACTTTTCTTCTTCGTTGCTTAGCTGGAATTTTATAACAATGTGAATTTATTTGCATGGATTAACACTATAAAGGCCGCAAACAGTGTTGCCAAATCTGGCGGTGGTTTTATTCAGAAACTTCGAGGTCACAGCGGAAAATTTTTAATACTAATTTTCGTTTAATTTATTCACGAAATATCCCTTATTATCTAATCAAATCTAAAATTATCAAATCAAACTTTTTGAGTAAACTAGAACTTCTTAATGTTATTATTATAAATTACGCATAAATGCGTCAGCGGCCTCTATAGTGTTAAGAATAAAGTAGGAAAATCCTTTTAAGTATGGGCACTGTAAATATGTTGTAAACAGAAATATATAAAAATAGCCTTTTAATAGAAAAACAGTAATAATTTTGGCATTTTTTGGTACGTTTTAACATAATGTTTAATAAAACTTAAAACGAACTGGTAAATTATTAATAAAATTGAGATAACATATTTAAGTGTAAGAAAATAAAGAATGAGAAGGGAGAATTTCTTTTTCCTTTAAATTTTCCTATCATAGTTAGCCAACCCTAAATCATTCTTAAATAATATCTGAAATTGAGTTGACATCAATATTTTCTGTTATTTTCTATCTCATTCTAGAGAATTTTTATTTGTTGTTTGGTTCAAAGTGTTGAAGATTATCGACTTCATGAATCTAATTTTCATTGGACAAAAATAAGGGAAAAAAGTGATGAAGCATCTAAATGATTTGATATCGTATTTTGGAAGCTCGAGTGCAATAAATGTTTAAACCCAATTGTAATAATTTTATGTTTTTTCTTCTCAATTGCATCACTAAAATTCTGCAGACGCATTCAATTACAGCCAAAAAAAATTATACTTCTGTACTTGCATTATAGATAAATCACATGAGAAAAAAATATTTTTGGGACTCTCAATTACGTAGTAAAGTAACGTTTTCGAAAATCCAAGGTGCTCTCGAGAACTATTAGTGAATGCCTACGTATTAAAAAAGGAAGTAAAAAAAGAAACACAAGAAAAATTTTATATTTTCTCTCCTCTTTAATTTTTCTGTGATACCTTGCCAACTATAAAAGAAAACAATCCTCAGAAAATCTGAAATAGATATTACTTTAATATTTTCTGTTTTTTTTTTTTAATTCTAGAGCATTTTTATTTTTTGTTTGGTTTATAGTATTCAAGATTATCGACTTTATGAATCTAATTTTCTTTAGACGAAAAGGAAAGAAAAAAGTTATGAAGCATATTATTGATTTCCCATTGCAGTTTCGAAGATCGAGAACGTTAAACGTTTCAAACGATCGTAATGAGTTTAGTTTTTTTCCTCCTTTTTGCATGGGTGGAATTCGGTAGAAGTGACAATTTAATTACTGGGAAAAAGAAGAAAATGGGCAATATCTGCTATTTTATGGACATCGTAGATAAATTCTAAATGAAAAAAGCAATAAATTTTGTATTTGTAGATATTTTTAACATAAATTTTCGAAAAGTCTAAAACGTACTAGTAAACTATAAAGAAAATTCAGACTATACAGAGGGGATGCTGATAAGCCCTTAGCTTTGAATGCAAATAAGGTAGCTAGAGTTAAGAAATTAAACAGTTTTTCAACATATTTTTGCATGAGACTTATTCACTTGTTACATCGTTTTGAAGCTTTTCTAGTCACTCAATTAAAAATCCTTTGATTGGTCCCGAAACCAGTTCTCATCAGCCAGTTTGTAATCTTCAATGTCCTCAAAATGATAACCTTTAAGGTTTTTCTTCAATATTGGAAACATATAATAGTCTTAGGGGGCTAGGGCTTGATCGTAGGGAGGATGATTTACCGATTAGAATACCACGCTCCTAAATTTGGCAGCCGCAACTTTGGACGTGCGTGCAGGTGCAGTATCATGCAACAAAAGATTCCTTTAGTCAACTTCCCTCGGCGTTTCTTCTTGATTACATCTTTCACCTGGTGCAGCAATTTAGCATAATATTGTCCAGTTATGCTACACCCCTGAGGTAGGTAGTCCACCAACAGAATGCCATTTTTGTCCCAGAAAACTAACGCCATGACCTTTGTCGGCCAATTTCTGTGTGCGAAACTTCTTCGGGCGAGGAGACACGCTGCGGTGCTATTCTTTTTTCTGTTCCTTGGTTTCCGGATAATAGATATAAAACCAGATTTCATTGTCAGTTACTAACCCAGACAAAATTTCCTGTGCAGTTTCCAAAATGATCAAAATGACTTAGGGTGTCTGAAATCCTTACTTCCGCTGATCGATGTTCAAACATTTGTGCATCCACTCCAGTGAAAGCTTGCGCATGTCTATGATCTTTGTAATAATATACACTACACGCTCCTGGCAGATGTCCGGTATGTTTGCCATCTTTTGGGTGGATATTCTCGAGTTGTCTAGAATTAGCTCATGCAAAGCATTGCATGTAGCAGTGTCAGTGTGGGTATCATCTTTAACGGAGAAATGGCCAGTCTTGAAACGAGATATCCAAGTTTTCCCAGTACTGTAGGAAAGACATTTCTGTAGTAGTGTTTTGGATATCTAAGTGTGAATGTACTTTTCTTATTTTCCCTGTATAGAGACAAATGAAAGAAACAAAAACTTAATGACACCTCATAACTTCAAAGCCGTAAAACTTTCTTGCGGTTCTGCCATTTCAGCTTACACCTGGAAGAAAAAGAAAATATTTAATAATCAGAAATACCTGATATTGTTACACTTACATACTAAGATTTTAAATTTTCAAATGAGACTAAGCTTTTTTTTTTTATTTCAGATATAAGTAAACAAAAACATAAATTTATCAGCACCTTCTTGTATATTAAAACTAAATTAAGATAAAAAGTAAAATATTCGACGACCTTCTTAGTTTTATTTCCCTCATATCATTCCATAAGACGCTGTCAGTATAAAATAAAACATTCCTGAAAAACGTCTTAAATCGGAATGGTTTAATATCTTCTGTTATTTTTTGAATTGTTCTATAGAATTTTTATGTGTTCATATTATTCAAGAATATCAACATCATTAATCTAATTTTATTTGGAAACACAAAGAAGAAAAAATAAGCGACGAAGCATCTTATTAATTCTTGTTTATACTCTTAAATCGTTCTTCCTCCTAATTGCATTATCTATATCACTGACCTCACTAATGCTATCTTAAAACATAACTACTTCCCTAAACCTTGGAAACTTTCTATAATCTCTCCTATTCCAAAACCTGGAACTAACCTGTCAGACCCCACTAATTACAGACCTATCTCCTTGCTACCTTCTATCAGTAAAGTTGTGAAAAGTGTCATTCGTACCCAGATGCAGGATTTCATTCAACAGCACAACATTCTCATGCCCGAGCAGTTCGGCTTTCGCCCAAAACACTCAACACAACACCAGCTTCTTAGGGTTGTTGAGTTTCTCAGCGAGAAACTCAATGCAAAAATTCCCGCAGCTGCCATCTTTCTTGATGTCGCAAAGGCATTTGACAAGGTCTGGCATATGGGCCTCATTTACAAATTAATTCAGCTCGGTTTTCAACCCAGACTTATACATTTAATATATTCGTACCTTTGCGACCGCTCTTTTCAAGTCCGCATAAACAACATTCTTTCTATTATTCTCCTTATCCTAGAGGGCATCCTCCAGGGGAGCGTGTTGGGCCCATTTTTATTTAACATTTTCTTTAACGATATCCCACGCTCCTTGCACACTCACCTCGCTCTTTATGCGGACGACACCTGTATTTACGCTTCGGCACACCACCCGTATAATCTATACAGGTACCTACAGACCCATGCTGATGACTTCATGGGCTGGTGTATGCTTTGGCGCGTTGTCATAAATGAAACTAAAACTACTGCAGCATATTTCTCTCGCAAAATAATTTTCCCTAACAGAATCATTATTAACAACACTGTTATCCCTTGGTCAGACCAAGCTAAGTATCTTGGGGTCATTCTGGACCGCCGCTTAACTTGGAAAAAGCCCACTTTGTCCATCAGAGGTAAAGTCGCTGGAGCCTTTAACACTATAAAACCTCTCCTTAACAGTAAAACCTTGACTGTCCACAATAAATTAATTCTCTATAACTCATGCATCCTTCCCATCATAACCTATGCCAGTCCGGTCTGGGGCTTCACTTGTAAGACCACTATGGACAACCTTAGTCGCTTGCACAATTCCAACCTGCGTACTGTCCGTAACGCATCTCGTTATCTTCGCAACTCCACGGTCCGAAGAGACCTAAAAACTACTACCTTACGTAAGCGCATTAACGACTTATCCAAAAAAATTTATGAAAATATTTCTGACCTCCCTAATGAAATCGTAGCGGAGCCACCGGATTATGACGCTTTTGAACCCCACCATCAGGTTTTCCATAATTATGGACACTCAGTAACATCTGAGTTCGCCACGCTATATTTTACCTCCTCTATTTTTTTCTTTCCGTTTTATACTTTTCTTATATAATAAAAAAAAAACCCTCTCTATAAACTATAGAGACCATAAAAATTTACAAACTTATAAAATAAAATGTATGGCCCTGATTAGTCCCTTTTTTTGGTTGGATGTTGTGGTTTTGCCACCCTAGCTTTTCTTGCCCTTGCTTGGTGAGTGTTTCTCTGAACAGTACTAACTTTAACTTTCTAAATTCCTTATAGTAGTTTTATAACTACTGTTTGACTTTACTTATATTAAGATTCATGTATTTTTTAAGATTTATTGTTAACTTTCTTTCATCTTAAGATTTTACTTAAATTTAATTTTATTCCTATTTTTCTTAAATTTCTTATTTTTTTCTTGTTAACTTCATTTTCTCTTCTATTAGCATTGCTACAGTTTAACTTTATCCCAATGGCTCATTAAAACATAAGACATTCCAATTTCCTAGTCTGGGTGTTAAGCTGATAACAGCTAGGAAACCCCTCAATGCTGATTACGTGTTCAGTACCTGTTCAGTTAAATCGTTCTGTTAAATTTTGCCAAATTTATAATATCAAATCTGAAAAATCTGAAATCGATACTACATAAATATTTTTCTGTTTTTTTTTTTTTTTTTTTTTCTCTCTCTCTCCTTATGCACTTTAAAAGGTAAATTGTTCATTTTACAGTGCTATACTGAGTGTATTATACTGTAAAATGAACAATTACTTTTTACAGTGTACAGCATATTTACATAGCTGCCAACGTGTGCGGATTTTTCTTACCACTACAATTTTATAGAAATTTTTGACTTACTTAAACGTTAAAATGGCTAGAATATCGGTGATTCAATTAGCTAAAATTGTCTATTATATTTTAGTGGTATGAAAAATCCGTACAAGTTGGCAGCTATGTATTTAGTAGTTGTTTGTTTCATAGTATTCAAGATTATAGACATCATGAATCTAATTTTCTTTGGTCAATAAAGAAAAAAAATGTTGAAGCAACTTATTGATTTCCCATTGCAGTTTCGAAGATAAAGTGCGTTAACAGTTTCAAACGATCTTAATCAGTTTAGATTCTTCACTCTTTTTATGCATTGCTGGAATACGGTAGAAGTAACAATTTAATTACTGAAAAAAGAAGAAAATAAGGGAATATCTGCTATTTTATGGACATCGTAGATAAATTTTAAATGAAAAAAGCAATAATTTCGGCATTTGTAGATACCTTTAACATAAAGTTTAGAATAATCTAAAGCATATTATTAAATTATTAATATTATAATTATGTGTTCAGGCAATTGAAGAATGTCAACAATATGAATCTATTTTTAATTGAAAAAAAAAAAAAAAAAAATATGTGATGAAGCATTTTATTGATTCTCCTCTTAAATTTTTCTGTGAAAATTTGCCAAATGTAAAATAACAATCTTGAAAAAATCTTAAATCGAGATTACTTTAACATTTTCTGTTTTTTGTTTCATTCTAAAGTATAATTATTAGTTGTTTGGTTCACGGTATTCATGACTATAGACATCATGAATCTAATTTTCTTTGGTCAATAAAGAAAAAAAAAATAAGTGATGAAGCATCTTATTGATTTCCCATTGCAGTTCCGAAGATAAAGTGCATTAAAAGTTTCAAACGATCTTAATCAGTTTAGCTTCTTCCCTCTTTTTATGCATGGCTGGAATTCAGTAGAAGTGACAATTTAATTACTGAAAAAAGAAGAAAATGAGGGAATATCTGCTATTTTATGAACATCGTAGATAAATTTTAAATGAAAAAAGCAATAATTTCGGTATTTGTAGATACCTTTAACATAAAGTTTAGAATAATATAAAGCATACTATTAAATTATTAATATTATAATTATATGTTCAGGCTATTGAAGAATGTCAACAATATGAATCTACTTTTTATTGAAAAAAAAAGAAATATGTGATGAAGCATTTTATTGATTATCCTCTTAAATTTTTCTGTGAAAATTTGCCAAATGTAAAATAAAAATCTTGAAAAAATCTTAAATCGAGATTACTTTAACATTTTCTGTTTTTTGTTTCATTCTAAAGTATAATTATTAGTTGTTTGGTTCATGGTATTCATGACTATAGACATCATGAATCTAATTTTCTTTGGTCAATAAGAAAAAAAAATAAGTGATGAAGCATCTTATTGATTTCCCATTGCAGTTCCGAAGATAAAGTGCATTAAAAGTTTCAAACGATCTTAATCAGTTTAGCTTCTTCCCTCTTTTTATGCATGGCTGGAATTCAGTAGAAGTGACAATTTAATTACTGAAAAAATAAGAAAAGGAGGGAATATCTGCTATTTTATGAACATCGTAGATAAATTTTAAATGAAAAAACCAATAATTTCGGTATTTGTAGATACCTTTAACATAAAGTTTAGAATAATATAAAGCATGCTATTAAATTATTAATATTATAATTATGTGTTCAGGCTATTGAAGAATGTCAACAATATGAATCTACTTTTTATTGAAAAAAAAAAAAAGAAATATGTGATGAAGCATTTTATTGATTATCCTCTTAAATTTTTCTGTGAAAATTTGCCAAATGTAAAATAAAAATCTTGAAAAAATCTTAAATCGAGATTACTTTAACATTTTCTGTTTTTTGTTTCATTCTAAAGTATAATTATTAGTTGTTTGGTTCATGGTATTCATGACTATAGACATCATGAATCTAATTTTCTTTGGTCAATAAAGAAAAAAAAAATAAGTGATGAAGCATCTTATTGATTTTCCATTGCAGTTCCGAAGATAAAGTGCATTAAAAGTTTCAAACGATCTTAATCAGTTTAGCTTCTTCCCTCTTTTTATGCATGGCTGGAATTCAGTAGAAGTGACAATTTAATTACTGAAAAAAAGAAGAAAATGGGGGGAATATCTGCTATTTTATGAACATCGTAGATAAATTTTAAATGAAAAAAGCAATAATTTCGGTATTTATAGATACCTTTAACATAAAGTTTAGAATAATATAAAGCATACTATTAAATTATTAATATTATAATTATGTGTTCAGGCTATTGAAGAATGTCAACAATATGAATCTACTTTTTATTGAAAAAAAAGAAATATGTGATGAAGCATTTTATTGATTATCCTCTTAAATTTTTCTGTGAAAATTTGCCAAATGTAAAATAAAAATCTTGAAAAAATCTTAAATCGAGATTACTTTAACATTTTCTGTTTTTTGTTTCATTCTAAAGTATAATTATTAGTTGTTTGGGTCATAGTATTCATGACTATAGACATCATGAATCTAATTTTCTTTGGTAATAAAGAAAAAAAAAGTGATGAAGCATCCTGTTGGTTTCCCATTGCAGTTTCGAAGATAAAGTGCGTTAAAAATTTCAAACGACCTTAATCAGTTTAGATTCTTCCCTCTTTTTATGCATGGCTAAAATTCGGTAGAAGTGACAATTTAATTACTGAAAAAAGAATAAAATTGGGGGAATATCTGCTATTTTATGAACATCGTAGATAAATATTAAATGAAAAAAGCAATAATTTCGGTATTTGTAGATACCTTTAACATAAAGTTTAGAATAATATAAAGCATACTATTAAATTATTAATATTATAATTATGTGTTCAGGCTATTGAAGAATGTCAACAATATGAATCTACTTTTTATTGAAAAAAAAAGAAATATGTGATGAAGCATTTTATTGATTATCCTCTTAAATATTTCTGTGAAAATTTGCCAAATGTAAAATAAAAATCTTGAAAAAATCTTAAATCGAGATTACTTTAACATTTTCTGTTTTTTGTTTCATTCTAAAGTATAATTATTAGTTGTTTGGGTCATAGTATTCATGACTATAGACATCATGAATCTAATTTTCTTTGGTAATAAAGAAAAAAAAAGTGATGAAGCATCCTGTTGGTTTCCCATTGCAGTTTCGAAGATAAAGTGCGTTAAAAATTTCAAACGACCTTAATCAGTTTAGATTCTTCCCTCTTTTTATGCATGGCTGGAATTCGGTAGAAGTGACAATTTAATTACTGAAAAAAAGAAGAAAATGGGGGGAATATCTGCTATTTTATGGACATCGTAGATAAATTTTAAATGAAAAAAAGCAATAATTTCGGCATTTAAATATACTTTTAAAATAAAGTTCAGAATAATCTAAAGCATACTAGTAAATTATTAATATTATAATTATGTGTTCAGACTATTCACGAATTCAATATTATGAATCCATTTTTACTTGAAAAAAAAAATGCAATTTAATAAATTAGAACGACCATTTGGAGAATGATTCTTTCAAAGACTAAAATTTAAGACATAAAAAATAGCTCGGAGTTGATCATACACTACGTACGCCATGAATTAAACATTAATAGTATTTAACAAGTTAATAAATAAAATAACAACAATAATTAACAAGTTATTTAATAGTACATAACATTACACGTAAAAATTACAAGCGACAGAAATCGCCTGCGACTCGTGCGTGTTATCCACCTGAATCTTACGTATTATCCAAGCATTTCATTGGCTGTTCGGGAAAGGGCTTTTCCATCGTCAGATTTCCAAGAAATCTGACGGCCAATTTTAAATGAAATTTATTTCTTAAACTTCTAAACATCCCACAATATTACTTTTTATATCGTCGTAAAGAGAAAAAAATGTACTTTTAAATGCAATTTGTTTCAAATCTGTATCTCAATTTGTTTCTGAGTTATTAATTTTTTTTTTTTTTAGCTTTTATTACTTTTTTGTCATAGTGCCAACACTCTGTTGTCCATCTCTGTTGAAAGTAAAGGGAAATACAGATTACTCAGTAATATGTATTACTGAATACACCAATATTACATTACTGTATAGACCAATCAGAAAACGAATAAAATGGTGATTAAACCAATAATATTCTTCAGATATGCTTTTGATTTCCTACGCTGACGAGGACAATAACCATTTTTCGAAATGGTTAAAAAAAAAAAAAAAGAAAAAATATGTGATGAAGCCTTTTATTGATTCTCCTCCTAAATTTTTCTTTGAAACTTTGCCAAATGTAAAATAGCAATCTGGAAATAATCTGAAATCGAGATTACTTTAATATTTTCTGGGTTTTTTCTTTCATTCTACAGTACATTTATAGTTGTTTTGTTCATGGTATTCAAGACTATCGACTTGACACTAAAAAGACCGTGATGGGTCCCCTACCATATGACTATATCTCGGTTCGAACAAGGAGTTTCTTTGTAAAATAAGTTTAAAAAATACAAAGAAGAAAAATGCCAAATAAGCATCTTAAACAGATCTAAATAAAAATTCCGGCGTAAAATATTTTTTATAAACTTGAGTAAAATTTCCGGTCTTTTAGTGTTAATGAATATAGTTTTCTCTGGACAAAAAAGAATGAAAAACGTGACGAAGCATCTTATTGATTTCCCGTTGCAATTCCGAAGATCAAGTACGTTAAAAGATTGAAACGGTCTTAAAGAGTCTAGATTTATCCCTCTCTTTTACATGGCTGGAATTCGGTAGAAGTGAAATTTAATTGCTGGAAAAGGAAGAAGATGGGGACATCTGCTACTTTATGGACATCGTAGATAAATTTCAAATGAAAAAAGCAATAATTTCGGCATTAATAGATACTCTTAACGTAAAGGTTAGAATAATCATCACTGCTCAAAAAAAAAATTAGGGGAGCAAGCAAAAAAGTGAAGAGAGCAGTGCAAAAAAGCAATGTATGGGCATAAAATGGATAGTACACGTGTAGCAATGCGCAATACATAAAAAAAAGACGCAAAAATGGTAAGGGGGCTTTTATTTTTTGAAAAGATGAAAAAACATGAAAAGATGGTTTAGGACAATAATTTGGTTTCATGTAAATCATAAAAAAAGTATTATTTAGAAATGATGTTAGATTTTTAATATGGCATGTGTCTCCTCGAACAGTTAAGACTGCTGCATACCGGTTTTCCATGGATGCGATGAGGTTATCGATAAGACTTGTGGAATACTGTTCCAATGCTCAAGAATTGCAATCTCCATTTCCCGGACAGTAAAAGGAGGCCTCGGTCTCGCAACAATGCGTCGTCTGAGTATGTCCCAAACATGCTCGAACGGATTTAGGTCGGGAGAGCATGCTGGTCATTCCATACGCTGTATTGTTTTAGCGTCAAGCATGTTTTCCACAAGACGGACTGTATGTATAAAGACTGGCATTATCATGCGCAGAAAAAAAGAAATTACTAATTACTGCAACATAAAATACGACACGCGGTCTCGGTACTCGTCTGTATTTCCCCGGACCGTCAAAGGGACATTCCGAATGATATGCAGGCCTGTACGCACACCTATGCTGATTCCAGCCAAGAGCATCAACCCACCTCGTCTGTAATGTGACCTTCAGGAATGAATGTGGGATTATTTTGAGTGCCTCTTTCTCTCCATACCAAAACACATCAGATATCACATCCAGACTGAATCGGGACTCGTCTGTAAACAGAATTTCACTCCATCAACGTTGCCTCCAAACTCGATGTTCAGTTCCCCCACCTTCTTTGGGCCGAACAGTGGCTTGAGGTCAACGGAATACAGTCCATTGTCTTACGTGCATAGAGACCACCATGATGAAGCCTATTTCGGACTGTTTGGCGGACACCCTTCGTCCTTTGGCCAATAACAACTGTGTTTGCAGCTGAGTAGCATTGCCCGTACCGTCTCGACGGGCTGTTAACAGGTTGCATCGGTCATCAGTTTCTGTGTTAGAACATTTTCGACCTTGCACTTATCGATGACTACCATTCCATGTGTCTTGGAATCGATTCCACAGCCTTTCATGGACACTTCTTGCGACTCCAACAGCGTCCACTACACTTCGTTGTGTTTCCCCAAATTCAACTGTCCCAATAACACGCGAAGCCATGGATTGCGGTAAATCATGTTGTTGTGACATTTTCAATCCACCTTTTCTCAAAACACAAGCTGAGCAATTGAATTTTACAAGTGAGACAGTGAAACAGACGTTTCTGCAAAATCCCCATTTCTGCACTAATCAACTTTTTCCACTTTTTCCAGTTTTTGACGTCATAAACTTTAATTTACATGTGATGTTTTCTTTATCTGTTTTCTACAGCACTTTAAATTATGGATGTTTTATTTTACGTTACTTATCGTTGTAAATATTTGCGTAATTTCGTTAAAATCATGTGCTCCCCTAATTGTTTTGAGCAGTGTAGTAAACTATTAATACAATTTTGACTATATATATTTTTAAAAAAATATGAGACATTTTTAAATTTATTTTCCTCTTAAATCATGCCACAAAATTTTGTCAAGTATAAAATAAAACATTCTTGAAAATCTTTTGAAATCGAGATAATTTTAATATTTTTTGTTATGATCCAGAATATTTTTATATTTTCATACTATTCATGAATATCACCAGAAGGAATCTAACTTTACTTGGAAAATGAAAGAAGAAAAAATAAGTTATGGAGCATTTTATTGATTCTCCTCTTAAATTTTTCTGTGAAATTTTGCCGAATATAAAGTGTCAATCCTGTAAAAATCTGAAATCGCGATTAATCTAATATTTTCTGTTTTTTATTTTTCCTTTTAGAGCTATTTTATTAGTTGTTTGATTCATAGTATTCAAGATTATCGAGTTCATGTGTCTGATTTTCTTTGGACAAAAAAGAAAGGAAAAGAGGTGAAGTATATTATTGATTTCCCTTTGCAGATTCGAAGATTAAGTACGTTAAAAGTTTCAAACGATCGTAATGAGTTTATATACTTCGCCCTTCTTTGCATGTCTAGAATTCGGTAGAAGTGTCAATTTAATTACTCAGGAAAAAAAAAAACGAAAATGGGTAATATCTACTATTTTATGACACCATAGATACATTATAAATGCAAAAAGCAACAACTTCGGCATTTGTAGATACTTCTAACATGAAGTTTAGAATAATCGAAATCATACTAGTAAACTATTAATAAAATTTAGACTATAGATTAAAATTAAAGTAAAAAAATAGGAGAACTTTTTAAATTTATTTTCCTCTTAAGTCTTTCCAGAATTTTCTTTCAAGAATGAAATAAAACATACTTGAAAAACTTTTGAAATCGAGATAATTTTAATCTTTTCTGTAATATTTTGCCCGGATCCAGATCATTTTTATGAGTTCATTCTATTCAAGAATATCACCATCAGGAATCAAATTTTACTTGGAAAAAGAAAGAAGAAAAAATAAGTTATGGAGCATTTTATTGATTCTTCTCTTAAATTTTTCTGTGAAACTTTGCCAAATATAAAATAACAATCCTGTAAAAATCTGAAATCGTGATTACTTTAATATTTTCTGTTAGTTTGTTTTTCATTCTGGAGCTTATGGATTAGTTGTTTGGTTCATAGTATTCAAGACTATCGACTTCGTGTGTCTGATTTTATTTGGACAAAAAAGAAAGAAAAAGGTGATGAAGCATCTTATTGATTTCCCATTGCAGTTTCGAAGATAAACTACATTAAAGTTTTAAACAATCGTAATGAGTTTAGATATTCCCCTCTTTTTTGCATGGGTGGAATTCAATAGAAGTGTCAATTTAATTACTGAGAAAAAGTAGAAAATGGAGAATATCTGGTATTTCATAACATCGTAGATAATTTTATATGAAAAAAGCAATAATTTTCGCATTTGTAAATACTTTTAACATAAAGTTTGGAAAAATCTGAAGCTTACTAGTAAACATTTAATAAAAATCATGCTATATATTAAACATCAATAAAGTTAAAAAATAAAAA
This sequence comes from Maratus speciosus, assembly GCA_963932465.1. Taxonomy (NCBI): domain Eukaryota; kingdom Metazoa; phylum Arthropoda; class Arachnida; order Araneae; family Salticidae; genus Maratus; species Maratus speciosus. The sequence goes on from OZ010794.1 coordinate 217,664,020, forward strand.
TTATAAGCAACATTTTAAATTTTATTTTCCTCTTACATCTTTCCATAAAACTTTAACAAGTATAAAACAAAACATTACTGAAAAAGGTCTGAAATCAAGATTAGTTTAATATTTTCTATTAAAATTGTCTTGTTCTACAGCTTTTTTTGTATTCATACTATTTAAGACATAAGAAAGAGGAACTGACATGTTTTTAAAAAAGCGAAGCTTCAACTGTAACCGCTTTTGCATCGGTTCATTACCATCTCGGAAAACATCCACCTTAAATTTAAGTAGAAAATTTCCCTTTTTTTAAACGCCTCAATAGTGGAAATTTTCAATCAAAAGTAATGTCAAAAACTGATACACATTTTTACTGGTGGAAGTGTAATTCGGAGGTAGTAGTTCCGCCACATTGTGACAACCAAGAAAACATACTGTATGTGTCAGGAAAAAATGATAATAATTGGGCTAACTGACACCAGTAAAAGAAGTAGAATTTTTTTTAGCATATTTTGTGAGAAACTTTCCTATCTACAAGGCGTTTAACGCCTTAATTCACGCTCTCGTCAATATCATGGGCTAAGGTGTCGTTTGTTATTTCTCGGCTCGTCATATTTCTGGGTTGGAGATTTATTGCTGGAAAAACCTCTGAAACCAGAAAAAATTAACAGGCATTTCTGTATGAAGTCTTTGAATAATAGCGGTTGGGTGTGGTTTTTGACACTGATTGTGATGTTGGACTTAGTATTGCATGTTTCGAAATATATCACACTCAAAAACATTATTAATAATCAAGGTTTAATGTATATTATATTATTTCAAATATTATCTGTAAAAAATTGTTTGATGATGATAAATAAATATCTAAGATGGAAAAAATAAAGATCTTATTCGTGTTAATTTATATGGTGTAAAACAAACATTAAAAGACAGAATTCTCGCCTGGTGGCCTTTACACAAATGTAAATTTTTTCTATAACATCTTAAATTTTCGCCTTAAAAAACTAATTGTATATTGTATATTGAAACCATATCATTATTCAATTTCTGTAATAAAAAATAGGTACTTTTTGATGGTTTTTCCAAATATTAAACGACCGCTAAGGGGTTAAATCAAACGAAATTTTCTATTTATGTTTACTTGTGGAAGTACTCGCTGGAAGTAATCAGAAACTGCGGATACGATTACAAAAAAAGCAGTAACCATCTTGTGACAACCTTCTCAGTTACGTCATTCGAAACTGCTGGACAATACACTATACATCTCCTCCTCTTTAACCCCTTGAGGGGCGCCGTTTGCAGTCTGCAAACGGTTAATTTTAATGCCGAAATTAACAAATGGGACCAGAAATTTTTTAGTACACTTTCGATCTCATAGTATACGTGAAAAAATGCTTTTGATTATTTTCAAATAAATTTGTTCTTAAATTGCGGTGTGAATTAAATATTTGAACATTTTTAGAGCAGAAATGCCTTGCCCCTGAAAGGGTTAAACATAACCTTATTATTCAAGAATACCAACATCACAAATCTAATTTTACCTAGAAAAAGAAAGAAGAAAGATAAGTGATGAAGCATCTTATTGATTTCCCATCGTAGTTTCAACGATCAAGTACGTTAAAAGTTTCAAACGATCGTAAAGATTTTAGTTTTTTTTTTCTTCTCCGTTGCATCCGTAGAAGCGCGAATTTAATTGCAGAGATAGAGAAGAAAATGAAAAAAATGTGCAAATTTAATGGACAATCTAGATATCTTTTTTTAAAGCAATAATTGTATCTTTTTATACTTTTAAGCAAAGTTTTTTGAAAAAGCCTGAAACGTAGAGATAAATAAAAAAAATGAAATTTAACCCCTTAATTCTCGCTCCCGTCATATTCACGGGCTGTGTCTTTTATTCAGATTATTTTATTCCCACCAGTTTTTTAAAATAGTGTAATTGGCTTGTTATGGTATCATTTTACTTGTCAATAAATGAGATGAATATTTCTTTTTCAAAAAAAGTGGTGCCAATAAGCAATTTGAATTTTTAAACCGCAATTTAATGCGACCGTTAAGTGGTTAAAAGAGAGAAATTAACAGAGAACTACAATAACAATAATTTAAATAAATTTCCTCTTATGTATATCCATGAAATTTGGCCAAGCATATAAAAAAAATCTCTTAACCCCTTAACCCATTATACCCTGACGGTACTTTAAAGTACCATTAAAATACATTGTTATAAAATTCATTTAAGACATCGATTAGTAGTAATAACGTTTAGAATGAGTTATAGACACTTTTCGTTACATTGTTTCCAAAAGCATTACTCATCTGACCGAAGAAAAATATTTTTAAAAGGATGATTTTTTTTTTCATTTGCATCTCTTCAGCCTTGTTGACGTTGAAAGATTGAGGGTGAAAAGTTTGTTTTCTAAATTATCTCTTATATTTTTCCATAAAACTTTGACAAGTATAAAATAAAACATTCTTGAAAAAGTCTGAAATCGAGATTAGTTTAATATTTTCTATTAAAATTGCCTCGCATTTTTCTGTGTATTCAAGAATACCAACATTGCTAATCTTATTTTACTTGGAAAAAGAAAGAAGTAAAAAAAGTGATGAAGCATCTTATTGATTTCCCATCGTAGTTTCAAAGATCAAGTACGTTGAAAGTTTCAAACGATCGTAATGAGTTTAGATTTTTTTCCCTTCTCAGTTGCAGCCGTAGAAGCGCGAATTTAATAGAATAGATAAATAAGAAAATGGAAAGAAATATGCAACTTTAATGGATAATCTAGATACCTTAAAAAACAAACAAAAAAAGTAATTGTTGTATCCTTTTATAAGTTTAAACAAAGCTTTTAGAAAAAGTCTGAAACTTAGTGAAAAAAAAATAGAGTTAAAAATTTGAGGTTTCATATTTAAAAATGAGAAGGTAACAGAGAAAAACAAGAACAATTATTTAAATAATTTTCTTCTTATGTATATATCAATGAAATTTTGCCAAGTCTATAAAAAAATCTCTTAACCCTTTAACCCTTTATCTTCCAACGGTACTTTAAAATACTATTAAAATAAATTGTTATAAAATTCATTTAATACATCGATTAGAAGTAATAAAGTTTAGAATGAGTTATATATACTATACTTTATATAGTTCCAAAAGCATTATTGATTTGACTAACAAAAAATATTTTTAAAACGATGATATTTTTGTCATTTGCATCTTTTTAGCTTTGTTGACGTTGAAAGATTATATGTGAAAAGTTTCAGTTCGGAATTATATCTTTCCATAAAACTTTGACAAGTATAAAATAAAACATTCTTGAAAAAGGTCTGAAATCGAGATTAGTTTATTATTTTCTGTTAATATTGTCTCATTCTACAACATTTTTCTGTGTCCGTACTATTCAAGAATACCAACATCATGAATCTAATTTTACTTGGAAAATGAAAGAAGGAAAAAAAAAGTGATGAAGCATCTTATTGATATCCCATCGTAGTTTCGAAGATCAAGTACGTTAAAAGTTAAAAACGATCGTAAGGAGTTTAGTTTTGTTCTTCTTTGTTGCAGCCGTAGAAGCGCGAATTTAATTGCAGAGATAATGGAGAAAATGTGCAACTTTAATGGACAATCTAGATATTTTTTTTAAAGAAAAAACAATAATTGTTGTATCTTTTTATTCGTTTAAACAAAAGTTTTTGGAGAAGTCTGAAACCTAGTGATAAATTTTTAAAAAATGAGGTTTCATATTAAAAGAGAGAAAATAACAGAGAAAATCAAGAACAAATATTTAAATAATTTTCCACACATATATATATCAGTGAAATTTTGCCAAGACTATAAAAAAATCTCTTAACCCCTTAACCCTTTGTACCACGACGGTACTTTAAAGTACCATTAAAATAACTTGCTATAAAATTCATTTAATGCATCGATTAGTAGTACTACAGTTTAGAATGAGTTACAGATACTTTTCTTTATCTTATTCCAAAAGCATGATTGATTTGACTAAATATAAATATTTTAACACGATGATTTCTTTTTTATTTGCATCTGTGAAGTTTTCTTGACATTGAAAGATTGTGGGTGAGAAGTTTCATTTCGGAATTATTCCTATATTTCTATTGTAAGGGTTGTATATTTGAACATTTCCTAATTCTACAAAATACTAAAAAAATATATTTTAAATAAAAGATTCGAGTAAAGTTATAAATATTGTGCAAAATCACTAGAAAGACAAGTTTAGCACTAGAACCACCATGAGCGGTAATTATGACAATTGCCAAATTGATAATAGTCGATTCGAACCAGAAATTTCTTCATAAGATATGTTCAGTGTATGCAACACAAAAATAGGCTAATTAGGAATGTTAAATAGTTTAAAATAAAAATTCTGTTATGAAATACTTTCAATAAAACTTGAGTGAAATTACCGGCGGTTCTAGTGTTAATTAATTAATTTTAACTGGCAGAATTCTTCTAAAATTTATTAAATTATTTTGTATATCTTCTAATGTAGTTTCAAAAATTCATGCAAAATGCTTTAGAAGATGAAATTTTCATGAATTCATAATTTGGGACATAAAGGGTTAAGAGTTTCCTTTTTTTTGTCCTAAAAGTAGGGACCATTCACCACTTTTACATTAGTAAATATTTGGCTTATATACTCGAAATATGTTTGCAATTAAAGTAAATATTAAAGTTTTAAATTAGTGGTAGCCAAAGCTTTTAGAAACGAAACAAGCAAACTCTTCTTGCACGTACGGTGTTAGTGCTGCAAGTGGGCTATTTTTTTTAAACCAGGGACGGGATTTCTGCGTTTTGCACACCAGTATTTTGTTAGAGAAAATGACATTTCATATAGGAACATTTTTGTGATTCAACCGAACAACATTTTCCTAAGAATATACTGGTGTGAAAAAACGCGGAAATCTCATCCCTATTAGATTCAGATTTCTTGGGTGGCACCAAAACTGCATACATATTAAGCGTACAAACTTAATGCTGGAATCAGGTGTAAATTATTACTGCTGCGCCATCTTGTGGACGGGGTTGATAATCCACATAAGCGGACACTTACTGTGACGTCATATATGACAGAATCACCACCCCCTGAATACTAGACCTGAGCGCTGACACAAAAATGGCGGCTGAGGAAGGCGGATTTTTCTTAACCCATTGAGGGGCGGTGGGATATATTATATCCCACCTACGATTAATGAAGATTTTCCCCAGAAAAATTTTATTAAAATTTACTTTTCTAAATTTGGTGGGAAAAAAGTTTAAAATTTGCTTTTCCTTATTTTGCAGCAACATTTTTGAATAATTCCGTTGTGAATTCGACATTACAGTAACGCAATTAGTTGCCCCTCAAGCGTTTAACGTAGGTACGGTCCCTTAAATGTGGACGCCAGTATTTTATTAAAGATTTCTCTGATTTGTTAAATCAAAGAAAAATAAAGCGGAAAAAAAACTTAAAAAAATTATTGGTACAAGTATTTAAGGGACCGTACACACTCTGAAAAAAATCCGCCTTCGGCAGCCGTCATTTTTGTGCCAGCGCTCAGGCCTAGTATTCAGGGGCGGTGACAGAATATCTACAATCTGCTCATATTTTCTAAATCTTTAGTCACTCATGGAATATAAAATTTGTTTACCAGATTTATTGCAAAATAATATCGCAGCGAGAACTGGGTGGGGTCCAGATGAACTTGACACAACGAGGTATTCTTCGCCTTACCTAAGCAGAGTTTTTTCAAAAAAAAAAAAAAAAACTTTACAATTTTAGCGGTGTGAAGTAAGAAAACAGTGAGGCATCTTACTGTAGTTCAACCCCACCCGCTACGTGGAGCGTGACCTTGATTGATGTGACCTCCACTTTAATACTACAGTTACCTCCGCTCTTTAATTTCCCTGGGACGAACGACCGGTGTACGTGCCGTGAAAGATCTCAGAATCAGTGATTATACTCACCAGTAAATTTTTATTGTAAATTTTATCTTATTTAATCCGAGAATTTTTCTCGATTCCATTAGGCAAAAATTTCTGTTTTGAAAAACCGGTGATAAAAAGTTAAAAATTCTGCAAAAGACGATCTTCCCGAAAGTGTTAACCCTCTCGCTGCGTAATTGTTTTATCAAAATAGTTTCAAAAATTGCGTCTTTTAAGAATTTTTATTATTTTAACACTGTTTTTCCAAAACAAAATTTTTTGTCTAATTTAAGCGGGCAATTGCTCCGATTAAATAAGGCAAAATTTACAATAAAAAATAACTGGTGGGAATAATGAAAGAGGGTTAATTAGACAGAAAAAATGCATCCCCGAGGAAATCTCGTGTTGCGCAGCGAGAGGGTTAAGATAGGACGCTTAATATGTATGCAGTTTTGGATTGGCACCACTTTTCTGAAATGGTAATATACCCCTCGTTTTCGTCTTAATTAATTTGTCATTAAAAAACGCAAATTTTGCTAATTCAAAAAGTGGTGCCAATCAAATAACTGAATTTAAAAAAAGTAAACACTGGAAACACTGTACGGTACAGCCAAACCTTTTAAAAGACTCCTATTATCTGAAATAGAAATCATTTTAATATTTCTACTAATTGTATATTATTCAAAAGCATTTTTAATTGTTGTGTGATTCATATTATTTCAGAAAAACGATCAATTGAAGCTTATATTCTTTAGAAGAAGAAATAACAATAAATAACGTCTGAAATATTTTATTCATTTTCAATAATAGTTTTGAAGATCAAGTACGTTAAGACGATGGCGATGATTTAAGTTTTATTTACATCTTCATTGCATCGCTAGAACGTGGAAGAAGCAGGAATTTAATTGCTGAGGTAACGAAGAAAATAGGTGAAATTTTGCTACGTTAGGAACATTGTAGATATTCTAAAGTAGTTTTTTTTTTTTTAGATATGGATTAAAATAATGTTTCGAAATGTCTTAAATGTAGTTCTTAACTGATTTTTTTTCATATAAAAAGAGCCATGAAAGCGGTTAAAGTCTTATGTTACGAAAGTTTAAAACTCTTTTGTCGATCAGTTTTATTAATGTTCTATCGTTATAATGTGCGTACATACTATTTTTTTTTAAAGATTATTGTCGTAAACGATACTTTGTTCCTTTTTTCGAAGATATACAGGGTGTGTGCAGTTAGACCACTTATCTTTAAAATATTTTTCGGTTTATTTAACTTCCCTTAACATTTGAAATTTTACGCAACGTTGATAAAAACATTTCACACCAGAATTTTTATTTAAAATTAATTAAAACTTATTTTTCTTCGTTCACCTTGTCTTTGATTTAAACCTTAAATGCGCGATTTTTTATTTTGTTTCGAAAAAATTATATATGATTATTTGAAAGGTTTAATTAAATTATTTCAAAAAGGGGAGGAATTCTAAAGGCAAAATTAAAGGTATTCTAAAGGAACACAGGAAAAATAATTAAAACAAAAAGCAGAGATCCATTTTTCATATAATACGTGAATCTTTTCGTCTGTTGCACATCTGTAATACAAGTAAAAACTACTGTCGTGTGGCTGTTTTACGCTAAAATACTGCAAATTAGCAAATATTTTAAGAAGTATGTTTCCGAATACATTATTTTATATAATTATTTATTTTATAAAACTTAATCTTTAACCCTTCCTATTATAGAATGCGTTCTAGAAAATACGTAGTTCAGAGAATCTGACTGTATACCAGAAAGCTTCTATGGTTAATATTGCTTTATTTAAATACGGAATGACTGCACTGCAAATTAAAATGTCTGAAATTCAGACACTTAAGTGTCTGAAACGGAGTGTGCAATTTTCAGACATTTTAAAATGTCTGAATTTTTTTAGACACTTTTTGCGTCTGAATTTCAGACACTTCAAACGTCTGAATCGCACCCATTTTTTGTAAGCATCATACGTAGCCATGTTTGACCACGTTGAATCCTGAAAAAATATTTGGCTGTGGTCCTGCCCCCTCCACCCCCCATACAGCCTAATTTTCTTCTGTGCTCCTAATTTTGGTATGCAATTTTCGTTAAGATGATAATTTAAATCTTTTACCACATTGTATTTATTATAATCAATATTTTGAACTTCAGGAGTAGAACAAAATTAAAACAAAAAATATTTATTTAAATATTAAGATTTTTTTAAATCTTATTTTACTTTGAAAGGTCAAAATATTGATTATAATCAGTACAATTTCGAAACAGATTTAAAATATAAGCTTTACAAATATTGCACATCAAATTTGGTGGCACTAAAATCGTAGGGGAGAGGGGGGCACTGCCCAGTATGCCCATGCTTTAATCAAGAAGTTCTTTTGAAAAAAATGCAACCCTGCATTATTGTTATCTAAATTGAGATGTCCGGTATTCGGGAGTATCCGTTGTGGATGTTAATAGACATTCGCGAATAGCGGACACCTCCATTTAGCGAATACTTTTTTAATCCGCAAGGCATAGATATTTGTATATTTTTTTACCTCACAAAAGCAGACATCTTCGATTATCGGGCAAATTCAGCTGCCCCGCAGTGTCTCCATTAAGGTACACGGATAAATATATGCATATATGTTTTATAATCTTTTCCCACTCTAAAAGTTCAAAATATTTAATATACTCGGCGGTTGAATGTCGAAAAACATTTAAAATATCAGATGTAAGAAAATATCAAGTAAATTCCCCCCCCCCCCCAAAGAAAAAAATGAAAATTCATAATTTTAAAATTAGATTTTTTAAAAATTATATTGCCACATAGGCACTTTTACATATGCATCAGATGATAATCACAACAGCTATTTAACTATGAATAAAAAAATAAATATTCTACTTTAATAACATTGAGAAAAAAATTACTTCTGTATTTTGTTAAATATATATTGGGTTTTTAATCTTGTCCTACTATAAAACTTCAAAACTTTAATTATAATCAGTGCAAGATTTAAGATATCAGCTTTACGAAAATTTCAAAGAAATCCCGACCCCCTCCCAGAAAAAAAAAAAAAAAAAAAAAAAAAAAAATTAAAATCCTTATCATTTAAAAATTAGATTAAAAAAAAATTATATTTTTACATGGGCAAGTTTTTATGTAGATCAGAGGGTAATCACAAAGGCTATTCAACTATCAATAAAAATAAATAAATATTCTATATTAATAACACGAAGAAAAAATAACTTATAGTCTCGAAACTTCTTTTGTTTTAAATATATATCTTAACATCTGTCATTTTTGTATTTTTCGTATAAGTTTATGTTTTATCTTCTACATACTTCCTTTTATTTCCTGTTAAAAAAGTTTTTGAATGACTAAATATTTACAATATTAAAAAGTAATTATTATGACAAATTAAATTTTACATTATTCTCATAACCATGTAATTAAAGATTACAATTCTACGATAGAAAATCCTTTTCATTAGATATCTTCAAAGAAAAATAAATTTAAAAGCACGAAAAGAAACAAACGCTTATCAGTAAACGTTAATCTCAAAATGACTCATGGAATGGAAGATCTTTCTACACGCAGCAAATTCGAAATAAAGAAATGATTTCGTTTTTCCTGACTCATCGCTGTGACGTCTGTTAGCAGGTCAACAGATTTACACGTTAAAATGTTTAATCGCTTATAAATATATGTAAAAAATACTCGAGATATACATTCTTTTTCAATGATACATATATACATAAATTTATAAAAATTGATTTTTATTCCAAAAGCAAAAGTCTATAAATATATTTTTTTTTATTTCAGTTGAATATTGCTCTGTTTAAAAAAAAAAAAAAAAAAAAAAACTCCGAAAATCCCGGGATTTGACAGAAAAAATCCCGGGATTTTCGGGATTAAAAATAGAGCGGAATCCCGGAATCCCAGGATACGGGATTGTAATCCCTATGTAGGAAGTAAGAAAGAATTAGGAAATCTTTCAAAGCTTTTTTTTTCTTTATATCATTGTGGTCGTTTAGTGATAGATAAGAATTAGAATTGAAACAGATAAGAATTGAAACTAAGAACTCCCATGGAAAACAAGAGAATGAATTTAACTTAAAATGTGATATTATTACTTTAAATTAGGGGAAACATATGAGAATTTAAAATATATAATTTGTAATAAAAGGCAACGTCATAAGTTAAAAAATATATACTTCTAGAATTAGCGGGCTTTTTGCAAACAGATTCAAAACTAATACCATTTTATGCAAGATTTTGATCAGTGCTATTTAGAAAATCATAAAAAAACACTAAATTTAGTACTAAAAAGAAAAATTGTGACACTTACTTTAATCCTGTTGCAAGAAGTAAGATAAATTCCTCGATTTGAAATTTTAAAAACTATTACAGTGAGGAGCAAAGACTTGCATCGTTTTAGAAGGGAAGGCGTTAATACATCCGACTAAGCATACTTAGAGAATGAAATGCTTCATCCTCAAAATATACTCCGCCAGACAAAAGTTCTTTTTTACCAGCTTTTATAAAGACGAAGTACAATAACACTAAATCTCGATACAAATTAACACTAAGTACGTTCCACACCACACACACCTTGCCACACACTTTGTAGAGTTCCCGGATGTAATCTTCAAGTGTTGTCTCTATCCGGAATTATATCGACGACAGCTTATAAGAGTCATTGGGTGTCAAGCACTTAAGTCAGATGTATATATTCAATACATAAATAAACTAAGTGAATACGACTTAAAATCACAGAACTTGAAATTTCGCAAAAAAATAAATACGCGTACATAAAACAAACTTTCAGTTACTACAACGTACGTTCCAACGAAAGACATCTAAAACGCATGCGCAACTACAGTGCCCCCTGGTGGATACATTCTTCCTCCCAGTATAGTGAAATTTAATCAATTATGCTTTCTTTATGTCTGATAATTAAAAATATATGATATTTCTTTTCTTATAAATGGCTATAGAATAATTTTACGTTAAGGAAAATGTTACTAAAAATTTTACTTCAGAGAAATCCACCTTCCTTTGAACACTTCGTAGAAGACAATTTTAATTCTTTTCTTCTTTTGATATTGATATATTTCAAATTTATCTCAAAACGGTGTGTGTGTGTCCTTCGTAGAAGACAATTTTAATTCTTTTCTTCTTTTGATATTGATATATTTCAAATTTATCTCAAAACGGTGTGTGTGTGTCGAGGGGGGGGTGGGGGGGAAGAGTCCATTGAGAAAAAAAAAAAAGTTTTATTTTCAAAAATGTCGTTTGAAACTTATTTTTGAACGATTAATTTTTATATTTATTTTTATGTTTGTATCTTTAAACATTTCTTGCCCGAGGAGTTCTGTCAAAATATTCTTAGTTTGCCTATTTCATGTTTATGTTCTGCATTTTAGAAAAGCGGATTTCGCTGTTGACCCCAGACCCAACTGTTCCAAAATCTTGTCCCTCCCTAAATTTCTTTCCACCGGTACATCTCTTAGTATTTAACGGGAGGGTGTGGCTCTTCCTTGGACATACGTGCGAGTAATTTTTGAATACATGATTGCGAGTAATTTTTGAAAATAAATATTTTTCATGAAAAGCAATTACTGATTTATTTATTGCGCCAAAAATAACTAAGTCCCAAAACTTTAGTAAGCTAACTATTTCAATTTTCCAGACGTCCCATAATCTAAACAAATTACTTTTTTAAAAAAAATATAAAATACCAAATTTAATGGATAAAAATATTTTAAACATCTGTTATCCATTCGAAAACAATTTTCTGGTGGTGCTGTCATACATATTGCAATACAGTTATACATACAGTCATCACACATATGATACAATTGTATCGCATTTAGACACTTAAGTGTCTAAATTTCTAAATGTCTTAATTTCAGACATATCGCCATTTTTCAGACATGTTTATCAATTCATTTATGCCATGATCATAGTAAGACACTTATGTGTCTAAAATTTAGACACCTGTGATGTCTGAAATTTCAAATTTAGACACTTAAGTGTCTGAATAACTTTTTCAGTCACATATGTGTCTTAATTTAAGACGCCTCTATTTGCAGTGTGTTATTAATTAAAACAGATATTGCTATTTTAATTTTCTTAGGTGAATTAGGAATATTCGAATTAAAAAAAAATCTATTAAATTCAAAACACTGTCGTTTGCATATATGCTAAGCTGCGCACTAAATGTTTAATCCTCTGCCTACAAGACGGGAAGTACATTCATAATAACTTTTCTCGTGAAATAAAAAAGCACTGAAAATCCTGCAATATCTAAAAAAAGTAACATATTTACAAAATGTTCAGTCTTTTTTTATTTCCACGAGTAAATCATTTTGAATATACCTTTTGGGTCCCTTTGACCCGTTTGGTAGGCGGGGGGTTATCTTACTATAGGAATGGATTTCCCATTCTAATCGAAATGAATACATTATAAAAATGGGTCATTAGACCATTCAGTGTAGGAATGTAAATTGCAGAAAATTTATACAAATTCCAAACTTGAAATAGTAAATAGAATTTTTTTAAATCTGAAAACGTGGTTCCAGACTCCTCAGAAATACTCAGGAGTGTATACACTTTGTAAGTATATGAAAATATTGAGTCTAAACATACACATGACCGTCTCGATGCATCAATATAAAAACAAAAAATATTTTGTCTCAGTGAAGAACTTTTGGATCTGTGATGCCATGAATTTAACTCATTTGCGTCAAACATTTCGTACTTAAGATCTTAATATTTTTAATTAATTTCGCACCACATATTTCTTGACGCTGTAACGCTTAGCATTTACACTTTCAATCAATAAATCTGCCAACACTACCGCCGACAAAATGATGGATCTATTAATAAAGACGAACTGATATATCCGTAAAACTAAACGCCCGGGAATTTTACTCAAATTCATAAAAAATATTTGACACCAGAATTTTTATTTAAAATTATTTGACTGATTTATTTAACGTAAATCTGCGTGTTTTAAATTTAACTTATTTTATGAAAGAATTGCTGGCTCCAGTTGACATTTAATCATATGGTCGAAGTGACTGCTTCCGGGTGTTCTAGTGTTAAACTTCCACCAGTAGATTTATATAGAATTTTTTTCGTTAATTAATTTAATTTAATTTAATCGCCTTATAATTGCAAATTTTCAGTCATAAATAATGGTGGATTGACAAGGTAAAACAGATGGTAAAACAGATTTTCATTTTTACTGGTAGGAGTTTACTTTGGCAATAGTCAGGCACTGCATTTCCGCTATATTGTTATAACCAGGGAAACAAACTGACAGTTTTACAAGGCAAACTGGCACTAGTAAAACAAATCGAAATTTGTACAACATTTTTGAGAAAACATTTACACGAATAAGACGCTTAAATAAGAAGAAATTTCCTAATCAATTTTACTGGTGGGATGCTAGCCCTAGCGGTAATCAGAAATTGAAAATCCGATTTAAAAAAAGAATCTGCCATTTTGTGGCAACCTTGTAGAATAATTTTCCTAATTAATTGACAGAAACTTTGCAATTAAATAATCCATATGTTACTTTTAAAAATTTTGTGGTGGCGAACTATTCGAAAGCAATACGCGTTCTGCACATTATGTATTTCTAGAGAGTGTAACCGCGTTGCAAATTCGCAACAAACCCCAAAATCAATCTTATTTACAATATGAGCTTTAACCCATTAAAGGGTGGTGGTTTGTTTTTGGATCACTTAAATTAAAGCGCTAAATGCCTCATTGGCACCAGAAATTTAGAATGAAAACTTTCATTTTATTAAGTACCTCATTCTGTTTCTTTTTTTTTTTTTTTTTTACTTATTTTACAATACATTTTGTAAATAATGGTGAAAATTGATCATTTTACGAATAGACGTTCTTTGACACTGAAATGGTTAAAATACAATTTTATTGGTGACTTCTATCTTTCGAAAGTGCCCTTAACCCTAGATCTACCGGGAATTTTATTCAAGTTTTAATAAAACGTTCTACACCAGAATTTTTATTTAAAACTATTTAACTTATTTATTTACCTTATTTTTGTCTGGTTTATATACTTAGTTTATTTTAAAGAAATTTCTGGTTTGAATGAATATTTTGTATGTACCTGTCGGGTCCAATGGACCCGTCTGGTAGACGGAGGGTTAATATATACCACTATTTAGTCTCCAGAAAATGTTCATGCTGAGATAATTTTTATACCAAAATCAAAATTTAGATTATCACTTGATCTAATTCACGTGATTATTGGGAGCTGTGAAATTAAAAATTAAAAATACCGGAAAACTCAAGTTGATTTTTCATAAATTTAAGGTTGTATTCTTTACAATGTTGAACTAGAAATTTAAAATTTATGTGAGAAATATGTAATTTTCTTCTTGTTGCATGTATGAAACAAAGACAGTTTTCTCAATAAATATTTATTTTTATATTCGAATTTATTTTGTATTTTTTACAGTTTTGAAGTGATATAATCAAACATCTAATCTAATTAAATACCAAAGCGATATAAGTAAGCGTCCTATCTTAAATGGGAGAAGTAATCGCAAGATTAAAAGCGAGGTTACATCAATCAAGGTCATGCGCCACGTAGCGGATGGAGTGTGAACTACAGGTAGATACCTAACTGTTTTCTTACTGACACCACTAAAATTGTAAAGTTTTTTCACCTTCGTTAATAACTGAAGTACCTTTGACAAGGCGCAGAAAACTTCGTGGTGTCAAGTGCTTCTGGATATCCCTCTCGTTACGCCACTATTTTGTAATAAATGTGGCAAACAAATTTCATTTCCATGAGTGACTGAAAAGTTAGAAAATACACACTAAAAGCTCGCGCATGTGAATTATCACTCCGTCCACAAGGTGGCGCAACTGTGTTAATTTACGCCTGATTCCAGCATTAAGTTTGTTCGCTTACTTATAACGCTTTGTTAAATACATTTCAAATTGGAGTTGTACTACAATGCGATAACCCACTACAGTATTTTTACTGGTACGCTTTTTGAATAGCGATATTTTGTCAGGATAATATATGTGGTATGTATCAGCAACATTTGCAATAAAAATAATTTTCAGGTTAGGTTTCTAGAAATTTGCATGAAAAAATTAAAGCGAATATTTTTCATAGAAAACACAGATTTTCCGAAAGCGGGTCTTTTTTAAACCTGCCATTTGCACAGCTGTGAAGTCTTCCGATTTTTTGTAGCGCTAAAAGTTATTACAAATTTTTGCATTAATTAATCTTTAGGTTTCGAAGATTTAAGAAGGTAAAATTTACTATAAAAATTTCGTGGTACAAAAATTGACAGCTTTCATTTGCATCCGAAAAGCATATTTATGTCCATTTCCGGATTTTTTTAAAAATAATTAATATGTGAATATATGATTTTAAAAATAATTAATATGTGAATTTGATTAAATAGGAGTATTTCCCTAAAAATGATCGAAATATTTAATCGCGTATGTTTGTTAATTTTTTATTTTTATTTTTATTTTTTTTTAACAAATAAAGCGAATAAATCTCTCGAAATTACTGGTATTAAAACGGAAGGACTTGTTGATTTTTTCATTTTATTTTTCTTTTTCGGTGAAATTATATAAAAGGATATATGGTCAGTGTTGACAGTGGCAACTTTTTATAAATTCAGATTTCTGAACTGGCACCACTTTTTTGAAAGGATACAGTTAC
This sequence comes from Maratus speciosus, assembly GCA_963932465.1. Lineage (NCBI taxonomy): Eukaryota > Metazoa > Arthropoda > Arachnida > Araneae > Salticidae > Maratus > Maratus speciosus. The sequence continues at coordinate 217,679,652 of OZ010794.1, forward strand.
TGTTGTTTCCACCTTAATTAATCAGTCATTAAATAAGGTGAATTTTACCATTTCATAAAAATGGTGACAATCAAGAAATCTGAGTTAAAAAAAGTATCCTACTGGCAAAACTGTATATGATGAAGAAAACTGACTTTTTCGGGAGAGGGAGTTTAGTCTCACTGAAAAAGTTATTTGGCACGATATTCATGTTAATATTTGAAAAAAAAATGATCAAAACTTATAAATTGTTTAACAGAAACTGATTTCTAGAAGATTCTGAAATGCTGTTAAACTTCAACTAAGTACAAAAAGTAGTTTGCTGTTATGCTTAAAAAAATTATCAGCACAATAGTTTTAGAGATAAATATACTTATTGAAAATCAATAATTAAAAAAATATATTTTAATAAATTTAAAAGTGGGCTTAATTATTTGTTGAAATATTTAAAACACAGACGGCGACATCACGCACACGAAATAGGCAAACTGAATAGCCGCGAAATAGGCACAATTAGTGGTGGAAAATTGGCGCAGAGGTGGAGATTATTGACACCACTAAATTATAGTAGTATTTTGCCTCTTATCTAATGATCAAATTTCTGAGTTTTTATTAAACTGAATAATACCGTAAAAATTTAGTGGTGTCAATAGGCTCCACCTCTGCGCCAATTTCCCACCACTGCACAATTAAAGGTACTATCTATACTATTAAAGGTTGCTATCTGAACCTAAACGTATTTTTTAAAACAAATTTGAAAAGAAGACATTATTCCTAATCCGATGGCAATGCTAGTTTTCTTTGATACCATTTGGCGGTATGAGATACGTAAAATGCCGAAATTAGTTAAAGACACCGGAATTTACAATCAAATTAACACGTTCACTGCCGCAAAAAGTAAAAATTTTCAAATTTCTTCTTGAAAGTAGTTTGCCACCACAAATTCTGAAAGATAAATTTTGCTTTAGTAATACAGCGAAATGTCTGCCAATAAATAAGGCAATTTCTTTAATTTTAAAATAATGGTGAGAAAGTATTAAATTAAAGCCACGGATATTAAAGCTACGAGTATACTCGTAGCGTGGCAGTCAACGTGGTAATTTAAACGTAACCAAAAGCACATACGTTCACATACGTAATAAAAGGAAATTTTCATTCCAATATCCTGGTGCCAATGTGGCGATTATGAATTAAAATTAGGTGGTCTAAAACTGCACCATAGTCCTTGAAGGGGTTAATAAATTTAAGAGCTGTCTTTGTTATTTGTTAGAATATTTAAGCGATTCATTTATATTTTTTCTAACACAAAGAATACCACCTATTTAAAGTTATTTATCGAATTTATATTAATTATGAACTCTAAAGTAACAACATTTTCTAATAAGACGGCACTTAAAATTAGTCCAATTTTTAATATAGAATATCTATAGAACTAATTATAGAAATTTCGTGCAAATTATTTTGAATAAAATGATTGTCTATTAAGGCAAAATGAGGGCCTAGATGTGTATTCTATTGTCCAGATTAGATGGGATGTTGCTTTAGAACATTTCAAAGTTTTTTGCTGTTTGTATTTGGAGATTTGCTATTTGAACCTAAACGTATTTTTTAAAACAAATTTGAAAAGAAGACATTATTCCTAATCCGATGGCAATGCTAGTTTTCTTTGATACCATTTGGCGGTAAAAATATATGAGAGTGTACCTGCTTTCTTTTTTCATTTTTATTCTTTTTTTTTCTCCCGTATTATGTTGATTTTTTGACTTGTGAAATGTATTTTAACATTATAAAATTATGTTTTATGGTTGATACCTCTCATAGTCGCTGTTGAAAAATACATTAGAACTATTTTTTTAAATAAATTCCTCATAGACAAGTCTTCGAAATTAAAAAAAATGTAGAAAGAGATTTAAATAAAATAAAAATACCACATAAATATTTTAACCCTTTCAGGGGCGAAGTACTTGTATTCGTAAAATGTTGAAATAATTGAATGACACCAGTATTTACAAGAAAATTTATTTGTAAACAAGAAAAAAGTATATTTTCGCGTACAAAAAAAACTGTGGGTGTCAATGTGGCAACCAGGGATTAAAAATATTATACCCTTCAGGGGTTTAAATATAAGAATAGGTTAATATAAAGTGTATTATTTAACCTTCAATAATTTTGTTCAACATAATATTTAAAGAAACTTTACAAAAATAATTTTAGGAAGACTTTAAAATTATTTTTCAATGAACGCTGGACCCCGGCCAAGAGTTCTTAATTACCGAGTAGACTGTTGTTAAATAAATAGAATCTTTGTTTTTGCTGTTATATCTCATTTAAATACCACCCAAAACAGATTATTTATATAATTTATAGTTACTCAAAAAGTATTTTGCAATTTAGTTTGTTGTGCATGTGCAGTATGATGAATAAATGTTTTATTCGAAACACATACAACATTGACTTTATTATTATATATAAACGGAATCTAATGAAGTTTCAAATGATGATTCAAAAAAAAAACTTAGCCATTTCCTTTATTTTTCGGAAATTCAGTAATTAACAATGTAAAACTTACGTATAGTTTTTATGTTTTCCTTTCACGGTTGATTCTTCTTTTAATGCTAATTTATTAAACACTTCTCGTTTTCTGTAACGTTATTTCACTCCTAGCTCTAAAGTATTTAGAAAATACTTCTTCTATATATTTATTACCACTGTGTAACTTGGCTTTTAACCCATTAACAGTTTGACCGGTACGCTGTATGTGCAAGAAGAGTTTGCTTGCTTTGTTCTAAAATCTTTTCGAAAATAATGTCATATCCTTGACATTTCAAAAACTATCATACATCTTTAACGTTACATTTGAGTTTCAAAGATTTAAAAAAAAAAGTCTGAATAGTTTATGTAACTACTACAAAATTCGACTTGGCACAATTTTTAATTTGTAGAAGGCCTCCATAATAAAAATAGCTTTTATATTGGAAATTTCACGTTGAATAGTTAAATTATATATTTCGCAAATGCGATACTTTTCAGCGGCAATTTGGTAATAAAATTGCATAAGATGGTACATAAGGTTTTTTATTTGGCAGGTTATTCAATACAAAGGGTAATTTGCATAATTATAAAATTTAATTAATCACTTCAACCCAGAAATATTTTGTGGAATTTTAAATATTAAAATTAAAACAATATTAATTGCTCATCATTCTAATCTTTATGTTTTTTTATTTTCCTGAGATAAGCTGATTACATTATCAGCTTATAGTCCAAGCAATAGAGACCGTGTGGGGGCTCTACCTAGCAAAATTCATGGTAGTTCCGGAAAAAGGCTTAATATATGTTTTTGGGTTGCTGAATCCGAATTTTTAACTTCCCACCAAAATTTCCCCCGGCAACCCCCCCCCCCCCCAAATTTTGGTAAAATGCCCCCATTAAAGGTTTTTATTCAAAAAATCAATTTTTTTTTGTTTTAGGGGAAAAGTATCTAGAAATTCAGAAAGTAGACAAAATTTGCAACAAATTGTATATATGAGATTATGACTTAGGATGAAGGGGAAAGGGATATCTGCCTCGGAACATGCGCGCGATGCTGCGTGAACTAAGTTGCACAATTCCACTTAACCACTCACACGTTTACATTCGCTCTCCCATCTCCCTTCCGAACTTTCTCTATAAGGTTTACTTTAAGTTTTTTGGGTCGCTGAATCCGAATTTTTAACTTCCCCCCGACCCCCCCCCCCCCAAAAAAAAATAGTTGTTTTTAACTTAAATTTCTTAATGTTTTAGGGGAAAAGCATTACGAAATTCATAGACTAGACAAAATTTGCAACAAATAGGATATATGTCATTATGACGTAGGATTAACGGGGAGGAGGAGGACTACCTCTGAACATGCACTGCGGCGCTACGTGCACAGTTATGAAGTCCAGGCAATATGTGATTTTACCTGGAAAAATCAATACTAGTTCTGGATTTCGACTCACTTTATGTTTTTGGGGTCGCTGAATCCGAATTTGTAATTTCCCACCAAAATTTCACCCGGCAACCGCCCAAAAAATTCATTTTTTGAAAAAATTTGGTTTTTGAGCAAAGCGCACGGGGAATGTTCCGAGGCAGCCCCCTCTCTCCCCGTTTATCCTACGTCATACTGTCATACATCCTATTTGTTGCAAATTTTGTCTAGTTTCTGAATTTCGTAATGCTTTTTCCTTTAAAAAATAAGAAATTTAAGTTAATAACAACTATTTGGGGGGGGATTTCGGGGTGTGGGAATTTTGAGGGTAAGTTAAAAATTCGGTTTCAGCGACCCAAAAAACTTAACGATTTAACAGTTACTCTTAATATACCGGACAGTAATAAAATTCCAAAAACAGAAACATAAATAAATTAATAACTGTTATTAATTCTCTAAGAATTTAAATGCGAAATTAATTTAACATAATAAAGCTCCGAGCTAATTAAAACATTTAAATCAGTTTAAAAATAATTTCTACACTCGAAGCGTTACCGTTGGTGTTCTGTGATTGGTAACTTGCGAGTTAAGCTTTCCAGCTACTAACGTCCAGAACACATGTACGAAAGACACTAATGCATTCATAAAGCAGAAATCGTAAGCTTATTAGACGAATTACAATGTTAGTAAGGGAATAAAGTAATTTTGGCATGGTTATGAAAAATATATTTTTTTACGGTGATTATTATTATTATTATTTATAAATTTCTGTTTTCATTCTTGCAATAAAACAATAAATATAAAATTGTGAAACGGAAATTCAATGAACACTGTTTCGCACTGTCAATCTTGCAGTGCCGTGACGTTACTAGTTTCCTTAATTAATTCTACTTACTTTTCAAGAAATTAAAACTGAATTGAAGGATGTTTTGATTGTATTTGCCTTGATCCTATTTTTGTAGCTCGTTCTAAGCGGGAAATCTTTATATAGTTTAAATGTTGAATCTTTCTTAATGTCCAAATTACTCGTTTTATTCGTGTCCTAGTCTAAGCCGGCCTCGTATTAACCGAGTTCGACTGTATAAGAAATATGCAAAAATCAGCATTTTGGACAGCTTTACTCAAAATTGTGAGACATTGCTACCAATGTTTACGTCACTATACTTTAATTGTAAATTTAGCCCAACTTATTCAAGGAAATATGAATAAAGATGAATTCATATATCTTCAAAATGGCGAAGCGGTGACTATAAAGGATTCCGCAGAGGCTGATTACGGCAGGGGTACTTCCACCAATACCTTTGAATACATAATTTGTAATTTCTAAATGCCTTATTCATGTAGAATGTCTTTCTTAATTAAGGCCGCAATATATATTCTTCTTTACTAGTGGTTGTTTTATTTGGCGTTAACCTTTCAAAGGCAAGTAATTACGTTTCTGTAATATTGAATTTACACCGGGATATTAGATTTTTTTTTTTTTTTTCAAAATAAGAAAAGCAATTTTGTAACAATTTTTCATCAATGTTAAAAAAGTAAATTTTACTTAAAAGTTTCTGATGCGATTCTTGATTAAAATTAGGTGGGATATAATATATTCCATCGCCCCTCAAGGGGTTATGGAGACCCTGCAGTTTCGCAATAAAATAAGAAATAAAAGATCCTCGTGTCAATGTCAGTTGTGAAACTTCATGAGTCAGTTGTAATCATGAGTGAAACTTCTACTAGTAAATTTGATAAGAAATTTTTTCTTTATTTAACCCATTCAGGGGCAAGGTACTTGTATTCCTAAAATGTTCAAATAATTTAATCACGCCAGTATTAACAGGAGATTTTATTTGTAAACAAGTAAAAGTAAATTTTCGTGTACTTGGACACCCAGCCAGGACGCCAACCGTTAGGCTAATGGACCACATGTCCTGGCGGGAAAACACTCTCCACCAATCCAGCTCCACCTCATCCGCCGAAACAGGCTTACCAACGGCAATTATTTAATCAAATAAAATAGAAAAACAAAAGCACAATCCTGTGCAGCATAGATTCCTGCTATGCCAACAAAAGTTAACAAAAACGCATGTTTATAGGTTCCATGCAAATATAATATAAAATAAAAACTAAGATTAACTAACCTGAATGAACAAAAATTGCATGTTTAGAGGTTACATGCATCTCTGGCAAAAACAAAATTAAACTAAGATAACATAATTCGCATGTTTATGGGTAACATGCAACCAATGGCGTGTCAAAGTCTATACTGATAAATAGTTCATGCATAATGTCTATACAAAGTCCCAAACTTAACGCACCAGATTCACAGACAGAGTCAGAGAAGACGATCCTCAAAGTTCAGTCATTACACTTCAATATCCATAGTCATGTAACATCACGAAAATGAAACTCAGTAAAAGTTCCACTTCAATGACCCTCTACCATCTCCAAAAGTCTGGAACACTGCAGCACCAATGTTGCTCCTTTTTAAAAGCATATATCACTTCCACAATGACCAACGTTCAGATCATCAAATGAATGGCACCCCAATCTTCCGTAGAAGACAGGAAGTCCCAGCTCAAAGACCATCATCCACATACTAATCACTATCTGACAAATGTATAGGATAGTATATTCTGATAAATTAAACAATGGTTGTAGCATACTACAGACACAATATATGATATTTAAGAATTCTGAGTATTATTAAAAACAAGTCAGCAGTAACTGATGACGATCCATGCATCAGGACCAAAGAACCACCCTATATTAGGTTTAAAATTTGTATCTTATGAACGAGTACAATTCATTAAGGACGTTATAGTTAGCACAGAGCTTTCTATAGTTTTCTTTACAAAAAAGAACTCTGGATATATTTTGGCGAACTGTAAGTGAGTTATTAAAATAGAAAAAATAAGGCATTTTGGGGCATCTTCCAAATAAATAGTGTCTAACATTCCCTTTATAACCACAGTCACAGAGGTCGCTATTTCTCTTTCCGATTTTCTTCAGGTACTCGGGAAAGCTGCCATGAGCAGTAATAAAATATTGTAATAACTGGCCTGAACATACAAAGTTTTCATCCACCCTATTTAATACTGTATAAGTGTCTCTACCTTTACCACTATGCCTCCACTCTCTTTGCCAATCCTTTACCTCCTACCTTAAATTTTCGTGTACTTAATGAAGATGACATTTTCACCATAAAGTTCCAGTGCCAATGTGATAATTTGGGATTAAAATTATGTGATGCCGTAACGGCATCACCGCCCTTCAAGGGGTTAAATTTCTTATTGACGAAGAAATTCTGTTATAAATAAAGCAGAAATAAAAACAGGCTTTTACTCGTGGAATTTTGCCACGGCTTTAACTCTTTCCAGCGCGGATTATGTCTGATTGTAAAATGATGAAATCATCGATTGCTACCAGAATTTACAATCGAATTTATTACAAAATAAAACTTGCTTAGTTTCCAGTACTTTATAAAAGAAAATTTTAATTAAATATTCATGGTGCCGTTTGTCAGTTTTGCAATTAAAACTAGGTGTCTTTTTTTGTAGACACGCCTCCGCTAAAGGGTTAAGAGTCTACACTAGTCGACGGGGAAAATGTTTACAGATTTCTCCCTCGTATTTTAAAACTTTAAATTTGTTTCCGTTGTTTATTTGAGTCTATACATTATTACGTGTATATTTTTTATTAGATCTACATTTGTTTTAGGCATATTCGGCCAAATGTCCGAATGTGCACTCTTAGTTTTCAACATTTAAAACATTTGACAGTTGCTCTGTGAAAACGCTGTGATCTCTATATTCAGCTCCACCAAATCTGTCACCGTCTTTTTTTTTTTTTTTTTTTTTTTTTTTTTGATAGAAAAAAGCTTATTCGAAAGCTTATTATTGAGCTTATTCGAAGCTCAATATGCAGCGGAAGGGACCGATCATGAATACCCATAAATTTATTAATTTGAAAAATCTGCTTCAAAGATGTCGTGATGTTATACTGTTTATAATTTTGGTGCTATCGTCTAATTCCATCGTCTGGTGCACTGTTCACTCGTTGCTGTTATTCATCGTTTTCTAAACAGGAAGCCATATCTAATCTACGTGGGTTTATTCGAGCATGTTGTATTATTTAGCGAAAAAGTTTTCTGTGCTCAAGTTTACAATACAATTGAAGATGTATTATAATTATATTATTTTTAATGGGAAAATGTATTTGCATACAGTAGTAATTATATAAGTAGGAATCATGCCAATTTTTGAGAAATACTGGGAAATCTAAACGCTAAAGTAACACCCGTGTGTGGTGTTATACATATTTAAAATAAGCATATTCGAATCAACCCTCTTCTATGTGTAAAATAATATCATTTTCACAAAATCTAATAATCTTAATGTGAATGAAAGTTCGTAAAGAATTTAACTTTTAGATAAAATTTTATTAATTTTAAATTTGTTTTTAAAGTGAATTAATATTAGCTGAGTATAAGATGAGAAAAGATATCATACAAAGTTGGAAGACACTTTTTTATACAAAAATTATGTAGAAACGTGTTTATAAAAAAAAAATGTACAAAAGACATTAATAAAGCTATTATAATGCAGAAAACATCTTTAACACTAGAACCGCCGGAAATTTTACTCAGGTATTATAAAAATATTTCGCACCAGAATTTTTATTTAAAACAATTTAACTTATTTATTTAACGTAATTGTATTGTACATATTTAACTTAATTTAGAAAAACGTATCTGGCTCGAATCGGTATATTTTTATTCGGTATCGGTCAAAATGACTGCTAAGGCGGTTCTAGTGTGAAAATTCAAAAGAAGTTATCAGATTCAAACTTTGGAAAAGTTAATTAATTTCTAAAATTAATTTTATTAGTTGAAGAAAAATTAATATTTACGGAAACTACTAGAAAATAATTACTTCATTTTATTGTTAACTGTTTCAAAAGAAGCATTTAGAACTAAGAATGACAAAAAAAGCAATGTAGCTAATACATATTTTAATGATTACGAATGATACAATTATTGCCACTTTCATTCAAAGTTAATGAGAAATTATTTTTATAAAGTCGATTCAAAAGTAATATTTTTTGGTGAAATAATTATCTCGTGAGAATTTCCATGTGCTAAAATTATAAAATATAGGTGAACAATAATTAGATTGTTAGTGGCATGCTCTAATTAACTTTGTAGGATATTAATTAATACAAAGCTGAAGTATGGAATTTAATGATTTTTTTTATAGGGAAAAATATTATTTATCACAGCTGAATTACATGAATTATTTACTCGCATTAATACTTTATTGAAAGAAATGGCTTAATAAACTTTAAATTAAAATAATACAGAAATCTTCGATGATTAATTTCTTGTTTTTTAATATTCATTATTCATATGGTCTTACAACCAGCAAAGGAATTCTTTAACTGTTTATTTGTTTTCAGTAACATTTCTGTTTATTTAATCAATACTCTGGAAAGTTTATATTTGAAATGCTCTTTAAATTTTAAAAATCGTGTATTTGAAAAAGTATTTCAAATTTTGCTGTTTATTTATTGAATATTCTTGGAGGTTTTTATTTAAAATACTACTTAAAATTTACAATTTGTGTATTTCATGCATTAAAAAATCTGCTGCGAAAATGATAACTCAAAACATAGGTAGGAAATTCGATGAATTTTTCTACAATTTCTTTAATTATTTATCACAATATTTGGTTCAATGTACAAATAAAAGAGATAAATTTTTATATTAACTTTGTTAAAAAGGGTTTCAGAAATGCATTAGTAAAATCAATTGAAAGATTGTAACTCTTGGAATTAGGGTTAGCAGTTTATCCTCCACTTCTTTTTCGAAATTTCAAATTTACACAGGAAATTAAAAAAAAAAATAAGGTTTACCTTATGTAATTACAATATTTCTTTTTTTAAATAAATTAAAAATCCTATTTTTAATTTCTGGCACAAATTCGGATTTTCAGAATAAAAATTTAGGCCAAACTGGCAACTCTGCTTGGAATGACTATTGGATTTGTTGGACAGACCATATATTATTAGGGTTCGTACGGATACAGTTATTTTCCAGCTTAAATATCAGTTGTTTTTTTTTTTCTAAATATATATATAGAAATCTAAATACAGTTCAAACGCGCGAAATTTCCCCTTTCCGGCACACTGTGCCCGGGTCGGGATACCTTATTTTAATTCCAATCTTACGAACGGCACCAAGAACATTTTAGTAAAATTTTGCTTTTTCAATGAATAGTTGATACAACAATGAATGATTTTTTTTTTTTTTTTTTCTAAAAAAGTCGTTTTAAAATTCCGGTGTCAGTCAATTATTTCATCATTTTACAACAAAAATTGCCCGTGCCGGAAAGGGTTAAGGGGGTTCGGGACAAAAAAAATATTCAAATTTTCTAAAAAACTTTTTTGGGGTTAAAAATTACTGTTTTTTTTCTGCTTTACCCCTTGAGGGGCGGTAGGATAAAATATATCTCACCTAATTTTATATTTTAAACTTTGGAGAAAATTGTTAAAAAATTGCTTTTCCTTATTTAAAAATATTTTTTTTCGATTATTCCGGTGACATTTAAATATTTACAGACATTTTTGCTTGCCCCTCAAGGGGTTAAAATGACGTATAAATAATGTTAAATAATGTTATCTTAATTAGAATAGGAAATACTAATTTTTTCGTTTTGTTTTTATTTCAAAATCTAGCTTTCAAACAATGGTTGTTATGAAAACGACTTCTTCTGAAAATGCGCTTTTCTTCATGATGGTTTTTTTCACCATTTCTCGAATTTAAACTGTTATAAGCCCATAAACGTTAAAGATAAACGGTTCAAACTTGAAACATGTCTTTTTTAATGGGTTTACTTTAATTTTGATTCAAAAAATTTGAAAAAAAAAATTACTTTTGAAAATATGATTTTTTTTTTAAGTTAATCAATTTTTTCGAAATTTTTACTTTAAATATTTTTAATTTTTATTGAAATTAATATTTTGCTGAATCAAAATTAAAACTTATATATTTCTGTTTATTTAAATGAAAACAAATTGAAATTCTACAAATAATATTTCGAGTTATAACGATTTTAAATTACCCCACTTTTTTAGTAAATTTTAAATTTTAAATTAAAAAAAATATTTGAAGTTTTAACATGTGATTTTGTTTACAAATGATACGGTTAGCCATCACAAAAAATTTCAAAATTTTAAATCAATAAATAAAAATTATTTTAAAATGTGTCCCTCACCCCTTAAGGGGAGATTTTCTATAAGAAAAAACTGGTACCGAAGAATTTCCTGACCTAGAAATTCCAGGACCCGTAAGAACACTGATTATTTATCACCATTTGATAAAATCTATCGATAACATAATTAAATGACTTTTAACGTAGATTAATTAATTTTACAGGCAATTAACACGAAAAATACATAAAAAAAATAACCACTGGAAAAAGATAAATGATTTATTTTAGATGATGGAAAATCACCATAAATTAAATTTTTCTTCTCAAATAAGTAAAATATTTTCACAAATTGAAATATACAAAAATATTAAAAAAAAATTAAATTTATTCAACTATTTATTCCATAGTTACACGAGTACTACATTTAACATTACAGACATTTAACATAAATTTGTAATAGACTATTTTTTAATAGCACTTTTTGGTAGTACTTAGTTATCCTGTCGACCAAAAATCTATTGCCAAACTATAAGATTAATTGCCAATAATGGTTGATCGTATATGTCACGTTCACTTCACTTTAAGTAAGTTATACGTGTTTACGTCATCAAGTGATTTTTATTTCGATGTTTTATTTGTATTTTTATTAATGTTATACTAATTTATTTGTTCTTTCATTATTTCAAATAACAATTATTTCAATTTGTATAATTTGGAGTGTGGTTTGGCGATTTGTATAATTTGGCAGAATTGGTCGACGGGATAACTAAGTAGTACCTAAATTTTATAAAATATTATTTTAAACTTCGATATCGCAAGTGCGAAATCTTAATGTGCATGTAAAATTAAAAGATATGGAATACGTTGAAATTCAAGAAGAAAAAATATTCCTTGAAAAATAATATAAAAATTAAAGTTCTTTTTTAAATAATAATAATTAGTTATTAAGAAGAAAATTGTAATTTCACAAAGAATTTTTAATGGCAGTATACGTTACAATCAAGTATACGTCAAATCCAGTATACGTTAACCCATTTAACCATTTCAGGCCAAGCAATAGTCTTTCTGTAATGTTCAATTCGCATCGGAAAACACATTTTGAAAAAAAAATCAGTTCAAATTAAGGAAAAGCAATTTTTCAACTTCTTTCCACCAAAGAAAGAAAAGTGAAATTTAATTAAAATTTTCTGCTGTAAATCATGGTTACAATTAGGTGGAGCATAACATACCCCACCGCCCATCAAAGGGGGAAGGACCAAAATGTTTTACAGAAATTTTATTCAGTTCACACCACGTTTTGTTAAACAGTTACTTTTACTTTATAAATCACTTTCACGTTATTTGTGCCCATTTTTAGGTTAATGCTACCACCTTGCAGCTTTCCCTGCCCAAGCTAGGCGAGTGTAACACTGAACAGTAATAATTTTTCTTCTTTTATAATCCATTACAGTAGTTTTATAACTACAACTAGACCATTCTATAATAGTTTTATCAATTTTTTATTCATCTTAAGTCTTAACTAAAAATGTAACCTTTACCCATTTCCATACTTAACAAATCATTTTCTCTTTAAATTTCTTACTTCTTTTTTCTCTCTTAAGTAGTTCTGAACTACAGTTTAACTTATCCCAGTGACTCATAAAACAGATGCTATTTCATTTCCTAGTCTGGGTGTTAAGCTGATATCGGCTACGGGTTACCTCCATGCTGCTCACCTGTTCAGCACCTGATAATTAAACACCACAAATTTTACTCCTCTGTTTAACTGGTATCAACAAAATTTTTAAATCACAAATATAATGTTGGGAAAACGCAGCGTCCGTCTTTAATGAGTTAACCCCTTGAGGGGCACCGGTATATATTATATGCCACCTACGATTAATGAAATTTTATACCAGAAAAATTTTATTAAATTTTACTTTACTAACTTTGGTGGAAAAAAGCCGTAAAATTGCTTTTACTTATTTTGAAATAGAATTTTTCAAAGATTCCGGTGGGAATTCAGCATTTCACAAACGTAATTGCTTGCCCCTCAAGGGGTTAACACGTTCATGCCGGCGCGGTGGGTCACACTCGACTGTCTCAGAGTTGTCAAGTCTCCAGCTTTTTGCGCACTAGTGTTATTTTAGAAAAAAATGGTATTCCTTTAAATCGCCCAATTGTTCTAATTAAATAAAACAAAATTTTCTGTATTAAAATGCTGGTATCCAAAAAGCCGGAGATCTGGCAGCTCTGAGACAGTCGAGTGTGACCCGCCGTGCCGGCGTGAACGTGTTAAATTAACTGGAATACTTCAAAATACTTTTTTACGCATAAATTACTCGTACACATATTTTATATTCCCGATTCAAAAATAAATGCAAAATCTGAAAATTTTTCAAGCAGATTAAAAAAAAAAGGAAAGAAATGAAGAAATTCCAATTTTTAAACAGCGAACAAAGTTCTAAATTTAAATTAATATTTTCAAGAAAATAAAATATTCAAAAAGTACTAGAAAATACTTAATTTCATCCTGAAACGATTTCAACAATAATATTCAGAATTAACTGAAGAATGTGAAATAAAACTATTTTAATAATTAAAGAGATTTTAGAATTCTTTAATTTTGGATCTGAAAGATTAAAACTTGAAATATTTGGCGCACATACAATGTAAAAAATATAGACTTCGGGTCAATTATCTTAAAAAATTCAAAAATAAATGTTTAAAAAAAAAGTCATCTGAAAAGATATATTACCCGGAGATATAATTATTTTGTGGGAAAGACCATGTGATTATTTTATAAAATGTACGAGTAGAGTAATTAACTGATTAATTGCATGGTATAAGGAAATTCATAAATTTATTAACTAAAAACTCAAGTATAGAAATTTAATCTCTCAGAGTTTAATCATGATATTTTTGCAGGAATTTCGAATTCTCCATAGAATTAAAAAAAGTAATTTCTGCTTTAATTAATCAGAGTTCGTACGGGTCCTTGAATTTCCAGACAAAGAAATTCTTTGGTAACAGTATTATCTTATAGAAAATCTCTACTTAAATATTGCGAAAGTTCAGGCATTTAAACTAGATTTTTTTTTGCTATAAGAAAATACTGATATTTTCCTTGAAAATAACACCCGCAGGAACAGCACCCGCACGAAACCTGTTAATGACAAACATTGCGTGATTACAGAAAATAAAAATTCCGCTTTTGGAATTCCCGGTATCATTTTGGAATATCTAAATAAAAGAGGCGGTGAAACAGGCAATCTCCATCTTTTGTTCGTTAAATGTTTGTTAATATGTTTGAATATAGAATTTTTTTCCCATATATCGTCATTTATTTTACTTAAAGCTTTTACGCGACATGTATTAAATTTCTCTCATTGAAAGAAATTCTGACATTCAACGTGCTTAACTTAGGTCAAATTAATCCATTTGCATAATTAACAAGCATTTCAGGAATTTCGTTTTTATTTAGAAATTCCTCATTAATATCAGAAATTCAGAATAGTATTTTTTTTTTTTTTTATTACAGATGTTTTGTGATTATTTAGAGTAAAAATTCTTGTTTCGTAAATTCTGAATAAAAACGAATTTACGGAAATAATGCATATATGAGCTAAGGATGCAACTGAGTTAACCTATATTTTACGAGCAAAAAGTGTGGGGTTGGTTAGTATGCATAATCGTGGTTCTTTCCTTTCAGGAAAGTCATATATAGTTAGCAAGAGGTGACGTTTTCTATAATTTATTCAAACCACCATTTTCAAATTGCAGAATTTATAGTATATTTCACTTGGATATGTTGTACGCAAACTACGATTTAGAAATAGAGCTGTAATTATAAATAGAATATAGAAACTGTCGTCAGTAAAACACTTACTCGTCACCAAAAACAGATTTAAACAGTGAATTAAAAATAAAATATATAATTTGGATTTGTTGCTTTTTTATATTCATTAGCCACTTACATAGTTGCCAACCTTACGATTTTTTCGATACCAGTAAATTCTTTACCAGTAATAACTTTATTTAATTGCAGAAATTGTGCGATTGTACAAAACTAGCATTTCTGCATAAAAATATTGGCATTAAAAGAATTAGGAGGTTGGCAACTATGCGATTTAATATTATAAGACATATTTGCCAATTTAACACTAGAAAGTCCGCGAGCAGTCATTTTCATTGTTATCAAATGAATATATCTCGGTTCGAACCAGAAATCTTTTTATGAAACTAGTTTCAAAGATACAACCGCACTAAAAATAATCTTAAGATTATCTGAAGAAATCTCTAGTTTCTTCATAAATTCTACAGAAATCTGAAGGAATTTTGCAGGTTTAGCTTTATTTTCAAATTATCAGCAAAATTGTTATAGATATTCTTAGAAATATTTGTAGAAATGGGCCATTTACCTACAGATTTTCTGCAGTTTTTTTTTTTAGTGGGGAAAGAAAAAACTAGTTAAATATATAAGTTAATAATTAAAAATAAAAATTCTGGTGTAAAAAGTTTTTCAAAATTTGAGTAAAATTCTCCGTTTTTCTAGTGTTAAGCTACATTTTTTATTCAAAAAATTCCAAATTCATACCAGAATATCAGAACAGAAAAAACTTATTTATATAATCGGGAAATTAATATTGAACATTTCTGAAGAAAAATCTGGTCCAACTAGTAATCGTAGTATAAGTTTTACATGTGGATGGATTTTTGCTAATATTTGAGTTTGTTTAAGTTTCTATGGTGTATATATTTCTAATTATAGATTTTGAAATGTAATTTTTTTTTATTTCCACACTGTAAAAATGCAAACAGAATAAAATCAAATATAAACACGGTTTGACAAGTCCAGGGCTCCCAAATGGTCAGCCAACTAATTGCTAACATATTATAACAGAAAATTTATTTGTAGTATTCTACAGCATTTGCGCTATAATTAGCCTCCGAAGGTGGCTTCTGCACAGTATGGTAGAAAAACTGAAAAAGAAACATTTTCAGAGAAAATATTATATTCAGTTGTAGGACAATTTGGAAGAAATAAGTTGTTAAAATTATTCACAATTACATACATTTTCCCTGACAGTTTTAACTACTAGCAACGGAAAAATATTAAATTTTCTTATCAGTTTTATTAAAATATCAATGAAAAATATAAAAGGAAAAGTAAATTGTAACACAAGATGCCTAAGAAAAAAATTACATATAAATGATCAAGTGTTTGCTAATCTAGGAGTAAAATAATTAAACAACTAATTATATAGATTAAATAATTCTACAGGCAATTATTTAACAGAAAGAAAAATATAAGTTGATTTAAATTTTGAAACAGGGGAAATGAGATTATTCTTCTAGCTGAATTATGTATTGTTATTTCCATTCATAAATATGATTGCATTAAGTATGAAACGTCCGATTTGAAAGCTGGTTTTTTGACTTGGAAATTCTGAATTGACACCAAAATAGATTATTCTACTAGCTGAATTATGTACTGTTATTTCCATTCATAAATATGATTTCATTAACTATGAAACGTCCGATTTAAAAGCGGTTTTTTTGACTTGCAAATTCTGAATCGACACCAAAATATTTAGAATAGAAGTTTTCTACTAGTTACCGCCTTATGTTTAGTAATTTAACATATTTTGATTTCTTTTTCTTGTCTTTTATTCTTTTTTTTAATATTTCTTATTATTGTTTTAATGTGGCTACTAACTACATCGAAACATTTTCCTTTTTTACGCCTCTTTAACCCTAGATCTACCGGGAATTTTATTCAAGCTTTAATAAAACGTTCTACACCAGAATTTTTATTTAAAACTATTTAACTTATTTATTTACCTTATTTTTGTCTGGTTTATATACTTAGTTTATTTTAAAGAAATTTCTGGTTTGAATGAATATTTTGTATGTACCTGTCGGGTCCAATGGACCCGTCTGGTAGACGGAGGGTTAACCCCTTCGGGACGGGAGCCTTTTACGAAATCTTTAATCTTTTGTCACCGTTTTTTAAAAACAGAAATTTGTGTCTTATTGATTCGAGAAAATGCTCTGATTAAATAAGGCAAATTTTACAGTAAAATTTTACTGGTGAGGAAAAACAAGGATTCTGAGCGCTTTTTGCGGCACGAATACGTGTCGCTCGTCCCCAAGGGGATAATGCCTGTGCAACACGAATCACCTCTCAACTGGACGTAAAGTTGCTTGCAAATAGGAAGTTAAAAAATCTGTTTACATTGTTCAATTTTTCCTAGCGTCTTATGTAGTAAAAATAACTATGAAATTTTTCTGGTAAAATTCGTAATTTCTAAAAAAGAAAAAAAAAAAAAAAAAACGCTTTCAAATCTGATGTTTTGTACGTAACCTCTTGCGCTCTGTGACTGTGGCGCTCTGATCTTACGTCATGCTATTTTGGTCTTTCCGACAATGACGTACATTAGCGTACGTCATGATATCTGGCTGACTTCTTAATTAGATATTCCGAATTTTCACCAGAAAGTTTTAAGTCCTAGTTTTGCTTTCCCAGATGATTAATTTTCCATAAATGAAGCAAAAGAATTTTATCAATTAATTTTTTGTGGTGTAAATTCAAAATTACTAAAAAAAAAAAAAAAAAAAAAAAAAAAAAAAAAAAAAAAAAATCCGCCAGATGCGGCAGCACTGTTGGCTAGTGATATACATCCGCTTATAGCTGCAGAAAGTAAGGAGGTAGTGATCTAATACATTCCAAATCCTTTCGACTGTCAGATTGTTGTTGATTCGAAACGGCTATCATTGTTTTCTATCACTATTTCTGTACTATAATTTTCATAGCACTTTCCTGTTACAAATTTTGTCAAAATACACAAGAACATTTTTTTTTTAATTAGTGGTAGACAAAGCTTAATTCTGAAGAGGCGGTAGTGACAAACGTTGCCGTTTTATATTCATCAAAGGAGTGGAAGATTAAGCTATTATAATTCGAGTATTCATTCCGTATTTCAGGGTTAGCATATTTTTACCACTAAATTTGAACAGTATTTTCAAAGTAGTTCACAGCAGAACAATATTGCAAAATCTGTGAATAAAGGCGTTGGTTGCGAATTCTGTGTTTTAAAAATTAAATGTAAATTTTCTTGTCATTAACCCCTTGAGGGGCAAGCAAAAATGTCTCTAAATATTGAATTACCACCATAATAATCGAAACATTTTATTTTTAAATAAGGAAAAGCAATTTTTTAACGATTTATCCCCCAAAGTTAAAAATATAAAATTTAGTTTAAATTTTCTGGTGAGAATCTTGTTTAAATTAGGTGGGATATATTTTATCCCACCGCCCCTCAAGAGGTTATAAAGGTGGTGCCAGAGTCCCTGGAAATTCCAAAGAGTTCGCGAACCTTGGTATTTGTATGTATGTATAGACCTCTCCTTGTTCTGTTTTATGAGTAGCAGTATTTCTGAAGTAATTTATCGCCCTACGTTTTTACAACAATTGCAATAAAAATTACGTTCCGGTTAGATGTGCACAAAATTTGTAAACCTAAAGGGACAATAAAAATTACGTTCCGGTTAGATGTGTACAAAATTTGTAAACCTAAAGGGACAATAAAAATTACGTTCTGGTTAGATGTGTACAAAATTTGTAAACCTAAAGGGATTTTCTTAGAGAAAAGTGGTATTCAAAAAATGGACGAAGTGGCAGGTCATCATATCTAAAACATGCGTCCAAAAAAGGGATTATCGAAAATTTATAATGGAATAAATTTTTCTGTATAATTGTGTTTATATAATATGGTTAATTTTATTATCAGATGAAAATATTGTTACTTTCTTCTGCTATTGAAACGTATGGAATATCCTAAACATTCTTTTAAAAAATATATTCATTAAAATATAATATCTGTAAATGTAATTTTTTAAGAAGTAACGACTTGCAAACATATAAAATAAAGTATTTATGTACAGAGTTTTAAAACCGAATTAATTTGTGACTAAGAAACAATTTATAATTCAGCAAAATATTCTAAAATTTTAAAAGCAAATTACATAAAATGTATGATAAATGATTTCAAAAGGCAGAGTTCGAAGAGATTTATTTTACTCAAAATTATTTAAAAATGTATTATTTTAATCATAAATGATAAATATTAAAATATTATGAAAAATTCTCAAGCATCTTCAAAATAGGAATAAAAGTAATAATACTTTACAATTTATGAAAGCCAATTTCGTTTATAAAACGTTATATTTTCCTTAAAACAATTAAAAGTCTTTAAAACTACGACAAAATAACTACTTCAGTTTAATGTGAATACTTTCGATAATACTATTTTGTTTTAATGTAGTAGATAAAACGTTTAATGTGTAAAAATAAAAACACTTTAAAAATCGGGAAAATTATTAAATTTCTTATATATGCTTCTCATGGATTATTTCATGCGATAAAAATTTGTCTAAATAGAACAATATGTAAATAATATATATATATATATATATATATAATATATATGAAAATATTTTGTTTCAAAATTCTTAAAAAGGTCAACTAAATATAGTATTTATAAAAGACACTTAAATAATTGCATTACTCGAAAGAATAATTATTTTTAGAAAACGTCCATTAAAAAATTTTCTGTTTTTAAGACGATTTAAAAATTAATTGAAAATATTTTAATAATTGAGGAAAATATTAAATTTCCCATTTAAGCTTCTGCTATATTATCGTCTGAAATATTTCATTCAACAAGCAACAAAAACATATATCCTATGCTTTCCCTATCAATCTATTAAAAAGTCACTGGAAAAAAAAAAATATATATATATATATATATATATATTGTATTACTCGAAGAAATAATTATTTCGTGGGAAGCCCCATGTGCTTTTTTGGAAAATGTATGGGTAAAATTATTAAAAGGCTAATTGCTTGGATTAATTAATTTTACATGCAATTATTTAAAGCGTAAAATAGCAGTTTCATGAATTACAGAGAAAATGAAATATGATTTAAAAAAATTTAAAGTATCCTGTATTTATTCATTTATTTTAGTCATTAATGATTCATTAATTCAAAAATTTTAATAAAATAAAGTTATTAATTAAGTTCTTATAGTATATACTGGAGCTTTGCCGGCCTCGGTGGTCGTTTTTTTTTTTTTTTTTTTTTTTTTTTTTTTTTTTTTTTTTTTCCAAAGTGACCACTTTGCAAACGAACATCACGTCGTGGTACAAATGCCTTCCGCAGCTTACATAAATAATTATTTTCTAACTTTTAAAAGACTGGCTTGTCATACCTCAAAGTGGCATAGCGATTGACCACCGTCCTCTGAATATTAGACCTGAGTGCTTATACAAAAATAGAGGATGCCGAAAGCGGATTTTTTGTGACTGATGTACAGTCCCTTAAATTTGGACACTAGTGATTTATAACATTTCTTTGGCTTATTTAATCGCAGAAAACAAAAGGGGTAAAATCTTTTAAAAATTATTGGAGCCAAAATTCAAGGGACCGGCTTCGGAGAATGGAGTTATGAATAAAGAGGAGGGGACATGTAGTGTTCTGTCTGCCAGGTGCGAGTGAAGTAACTGAGGAGGTTGTCACAAGATGGCGACCGCTTTTTCTAATTCGAACCTACAGTTTCTGAATACCGCCTGGGCAAACTTCTCACCAGTAAAATTGAGTAGAAAGTTTTGCCATACTTAGCGTCTTATTCATGGAAATATTTTCTCAAAAATATGGTAAAAACTTCTGTTTGTTTTTACTGGTTTCAGTTTGACTGGTAAATCAGTAAGTTTCTTTCACCGGTTGTCACAATATCGCAAAAACGGAAGGTCGCATCCGCAAAAGTAAACTTACATCAGTAAAAAATGAAAATATATTTCTGTGATTATTTATGACTGAAATTTTGCTTTAATAATGTCTTTTAATACAGAGGAAATTTTTATATAAGTTTACTGGTGAAAGTTTTCACCGGAGGTAATCAGCCCTTGCGAAAGCGGTTACAGTTGAAGCTTCACTATTTTAAGAATATGCCAATTCCACTTTATTAATAGTTCCATGTTTCGGAGCCGCTATTTTTGTGTCAGCGCTAATGTCTAGTATTCAGGGGTCGGTGGTTTGACCGAGATTGAATTAAAATTTTCCACGTCGTCTTAATCTTTGATATAGGAACCGATTTGTCATTCTTTACACTTTAACTTAATCACGGATGTTCAAAAAACTGCAGGAGAGTTCTTTACGAATCAGAAGAAAAATCCGTCACCTACTTCATTTAAAAATAATAGTATTTAAACTTTTGTTTAATTTTCTAAAGATTCATTTTCGGCGTAAAGTGGACTTATAAAAAAAAAGAAAATTCTAAAATTTGTATACCGAATAAATTTTATTGAAATGATTTAAAATATACTACAATGGGATAAAAGATTGAAGCCAGATGTTTTCCGAATGGTCAAAAAACGTCGCAGAACGCAAAACGCATCGCTAAAAATCTCATAAAAATTAATCACAAAAATTTCGGGAAAATCAAAAAAAATATTCGCCTTGAAACGCGATATAAATAGCTAAAAATCAGATAGAGATTTCGGAAAACAAAAAATATCCACACCACCGAAAAATGTATCATGAAACACATGCTTTTTGAATATCATTATAATAAAAAAATCTTGTTATTAGAATATTTTAGAATTTTAGAAACAGCTCATATGAGCCCGATTATCCTGTTAAGCGAGTTTATGCATATACGTGGGTGGTTCAATAATTATTGTCCCTAATGAATATAAAAAAATTGTACTGCGATGGTTGATGTGGAATATCGAAGGCTAATCTCTTAACCCCTTAACGCTTGAATTAAATTACGGTTTAAAAATTCAAATTGCTTATTGGCACCACTTTTATGAAAAATAAATATTCAGCTTATTTAATGACAGGTAAAACGATACTAAAATATAGCGAATTTCACTATTTTATAAAACTGGTGGGAATCAAACAATCTGAGTAAAAGTCACAGCCCGAGAATATGACGGGAGCGAGAATTAAGGGGTTAAAAGCCAATATGCTCAATTTCAGAACCGTAGCTGCTATATTCCCAGGTAAAAAAGTCAGCAAAAAACCTTTAAAAAAAACATTCAGGAAAACTGAAGGTATTTCGGACAAAAAAATCTGCGGGTTTCCTTTAGGCAAAAAACCTGAATTAACCCCCCACTTTTTTTTGTCCGAAATACCTTCAGCTTTCCTTTAGGTAAACAAACCTGCGCATTCCCTTACCATGTTGTCCGAAATACCTGAAGTTTCCCTTTAAGTAAAAAACCCGTGTCTTCTCTTTACATAAAATCATGTAGTATCACTGTACAGCCTGCTTTTGTCTTAAATAACAGTGGTTTTCCTGAAAGATAAGCCAGTGAAGTGGTAGAAGGAACACTGGAGGTGCATAAAATAAATAAGTGATCACAGGCCGTTCCAACAATGTCACAAGGTGTGCTGGCAAAATTGATAAAAGTGCCTCCTCAGGGGGGGATGCAAAGAGGGGTCAGGGACATCAGATGTGTATAACATGAACAATTAGTTATAGGCCATTCCAACACCATGTCATATGAGGCGTTTCGACAAAATTTAGAAAACAGCCCCCTCAGGGGGGAGCAAAGTGGGCGGAGGGACATCAGATGTGCATAACATGAATAAGTGCTCACAGGCCTTTCCTACAATATGTCACATGAGGGGTGTCAGCAAAATTTAGAAAAGAGCCCCCTCGGGGGGAGCAAAGTGGGGGCAGGCACACCGGATGTGTATAACATGAATAAGTAGTCACAGGCCGTTCCGACAATATGTCACATGAGGGGTTTCGGCAAAATTTAGAAAACTGCCCCCTCAGGGGGGAGCAAAGTAGGCGGAGGGGCAACAGATGTGCATAACATGAATAAGTAGTCCCAGGCCTTTCCGACAATATGTCACATGAGGGGTTTCGGCAAAATTTAGAAAACTGCCCCCTGAGGGGGGAGCAAAGTGGGCGGGGGGCATCAGATGTGCATAACATGAATAAGTGGTCACAGGCCTTTTCTACAATATGTCACATGAGGGGTGTTAGCAAAATTTAGAAAAGTGCCCCCTCAGGGGGAGCAAAGTGGGGGCAGGGACATCGGATGTGTATAACATGAATAAGTATTCACAGGCCGTTCCGACAATATGTCACATGAGGGGTGTTAGCAAAATTTAGAAAAGTGCCCCCTCAGGGGGAGCAAAGTGGGGGCAGGGACATCAGATGTGTATAGCATGAATAAGTAGTCACAGGCCGTTCCGACAATGTGTCACATGAGGGGTTTCGGCAAAATTTAGAAAACTGCCCCCTCAGGGGGGAGCAAAGTAGGCGGAGGGGCAACAGATGTGCATAACATGAATAAGTAGCCCCAGGCCTTTCCGACAATATGTCACGTGAGGGGTTTCGGCAAAATTTAGAAAACTGCCCCCTGAGGGGGGAGCAAAGTGGGCGGGGGGCATCAGATGTGCATAACATGAATAAGTGGTCAGAGGCCTTTCCTACAATATGTCACATGAGGGGTGTTAGCAAAATTTAGAAAAGTGCCCCCTCAGGGGGAGCAAAGTGGGGGCAGGGACATTGGATGTGTATAACAAGAATAAGTAGTCAAGGCCGTTCTGACAATGTGTCACATGAGGGGTTTCGGCAAAATTTAGAAAACTGCCCCCTCAGGGGGGAGCAAAGTAGGCGTAGGGGCAACAGATGTGCATAACATGAATAAGTAGCCCCAGGCCTTTCCACAATATGTCACATGAGGGGTTTCGGCAAAATTTAGAAAACTGCCCCCTGAGGGGGGAGCAAAGTGGGCGGGGGGCATCAGATGTGCATAACATGAATAGTGATGGGCGATAACGAGATGTTTTTCTCGATTGTATGGACATCTCGATATTTTTCGATTGTGTAAATTTTTACTCGATGACTCCAGTTTTTATACATCATATATTATATACGTCATACATTTTATCAAGAATCGTCTGCGAGTAAACTGGAATGAGTCGGTGTTAATAAAGACAAGGTGACTTCACCCGCTAGTGGGCCCCTCCTTTAATCGGGGCCCCTAAGTTATACGTAATCTTGTAATATGAAATCACGAACAGGTTACCCGCTATATACGACATCGTATAGCAGGCGTGGTGTTCACGCTCTACAAAATCTTGTAAAAAATATATATTATCGAAACGGACGAATCTCGGGGGGAGGGGTCAAAGTGAGCGGAGGGGCAAAGTAGCTGCATGATACGAAGTCGTCACAAGTCTTCAGGCCTTTCGAACCATCACACGAGGGGTATGGATCTGAATTTATAAAAATGCCCTTTTCGTGGGGGCAAAGTGTGGGGAGGGTTGCGGGAGGTGGATAACATGAGTAAGTGGTCACAGACCATTCCAACGATATATCACATGTGGGGTCTTGGCTAAATTTGTAAAAGTGTCTCCCGGGGGGGAAGTGGGGGGGACAGACACCGGAGGAGCATAACATCAATAAGTAGTCATAGACCTTTCCAACGATATCTCACATGTGGGGTCTTGGCTAAATTTGAAAAAGTGTCCTCCGGGAGGGGGGGGGGGTGTCACCGGAGGAGCATAACATCAATAAGTAGTCACAGACCTTTCCAACGATATCTCACATGAGGGGTCTTGGCTAAATTTCAAAAAGTGTCTCCCGGGGGGGGGGAAGAACATCATAGGTGCATAACATCAATAAGTAGTCACAAACCTTTCCAACGATATCTTACATGAGGGGTCTTGGCTAAATTTGGAAAAGTGTCCCCGGGGGGGGGGGGCAAAGTTGTGGGGACGAACACCATAGGGGCATAACATCAATGAGTAGTCACAGACCTTTCAAACTATATCTCACATGAAGGGTCTTGATTAAATTTGGAAAAATGCCCCCCGGGGGGGGGGCAAAGTGTGGGGGACTGTCACCGGAGGTGCATAACATCAATAAGTAGTCACAGACCTTTCCAATAATACCTCACATGAGGGGTCTTGGCTAAATTTGGAAAAGTGTCCCCCGGGGGGGCAAAGTGGGGGACGGCCACCGGAAGTGCATAACATCAATAAGTAGTCACAAACCTTTCGGACGATATGCCACATGAGGGGTCTTGGCTAAATTTAGAAAAGTGTCCTGAAATGTCATATATTTTAAGTAATATTTATCGGAGGGCTCCATAAAAAAAATCCGATCTAAAATGATAAAACAAAAAAACTACCCCCCGCAGTGGGGGCCAAATTGGGGAGGGGAGGAAGAAAGTCTCATAATATGAAAGAGTCATACGAGAGCTTTCCGATAACATATCACATGACCGGTCCAAAAAAACTTTGAAAATTGCTCCCCCTCCCCCCTTGGGCCCACTCTTTCGCAACGGAATTCACGCAGCCCCCACTTTAAAATTTTTATCTTCAGTAAATAATATTTATTGGAAGACTTCATAAAAAACTCACATCTAAAATGTTATTTAAATTTATCATAGAAATCGGCTACGGTTTTAAAAATTTGTTCGCCCCCTCACTACCTCCCGAATTTCACCTTCGGGAGAAGAAAGGTTCATAATATGAAAGAGTTGTGAAAGGGCTTTTCGATAATATGTCACAGGAAGAGTTCGGTAAAATGTTTTAAATTGCGCCCCGCCCACTCTCACGTCCTCGGAATTCTCCCGACCCACCTTCCTCTTTGAAATTTTTATATTTAATAAATAATATTTATCGGAGGGCTCCAGGTATGTGACAGCTTGGTAGGGCTAAAATAAGAAAAGCATTGAAAATTAAAGCTTCATTTCACAGCTCATTGTCATGCCCATTTCTTTCTCCAGCTTGCCCCTCGATATCTCTTCTCGGCCCTTCTTGGCCAAGAGTGAAATGACAACCATCGAGAGTAACATTTCGAGAAAGGACGAAAACTGATTTCTCATTCTCGACAATGTCATATGAAATGTTGAACAGAGACCGAGAGCGAGAAGTGACGAAGGAAGCAATGAGTTACAATCGGTGAGATACCTCGAAGTAAGCGAAAGGTTTGCCCTCGAGCAAAATGTCTCCTCGAGATAAACGAGCGGTTTGCGTCCAGAAATTAGATCTCGAAGTGCGAGAGAGAGCTCTCGCAACGTCGCACTTCGAGAGAAAGGAAGCTTTCAGAAGAGTCAAACTTACCGCGCTTCTGGTGTAAGTCATGATTTCCCAAAGGAGTACACGTTCTTTTCCATTCGCTATTGTTATTAAGCAATATGGGTTAGGAGGCATAGTGGTTTATGTTATCAGTTCGGGTTTCAGTTGTTGATATAGAAGTTTTCTAATGAATTTGGCGCCAGTTTGTTTTTGATTTTCAATGTTTCTCTTATTTTAGCCCCCCTAAGCTGTCCCATATCTCTTAATGTTAAAATGCTATTGTTAAAACAAAACTGCACTGCAAATTATGTGTTTTCAAGATTTTAAGTGTCGCCTCAGGAAAGAGGATTTTTTTAAATTATTTTACCCCACTCATGTAACATATTAAAATAAGGGTAATCTCATAACCTTTCTAAATCTACCTTTCTTTTGTCAATCCACCGAATTTTAGACCCCTGCGCTTAAAATGCTCTAAAGGAATATACTTAGCGGCGGTTTTTTCCGTACTCTGGTACGGTATCTTCCACTCATAGGGAAATTATAAGACTAACATCAAATTGTGTCTAAAATCGAATAAAAAATATGGACATATGTTTCTTAATTTTAACTCCTTTCTTCGCCTCAAGAGGGAGCTTTAACATTTTGTTTCTTCAAACCTTTAGTATACTGTTTGTCCAAAAATTATAAAATTCACAAAATAAAGTCTTTTCACTCTTCCCTATCTTCTTGTATCAATTTTATTTTTACTACCACCAGGGGACACCGCCCAGTGAGACATTTTACTTTTAGCCTCAGGCTATTGGTATTTTTCATCTGTTTTTCATAATATTTTGTCTCATTGTTTTTCTTCATTGTAGATACTATTCTCCAAGTTCTTGATCCATTCTGACTACTTGGGCACTCATTCTGGACCAGCTGTGGCCCATCGGGCCCCTCTTCATTTGTCTGGCTCTAATCACACGCTTCACTTGTTCTTTTTTTTTTTTTTCTTATTCAATGGTTTGGTTTTTTTACCATTCATTTTTCTTCCATAAGATTAGCATTAGCGAGCAGGTCTTTTCACTTGACTGAAGTAACCCCTTCAGCATAAATCAGGAGCAAATAATTGCGATAGCAGAATTATCGGGCAAACCCTATCACTACTATGAAATTTTCGGCCAGAATAATAGCTAAATTTTCCAACAATTGTTTTTAGCTTCTCTCGTTATAATCGATTGTAAAACATCTCGATTGTAGATTCTAGGAATTAATCGATGGCTGTATCGATTGTGATTTTTTACGATGACGATTTTTCTCGATTGTCGAATTTTCGAGAATCGCCCATCACTAAACATGAATAAGTGGTCACAGGCCTTTCCTACAATATGTTACATGAGGGGTGTTAGCAAAATTTAGAAAAGTGCCCCCTTAGGAGGAGCAAAGTGGGGGCAGGGACATCGGATGTGTATAACATGAATAAGTAGTCACAGGCCGTTTCGACAATATGTCACATGAGGGGTTTCGGCAAAATTTAGAAAACTGCCCCCTCAGAGGGAGCAAAGTAGGCAGAGGGGCATCAGATGCACATAACATGAATAAGAGGTCACACGTCTTTCCAACAGTATGTTATATGACAGGTGTCGGTAAAAGTTAGAAAAGTGCCCCTCTTTGGGACTAGTATTGTGCCCCCAACCCCCTTGAAATTTTTATATATTACAAATAATATTTATCGAAAGGCTCCGTAAAAAAATTCAATCTAAAATGATGAAAATACTGCAATAAAAAAAAAAATCTGAAAAGTAAGACATAATAAAATTCCCCAAAGCAGAATATGATTATAAATGTGCCATACATTGACTTCACTGCAGAACATTTCAAATTTTCATTTTCACGAAAATCCACCATTCAATTGTAGGAAAAATTGCAAAATTTGTCACTCAATGGCAAGGGAAAAAAAAAAAAAAAAAAATGGCAAACTCTTTAATCGTTTATTTAAAAAGATTGCAAAATTCATCAATCGGTCGCAAGAAAACTCGTTCAATTCGTCAGTCATGGAGAACAATTAATGAAATCCTTTAGCTTGCTGTGGAAAAACATACAAAATTCGACGAACAGTTGCGAGAAAAAAATCCACGATTTTCGCCAATCGGTTGCAGGTAAAAAAACGCAAAATTTGTCAGTGCACCTCTAGAAGAAACAGCGAAAAAAAAACTACGATCTTCTCTAATCGTTCGCAAGAAAAAGCCTCAAAATTTGCTATGTTAAAAGGAAAAATTCGTGAAAATTGTCAATCGGTTGCGGTTAAAAAAAAAATCGTGAAGATTGTCAGAAGAATCTGCGAAATTCGTAGATCAGTAGCGGAAAAAAACTCATGACTTTCTCCAATCTGTGTCAAGACTTGCTTACTGGTTCAAGGGAAATATCGCAAAATTTTAAAATCGGTTACAGGAAAAAAAAAAAAAGTGAAATTCGTCGGTGTATTATCGAAAAAAAATAGAATTAATCGATCAGTCGTGCAAAAAAAACCCCATGAAGATTTGGCCAATCAGTCGCAGAAAAGCGACAAAGTTCACCAGTAGACCGTGAGAAAATAATCACGATATTCACCGATCTGTCGCAGTAGAATGCGAAATTCGTCGATCGGTTGCAGAAAAAAAGGATTTTTTACCAACCGTTTACACGAAAAAGAGAAAAAATTTGCTAATCAGTAAAAAGAAAATATAATGAAATTCGCTTATCAGTCGCATGTAAAAAAAACTCTGAAGTTGTCAGAAAATTCACGAAATTCTTCGATCAGTCGTGGAAAAAACCAACGATTGTTTCCATCTGTCGCAAGAAAAAATTGGAACATTTGCCAATCAGTCTTCGGTAAAAAAACATGAAATTCATGGATTGGTCATGTGAAAAATAACTACGATTTTCGCCAAAAAGTTAATGAAAAATATCACAAAATTCACCCACCTGTCGTGGTTAAAAAATGCAAAATTCGTCAATGAATTGTGGAAAATATATCAAAATTCTTCACCCAATCGCAAGAGAAAAATTGTGAAATTCATCGATTTGGTCAGAGAAAAAAGGCCAAATTCGCCAGTTGACAGAGGGAAAAATCTGAAATAATTCGAAAATCATCAATCGATTGTTGGAAAAAAACCCCGCTAAATTACCATTCGATTAGGGGGGGGGGGGGAAGAAATCACAAAATTCACCAATAATTTCATTCGCGTGAGTATGTCAGGGTTTTATGAAATGTCTTTTGCATTTCTATAAAAGATGCAATTGCACTTCTTCATATATAAAGAAAATTTTCCTGTGACTTTTTTTTTTTTAATTCACACAGAACATTTGATTAGCTGAAGTACATTGCAGAACATTGCAAAGTATTCAGCTTTGGGAATGAAATTCTTTGATCAGCCGCAGAGAAAATCTGTGAAATTCAGTCAGCGACCATATGAAAAAAAAAAATTCAACAACTGTTTATGGGAAAAAATGAAGTTTGTTGATTAGCTAAGAAGAAAATCGGCAAAATTCATAAACCGGATATGTGAAAAAAATCACACGAGTTTTGCCAATCAGCCGCAAGGAAAAATGCAATATACGCCAATCGGTATGGTTTAGATGTATTATAATCTCGCATTTGCCATCTTTGATTTTTTTCTTGCATGAAAACTCCTTTTTCGCCAAGTAGTAAATGTCGCCAATGGTTAAATATTGTTGATAGATTAATATAACATTGAAAAAACTGAAATATAATCATTATAACTATTAATTAAAAAACATTTTTAATTCACGCCAAGAAAATAATCCAAGATGGCAGATGTGGGATTACAAAACATTTGTTCTGAAATAAAATATCACAAAATTTATCAGTTGGTTGCGGGGAAAAAATTGCAAAAATTCTCATTGAATCACCTGAAAAAAAACTGAGAAATTCAACCGTCGATTAATGGGAAAAAAAAAAATCTAGAAACCCTTCAGTCGACTGCTTTAAAATATTGTGAAATTCGTCAATTGGTCACAGGAAAACAACATGAAATTCAGCAGGCAATCATGAGAAACAATCGTGAAATTTTACAGTTGGCTGCAGAAAAAAATGTGAAATTCGTCAAACAGTTACAGGAGAAAAACATAATTCGTCAGTCAACAGGGAAGAAAATCAAGAAATTTCATCAGTTGCAGGAAAATATCACAAAATTAAAAAGGTCAAAATAAAAAAGGACTAAATGCAAAATATTTTCAGTGAACAAGGTTCTTGAGTGTTTTTTTTTTTTTTTAAGTGTCCAGCTGGCAGTAATTTTTTTCTAGAGATCCACACTGTTGAAGGCATTTTTAATATAATTGTAGAATAAAATGAAATAAGTGATTACTACTCTATTGTTATTCATACTGCTTAATATGTTTCTGAATAATTAATTTGTTAAGACAGTGTTATCATTGTGAATTTGTATTTTTTTTTTTTTTTTATTTACATTTGCTTATGGATATTTCTTTTAAAGAAGATTTCAATATAAAAAAGAATGCAGGTGTGCATTTTTATTATCTGCCTCTTAAATAGGAAAAAAAAAAAAAAAAAGAAAGAAAGAAATCTTGTTTTTCACCCTTTTATGATATGAATCCATGTATATTAGCATTGAGTCTAAGCCGCTTTAGCAGGGCGCAGCGCCGGCAGCCTTTTTTTTTTTCTTTTTTGTGCATGGCAAAGCTCTTTTAAACCCTTCTGCTCTTTTTAACACTTCCTATGCTCCCTGTGGCAATTCAACTGATCGCGGTAAAATATCGCAAACTCTAGGGACTCTAAACAAACCAGTTCAAAATATTTTTGTGAATAATGTACAAGTGTGCCCTTTTTTAGAATAGGGGAGAGTTGGGAGGAGTGGGACAGATTTCACAATTTATTTTTTAATTTACTACTTATGTTTTACCAAGAGTATAGCTTATAAAAATCTAATAGTATGTTACTTAAGCTATGTTTAAAAAATACAAACGCTGTGAAATACAAACAACTGGCTTTTATTTGCACGTTTTAAAATGTTAACATTTTTGTCCCACACCAAATGTGATAAACTCCTTATCACTGTCTATATCCTCAACTCTGCCAATATAATAAACAACTGTCTTCTTCGTCAAAATTTTAACAATTACAAAGTCATTTATCCTAATTTTGGATCATCAGTTAACCAATCAAATTCTTCAGCAATTTCATTATCATTGTGAGTAATCAAATCAAAAGTCTTCATCTGTAGAGTCATGCAACAAAAATTTCCCATCAATGGAATCATCAGATAATTCATTTGCTTTTTTCTGTTTCTTCCTTTTCACCTTAAGAGTTTTCTTTTTACACAATCTCTTCTGCTTTTTATCAGCGGCTATTTTTTCAATTTCTTCTTTTTCTGGTGTGTCAGTGATGATTTTTTTATCTTTCCTTTTTTCTGTCTTTCTTTATCGTTTTTGTGGAAATGCTTTGGGATAAGGGTGCATATCGGAAGGATTCAAATGTGTTTGAGAACATGTCCCATTCCTCCCTCTGCTGAATATTTTTTAAAAAGGCTTATTATATATATCATGCTACATTTATGCTTTATTTGGCTGCTAGTTTACAAACACTATATCTTTAAGTTTATTATACAATTATAATATTTTTATTTTAAATATAATATAATTGAAAAAAATCATTGAAAGAATAAGAATTTGTACTTACTTCTGAGGTATGAAAATAAAATTTTCCCTTTTAAATACAAACAATAATACAGCTGGTGTAACAATTAGAATCAAACATGAAGCTATAGATGCTTTATCTAGTGGACAAACTAGAACTTAATTCTAACAGTTATTTTGGACATAAATGCTGCTGTCCCACTCCTCCCACTGTCCCATTCCTCCCAACTCTCCCCTAGTGTTTCTTTTTTGAAAAATTCCCGCCCGGCAGTCCTTTTTTCTAGTCAACACTGCATATGTAATGTAATATTAATGTTAAAAAAATGAAGGAGGCACGTAATAAAAATGCACACTTTTTACACGATTAAATCAAGTTGACAAAAAGATCTAAAAACAAATATAAAAAACACCAACTGACCAGTAGTAGAATTGACATAAAAAAGCCACTGGTCCCAAGGAACAGTAAGCATGAGAATTTATTTGTCCACATTCATCACTGGTCTGCTACATAAAATTCTATTTCATCCCTTTAACCCTTTGAGTGACAATTAATTACTTCATCTGACTAAGATTTAATCGAATTTTCTTTGTTTTTTTAAATAAAATAAAGTTATGCGATATGTGTTTAGTTGCAGTTTTGGCAGGGAGAGGAAAGTTTATGTTTACCTGTCAGAGAGGGGGGGGGGGTTACTGGTCCTGCAGATTATAAAATTTTTCAAATTAGTGGTCCAATTGAATTTCTGGTGGTACAGAACAGTCCCAGCGGACCCCCAAGGAAATCGAATGCTGAACTGACAGTGAATAATATGACTTTTTAAATATTTACTACTCAAAAACATATTAAGCAATATGAACTGAACAAGCACAGAATGAAATCAGTTATTTCTTTTAAGCCTGTAAATGATAAAAGTAACAATGCAAACAAGAAAAAATTACACAAATAAAATTTACATACACAATAAAACATGCGAATCTGCTCAAAACATGGAAGATTCTCACCCATTACAGAACAGTCCTTTTTAATAATTGTTTTGTACACACAGGAGGTAAACGCAGGGATCGATCCAGGCAAAATTTGAGGGTTTTTTAGGGCCCTTTCACAAAAGTCTATTTAATAAAATAGGCCCCATCACAAAAATAAATATTATAAAATGAGCCCCTTCACAAAAATAAATTTAATAAAATGGGCCGCTTCACAAAAATAAATTTAATAACATGGGCCCATCCTCAAAATTCCTTTTAATAAAATAGGCCCACTTCATAACATGTTTTGCATATAAACTATTTTAAATATGTAATTAGTAAATAAAACCAGGTAATGCGAAACAAAAACCTTAACTGAAATTTAAAGAAGTTTCTGTTAATAAATTCTTGATCCGAATTTGAGTTACTGGATTTCAACTATAGTTACAAAATATTACTTTTCACAAAAATAACTTTTAATTTTCACATAATGGAACCCAAGAATAAAAACCTGCATCGACCCCTGTTTGTTAAAGGCCCCAAGAATCTATATATAATTTTTAATGATGTTATGCACTATAGAACAATATTATTGCTCTAAATTTGTCTTTAAATGTTTTTTTGTGAAAAAATTACTTTATTTAAAATAATTATACACATGTAAAGAATTTTAAAATTATTTTTCCCATATTTCATATTCTGTATTATAAATTATTCTACAATATATAATTTTTTTTAAATTAATTTTATGAGTCGAATATTGCAGCTAGTGACATTAAACCCCGCTAAAAGATTTGCCAGAGATATTACACCTCCACTGAGTATTAATCAAGCATCTATGTTCCTAAAAAGATTATAGCTGCTTGATTTTTAAAGAAACCAAATTACTTACTCATAAAATGATATTCCAATACAGTGATCTGCTTAGAAAGAACTTAGGTCCTTTAAAGGACCCTTCACAAACTTTTTCCCCTCAAAACAAGGGCCCTTCACAAAACGTTTCCACCTCCAAACTGAGCTTTTTACGAGTTTAATTATCAAGAAGTAATTTAATCCTTCTATCACTTTTATGCATAATGGAAATATATGCATATATCTTCTTAAAAGTATAAACAAGAAACTGCACATAACGATTCTTTTAAATTCAGAAAATTATGACTAGATTTTTCCCAAAAATAAAAAGACGTATTAATGAAAATATCAAAAAATAAAATAGTTCTCTCTAGGATGTATTTGAAAAGTGAAGTGTCACGCCGTTTTTAAAACTGAGAGATTTGTATCGCTATTATTTTAAAAAATAGTAAAAATTCATCTTTAGTCATACACGAAGATTTCTTGTAAAACATTATTTCCATACCACAGTATTTCTATACGTGGCGATCTGGTTTATCGAAAGTGGTTAGTATCGCATGAATGGCTGAATACAAAGTATCAAGCTATAATATTAAAATAAGTATAATACAAGGTTCACTTATACCCCTCTTACGGCTATATATATATCCATTTAAAAATTAATTAAAATGTGACTAATATACAGATAAAAAGAGCCCTGCAAAAACGAAAAATAGAATAACAAAACGACAGCGTAACGACTGCTCCCGCTTATTTTCCGAGTGGCGGAAAAGTAAACATGCTTTCTGTGTGTTGAGTTGATAACTTCCTTCTCATTCTCCCATGACATGGAGTCAGAAATACAGCTACATGAGGGCTGCTGTCATTTCGAGGGCCCGGGTTCGAGTCCCTGGGTAAGACATGGATGTAATTGTGTATGTCCCATTGTAGTTATATAATATATGTAATGAAAAATAAAAATTGTTGTGACTTGTTGTTGTTTCTATGTATAATAAGGATCATTCGAGGCGACAGCCATTGTAGCTATAGGCCCCAAAGCATTCTCCACCTCGGTGGACTTCAAATGTTAAATTACAGCTACATGATCAAAAATCAAATGTTGCAACGAAAACTTTGTTTTTGAAGAAGTAACTTTTCTAAAGACTGGAATTCACGCCTGATAGAGGATAAGGGCAAATTATGCATGTAATAACCCCACCTATATTTTTCAGCTTTAATCGTGGACGCTACCAAAATGAGGAAAGGGGGGGGGGGAGGGACCCTGCCCCTCCCTAGATTTTAAAATTTAAGTAACTAGATATTTCTTTTTGTTATGTTTTCAAAAACAATATAAAATGTATTATTTTCGAGTAACTAAATTAAAAGAGCCTCTTTTCTTTAATGTCAGTTGTGCAAAATTCTTAGTTTCTTTTTTAAAGAGGTGCTGTTTGTGTTGTTTTATGATGGCCAATTGTCTACACTTGGGATATTGGGCTGAAGGGGGGTTGCCTGGGGTCTTTCAAAGGGAAGCTAATCCGTATTTAAGCAAAGAAATCCAAGGTTCGAAGAAAACCACGAAAAAAACTCCGAACGACTAGGCCGACGGGCGCGATTGGGTTCGAACCCAGCATCTCCCGTCTACCAGCTTTGAGAGCAGAACCTCTCGGCCACTGGTGGGGTGGTTTTGAAGAGGAACTAAGGATTTTGAGCTAGGACGACAGGAGTGGCATGGTGGAAGTGGGGGGGGGGGGAGCGGAGTGCATTGTATCCCTTCCTGCATTTTGAAATTTAATTAACTAAAATTTCTTTCTTTTTTTTGTCTGATTTAGAAGAGCACAGTAAAATATATTCTTTTCGAAAAACTTAAAATGAAAAACTAAATAAAATATTTTTAGAAAAGGGAGAAGGGAAATTGAGGGCCCTCGTTAGATTTTGAAATTTAACTAAAATATTTTTTGTGCGTGTTTGAATACGATTTTAAATATTAATGAAAGGGACTTTGAAATAATTTGGAGATTTTTTTTTTTTTTTTTTTTAGGGTGCATTTTTTGTACGTGTTAGACTTCGAAGGGTTATATTTTTACTGGTGGTAATTTAAGAGAAATTTATGACAAATTTTAGGATAAAAAGGGGACTTTGAAATACTTTCGTGATTATTTTTTTTCGTTTCAGGGGGAATATTTTGAGATTGAAATTTTTGAGCTTGTTAGAGTTAGAGGTGAAATTGTTACTGGTTATAATATTAGAAAAAATTGTGGCAAATTTAAGGTCAAAAAGGGCTTCGAAAAAATTTCGTGATTTGTTTTTCTTTTTAGGGGAATTTTCGGAGATTGAAATTTTTGAGCGTGTTAGAGGTGAAATTGTTGCTCGTAATAACTTCATAAATGGGGTAATTAAAAATTTTAACTAGTAGACTCTTCAAAATAATTTCGAGATTTTTCTTTCTTTTTGAAGGGATTTGTAGGGAATTAAAAAATACTGTTTTAAATGGTAATTAAAAATCTCAACGAGGGGGACTTTTATTTCTAGAATGGGATTTTTATATCGCTATTTAAAATGGTAATTTCAAATATTAATTAGAAATTTTAACGAGGGGGAGTTAAGAATTTTTGACTGAACCGGAGGAAGACGTTAGATTTCCGGGAATTATCTAATATATTAATTTCGAAATAAATTAAAAATATTAATGAGGAAATGCGGGCATATCAAAATCTTAGATACCATAATGTGCAATAATAAAACCTTTAAGTAAAACCTTCATGTTACCTGGTAAAGAAACAATTTTCATTTTCCTTCAACATACCTCATGTGATTTCACGAAAATCTTCTACGTCATTGAAGGTAATTTGGAGGTTATAACTTACAGAAATAAACCTGTATGAAATCTTTTAAAAAGAGGTATATTTCTCTTAAGATAACCTTTAGTTTTCATTTGCCTTAAAGATACCCGTTGAAACCTTCAAAATGGCTGCAAAATCTCAAAATTTTTAAAGGTTTTTCTCTGATTTTTTTACCTGGGTTAACATAGTTTTGGAGGGATGTGTGCAGTATTAAAGACATTTCTTTGAGGGAGTTTCTAGGGGGGGGGGGGGGAGGGTGAGTGTGAAATGCTGGTTTGGAGCTTATGAGGCTACATATTTGACAGTAAATGAGATCAGGGCCTAATTACCAACGGGACACACTTACTTAACAAATTTTAAAAGAAATGTTCACTTTATCTACACGTCGTATTCATGTAAAATTTCTGCCTTGCTTGAGGCGAAATTTTCTGTTTCCTTTTACTGGTGGGAATGTGCCCCATTGGTAATCAGGTTCTGGACGAGATGTGGCTACATCACTATGATCCCGAGTCCAAATGACAGTAGTTACGTCTTATCCATTGTCACAAATAAGCTAAGTCCCCGTAAGCTAAAACTCAGCTTCTGATATGCCGATGCAAAATGTATTTTCTTTTGTGCTGAACGCAACAGATTTAGGGACCGTACTGTGATTATTAAAAGAAATGATTTAAAAAAAGTTTTAATACATTGGTTATTTATTACATTAAACGATTTCTTTAGCTTTTTTTTCGAACACAAAGAATACCGTCTATTGAAATGTATTTGTCAAATTTTTATTAATTATAAACTTTAAACTAACAACATTTTCTAATAAGAAGACCCCCAAACCCAGTCCAATTTTTAATATAGAATATCTATAGAACTAATTATTAAAATTAAGTACAAATGATTTAACCCATTTATGCATGAATTTTTGTTTTCTCAAAATTCTTGGTAAAACCACTTTAAAATGTTGCAAAATGAACTGGAAAAATACTAAAAACAATTACGCTTAAATGTTTTTGTATTTATTTGATAAAGTGTAAACGTACCAAATATGGGAATATCCATATGTTGATAAATGCATAATTATATGTTTTGTATAAATTTATATAAATTGAGCTTTTAAATTTTTTATTATATACTATGATTTGTATTTTTACTGTTAGTATTATAACTGTTAAAATATATATATTTATTTCTTTACAGAGACTAATAACATGATAAGTATTATTAATAATAAATTAAGGATAATCGTATTTCAGGCTAAAAAACGATTTATTTCAAAATCATCTTGAAAATGATTTTGCTTAAATAACTGTCCCATATATGGCTAATAAAAATATGTACCATTTGCGCCTAGCGCCCTATAATTTTTACGTCCCAAATATGCTTTAAAAATGGGCTTGAACATATAATTTCGCAATTTAAAAAATTACGTATTTCAAAGAAGTCTACAAGCTAAGATTTTGACTTATTTATTTGGATCTTTGATACAAAAAATACAAATAAACTTACTTTTTACTTTTTGCTATCTTGAAAAATTAAAAATCTGTCACCACCGAAAACCTGTCAACACTGAAAAAAGGCCTTCATTTAAGCAAATAAATATCAATATTATGCTGCCATCTCTCGGTAATAGATAAGGACAGTTACAGACAATTAGTTCATACAATTTATATGTTGTAAAGAAGAACATTATGAAAATTTATAAAAATTCAAACGGCTCAAAAATGGGACGCTAGGCATAAATGGGTAAAAATAAAATGAATGTCAATTAAGGCAAAATTGAGGGTCTAGATATGAATTCCATAGTCGATAGGTTGCTTTAAGAAGTTGCTTTAGAAAATTTCAAAATTTATTGGTATTTCAATTTGGACTAGAAGCCTAAGCTTATTTTTTAAAACTAATTTTAAAAGAAGACATTATTCCTAATCCGACGGCTATGTTTGTTTTCTCTGCAACAATTTGGCAATAAGACGATATGAGTATGTACCTATTTTTCCTTTTTCCTTTTTTTTTTTTTTTTTTTTCCGCGGCTTATGTTACTTCTTGACTTGTGAAATGTATTGGAACATTATAAAATTATTTTTATGGTTGATACCTACCATAGTCACTGATGAAAAATATATTAGAAGTATTCTTTTAATAAATTTCTCATAGACAAAAATGGAAGAATTGCAGAAAGGGATTTAACGCCTTAACGCTAGAATTAAACTACGGTTAAAAAATTCAAATTGCTTATTGGCACCACTTTTATGAAAAAGAAATATTCACCTAATTTAATGACAGGTGAAACGATACTAAAATATAGCCAATTTCACTATTTTATAAAACTGGTGGGAATCAAACAATCTGAATAAAAGACGCAGCCCGTGAATATGACGGGAGCGAGAATTAAGGGGTTAACACTAGAACAGCTGGAAATTTTACTTAAGTGTTATAAAAATATTTTACACCAGGATTTTTATTAATAACTATCTAACTAATTTATTTAGCTTATTTCTTCTTGGTACATATTTAACTTACTTTACAAAGAATTTTTCTGGTTCGAAATGAAGTATTTTTACTTGGTACCGCTCAAAATGACCGCTATCGCGGTTCTAGTGTTAAATAAAATGAAATGTCACATAAATATTTTAACGCCTTTAGGGGCACCGGTATATATTATATACCACCTACCATTAATGAATTTTTGCACCAGAAAAATTTTATTAAATTTTACTTTTCTAACTTTAGTGGAAAAAAAGGAGTAAAATTGCTTTTACTTATTTTGAAATAGAATTTTTCAAATATTCCGCTGTGAGTTCAACGTTAAAGGAACACAATCACTTGCCCATCAAGGGGTTAAATACATGAATAGTTTAATATAAAGTGCAATGTTTAAACTTCGATAATTATGTTCAACGTAATATTTAAGGAAACTTTACAAAAATAATTTTAGGATGACTTCAGAACATTTTTTTAATCAATGTTGTACACGGCCAAGACTTCTGAATCACAGAGTAGACTGTTGTTACATAAATAGAATCTTTCTTTATACTGTTTATTATTTATTTAAATACCACTCAAAACGAATTACTTTTACGAGTTATAGTTAGTCGAAAATAATTTTACACTTTAGTTTGTAGAGCAGCATAAAAAAAAAATAATAATTCGAAACCCATTCAACATTGTCCTTATAATTATCCATAAACATGATTTAATGAAATTAAAATTATTTTTAAAAATTTAGACATTTCATTTTATTTAATGGAAATTTTGCAACTAATAATGTGCAACTTTGCTAGTTTAATATTTACATTTTCTTTCAGGGTTGATTCGTATTTTAATGCTGACTGATTAACCCCTTGAGGGGCGGCGGTATACATTATATACCACCTACGATTAATGAAATTTTACACCAGAAAAATTTTATTAAATTTTACTATTCTAACTTTGGTGGAAAAAAGCCGTAAAATTGCTTTTACTTATTTTGAAATAATTTTTTTCTAATTTTCCAGTGGGATTTCAGCATTTCACAAACGCTATTTCTTGCCCCTCAAGGGGTTAACCACTTAATAGGTCTCAGGACCAAAGCGATATAAGTAAGCGTCCTATCTTAAATGGGAGAAGTAACCGCAAGATTAAAAGCGAGGTCTCATCAATCAAGGTCATGCGCCAAGTAGCGGCTGGAGTGTGAACTACAGGTAGATACCTAACTGTTTTCTTACTCACACCACTAAAATTGTAAAGTTTTTTTCATCTTGATTAATAACTGAAGTATCCCTGTTAAGGCGAAAAAAAATGCGTCTAGGCGTGGTGTCTAGTGCATCTAGATGCTCCTCTCGCTACGCCATTACTTTGGAATAAATGTGGCAAACAAAACTTATTTCCGTGAGTGACTAAATATTTAGAAAATACGCGCTACACTAAAAGCCCACGTATGTGAATTATCACTCCGTCCACCAGATGGCGCAACTGTGTTAATTTACGCCCGATTCCAGCATTAAGTTTGCACGCTTACTTATATCGCTTTGCTCAGGACTCTTATAATAGGGAATTTTTTTTAAAGACCATTTTCAACATTTAATATCTTAAAATGTTTATGGTTTTAAAACATAATTTGTTTGGGAATGGAAGATATAAGTTTGTTCTTTCATTTCATATATTTAAAAGGTTGCAAGATGGACATTTAATATTTATAGGGGACTTCAAACCGTCAGGCATGCATTTGCCGAGCAGAAAATTGGTATGAGAGCTTACGAGTAAGATTGCAAAATAAATTATGCGACTGGAATGGAAATGTTGATGCCTAATTATACTTCGGCTTATAATAAGTGCCCTGAGCCTAATATATATGTATTTGAAACATTTTTATATGTAAGTTGTATTTAGCTAAAACAAAATTTTAAAAATTTCAGCAGCATAAACTACTAAAAAATGATTTGTTGAACAATAAAAAGAAAATTTTAGGTTGAGTTTATACACAGGGATGAGATTTCCGCGTTTTTGCACACCAGTATATTCTTAAGGAAAATGTTCTGTTAAATCGCAAAAATGTTCGAATTAAATGAAATATCATTTTCCTAATAAAATACTAGTGTACAAAAACGCGGAAATCTCATCCCTCGTTTATACAGACTAACATAAAATATATAATTTGAAATTTCCATGAAAACATATTGAGAATTTTTTTTTTAGATTTACTGCACGTTATTCCCAAAAACGTCATGTTGGGAAAAATAAGATTAAAGATTCGGAAACTGCGTTTCAGCGAATTAGCGGATATAATTCTAAAAGTCATAACTTTATTTCAAATGGGAGTTTTAAGGAAAGAATTATATCAAGTTGTTTAGGAAGATTGGAGTTTAATTTAAAATAAGTTAAAGTTTCGAAAAATTTGAAGCTTTTAAGAGTCCTGAGATCCCTTAACAGGCTTGCTAGTACACTGCACGTGCAAAAATTGTTTGCTTATTTCGTTTCCAAACAGTGTTGTCAGTGGGCTACTTTTTTAATTCAGATTTCTTGATTGCCACCACCTTTTTGAAACGGTAAAATTGCCATTGTTTTCGCCTTAATTAATATGTCACTAAAGAAGGCGCATGTTACCATTTTAAAAAAGTGGTGCCAATCAAGAATCTGAAATTTAAAAAGTAGCCCATCTGGCAACGCTGTTACCAAAAGCTTTTCGGGACCACTAATTTTGAACTGATATATTCACTTTATTTAAGGGTAGACATATTTCGATTATATTAAGCAACTATTTTAGTACGGTAAAAGGAATGCATGTTCCCCGTTTTAATTTATTGTGTCAAAAAAATTAACCTCTTAACCCCTTCTGTACGAGCGTTTTTTACAGAAGTTTTAATCCCTTATCACCGGTTTTTTAAAACCGATATTTTTGCCTCATTGAATCGGGAAAATGCTCGGATTAAATAAGGCAAGATTCACAATAAAAATTTACTGGTGAGAAAAATCACTGATTCTGAGCACCGTCACGGATACCGGTCGCTCGTCCCCAAGAGATTAACCCTTTATCTACTGACGGTACTTATAAGTACCACTCACTTTAAACTTTAATCCCA
Organism: Maratus speciosus; assembly: GCA_963932465.1. Lineage (NCBI taxonomy): Eukaryota > Metazoa > Arthropoda > Arachnida > Araneae > Salticidae > Maratus > Maratus speciosus. The sequence goes on from OZ010794.1 coordinate 217,721,681, forward strand.
TAGTGAATATTACTAATATTCTAATGGTACTTTGCAAAAACACACTTTTAACTCCACTTTATCCGGATACATGGCAGCAGTAGTTCTAGGTTTGTTATTTTAGCGAGGAAGGGGGCTATCTTTGACACAGACGATGGATTTTGTGACGACATTTTGTACAGATTATCACGTTCGTCTTTTTATTGCTGCAAACACAGTAAAGGATATAAGTGTTCGATTTTTTTATGTGTTCATTAGGATCTTAGAATACGGTTTGACTATCTATTTTAGGCTAACGGTGTATGTATTTGATTTAAAAGTTGAAATACTCGGTTGTTCATATCCGTCAGTACACTGGGTGTTGGAGAAAAACTTCTTTTTTACTTTTCGTCTGTTATCCATCCATCGTTATCCATCCTTTTCATCTGTTTTAAAATATAATTACTAAAATGTAGTGTAGTAATGATTTCCCTGGTATTTCGTTTCTGTTTCGTTGTTATTTTTTATAGGAAATTGAAAAAGATGTGGCATCGCCTCTTTTTTGCTACGCTAGAAATGGCATATATAAATTCATATGTTGCATATGTGGAGATGCGAGAGAACATATAGACGTTGCATAACTAAAGGACTGCTAACAAGATCGCAACCTGAAATAAAAAATATTTTTTTAACCCTTTGAGGGGGAAAGCATTTTCAATTCTAAAGTGTTGAAATAAGTGATTGGCACCGGAATTTGCCAAAAGATTTATTTATAAATAGGAAAAAAGCCTATAGATCACATACTTATTAAATTGAAATAAATTTTTGGTTCCACTTGAAGTACCTTGTGGGTTTTCTGTTACGATATTTTAGTCATAGTGTACTGACGGTATTTTAAAGTACCACTTTAATTAATTATTTCTAAATAATTAAATTTCTCACGGGTGAGTATTTTTTTTATGTTTATCCTTCAATTTTCATTGTAGTAACTGAAAAAAAAATATTACATGAAAAAAATTGCACTAGATCATAATGCCGTAGATAAAGGCTTAAAGGGTGTGAATTCTTGCTTTATTAAGGTTTTTTTCTCCCTGCTACCTCAAAACATAGTTTAAACAAAAATACATATTTATTAGCGCTCTGTAACTTTACTTTTAATCTTATAACAGCTTTACCGGTGCGCCGTACGCGAAAGAAGAGTTCGCTAGCTTCGTTATTAAAATGTCATTGAAAAAAAAAATCAGATTTTTGAAAGTTAAAAAAATAACACACAGGGATTTTAATCCCTTAACCTACAATGACGGGCATAACCCGCGTACGATGATCGAGCCAAATGTAAATTCTTCTTACCACTAAAATTTCACAGTAAATATAATTTAATTTAATCGGCAAAATTTCATGATTAAACAAGGCGAAAATCTCTGTTAAATTTTAGTGATAGCTATGGATTTGCCAAACCGTGGAGCTGTTAGACGTAAATCGTAGGTTAAGCGGTTAAATAAAGTCTCTAAAGTGTATGTTACTACTACAGTGGGTTGCCAAATTATTAGGGACAGTCATGAAGTATAGGTTTTTTGTACAATATTAAGATATAATTTGAAAATAAACATTGTTTTTAAGTTTAAAAAAATGTCTTGTTATAGTTGAACTATTTACGCAATATTAGTATATGAAAAAACCCAAACAAAGATATAATACAGTCAATTTACCAATGTTAAGTAAAGAATATTAATATCTGGTGACATTTCCTTTGGCTTCGAGGAGTGCTTCGATGCGTATCGGCATGCTTTCTATGTAATTTCTAGCACTTTCTTTTATTTGTTGGTTGTGATGCCATACATTTATTTGTTGTTCGATGAGTTGTACCTTGGTTGTAATCATATCTTTGGCGATTTCCTGCGCGTGATCTCCCATAAGTTTTCTATGGGGTTTATGTCAGGACAATTGCCAGGCCTAGGTAAAACTGGGATATTGTGGTCTGCCAAAAACTTTGTAACACTTCTAGCTTTATGACAAGGCGCTGAATCATGCATAAACATGAACTATTCACCACATGGGAACCATTCTTCAATTTGCTGCAGCAGCCGAGTTTCCAGAACTTGTCTGTACTGGTCTTCTCTCATTGTTCCCTTGACAATGCAGGGGCTTCCAACCCCTTTAGCGCTTATGACAGACCTCACCATTATTTTATCAGGGTGTTTAACACTTTCCACGATGCAGTCAGGGCAGTATTTTTCGCCTGGGTGTCGCCTGACAAAGCTGCTTTTATCGGACAAAATCTCAAAGGTTGATTCATCTGAGAAACACACCTGGAAAAATTTAAATATGTTAATAATTTAGAAATAAATGATTTTAAAAGGCATAAATAATAATTATCTTAACAATTGACCTCACTCCAGTCATCAGCTGTCTTCTGACGGTGTTTACGAGCCCAGGCAAGGCGCATCTTCTTCATCCGGGGTTTATTGGCTGGACGATGACCTATCAACCCTTCCTCCGCTAATCTCCACTGTACAGTTCTCTTAGAAACTGGTATTCCAGATTCTTGAACGATTTAAGTAAGGAGTCCCACACTTTTCTTTCTGTTTCCTAAACAGATATCCCTGACTTTCCTATCAGTACGTGGAGTTGTCATGTGTTTTCTTCCCCTTTTACCATTTCGTTTGGGCGAAAGTGGCTGGTTTTTGTCCCGATTTATTTTTATACTGTTGGCTACTGACTTGGAAACTCCAGCAAGTTCTGCTATCTTCTTTTGAGAATGACTCGTATGCAGAAGGAGGGTTTTTACATCAGATTTTTTCCTAGGGGACAAATCAACCCCTCGTCCCATACGGAAATCAATAAAAACAAATTAAAATCATAAATAATTTCGCAAAAAACGAATATTTAATCAATAAAAGAAAGATAATACTCACATATAATTCTTAACTTTTCCAAAATAGCCAAAGAAATTTGTTTAAATTAAAGAAAAACGTCTTCAACTATTGCGTGTGTAAAAGACTCAGCGTCTCTCCCGTTATTAAAATATTTATAGAAAGTAAACAAACCTTTTAACATACCAAAAGTACTTAAAAGTTGAATTACAGAGATGTTGAAAATGGTAAAATACATTCCTGCAACACTTAAACCACTTAGAGCGGCAGTCGAGTGCACCCAAAGTAGAAAACTAGCAAATAATATGACTGTCCCTAATAATTTGGCAACCCACTCTATTTCAAAACTTGACCGTGGCACAATTTTGAATTTGTAGACGACCTCCATTACAAACACCCTTTATATTCGAAAATTCCCTTGGCCTAGTCAAATGATACTTTTCAGCGACAGTTTGGCTATAAAATTGCGTATGGTAGTACATAAAGTTATTTATTTGGTATGCCATGACGTAAGGTAATTTACATAATTATAAAAATTGGTTTATGAACTCACACCAGAAACATGTTACGAAACCTAACAATTTAATTTTAAAATGATATTGTGTTGGGGATGTAGGACAGTGGCCCCAGGCTCCTCGATAAACTGTAAGAAGTCTCGTCTGTAACAGATTTTGTAAGATTTTTCTATTTTCTCATCATGATATAAATTGATTGCATATCAGCTTAATAAATCAACAGAATTTGCGTGCTATTACGTTTGCTGAGGTTTGATTGTTGCACGTGTTTTGTCTCGGACCACAGAATACGACACCTTATCGCTGACACAAAAATGGCGGCTGCCAAGGCGTATTCTTTTCCGCGTGTGTACGGTCCCTTAAATATCCGTACACATAATTTTTAAAAGTGTTTTCCGCTTTATTTTTCTGAGATTAAACAAGTCCGAGAAATCTTTTATGAAAAACTGGTATCTACATTTAAAAGATCGTACCTACGTTTTAAAAAAATCCGACTTCGACAGCCGTCATTTTTTGTGTCAGTGTTCAGGCGTTTTGTAAATTGTAGTTCTTCGCCAATTCTTAACCCTAGAACTACCGGAAATTTTACTCAAGTTTTATAAAAACATTCTACACCAGAATTTTTACTTAAAACTATTTAATTTGTTTATTTAACTTATTATTGTCTGATTTATACATTTAGTTTGTTTTGAAGAAATTTCTGGTTTGAATAAATATTTTGAATGTACATGTCGGGTCCAATGGACCCGTCTGGTAGACGGAAGGTTAATCTCAATCCGGCATACCTGCCAACTTTTATGCTTTTGTGCTACCATTAAAATTTACTAGAGATTTTCCCTTTGTTTAATCATGGGACGATTTAATTAGACGATTAAATTAGACAATATTTACTATAAAATTTGAGTGATACGAAAAAAGAGTAAATGTTGACTGATGCACAATCCGGTAACTTATAAATTGCATATTTAGATTGATTGTATTTTCAAGTTGCGTCGACAGCTTTTTTTTAAAAACTTTTTTTAGGGTACGCAAATGGTCCGCCAACCGAACACCAATATTTTTTTAGAAAATCTTTCTTTTTAGATTTTTCCTGCAAACTGCTCAGAAATTACCTTCGGAGGTTCATTCTAGCACAGATGCTATACAAAACTACTATGAATTTTTCTGTTAAAAAATATCGACCAATAATCTGACCATTTGCGAGCCCTGTATTTGTTATTCTATTTACAAAATAATGCCTTTGTGGTAAATTTCTCGTGAAATTGTTTGTAGAAGTTTATTATTCTTATTTATTATACTTTATTATTCTCACCTGTTTCTTATTCTATTTATTGCTGCATCAACCACTTCCTTTTTATTTTTTCAATTATTTGGTTTCATACACTTAATGATTAATGTAATATAGTCATAGCTGCCAACCTTTACGCTTTCTTCCTACCACTAAAATTTTCTTGTAAATATTGCCTTATTTAATGGTCGAAATCTCACGATTAAAGAAGGCGGAAATCTCTTCTAAATTTTAATGATAGCAAAAAAGCGTAAAGGTTGGCAGCTATGTATAGTTAAAATCCATTTTTAAAATTTTCTATCTTAACCCTTTCAGGGGCAAAGCAATTACAGTGCTAAAGTATTGAAATTCATGAATAACACCGGAATTGGAACACAATTTTTTTTGTAAATATGAAAAAGCTATATTTCGCATATATAATAAACCGATTTTTTTTAACCGAACTTTTGGTGCCATTGAGGTATTTGGGAATTAAAATTAAGTGGTTTCATAGAAATGCCACCGCCCCTCAAAGGGTTAAAAGTTTCCCCAATTAGGGTGGGATCGAAATCTGTGATTTTGATTGATTTTACAAAATTCTAAGCTTTAGAAAATGTTGCATATTTTTGAACTAATGTAATTTTTTAAAGAAATCTGAATTATGTTTTATGAACATGTAGTTGTCGTACATTTATCTGTATCTTTAACCCTCCGTCTACCAGACGGGTCCATTGGACCCGACAGGTACATACAAAATATTCATTCAAACCAGAAATTTCTTTAAAATAAACTAAGTATATAAACCAGACAAAAATAAGGTAAATAAATAAGTTAAATAGTTTTAAATAAAAATTCTGGTGTAGAACGTTTTATTAAAACTTGAATAAAATTCCCGGTAGATCTAGGGTTAAAAACGTTCGAGTACTTTAAGGTTATCTGACTCAACAATTCCTATTTAACAATTAATCATTGAGATGTTAGAACAGAGGTGGGTAAATGTGGCACGCTCCACTAAAATTTTATAGTAACCATTGTCTTATCCAATCATCGAATCTCTGCGACTCTTAAAGTCGTCTATTTCTTAAAAAATTTAGTGGTATCAGACGTGCTACAGTAGGACACCCCTGTGTTAGAATAAATCATTTTAACAATGGAAAAAATAATTAAAAAAATCAAAAAGTAAATGTTGTCAAAAAGATGCTCTTCACATCTGCAATAAACAAAAAATCATATACTTCTCATTAATATTTCGAATTTTCTAATAAAAAATTTTAAAGCATACGAGTTATATATTGTAAAAATCTATTTTTGGCCATCTAAAGTCTTTTTAGTTTGACACAATTTACGAAGTTATTTCAGCAATAACGACTGAAACTGCTCAAATGACAAAATAAAATTTGGCATGAAAATTTAACTCCGAAACGCTATCTTTTTGTGAATTTTATGAACAATTTATATTAACTGTTGTGTTGTGCGACGGTAGTAATAATTAACATTGTCTTTTAAAGCTTATTGTTTAAGTATAATTAACTTTTGGGTATGTTTTATATACGCAACGCGGTGATCGAAAGTGTTAAAAAATAATCGAATATTGATTGAAATACAGGGTTTTCAAAAATATAGCTATTAAAAGGAAAAAGATAAAAGTATGCATTTTTATACCCGTTATTACTATTTCTAAACATGTCCAGAAAAACAGTTTGTTGATACCAATTTTCAATCTTGAATTGTAGCAATTTAAATAGTCAAACACTGTTAACACGCGAAGTCTTTTTAACCTTTTCGAATAATACACGCGGAAATTTAAAAATTCTAAAAACAAAGACATAATTAAATTAATAACTATTATTAATTGTTCTAATAATTTAAAGTACAGTATACAGTTATAATACGGTATACAGTTATAATCCTATGTTCAACCACAATACTTCGTGAAATAAGATATTTTTTTATGCAATATATTTAGGCTTTTGTATACTAGATAAGCTGTGCGCACACGAACGAGAGACAAATCAATAAATCTCGAAAAATCATAAAACGGGTAAATCAGAGCTCCCAATTGTTTCTTTTTAAATACCAGTACTTGCGAAGAAATTTTATCGTGTTTGATTTTTATAACATATGCAACAAGAATTACATTTCGGGTAGGTGTTTACAAAGTTTTAAAAAATATGTGAAAATAAGATTTCTGTTAGAAAGCAACGTTATTTAGCATTAGAACCGCGGGCTATTTTACTCAATATTTATAAAAAGTGTTTCACAGAATTTTTATTTAAAACTATTTAACTTATTTCATTAGCCTATTTTTATGCTAAAGACATTAAATTCTCTTATAAGGAAATGTGAGGTTCGAATCGACTATTATCAATTGGGCAGGGGTAAAAATGACACCTAATGGCTGTTCTAGTGTTAAAGTACGAGTAGCAGATCTATTAACCCTCCTAGTACTAGTTTTTAATATTTTCTGAGCATTCTTAATTTTGCATGATTTGGCATGAATTTTATTTTATTATATGTAATTTCTTCCTAGGCGGTGTCTATTTAATTTCATATGTTAACCTCTTCAGTTTCGAAGCTAAAATAATAATACAAATGCTTAATCATTGTTTTTTCCAAACAAAATAACATCGTAAATGACAAAAAAATTATCTTTTCTGAAATGGATCCTTTAGGCGCTTAGTAATTTAGGTTCAAAAATATGGATCTAAAACTACAAACCCTCTTAAAACATCAATTTAATAACCATTAACCTAACTTAACGCAATCACAAATTTAAGAGCTTTAACATGGTTCGTACGCCTCCAAGAACTTTGCAGTCCAGAAAATTTTTGGCACCAGTATTATCTTATAGAAAATCACTTCTTAAATGAAGGCCAATTTTTGCGCGTTTAACCTAGATTTCTTTTTCTAGAAAAAGATGCTGGTAGTTCTCCTGGAGAAATAACGGTATCTGTACGAACCATGTTTAACCCCTTAACAGTGACATCTGTTTTCTTACAAAAAAATTAAAAATGGGGCTAGACACCCCTTTTTCCATACTAAAATATTTACCTTACTTAATCGAAAAATATCTGACAATCAATAAAGATAAATTCACAGTTACAAATTAGTGGTATCAAAATGCTTTTAATAACGAAGCAAGCAGAGTGTTCTTGCCCGAACCCAGTTCGGGCCACACTGTTAAGGGATTAAACAAGTAAATAATCTACAAATCCTCAAAATATTTTATTGAAAACCTTTTGAGTTAAATACTTATGAAAATTTCTCACTTTCATGGTCATACTATTTTTTCGGCATTTTTAGGCATTTTGCAAACTCAGGTGAAAATAACATTTATTTTATGTGGAAATCAGCTTATATGCTGCCATTTATTAGTTTGCTTTGAACGTATAAAACATTCAGCTATTAAGAAGTGGTGTGGAAATGTAAAAAAAATCCGACATTTTAGTTTTTTAAGTGAAAGAACAGAGGCCCCCATTTGGGGACGCAGGGACCGAAGAGGTTAAGTATAATTTGCTCGTTTTTACTAGTTTGAAACCTTAATATTTTCAAACTAGAAAATGACTGGCGTCGAATCAGACCACGATGCTACTAGGAGGATTAAATAAACAAATAAAAGCTTAAATCCACGCGTGATTTAAAAAAAAAATCTGTGGCATACTAAATTTTAAAATATTGGGTTATCATTATAAAAGAACAAAAATTTCTTGAAATATTAGCAAATATCGTAACTAGAATTCTAAGATGTCCCGCGTGCGTGAGGGCTCCAAATTTTACTGACACCACAAATTTCTTATAGTTTATTTCGCCATATTTAATCACAGATAGTTCTACCATTAGATAATGCTTAGAAAATTACTTTAAAATACTAGTAATCAGAGCATTTTGAGCCCCTATTTAGGCATGACACCTGACAACACATTTTTGAGATACATACACGCCTTGGAATTTCGAAGGTATGTGTCAACACTTTTTGTTAATGATTTGACTTACTTTGTAAAAATGTCGTAATTCGATAAAATCAATTTTACTTTTATTTTTTACTGGTATCAAACTCAAGCGATGTAAGCAATTTTTGAGGACCCATGGTCCCGAACTGGTTAATAAATCAGAAATTAACACTATAATGTAGGGGTGTAAAAATCTAGGCGCCAGCGGGATGTTTCTCATCGCTAAATTTTATTAGTTTTCTTTGCTTAAATTTTATCAGAATTCTTACAAAAAAAAATTGGACGAAAAATAACGAATAAAATTTAGTGGTGAGAGCAGTGTTGCCAGTGGGCTACTTTTTTTTTAATTCAGATTTCTTGATTGCCACCACTTTTTTGAAACGGTAAAATTACCTTTGTTTTCACGTTAATTAATATGTCATTAAATAACACACATTTTACCATTTCAAAAAAGTGTTGCCAATCAAGAAACTGAATTTTAAAAAAAAGTAGTCCATCTAGCAACACTGGGTAAGAGACTGCCCGCTGGAGCCTAGATTTTTACACCCCTGCTCAAATGGGCATATATGCTACAACTAATTTTTTCCAAATTAGTGGAGTTTTTCATTCTTATATTACAAATTCATAACAGAAATTTAAAATAGCAATATTAGCTTTATTTAATAACAGACATTCCATATCTAAATAAAATGAATTGATTATTGAAATATTCTGGTGTGTATTCAGATTCTCTGAATTATGGAATTTCTAGAACGTATTCAAACATGGGAATTAGATGGTTAAGCTAACATAATTAAAGATTTTATTCCATATCTACATGTGTATATAGGGCCTTCACTGTTATTTTTTAAGTACCAATATTTCTGAAGAAAATTTATCGTTCTAGGTTTTTACAACAAATACAGTGAAAATTACGTTCCGGGTAGATGTGCACAAAATTTGTAAGAAAAATCTAGAGGGATTTTTGTAGAGTAATGTGATATTAATAAAAAAAAAATAGACCTAGAGGGATGCCATTATATGTAACAAGTACGTCCTGAAAGTCGTTTAAAAAATCGTAATGGACTAAATTTTTCTTAATAATTCTCCTAATATAATATCGTTAATTTTATTATTTGGTGAAAATATTGTTATTTTCTTCTGATATTGAAATATGTGAAACCCATTTTGAAAAAATATTCCTTAGAGAATAATGTATGTGAATGTAATTTCTTAACTAACTAACATTTTGTAAACATATTAAAGAAAGTATTTATGCGCAGAGTTTTAAATTCGAATTAATTTGTAGCAATTTTTTGACCAAGAAACAATTTATAATAAGCAAAATATTCTAAAGTTTTAAAAGTTAATTGCATTAAATTTATCACAAATGATGGGGAAAAGCAGACTTCGAAGAGATTTACGCAAGGTAGTCTAAAATGCTATTATTTTAATGATAAAGGATGAATACTAAAATGTTATGAAAAATTCTCAAGCATCTTCAAAATAGAAATAAAGGTAATATTTTATAATTTATCAAAGCTTAAAAAATCGTAATGGACTAAATTTTTCTTAATAATTCTCCTTATATAATATCGTTAATTTTATTATTTGGTGAAAATATTCTTATTTTCTTCTGACATTGAAACATGTGAAACCCATTTTGAAAAAAAAATATTCCTTAGAGAATAATGTATGTAAATGTAATTTCTTAACTAAGTAACATTTTGTAAACATACTAAAGAAAGTATTTATGCGCAGAGTTTTAAATTCGAATTAATTTGTAGCAATTTTTTGACCAAGAAACAATTTATAATAAGCAAAATATTCTAAAGTTTTAAAAGTTAATTGCATTAAATTTATCACAAATGATGGGGAAAAGCAGACTTCGAAGAGATTTACGCAAGGTTGTTTAAAATGCTATTATTTTAATGATAAATGATGAATACTAAAATGTTATGAAAAATTCTCAAGCATCTTCAAAATAGAAATAAAAGTAATATTTTATAATTTATCAAAGCTAAATTCGTTTATAAAATATTATGCTTTAATTTATAAAACAAAATTAAACCATTTCTAAATCTACGACAAAATGACTAATTCAATTTAATGTGAATATTTTCGATAATAATATTTCGATTTTTAATGAAGTAGATGATTGTGGCAAAATAAAAGTATTTTAAAAACTGAAGTAAATATTAAATTTCTCATTTATGCGTCTGAAGAGTTGTTTTATGCGATAATATTTATCTAAATAGAAAAATATATTTTGTTTCAAATTTCTTAAAAAGTCAATGAAAATTAGTTTTCATAAAAGACAACTAAAGAATAGCATAACTCCAAAAAATAATTATTTTGAGAAAAAATCCATAATAATAAAAAAATCTCTTTTTTAAGTGTAATAAAAATTTTATTGAAAATATTTTAATAATTTATGAAAATATAATATTTCTCTTTTAAACTTTTCATATATTATCGTCAAAAATATTTCTCTCATCGATTAACAAAAAAGAATACACATTCCTATCAATTTATTAAAAAAAGTCAATGGGAAAAAACAAACAAACAAACAAAAAAAAAAACATAGATAATATTACTCGAAAAAATAATTATTTCGTGGGAATGTCCATGTGCGTTTTTGGAAAAGCTACGGTCAAAATAATTAAAGGGCTAATTGCTTGTATTAATTAATTTTACAGGCGATTATTTAACGCGTAAAACATCAGTTTAACGATTTACAGCTAAAAAGGGAAATGTGATTTTTCTTTTTAATTTTAAACATGCTGTATTTATTGATTCTTTATAGAGTAATAAATGACTTATTAAATAATAAATTAATATACAAAAAGTTTATTGGTTCCGTTCTTATATTGTATGCATAACGAGTGGAGTTTTCCCGTCCTCGCTGATCTGTTTCTTTTATTACCTCTTTACAAACGAACTTTACGTTGGGGTCCAAATGCTTTCGGCAGCGTACACAATTATATATTTTCCATCTTTTAAAAAGAATAACTATGTTACCTCAAAGTGACTTAGTGATTATGACTTACCAATATTGAATTCAATTTTTTCACATTGTCGCACACATTGCTATAAAAACAGATTTGTCATTCTTTAAACTTGAATTTAATCACTGACATTAAAAAAATTACAGGTGAGATTTTTTTCGAATCAGAACAACAATCGGAATTTCAGATTTATGCATCCCATCATGTAAAATCTTTGTCTGAACGTGCAATGAAACAAAAAAGACACACAAACAAAATGTTTCCTTAACCCCTTGAGGGCACCGGTATATATTATATACCACCTACGATTTATGAAATTTTACACCAGAAAAATGTTATTAAATTTTACTTTTCTAACTTTGGTGGAAAAAAACCGTAAAATCGCTTTTACTTATTCTGTAATAGAATTTTTCAAAGATTCCGGTGGGAATTCAGCATTTCACAAACGTAATTGCTTGCCCCTCAAGGGGTTAACCCTTTATCGGCGAATGCTAATACACTTACCACTTAATTTTTATTGAAACCTTGTCGATTCGCACAGTAATTTTTAGTGAGATATTTTGTTTTTATAATGCATGTGACGGAAACTCGTCCTTTATTTTCAAATAAATTTATTTGTAGGTTCCGGTGGCAGTAAATCTGTTCAACATTTCAGCCACAGAGCTTACTTGCCCGATAAAGACGTTAGTGTTAAAGGCGTTAGGCCCTTTAGTGCGCAGCTTGCATATATGCAAAGAATAGAGTTCTGAATTTATTAGATTTTTTTATTGGTATATACCTAATTCACATCAGAAAATTAAAATAGCAATATTTGCTTTAATTAATAACATACATTCCGTATTTAAATAAAGCGAAATTAACAATTAAAACTTTCTGGTGTAAAGTCAGATTCCCTGAACTTCTTATTTTCTAGAATGTATTTTATCATGGGAATTAAAAGGTTAAACGTTAAATTTATAAAATAAATAATTGTATAAAATAAGGTATTTGGAGACATACTTATTAAAGTATTTACTAATTTGCATTATTTTAGCGAAAAACAGCCACACGACAGTCGTTTTCACTTGTATTGAAGACGTGCAAGAGAAGAAAAGATTGCCGTATTATATGAAAAATGTATCTCTGATTTTCTTTCATTATTTTTCCTGTGTAATAAACCTTTTAGAGAATCATATATAATTTTTTCGAAACAAAATAAAAAATCGCCATTTAAGGGTTAAGAACTTTCTAATACAGTAAATGAGAAAAAAAGCGGAAAAACATGAAATGAGTATAGACTACTGTTCAACGAGATTTTCTTACACAAAGGTATCAGCTGAATTCAAACACTGGATCTCCTGTTTCAAAACTGAAAAAATGACATGTGAACTGCTACACAACCGACACATTTATACTTAAACACAGGCCCAACTTTATGAACAACATTTTTAAAAAATATTGTTGATATATATATTGCTTTTAACAAATTTCGTAGAAACCTACCAGGAAGCAATAATTGTTACCAATGTCGTGAAAACACCATCACGAAAGAGTTTTTTTTTTTTTTTTCAGAAATACTGGTATTTAGTGTATGGCTCGTTTGATCCCTATTAAAGACTGCCACGTTTCGTTTCTTATTTTCCCGACAGATTCGGTCGCAAAGGCGACTTGAAACACGATTAAAAAAGTTTTTGGGTGTCTAAGGGATATGAAGTTTTGTCAGTTTTAAGTTTAAAATTGCTAATTAATACAAAAAAATCATAGAAATAAAACATATATAAGTATTTTTTTTAATTTAAAAATAGCATCCTATTACCAGAAAATTGCTATTTGCTTAAAACTAATTAACTTTAAAACTATTGACCTGTTCGGGACCATGGGTGCATATATGCACCCTCAAAAAGGGCTTAAAACGCTTGAGTTTGATACCAGAAAAAAAGAAAAGAAAAATTGATTTTATTTAATTACCACCATTTTTGTGTTTTATAAAGTTAAGTCAAATAATTAACAAAAAGTGATGCCAAACGAATAAAATTCGTGTGAAAGATGACAGTCCTGAGCGGGTTAAGTATAAATACATTTTATGAATTCCAACGATAACTATAATAAACGCTGTAAATTCCTGAAACACTTTAGTAATTCCAGGGGTCGCATTATGTAGGGAAAATTGTATTTTTCATACCAGAACCCTTAATCAGTAATATGCAGAATGATTTTACTTAAAATATGCTATATAAAGCTAAGATGAAGATGTTAATTTCAAAATAATGGTAGGAACAATAAAATTTTCCCTATGTAATACGACCCTTGCAATTCATAAATTAAACTTGTGTGACACATAAAAATATATCATCAAAGGAATGGTGCGCTTTTTTCAATATATATTTAAAACATACTTTGAAATTTTTATGGTACATTAACTATTATTATTTGAGTAATGATAATTTTTTCCAACAAAATTTTACAAAAAAAATATCCCTTTTGAAGAAAATAAAAAAACTACTTTCAACTTATTTTTTTAAAGTTCATAAGAAATGGAAAGGTTTAAAAAGCTCCACAATCATACAGTTCATCCTCGTTTTTTTTTTCTAAAAAAGTAAGTTTTCGAAATGTATGTTTTGATTTAACCCCTTAATGCTCGAATTAAATTACGGTTGAATAATTCAAATTGCTTATTGGCCCACTTTTATGAAAAAGAAGTATTCACCTTATTTAATGACGGTAAAAACGATACTAAAATACAGCCAATTTCACTAGTTTATAAAACTGGTGGGCTTTAAACAATTTGAGTAAAAGACACAGCCCCAGAATATGACGGGAGCGAGAATTAAGGGGTTAAATTGACGTTTTAACACTTTCGCGGGCGGTGTCCTTAACGAAGGACACCTAATTTTTATTTTACTGGTACCGGAAAAAATTATTTAACATTTTTTTTTATAACATACTTGAAAATAAGCAAGTTCATATTTTCTAATAAATTCGTTTATAAATTCTGGTGTCAGTCCATCAGTTCATCAGTTTATAAACACAATTATCCCGCGCCGGAAAGGGTTAAAGACATACAACTGTCTTAAATAGAAAAATCATCTGCGGATTTGTACGAAAATCTACAGAGTTCTTACGACAGTACCCTATAACCAATTCGACAAATGGAATCTCAATCCAAGGAACCGCTTGAAAGCTCATTAACACATACATACTTCAGTGGAGTTATTAATAAAGAGAAGACATATATTGTAGCGTCTAATAGTTGGCAGAGGAGTAACTAGGGAGGAAGTCACAAAATGTATATTGTTTTTTATATGGGATCGACAGTTTCTGATTACCGCTCGCAAACATCCACTAGTAAATTTGAATAGAAAATTCCTCCTTAATCCTTTACCTGCCAACCACGAGTATACTCGTGGCTTTACTTTATTAATTACTTTATCACCACTAATTTAGAATTAATACAATTGCCTTATTTATCGGCAGAAATTTCGCTGTATATCAGTAAAGCAAATTTTACCTTTCTGAATTTGTGGTGGCAAAAGACTTTCAACCAGAAATTTGAAAATTCTTTCTTTATCAGTAAATTCATTCAACACACGTTCATTCAGTGAACGTGTTAACTCTTTTAAGGGGGGAGGTATGTCTATGCAACCACTTAATTTTAATTCCCAAATGCCACATTGGCACCAGATTTGTAGTTTGATTTTTTCCGTTTATTATGTATGTGAAAAATATCTTTATCTTACTTCTTTGTTCGTTAATTCCGGTCTCATGCATTAATTTAAATATTTAAAAAATGGAACTGCTTTGCCCCTCAAAGGGTTAAGCGCTTTATTCATGCAAAAAAGTTTTCACTATTAACGTAAAATGTTTTATTTGTTTTTACTACTAGAAGTTAACTCCGGTAATATGATCTCCTTCACTGACACTGAGAGAATGTTGTTTTGATTGCCACATTATGGCATAAACGAAGGGTCTGACTACAGACGAGGTAAACTTCCACCAGTAAAAATAAATATCTATTTTTTGCCATAATTATGATTGAATATCTGAATGCATAAGTCTTTTAACATAACCTATCAGAAATTTTATTCAATCTTTATAGAAATATTCGACACTAGAATTTTTATTTTAAACTATTTAACATAATAAATCAGAGGTGCCAAGCTCGCACTAATCTTCAGTAATGCGTGCATTAATTCAACCCAGTTTAACAAAGTTTCGAACCAGAAAAATTATTTGATGAATCTTTATTTATTTAATTCCAGTTTTCTACGTGGAACTTATTTAATTTCATCTCTGAAAAAAAATTCTGGTGCGAAATGTATTAAAGTAGGGTTAAATTAACCCACATATTACGGAGGATTAGTGGCAACTTGACACCTCTGAATGACTTGATAGAGACTTGCCAACTTTGCACTTAACTTCCGCAAAACGTGAGTTATTTTAAACCAAGTTAAACAAACTTCGTACCAGATTTTTTTTTATTTTTTTTTTTATTTTTTTTTAGATTTGATAGTATCAAATAAGTTCAACATAGGAACAGGAAAGTAAATACCTAATGATACATATAAAACATTTTCCGGTTAGAAACTTTTTAAGCCTTGTTCAAATTAACTCACATTTTACGAAAGTTACATCGGAAGCTTAGTAGTATGTTATTATTTACCGGTTTTATTAGTTTATTTTAAAGAAATTTCTGGTTTTAATAAATATTTTGGATGTACATGTCAGGGTCAAGAAAACAGATTTGGGAACTGTCGGCCCAGATCCTTCTTGGATTGTATAGCCACAGAGTTTAGTTTTTTAGGATGTACATGTTGGATCCATTGGACCCGGCCATGGTTCTCACTTTGGTCTACATTTTTATTCCGAAAATCCGAATTCGTGCCAGAAATTAAAAAGAGGACAGAAATTTTGTGATTACATGAAGTAAAGATTCTTCTTTCAAAACTTATGTTGTGAATTTGAAATAAAAACGGCAACCCTGTGTCTGTAGGCCGAGAGGTCTATACGGAGAAATTTTCTAGTTAAATTTACTGGTGGAAGTTTGCCCCGCCGATCAGCTCTGCGAAACTGATTACAGTAGTAGCTTTACGATTTAGAGGATATGCCAACTCCTCTTTATTCATACTTCCATGCATAGATCATAATTACAATGTTTTTCTCACACTAGCGCCCACAAAGTAAAAAGGCCCCATTCAGTGTTGCCGGATCTGGCGGATTTTGTATTTAGGAATATTGAATTCACACCAGAAAATTTTAAAAGAAATTGTGCTTTAGTTTTTTTTAATAGAGTATCTATGGTCTTGAAAGCAAAAATAACTGTTTAAACTTACTTGTGAGAGTTCGGAATGCTTAACCCTTTCCGGCGCGATGTCCTTAAAAAAAGACACCTAATTTTAATTCCAAAACTGACAAACGGCACCAAGAATATTTAACTAAAATTTTCCTATTATAATGTAAATGAAAATAAGCAAGTTAATATTTTCTAATAAATTCGTTTATAAATTGCGGTTTCAGTCCATTATTTCATTTCATCAGTTTATAAACAAAATTACTCCGCGCCGGTAAGGGTTGAGCGATTGTCACCACTAAATTTTTATAGTATTCTTCGGCTTCCAAATTATCAGAAATTCTGTCCTGAAGTTATACGAAGAATACTAATAAAATTTTGCGGTGTCAATTGATTGATTATCTGCTGCTACACTGTTCCATCACTGGTTAAGAGATAAAAAAAATGGTTTATCCCCTTGAGGGGGCAAGCAATTACGTTTGTGAAATGCTGAATTCCTACCTGAATCTTTCAGAAATCCCATTTCAAAATAAGTAAAAGCAATTTTACGGCTTTTTTCTACCAAAGTTAGAAAAATAAAATTTAATAAAATTTTTCTGGTGTGAAACTTCATTAATCGTAGGTGGTATATAATATATACCGGTGCCCCTCAAGGGGTTAAGGTATCAAAAGTTAATCTCTTAAATGAAAAAAAAAACACTTGTAAGAAAAAACAAAACAGAGTTCAGGTGCAAATCTATGTCTAATCTTAGTTCTACGAAATACAGATGCTGCAACACTGGTCCCGTTACTGAGAAAAAAAATTATTTTGTCTACATTAATTACTTATTATAGACATATGTTTTTGTTTTTTGGAAAATTTATTAGTAAATAATTAAGTGCCTACTTAATCCGATTAATTAATTCTCAGGGATTTATTTAAGATGAAGGAAAAAAAGACTTTCAATAAGTTATTAGTTTAATGTGATTTTCTCCAAGCTCAAAATATCTCGGAATTTATTCTTCGCTTCCGTGAATTCCATATTGTCATTATCGGTTTACTAACTAAGAAACTAAAGTAATATAATTGTATTCCACGGATCGCTATTTTCTGACTTAGGTAATGCATAAATCATGTGGTATGGATGGCGATTAATAGTGATCTTTAATTGTATAATTTTCTTTATAATTTGAGTTAATTTACTAACATTTATTTTATTAAGGTTTTCGTTGCATAAAAATTCTAATGTATTCCTTCAAATTATAGCATGTATTTAATTTCTTAACCTTAAAAAATGTATTTAATAACAGAAAAGTGTAAAACTTACGTTGAGAGTACGATATCTACATATTACAGGTAAAAAACAAAACAAAAAACATAGTTTTATAATAAAGAATAAAGTCACTACTTAAGATTAACCCATTAACCAGTTCGCGACGGGAGCATTTTACGAAATGTTTATTACTTTGCTACCGGTTTTGAAAAACAGAAGTTTGTGCCTATTCAAATCGGGAAAATGCTCGGATTAAATAAGGCAAATTTTGCAGTAAAATTTTATTGGTGAGGATAAACGGGGATCCTTAGGCCTATTTCCGGCACGTATACGTGTCGCTCGTCCCCAAGGGGTTAACCCTCTCGCAGCGCAACCCGAGATTTTTTCGGGCAACGTAAATGTAGCAAAATTTGCGCAACCCGAGATTTCATCGGGGATGTCTTCTTTCCGTCTAATTAGCCCTCCTTGATCATTCACACTAGCTACTTTTTATTGTAAATCATACCTTATCCAATCGGAGCATTTTGCCGATTAAATCAGACGAAAATTTTTGTTTTAAAAAACCGGTGACAAAAGAATAAAAATCTTTAAAATATGCTCGTCGCGAAGGAATTAAATGCGATTTTTGAAGCTATTTTGATAAAACAATTACGCACCGAGAGGGTTAATCGGCGAAACTATAACATAGGGATCTTCAACTGTTTTGCCGTCATGGTAGCTTGGTAATTAACTTAAGCAAGGTTATTTATTATCGCCATTGCGTTAATGCAAAACAGGCGTGTAATAGGTTAAAAGGATTTTTTTTTTTTCATTTTGCGTAATATTTAAATAGAAACGGCATTTATCCTGAAAAATAATTAGATTTAAATTTCCATTTGGTGTAGAAAGCTTCCTGTTGCATGTTATAAGAAGACATCTTTATAAAACTTAAAATTTTATATAAACGAACTTTCAGTTTGAAGCAGGTTTAGCCTTGTTTCTGATACTAACAAAAATATGATAAACAAAATAGAATTATAAAAGTTATAAATAATTTTCAATGACAAAATTAAAATCATTAGTGATCGTAAGTAGCTTCATAACAGAAATGAAACGAAAAATTTTCTAATTATTAAATACCCAAATAATTTCAAAAATTCAATTTATGTTTTTAAAAATAACCTACCAAAGCTACAAGAAAATAATTACTTCATTTCTATGTTAAGAGTATTAGGAAATAATATCCAGAATTAGCGAAGATAAAAAAAAAGAACGATGTAGATAATTGAAAATATTTTAATATATGGATATTAAATTCTTAATTTATGCTTCTCAAGGTTATAGCATTAAATATTTCTTTAACGTGCAACGAAAAAGAAAAGAAAAATGATCATATCATCTTTCTCGAAAAATTAATGGAAAATATTTTTAAAAAAGGAGTCCATTGAAAGATAGTATAAGTCAGAGAAATAATTATTTCATAGAAACATCCATGTGCTTACATTATGTAATAAAATGCATGAGTGAACTTTGTCTAACTACGTGCATAAATTCATTTTACGGACAATTATTTAACAAAGGACTGAAAAATAGAAGGTAATGAATGAAATAAAATGTGTTTTTGTCGGTGCCTAAAATGTGTTTCTTACTTTATATTCTCATAAATAATTTAATAAATCCCAAATTAAAATAAGATAAAATTATCACTTTTGTGTTTAAATATGTTCACTGAATATATGTTCACTGTATTACAATGTAATAATGAATACTTCTAATTGAATCAATTTTAGCTAACGTTTACGTTCTTTATTTATTATTATTATTATTATTACGGAATTTGTTAGAAATATCTTATACAAGGTATTCCAAAAAATTCCAACGCGCTTTAATTTTTAACTAATTAGACGTCAGTAGGCAATGCGATTTAGAAAAATGTGTTAAGTATTGGAGAAATAGATTATTTTAATAATAGAGTGCAGCTGATAAATATGAAAAAAAGCCACACTTTTAATATTTTTATGATATCAGCAGCTAAAATAGGTCAATTAGTATTTTTTACTTTTTCTGTAAAGAGATCATTCCAAATAAATGCATATCTGTTTTTTTTAAACTGAGTTGGCTTATTATATAACCACTTAAAAGTAATAAAATATTACACACAATCTAAATTTACAGTTCGCTGTTTTCAAATTCTAATTCAAAATTTGCTTTCATGTTGGTATGGGTAAATAAGTATTAATCGATCGGAGAGTCATGTCGTGTTTGGAAAATCAGTTCGTAACAGAAAATTCTATCATTCAATTATCAGACATTGATTCCGATATCTAAACTCTAATAATTACCGTGCAGAATTTTCCGGTAAAAATTGATTTCCCCAACAAGACAAAACTTTCCGATCGACGCAATACTTTATGATAATTTGCATCCAATGAAACTGAAAAGCTATGCATATGATATAGTGTTCATTAACCTATTGAAATTTATAATCTTAACAAGATTTAAATTCTTTCCATGCGTCTTGTATGCAATTAAAAAAGAAAGATAATAGGCGATTTCGGAAAATCACTGAACAATTGTTGCAGCAGAAGTCTTCATTTATTTAGAAGCAATAAAATCTAATTAAACACAAGACTTCTTTCTTACTATATTTTTATTATGTGTTGTATTGTGTTCAATAGTACGTAAATCTAATCATCTCACTCACGTATCATCATAAAGATCGCTAATAAAATATTGAACGGAAGATTTAAAAAAAAAATGAATAAATAAATAAACGATTTGTGACAAAGGAAATTTTCTAAAAATCGACAACGACTTAAAGAAATAATTCAAGTATTTTTATCTAAATAGAATTATGTGAACAAAGAAAAAAGTTTTTCTATTTTTTTTTTTCACTCCGGAATACCTAACAGTATTTATTGTGTCATTCACTGAATTACAATGCACTTTCTGCACTTCCGAACTTTGTAAATTTTGTTGAAATATCAGTTTCAATATGGTTCATGCTCTAAATTCCGTCTTCAGATTGGAGATAGACAGCTTGTAAGGTATTTGTACCCAATATGGACAGTGCTTTCAATATGGAGACCCCCCCAAAATCTTTAAAAGTAACAATTTTGATCGAGAAATGGCGCTACATGTCCGTGAAGAAAAGCAGTTGAAAAGATAATTAAGCCTGGAAAGTGCAAAAAAGCGCGCTGTTCGCCATTTGGAAGGAAACTTGTTGTTTCGTGGTGTGCTGATCGTAATTACAGATAAGTTTAAATTCTCATTAGATATAGTAAAATTACTTTAAATATTGAAAAGTGGAGTGTTTTAGAAATCTGATAAAACATATTTTCGACTGATATTGAATATATTGCTTTAAAATGTTTTCTTTGTTTATTTATTACAAGATTTAGTAAAACTATGTCCGATACCCTATATGGACACCTTATGTCCACATTACATCAAGTGGGAAATACAACAAGGGAAATACAGGAAGTGAATCTTCAGATTCACAAATTTGTAAAATATCTGTTTAATGTCATCTGAATAATACTCCAAGAAACCTCCTCCAAGAAAAAAATCCTCCAAAAAGCCCTTGCAGAAAAATCAAAAGAAGCCTCTCCTCAGTAGGGTATCTGTTGGCGAAATCGCAGGTACCAGCGGTATGACTTCCTCAACAAAGGGGAGCAGGTACTACTTCTTATGCAGTATTGATGCTGTTGCAGATATGCGGCTATGCATCACATGAGGCAGATATGTCCATGGGTACTGTGTGGGACTTACCGCCCATAATGAAGAAGTTTTTATTTGTCCATCCTGTGAGGACTGAGTAATCACAGATGTAAATTCTGCAGACAGATGCAAAAAAGCTAAGCAAAACTAGCTATATTATTTCATAATATTTTGTAGTAACTGGGGAGCTTTGCATGGGTCTTCGAAGAGCTACAACCGAAAATGATCCTCCCCCTTCTAAAGTGCATGATCTGAAGATATTTACTGTGTACCCCCCCCCCATAATATGTACTTTAAGATATATATATATATATATATATATATAATCCTCTCTCCTCTAAAATTCCTTGGAAGAATGCTTCTTCCATACACCCTGTGTAGTAGGTCAATAAGGAGTCACCTGTCCCTAATATGGACATGCATGTCCGTAATAGGGACAGGTGATTTCTTATACGGACACTTGTAAACATTGTTTGTTTTTATCATTAAAATTAAACCATAATAATTACAAGGTCGCTAATTTTAATAATGATAGTCAACAGTCCAGGGATAGTGGTCATATATTTTTGGAGTCCTATGACGTGTATACGGGTGTGAAAAAAATCAATTTTCCTTAGGGTGACCATATTGGGTACAGGTGCCTTATTTTGGACTGAATGAGAAAGCTTATATTTTCCTACCATAAACGACATTTAACATAAATAATATTAAACGGTTAAAGTAGTTGCATTTTCATAAAATGTTTAAAAAACAAAAACGAAAATAAGACCGAAATAAAAATATGATATATATATCATATTGAATTCCTTATTTCCCTTGCTTACTAATACTTTACTTTTTATCTTAAAAATAATTATCTGTAAGCTTTTAGGTTAAAGAAATGCATTGTTATTTCTATGTTCTTTGTTTAACAAGTAATAAATTTCAAAGATAGGAGCAATATAAGGAACAGTTTGCTTGAAATGTTTTCATTGTTAAAGAAAGGCAAAATCCATGTTCGATGGTAAAGCCAAAAAAATATATCTATCGAAAAAAGAAAACATCATCCTTTGTAATTTTCGATAAAATCTATTTTCATTAAACTGGAAGAAAACAAAATGTTTTTAAAATATTTATTTTTAACAAGCTAATAACCAATAACTATAGAGTTAACCCATTAACCCCTTAATTCTCGCTCCCGTCATATTCTCGGGCTGCGTTTTTTACTCAGATTGTTTGATTCCCACCAGTTTTATAAAATAGTAAAATTGGCTATATTTTAGTATCGATTTACCTGTCATTAAATAAGGTGAATATTTCTTTTTCATAAAAGTGGTGCCAATAAGCAATTTGAATTTTTTAACCGCAATTTAATTCGAGCGTGAAGGGGTTAAACGCCAAAACTATACTGTTGAGTTTTTCAAACTTTCAGCTGAACGTCGATCGCAACTACAAAATCTGAAAGATAACTTTCACATTATTTGATCTTAACATTTTGTGTCTTTAAGTAAGGCTACTTTTTTAATTGAAAAATAGTGGTGGGTAAGTAAATATTTTAGACATGCACACTTATTTTGACCATTGAGTCAACCCAACACCAGCGGGTATGGGTTAATATGAGAAACAAGGGAATTATAAAAGTCCTCGGTTTAAACATTAGTCATAAAACGCACTCTTATTAAATACTCATAAAATGTTACTCATGTGCCCGAATTACCATTTTATAGTAAAATCCTTTTATCTGCCAGTCACTGGGTCATTGTGTAGTGTATCTTGCAAAATTAGAGCAATTACTTAATAAGTATTTTACGGTATATTGGAATTTAAAATTAAAGGGGTCCGGGACGCAAAAATCTTCAAATTTTGCAAGAAACATTTTATTTCATTAAACATTTCTCTGTTTTTTCTGCTTAAAATGACATTTAACCCTTTCAAGGGTGGTGGCTAGAGGGTCTAGCCACATAATTTTAATTCCAAAACTGACTACTGGCACCAAGAATATTTTAATAAAATGTTCCTTTTGCAGTTAAAGCGAAAAACAGCGTTTTGTTATTTACTAAGAAATTCGCTTGAATATTCTGTTGTCAGTCAATTATTTCATCATTTTACGAACAGAATTCCTCTGCTCCTGAAAGGGTTAAATCATGTTTCTATCTGAATTAGAACAAAAAATATTAATTTTTCCGTTTTGTTTAGTTTTCAAAATCTAGATTTAAAGCAATGTCTGTCATGGAAACGACTTCTTGTAGAAAACACCATTTCTCGTATTTAAATTTTTATAACTCGAGAACCGTTAAAGGTAAAAGGTTCAAACTTGGAGTATATCTTTTTGAATTGTTTTACTTTAATTTTGTTTCAGCATATTTGAAAAAAATATTTACTTTTGAAAATACGATTTTATTTTTAAAAAGTTGCACAACTTTTTTTAAAATTTTTTCGTTAAATATTTTTAATTTTGTTTTTTATAAATTAATATTTTAAAAAATGCTGAATTAAAATTAAAACTTATATATTTCTGCTTATATGAATGAAAAAAAAAAATAAATTCTATAAATAATATATCGAGTTATAACGATTTTAAATTACCATACTTTTTTAATAAAATTTAAATTAAAAATTTTTTTAAACAATTATGAGAAGTTTTATCATGTCATTTTGTTTAGAAATTACATGGTTAACCATCACAAAAAAATTCAGAATTTTAACTCAATAAATAAAAATTATTTTAAAATGTGTCCCCGACCTCCTTAAAACGATTTTCTTTTGCAGTTTCTGTCAAATTGCAGATTATCTATTCCTGAGACAAATTAATTGCATTATCAGATTAGTAGAATATCAGAAATTCCATGCTTTTACATTTGATGGTATTTGACTGTTATGAAATGCTTTGTAAATTGCAGTTCTTCGTTCATTCATATTCTTGATCCGATAGCTTTTAAATAGCATACCGACATTGACATTATTTTGAAGTTGCTGCGGCGTTGTTGTTTTCTTTTAATTCTATTTTTTTCCCCAAAATAATGCCTTTGTGGTAAATTCCTCTTGAAATTGTTGTAGGAGTATATAAAAACACTTTTCGAGAAAGTGGTGGAAACAGAATAAATATTAGAAAGCCTGATTTACAAACTTGCATTTTTCAACATTCCGCAAAATTTTCTTGTGTTTATTTTTATTATTGCTGCATCCTCCCCTCCTTTTATTTGTAAAATGCTTTGTATCCATACTCTTAATACTAATTATGATATACTTAAAATCTATTTTTAAAATGTTCTATCTTAAAAGTCTTTCCAATTAGGACGGGTTCGAAATTTTAGGAGTGATTTTAGGAAATTCTAAGTTTTAGAAAATGTTGGATATATTTAAATTAATAAAATAGTCTTTAATCTAATAAAAAAATATATCTGAAAACTACACACATTTTATTTCTTTAAACATGTAATTGTCACACATTTATCTGCATCTTTAAAAACACTCGAGTACATTAAAGTATAATCAAATATCGATCTAAATACATTGTTTTTTTAATATATCTAAAAGAGAAATATATAAAAGTAGGCATATTTATACGCGTTATTACTAAAGTGTGACTTCAAAAATCCGTCATTCAGGAATCCGGCAACTTCAAAAATCCGGCATCGAAACCATCTTTCCGTTCCTCTTTCTTTTACACTTTCAAGTTATGGAAGAAGAAACATAAAAATTGTTTATGAATTAAAAACTTCAAGATCGAAAGTAAAAATGCAAAAAATGAATATTTGACTTTTATTTTCAATTATCAGATGTGATTATTTTCTGAATAAACTCTCTCGGAGCTGCACCGTTGCTTAGCACTAGTACACAGTACACAGACTAGTACACAGGTTCTTTGGGAGAGATATGCAAAAAGGATATATAAAGCATTGACGAAAATGCACCAACAACGAACAATTTAACACACAGCGAGATCGTTGATGATGTGCTAAATAAAACCGCTGATAACACTAATAGCAGTTCAGAAGACGAGGATGAATAACCCGCAGAAGAAAATGTATCACAAGAAAAATGCATAAATTTGACTGGATAATTAATATCTGCTTTAGAGGAACAAGATTGTATTTCAAAAATAGACATTCTTCATTTATATAAAATACAAGAAAAACTTGTTAAAGAACGGCCAAAAATATTGAAGCAAACAGTATTTACATGGATGGTTCCGAAATTACACGAGAAGAGATAATTTCACTCTTTTTGGTTTTTTATTTTATGTAACATACAAAATTTCAATTAAACTAAGTTTTTTTTATATTTAATTTTCTCTTTTCTTTACGTAATTATCAATTAATAATGAATTGAATTATGACTAAAGACACCATTAAGAATATAGTACTACTTTTGATATTCTTAGTTACTTCTTTTGATATTCCTTCAGTAATCCGGAATTTTCAAGAATCCGGCATAACGTCGGTCCCGATGACGGAACGGGTTTTTGAAGTTATACTGTACATGTTTTTTTTTTTTTTTTTTTTTTTTTTTTTTTTTTTTTTTTAAATATAGCTAAAAGAGAAAAATATAAAAGTATGCATATTTATATGCGCTATTACTATTTCTAAACATGTCCAGAAAAAAAAAGTAATCTGATAACTGTTTTCACTCTTGAATTGTAGCAATTTAAACACAGTCAAACTCGGTTTAAACGATAAAAGTCTTCGTTTGAAGCGCTACTCATAATCATATTCATAATAAATACTCATAATACGTTAGTCATAAGGTTGAATTATTCATTCGAATAGTAAAAGTATTCGTTCTCAACTACTTTAGGTCATTGCCTAGGAATATTTCAATAATTATAAAAGTTATTTAATAATTCACACCAGAAATATTTTAAGGAACATTGCAATTTATTTTTTAAATGATTTCTCTAATACATTTTTAATCAAACAATGTATATGAATTCCTGAAATAAGTTGACGGCGTTATCAACTTAGTAAAATATTAGAAATTGCATTTGCTGTTATTTGATTGTTGGCAAGTGCTTCCTAATTTGCGGTACTTCGTTGATTCTTATTCTCTATTCGATGTATTTTAAACTGCGTATCGAGATTTATTATATTTTCAAGTTGAGGCGTCAGCTTTCTTTATGCTATTTACAAAATTATGTGTTTTGTGAAAATTTGTCTAGAAATTGCTGCAGTCGTTTTTTAAAACTATTTTTCGAGAAAATGGTGCAAATAGAATAATAATTATAATTCCTGTTTTCCAAATTTCATATTTTTTCTGTATTCTTCATTATTGCTGCATCACAACCCCACCCCCCTCTCAACCTTTCATTTTTTTTTCAATGCTTTGGATCGATACTCTTAAGGATAATTATAGTCAAGATTAACTTTTTAATTTTCTATCTTAAAAGTCTTTAAAAGTAGGGCGGGGTCGAAATCTGTGATTTTGAAAGATTTTACAAAAACCAAGATTAGAAAATGTTGCATATTTTTGAACTAATGGAGGTTTAAAAAATAAGCGATCTGAAATGTGCGCGATTTTCTTATTTTTTTTTTATTTAATTGTCGTAGATTTATCTATACCTTTAAAAATATTCCATTACTATAAAATATAATCAAATATTGATCCAAAATACAGGATTTTAAAAATATGTCTAAAAAGGGAAAATATAAAAGAATGCTTTTTTATATACGTTATTACTATTTCTAAAAGTCCAGAAAAAAGTAAGCTGAAAAATATTTTTACTCTTGAATTGTAACAATTTAACCCTTTCGATACTGCATCCCTTACATAAGTTTTATTCTCTTTACCCCGCTTTTTTT
The DNA here is from genome assembly GCA_963932465.1 of Maratus speciosus. Taxonomy (NCBI): domain Eukaryota; kingdom Metazoa; phylum Arthropoda; class Arachnida; order Araneae; family Salticidae; genus Maratus; species Maratus speciosus. Next base: position 217,749,226 of record OZ010794.1, read on the forward strand.
AAACAGTGCCCTTTACTTGTAAAATACTAAAGAATACTATAATTAATAAAGACAAATATTACATTTATTTATTAATGGTGCCCAAAACAAATTCCACATGCACCTTTTGACGATGCATATATGCATCGCAGGTCCCGAAAGGGTTAAATACAGTCAAACTCCGTTAATACGAGAAGCAAGTGAAATTTCAGAATAATCGTTTTAACCGTTACTCATAATACGCTGGAAAATAATAAAAACCTAAAAACACAAACATAATTAAATTAAAAGCTATTATTAATTGCCCTAATAATTTGAATGCTAAAATGTATTTAATAACTCAAACCTCCGTGATAATTAAATCATATTAAACAATTAAAAAAAAATAGTTTATACCGGCGAAATGCTACTACAGTGTGTAGACGTAACGGAAATAAACATGCGAAACCGCATCCAAAAAAATACTTTTTAACTTGAGGACGGTAAGATCGATTTTATTACTACAAATGAATAAAAGTCAAGTTTTTTTTTAGATATTTATGATGCAATTTAACCCTTTAGTGCGCAGCTTTGCATATATGCAAAGAACAGTGTTTTGAATTTAATAGATTTTTTTTATTAGTATATACCTAATTCACACCAGAAAATTACAATAACAATGTCTGCTTTAATTAATAACAGATATTCCGTATTTAAATAAAGCGAAATTAACCATCGGAACTTTCTGGTGGAAAGTCAAATTCACTGAAATACGTAATTTCTAGAACGTATTCCATCATGGGAATTAAAGGGTTCGCTTGTGTTTTATAAAATAAAAAATATATATAACAAAAGGTATTTGGAGACATACTTTTTAAAATATTTACTAATTTGAAATATTTTAGCGTAAAACAACCACGCGACAGTAGTTTTTACTTGTATTGCAGATGTGCAACAAAAGAAAAAATTGACGTATTATACGAAAAATGTATCTCTGATTTTTTTTTTCATTATTTTTCCTGAGTAATAAACCTTTCAGAGAATCATATATAATTTTTTCGAAACAAAATAAAAATATTGCGTATTTAAAGGTTAAACTACAGGAAACTTATTGGGTCGTTTGGAAAGTCGTGTCCGTTTGAGCGAATCAATTCGTACCGGAAAAAATTCTCATCGGTAATTATTAGACATTAGAAATCAGAATCAATGTCTAATAATTAAATGATAGAATTTTCCGGTACGAATTAATTTTCCCAAACGGACACGACTTTCCGAACGACCCAATATATAGGACATATATTTTTTGCGAAGAACAGAATTTAAAAGATTTATGTTGTAATACGCGATACAATCGGAATCTACGAAAATTACGGCACACATTTTAAATTCATTTTGCACCACATTTTGCATTTCTAGACGCTGCAACTAACGCTTAGAGTTTACACTTTCATGCAATAAATTTGATAGCAGGCAGCCTAACGATATGTTATTTTTCGGATCCAGCCTAAAGCAGTACCGCTATTTGTGATTTTAACTCTATGTACTTCTAGACACTGTAGCTCTACCGTTGGCTATCTCTGATTGGTTGCTTGCGAGACAAACTTTCCTCCTACTAACGTCTAGTAAGGCATGAACGAAAGACACTAATCAAATGCAGATACGATTAATGATAAAGCAGAAATCGTAAATTAAGAAGGAGGATTTCACTGATCAGAAAGGCAAAAAACGACTTATACATGATTATGCGAAAGAGTGGCGGCAATTATTATTATTATTATTTTAACTTTCTATTTTCATTATTATGATAAAAGCAATAAATATAGAACTGTGAAACGGAAATTCAATTGACAGTGTTGCGCGATGTGAATCATGTAGTCACGTTACGCGATTACTTTATTAATTCTACCCTACTATTTCAAAAATTAAAATTTATGTAGTGTTTTGCTCGCATTTGCCCGATTCCTATTTTTGTAGCTCGTAATACGGAAGAAAATCTTAATATAGTTAAATGACGAATATTTATTAACGTACAAATTATTCGCTTTAACTGTATCCTCGTATTAGGTGGGCCTGTATTGCAAGACGTCGACTGTATAAGAAATATTCATTTAGAAATATTCAAAATCTTCAAAAGAATACATAAGAAATATTCAAAACCAGCTTTTTGAACAGCTTGTTACTCAAAATAGTGAGGCATCGCTGCCAATGTTTACGACACTGTATTTAATTGCACAGTTAACCCTCTTTAATCAAAGACCCATAAATAAAAAGAAATTCACTTTTCTTCAAAATCAAAGGTGGCCAACTGTGACACGCTGGACACCACTAAAGTTTTATAGTAATCATTGCCTTATCTAATCATTAAATCTCTGCGATTCAAGAAGTCGGCTTTTTCTGTAAAAAAATTTGTGGTATTCATAGTTGGCCACCCCTGTTCAAGCTGGTAAAACTTTGACTCTAAATGGTTCCTCAGAGGCAGATTATCGCAGGGGTATACTTCCACCAATACATTTTAATACAAGTTTTGTAATTTCTAAATGTCCTATTCAGGCAGAATTTTTTTCTTAGTTGAATTGAGGCAACAATATCTATTCTTTTTTAACAGTTCATGTTTTCTCTGGCGTTAATGAGACCCTGCGGTTTCGCAATAATAAAAGAAATAAAAGATCCTCTTGTCAATGTTAGTGATTTTAATGAGTGAAACTTCACCCAGTAAATTTCAGTAGAAAATTACACCTTATTTAAACTGATTATTCATGCAACAATTCTGTTATAGATAAGGCAAAAATATAAATTCGTTTTTGCTTGTTGAAGTTTGGCACGGCTTAAGAATATGCACTAGTCACTAAAAGAAACGCTCAAACTAATGTTAAATCTATGAGGGAGTTGTTTACAGATTTCTCGCACGCATTTTAAAACTTTTAAATGATTTTTTCCAAGGCATACTTGCGAACTTTCCCTTAAACTTCCGTAAAATTTGAGTTAAATTGACCCAGGTTAAATATGCTTCGAACCAGAAATTTACTAAAGAAATCAATTCAAATAGATTTCATAGATAAACGTGATTTCAAATATATAATTATATATCAAATATTTTTTTTGGTTACTAACGCGTATAATCTGGGTTAACTTATTTCATATTTTACGGAAGTTTAGTTGAATGTTGGCAAGTATGCCAAGAGTATCTGAGGTCTATATTTAATTAGGTCTATATTTCTGTTAATATTATCGGCCAAATATGCTAATTTGTACGCGAAGTATTCATCATTTAAAACCTTTGACAGATGGTTCATAAATAATGTTGCTAACTCTGTATTTAGTTCCATTAAACCTGTAAACGCTTTTTCTTTAATAGAGGCTAACTTCAATATACAGCGAGAGGGAGTGGGTTTATTTTTAAATTTGAAAAGTCAGCTTTAACCCCTTGAGGGGCAAACAATTACGTTTGTGAAATGCTGAATTCCCACCGGAATCATTCAAAGTTCTATTTCAAAATAAGTATAAGCAATTTTACAGATTTTTTGCACCACAGTTAGAAAAGTAAAATTTAATAATTTTTTTCTAGTATAAAACTTCATTAATCGTAGGTGGTATATAATATATACCGGTGCCCCTCAAGGGGTTAAAGATGTCGTGAGCTAGTTCAATGATATATTAATTAAGGCGAAAAGAAGGGGAATTTTACCATTTCAGAAAAGTGGTGCCAATCTAGAAATCTGAATTTTAAAAAAGTAGCCCACTGGCAACACTGCTACAGAAACCCACGGAACTTGCCTGTGAAGATACAACATTTTATATGATGCCATCGTCCAATTCATTCGTCTGCCGCACTCTTCTCGCATTGAGATTATTCGTCGTTTTCTAAACAGGAAGCCTTATCTAATCTACGTGGGTTTATTCTTTCATGTTGTGTTATTTAGCAAAAATGATGTTTACAATACAATTGCAGATATATTATAATTGTTATACTATCGAAATGCATAGTATAACGTCTTTAAAATTCATAAGAAGATATCAAATTCCATCTTTAGAAAAGTTAATTATTTTCTAAAATTTTATTTTATTCGTGTAAGAAAAATTATTATTTACCGAAATTACTAGAAGATAAATACTTAAATTTATTATTAACTGATTTTAAAAGTAATGTTTGAAACTAACAATGACAAAAATTGCAATGTTGCTCAAACAAATATTTTAATGATTCCATATAATCATAGCGATTTTCTTTCTACGTTAATGACAAATTATTTTTAAAAAGTCGATTTAGACTGGGAGGCGGCAGCACTGACAATCACCTCATCGAGTTCACGCTGAAATTCCAGAATTATTTAAAACTCGATTCGCATATTAAAACTCAATCGATCTACCATGTCCTATGTTGGTGGAAAACATCTGCAATCCCGATTTTAGAGGTTGACTCGTAGGTTTACCATTGTATTTTCCGGCTCCCAGTTCTCCCTGTTTTCATACCTTTGGTTCATACCTTTTCATACCTTCCATATTTTAAAACAATTTTTTTCAAATTTTTCTGTGTAAACTCCTTTAACACCTTAATTCTCGCTCCCGTCAATATCTTGGGCTGAGGTGTCGTTCGTTATTTCTCGTGCCCGTCATATTCTCGGGTTGGAGATTTAATTGCTGGAAAAAACTTCTGAAACCAGAAAAATTGAACTGGAATTTCCATTTGACGTCTTTGAATATTTGCACTCTGGTTCATTTGTACGATCTATAATTTGTTATAGATTTGTCATAGATTTGTAATATTTTTGTCATTTTGATATGGATTCTGATGAATCAAGCCTTTCTGATGATAACTGGAATATTAGCCCCTTCACGGTCGCTTAATTCGCTTAATATTTGAAAAAAACCATCAAAAGTGTACCTATTTTTTTTTACAGAAATTGAATAATTATAAGGTTTCTAAATAAAATATGCAATTAGTTTATTTTTAAGGCGAATAAACAATATTTTATAGTCATATTCATACTTGTATAAAAGCCATCATGCGAGAATTATGTGTCTTAACCTCTTAAGCTCCGCCCCCGATAAATGTAGGCTACTATCTTTTAATTTAGATTGTTTGACTCCCACCAGTTTTTTTTTTTTTTTTTTTTTTTTTTAAATAGTGTAAATGGCTTTATTTTCGCATCATTTTATCTGCCGTAAACTACGGTGGTGGGAATCAAACAATCTGAATAATAAAAAAAAAGAAACCTACATTTATCGGAGGCGGAGCTTCAGAGGTTAAGACACATAATTCTCGCATGATGGATTTTATACAAATATGAATATGGCTATAAAATATTGTTTTTTCGGCTTAAAAATAAACTAATTGCATATTTTATTTAGAAACCTTATAATTATTCAATTTCTGTTATATATATAAAAAAAAAAAATAGGTACACTTTTGATGGTTTTTTCAAATATTAAGCGACCGTGAAGGGGTTAAGGGCGGTGATGCCGTCACGGCATCACATAATTTTAATCCCTGATTGCCACATTGGCAGCGGAATTTTATAATAGAAATTTCAAATTTATTAAGTACGCGAAAATTTTCTTTTACTTGATTACACATAAATTATCTTGTAAATACTGGTGTCGTTAAATTATTTGAACATTTTACGAATACAAGTACCTTGCCCCTGAAAGGGTTAATTCAACATTACAGAAACACATATACTTGCCACTGAAAGGGTTAATTCTCGCTCCTGTGACATTTATGGGCTGTGTCTTTTATTCAGATTGTTTGATTCCCACTAGTTTTATAAAATAGTGTAATTGGCTTTATTCTGTTATCGTTTTATCGGTAATAAATATTTATTTTTCAAAAAAGTGGTGCCAATGAGTAATTTGAAATTTTAAACCGTAATTTAATGAGACCGTTAGACACTGTAAGGGCGGTGGAATATAACATATCCCAATTTATTTTAATTCCCAAATGCATCATTGACACCAGAATTTTGAAATAAAAAGTTGCATTTATATTAAACGTGAAGAAAATCTTTTGCTTATTTTCGAATAAATTTGTTTCAATACACAGTTAAATCCTTTCAACTCTTTGAAAATGATATTATTGCCGCCATTATTTCTATACTATAAATTTCATGGTAAATTCCTGTTACAAATGTTGTTGAAATATATTAGGAAGATTTTTTTTTAAATGATTGGTAGACAAAGCTTAATTCTAAAGAGGTGGTGCCGACAAACGATGTCCAGTTATACAGAACAAAAAGAGTGGATAGCGTTAAGAAATCAGAAATTAACCCGTTAATAGTCGCGCGTTGGTCTTTTTCCCGCCCGAAATTCGTTATCTTCCTGTAACTCATTTCCTGTTAAATTTACGATAGCCAAATTCTGTGTAGCTGACCTTGAGTGTTCACACTCTTGTGTAGTAAAATTGTAAGTCATTCCTGCTATTTCTTAGCATTTTATCGCATTCTTAAGTTTCAATCGGTCTAAATGACCGCGTTGCGACCACTTGTGTTAGTTGAATTTTTCCCCCTCGTGTTCATCCTTTCCCATTTCCGCGAAATCTGCGGGGGAAAGTTTCTTTGAAGTACGGACTCTCTGTCTGTTGTTATTTCGTCTTTCTTCTTTCTCCTATTTTACCCGTTCATAGAATAGAGTACTTTTTTTACTTTTAGAATGTTACTTAAAATTGTTTTATTATATTAGTTGTGAAGTCAGTTCGCACAAAAAACTGATTGTTGGTCACTTACATTTTTTTTTTCATTGTCAAACATTGCGGGAATAAATTCTCAAATTGATAATCGTTTAAATATGGAAAAAAAAGGGAAATTCATCATCATTATTTGAAAGAAGTTGCTTTCCATTTATTACCAGAATAAATAAATGAAAAAAAAAAAAAAACAGACAATAACACAGCCAAACCATTAAAAAAAAAGAGAAGAGAATTTTGTGGGAATCAGTAAAAAAATTGCCGTATCTCCAAAATCTGAAAAGCATCGTTTTTGTACAATAAAACAAACTTGAAAGATAAAACAGTTTTCTCAGAAATGTAGTATGTATATCTGCGAAGAACATACATATAATTTATTTGCACAATAATGAGAATTTTATAATGTAGGTTAGAAATTACGCAAATAAAAATCTCTTTTGGATAATTCAGTGAATATTTATACTATGATTTTAAAAAAATATTTTAAGTATTTTTCTAAAATTTATCTATTTTTAAATTTTCATACTGTAAGTAAAAACACATTTTTTTTTAATGCCTCAGAAAATGTTTTTTTTATTATTATTGAAATCCAATAGAGGCTTGGGGACGGTATCTAACAAATTTTAATTTGTTGTCCTTCATCAATTGTTCAAACTATTTTTCAGAATAATGTTTTTCAGAATACGAGAGAAAATTTATTTAAATAAAATTATTGCTGCATATTTATAATTTCGGAGAAAAATTTCTTATTGTTTTTATTATTTTAATGAATGTTAATATAAAACAATAAATTATAACAATAATACCTTATTATGAAATGCACAATTGAATATTTATTTTAATTAAATAGTTGCTGTAAAATACATCCCTATTAAGATGAACCTTTCAGTGATTCTATTAATTAAAATAATTTATCCATCTTAGGATTTAAATCTACAATTGCAAATGTATTTAAATTAAATATATAATTTCAAAAACTTATTATTTACTTTATATAAGCGAAGTTCGTATCCAGAGTTTTTATTCAGGGGCGCTGCTCCCACCCTGAAATAAGTAGAAAAACTACAAATCATGGATTTTCATTTGAAAAATGGATTTAATCATAAAATCTCGAGAGCCACCCCCCCCTCCTCTCCCCCCTCATACACACATAGACATCCCACAAAATAAATAAATAAAACGTAGTTACAACATTTATATTTATAATTTCGAAATGAAGTATGTTTTACCTTTTTCTTTATTATATATATATATATATATATATAATATGCTGGTGAATTAGTGGTATTGTATTTGATTTGCTGTTGCATGTCATAGGTTCCATTTTTATTTTCAGTTTAATTGTTCAATTTAATGTCAGTGTAATATATTGGTGCTAAATTTATTAATTTTATTTTATTAAATGGATATAGAGTGCCGGAGTATCATAAAAATCTACCTGACTCTGATTCTGTCCTTCCAAAAAAAAAAAAAAAAAGAAAAAAAAGAAATACCCCTATCACGAATTTAGATTCATATTCGTAAATGTTTTCCTACTAATTATTGATTCATAGTAACATCAGAAATTCAATCAAATAATTTACTATTTACTTTTAAGTATTTATGCAAAATGAAGAAAGAGTTATTAAAAACATTTATCTAGATGCCAACTGAATATATACTTAAGCGAAATAAATAATTTGCTGTAAAAGGTTGTAAAATGAATAATTGCTGTAATCTTTTAAAGTTCAGTCAATATTTTCACCCTACGTTATCCGTTTTCGATCATCTGATAACACCGGCAAGTTTCCCTTTCGTTTTCGGCCTGCTGGTAACGGCGGCAAATGGACCGAACGCGACTACTCTCGGGTTAAGCTAACATAATTCAAATATCCATTCAACATTTACGTGTGTTAATGGCGTTGTGAATAAAGAGCGGAAGATATATAGTAGCCAGAGTTCGTACAGTTCCTGGAATTTTGCAGACCAGAAAATTCTTACGCACCACTATTTTCTGATAGAAAATATCTCCTGAAAATGAGGCGAAGTTTCGCGCGTTTAAAATGGATTTCATTTTCTATGAAAGAAATGCTGGTGTTTCTTCCGAAAAAAAAAATTTCCGACACGTACGAACCCTGTATAGTGAATGTAGAGTCTACGAGTTGCGAGTGAAGTAATACAGGATTACCAGTGGGCTACATTTTTCAAATTCAGATTTCTTGATCCGCACCACTTTTTTGAAATGGTAAAATTCCCCTTGTTTTCTTTCGCCTTACTTAATATGTCATAAAATAAGGCGAATTTTACTTTTTGAAAAAAGTGGTGCAAAAACAGAAATCTGAATTTAAAAAAGGTACCTCACTGGCAACATTGAAGTAACAAAGAAGGTTGACACAAGATAGCGGCTATTTTTTTTTTATATAGGATGAACAGTTCCTGATTACCGCCGAAGCAAACTTCCACTAGTAAACTTTGAAAAAATTCTCCTTATTTTAGCGGCCTATTCATGCAAAGTTTCTGTACAGATATATATAAAAAAAATCTATTCGTTTTTAATGGTGAAACCAGGCCCGGATATTATAATCTCTTTCAATGGCACCGACAGGAGATTGTTTAGTTTGACACAATATGGTGAAAACACAGGGCCTGACTATCGCAAAAGTTTAAGTGTTACCAATAAAAATAAATATCTGTTTTTATCCTTAATTATGACTAAAATTTTGCATTAATAAGCCGCTTAAATACGAAGAAGATTTCTATTCAAATTTTGGGGTTGAATTTTACCCAGGTGGTAATGAGCCACTGCAAAACCGGTTACTGTTGAAATTTCACCATTTTGAGGATATATCAATTCCTCTTTATTTATAGCTCCATAGTGTATATAGGGCCCTCGGTGTTCTGTTTAGGGGTACCAGTATTTATGAAGACAATATATCACACTAGGTTTCACAACAATAGCAGTAAAAACTACTTTCAGTGTACAAAATTTGTAAGAAAAATCTAAAGTGATTTATTTAAAGAAAAGCGGTATTAAAAAAAATGGACCAAGTAAGAGTATTATTTCGTCGGTATCATGTCAAACTATCCAATATGAAAATAGTGTTGCCTGTGGGTTACTTTTTTAAAAGTCAGATTTCTTGATTGGCACCACTTTTTTTAATAGTAAAATTCGGCTTATTTAATGACATAATAACTCGGGCGAAAAGAAGAGGAATTTAATCATTTCAGAAAAGTGGTGCCAATTAAGTAATCTGAATTTTTAAAAAGTAGCCCACAAGCAACACTGTTTTCATATTAGATAGTTTGATATGGTACCGATGATATGTAAAGCATGCATCCTGAAAGTGGATTAAAGAAAATCTGTAATGGAATAAATAATTCTTGTAATTTGTTTATATTATATCGTCAAGCTTACTATTTGGAGGAAATATTGTTATTTTCTTTCTGATATTGAAACTTATGAAACATGCTAAAACATCTAAAAAAAATATATTCATTAAAAAATAATATGTATCTGTAAATTTCTTAACCATTAAATGCATGATTTTTTTTTCGAAAAAATTATGTATGATTCTCTGAAAGGTTTATGACACTGAAAATATAACGAAAAAAATCAGAGATATACTTTTCGTATAATACGTCAACCTATTCTCATGTGCACATCTGCAATAAAAGTAAAAACTTAAATATTGCAAATTAGTAAATATTTTAATAAGTATGAATCTAAATTCCTTTTATACATGTATATTTTTTTATTTTGTAAAACTAAACCCTTAAATGAATAAATTATTTTTTAGAATTATGTTTTTACCCTTTTATTAAAGATTAGACATCAGAAATTTTAAGATAGATTTTTAATTTCACATTTTTGTAATTTTTACAGGCTTAATATTTCTGTATAATTATGCTGAATGCCCAGAATTAAATAACAAGTGATGTAGTTTTACATCACTAATATGCATAATAATTGAGGGTTAAATAAGCAACAATTTTTAAACATTCAAGACAAAGTATTTACGCACAGGCGTTTTAAACTGAATTAATTTGTAGCAATTGGTAACTTAGAAACAAATTATAACTAAGTTTTAAAAGCTAGTTACATCCAATGTGTGATAAATGACGGGAAAAAGATATTGTGAATATATTTGTTTACACGCAAAATTGTTTAAAATGGAATTATTATAGTGATAAATGACGAATTTTAAAATGTTATTAAAAATTCTCCAACACCTTAAAAATAGAAATAAAAGAAATACTTTACAATTTATCAAAGTTAAATTCGTTTATAAAATCCTCTGTTTTCCTTTAAAAAGATTAAAACTTTTCTAAATCTACGAAAATATAATTACTTCAGTTTAATGAGAATTTTTTCGATAATAATACTACCAGAGTTTTCAAGTCTCCGGCTTTTTGCACACCACTATTATTTTAGAGAAAATGTTATTCCTTTAAATCGCCCAATTGTTCTAATTAAATAAAACAACATTTTCTGTACTAAAATTCTGCTATCCATAAAGCCGGAGACTTGACATCTCTGTACTACGTTTTAATGTAGTAGATACAACGATTAATGTGTCAAAATAAAAGTATTTTAAAAATTGAAGAAAATATAAAATTTCTTATCGATTCTTCCCAGGGATTATTTTATGCGATAATATTTGTCTAAATAGTAAAATATGTTTTCTTTTAAATTTCTTAAAAAAGTCAATGAAAGATAGTTTTGATAAAAGTCAATTAAAGAATAGCATTACTCGAAAAAATAATTATTTTGAAAACATGTTTATAATATAGAAAAAAAAACAGTTTTTAAGAATGTTAAAATATTAATTGAACATATTCTAATAATTGAAGGATATAGAATGAAATTTCTCATTTAAGTTTTTCGTATATTATCGTATAAAATATATCTCTCATCTAGCAACCTAAAAAATGTATTTTCTCATCAACATATTTAATAAGTCAATGGGGGGGGGGAGTTGTATAATATTACTTGAAAATATATATATATATTTCTTGGGAATGTCTATGTGCATTTTTGGAAAATCTATATGCAAAATAAAACAAGGGCTAATTGCTTGGATTAGTTAATTTTACAGGCGATTCTTTAAAGCGTAAAACAGCAGTTTAATGAAGTACAGAAAAAAGGAAAATGTGTCTTTTTTTAAATATTCCGTATTTATTCATTTTTTATAGAGCATGAATGACTTATAAAATTATAAACTAATATGAAATAAGTTTCTTAGTTCACTTCTTATATTATATACATAATTAGGGTTGCCGGCCTACCTGTTTTCTTTTTCTTAATAATCTCTTTACAATCGAACTGAACTTTGGGATCGAAATGCCTTCGTCAGCGTATGCAATTAATTATTTTCCATTTTTTAAAAGCATAACTTTCCTTACTTCAAAGTGACTTAGAGATCGACCGATATTGAATTCAAAATTTCAACATCGCCGTACTCGTTGATATAGGAACCGATTTGTCAGTCTTTAAACTTAATATAACCCTTTCGCGGACGGAGTCCTTATCCCCTTGAGGGTCGGTAGGATATATTATATCCGACCTACGATTAATGAAGTGATTAATCGAATTAATCTACGATTAATCGAACCCACCGAGGACCTGGGTTCAATTCGCGGCTTGGATACTTTTCACTCTGTTGGCTATACATCTTTTAAGTAACCAAAATTTGAAATATTATTGAATGCAAGGTGTGAAAAATTTTTACAGAAAAATTTCAAAGATATATATAGATTTATTCAATTTCATCGATGCTGGATTCTCTATAGTTTCGTGTTTGCCGCAGAGTTGGTGGCTCACGGAAAAATATTCCATCTTGTGCTGCGTTTGCAGCCTTGCCAACATATGTTAGTCAGAAGAACCAGGCTGGGTATAGTTCCACGTGGTTCAGTTGGTAGAACGTCAGTATGCTATACAGAGGACTCAGGTTTGATTCCCGCCTTGGATACTTTTTCACTCTGTTGGCTATACGCCTTTTAAGCAACTAAAATTTGGAATATTATTGAATGCAAGGCGTGAGAAACTTCCTACAAAAAATTTCCAAGATATATATATATAGATTCATAAAAGATTGAGATATGTATAAAATCTATGTGCTTAGAGATTGGATAAACACAAGTCTTCGTAATTTGAGTCGTGTCATGATTTTTGGCTTTTGATACTTTATTCTTCTGCAATTTTTAGCGCTGAATCCGAAATGACTTCAGGAATTTTTCTTAGTAGTAATTTTTTTTTATAAAAAACCCCGAAATATTGCGAAAATCTGTTACTATAAAAAAGACATTAATCGTTTTTTCATAATATTTATTGCTTTTTTGGCTTATAATATGCATGGCGTACGTTCCCCTTAACTTTCAGCAACGTTTTAGGTTATATTTCTCATACAGACCATGCACGCCCCCTCCTCCTCGGCCACCAGTTTCATCAGATATTTCAACTGTTTAGTGAATACAAAATTATGAGTAAATGGTTTAAAATAGTATGAATAAAATATTATGAAAAAAAAAAGTTGTACATCTTTTTTATAGCATCACATTTTCGCAATTTTTCGATTTTTAAAAATTTTGAAATTTACAATTTACGAAAATACCTAATGTGGTGATAAAAAACAAGAGTCATTTTAGAACTTAGCGCTGAAAAATACATACGAATCAATTATCAACAGTTCAAAAACACAATCATCGCAAGCTGGTGACCAAAATCATAAAAGTTGTCTTACGTAAGAAAATCTTTGACGATTTGTTCAGTTATTAACTAATGTCTTGAGGCTAATACAAAATGATCGTTTTAATAATTTTCAAAACTTTATTCAAATACATAATTTACATTTCTCATATAAAATAGCGTTTTGGTGTTGTTAACGGGCGATCTAAAAAATATACAGTCATTCAGGGTAACTGTGATCCGCATTTTCTTTATCTTCAGATGTACAACTATTATTTAAAGAATACTGGTGCAACTAGTGGCATAAAAGAGAAGAAATGATAATAAACTATTGCATGACTATCAGAAATTAAGGAATAATAATAATACAAACAATAACAAATATTTTTTCAACCTTGTTCAAAGTTATTCAGCGATGTAGGTTAACTTTGAGCAATACTATAAATATCATACAAAATAAGACATTATAAAAAAAGTGTTATAGTTAGGACAACTTTGAAGCGAAAAAAGATTTCTTTCAGATACTTAAAGACTTCTAATTTTCATTTCCCAACATCACAAGATTTGTATAATTTATGATATTACAATGAATACTAGTCATAAGAAGAGCGAAAGATGAAAACTATGAATATTTATGACTTCAGGAATTTTTCTTAGTAGTAATTTTTTTAATAAAAAACCCCGAAATATTGCGAAAATCTGATACTATAAAAAAGACATTAATCGTTTTTTCATAATATTTATTGCTTTTTTGGCTTATAATATGCATGACGTATGTTCCCTTTAACTTTCTGCAACGTTTTAGGTTATATTTCTCATACAGACCATGCACGCCCCCAGTTTCATCAGATATTTCAACTGTTTAGTGAATACAAAATTATGAGTAAATGGTTTAAAATAGTATGAATAAAATATTATGAAAAAAAAATTGTACATCTTTTTTATAGCATCACATTTTCGCAATTTTTCGATTTTTAAAAATTTTGAAATTTACAATTTACGAAAATACCTAATGTGGTGATAAAAAATAAGTCATTTTAGAACTTAACGCTGAAAAATACATACGAATCAATTATCAACAGTTCAAAAACACAATCATCGCAAGCTGGTAACCAAAACCATAAAAGCTGTCTTATGTAGGAAAATCTTTGACGATTTGCTCAGTTAGTAACTTCTGTCTTGAGGCTAATACGAAATGATCGTTTTAATAATTTTCAAAAATTTATTCAAATACATAATTCATATTTCTCATATAAAATAGCGTTTTGGTGTTGTTAACGGGCGATCTAAAAATATACAGTCAATCGGGGTAACTTTGATCCGCATTTTCTTTATCTTCAGATGCCCCACTATTATTTTAAGAATACTGGTGCAACTAGTTGCATAAAAGAGAAGAAATGATAATAAACTATTGCATGACTATCAGAAATTAAGGAATAATAATAATACAAACAATAACAAATATTTTTTCAACGTAGTTCAAAGTTATCCATCCATGTAGGTTAACTTTGAGCAATATTATTAATATCATACAAAATAAGACATTATAAAAAAGTATTGTAGTTAGGACAACTTTGCACCGAAAAAAGTGTTTTTTCAGATATTTAAAGACTTCTAATTTTCATTTCCCAACATCACAAGATTTGTATAATTTATGATATTACAATGAATACTATTCATAAGAAGAGTGAAAGATGAAAACCATGAATATTTAGCAAAAAGGAGCTTTTTATTGTTCACAGAAAACATAAAAATGCAGTGGAAAACAATTTTCAATGTTTTAACTCAATAATATAGCCATAGCTGTAGTAGTACATACTAGTACTAGCATTAATCAACAAGAATAAAAAATGTCGAATGCAGAGTTGCCAGCTTGGCCTCCATTCTTATTCAAAAATTTAGTGTCCATACTAGAAATAAAGAATAGTATTTTATGCTTTATTTAATAAGAGAGATTTAACGATCACAACAAGTGAAAATTCTTCTTTGAAAATTTCCGGTATGAATTTCAAATGTCGGATTAAAATTTGAGACCAAACTGGCATCCCTCTTCGAATGTACCGGATGCCAAATTTGAGTAGCCCAAACCCTATTAACGTCTTTAACCCCTTCGGGACGAGAGCCTTTTACGAAATATTTAATCTTTTGTCACCGTTTTTTAAAAACAGAAATTTGTGTCTTCTTGAATCGAGAAAATGTGCTGATAAAACAAGGCAAATTTTACAGTAAAATTTTACTGGTGAGGAAAAACAATGATTCTAAGCGCTTCATGCGGCACGTATACGTGTCGCTCGTCCCCAAGGGGTTAATTCTCGCTCCGATCATATTCACGGGCTGTGTCTTTTACTCAAATTGTTTGATTCCCACCAGTTTTATAAAATAGTGAAATTGGCTATATTTTAGTATCGTTTTTCCTCTCATTAAATAAGGTGAATATTTCTTTTTCATAAAAGTGGTGCCAATAAACAATTTGAATTTTTCAACCATAATTTAATTCGAGCGTTAAGGGGTTAAATGAATTTTATGTATTTTACACATATTTTTGAAAATATTTACATGTTATATCCAATGCACACTTTCGGCATTCATATATAATATCCGTGCACATATGTGGAATTTTCGACAAGAAATGGTATTTATGTATAACCATAAGATATGATTTTTATTTTTGTAATTTTTTTTATCATTATTTCAGATGGTTTTTATGAACTGAAAATTATACAGTATTTATCAGTAAACAATAAACCTGTGCTTAACTTTAAGCCGGCTCAAAGTTATACTGAAAATAAGGTAAAATGGTTGTGTCTTCTAATTTTACATTTTACTGACTGTTAGGAAATATATAATAAGAAAATAATAACACGTTTATAACATTTATATAATAATATATCTGATAAATGAGTATATTGTTACTTACTATAAAAATTTAATTGGATTACAACAACTTCAAAACATCATTCAAAATTAATTTGAAAACAGTACTTCACAATAATAGTTGGATGATGCAATTAATTGTGTATAAATTTGCCAATTTATGTTTCAAAATAAAGAGTATAAAGCCCAGTTTATAACCCCGCCAACAGAGTGTAGCACTGGAGTCTATCCAGCCTTTTGAAGTAAAACATATTGAAAATTAGGCAGTGGTAGACAGTTACACCCCATGGATCAAAGTTACCCCGAATGACTGTACTGAATGCAAAAAATGTATTAGAGTTTTCAATAAGAAAAATTGTTTTCACTTATGTCTTTTTCTCTTATGTCTTTTCAGGTACGCAAGAATTTTTCTGTACACCATGTTCTGTTCCTTTTGAAGGCTAAGTTGGAATCTTGGTTAATTATAATAAACACATTAAAGGTATATGAAATTAAAAAATTGTTTTTTTCAATGTTAAAAAAGGTACACTTGTATCAAAAATATAAGAAAATAATTGCTACAGTTATATACTTACGTTTATTGGTTAAATATGTTATAACGTATATAGAATATTGATTGTATGTATTATAATGTTTATTGATTGAAAAAAAAAATCAATGGGGATAAAATAAATCTTTAAAACACTGTAAAGAACACAGAATATATAAAAAAGGGGAAATATTAAATGATCACATAGAAATGTGCAATTAGATTTTCTAACGCAATGGTGTTGGTGTTGTTTATAACGGCCAATTCCTGAAGCGAGGTGCCTTCGCGGAGGTGTTTCTCAGGGAAACTAACCCGTATTTAACCCCTTCAGGGACGCTGGTATTTTTATGACACCACTTAATTTTAATACCCAGATGACACAATGGCACCAGAATTTTAGTAAAAAAAAAAAAAAAAAAAAAAAAAAATTCGGTTTGTTACATATGCGAAATATAGTGCTTTTCATAGCTTTTTCTTACTTAGAAATAAATTTGTTTTCAAATTCCGGTGTCTTTCATTAATTTCAACTCTTAGCAATGAAATTGTTTTGCCACTGAAAGGGTTAAGCAAGGAAAGCCAAGGATGGAAGAAAACATCGGAATACTCAAAAGATTATGCCGATAGGCGCGATTGGGATCGAACACAGCACCTCCCGTCTAACAGCTTTGAGAGCAGAACCTCGTCTGATGCAATGGAATCTGTTTAATATTCGAACACCGGATCTCCCGATACAAAACTGGAAAAAATATATCTGAGCAGCTATACCAGATAAATATTTATCCTTAAACACAGCCACCGCTTTATCAATACCATTTTTTTAAATCTTGTTTATAGATTTTTGTTTGTTTACAAATTTCGTAGGAACCTACCAGAAGGCAATTTTTATTGCAAATGTTGTAAAAAAAAAAAAAAAAAAAAAAAAAAAAAAAAAAAAAAAAAAATTACACAAAAAAATTTTCTTCAAAAATACTGGTGTTCAAAATACAGCTCGTATGAGTCCTATTAACCCTCCTCTTACCAGAGATTCCAATGGACCCGTCAGGTAAGTTAAGAATATTCATTGAAACCAGAAATTTCTTTAAAATAAACTAAATACAAGCAGGCAATAATAAGTTAAATAGTTTTAAATTAAAATTCTAGTGTAGAATACTTTTATAAAACTTGAGTAAAATTTTCTTCAGTTCTAGGATTAACACTTTCCAGTCCGGTGCAAAACTCAATACATATTAAGCATCCTATCTTGACCCTTAAATGCGCGATTTTATGTTTTGTTTCGAAAAAAATATATATGATTCTCTGAAAGGTTTATT
Source organism: Maratus speciosus (assembly GCA_963932465.1). Lineage (NCBI taxonomy): Eukaryota > Metazoa > Arthropoda > Arachnida > Araneae > Salticidae > Maratus > Maratus speciosus. The sequence goes on from OZ010794.1 coordinate 217,767,240, forward strand.
ACACAAGAAAAAGAATGAAAAAAAAATCAGAGATACATTTTTCATATAATACGTCAATCTTTTCTTCTGTTGCACGCTTGCAACACAAGTAAAAACAACTGTCGTGTGGCTGTTTTATGCTAAAATGTTGGAAATTAGTATATATTTTAATATGTATGTCTCTAAATATCTTATTTTATATAATTATTTATTTTATAAAACTTAACCTTTAACTCTTTAATTCCCATGATAGAATACGTTCTAGAAATTACGTGATTCAGAGAACCTGACTTTACTCCAGAAAGTTTTAATGGTTAATTTCACTTTATTTGAATACGGAATGTCTGTTATTAACTTAAGCAAATATTGCAATTTTAATTTTCTGGTGTGAATTTGGTATGTACAAAAAAAAAAAAAATCTATTAAATTTAAAACACTGTTGTTTGCATATATGCAAAGCTGCGCACTAAAGGGTTAAATGGAAGAGGTAACCGCAAGATTAAAGAGGAGGTCACATCAATCAAGGTCACGCGCCACGTAGCGGATGGTGTTGAACTACAGGAAGATGCGTAACTGTTTTCTCTCTGCACACCACTAAAATTGTATAAAGTTTTTTTCACCTCGATTAATAGCGGAAATGTCTATGATTAGATAAAGCGAAGAAAGTGGTGTCAAGTGCATCTGGATCCCACCCACTTCTCGCTACGCTTTTATTTTGCGATAAGTCTGGTAAACAAGGTTCATATTCTATGAGTGACTAAAGATTTAGAAAATATGCGCAGATGGTAGTTATTCTGTTATATGTGACGTCACACTAGAAGCCGGCGTATGTGGATTATCAACCCCGTCCACAAGATGGCACAGCTGTGTTAATCTACGCCCGATTCCAGCATTAAGTTGTACGCTAAATATGTATGCAGTTTGGTCCGGTGACTCTTACAAGTATTTTATTCGGGTGGCACCACTTTTTTTAACAGAAGTAATCTTCAATCAGAAAGTTTCGAAAATACTCTAATTAAATAGGGCAAATATTATTTTCCTTTATTACTGGTGCTAAAAGAAAATTTTCCAAAGTAAAATGATCACGAGTCAGACTCGGGGTTGGACCGCATTATGTTAAACAATGTCACATTTCGTTGGTTATTTTTCATAAATATTCGGTCGCAAAATGGTTTGGAAGAGGTTTTAAAAGATTTTCAAGTATTTGTATACCTTCCAATTTTTTTTTTTTTTATTTTAAGTTTAAAATTGCTAATTATTATACAAAATGTCATAAAAATGTGACATAAACATACAAAAAAGCAATTTTTTTTTAATTTAAAAAATGGCTTTAAAATAGTAGAAAATTGTTTTTCATTTAAAAGTAATTAACTTTAAAACCATTAAATATAAATGCACTTAACGAATTTCATATTAAAAATAATTAATGTTATGCATAAACTAGACTATTTTTATGACAATATCTTGTTATTTTCAAAAGTTATAGAAAAAAAAAAAAAAAAAAAAAAAAAAAAAAAAAAAAACACTGAAAATTTCTGAAGCACATTAGAAGTTCATAAATTAAATCTTAGCTTAGATTAAATTAAAGCTTAGAAACTTTTTAATAAATCAGCTTAAGAGTACTCTACTTCCTCTTGAATATACCGTCGGTAACATGTCAATTTATCCAATATGAAAACAGTGTTGCCAGTGGGATACTTTTTAAAATTCAGATTTCTTAATTGGCACCACTTTTGTGAAATGTTATAATTCCGCTTGTTCTCGCCTTACATTATATGTCATTGAATAAGGCGAATTATATTTAGTTTATTTTAACCCTTTCAGGGGCAAGTAGTTGCGTTGCTGTAATGCCGAATTCACACCGGAATCTTCCAAAAGAATTAATTGCAAAAAAATTGCAAAAGCAATTTTGCGATTTTTTTACACCAGAGTTAGAAAAGCAAAATTTAATAAAAATTTTCTGGTGCAAATCTTCATAAATCGTAGGTGGGACATAATATATTCTATCGCACTTGAAGGAGTAAAAGAAATTTCTCCTTTAACCCCTTAATTGTCGCTCTCGCCATATTCACGGGCTGTGCTTTTTATTCAGATTTGCTTGATCCGACACTTTTATAAAATAGCGTAATTGGCTTTATTAAGGTATCATTTTACCTGTCATTAAATAAGGTGAATATTTATTTTTCAAAAAAAAAATGGTGCCAATAAGCAATTTCAATTTTTAAACAGAAATTTAATGCGACCTTTAAGGGGTTAAATAATTATTTTGAATGTACCTGTCGCACCCATTGCAGCCGACCGGTTCAATAAGGAGAAGATAGTTTTTTTTTTTTTTTTTTTTTTTTTTTTTTTTTTTTTTATTTACCAGTGGAAGTTTGCCCCGCAGTAACCAGCTCTGCGAAACCAGTTACAGTAGTAGCTTTATAATTTTGAGGATATGTCCTTTTTATTCATAGTGTCATTCATACATCATGATTACAATACATTTCTTACACTATGCGTTCAGCAAGTAAAAAGGTCCCGTTAATCTGAAAATAATTATTTCGTTTATAATAATTATTTACTATAGACATGCTTTTTTCAGAAAATCTACTGGTAAATAATTAAGTAGATACTTAATCGGATTAATTATTTTCACAGGGATTTATTTAAGAAGAAGATGATAAAAAAAAAAAAAAAAAAGACTTTCAGTAAGTTATTGGGATAATGTGATTTTCGCCAAGCTCAAAATGTCTCTGAATTTATTCTTCGCTTCCATCAATTCCATATTGCTGTTACCGGTTTATTAACTAATAAACTTTAATAAGATAATTGTATTCGACGGTCCATTCTTTTCTGACACAGGTAATGCATAAATCATATGGTATGAATAGCGGATAATAATGATCTTCAATTGTACAAAACATTTTTGTTATAATATGTGTTCATTTACTGAAATTTATTTTATTAATGTAGTTAATGGATAAATTTTTAACGTATTCCTTGAAATTTAGCATTTCTTAAATATCTTAATCTAAAAAATGTCGTAACCCATTAACGATCGAATTAGTTTCTTCGCGAAAATTTAAATTTTTGATTTCTCACCACTTTTAAAAAAAGAGTAATTTTTATCTTAATTTCACGAAATTTATCTCGTGAAACAAACTATATATTTATCTTCATATTTACTGGTGCGAAAAGCGATTTCTTGCAACTAAGTCTAGAGATCTAAAAATATGCCACTGGGCTAACGCCAAATGTTAAGAAAAGGAGAATCCTAAAACAACCGTTGATAATATGATATTTATATGTTACAGGTAAAACAAAACAAAGTTTTAAAATGAATAATAAATTTAATACTTAAGATGAATCCGTTAACCGCTAAAACTATAGCATAGGGCTATTTACCTTTTAGCTGTCACCACACATGTTGAAAGAACATCTTCCTTATACTTAATGATCAAAGTTTCTGCTATTAAGAGCTCTTACTACAATAAAAAATAATAACAATCAATCAACTTGACAGAAACTTCTATAAAACTTTCTACAATATTCCAAATAAAATAGTTGCAGCGATACCAGACTATGTGGTCTCCGACCACGTCAACCGTAAATGCCCTAAATATGCTCTTTTATTTGTTGATTAAGACAGAGAATCTCTCACTCTTCTGCTATAATTAAACTTTTATGTCTGTCCCGTCCTCATACTTGCCAACTTTCCCTTTAACTTCCGTATAATGTGAGTTAACTCCTTGAGGGGCAAGGAAAAATGTCTCTAAATATTGAATTCTCACCGGAATAATCGAAAAAAATTATTTTTAAATAAGGAAAAGCAATTTTTAAAACGATTTTCCTCCAAAGTTCAAAATATAAAATTTAGTTAAATTTTTCTGGTGAGAATCTTGTTTAAATTAGGTGGTATTTATTTTATCTCACCGCCCCTCAAAGGGCTAAATTGACCAAGGTTAAACACGTTTCGAACCAGAAATTTACTAAATAAATTAATTCAAACATATTTCATATATAAACATGATTTTAGATGCATAATGATACATTAACCCTCTCGCTCCGCAGCACATGCATTTTTCCGTTAAATTTATACTATTCGGCTGTTGCCACCAGTTATTTTTTAGCGAAAACTTAGTTAGATTTAATCAGGACATTTTCCCTGTTTACGATAGTCAAAAATTTCTGCTTTAAAGAACCGGTGGTAAACGACTAAAAATTCTGTAAAAGACGCTCATTGCGAAGAATTACTTACGCAGCGAGAGGGTTAAATACATTTTCTAGTTGGTTACGGGTATAACCTCGGTCAATTTAACTCACGTTTTACGGAAGTTTAGTTGAATATTGGCAAGTATGCGTCCTTGTTTTTTTATTATAAAAAATGCTTTTATCCTGCGATCTTTTTAGCATTTTATTTTTATTAACCCCTTGAGGAGCAAGCAGTTACGTTTGTATAATGCTAAATTCCCACCGGAAATTTAGAAAAATTCCATTTCAAATTAAGTAAAAGCAATTTTGAGGCTTTTTTCCACCAAAGTTTGAAAAGTAAAATTTAATAAAATTTTTCTGGTGTAAAACTTCATTAATCGTAGGTAGTATATAATATATACCGGTGCCCCTCAAGGGGTTAAATTAAATGTATGGTATTATTGGCTTTATTTTTTTATTACTATTATGATGGGGCTTTCCCCGGTTGCTCTTTCGCTTGCTTATTGTAGGTCGAATGAAATTCTTTTATCTTTCTTTTTTATTCTATACTTTTACATATTATTAAACTTTTAAGTTTTTAAAGGAGACATAAAATAATGTCTGAATTTATACTGGCACCTACTAATTTTCCACGAAAGGTGTTTTAGGTAGGGAATAAATCATACTTTCTTTCTTTCGTTAAACCCATTTTTCCGCTTTTTGTTAAATACTGCCCGTAAATTGAATTAATGCATGTAGTTAAACAAACTTCACTTTTGCATTTTATTACATAAAATAAGCATATGGATGTTTCTACGAAATAATTATTTCTTTGACTTATATTATCATTCAATCGACTCATTTTTTTTTTTTTTAATATTTCTCATTATTTTTTTTTATTTTTGTTAAGAACGATGAAATGATAAATACCTTTTTCTTTTCCGTTGCACGTTAAGGAAATATTTAACCTTGAGAAGCATAAATCAGGAATTTAATATCCATATATTAAAATATTTCCAATTCTCTACGTAGTTCTTTTTTTTTTAAATCTCAGCTAATTTTAAATATTATTTCCTAAACCTCTGAACATAGAAATGAAGTAATTATTTTCTCGTAGCTTTCGTAGATTTTTATAAAAAACATATATTGAATTTTAGAAATTATTTAGCTTTAATAAATTAGAAAAGGTTTCGTTTCGTTTCTGTTATGAAGCTACTTATGAGCATTAACGATTTTGAATTTGTCATCAAAATTTAGTTTTAAATATTATAATTGCATTTTATTTATCACAATTTTTGTTAATATCAGAAACAACGCTAAAGAATGATTCAATATAGTAGTTAGTTCATACAAAGTTTCATTCTAATATGAAACAGTATGAAATAAGCCGAAAATAGAGATTTTATATTAACCCATTAACCGCCAAAACTATTACGATAGAAATTTTCAAATTTCTTGTTGAAAGTAGTTTCCCACCACAAATTCAGTAAGGTAAATTTCTCTTTACTAAAATAGCAAAATTCCAGCCAATAAATAAGATATTTTTAAAATTCTAAAATAGTGGTGCCAATGTAATTAATTCATTGCATCAGCAATTATTTTGACTGTTGCGTGAACGCAACGTCAGCGGTTAATGGGTTAACATCAAAGATAAAACGCGAATCGCACTCTTAGTATACGGTAGAGCGCCAATTATCCGAACAAGGCCAATCATCCAGGCTTAAGACTAGTTTTAACCAGTGTTGCCAGATGGGCTACTTTTTTTAAATTCAGATTCTTGATTGGCACCACTTTTTTTGAAATGGTAAAAAACGACTTATTTACTGACATCTTAATTAAAGGCGAAAACAAAGGTAATTTTACCGTTTCAAAAAAGTGGTGGCAATCAAGAAATCTGAATTTTAAAAAAAGTAGCCCACTGGCAACACTGGTGTTAACATGTTTTTAAAGAAAAAAATCTCTTTTATTATTTAAAATTTCCTTTTTTTCTTTTTATCATTTTCTGAACTCCAGATATTATAATTTAAGCAAAAAAAACTTTCGATTGTTTCTTCCTTCAACTAAGACATTTTTTCCAATGCTGCCATATCTCGAATTCTTATTAAATACGTTAGTTGAATGTTGAATAGGATCAGAGTTCTGCTATTCGAGCCATTTCATAGCTGTTTCCAAACATTCAAAGGCTTCGTTATGTGATGGACCATGATCATTTTCAGAGCATTCGTTTTCATTTTATTCAATTTCTTTTTTTTATCTTAAATCTCATCCACAATCTCATCATCATAAAAAAAAGAGAGAGAGCGAATTAGGCTATTCGCATAATTGGAAGTTCGGTTAATTGGAGTTCCGATAATCGGCGCTCTACTGTACTTTAAAAAAAAATTATCAGTAATTTTTTATGATAAAGAACACATTGTTATTCCTACGTTTTTTTTAAAACCTATAATAACATTCTCTAACTATGGTGTCAATTAGAATGATAATATACAATCTAAGAAATTATGATCTAAGAATTGTAAAATTTCTTTTAAAAGTCGTTATTTTAAGTAAGGGTTTTTTTTTTTTTTTTTTTTTTTTTTTTTTTTTTTACATAATATAAAATTGTAAAATTTTCGATAAATATATTTTTTTTCTTTGCAGGAGAATCTTTCTAAAACCTTTTTAATCTCTATGCATGTAAAAATATTATAATACGTTTCGGAAAACTTCTGTATTCAAATTCATAGAATTTATAACATTTTGACAGTTAGAATGAAACTTTTTCTAATATTTTATAAACTGAGAATATTAGATGCCGATCAAACAACAAAAAAAAAAGGTATAAAACACATTCAATCCTTAGATTTTTTTTCTTTAACTTAGAATATTGTAGCATGTGAATGCTACTTTAATATACCCTATTATTATAAATGAAAAAGTTTCAGTTTCCACTTTTAATCCATTAACGACGACACTCCTTTAAACTTCCCTTAATTCTTCAACACCAGTTTTTACCAGTTTAAAATTTGGATTTATTTAATCACTCAAAATCTGAGATTAAATAATATGAAAATTTCCAAACTAAAATACTGGTAATTAAAGACACACAGCCCTGCTTAGTGGTACACAAAACACGAACTTTAATAAGCTAAAAGTTAAATTCTACGTTTCGAGCTGTTGCTACAGCCGTCTTTAGGAGAAATATGATGGTTAAATGGCTAAAAGCTCAGAGATGAAGGCTTTTTGCGCGAGAGACAATTTGTCGAACATTGACTAAAGATGTGAAAACAAAAATGTAGTGGTTCCATCCAGTAAAAATAAATACTTTTTAATGAAATGAGTTCAAATAAATCAAAAGTTCGATTGAAGAAACCACGAGTGTCGCCATCTACACATGAGGGCCAGAACCACATTCGAAAAAGTTTTCATTCATGTTTTTGGCAACATGATTCAAGTTTACTTGTCAAACTTGAATCATGTTGCCAAAAACTTGAATGAAAACTTTGTTGAATGTGGTTCTGGCCCTCATGCGTAGATGGCGACACTAGTTGTTTCTTCAATCGAATTTATGATGATGGAACCACTACATCAGGGGTGTCAAACTGTGGCCCGCCGGATACCACTAAAATTTTAAAGAAATGGTCAACAAGTTGAATCGCAGCAATTCGACGATTATATAAGGCAAAGATAACTGTAAAATTTTAGTGGTATCCGGCGGGCCACAGTTTGACACCCCTGCACTACATTCTTGTTTTCATATCTTTAGTCAATGTTCGACAAATTGTCTCTCGCAGAGGAAACCTTCATCTCTGAGCTTTTAGCCATTTAACCATCATATTTTCCCTGAAGACAGCTGTAGAAACAACTCGTTAACTTTTAGTTTTTTTTTAAGTTCGTGCTTTGAGTAGAATTAAGCAAGGTTGTGCGCCTTTATTTATTATTTTTATGGTGCAATTGTTCAGTATGTGTTAATCAAAAACTGGTATTCAAATTAAAAAAAAAAAAAAATGTTCGCTTTACATGGCAAGTTTTCTTGCCAACCGGCTTTAATGAATCAAAATTGATTTCAAACAAATTGTTTATGACAAGCGTGGCCAAGTGTGGCACGCTGGATAACACTAATGTTTTTAAAGAAATAGCCGACTTCTTGAATCGTAGAAATTCGATGATTAAATAAGGCAATGGCTACTATAAAATTTTAGGGGTGTTGAGTGTGCCACAGTTGGCCATCCCTGGTTTATGAAGATGCTTCTAACATTAAATAACCACTAGACCTTTAACATAGTATGTTCATGACTTTTAGGTACTTCTGAGTAAAAAAATCTATTTATTTATTTATTAACAACGTAATAACTACACTGATCATTTTATCCTTATTTTATATATAGATATTTGATATATGTGTTAAGTAACTGTTAAGTTATTTTAAACAAAAATGTTATTAATTGTATTTCCCTTTTCTTTGAATATAGTTTCCGGGTTTTATAGCAATCGAAAAGCTTCTTAAACGAAAACTCAAGATAATTTAAAATAATATACGTTATGGTTACAACGAGAAACGTTTCAGTTGTCTACATATATCTTTTATTTCTAAAAATAAACATTTTCAAGATGCATTTAATATATTTTTTAAACTGCTTTTTAACAGAGAATATTCGTGGACAATGAAACTAAATTTTTGGTATATCTATCTGTATATAAAAAAAAAAATATTTACGGAAAAATAGTAATGATATTATTAACACTAAACTTATCGTGAATTTTACTAAAGTTTCAATAAAGATTTCCATACCAGAATGTTTTTATTTAATTTTACATTAAATATATTTCTATGTGAATTTACTTTATATAGTTTATAAAAAAAAGTTTTGGTTCAAATTGAAATATTTTTATTCGATACTGGTCAAATGATTTTTTTTCGTGGTATATACATGGAACTATGAATAAGGAGAAACTGACGTAACCTTAAAATAGTGAAGCTTCAACTGTAACAGCATTTTCAGAGTTGTTTATCGCCCGGGCAAACTTACACCAGTAAATTTAAATAGAAATATTTTCCTTATTTAAATACCTTATCAGTACCTAGTTTTAGTAATACAGTATGGGAAAAAACAGTTATTCTTTTATACTGGTGGCAATTTACTTCGGCGGAAGTCAGGCTAGGCGTTTTCGTAATATTGTGATGACCTAAATAACCTCTTGTCAGTGTCAGTGTAAAATATAATAATACCTGGACAAACTGCCACCAGTAAAAACTACTAGTAATCCCCCCCCCCCCAAATTTACTGGTAAAAAAATGCCCCGGCGCGGTGATCAGAAACTGTTTATCCGATTTAGAAGAAAACAGCCTCCATCTCATAAAAACCTGCTCGTTTACTTCACTTGCAACTTGTAGACCAGGGGCAAAGCGTTATAAGTAAGCGAACAAACTTAGTGCTGGAATCAGGCGTAAATTAACGCAGTTGCGCCATCTTGTGGACGGAGTGTAATTCACATACGCGGCCTTTTAGTGTGGCGCGTATTTTCTATATCTTTAGTCACTCATGGAAATGAATTTTGTTTGCTACATTTATTGCTTAGCAATTGGGGCATCCAGATGCATTTGACACCACGGAGTTTCCTTCACCTTATCAGATGAACTTCACTTATTAATCAAGGTGAAAAAAATTTTGCAATTTTAGTGGTGTGAGTAAGAAAACAGTTAGGTATCTACCTGCAGTTCACACTCCATCCGCTACATGGCGCATGACCTTGATTGATGTGACCTCGCTCTTAATCTTGCGGTTACTTCTCCCATTTAAGATAGGACGTTTACTTATATCGCTTTGGACCAGGGGTGTCCAACTGTTGCCCGCCGTATACCACTAAAATTTTAAAGAAATAGTCGACAAGCTGAATCGCTGCAATTCAACGATTAGATAAGGCAAAAATATCTGTAAAATTTTAGTGGTATCCAGCGGGCCACAGTTGGACACCCGTGTTGTAGACAATACATTATATATCTCCTCCCATTTATTCATAACTACATTGTTATATATTAGTGGTGGACAAAATGAATGGCTTTACTATCGAATGGATCATTCGAGCATGTGTAAAAACATAGTTTCCAACCTTTGTATGCATTTTAAATCAATTACGATGAGACAATTTGTAAATAGAAAAGAACCAAAAGTATAGTTGATAACCGGAGTATTTTTTTTTTTTTTTTAACAATTTTCTTCAGAAATTGAGAAGTAAAAAAAAAAAGATTATATTTTTGTGGGGTTCTTAAACTTTTATCACCTAATTATGATCTACTGCAATTTCTTTCATGTATTTTTTTTTCAGTTACTGCAATGAAAGTTAAAGGATAAACATAAAAAAAATAATCACCAGTGAGAAATTTAATTCCTTCGAAGTAATTTATTAAAGTGGTACTTTAAAGTATCGTCAGTACACTATGACTAAAATATTTTCGTAACAGAAAACCCACCAGGTATTTCAAATGGCACCACAATTGTGGTAAAATATTTTCTATTTAATGAGTATATAAAATATAGATTTTTTTTTTTTTTTTTTTTGGCAAATTCCGGTGCCAATCCTTTATTTCTACACTTTAGAATTAAAAATGCTTAGCCCCTGAAAGGGTTAAAGAAACTATTTTATTTTTAGGTTTCCATGTTATTAGCATTACTTTGGTTATGCGACATCTATATTCCTGGGACAGCATGTTCTCTCGCATCTTCACATATGCAATATATGAATTTACATACGCCATTTCTAGCATAGCAAAAAAGAGTCGTGCCACAACTTTTTCGATTTCCTATAGAAAATAATAATGAAACAGAAAAGAAATACTGGGAAAATTATTACTGCACTACATTTCAGTAATTGCGCTATAATTCCTTGAGGGGCGGTTGGATATATTTTATTCCACCTACGATTAATGAAGATTTACACCAGAAAATATTTATGAAATTTTACTTTTCTAACTTTGGTGGAAAAAATACGTAAATTTGCTTTTCTTTATTTTGAAATAAAATATTTCTAATTTTCCGGTGGGAATTCAGAATTACACAAATGTAATTGCTTTCCCCTCAAGGGGTTAAAGGAGATGAAAACGATTGATAATTACAGAGACGAAAATTAAACAAGAAAATTTTCTCCAACACCCAGTGTACTGACGGTACTTATAAGTTCATTCGTGTAATTCAACTGTTAAATCAAATACATACACCGTTTACCTAAAATACTTAGTCAAATTGTATTCTAATACATAGCTGCCAACTCTTCCGCTTTTTCAGACCACAAAAATTTAATAGAGATTTTTGCCTTATTTAATCGGCAGATTATGGCGATTTAAAAAGGTAAAATTTACTATAAAATTTTTGTGGTCTGAAAAAGCGTAAGATGTTGGCAGCTATGCTAATAGCATAATGACAACATAAAAAAATCCAACACTTATCTTATATCCGTTTCTGTGTTTGCAGCAATAAAAAAGACGAGCTTGACAATCTGTACAAAATATCTGCACAAAACACACCGTCTGTTTCAAAAATAGCCTCCTTCCTCGCTAAAAATAACCAACCTACTGCTGCCATGTATCCGGATAAAGTGGAGTTGAAAGAGTGTTTCTGGATAGTACCGTTATAATATTAGTAATATTCACTATGGGATGAAAGTTTGAAGCAAAGCGATATAAGTAAGTGCCTTATCTTAAATGGGAGAGGTAACCGCAAGATAAACCTCTTGGGGACGAGCGACACGTATACGTGCCGGAAATAAGCCTAAGGATCCTCGTTTATCCTCACTAGTAATATTTTACTGTAAAATTTGCCCTATTTAATCCGAGAATTCTCCCGATTTGAATAGGCACAAACTTCTGTTTTTTAAAACCGGTAGCAAAGTAATAAACATTTCGTAAAAGGCTCCCGTCGCGAAGGGGTTAAAGGCGATGTCATATCAATCAAGGTCGCACGCCACGTAGCGGACGGGGTTAAACAACAGGAAGATGCCTAACTGTTTTCGAACGTCACCACTAAAATTGTAAAGTTTTTTTCAGCTTGATTAATAGCTGAAATGCATCTGACAAGGCAAAGAAAGCTTCGTGGTGTCGAGTGCATCTGGATGGCCTACTTGCTGCGCCATTATTTTGCAATAAATGTGGTAAAGAAAATTCAGTTCCATGAGAGACTAAAGATTCAGAAAATATGCGCAGATGGTAGACATCCTGTCATATATGACGTCACACTAAAAGCCCGCGTGTGTCGAATATCACCCCGTCAACAAGATGGCGGAACTGTGTTAATTTACGCCAGATTCCAGTTTTAAGTTTGTACGCTTCCTTATATCGCTTTGGTTTGAAGTGATTGGTACTTATAAATACCGTCAGTAGATAAAGGTTTGATATGATTCTAATTAAAGTTAGAAACACCCTTTTTTATACTAAATTTCTGGTAGAAATTGAAGTAAAAAAAAAGGTTAATAAAATAGCTATGCTTTTCTGCATGTTCCGAATGATTCATTCAAACAGTAAAATAATTTATTGTGTACATCATTAGCATGAATGGAGATAAATTTATTTTCTTCAGTTTTGAATAGTAGTTCCGGTATGTATTGAATTTAAATAGCTTTTTGGCCAAGGAAAGAATTTGACCAAGAATATTCAAAAATTCTTTCAATCGTCTGAAATATATTTCATGTAAAATGCTCTTTCGGCTACTAGAATACTTTTAAATTTGCGTTTTGAAAAAGCATAAGGCTTTTTGCAACCTTTTATAAAACATATTGATTTCCTATACTGAGCTTTAAACTTCATGCAAGTACTGGGTTATGCTTTTAAGCAAGCGTGTCTATACGCGCTTTTAAGTTTCATTCTACTTTTAAAAGAGCGTTTTAGTCACGGAATATGGGAAAATTTTTATTTCTTACGTAATGTGATGTCAAAAAGTTTCTTTAACAGGTTTACATCTGAACGCTTTTTTTTAAATGTAAATGACAAACATTACTTATTTTATGAAGATTCATCTACAAAGTTTTGAAAATTATTTGGGAGTAAAGTTTTAATTATGGTTTTGATGGGGAGAAATGAAATTACTGAACAGTAAAGGAGAAAAATATTTTTTATGTTACTTAAGGAATCAATAATTTGGGGACTTCTTCAAATTATATTTTTAGATTTTATGCATTCATGATAAGTAATCAGTATATGTGTTCTGCCAAGTCGATGCTGAAAATGCAATACAGTGAAACCTCCCTGTGCGACCACCTCCCTGAACGACATTTTTTTCATAGAACAAAATTTATTCCCATAGGCTCAATACTAATTTTATCTCCATTCAGAGACCACCGCAGTTGAACTCCCTCCATGAGCGACAAAATTCTGTGAAGAAAATTAAACAAATTCCGTTTTTTCCTAACCGCTTGAAGAAAGTTTTATTAGAATAATAATTTCGGAGAGCACAATATTCATCAATCTTCTAAGCTAAGTTTAGAATTTTTATTCATTCTGGTAACTTTTAAGTGTTTAAAACTCTTTGTGACTTTTTAGGCAAGGAATTTAACTCTGATGACACAGAAAGGATGACGGTCAATAAACTCCCCTGCAGTATTCTGTCAGGAAACTCTCAAAGAAATAGATAAATTAATGAAATCGTCATAATTTCTGTCCGCCCCCCCCCCCAAAAAAAAAAATATTTACTGAACTTCTAAAGGACTTGGAAATAAAAGTTATAGAAGATAAAACCGTAAAATCAAGCAAACGTCAGTTTTTTAAACTCTGCACTAATTAAATTATGCAATTAACTTTTATTTTGATACTAAATTTTCATATTCTTTCCTAATATGGAAAATAAATTTTAATAACATTAATTGTTACCTTTTTTCAACAATTAAAATCTCGATTTAAACATGACCTCTATTAAGAGAACACCTCTGGGAGCGACCAGTATTTATTGGAATGGAACGTGGTTGCTTTACGGAGGTTTTACTGTATGTTGCTTAACAGTATTTCCTGGTCACACATGTGTGCATTTCCGATTTTTCTTTCTTTTTTTTTTTTTATTTAGAAACGCCAAATTCATACCGGAAATTCCGAAAGAATTTTTATTTTTTACAATTGTAAACCGCCTGTCATTAGATACAGAAAAAAAATTCTTACTCTGAATTTCTGCCGTGAATTCAGAATGTTTTATTAGAAAAATTTTATTAACTTCTTAAAGATAACATTATTCCAGAAATTTTTTATTCCAGAAATTGAATAATTGTAACGTTTCTAAATAAAATACGGAATTAGTTGTAAGTTTGAGGCAAAACAATAATAATAATACTACTAACAATAAAGTTGTACAACATATTCATATTTAAGAAAAGACATCATGCGGGAGTTTTAAACCTTAATTTTGTTTTACACAATACAAATTGAAACCAATAAGATCCTTATTTTTTACATTTTTACTATTTTACATTTTTTTACAAACAACATTTAACACTAAAACGCCCGGAAATTTTACTCAAGTTTCATAAAAATATTTAACACCAGAATTTTTATTTAAAATTGTTTGACTGATTTAGTTAACGCAACTCTGCGTTTTAAAAATTTAACTTATTTTGTGAAAGAATATCTGGTTCCAATTGACATTTAATCATGTGGTCGGAGTTGAATCGACTCCTTCCGTGCGTTCTAGTGTTAAAACGTTATAGTTACAGGAATAATTTAAAATTATAATCCCAAATATGCTGATCTACAAATTCTACATCTCCCATATTTCTTACAACCAGAACTATCCGGCCTTCCAAGTAAAATAAATTAAAACGAAATAATACGGCAACCACAATAACTGAAATTTGTGCATTCCCATCCACAAATCGTTATAAAGACAATAAAAAAACATGGCGTTATTGCCTCGCAACCATAGTAAAATCCATGATCTTTAATAACAGAATGCACGTTTTCTTTGGCGGGTGTAAGAGAAAAATATGTGATTTTCCTGACAATACGAAAAAAAAAAAATCCTTTAAATCGTGCAGCGGTTAGTGAAATTCTCGTTTGTATGGTATTATCTACATTATAAAGTAAAAACACTATGTCAGTGCCCATAAATTATGCCCCATAAATTGTAACCCATAAAATGTGCATTTACTACAATTTTTATAACTTTTAAACATCACACAATTTCATTTTTTACAATGTCGAATAGAAAAAAGTTCTTTCAAATGAAATTTGTTTGAAAATTGTACCTCAGTTTTCTGATTCTAATGGATTTTAAAGTAATTCTTAAGCATGGATATTTTTAAAGTTGAGTGCAACCGGATTACGAAAGATGAACCTGTTTACACTTAATGCAATAGTATAAAGAAAAGACATGTCTATGAGTAACGCTGGTATCATATTTTCGGTGGCAACAACCTAACACAACAATAAATTTCCCTCTCACTGCAGTTTAACGTCTAAACATTGTACATTCGATTGTTCCAACGTATTATAGAAAACAAAAGTACTTTCAGTAATATTTGTTTGTAATGTTTATCTCAATTTACAAATTTTTTATGGGTTTTAAAATAATTTCGAAGCATGCATAATTTTAAAATATGCTTGCAACCCAAATACAAAAGATTAACTCAATTGTTCAAAAACATTGTAAATAATTCAGAATTTGTTTGCTTTCGCGTAAATATTCAATAACTAAATTGGCAAACGAAATTAAAACGCTAAAAATAAAATAAAATAAAACACGAATTTAACAGATATCAACTCAAACTACTCAAAATAACCTGATAAGTATATAAAATTTAAATGGGAATTTCGTTCCGGGAGCATGTAACTTGAATTCTTCAGAACGGATTACCATGCGACTTGTACTATTAGTTTTTTAGGGAAGATTTTAGTGCGTAACATATTGTTTTGCGTTGCTGAGTCATAGAATTATAGGGAAAATTTATATAATCATGTGAACCCAATTATGAAGGATTAGTCTTATTAGCTGAATGAAAAATGCAGAAGTATTTTTATCTCTAAGTGTATTGGCGGGTTTATCTTCAGTAATGGGGCTGTGCGCTAGGGTATTCTTATTTTAATGAGTGTGCCTGACACCTATTGTGGCATGCACCTTTGTATAAAACAATATAGAATGGCTTATGCTTTAAGCGACTATCTTGCATGCAATTTGATTACAAAATACTAACCTGCAATATTGCTTAAGTTGCTTCTCCAGTTCCCTGCTCAACAACGCGAAACTTTCTGACGCATTTTCTGACTGATTAAACGTAAAGGCTTAGAATTTGTAGGCCTGACTATTAAAGCGATTTGGAATTGAAATGAGTTTTTCCTTTTTTCATAAATAAATTACTTATCGAATTATGAGCAATTGTGGTTGCGTGACGGCAAGTTTTTATCCTTTATTGCACTGTTGCGTCCGAAATTCAGTTCAAAACACCAACTGAAAAATCTTATACCTTTACCAACATATGGAAACTATCTTTCGATTACATAGTTTCTAAATAAGAACTCCTGCCAATTTCATGCGTTTCCGAACAAAAATTAATTAAAAAATATGTCAGAAAATAGCACCTTTGGATTTGAGAACAGCCTTAACTTTATGAACAGCCTTAACTTGACGTTTATGAAAAAACTCACATTTTTATTTCAAATGAAAATCAAATTTCAAAGTACAAAGTAATTGCTTAAAAGGCGCAAAGGCCAACATAGTGAAAAAGATTCCAAGCCGGGACTCGAACCCGGGCCATCAGTATAGTGCACTGACGTTCCACCGACTAAACCACTTGGAACGATACCCAGCACGGAAAATTTCTCACTATTATATGTTGGCCGGGTTCGAGTCCCGGCTTGGAATCTTTTTCACTATGTTGGCCTTTGCGCCTTTTAAGCAATTACTTTGTACTTTGAAATTTGATTTTGATTTGAAATATTGTATGCAAGGCGAATGTTTCCCTCTGGAATAATCCATGTACTCACATTTTTAGTTTTAATTTTGGAACTCGCGAAATTTAAATTCAGAAAAAGGATGTTCTTTTGACACATTGTGGTAAGTTTTTTAACTTTTAAAATTAAAATACATGTTTTCTTTGGCGCGCGTAACAGGAGTTTACAATATCTCCCACAATACGGGGGAAAATGCAAAAAACATACATCCGAATGAGGTAGTAGTTACTAAAATTGTATTTGGAAAATTTGAAATTTTATTGAAATTAAATCTACAATGATTAGATGAAATGATGTCATTTTCCATAAATTTTAAATCAAGGCATCTGTCAAGATTTTTTTTGAAAATGCAAATAACCGCTCTCTTTTTGCTATGAATCACAGAAAATGTTAGCACTGAATCTAAACCAGTACAACACTTAGCGATAACGTATAGTTATACGATATGGCTGTAGTATACAATCTAAGTAGTAAGCAAAATATAGGAGCCATATGTTTACAATGAGTTTGATTACGCGTTGAAAAGATTTGATAGAATGTGAAGTCATATCTAGCCTTTTTTTTTCTTTTTCTTAAATTGTTTTCATGAAATTTGACTGTTTGTTTTAAAATAGATGTTTTAATTAAAAAAAAAAAAAAACATTCAAATTGAGGTGCTACGTTATTTTCTCGCTCTTATAGTTCAAGTTTTTATTTTATATACAAAAAAAAAATGTAAATTTTCTGTTTAGAATGACGTCAATATCAAACACGCAAAAATGTAGCAAGAAAATCTGAATTTTTATTAGCAAATAGAAACAAAATACACGCGTTATCCTTATTTTTTTCACATTATTGTGTCATTTTTTAGCGTTTGGCAACAGGAAAGAAACGTTTGAATTAAAAAATATTTAAAAAGAGATATTTCTATAATGTTAAATTATGGTAGTGGTAGAAAAAAGGGATAAATTGTGGTCTGATATTTTTTTAAAGTAGACAGTGATCTTTTCCACGTTCTAAAACGTAGGTACGTCGAGTTTCGAGCAAATCGGTCAAAAATTAAAGATTTGTATAAAGGACATACACACAGAGAATGGCTTATATATATATAGATTATAATCAGATATCACAGATGAACTTTTTTAATAGTAGGGAGGGTGGGGAGGTATGATACACTTTTTTTTTGTTTCAATTTTTTTACAACCCTTAGAAACCTATTTTTAAACAATTTTTTTGTGTTTTCTTATAAAGTGACCTTTTATTCATTTATTATAAATATTGTGAATTTTAAAAATAATCATTCATAAAATATATTCCAATTATTGTGACTACTGTATTGTGTTACTACTGTTTCAAATCTCCCCATTGCTGGGGAAGATTGATACACTAGCAAGGGAGGGGTTATACATTGTCATGTAAATTGAAAAAAAAAAATGCAGACAATTCAATTTATGTGTCATACAATTTTTTATGATAAGTCTTGAAATATTTAAGTAAAATTTAAAAGAAATGACATTGACATATTTTTGCTTCAGAAATGTTTTTTTTTACAAATTTTTTTAAACAATTGCTACTATTTAAACAATTCTATTAACACACTTTTTAGAAAATAAATAATGAAAAAAAGAAACCTAGAGATCTTGCTGCAAGAAAAAATTAAGTGACCATTGCTGATTTGCAAACAATTTAACATAAATTTAGCACATTTAAGATTTCTTTAACCCTTTCAGGTCAAAGCATTTTCAACGCTAAAGTGTTGAATAAATGAATGGCATCGTGATTTACCAACAAATTTAATTGGAAATAAGAAAAGGGCTATATTTCACTTTCATATTAAATGGAAAATATTTTATAAAATGCTGGTGCCAATGGGGCGTTTGGGAATTAAAATTAAGGGGTTTCATAAACATACCACCACCCCTGAAATGGTTAAAAGAAAAACTAAAAACTCTATTATTTTGGTAAGTAAAATCAGGTGGGTTTAATGGTTTTTTTTAATTAGCCCTTTGTCAATTATAGAAACATCTTCCTTTTCAGCCCATTTAAACTTTTTTCCTTCTACATGACGAGCAAAACGAACTAACTATCTATCATCGCACTGCTTTTCTATGTAACCTACATAATGTCTATGAATAGTCTATTTGTTCTTCCTTACCAATTTCAGTAGCTCTTGCTGTAAAACAATAATTAAGATTACAGTCCTATCTTAGTTTACAACTTAAAAAAAAAACTATTACATATCAAATAAACAAGTGTATCATTTCTCCCTAACATGCCTTATTGGATTTTGAATAACATTGTATAAATGCAGTAGCAAAATGCCAATCTGCTTTCTGGTAAAACTCACCCTAATAATGTGCGTTACAAATAAAAAAAAAATACAAGATATTATCTTCACAATAATAAGAGTTATGAAAGAAAATCAATATTTAAAAAATTTACATTGACATTCCAAAAGTCTTCAAAATTAAAAGAAAAAAAACAAACAACAACAACAAAAAAAAAACGTTGTCAGTTCTTCACTGCTAAGTCCAGCTAATGATGACCTCTTCTAATAAAAGAAGACTTTACATCTGTTACAATAGCTGTTAATGTCATTTGTTGAGAAAAATTGTCAATGTATCAAACCTCCCCTACCTCGCCTACTGTGTTGTGATACATTACATCAACCATTTCATTTGTACGCACTTTTAACAGCATTGTAGTATCTTTTTTGTCTTTCCATTTGATGGGAAGTACCTTTCCTCAGTGAAAGGTGACAGTTTCACATTTTCTTAATTACTTTTCTATCAGTTCTAGTTGCATTTGTTTCTGATTCCGTTTTACAGTTCATATGTAATTGTTTGATACCTCTGAAGTATGTCTGTCAATTGTGGTGATGTATAAATTTATCCGTTATGACAGAGTATCCCATTTTAATTTTTTCTATCTTTGTAAGAAGAACGTATTGGACTCGTGAAAATTTTCGTCTTCGTGATTTCGACGGATTTTTCACGTTTTACATGTCAGATATCCCGAAAAACAAGTTTTTACAAAATATCTCTGACTATGTCACTCTGTTTGTGTATATGTGACACTAATTTTGTGGGCACTCTAGCTCAAGAACTAGTGCACGGAATTTAATAAAAATTTATATTGAGTTAGTACCTGATACAATTTAGTGCTGATTAGTTTTTTGGGTAAATCGCCCAACAGTGGCACTGCTATGTTAAATGGCATTTTCATATTTTTATTAATATTAAAATTATAAACTTAATGTGATAATTTTGTCTGTCGTTACAATAATAATAATAAAAAAACATAAATCCATTAAATTTACAATTTTCAAACTTTTATAATATAACATATACTGGACAATTGCACCATAAAATAAAATAAATAAAAACACACAACCTTGCTTAATGGTATACAAAACACGAATTTTAATAAGCTAAAAGATAAATTCTACGTTTCGAGCTGTTTCTACAGCCGTCTTCAGGAAATATGATGGTTAAATGGCTACGAAACGTAGAATTTATCTTTTAACTTATTAAAGTCGGTGTTTTGTGTACCATTACGCAAAGTTGTGTGTCTTTATTTATTTTATAATATAATTATGAAATGAATATTCCAAAAAAATATGAATTGCAACATACAGTTTCTTTGATTTCTTCTTATAATTATTTTGTCCTACTTTATGCGGATGCTCAATGCCAAATTATTTTTCCAATAACTTTTCGAATTCTGATTAAAAAACTTCAAAATGATGGTTTAACGGGCAGTCTATGATCTGCAGAAAAGCATAATAAAAAAAATGTATATTACTCATTTTTTACACATTTTGGGCTGGCAGTATTCGAAACATATTAAGCAAGTGATATGATCAGATTGGCAAGAAACAATAATAGAAGTGACATTGTCATTCTGTGGCATTTCAACAATCCAGTACAGCACTCCAATTAGGATGCAGCACGAAATTTATACTCACTAAGCACTCATTATAAAATATTCAATAATCTCGAAAATTAATCGTACGGATTTCCTGAATTTTTTTATTTAGGATAATTGAAGGGTTTAAAATTTATTGATGCTGTCAATTTTGAGTATTGATAATGAAGGTTGGGTTTGTTTCGATATGTTTATGGCCCCTAAGCAAATTTTATATACCGTAATTTTGATCATATCTGCCGCACCTCAGATAACTCGATTTCCCACCAGAATTTATTTTAAATAAAATTTGACTTGCTTCTGCTAAGCACTTATTCGACTTCATTTTTTCAATAAAATTTCCGGTTTAAAAAAGACTTATAAGCTGTGGTGGATACGCAGGAAATTATAGTACATCATTTAACACTACAAAGACGGCGAGCGGTCATTTTGATCGCTACGAAATGAATATATTTCGATTCGAATCAGAAATTTCTTTATGAAACTAGTTTAAAAAAACAAAGAAAAAAAAAACTAGTTAAATAAATAAGTTAATAATTTAAAATAAAAATTCTCGAGTGAAATACAGTGTTTTTATAAAGTCCCAGACCCATTTTGATGTTTAATAACTCATAAAATAATAAAGATAGATTAAAATTAATAACATAAATGGTTAGACAGACTCAAAAAGTTTCATGACCCTTGTCAATGAACATCCACGTGTGCCTCCTTCGTCGCACGGAGAATATCAAGTCGATAGTCAATTTCACACCAGGTAGCGTCAAGTATGTCGGCGTCCACAGAGGCTATTGCGGTTGTAATTCTGGCTTTTAAGTCATCAATGTTCGACACTCTCCTCCTATAAACATTGTCTTTTACAAATATCTAAAGGAAAATTCCCAGAGGCGTTATATCAGGTGATCTGTGTGGCCAAGGAATTGGACCTCATCGCCCAATCCATCTTCCTGGAAAATGGTCATTCAAAGAAGTACGAACGATTGTACCCCAATGAGGTGGTGCACCATCTTGTTGCAAAATGACATGTGGCTGAAACTCTTCTAGTTGTGGAAATACGAAGTTTTCCAACATGTCTAATTGATGACTTAAAAGCCAGAATTACAACCGCAATAGCCTCTGTGAATGCCGACTTGCTTGCCGCTACCTGGCGTGAAATTGACTATCGACTTGATATCCTCCGTGCGACAAAGGGGGAACACGTGGAAGTTCACTGACAAAGGGTCATGAAACTTTTTGAGTCTATCTAGAGGGCCTGATTACCAACGGGGCACACTTACACCAATAAATTTTAAAAGAAATGTTCGCCTTATTTAAATGCCGTATTCACGTAAAATTTCTGCCTTAAATGAGAGAAAATTTTCTGTTTCTTTTCTCTGATGGGAATGTGCCCCGTTGGTAATCAGGCTTTGTGTATCTAACCTCCATTATTATTATTAATTATTAGTCAATGTTATTAATTTTAATCTATCTTTATTATTTTATGAGTTATTAAACATCAAAATGGGTCCGGAACTTAAAAACACCCTGCATTTTCTTAAAATTTGAGTAGCGTAGAACTTTCTTGTAGCGCAGGTTTTACGCAGAAGTGTTCTCACGGCTGACGATCCAGTGCAAAGCGATATAAGTAAGCGTCCTATCTTAAATGGGAGAAGTAACCGCAAGATTAAAAGCGAGGTCACATCAATCAAGGTCATGCACCACGTAGCGGATGGAGTATGAACTACAACTGTTTTCTTACTGACACCACTAAAATTATAAAGTTTTTTTCACCTTGATTAATAACTGAAGTGCTTCTGATAAGACGAAGGAAACTTTTAGGTGTCAAGTGCGTCTGGATGCCCCTCTCGCTACGCCATTATTTTGCGATAAATGTGGCAAGCAAAATACATTTCCATCAGCGACAGAAGATTTATTAGAAAATATTCGCCACACTAAAAGCCCGCGTATGTTAATTATCACTCCGTCCACAGGGTGGCGCAACTGTGTTAATTTACGCCTGATTCCAGCACTAAGTTTGTTCGCTTATTTATAACGCTTTGATCCAGATTAAATCTCTTTGAAGGACTTCATATGGAAATCCAGTTTAAATATTTCTGGTTTCAATAGTTTTTTTTTTTTTTCCGATAGTGCGACACATTAAATTTTTTGAATCGGAAATATCACGGTCACACAAACCAGGGCACACTTACACCAATAATTTTTAAAAGAAAAGTTTGACTTATCTAAACACCGTATTTATGTGAAATTCCTGCCTTAAATGAGCCAAAAGTTTCTGTTTCTTTTTGCTGGTGCGAATGTGCCCCGTTGATAATCAGGCTCTGACACAAAAAAGAGAACTATATCTCAGGCCGTCATATTGATAGGAGCGATACTTGAGGTATTTAAATACACGCGGAATTTCATTAATAACTTAAACAATGGATCAGTTATTTTGCTTTCATAAACAATTCTTTACTAAGGAAAAGTGGGTGGATTCGAGAAGTTTGTAAATTTGCCATTTGTAGTTGTTTTAACTTCATTTTGATCATTAAACGCACAATGAAAAAAGAATTTTACAAGTTACAGTCTATAAAATACTTTTTGTGATAATTTTATAAGTAATTGGCTATTTTGATAAGGCATACGTCATTTCACATCCAAAGAAGTATCATGTTAACAAAAATTAATATATTTTGTGTCAAAAAATTATATAAAAATAATCATTATAATTAAAAAAAAGGCAGTTATTACAGAAAATGTTTAGTCAGGAGGATTTTTTTTATTACTGTTACTTTCGCTCTCATTAAAAACAAACATTTCTAAAATATATAAATTTATAACAAATAGCAATTTGGTGAAATATATTATTGATTTCCTATCTTGAGCTCCAAATTTATTGCAAGTTCAACATTAAACCCGTTAAGCAAGCGTGTCTAAACGTTCTACTCCCGTCTCATTTTACTTTTCAAAATAGTGCTTTTAGTCTCGGAATATGAGAAAACTAACTTTTCTGGACTAAGATGATGGCAAAAGTTTCCCTTAACAGGCGTAATAAACGCTCTTTTAGAAAGGTATTAGGTAATTATTAAAGGTCTTGGGAAAATGGATCTACGAAATTAAAAAAAATATTAGCGTGCTGTTTTTTATTTTTTTTTCGCTTAAGATAAGAAAGAATGTATTGACAGCAACGGATAAAAACTTTTTTTGTGTTTGTTTTTCAAGAAATTACGAATTATAAAAATTGTTGAACGAACTATATTAAGTTTTTGCCTTGATAATTTAACAAAAATAAACTGTTTATTCATTATAACTTTATTGTTTACTGTTTATTCAATTATTATCTCTTATCAGGGGTCATACTGTCCTGAAATTTCAAGAAAAGGAAATTCTTCGGTACCGGTATTTTCTTATAGAAAATCCCTTCTTAAATTTGGCGAAATTTCGCGCGTTTAACATAGATTTATTTTTCTATTAAAAAATACTGATATTTTTCTTGAAAAGTTCCCTCAAGCGTACGACCCCTGCTCTTATACAAACTAAGCTAATAACTGCCGAAATTCATAAAAAATACACTTAAAAGGCAGATAAATAACTTTACCCAGATAGACATATGTTTCATCCCAGCGACATTCTGGAAACAATTATTAATATAAATATTTTCGCAAAAAAAAAAGGAAAAATAATGGTAAATATAATCACGAGACAACATGCATATTGAAAAACAAATGTAAAAATAAAATAAAAATGGGAATTTTTGAACGGGAATAGAACTTCTGCTATTGTATCTTATTCTGTAGCATCTCTTTCTAAATTTTACGCAACTCAATGAACAGGGTTCGCACGCTTTTAAGCCACGCCCCATTTTGTAAGGACTCTACCACCAGTATTCGCATATAACTATCTTTTAGCTAATAAATCTTCAAGAAAATGATCTTTATAATAATACTGGAGAAAAGGTTGAATCATTGCACATACTCTCACTGCATAAAATGTTCTCGATTGATTTCCTGGTAATGGGTGGTAAATACGAGGGACGTTCCGAAACTAAGTTTCATCATTTTTGTCACACGGGAATTTTATTGCTGGAAAAATACACCATGGCATCATAAATTATACACCTTGCGCTATTTTTGACATAGTTGCCCCCGACAATGAGACATTTGTAGTACTCTGATGAAACTCGCTGCTCTGCGATGCAAGGAATTGTCGCACAGCTTGCTCAAGATCAACATTGTTTTGGAAGTGACTTCCCGATAGTCTGGATTTCAGTGCAGGGGATAGGTGAAAATCCGATGGGACAAGACCGAGGCTGTAGGCCGGGTTATCCAATCTATCCCATTCGAAGCGACGAATCTAATTTTGTGTAAGCCTTGCTGCTTGGCCATCGGACTTTCACCTGTCCCCTGTATTGAAAGCCGCAATCTCGGGACGTCACTTAAAAAAAAAAAAAAAAAATGCTGAGTTGGAACAGGCTGTGCGACTGTTTCTTTCATCGCAGGGGGCGCCGAATTTTAACAGAGTGGTTTCTTCAATCTGATTGCACGGTACGACAAAAGTCTCACTGTCGGTGTCGATTACGTCCAAAAATATGCAATGTGTATAGTTCATGATGCCATGGTGTATTATGTTTTGGCAATAAAGTTTCTGTTTGAAAAAGTGACGAAACTTATTG
Source organism: Maratus speciosus (assembly GCA_963932465.1). NCBI lineage: Eukaryota > Metazoa > Arthropoda > Arachnida > Araneae > Salticidae > Maratus > Maratus speciosus. The sequence continues at coordinate 217,792,844 of OZ010794.1, forward strand.
TCGGAACGTCCCTCGTAAAATCTTGATTGATAAATTATTCAATTATTTTAAAAATCAATCTGTAAAGGTTCTTTGCTACATGATCTAATCAAAGCTAAGGACATCTTGTTGCATATCTGCCAACATCTTACGCTTTTTCAGACCACAAAAATTTTATAGTAAATTTTACCTTTTAAAATCGCCGTAATCTGCCGATTAAATAAAGCAAAAATTTCTATTAAATTTTTGTGGTCTGAAAAAGCGGAAGAGTTGGCAGCTATGTTGTTGTATTTGATACCTGCTATATATTCTTTGATTCTAGTTTTCTGTTTTCTTTTTCTCATATCTATGTAAAATATCATTGTTCTATCCACCCAAAATAAACCATTCATCTATAAAAATGTCCTGTTTTTAAAAATTTTGACAAAATATTTGTATCGAAAAAGATCTTGAGAACATCCCCGTCTGAGCTTTTCCGATCTGAATAAAGATATTTGTGTGCAATTTAAGTGTATTTTATGTCACTTTTCGCAACTATCAGCTTAGTTTGGATGATTTTAAATTATTTTTCTTACACGGCTTTTCAGTTTAATTCTTGGATTTTATAGTTTAGTTTTGAATTCCAAATTATATAAATTTAGATTTTATTGTGTTATGCAAGCCTCGGAACAGTTTTTATAACCCATTAATTCTCGCTGCCTTTATATTCGCGGGGTGTGTTTTTTATTCAGATTGTTTAATTCAACCCAGTTTTATAAAACAGTGTCATTGGGCATTCATGGCATCATTTTACTTGTCATTAAATAAGGTAAATATTTCTTTTTTCAAAAAAGTGGTGCCAATAAGCAATTTGAATTTTTAAACCGTAATTTAATGCGACGGTTAAGGGGTTAAAATACAACAAATCAAAATTTATACTTCCACTACTACTTTATAAAATTTTTCGTTTTCATCTTGCGAATGCCGTAAAATTCAATCGTGATGATCACTTCCTTGCAGTTGTTGTAGTTATCAACCACTAAAATAATAATAATATTATTATTATTAGTGGCCAAAATAGAGACCGATGCGATCCTTAGCTATGCTAGTGCCTTTATTAATAGTTTAAAAAAAAATAAATGTAAAATTATAAAATATTCTTTGAGAGGCATTTATTTAAATGCGAAATCACTAAGAAATATTTAAAAATTAATATGTAAAATATTTAAATGAATCTTTATTTTAATTTAAACTGATACACTAATATTCAAGTAAAATGTATTTCTCACAAAACATTTTTTTTTTTCAGTACTACAATGTTCTCATATCTGCTCAAATATATATATATATATATATATATATATATATAATGGTGTTAGATAAATTTAAAAAAAAAAAAACATTTTATTGATTTTCTATCATATGTTCATGTAAGTACTGCTTCAAAGCACTTAAACAAGTGTGTCTAAATGCTGCTTTCCCCACTCATTCTACTTTTCAAAGTAGTGCTTTTAGTCTCGTGATATGAGAAAACTTTCATTTCATGCTAGAGGTGATGTTAAAAGTTTTTCTTAACAGGTGTAATGAACGTTCTTTTAAAATAATATTTCCCAATCGGTATAACTTTAAAGAAAGTCGAATTTCGAAGTTTGGAAATTATTTTGGTATAATGTTTTTAATAATTATTTTATTGAAAAAAAAAAGAAATTATTGACAGCAAAGGAATAAAATATTGTTTGATTTTTTACGTTTCACGGGAAATCGATAGATGGGGACTTCCTTAAAGTAGTTTTTTTTTTTTTATATTCAATGCCATTATAATACTTTATTAACCCTTCTGATACCATTCGATTTTTTCTGACCCATAAAAAAAGATTTTCATGTTTCGTAAAATAATAAAATAATCTTGTTAAAAAAATCCAACCGATTTACCATAAGAGAAAGCGTTATTTAATAGAAATTAATTTATGCTTCAAATCATACAAAAATAACAAATTTTATTAATAATTAACCCTTTGCAGTCGAGTCACCCAAACTTTATATGCATGATGTTAATTTGTTTATTCTGTTTGCACGTTTAACCCCTTGAGGGACAAGCAATTGTGTTACTGTAAAGTCGAATTCACACCGGGATCCGCAAAAAGATTTATTGCAAATTAAGGAAAATATATTTTACGACCTTTTCCCATCAAAGTTAGAAAAGTAAAATTTAATAAAATTTTTCTGTTGCAAATCTTCATTAATCGTAGGTGGGATAAAATGTATCCCACCGCCCCTCAAGTGGTTAATAAATTTATCTTGCACATGTCAAGATACAAGTAAAATTATTTCTTATAAAATACATATATATATATATATATATATTGCTGACCGGATAAATTTCTGTAAGTGATGTCCATTCCTGGGAGGAGTACTTCCGACAGTGTCCCCAGATTGTTGATTGCCACCTTTTTTTAAAAATAAAAATATGCGGCGTATTTAAAAATAGATTAAATATCTTGAAAAATAAGGCGAAATGTACTATTTTTAAAAACGTGGTGATTGTCAAATAACACAGGCCTGCGATGAAAAAAACACAAGGGTATGAACTTTATGTATTTTTTTGTGCTAATTAAAAAAACAAGTAATGACAAAATTCTATCACGTCACATTTTCTTGAAAATTATTGGGTCGATTGGAAAGTTTGTCGTGTTGGAAAAATCAATTCGTACCGGTAAATTCTGCCAGGTAATTATAAGACATTAGATATCGGAATCAATGTCTAATAATTAAAGGGTAGAATTTTCCGATACGATTTTCACAACACGACACAACATTCGGATAGACCCAGTTGTTTTAAACCATTTAAACCTATAAAAAAATAATCGATTACTGAAAAATCAATTTGCCTCACCGAGAATCGATTTTTTACATAGATTTACATGGATAAAATCACTGTTGCCAGATAGCACATGCAAAATTGTCCAAAATTATCCTTTGCATTTTAGCAAAAATATCGATATCGATGTTACAAAAAATTCTGATGTGATTAGGGAAAATGGAGGTCATTTTCGAAATCAACCCACCAAATAACATAAAAATCAGCGAAAACTTCTCTTGTATTTTTCAAAAACTTCAATTTCGCAGGCCTGTGTAATATGAATTAAAAAAGTCGCCAATCTGGCAACACTGCTTCCGCAATAGCTTAAAATCTTCTTCTAGGAAAGGGGTGGCCAACTGTGATACGCCGGATACCACACAATTTTTAAAGAAATAGTCGATTTGTTGAACCGCAGAGATTCGATGATTAGATAAGGCAATGATCACTATAAAATTTTAGTGGTGTGCAGCGTGCCACAGTTGGTCACCCGTGTTCTAGAATGATTAAAATGTTCAATAATGTTCATTATCGCTTGATTTGATGCTTTCGTTTTTATCTTTGGCTTTGAATTTATATTTAAGCAAATTATATTAAAAGTTTTACGTCAATTCATTTACTGATGATTGGTTTAAAAGAGTTGCTTAAAAAATATTATAAATAATTCATTTATCGTCATTAATTTAAGTACAAACTGATATAAGAAATAATTAAAATTTAATATCGCAAATGTTTCAAACCGATTTTCTTTAAGATTATGTCTTCAAGCCTCCTCTTCGATCCGTTTTTTGAATAGACTTTTTTCAAAGGGAAAACTTTCTTTTAAATGTTTCGTACACATTTTGTAAAAACCAGCCCGAAAAAAAAAAAAAATGTGTAGCAAATGCTGCCAAACCTAGCAAAAGGTTTGTTCACAAAAACTGCTATTCAAAAACGGACAAGCGGGCCGGACCATGTGTCTATAATCATACTTACCATTATCCTGGCAAACAAATAGCATGCTTGTTGTGGAATGAAATGTTTTCACAAAGTTCTTAATATTTACCGGGACTTTTATAAAATTGTTATCTGGATTTTCCTGTTATTGCAATTATTTATGAGTTATAAGTTAGTGTAAAATATACTGGAATACATTTTTTATATACCAGCTATATGGAAAGTTCTTAAAATGCCAAGTGACATTTTTCATTTATATTTATATTATTAGTCTGCCATTGTATGACTATCTCGCACTAATTATTATCAAAAATATCAAAATACAATTACCATGAAAAAAAGTTAACTGATATTTCACTCAAGAAATTAACATTGGATTTTAAATATTTCCAATGCGTCTGTGCATAACAATCTTATAGGCTTACAGGAATTTATGCACATTCCTATATGAAATGTTATACCAAAAAAAAAAAAAAAGAAAGAAAAAAACCGCTTGAAGGAATTTTAACATTTCATATGCAAATAATATCAGCTGAACAAACCTTTCCAACCCGCCAGTTGCAACAGTGGAGGCACTTGTGATAATGACAAAATTGACGAATCGAATAGAATTCAAAGTAATATCGAGAAGCGAGCATTCGTGCGTGCGCTAAAATATGGATTTTATCGAATGCGAAACATTTTATGTTAAAACTTAATTTTTCCAACACTAAATCGTTCAAATAATTTAGCAGTCTATTTTATAAAATTATGCCAAATAATGCAGTAAATTCTTAATGATCCTGTAATAGCTTCTGAGGCTGAAACTGTTTAATTATGAATAAAGAGATAATGACAAATCTTCAAAATGCAGAATCTTCAACTGTAAGAATATCCATATAAGCTGATTACCGCCGTTACAATATTCCACCATTAACCCCTTTATTCTCGCTTCAGTGATATTCACGGGCTGTGTATTTCATTTATATTGTTTGATTCCCACCAGTTTTATAAAATAGTATAACTGGCTTTATTATGGTATCATTTTACCTGTCATTATATAAAGTGAATAATTCTTTTTCAAAAAAAGTGGTGCTAAAAAGCAATTTGAATATTTTAAACGATATTTTTTTGCGACCGTTAAGGGGTTAAACTTAAATACAAATATTCCGCAACGTCCTATTTACCGATAATTTCTGTCACAATTAAAGTACCGTAATTTCCGGTGTATAGCCCACAGATCAAACAATTCAGTACGTACCCAGAAATTTTATTCAGCATTTGAAGACCAATATGTACCATGATCTAAAAAGTTACATTTTATTTTTAAAAATTTCTGGGTCGAAACACGATTGTTTGATCAGCGGGCTATACACCGGAAATTACGGTAATAATATCTATTCGTTTTGACTGGTGGAATTTTTCCCCGGAGGAATTCAGACTCATTGGTTCCGCCAAATTGTGATCACATAAACAATCCTCCTGCCAATGTCAATGAAAGGGATTATGATAACACCGGCCCAAACTAACAATCACCAGTAAAAATGAATAGAAATTGTTTGTGTTAGACATGGGAAATTTTTTTTCTTTAAAAAGGCGTTAAAAAAACGAAAAAAAAAAATTAATCAAATTTACTGGTGGAAATTTTTGCCACCGACAATCTTGTCCTGTTAATAGGATGGAGACAAACAAAAGCTGGCATCTTACAAATTATATAAATCCTTAGTGACCTCACTCGCAACTGATCGACTGTATATGACTCCTTCCCTTTATTCAATTGCCGAAGATATTCTTCTTGAACATGGTTAGCTCGCACATGCATTTCGAAAAATTGAAACAGAAACATTTTAGCATCTATTGAAAAAGAGAGCATATAAGTACGTTTTTTAAATTTTTTAATAAGATTTTCGACATGTCACAGTTTTTTTTCTTTCAGTTGGGATTAGGGTGCCTCTAGGTTTATAAAATATATAAGTATAAAAACAAAAATAGGGCGAAATTAACATCTATGATCATTTTAATTATATAAATACACATCTCCAATTAAATATAAAGTATTACTTATCGTAGCAGAAAATATTTAATTATTACCACTTAATTTCCACTAATATGACAATCACAGGAAAAACTTATGCACAGTTACATACGCAAAAATATTTATATATGTATAAATTCAATAAAAAGTTATATGTTTATATACATTGTAAACAAATAATAAAATATTTTGTAATGTGTAAATAACAGTTTTCAGAATTTAAATGCACTCTAATCAAATGACTACTATACTAATTAAAAGACACTGATATGCAATAGTATATTTTCATGCAAAAAATAAGCAGAAAAAATTTTAATAAACCAACAATTTATAATGGCATGATTTTAGAATACAACGTGGATTTTTGTTTTTATACAATTTAAATTATTTGCTTATATAGTCACATTTTTTGTTTATTCAAATTATTTATAATTAATTTTGTATCGACGATTAAATAATCCATTTTCAATTGCAACCAGTTAAAATGTTCATTTGAAATGGTAACATTTGAAAAACTTTATGAAAGCGAAAAAAAAAAGAAAGAAAAAAGAAAGAAAGAAAAAGTAACGCTATGACTGAGAAGCTCGTGTTAACACGATCTCTGAATTCCAGTCTTCACCGCAACTCGTGCATTATTAGGATGAGCGAAGCGAATCCTCTACTAGGCTACAAAAATTACATTTTGCCGTACACTTTACAAAAAACCTATTCAATATTTTGACTTGAAATTAAACATAAAAATAAATTATGATCTGTAGATTTGCACAATATTATTATTTTTTTTTACAGAATAATCTTAAAAAAATTATTATTTTAATTAATTTAATTTACATTTTTTTTTTTTTTTTTTGATTAAGGACGCTTTTTTGAAAAAAAAAAAAAAAAGAAAGAAAGAAAGAAAGAAAAAAGAAAAAAAAAACACGTATATTTTCAGAAGAAAAAATAAATCCTGGAAGTAGTCATTGTAGATAGAATCATGATTAATTAAATCGTTTCACTATTTCTTTTATGATATTTTTAAAATACACTTTTTAATGAAATTATAGCATATTTTTAATGAATTAAAATTTGGTAAAATTCAATTATTTACAATCAATTATAAAAGTATTTTTCAGTGTTATGAATTCAAATACACAAATTTATTCTTATTATGTGAAATAATTTACGCTGAGGTTACTTAAGAATTTTAAAGGAATTATATTATGATTTATGTTTTTGTAAAGTGGCAACAAAAGAGTTGTAAACAAATAAAATTAAATGTTAAATTCGTTATATCATAAATAAAAAAATCCGAGGAAATTCTTAGTTATTTGGCTGAATTTACATTTCTAAAATTAAAATTAAATAAGATGAATATTTCTTTCCTATATTTAAAAAAATTACAAAATGCAGAATTAATATTTATAGGGGACTTTAAACTGTCAGACATTTGTAAAGCAGAAAATTGGTATGACGGCTTACGCGCACCATTACAAAATAAATTGTGCAACTAGAAGGAAAATTGTGATGCTTAATTATGCGCCAGTTTCTAATAACAGAGGCCTGCGAAATGTAAGTTTTTGAAAAATACAACAGAAGTTTTCGCTGGTTTTTATGTTATTTGGTGGGCTGATTTCGAAAATGACCTCCATTTCCCCCCCATCACATCAGAATTTTTTGTAACATCGAATCGATATTTTTGCTAAAATGAAAAGGACAATTTTGCATGTGCTTTCTGGTAACAGTGATTTTATCCATGTAAATCTATGTAAAAAAAAAAAAAAAAAAAAAAAAAAAAAAATCGATTCTCGGTGAGGTAAATTGATTTTTCAGTAATCGATAATTTTCTTATAGGTTTAAACGGTTTAAAACAACTGGGCCATTAAATAAGGCGAATTTGAGGGTTTTAAAAAAGTGGTGCCAATCAAGAAATCAGAATTAAAAAAAAAAACAGGCAACACCTGGCTAACCTTAAATGTTTTTTCTCCAAAAAAGAAAAATCATAGAAAATTCTTTAAATTTTGCACCTTAGGTGCAAATCTATAAATCATCGAAAAGCCTGAGATTTAATCGCTACAAAAATTTATTCATAATTTTTCAAATATTTCACAGCTCGTGAGAAAAAATATAATATCTGTAAACTGCAGTTTAAAAAAATATATGTATTAAAACGTCATATTCAACTATTAACCACATAATTCTCGCTCCCGTGATATTCACGGGCTGTATCTTTTATTCAGATTGTTTGATTCCCACCATCGTAATGGGTTTTATTATAGTATCATTTTAACTGTCATTAAATAAGATGAATATTTCTTTCCTTTATTTAAAAAAATTACAAAAAGCAGAATTAATATTTATAGGGGACTTTAATCTGTCAGACATTTGTAAAGCAGAAAATTGGTATGACGGCTTACGCGCACCATTACAAAATAAATTGTGCAACTAGAAGGAAAATATTGTTGTTTAATTATGCGCCAGTTTCTAATAACTCAGGCCTGCGAAATGGAAGTTTTTGAAAAATACAAGAGAAGTTTTCGCTGGTTTTTATGTTATTTGGTGGGCTGATTTGGAAAATGACCTCCATTTTCCCCCATGACGTCAGAATTTTTGTAACAGCGATATCGATATTTTTGCTAAAATGAAAAGCAATGCAATTTTGGACAATTTTGCATGTGCTATCTGGCAACAGTGATTTTATCCATGTAAATCTATGTAAAAAAAAAAAAATCGATTCTCGGTGAGGCAAATTGATTTTTCAGTAATCGATTATTTTCTTATAGGTTTAAACAGTTTAAAACAACTGGGTCTTACGGAATATCGTGTTGGGAAAATCAATTCGTATCGGAAAATTCTATCATTTAATTATTAGACATTGATTCCGATATCTAATGTATTATATTTACTTGGCAGAATTTACGGGTACGAATTGATTTTTCCAACATGACAAACTTTCCAATCGACCCAATATTTTTCAAGAAAATGTGACGTGATAGAATTTTTTCATTATTATTTTTTTTTAATTATCACCAAAAATACATAAAGTTCAGCCATCAATACCCTTGTATTTTTTTCACTGCAGGCCTGTGTAATTAACCCGAACATAATAATGTTGTATTTAAGGCATTTTTATAATTTTATTACAATGTTGAATGTAGCTAATACAAAATTTTGAAATTTTCTACAGAATAATAGCATAAAAAATATATTATTTTGAACAATAAAAAGGGAAAAATTATTTGGCTATATATCGCCCAGTTGGCGACAAACTTAGTGGTTTTTGGTGGCAGCGATAATTTTGCGGTGCATAATTTTTACATTTACTATGAATTTGCTTTTCAAAAGTTTTCTTTTTCTCATTGAAATTTTCGATTAAAAATTAAACATTTCTGTTAGCTACGTCCAGACGATAAACCGTGAGATATTAGTAATATTTTTTTATATTAATAAGAATTAATATCATAACACAAGCCCCTTTTATTTCAACCTCAAAGCGTATTCGTTTTATTTTTGATATATGAGATCAAATTCACCTTTCCGTTGCTAGGAAACAGTTAAAAGAAAATTAAGACAACGAAATATGTGATTAAAAAAAAGTAAATTAAAAAATGAAAATATTTTATGTTATTTGAACACATATATAAAATCCCTCCATAAGATATACACCGAATTAAAAAACTCTGACAAATGTATACACAAAATTTCAAACTAATATGAATAATGTATGGTTCTATTTAGGAAATTCCATCATCCATAATTTATCATTTAAATCTTTCAATCATATGAGACATTTCCTTTCAACAAATAAAATTGGAAAAATCGCCTGAATTGCTATAGGAAAGCATTAAGGCGGAAAATAAAATGTTCTATATATTCCGAACGAATTAACCAAATTTAACCAAAAACTATACAGCTAAATCCGGTGACCTCACCAACATGCATCCTTAATTTCAAGCTAATCGGACGCTTTTTACGGCAGTTATCGCGGGACAGACACACTAACAGACAGAAACCAAAAACTTTTCGGGTCTCCACAGTAAGCCTTCACTGACGTTTCGGCAAAAATTTTCTTAGCTTTATCTAATGGCAGAATTGTCTGCGATTTCACATGGGGAAATAAAATGTAAAAATTACTGGTGTAGCCCTATTTACGCGGGATAACCTGACAAAAATAATAATAAACATAGGTCAAATTTAAAAAAAAATATGAGGAGTATTGGAAAATTCTGACGCATAATGTTCTTTCACGGCGACTTTTTTTAAAATTCTGATTTCGTCATTTGCACCACATTTTTGAAATGGTAAAACTCCGATTGTTTCATCTGAATTTGAAATGTGAAAACTATGGAAATTTTACTATTTCAAAAAATTAGTGCTAATGAAGAAATCAGAATTAAAAAAAAGTAGGCGAGAAAAAAATTTATGCGACAGAATTTTTCGGTATCCCTAATATTTTGTAAGAAAATTTGAAATTTACCCAAGCTAATTTAATTTATGAAAATAATTATGCATGAACGAAAAAAATGCCTTAGGAAAAACCTGTTAAAATAAATAATGATTTTTCAAACACAAAAGAAAACGGATGACCATTGTTTGGATTGATTAAGCAAAAGTAAACATTCTTTCAAAATTATTAATCTTCTTATCTAGAATGAAAGTGCATAATAATAATAATTTTCTTTTAAAAACATATTTTAATAAGCATGATAAAGTTAAATTAAAAAAATAAAATAAAGAAAAGTTTAAGTCAACGCAAAATAATTTATTATACAAAAGTAATTATGTGTAATTGAAAAAATATCTACATGAGAAAATTTAAATTAAAAAATATATATTACTGAAAGCGGAATTGAAAAAAATCAAATCTATTTGAAATAATGTGTCTGATTATCTGGAATAGAAGAATTTAAAATAATAATTTTCGTAAAAAAAATAAGTATGCATGATAATCATATAAAGTACTTCTACGTAAAACTAAAATCTATCCTCCTAATTTAATTTACAAAATTAATTATGTATAATAGTTAAAAAAAAAAAAAAAAAAAAAAAAAAAAAAAAAAAAAAAAAAAAAAAATGTGTATTAGAAATTTTTATGTTCACACAGTTTAAATTTTTATTTTTTTTTCCCTCCTTTCTTTTTTAATCAAAAAATGATTGCGTGATGATTTTTTGGCTTAAAAGAAAAAAAAACAATAAAACTTCGAATTTTTTTATATTTATATAAGATGTAAGCATTTAACAAACAAATTTCCCTTTAAAAAATACTGTAGTGAACATGATATATCCCGATAAAGATTCGACAAATAGTTTTTTAAGAAAAACTAATAGTTAGACAAACTAATTAAATCCACAGATTTATTTCTGAATAACTGTATAAAGTTATTTTTTTCTGAAATTAAAGAATGTTGATCAATATATATATGTTTATATATATATATGTATATATATATATACAGGGTGTTCCGTTAAAGGGGTCCAATATTAATAGGGGTAATAGAGGAGATCACATGGAGCATAAATCAGTACATAAAGCGTGGTCGGATCTCAATAGTTTTCAAGTTACAGCAAATAGAATGAAAATTCGGAAAATTGTAAAAGAACCCTCATTGCTAAACTATCGATAATGCTACATAAAAACGAAGCACATATTTAGAAAGAGCAGAAAAAAACCTACAAAATGACATCAATTGTATTAAAATAGCAATATTTATTGACGAGTTACAAGCCCTGAAACAGTGAAAAAAGTACGAAATCCAATATACATCAAAATAGTTAATCGTTAATTCCAAAAAGACAACTCTAGCTACAACAAGGAAAATGTAGTAAAATTTGGTCCATTCCGAAAACTTTCGAAAAAGCTTACAATGAACCATATCGGTTTAATTGTGTGAGAGAAATTAATCAGTTTCTTAGTTACAACTCCGCTTTCTTTGACACTAGCAAAGGTTAAACTCCGCCCATCACGATTGGAAACACCGACTTTTTAATTACTCTCAACTATACATTTTCGATCATGCTTCTTCTGAGATGCAACATTTTTAATTATTCAAGAGTTGAATGAACCAAAATAACTTTACAATAATAGTCTACATTTTAAAGTGGTCTTTTATTGATATAAAGCTTAAGTTAAATTCTTTAAAATTAAACTGGTGGTGAAAATTCGGAAATAATTAAAATTATTGCGATTTGTAACTATGCAAGAAGTTTCAGTACATGTTTTACATGGACAATTATTGTATGTATATGTGCATCATAATTTATGATAGGAAATAATAATAACAAATAGCATAATAATTTTATTAATTATAAATTTAAAAAAGACACTAAATTTTAAATTAATTCATACAAACTTTGTAATTTACAATTTGAGTACACCACAGTCTGTGACTTACAAAATACTGTGCCAAAAAGTGTTGAAAATAAAAGAAAAATGACAAATAAAGAATTACATTCCACGTACTTTATGACATATGTGAAGCATAGTCTTCTGGCCTGCGCTGCACAGTTCAATATCGGAAGGCAGACGAACGGACATTATTATAATAGGTGTTCGAACTTGCGCCCATTAACAGAATCGCACAGCCGACAGCGACGTCGTAAAGATTGGCGAACACGCCGAAAAACTCCGACGGAGTTGGGAATGTCTCCTGCAGCGACAACGATTCGCGCTAGTAAATCCTCCGGTGTATCCACAGGCGTTTCATACACCAGCGATTTAAGGTGTCCCCAAACAAAAAAGTCTAACGGATTGAGGTCTGGAGATCGTGCAGGCCAAGCAACAGGTCCACTGCGTCCAATCCATTTCCCAGGATATGTTGAATTGAGGTGATTGCGAACACCTATGAAAAAATGTGCCGGTGCGCCATCGTGCATAAACCACATATTGTGGCGCAATGTTGCTGGCACATTTTGCAGTAACTGCGGTAAGATATCCCGTAGAAAAACCAAGTACATACTGCCATTGAGTACATCTGGGAGTAAATATGGTCCTATGAGATAATCGCCGAGGACACCTGCCCATATGTTCACACTGAACTTTTGTTGTGCGTTCGACGGGAAAACAGTGTGCGGATTTGTATATGACCATGTGTGCATATTGTGCGTGTTTACCACGCCCTCTCTCGTAAATGTTGCTTCATCAGTAAATAAAATATTTTCCAGAAACTGCGGATTATTTTCTGTTACATTAACCCTAGAACTACCGAAAATTTTACTCAAGTTTTATAAAAACATTCTACACCAGAATTTTTACTTAAAACTATTTAATTTGTTTATTTAACTTATTATTGTCTGATTTATAAATTTAGTTTGTTTTGAAGAAATTTCTGGTTTGAATAAATATTTTGAATGTACATGTCGGGTCCATTGGACCCTTCTGGTAGACAGAGGGTTAAGCAACCAGCGTACGAATTCTGTCCGCTGAGCACAATCTGTTACTGATAACAGTTGTACCCGCTGCACATGAAAGGGGTGCATGATTTCTGCACGCAGAACACGCCACACACTTTGGTGAGAAACACCGACTTCAGACGCAGCAGCTCGTGTACTCGTGGAGGGGTTATTTTTAAAAATATTCAGTACATCTTCTTCCATTGCAGGTGTTCGTACATGTCGAGGTTTCCCTGCATCAATGCTTGCTGTATTAAACGATCCAGTCTCCCGTAATCGTCTATCGATTTTTATGAAGAGTTTCGAACTTGGGCAACGTCTCCTTGGAAATTGCTCACGGTACATGCGCTGTGCTAGACATGCATTTCCATGAGCTTGCCCGTACATCAGATGCATGTCTGCATATTCTTCGTTAGAGTATTCCGGCATAATTATTATACATCAACTTACTACAATCCCACTTACAACAGCCTCCCTTTAACATAACGCCCACTGATGACTGCTGTTTTATTACACTTTTCTTCCTATACACATAGAAAATTTGCATAAAAAGTACTTCTTCTTCATCATCCTGAAAGTTCATGGAGGAAACGCAGCAGTCACGGAGTTTGCTTTAAGACAAGGCGAGAGCTGCACAATATGTCATTCACTTGACCAGACTGAATAATGAAAGGGTATTGATAGAGGTTGATCAGAAATGTATAATTGAAAGATATTAAAACGGGGTGTTTACAATCGTCATGGGCGGAGTTTCGCCCTTTCCGAGCGTGCAACAGTACAGAGTTGTATTAGGGAACTGCTTGATTTCTCCCATACAATTAAATTGAAATGGTTTATTGTCAGCTTCTTCGAAAGCTTTCGGAATGGACCAAATTTTATAACATTTTCCTTGATGTAGGTAGAGTTGCATTTTTGGAATTAACGATTAACTATTTTGCTATATATTTGATTTTGTATTTTTTCACTGTTTCAGAGCTTGTAACTCGCCATTAATTCTCAATATTCTAAAACAACTTATGTTATTTCGTAGGATTTTTTCTTCTCTTTCTAAATATGTGCTTCGTTTTTATGTAGCATTATCGATAGTTTAGCAATGAGGGTTTTTTTACAAATTTCCGATTTTTCATTCTATTTGCTGTAACTTGAAAATTATTGAGATCCGGCCAGGCATTATATACTGATTTATGCTCCGTGTGATCTCCTCTATTACCCCTATTAATATTGGACCCCTTTAACGGAACACCCTGTATATATATATATATATATACTAGCAAACCCCGCGTCTTTGCTCGCGTAATAGTTGAAATATGCCAAGTGATATGTCTAATTTTTATTAAAAGGTACTAACTAAATTTTCATTTTATTAAAAGGTAAAATTTTATTTTATTAAAAGTTTTTTTATTAAAAGGTACTTATTACTTTTAGGAATAATTCAAAAATTACTATTTAAAACACAGTTTGATTAAACATCATTATTACACTGCATTAGGCATAAATGAGACTTACATGAATAAACGAAATAAAACTAAATAAATGATAATTTAGAAAATATTTTGAAAGTTTTATGCTCAATTAATACGCTCATTTCAGTATTCATTTGAAGTTTTGTATTTTTTAGAAACCATCTTCTTACATCTTAATATTAACTATCATGTCAAATTCAAAGTCCTACCACCTCTCTCAACATAAAGGGATATGTTGAAATGGGAACTGTCACCATTAATTTGTCAACATTAATTTTGAAATCGGTATTTTTTTTCCTAATATTCCACAGAAACGTAATTTAGAAAGCTCTTAAAGGCCTTTTTAGAAAGTTTGTTGTTCCTGTGAACTCCAGGTGGTAGAATCATCGGCATAAAATATAGCCTGTGTCGGATCAGAGACTGTTACCATTGTTTCGCAACTATTACTTTTATAATCGGTTTATATTCCCTGAAATTGCATAGAAATCGTACTTTAGGACTTTTTTAGAATGCTTTTCGCCCCTTCCTCCCCCCCCCGCTTCACCCCTTTTTAATTCAAATTTATTTTCGACACTCCTTCGAGTTTATATTTTATAAGTAACTACCATGCCATATTTAAAGTTTCTAGCCTTATCAGTATCACAGAAATTTCAATTTAGGAAGTTTTTAGCTCCTGCAACCCTCTGGTGGTAGTGGCACAGACATAAAATATAGCTTATATTTGAGCAGGTTCTATCACCAACAATTTGTCATCATTATTTTTTTAATCGGTCTGGTATTTGATAAGATTGCTTAAAAATTGTAATTTATAACGCTTTTCGCTCACTTCATATTTTTAAATTTAGAATTTTTTTTCGACTGCTCTTAGAAAGCAGTTGCATCTTGTAAGTAAATACCATGCCATACTTCAAAGTGTTAGACACCTCAGTTGTGCAAAAAATGCAAATTAGAACATGTTTTGCTTTTGCAACCCTCAGATGGTAGTGACAACAACATAAAATATAACCTATGTTATAGCAAGGACTGTCACCATTGATTGGCAACCATTACTTTTGAAATAGCTTTGGTATTTCTGAGATTGAGTAGAAATCGCAATTTAGAACGTATTTAGAACGCTTTTCGTACATTTTCACAGCTTTTAAATTTCTAATTTTTTCGAACGGCAATTAAAACCGAATATGTGAAATCACATCTAGACAAAACATACCGCTAAAATTTTCTTGTAAATATTGTCTTATTTAATGGTCAAAATCTCACGATTAAACAAGGCGAAAATCTCTTCTAAATTTTAGTGGTAGTAAAAAAGCGTAAAGGTTGGCAGCTATGTATATGCATAAATAAAAATGAATGTAAAAAAAAAAAAAAAATACTATTTTCAAAATAAAATAATAATTTTTAATGAATAATTAACGACATTGAATTGTTATATGACCATAACATATCAGAAAACATAAACGAAAACGAAAAGGATAATTCATACAAGTAATTAAATATACAGCAGCTAAAGATCGATTTTAGGTTTTAAAAAGTACATAATTCAAATGACATTACACAAAATTATTTTCAAATAAAAGTTACTTTTTCATAAAAGTATTTTTTTCTGTTTCCATTTAAAAGATATGAATGAAAAAAAAAAAAGAAAAGAGAGGCAAATAACCGAAATGTAAGAACAGGGTGAAATAAATTCGGTTTGAAAGTTCACATTTCTTTATGACCTGTTCTTTGTATATCGTATACAAAAGCCTGTTTTCTGAAAAACTTTTTGCATGTGTGTTGTTGAAAAAGTTGATATGAGTTATGAGTGAAGTAAATCTTATTTTCAATGGATTTTACATGGAAAGATACAAACAGAAATAGAAATATATTTCAATGTATGTTTTCTATCTATAGCTAAAATATTTTCAATGGTTACTTTTTGTTAAACCCTGTGTTAAAAATTATTAAATCTTAATATTAAAAATTTGCTTTTAAACTGTTTGATCAAATTTACTGTTTAGAATCACTGATCAGAGTACAGTAGTGGAAAACAAAGTAAACCACCCTTACTAATTCTGCGACCAATTATAATAGAAAATATTACTGGTACCAAAAAATTGGAAATAATGTCTACGTTTAAATGAGGTATATAAAATTTGCTTAGGGGACCATTTACAAATCAAAATCAGATAAAACTTTGCTTTTTAATAGCAACAACATATTTTAACAGTATATTTTAAATCTTCTGTTCAAACTATGCCTAGAAATGAAATTTCAAGTCATCTAGATAATACGCTTTTGAATTATAAATATTTAAAATTTAGAATTTCATGTTAAATTACTTTTTCATATTTGTATTAAGATTTCCTGAAATTATTAACCTAATGTGATAATTTTTTGTGTGGTTATTATATAAAAAAAACCATAAATACATTTAATTTGTAGTAGAATTTATAATATGAATTATGAATTTAATATTCTTAAAAAATATTAATCGCTACATGGAATTTTTTTACATATATTTATATTTCTTATGTCCTGCATTATGCGAATTCTCAATTTGAAATTTTTCTTCCAAGGAGTTTTTGAATTGCGAATAAAAAATGTCAAAATGACCGTTTAAAAATGTAATGTCCAGAAAAGCAAAATTTGAAAAAAAAAATACTCATTTTATTGAAAAATGTGGGCTAACAATAGTGGAAACATATTAAGCGAATGAAATGGTCACATTGGAAAGAAATAGAACATTAATAGAAGTGACGTAGTCATTCTACAGCATTACAACAATCAAGTACCGACCTTCAGTTTGGATACAGCCCTAAAATAGGTTCATTTTAAAATAATAAATTTCTACTAAAGTAATAGGACGAATTTTATGAAAATTTATATTTAGAATAATTGAAGGGTGTAGAACTGATGTATGGTGTTTAACTTGGGTATCGCTATTTGAAAAAAAAAACGATGTTTAGGTTCGTTTTGATATGTAGATGGACCTCTAAGCAAATGTTATATGCATCATTTAAAAGTAGACTCTATTTACAATCGTTTGGTACCAGTAACATTTTGCTGCAATAATTTGTTGCGGAGATAGTAGGGATTTCGTATTTTTCCCCGACTGTACATTTTAATTCGTGCCTTTTGTCAGTTTTACTGTTTTTCATAAAACAAATTGGTAACAAAGATAATATGAAAAATAGTAAATAAATACTGTTGATGTACTAACCTGGAACTTTGAATTCTGCCTGTCAGATACATTACAAATAATCAGAAATACTAATACATTTTATTTTTCATATGAGATAAGAAGAAATGGTTATAAACTTTTAATCTAAGCAGGGAGGATATCCACTAGAGATTTTTATTTTGTACTATTGTAGAACATTGTCTTATATAATAGCATAGATGCCAGAATGTACGGATTTTTCATGCCACTAAAATTTTATAGTAAATTTTAGCTAATTGGACCCCTGTGACCCAAGCATTTTAACTTTTAAATAAGTCAAAAATTTCTATTAAATTTTAGTGGTAATAAAAATCCGTACAAGTTGGCATCTATGCAATATTGTCAGCTCGCTACTTTTTTTCGAAATTCAGAGTGCTTTATAGCTGCCAATTTTGTGGTGTAATATTCGCCGCATTTAGTGTAAATTATCATGTAAAGGGAATTATACTATTTCAAAAAGCGGTAACAATAAAGCAATCTGAAGGAGAAAAAGCGGTCTGGCAATTGTGGTTTTATAACACACTAATGCCGCAGACTATAAAGAGACATGTTTTTCGTTTCTGTATTTGTATTACCCTCTTGAGCTCTATGACGTACGTAAGTCGCGTAAGTCGTGTTATTTTGGTTATTTACGACAAAGACGTAAACAGCGTACATCATGATATCTGGCTGATTTTTTTAATAAGACATCCCAAATTCTCACCAGAAAGTTCTAACTCTTTATTTTTGCTTTACAAGATGATTGATGTTCCCTAAATAAAGTTAAAAAAAAAATTACCAATTAAATTTTTGTGATGTAAATTCAAAATTTATAGAACATAGTTTTAAAACACAGTGCCCAAGATTGCAAAATCTGAAAACTTTATCGAAATAAAATTAAAGAAAACTTGCTAAAGGTGCATTTAGTGTTCAGATATAAAAAGATGTTGTTACATAATAAAATAAAAATTTAAAAACCTAAAAACTTCTTAAAATTTAAAAACTATTTTTTTATGTAACAACATTTTTTATATTTGAGACGTTAAATGCACCTTTTTAGCAAGTTTTCTTTAATTTTATTTCGATATAGTTTTCAAGGTGAATGTGACATTCCAACGGTGCATGTTTTTTCACATATACATTTTATTACTGAAAACTTGCCACATTTTCCTCGTGATAAAATAAAATATGTAATATTATCTGTATATGTATATTATCCTCCTTTACATTTACACAATAAATCCATAAATTCCATAAAAGTATGCTAATTATTAATGGTTTTAAACTTATAGGTTTAATATTATTAAATGAAGTAAAACATCAAAAGAGAATAAAGAAGAACTTTTTTTAAACAGATTTAAAAATTTCGGGAAAGAATTTGTTTACCTTTAATAGGAAATTTATTTCTGTTAACGTAAATTAACTGCTACTTTTCAATCGATATTTCTTTCTTACTGATTTTTTTAAAACAAATTACAAATACTTCAAAGAAAGAAGCAGTTATAAAGAAAAGTTTATTTAAAATTTCGAGAAATGCAGGATAAAGGAAATGCAAATGTGGCGATGCAAAGGTGAAAATTTTCTTTTTGAAAAAGAAAGCAAAAAAAAGCATTTCTTCCGCTACATTTATCGATCAAATCTGTTTTATATAATGTTTTTAGCATGTCCGTGTTATCGAATCTCTGTTTTTACTTATTTGTTATTTATATATATATATATATATTGTTTGTCTTCGTTGAACGAAAACTGCACCTGTGTATCTTCATTTTCCTTTTATATTATAGGATGGGAATGGAGAAAATAGTTATAAATTCACAATTTTAAATAATGTTTCAACATCTCGGTGTACTAGAATATATAATAAAAGAATAAAAAATTGTAATGATTGCCCATAAAATCATAAAACAATATGCTGTAGCCAAGCTTAACACTAGAACAGGAGTCGCCAAATATGGCACACTGGTTACCACTAAAACTTTTTCGTAAGCATTGCCTTATCTCAGGGGTGGCCAACCTTTTTGTCTAAAATTCATTTGACACCGTTTTCTAAGAATTGTAATTTTGTCCTTTTTAAATTGCAGACCTTCGGCCATTAAACAATGCATTTTTTTTCTGTACATAAATACTGGTATCAAGTCGCACGCGTACCACAGTTTGGCCATCCCTGCCTTATCTAATTATCGAATCTCTGCGATTCAAGAAGTCGGCTATTTCTTTAAAAAATTAATGGTATGCGGCGAGCCACAGTTGGCTGCCCCTGCACTAGAACGACCATAGCGGTCATTTTGTCCGCTGCCAAATAAAAATTTTTCGATTCCAACCAGAAATTCCTTTCTAAAATAAGTTAAATATGTATCATGGATAAATAAGTGAAATAGTTTAAAGTCAAATTCTGATGTCAGATATTTTTATAACACTTGAGTAAAATTTGTTGTCGTTCCATCGTTCCAAGCAACAAATCACGAAGTAGTTACTTTTTAAATATTTTAGTTTACAGTAAAATAGTTTAAAACTTTACTTTCATGTTAAGAAATCCTGTTTTAATCACAAACAGAGCCTTCCTCCATGAATTCTCCATGAATATGTCGTTTAAATAAGCTTAAAATATCTATTGAAATTTACTTGTAGAAGTTTGCCCGCGGTATTCAGGGACTAAGGACAAATACGTCACTGTTCGCACAGAACGCATACCATACAATTGAACAAATAAGAGACTAACCATTCGTAAATGAAAGTATCGTTATGTCATTATACTTTCCATTTGAACAGGCTTTACTATATTTTAATTATAATTTTGCACGTCTGGCGCCTTAGCATAAAGTTCACTTTCTTTTTGTCGCCAGCCCCACCAGTGGCTAAGAGATTCTGTTCTCAAAGCTGGTAGACGGGAGGTGCTTGGTTTGAACCCAATCGCGCTCGCCGGCCTAATCGTTCGGAGTTTTTCGTATTTTTCTTTAAAACTTGCGTAAATACGGGTAAGGTTCAATTAGAAAGACCCCTTCCCCGGATCTATAATCTTTCGTGCAGATAACCGGCAGTCATAAAGCAAACACAAACACATAAACTTTATGGTGTCAAATTTGAAATGTGTGTGCGTGAATGCGAAATTTTGTGTGTAATGTGTAAGTAAATGGCTACATACACGCAAGTACGCGGAAAGTACCATAATCTGATTCACAATCAAATATCCTATTTTTGCGAGCGTGGGCATAATTAACTCCATATTTGTAATACTCATACACAGGAACATAACGAGGAACGAGGAACATCCAATCCTAGACCATCATTTAAATACGAACCCTGTTTACTAACAGTCAAGTCCTAATCACCGAGCCATCAGTTGAGCTGTTTTGTACAATGCCAATATTTCTCGTTTAGTATTTACAAGCATTTGTACAAGGCCCAATATTTAGAGTAGCTTATAAAAACTTTCACTTATCGTCACTTATAAAAACATTGCTGCCAGCTTCGCTATTGCGTAACTGTCACTTGCAACACATGTCTGTGATTTTTTTTAAATGACAAAAAATAAAATAAAATAAAATAAAATAAAATAAATAAAATAAAAAAAATAAATAAAACATTAACCGCCAGGCAATTGCAGGGGAAATTTTTTTGTGCGTGTGTATTCCCCAGGTTTTAAAAAACTATCAAATATCTTTTATTAACTTATCCGAAGCGGATAAAGAATCTTTTACTTGATCGCAGACATAAAAAATCAGCAAATTTATATATTTTGACAAACAAAGCAGACAAGATAAGGATTAGTTTCCACTTTTTATAAATACCGTCGAGAAACATCCAATCCTAGACCATTGTTTAAATATGAACTCTGTTTACTAGCAGAGAACTCCTAATCACTGAGCCGCAGATAAGCAGTTATGTTCCTGTTTTGTACAAAGCCGATGTTTGCCGGTTTGTATTTACAAGCATTTGTACAAGGTCCGCTATTTGAAGGAGCAAATTTTCAACAATAAATTTTGAAAGTAATCATGACCGAATTTAAACTTATAAATTCTGTGATAAATAACGAGTAAATGTCTTTTCGAAATTATTGGTGGAAATTTGTCCATGCGGTAATCAGTACCCTGCACTTGTAACTGTACTTTAATTAACACCGACTATGGAAGTACAAGAAGTGTTACTCGCCGAATTTGACGAAAGTGGTATCGTTGGAAAGGTCTCCGCGTGAGTAGTAAAAAACTCAATGGAACTACCCATCACAAATCAGCTGTTTTTGAGATATCCGACAATTTATGTCACACAATTTGGGAATTTATGCTGTCACATTTGTCGTATCGTTAAATTTATAACTTTTGCTGTTAAGGGGACCTTTTACATTAGGAGAAAAAAAACACTTTTTTATGATTTTTTAGTAAAAAAACTGCATGATGGATCTTTTTGAAATTTTAACAGTTTATTGTACATATCTTAAGGTATACACAAGAATTTTTTTATTAGATTTTGTTGCTTCTACTCTAAGTTATAAACAAATATGCTCAACCACATTTTTTGACAAGGCGGGCAAAATTAAAAAAAAAATATTCAATGGATCATCTTGATTTTTTTAAATTAAAGCTTATTTAACTGCCTTCGATATGAATTAAAGCCTTTACTAGAATTATTTTAAAAAATACTTATTAACAAATAAGAACGAATTTTTTAACATTTTTTTTTTTAATCAGACATAACATAACTTTTTAAAAATAAATTTATGGGTTCTTTTAATTTAACTAGAAGCTATACTCACCAATTTTACGAAAAAAAATGTATTTTTGTGTTTCAGATAATTCTACAAGGCGCAATCATGCCCACCGCCCAGACGAAATTTTCCAAAGCAGTTGAAGATATTTGTTTATGATTTAGAGTTGAAGCAACAAAATCTAATAAAAAAATTCTTGTGTATACCATAAGATATGTACAATAAACTGTTAAAATTTCAAAAAGATCCATCATGCAGTTTTCTTACAAAACAATCATAAAAAAGTGCTTTTTTTGGTCTCCTAATGTACAAAGTCCCCTTAATTGGCTTCCTGTTAACTTAATTATGTTACTTATGTTTACAAATGCAAAAAAAAAAAAAAAAAAAAAAAAAAAAAAAAAAAACTATTAAAAAATGAAGAGAAGTTAAGGGAAGTAAAATTTATTAATTTCCTTCTATTCGTAGCAGAAAGTCCTTCATAAAATAATTTAAATAAAAGCCATAAAGAACTAAGTTGTTGTTGTTGTTGTTTTATGACGGCCGATTATCTACACTAGGGATATAGGCCCGCATAAAGAAATAAGATAAAAACTATGTATTATATAAACTACAGTTAGACTATTATATTTTTCAATGGCTCAGAAGTAATAATAAGACATTGAACTGAAGAATGGGCGTAAAATTGTTGGCAGTACAGTAGCCCCTCAAGAAATCTACACTGTAAAGCACTGTTAAGTTAAATAATTATGTTAAATATTGTTAAACAAGA
This sequence comes from Maratus speciosus, assembly GCA_963932465.1. NCBI lineage: Eukaryota > Metazoa > Arthropoda > Arachnida > Araneae > Salticidae > Maratus > Maratus speciosus. The sequence goes on from OZ010794.1 coordinate 217,816,089, forward strand.
ATTCTGGTTTGCAATGTTTTTATCAAAGTTGAGTAAAATTTTAACATGTAAGGAAGGTTAAATCAGGAAGAGCCTTAAGGGCGCAACCTAGATGCATAACTGCCATGTCTTTCGCCTAATTCAACTATTTTAAAAAACGTATTTTTAAATTTCCCATATATACAATTAAATAACTAAATTTTGATGTAGTTATAGGTTTAAATGTAAAAGTGGACATTAATATAGATTACTATGGAGAAATATCATAATAACGAAGAGTTATCATAAACGTATTAATATATCTTATTAAATAATATTTTTATTTTTTTTATGACTATAAGTATAATTGTATGTATTTCACACTTGTATTAGCGTATCTATTATCACATACCTAACTCTTCAAAACAATTAAATTTATGCCCTTGAAAACAAGAACCGCTGTAAAGAAAATTTACAATTAAATAAGTGAAAATTTTAAGTTAAAATATGGTGGTAGGAGAAAACGTAAAAGTTTGCAGAAATGTAGATAACTCTGAAGAAATATCATAAGCATATTTCTATATATTTTTTAAATATTAGTTATATTTTTTAATAAAAACAAGTATAATTACCTATTACTCTTGTATTAGCGTATCTATTCTCAAATACGTAACTATTAAAAATAATTACATTTATATCCTTCTACAAACACTAATGTGAAATTTATTTTGTATGATGCACTTACTTGGATATTACAATCTTCGTTTACGAATAACACACCTCTGTGAAAGAAATTTCATAAAACGTTATCATTGATTTCCTATCCTGTGTTCCAAAGTTCATGTAAGTACTGCATTAAAACGTTCAAACATGTGTGTCTAAACACGCTTTTCTCCATTCCATTCTATTTTTTAAACAGCGATTTTAGTTTTACGTATGGGGAAACTTTCATTGGTTAAGTACACTGATGTCAAAAGTTTTCCTTAACAGGCGTAATGATCATTCATTTAAAAGAATATTACACAATAGTTGATGCTTTTAGGAAGATGAATCTACGAAGTTTTAAAAATTGTTTGGGTGCAATGTTTTTAATTATCGGTTTAAAAGGGAAATGGGGAAAATATTCTTTTAAAATAAGGGAGGAACAGAAAATTTGTAAAAAAAAAAAAAAAAAAAAAATCAATAAGTGGGGTTCTTTCAAAAATGTTACTGCTTTTAAGTTTAAAACGTGGCATAGTGAAATATATGAAACGTTTAATGTATGAATATTGATCAAATATATAAAAAAGTTTTTGCAGACTTTGGGGACCAGAAGAACTACTATTATTTTGTTGTTGTTGTTATGTTTAAAGTCCCAACGCTAAAACTACAACTAAAAATCGATATGAAAACACATTTATTTTACAACTAGATAATAATATTTTTTTCATTGCATTTTTACACAGGCTGTAAAACTGTTAGGTATACAACCGATATTATTGCAAACAGTTTCGACAATAATCAGGTTTTTTTTTTTTTTTTTTTTTTTTTAACTATGTAACCATCCTACGTGAAAAAAAAAAAAAAAAAAAAAAAAAAAAAAAAAAAAAAATCTTCTTACCATTAGGTGCACTTTCACCACTATATACCAATATTTTTTCGTGAATTTGTCATTTAAAAGTATAAATTAGTACATAACTGATTTAAACATGCAAACTTAAGGTTTGCTTAGCACTAGAACTCCTGGAAATTTTACTCAAGTGACATAAAAATATTTGGCATCATTTTTATTTAAAATTATTTGACTGATTTATTTAATGTAAATAAATCTGCTTGGATTAAATTTAACTTATTTTATGAAATAATTTCTGGTTCCAGTTGACATTTAATCATATGGTCGCAGTCGGATCGACTCCTTCCGGGAGTTGCAGTGTTTATCCTTTCAGATGCGCCGTTTGCATAGGTGCGAACGTTTAAATTTAATTCTCAAGCTGCCAATTGCAACGAAGAATGTTTTTGTATGGATTTGCTCTCATAATATACGTGAAAAAAAAGATTCTGATTATTTAACAATAAATTTGTTCGTAAATTGTGGTGTAAATCAATTATTTCAACATTTTTAAAGTAGAAAAGCTTTGCCCCTGAAAGGGTTAATGTTATCATCATGTGCTCTGGCAATGCCGATACAAAAACGGGTTAAAGATAAAGCATACGCATTCGGGGTTTATATCAAGGGCCCGGGCAAAGCCGTGTTCTTAAAAATATTTTTCCCTTTTCTCCATTTCCTATTTTGCGTTGCGATGTAGTAAAATAAAATAACTACGCATTTTTAACAAACTATCCGTGGTAACAAAAGTTGTAGGAATAGACTACGAAAATTATTACTATTATTACTATTTGAATTAGTGGTAGCCAAAACATTAGTCTGAAGTAGCGGTAGCTACAAGCATTGTCGAGTCACACAGTTGCCGTCGAAATACTCAAGGCCAGAGAACACGAGTTGTGACGTCATCACTAATCGACCAACTTCTCACTACTGTTGGAATTCACAAAGAAAAAATTTGAATATCAATTTTCTTTTATTTTTATGTATGAAATATCTATCCTCATATAAAACAATACTAACTATTTAAACTTACAAAGGGGAATTTGGAAACCCCCAATAAAAAATCATCCAGTTGAGGCAACACTGTGACATTCCACATCTGGTTGAATTTTTATTTAGGTAATCCGAAGTCTCACCAGTAACTTTAAATAATAATAATTATTATATAAGATGATATATATATACATATATATATATATATATATATATATATATATTCACAAATAACAGAAAAGAAAATTGCTATTCAAAAATTTCCGGTATGAATTCCAACACTACTGAGTCGGTCGATTAGTGATGACGTTACAACTCGTGTACTCTGCCCTTGAGTATTTCCATGGGAACGGTCACACTCAGCAAAGAAGAGAAACGTGTTAACCCTTTATGCCCCGACGGTACTTTAAAGTTACAATTAAAATAACTTGTTATAAAATTAATTTAATACATCGATTAGTAGTAATACAGTTTAGAATGAGTTATAGAGACTTTATATCTCGTTCCAAAAGCACTATTGCTTGCAGAAAGCAGCAGTATTTTTAAAAGGATGATTTCTTTTTCATTTGCATCTTTTCAACTTTCTTAACGTTGAAAGATTGTGGTGGAAAAGTTTCAATTAGTAAAGGTTTGTATATTTCTATTGTCTGCATTACATTTGTACAGGTTGTCCCAAAAATGACTGATGGATTTTAAAATTCAATAATTTGCAAATGGGGACAGATATTAAAAAAATTCTTGCAGGAGGGTTATGTATGATGTCAGGATTTTTTTTTTTTTTTTTTTTTTTTTTTTTTTTTTTTTTTTTTTTTTTGATTTTAGTTCGAATTTCAAACAATAGATGGTTTTGATAGTAATACACTGTAAATAATTAAAAAAAAAAAAAAAAAAAAAAAAAAAAAAAAACGGACTAAAAAACGGAAATACTACTGGCAATCTAGACGCCAGTACCATTTCCGTTTTTTTTTACGGGAATTTTTACCCATAAATTACAGAAAAATTTCCGTTTTTAATCAGAAAAACGGAAAATTTTCTGTAATTTATGGGTAAAAATTCCCGTAAAAAAACGGAAATAGTACTGGCGTCTAGATTGCCAGTAGTATTTACGTTTTTTAGTCCGTTTTTTTTTACAGTGTAGGTGCTCAGTCCAGACCCGATTTTTGGTACTTCGGGATCCATTCAATACAATTTAATCTCCTTTTTCTTATGGAAGAAAAGGGAGACCAAAAAAATCGAGCCTTGATTTAGCGGTTATTGCTTGCAACGCCGTCTATCGATGCTATTTGTAACTAAGACTGAGATTTGCAGCATACAAACACCTGACATCTTACATAACACGCCTGCAAGATGATTTTTTTTCCATATCTGTCACCGTTTGCAAATTATTGAATTTTAAAATCCATCAGTCATTTATGGGACACCTGGTACATTTCCTAATTCTATAAAATACAGTACAGACCCGATTATCAGCCGAATTAGGTGGCAAGGGCACCGCGGATAGCAAAAATCGCGGATTACCCGAAAAAGACTGAAAAATAGGGTGCAAGCACGAAAAAAAGAAAATTCAACATAAAAACTATATTTTAGTGAACAAAAAACATAATAAAACGTTTAAAATGCATACATATGCACGGCAGAAACAGTTGCTTTACGTCTAAATCACTAAAATAAAGAACAGTAAACAAGTAAGAGAATGCCATACATACTTTACAAAAAGTGTTGAGTTACAGCTTAAAAAAAAAAAAAAAAAAAATCAGTCACTTGTTTTTGCTTCTTGCATTGGAATCGCCTTTTCTATTTCAAAAATGAAGCTATTCTTGGTATGCTCCCCTGGAATTTATCATAACAGTCTTATTTAATTGTTAAATATTTTAATTGCCGTGTTTACGTTGTGTTAATGAAATCAGGAAAAAACATCAAGACTTTATATCTGATATTTTAAACATGGCAACCGAATCTAGAAATATTCTTCTATTACTTTCGGATACATGAATTTTTAGTATGGATATTTATTAGTAGGGCTTATTGTATTTCCCCTGGTGTTGGCTCGAATTAAAAAAAAAAAAGTCGCTTCGCGGATAAACCTCACCGCGGATCATCTGCTCGCGGATAATCGGGGCTTTACTGTACTAAGAAAAAATTTAAAATAAAAGATTTGAATGGAGTTATAAATATTGCACAAAATCCCTATAAATTAAAATTGAATTAATTAATAATTTTAACTCAGAAAATCCTTCTAAAATGTATTAACTATTTCAGGGCCAAGGTACTTCTATTCATAAAATTCTGAAATGAGTGAATGATACCAGAATTTACAAGGAAATATATTTCAAAATAATCCAAATCTTTTGTTCGCGTATTTATTAGTAGGAGAATTTTCATTCCAATATTCTGGTGTCAATGTGGCATTTAGAAATTCATATTAACCCTTAATTGCATGAATTATTCTTTTAGAATTGTGTTTTTTATTTTTATATTAAGGATTAGACACCAGAAATTTTAAGATGGATTTTTAACTTCATTTGATAGCATATTTTCGTAGTCTTTACAGGATTGATATTTCTATATAAATATAGTGGTTGTAAGAACTTAATTTATGTATTAAAAATTAAATAAAAAGGTGATGGAAATTTACATCACTATGCAATTAAGGGTTAAGTGATCCAAAAATGAACCACCACCCTTGAAGGGGTTAAATGACTGTGTAAATCTTTTAATGCAATTTGAAAAATTCACAAAACATGCTTTGTAACATGAAAGTTTCATAAATTCATAATTTGGAATACAAAGGATTATGGAGTTAAATTAATATCCAAAATTTATTTTATTCTTATAGCAGCCAACTTTTGAGCATTTTTACATAAAAATTGGCAATTATGTATTCATTTAAGGAAACTAAATACATCCCACAAATAGAAATTGCTAATTTATTTTAACCACTTCACCGGCGATCAAAATTTCAAAACTAATATTCACAATTCACCAAAATGAAAGTAATCCCATACCAGAAAATTTATTGTAACTCAAATTTATGTTTTCTAAAAGACTTTTACATTAAATATTTCTCTAACAATTCGGCGGAAAAATGTCTTTGGCATTCATAAAAATTGTAAGAGAAATATTCACAAATGTGGACTAATTAAAATGTAGTATTACATTTAAGAATTATTCCTGCTTTCATATGCATGTACGCGTGTTTATTTAATACAATCACCGAGTAAATTAATTAAAAGTCTTATTAATCGGATTAATTAATATGAAATTCATTAAAGAAAAAGTGAACAGACGATTAGTGATTTATTTAAAGGAAGAAAATATGCATTCTTTTCCAATACAAAATTTGATTCATTTATTTTTTTTTTTAATTCCAGAAATTCTGTCACGCACATTTTGATGAATTTGAAGTAAAAATGAGAATATCTATTTGTTAAATAATTTATTTTCAAAATGTATATATTATTTAAATTTATTGTATTGTGCTAATGAAACTTGTTGTTATATCAATGCTTAAAACATTTATTTTTATTTTTATTATTGTTCCAAAACAATGGAGGCGTTTCTGACATTTTTGCACATAAATTAAATTTGTACGCAAGACTGGGATTACTATGCAAGACACTTATTGGAAAGCATTGTTAATATTGATAAATTAAAAGCTACTTTTTACTGGGCAGGGAAGTGCAAGAAGTATTACGCGCCGATTTAGATTAGATTAGTTTCTTTGGAAATCTCTCGTCATGGGCGGTAAAAAATCGATTTAACTACCCGTCGCAAATCAGAGGTATACAGCATACAGTTTTTAACAACTTGAAGGGAGGTGGTACATTTTTAGACCACTTAATTTTAATCTGTAACAGTGACATTGGCACCATAATTTTGGAAGATTTTTTTTTCAATAAGTGTGCTTAGACAAGCTTTTATTTAATTTTAAATAAATGTGTTTCTAGATTCTGGTGTCACTCGAAAACTTCAGTACTTTACGAATTAAGTTATTTGCCTCTAAAACAGGTAGATTGAGATCTGCCAAGTCTCCGGCTCTTTGGATATCAGCATTTTAATGCAGAAAATGTTCTCGTATTTAATTAGAACATTTAAGAGATTTAAAAAAATACTATTTTCTCTAAGATAATAGCTGTGTGCAAAAAGCCGGAGACTTGGGAACTCTATGAATCAGGTATTTTTAAGTTTAACCAACATTTATCTAGAGCTAATATTGCATCAAGATTTTCTGAAACATCAGTTTGATGGTTAAATGAAAATTTTCATGTTTTGCAGGTATACCATCCATGTCACACCACAACAGAAGTCGTTGCTGCTATGTCAAAAATCGATGTTTCTATATTGCTACAGAAAAACATTGGGGAAGCACAAAAATACTTAATTTAAAAATTTGAGTTTTTAACAATTTAACCCTAGATCTACCGGGAATTTTATTCAAGTTTTAATAAAACGTTCTACACCAGAATTTTTATTTAGAACTATTTAACTTATTTATTTACCTTATTTTTGTCTGGTTTATATACTTAGTTTATTTTAAAGAAATTTCTGGTTTGAATGAATATTTTGTATGTACCTGTCGGGTCCAATGGACCCGTCTGGTAGACGGAGGGTTAACCCTTACCGGCGCGGTGTCCTTAAAAAAGGACACCTAATTTGAATTCCAAAACTGGAAAACGGCACCAAGAATATTTAACTAAAATTTTCCTATTACAATGTACATGAAAATAAGCAAGTTCATATTTTCTAATAAATTCGTTTATAAATTGCGGTGTCACTAAATTATTTCATCAGTTTATAAACAGAATTACCCCGCGCCGGTAAGGGTTAAGTGCAAAGCTAATTTATGTGTAAAGGTACAACTACATCCGTAGGTATAGATTGAGTAAATACCTTCGTGAATGCATTGATAATTCATTCATTCAGAACATAAGAAAAGTAATTGTTAACAAAAACTGATAACGAAATTGATAACGAAAAACTAAAAGTAACAAAATTATGAAACATAGAAGGTAAAATGCACTTATATTCTTTGATATTACGACGATTTTTGTTTGTGTTGTAAACTAGATATAATAATAATAATAATAATAATAATAAACAATTGTTGTGTTCGCTTGCTGTATTTCAAAAATGAGAAAATATAAAAATGAAATAACTTTGCTGACGGTCTATGACTGTTTACTTTGACTGGCACCTTTCTCTTGGACCTATCGAAATACTACTATAAGTGTATTGCAGTTCTTTTTTTTAAATAATTGTATAACGGGCCCAGATTGGTAATGCTTAGATCGTGTGCAGTCGCTGTCATCGACATACTCAATGACAGAGGACACTATGGACCGACTTCTCATTAGTGTTGGAATTCACACAGGAAACTTTTGAATAGCAATTTCATGTTATTTTATTTGCGGAATATATGTCATCGTATAAAACAATAATAACTATTTAAACTTACGGGTGAGAATTCGGAATCCCCAAATAAAAATTCAGCCAGATGTCGATTGCCACAGTGTTGCCGCATCTGGCTGATTTTTTATTGGGGGATTCCAAGTTCTCACCAGTAAGTTTAAATTGTTATTATTGTAATATAAGATGATAGATATTCTAAAAATAAAATAAATGAAAATTGCTATTCAAAATTTTCCAGTGTGAATTCCAACACTTGTGACAAGACGGTCGTTTTGTGATGACGTTACAACTCGTGTCCTTTGGTCTTGAGTATTTCGATGGCAGCGGTTCAGTGCGTGTTAAATTTGTTAGCTTACACTAGCGTTGTCTTCAGGGCTGTCACTGGTGACTATTTTTATATTCTATTCGCAACCTTATTTTTAAAAAGTAAAGTTTGTAGTAGATTTGTCTTCAAACATTGTCGGCGTGTATGGCAAAGATTTCTGTTTTGAAAAAGTGGTGCGAGATAGAATTAAAAAAATAGTCGCCTGTGGCAGCCCTGTAAATTCCATGACTGCGATAGGTATCAAAACAGAATTGAACTGGAAGTGGGTTGCAAGTTAGGCCTCTTTTAATTCTAAAATTTTGAATTCATACCGAAAATACAGAAAAGTGAATTTTTTTCCTTGGGTAATAACGAAATGTGTCTCAGTAACTATAGAACAAACATGTTATAGGGAAATTCAAGTATAAATGTGAAATTTCAGGCTTAAAAGAATGACGAAATTGGCAACACTGGCTGCATTTAAATTTTGATTACATACATGAGGCTCCTCTCCAGCAACAAGTTGTGAAATTACAATCCGTGGGATAAAAGTAACAGGTACAGTTATTTCAAATGTTCCATAATCCCGACATTACTGTAGCAAGTGAAATCAATTTAAGATCCACATTTGATCTAGTTTTGCCAAACAGATGATTGCCTTAAGAGGCTACTTCAGGCAAAGGAAAAGACCAGTTTGCTAATGCTAATCTTATGGAAGAAATATATAAAGATATCTCGGTCGCATTTCGATATTTTTAAATGATTTATTTTGCATTGAATAGTTGAGATTGATCTGTACAAAGTCCGTTGTTTACTTTTTCGATTTTGTTTACAGGTATTTCTTATGAGAACACTTTCATTTTTGGAACCGGTTTCGAAAGTAAAAGTATCCTCATAAAAATATCTGCAATCCAAATCAAAAAAGTAAAACACGGCCTGCATACAGATCGATCTCAACTATTCAATGCAAAAGAAATCATTTAAAAATATTGAAATGCGACCGAGATATCTTTATAAATTTCTTCCATAGGATTAGCATTTGACTGAAGTAGCCTCTTAACACCTTCAAAGAGGTGGTTCATTTTTGGACCACCTAATTTTAATCCCTAAATGTCACATTGGCACCAGAATATTGGAATGAAAAATTTCCTTTTATTAAGTACCTGAACAAAGGATTTTGCTAATTTTTAAATATTTTTTTTTGTAAATTCTGTTGTCAGTCACTCATTTCAACATTTTCCGAATAGAAGTTCCTTGCCCCTGAAAGGGTTAACCCTTTCAGGGGCAAGGCATTTGTGTGTGTAAACTATTGAAATAATTGAATGACACCAGTACTTGCAAGAAAATTTATTTGTAAACAAGTAAAGCTATATTTTCGCTTATTTAATAAAAGTGAAGTTTTCATTCAATAAAACTGGTGCCAATTTGTCAAATAGGGATTAAAATTATGTGATGCCGTGACGGCATCACCGCCCCTGAAAGGGTTAACGCGATACCCAGTAGCAGTGCTAATCCCCTCCCTGTAGAAGCGTTATTGTTTATCACATCATTGAATAGCCATAAAAATAAAGTCTAGCCATAGCACAGTAGATATACTATAATTTAATTCACGTAGAGAGGGTAAAGGAAATTTAGGGGAAAATGTTAAAAATAATGAACTTTGTTTTGCAAACTTTATTTATATAAACTTTTTACCCGAAACATTTTCTGGTGTCATTGTGTCATTTCGGAATGAAAAATAAGTGGTTTCATAATCATATAACCCCCGTCGAAAGGGTTAAATATAACTATTGGCATGAATACAATCGCACGAGTAATAATTAATTGTAATAAATATTTGTCATTTTAAAGAGTAATACGCTAAAAATTAAATAAAGCAACTTATGTCAATGATATTTATTTTAAAACTCGAATTAAGATTTTCACTATAGTAAAGGGATGAGATTTCCGCATTTTTGCCCACCAGTATTTTCTTATAGAAAATGTTGTTCTGTTAAATGACAAAAATTTTCCGATTAAATGAAAAACATTTTCTCTAACAAAATACTAATGTGCAAAAAAGCGGAAATCTCATCGTTTCTATGGTATCTGAAATTGAGAGCAGGAAAAGTTAAATCAAGTTATCAATTTTAATTAATGAATATCTTACAGCACTGCAAAATGCTGTATCTATGAAAAGGGATTTATGACCTACGCAAAGTAATTTATGTTCCATGAATAGAGTAATACATGATGGAAAGATTTTAATTAAAATACATCGCAAGAGACTTACAACAAATACGAGTAAAATACGTAAAACCTCCATTTTCATAAAATTAAATCATAATTGAAGGATAAAATATTTGACATAATAGTTAAATTCCTTACATAATCAATTTTATATCTCCATAATTTTAATATCTAATATTTCACAACAGGTTTCATTAAAAATATTTATCACTGTGTACAGGCATCAAATTCCGATAAAAGTGTGATGCATTAATGCGGATGTAGGTAACGGCAAATTATTTATTGAAAAATAGATATTTGTATATTACGGATTAGATTTTAGTAGACAAACGCTAAATACGGGGAAGGCGAAATTCAGTCAATCAACCATTTTTATTGAATGACACACGGCTTTCTAAAATATAGTTTATGATGTCTATCTTATGATATGAGTAACACAGAGTTGAAGAATTTCAATTAAAATTCTTCGAATATACCAGTAAATAAAGGGAAAATATATAATAAAGTTGCATAAAACTAATTCTTAATTGAATGATTATATTTCTCACATAATAGGTAAATGATGTCTTTTAACCCCTTAATTCTCGCTCCCGTCATATTCACGGGCTGTGTCTTTTACTCAGATTGTTTGATTCCCACCAGTTTTATAAAATAGTGAAATTGGCTATATTTTAGTATCGTTTTACCTGTCATTAAATAAGGTAAATATTTCTTTTTCATAAAAGTGGTGCCAATAAGCAATTTGAATTTTTAAACCCTAATTTAGTTCGAGCGTTAAGGGGTTAATCAATTTCATCTTTTTACCCGGCTGCCAAAAAGGGTTATGTGTTTCACGCTTATCTGGGTATGTGGATTTCTTTATACCCTCGAAACATCCCAACGGCTGACTGGATTATAATGAATGTGGTCTCTTTCGATTCGTCTTAACCGTCCGATGTTTATAGGGTAGGTTTTGTTTTCATAAATTCAAAATGGCAGTTGCAAAATACAAAATGGTGGTAGAGACGAAAAAGAAATTTACTCACCCTATTGAGTGGCATATCACTGCATAGGTCTTTAAAAATGAAGACGATGTTTCATTGACTATTTTACAGTCAGAAGCTAAATTTAAATATTACACAACCTGGAAGTTGTGTAGTTAGGATCTAAAGCTCTACTGCACCTCTAACCATCATAGACATCTATAGGCCTCATCAAAACATTGTTTATAGAAACTAATGATTAAACACAACTTTAAAATCATCAGTATAAGTAAATTTAATAAAAATATGTCACTAATACAAAAAAATAGTTTCACATTGATGAGAAATAATTAATTAGTTCGCTTTTCACGCAGTCGGTTTTTTTTTTTTTTTTTTTTTTTTTTTTTTTTTTGATTTTCTAAATTTTTCAGGATTGAACCTTCTTTAAAAGATATTATGAAAATCATCATCGCTGTCTGCATCAGTCTAACACAAGAAATTGTACATCAAACGGGGCAAATGAGGTGCGTTTGCACTATAACTAGTTTTTAAAATATTCAGGTCTTGGTACAATAGCTGTAGCATTGTTATGGAAAATTGCATGAGTACAAAATTTATTACGATTATATATATTAAATTTCGTAATACGGAAACAATATACTCCATCTTAAATAGAACGTAATCACCATGACAACCTAGAATCATTAAATATCATAGGTTATGATTGCAAGATCCTCTGAATGAGTGGCCTGAGCGCTTACACGAAAATGGCGGCTGCCGAAAGTGAATTTTTTTAAACGTGTGTGCGATCCTTTGAATGTTCGTACCAATAATTTTTAAAAGAATTTTCAGCTTTACTTTTTTGAGATTAAACATTTCACATGAATCTTTTATGAAGTACTGGTGTCTAAAATAAAGGGACCGTACCTCTGTTTAAAAAATTCCTCCTTCTGAAGCCGACATTTTTGTGTCAGTGGTCAGACCCAGGGCCTGATTACCAACGGGGGCACACTTACACCACTAAATTTTAAAAGAAATCTTTGTGTTCTTCTTCGTGAAATCATTTTTGCTGATTTTTCTTTCCGTAATACCAAGCAATAATTGATAACTTAATCAAAATTACTTATCTTGATTATATGTTAGTACTTATTACGTATATGAATAAAGTTTAATTTTTCAATAATTTTAATAGTTGAAGTTTATGAAAAAAGTATTTTATTACTCTTAGGTTAAAATATGTCTTTGGAGAGTTAAATTAACAAGTGTAAGATGGATTTTTTATTCTAATTATTTAATTGTCGATGTATTATAAATTTGATGCAACAGTTCCTTTGTAAACGTTTTCTTTCGTCGAACTTCGACGGGATCCACCTCGTTATAATAATGTCCGTTCGTCTGCCTTCCGACATTGAACTGTGCAGCGCAGGCCATAAGACTATGCTTCACATATGTCATAAAGTACGTGGAATGTAATTCTTTATTTGTCATTTTTCTTTTATTTTCAACACTTTTTGGCACAGTATTTTGTAAGTCACAGAATGTGGTGTACTCAAATTGTAAATTACAAAGTTTGTATGAATTAATTTAAAATTTAGTGTCTTTTTTAAATTTATAATTAATAAAATTATTATGCTATTTGTTATTATTATTTCCTATCATAAATTATGATGCACATATACATACAATAATTGTCCATGTAAAACATGTACTGAAACTTCTTGCATAGTTACAAATCGCAATATTTTTAATTATTTCCGAATTTTCACCACCAGTTTAATTTTAAAGAATTTAACTTAAGCTTTATATCAATAAAAGACCACTTTAAAATGTAGACTATTATTGTAAAGTTATTTTGGTTCATTCAACTCTTGAATAATTAAAAATGTTGCATCTCAGAAGAAGCATGATCGAAAATGTATAGTTGAGAGTAATTAAAAAGGCGGTGTTTCCAATCGTGATGGGCGGAGTTTAACCTTTGCTAGTGTCAAAGAAAGCGGAGTTGTAACTAAGAAACTGATTAATTTCTCTCACACAATTAAACCGATATGTTTCATTGTAAGCTTTTTCGAAAGTTTTCGGAATGGACCAAATTTTACTACATTTTCCTTGTTGTAGCTAGAGTTGTCTTTTTGGAATTGACGATTAACTATTTTGATGTATATTGGATTTCGTATTTTTTTCACTGTTTCAGGGCTTGTAACTCGTCAATAAATATTGCTATTTTAATACAATTGATGTCATTTTGTAGGTTTTTTCTGCTCTTTCTAAATATGTGCTTCGTTTTTATGTAGCATTATCGATAGTTTAGCAATGAGGGTTCTTTTACAATTTTCCGAATTTTCATTCTATTTGCTGTAACTTGAAAACTATTGAGATCCGACCAGGCTTTATATACTGATTTATGCTCCATGTGATCTCCTCTGTTACCCCTATTAATATTGGACCCCTTTAACGGAACACCCTGTATATATATATATATATATATATCTGTGTGTGTGTGTGTGTATGTTTGTTATGTTTTTTAAAGAAATAATTGAAAACAAAGGATAAAAATATTTATAAAAGTATTTATTTCGATAAACTACTTAAGTAAAGTTACACCAAAATAGAGGTGTTAAAAGTAATCATTTTACTCGTATATTAATCATTACTGATTCTCCGACGTCTCTGTAAAATAGACTACTTGTAGTCTGTCGTACGACCTGTATTTACACATAATATAAGAATCTTAATTAAGGTACATGACCTTAGACTTACACCAAAACTCGAGTAAAATGTATAAAGCCTAAATTTGCAGGAATTAATTCATAATTGAATGATTAAATGCTTAGAATAATAGATAAATACTTCGCTTAATCAATTTCATATCGTCGTAATTTCATTATGGATTCTTGTTTAACATGTCTTGTGAATAATAATTAACGTTGTATACGACAATCAAACTGAGAAATAAGGATGAAGAGGAATAGGAACAATGTTCTAATAATTTTCCATTCATTAAGGTTACAACTTAATAAAGCAAGTAATTATAAAAATATTTATTTGTTTAATAGAATTAATGTTTTAATAGGAGCACGCGACCCACAGGGGAAATTAAATTAAATCAATCAGTTAATTAAATTTAAGTTAACGAATTCCTATAAGCTTTGTAAAATACAGTTGCTTCAGTCTGTTCAACGACGTGAGTAACAAATAATGGAAAAATCTTAATTAAGACTCTTCGGATTAGGCTTACAGTGCATTTCAAAAATGAATGGAAAGACAAAATGATAATACAAAAATGATTTTTATTAATTAATACATTTCAACGAATGCAAACATTCGTAATTTCACTCAGTAATTTAAAAATATATACAAAACAATTTTCTTTGAAATATTTATTTGCTTAAGATAGATAGTATTTTAATGCTTTATTTATTAAGATTCAATTTTTAACGAGAGCAACACGAAACTCGAGACAGGAAAAGTTAATCGAAAGCAATTCTTAATGGAAAACAACGCCTGGCAACATTATAAAACCAGGGATACCAAGCTGCCACTAATCTTCCCTAATACGCGAGTTAATCCATAACCCTCTCGCTGCGTAAGTAATTCTTCGCGATGAGCGTCTTTTACAGAATTTTTAGTCTTTTATTACCGGTTCTTTAAGCAGAAATTTTTGACTATATTAATCGGGGAAAATGTCCCGATTAAATCAAACAAAGTTTTTGCTAAAAAAATATCTGGTTGCAATAACGAAATAGTATTTATTAGACGGGAAAATGCATGCCCGAGCATATCTCGGGCTGCGCAGCGAGAGAGTTAAAGACAGTGTTACAGCATCAGGCGGATTTTGTGTTCAAAAATTTGGAATTCACACCATAAATATATAAATAGTAATTTTCTTGCATTGTGTTTTCGAAAAAATTACAATTTTGTAAAGGAAAAATAATTTAAAACTTTCCGTTGAGTTTCGGAATGTGTAGTTGAAAAATCAGCCAGCTGCGGCAACCCTGCTTAACGGCAGTACTCCTCCAAAACACAGGCATCTATTGCACAATTTTTTTTTCCTTTAAGGAAACATTTTTGCTTGTACTGTTAGCACACGGAAGACTGTGCAATTGAAATTTACTAAATAATGTACATTTAAATTATAGTGGTGCAAATAAAATATAAAAATCGAATCATGTATATAAAGCTTGTGGCTATTTGTCGACTCTCGACTGCAAAGGGTTAATTTGACCAAGGTTTCGAACCAAAAAAGTTGTTTGATGAATTTTTTATTTATTTAATTTTAGGTGTCCACGTAAATTTATAAAATTAATTTCTTAAAAGAAATTCTGACGCGAAATAGGATAAACCTGGGTGAAATTAACCCAAATATTACGGGCGATTAGTAAGGGCTTGGCAACTCTGTAGGACATACATGTTGTTATATTAACGCCTGATTGCCTAATCGCCACCGTGAGCTCGGCACCAATGCTGTATAATACATTAGCATCTGTTCAACACAAATAAAAACTTAAACATTAGAATCAAAATTTAAATTCTTAGATTTACGCAAATGCGAAATTTGTTTGAAAATAATTAATAAATAAAAGGAAAAATATTTGACCTAATAGTTAAATTCTTAACATAATTAGTTTCATAAATACTTATTGTTAAGTTTGAATTTGAAATATTACGTCGTTTCAATAATATATACTGATGGGCAGAAGCGTCAAATAATAATAATAAAAATAGAATGAAACAATTTCAAAATTATTTTTTACTAGAAACATAAATGTACCATTTGCAACTTTTATTACGTATCTTGTTAATGAGTTACTTCAAAAACATTTCCAAATTTTTCCGTTATTCATTGACTTTTAATAGAAAAAAAGATTCGTGTTTATTCCAAATATTGGGTTTCCCGGAAAGTTCGTACCGATCCATGCCGACTGGTAACTATTTTTTATTCCATTCATACCACTATTAAAAAAAAAAAGAAAAAAAAAAAAAACCTTCTTTGTAATTTTCTTTAGCAGGTGTTGTCAAAGTACAAGTGAAAGATTTTTATTTTCAAAAGTGGTTCAAAATGATTTTAAAAATATCACGTTATTCGAGAAACCAACTTTTGGTACAAATTTTGACCGTTATACACGAACTCCTAGTATTCTTTTGAGACATTCTAACTTTCGCTTCTTACGCTCCGGGCAGTGCTCCGCCCGAATACTCTTTGTTTCTTTTTCTTAACCCTCCGTCTACCAGACGGGTCCATTGGACCCGACAGGTACATACAAAATATTCATTCAAACCAGAAATTTCTTTAAAATAAACTAAGTATATAAACCAGACAATATTTAAGGTAAATAAATAAGTTAAATAGTTTTAGATAAAAATTCTGGTGTAGAACGTTTTATTAAAACTTGAATAAAATTCCCGGTAGATCTAGGGTTAAAAATCCTCATCGCCGAAAACAAAAATTGACTGTTTAAATGATTCAAAAAAGCATTTTGATAAGTATTAGGTGGATCGGAAAATTCTGTCGTTTAATTTTCTTTCGCGCCTACTTTTTTTTTAAAATTCAAATTTCTTCATTGGTACCACTTTTTTGAAATGGTAAAATTCCTAGAGTTTTCACATTTTACCTCAAGATGAAAACAATGGGAATTTTACTATTTCAAAAGTGTGATGCTAATGAAGAAATCTGAATTTTAAAAAAGTAGGCGTCAAAGAAAATTATACAACAGAATTTTCCGGTCTACCTAATATTTCGCCAACAAATAACAAATGTTTTGGAAAGAAGTTATTATGAAATTTCTGGACAAATAGAAGAAGGGTCTAGAACAGAATGGTACCTATATAATTTAATAAATATATACTAAAATTTAAATTTTCGACTTGTAAATTTTCCTCTAAAAAATGGAGTTATGAATAAAGGGGAGGAGACATATAGCATACTGTCTACCAGTTGCGAGTGAAGTAACTGAGGAGGTTGTCCCAAGATGGCGGCAGTTTTTTTTTTTTTTTTTTTTTTTTTTATTTAATCGGATCTGCAATTTCTGATTACCGCCACTACAAACTTCCCACCAGTAAAATTGAATAGATTTTTTTTTAATTTAACCCTCTTATTCATGAAATATTTCCTAAAAAAAAAATATGGTGAAAACTTCTATTTCTTTACTGTGAGTTTGACTGGTAAAACAGTCAGTTTGTTTCACCTGTTGTCACAATATGTTGGAAACGCAGGGTCTGACTACCGTAAATGTAAACTCCCACAAGTAATAATTTTTTCCAGTTTTTGCCATTATTTATGACTGAAATTTCGCTTTAATGAGGCCTTTAGATATGGAGAAAATTTCTATATAAATTTACTGGTGGAAGATTCCACCGGAGGTAATCAACCCTTGCGAACGCGGTTACAGTTGAAACTTCACTATTTTAACCCTAGATCTACCGGAAATTTTATTCAAGTTTTAATAAAACGTTCTACACCAGAATTTTTATTTAAAACTATTTAACTTATTTATTTACCTTATTTTTGCCTGGTTTATATACTTAGTTTATTTTAAAGAAATTTCTGGTTTGAAGGAATATTTTGTATGTACCTGTCGGGTCCAATGGACCCGTCTGGTAGACGGAGGGTTAAGGATATGTCAGTTCCTCTTTATTAATAGTTCCATGCTCCAAAATTGTCACGAACTTTCCGGACAACCCAATAGAATAAAAATCTAACTGAAGATTATTTAAAGTTATTTTTTCTTCCCAGCACTTTATCAGTTACTAGCAATACATTCCACTTTACTCTTTTCATATTTTTCATCCACGATTAAATTATTTTTACCCTGGAGAATATGTATGTATTTTCACTTTTAAATAAAAGTTTCTTTCAAACACAAATCAAGTTATATTAAAAGTGCATTTTGAACGAAATTCCCGTTCATCTTCTCTATAGTTACCATAATATATTTTAAAGGAACCATCTGTAACTGATGGATAGAAATGTTCGATTTCTGAGTAGAAATACATTGAATTTAAATCCCAGAAAAGTAGGTACAGTCTGTGACAACAATCACCATAAACAGCTTTGAAAAGGCATGGTGTGTCGTATTCCGCCAAAATGATTGATACCTGCATATTGAAAGTAAAAATATTCTGAAGTTATTTTAAATATTCTCACAAAAATACAACACAATAACAGAATATGCAATTTCGCTTAGTTCTCTTGGTAGTAAGTTCGATAGCTTTGAATTTACATACGAATTTGCTAAATTGACCGTTGCTCATCGTTTTGAACCAGTCGGATTTTAATTAGTTATAAATTCAAAATGCTTTTACTTTCTTGCAATAACCAACAATTCTTATGTGAAATAGTATGCAACTAAGATTGAAAATTATGATTTTGTCTGAAATGAAAAACATATTTAACCTTCCTACTCTAAATGGGTCTAATCGACCCATTTCTATAATTCGTTTCATTCCATTCGAACCCGAAATTTCTTTATAAATGTAAAATAAATGAAAGTCGCTACAACTAAGTTAAACTAAGATATCTTCAATAGTTTTAGATAAAATTCTGGTGTGAAATGTTTTTATAAAGTTTGAGTTAAATTTCGACAGGGTAGGAAGGTGAAGGATGCATATATTATTTAAAAAATATGAAGAATGTGAAAAAAAAAACATTCTGAAAAAAAACTCTTTTTTTTCTCACATTGTATTATTTTTTGCTCAGCATTTGATTTCTCAATATCAAACCCAGAAATCTAATTGCTGAAATATGTAAAGCTAATGTTTTTCAAAGAAATTTTTATGTTACTACCAAGATACTCTACTTTACCATTTTCGTATTTTTTTTTCCAATATTAACAACTTATATTAACTCTTATATATACTCCATTATTAACTCTTCATGCCCTTGGTCACATATGTGAACGTTTGGATTCATATAATTATAAATACTGTTAACAATAAAAAGAACATAAATATGATAATAACTTATTTACTACAGAACACCTCAACAAGGGAAGTGAAAATTTTATGGTTTGGCTGCAGTGATAATGTTATTTCCTACACATTGTATGCGGGACACGTACTAGTACGTTTTTGTGGGTTGGGGACAGAAATCATTACAGGTACCGGAAATTTTGTACGGACGAAAAAAGAAGGTGTAATCCAACCATACTTGCTTCTTGTTGGTTCTGAACAGTTTTATTTTACAGTGGCATTTGTGAACTAAATTTAGTGCTTATTTTCGAAAAACTGTCCGCGTACAATGTATTAATGAAGAGGAACTGACATATCCTTAACACATTGTGTACGGGTACATTTCGCGGCGGAATTGTGCCGGAGTCGGGGTTTTGCGCGCAAATTTAGTTAACCCGTTCTAGTACGTGTCCCGCGCTCAAGTATCAATTGTCAGAAAGCCTACTAGTATGTGTCCCGCACACAATGTGTTAAAATAGTGACGCTTCAACTGTAACCGCTTACGCAGAGTTTGATTACCGCCGAGTCAAATTTCCACCAGTAAATTTCAATAGAAATTTTCTCCTTATATAAGTGTCTTTTTAACCCCTTAATTCTCGCTCCCGTCAAAATCTCTGGCTGTGTTATCTACTCAAATTGTTTGATTCCCACCAGTTTTATAAAATAGTGAAATTGGCTATATTTTAGTGTCGTTTTTCCTGCCATTAAATAAGGTGAATATTTCTTTTTCATAAAAGTGGTGCCAATAAGCAATTTGAATTTTTCAACCGTAATTTAATTCGAGCATTAAAGGGTTAAAGCAAACTTTCGGTGAAAAATAATTACAAAAACAGCTATTCATTTTTAGTGGTGGAAGTTTACTTCGGCGGTTGTCAAGCCCTGCTATTCAGCCATATTGTGACAACATGGACGAACTCCAGCAGTGTCAATGAAAATCATTATAATGCACGGTCAAACTGACACCAGAAAAAACAAATAGAAATTTTAATCATATTTGTGAGATAAATTATTCTATAAAAGCACGCTAAAATAATGAAAAATTTTCTATTCGAAATTTTTCTGGTGTAAATTTGCTTCGTCGGTTATCAGAAACTGTTTATCCGATGCAAAAAATCACCCGCCATATTGTGACAACTTCCTCAGTTACTTCACTCGCAGCTGATAGGCAATACACTGCATGTCTCCTTCTCTTTATTCATAACTCCATTGTTGTCATTGATCTTTTACAATGGTCTTTTTTGCAAGTGTTTTACGCCGGCAATTTTCATCGTACGTGTATCATTCTAGCGCCATTTATGGTTTTTCAATGTGTTGATGAATTTGCGCATGAAAACAATGGGTGTTCTATCCTTGTAACCATAACCGTGAGAGCTCTGTTGCTTTAAATTAGGGGTGCACAACCTTTTTAAGAGAAGGGTCACTTAGACAAATTTCTGGGTTGTCGCGGGCAACTTCAGTAATACGGAGAGAATTCTATTTTGGGCAGAACATCTGTGGCCTATATTCAGATAAAAAATATGGTTTCAGAGGGGAAGGGGGGGATTTTACCCCTCTAAGTTTCCCTACCCTGTCAACATATCAATTCAGTTGGCAAGAATATATCAACAATTTACGTTTGTATATATTGAGATATAGCAATGAATAATTCGAAGGAGTGATAATATTCCTTGACATTATTCGTGGAGTACATTGTGTTTTATTAAAAGTGTTTAAAACTAAAAAGTAGCGACGAAACTGGTGCCGAAAAAAATGTGAACTTTAATTTTTCCGCGCCCGATCAACGAAATTTGCGAATTTTCCGCGCCTGGTCGAGAAAATTCACGATTTTTCTGCACCGGATCGACGAAATTCGCTATCCTTCCGCGCTTGATCGACGGAATTCTCTGTTTTTCCGCTGTCAACAAACGAAATTCGCAAATTTTCGGAGACCGATCGTCGAAATTCACGATTTTTCAGTGTCCGATCAACGAAATTCGCAATTCTTAACTGACAGATGAAATTCGCTATTATTTCAAACGATAAACTGACGACACTCGCGATTTTTCCGCAGCCGATCATCGAAATTTTTAATTTTTCCGCACATCGTCGAGAAAATTTGCGATTTTTCCATGCTTGGATCAACGAAATTTGCGATTTTTCCTCGCCTGATCGACATTGAGAAAATTCGCGAATTTTTCGCACCCGACCATTGAAATTTATGATTTTTCGGAGCCCGATCGACAACACTCGCGTTTTGCCGTGTCCGATCGACGAAATTCGCGATTCCTAACTGACTCTGACGAAATTTAGATTTTTCCGCGCCCAATCGACAAAATTCAGGATTCTTAACTGCCACTGACGACATTTGCAATTTTTTCCCGAAGCAGATTGGCGAAATTCGCGATAAACAGAGGAAACACGCGATTTTTAGGCAGCCGATCAACAAAATTTCAATATTTTCATCTCCTAATGGACATCTCCTCGCGTTTTTTTCCGTACTGGATCAACGAAATTCGTGATATTTAACTCACTGACGAAATTTGCAATTTTTTTCCTTTGAAAATTGACTAAATTCGCGATTTTTTCTCGCGACTGGCGAAACACGCGATTTTTCCGCAGCCGATGAACAAAATTTGCAATTTTTCCGCGCATCACCAATAAATTTCACGGTTTTTATGTGCCAGATAAACGAAATTTGCAAATTTTGCGAGACTGGTCGACAAAATTCGAGATTTTTCCAATACCGACAACGAAATTCGCGATTTTTCTGAGCTCGATTGACAAAACTCTCGACTTTTGCGTTTCCGATCGGCGAAATTTGTAATTTTTTTCCGAGCCTCATTGACAAAATTCTTGATTTTTCAGTGCTAGACCAACGAAATGGGCGATTTTTCCGCGCCTGATCAAACAAATTCGCGATTTATTGCGTCCGATTAACCAAATTCGCGAGTTTTCCGAGCTTCATCGACAAAATTCGCTATTTTTCTGCACCCGATCAAAGAAATTCGCGATTCTTAACTGAAAAGTTCAACTTTCACCCGTCTAATTGACAAAATTCACCATTTTTTCCAGCGACCTATGGACAAAAATTGCAATTTTTTTCAGTTATAAATTGACGAAGTTCGCGGGCCACACGTTAACCCATCTCGGGCCATAGGTTGTGCATCCCTACTTTGAATCATCGCGATCCCGAGCGCATACCTTCAGATAAGTATATCTAAAAGTTCTTTTCGATTGGTTGCAGCGTTAGGCAACTGGGGTTTCATATATCGGGGAAGTTTTCTTTTATGACCACCTTGTATTCTTCATAAAATTGCCTTATTGAAATAATATGTTATTAATTTGTTATTTTTTTCATGTGCATAACAGTTATTTCTTTTCCTTTCACGTATTAAGGATACAATATGTAAATTAACCCTTTTAAGCCAATTGTTTATTCTAAAAATTTGAAATTCAAAAAAATTATTCGCTTTAAGTTCAGGATAAAGGAACACAAAGAAAAATACATATTTAAAATATTTTAATTAAAAATTAAAATGATCCCTTTTAATTTTTAATGAAAAAATTTGGTATCATTGGTAGTTAAGACGTGCATGATTAAAAAATGTTACTAATCTCAACTGGAATCACTGGAAAATAACAAAAGCCTATACACAATAAATTTTGGCCTGTGCGTCTGTATTTAAACAAAATAATAATAATAATAACTGTAATAACAATAATAAATCATTTTTAATGATTACTTTCTGAAATATAGTTATAATTATCTTTGTTTTAATTTTATTATATTATAGTCAACGGTAAGTTTAAATTCACTTGAAAAATCTTTAAAGATCTAAATATTATATTATTTTAAACAATGATACTTATTTAGTTAGATATATGAAAAAGGGTGGAGAAATTTTTTGGCAGTCAGCTGTTGGATTATTTGAATAAATCGTAATTATTTGATAAAAATAATATGAAAAATATTAAATATATTAAGTTTTTATAATTTGTAGAAATGTAAGAAAGAAACGTTCTGTTAGTATTTTTATTTTATAAGAAATTAACAAACGTACACATATGTGCACATTTATCGTTTGAGGGGGTGTTTTTGCTTAAATACAACCGTAAGTATAATTTCACATTATGTGTAAGCGTTTAACGAAATGTATAATCAATGGATTTATAAATAAAGAGGAGGAGACATATAGTGTACTGACTACCAGTAGCGACTAAAGTAAATGAGGAGGTTGTCACAAAATGGCGTCTGGCTTTTTTAAAATCTGGTCAACAGTTTCTGATTTTTCGGGTAAGATACCCACCAGCAAATTTGAATAGAAAATTTCGTCTTATTTAAGAGTTTGATTTATGGAAATATTTTCTTTAAAATGTGGTAAAAAAACTATTCGTTTTTACTGGTGTCAGTTTACCCAAGTATTATAATCTTTTTCATTGACACTGACAAGAAATTGCCTAGGTAGTCACAATATGGTGGAAACAGGAGTCCAAACTACCGCCAAAGTAAAGTTACACCAGTAAAAATAAATAGCTTTTTCTGCTATTATTTATGACTGAAATTTTGCATTATTAAGGAGTTTAATTAAAGAGAAAACTTCTATTTAAATTTACTACTGAAAGTGTTTTCCGGAGGCAATCAACTAAAGTGATATAAATAAGCGTAAATTTAATACTGGTATCGGGCGTAAATTAATACTTTTGCGCCATCTTGTGGACGGAGTGATAATCTACATAACCGGGCTTTTATTGTGACGTCATATATGGCAGTATATCTACTATCTGCGTATATTTTCTAAATCTTTAGCCACTTATTAGAACTGAATTTTGTGTACCACATTTATTGCAAAATAATAGCGTAGCGAGAGGTGCGTCCAGATGCACTTGACGCCACGAAGTTTCTTTCAGCTTGTAATATTCGTTTCAGCTATTAATGAAGGTGAAAAAAAACTTTACAATTTTAGTGGTGTGAAGTAAGAAAACAGTTAGGCATCTTCCTGTAGTTTAACCCCGTCCGCTACGTAGCGTGCGACCTTGATTGATGTGACCTCGCCTTTAATCTTGCGGTTACCTCTAGCATTTAAAATAGGACGCTTACGTATATCGGTTTGGCAATCAACCACTGCGAAATTGGTTACAGTTGAAACTTCACTATTTTAGGGATATGTCAGTTTCTTTTTATTAATAGTTCCATGGTACAATCTTTTAAGATTTTATGTTGCCATATTGCAACGAAAATGACAAAGCAAAGTTTAACTTTGAGAAATGTGAATAACCTGTACTCCCGGAATGTATGAATTGATTTCACTCTTAAATTACCATTAACACTCATCGGCTACAAATGTGGACGTTATTTTTTGTGAATTTTTATTCTTTTTCACACTTTTTTTAATTTGCTTTCTGAATTCCTTTTAATATAAAATGAATAAATAATCAAAAATGTCATTTTTTATGACTGTTTTTTTTTTCCACAGTGTATTATATTACCATACCATAACAAATCGTCCCTAAAGAAGTTAATTTAATTTTACCTTTTTGAATATGTATGTAGTTTCAATTCTAATTAAAGGTTTCTTTCAAACAGAATCCAAGCAATATTAAATATGCGTTTTGATCAAAATTGACATTCATCTTTTGAACTGTTACTGTAAATGAATTTCAAAGAAATGATCTGTATATGAAGGATATATTAATGTTCAAATTCTGAGAACGAATTCATTGAATTTCAATTTCAGAAAAGCACAATTGTTGATGTCCATCATCATAAACAGCCTTGCAAAGGCATAAAGTGTCATATTCAGCCAAAAGGATTTGAATGGGCTTACTGAATGTTAAAATACTCTGAAGTTATTTTAAACATTCTCTCGAAAATGCAGCACAAGGTTGGAATATACAATTTCTCTTTGAACGTTTGATAGTAATTTCCCATAGTTTTGAATTTACAAAAGGACTTGCTAATTCACCCGTTAAAGATCGTTTAGTACCAATAGAATTTTAATGATTTATAAAAGCAAAACCATTTTACCTCCTTCTAAGAACCAGAAATTATTATGTGAAATGGTATAGTAATGAAGGGAGGTTAGCCTTCTAATTCCCATTGTAGAATACTTTCTAGGAATTCCGTAGTTCAGAGAATCTGAGTTCATACCAGAAAATGTCAAAAATAATGTTCGATTTATTTAAAAAAAGAATGTCTGTTATTAAATAAAGAAAGTGTTGCAATTTTAAATTTCTGGTGAGGATTTGGAATATCCGAATTACAATATCCACTAAATTCGAAATACTGTTCGTAGCATATATCCTACAATGCAGTGTTGCAAGATTGGAGACTTTTTTAATTCAGATTATTTGACTGTCACCACGTTTTTAAAATAGTATAATTTGCCTTATTTTTGAGCATTTTTAATCTATTTTTAAATAGGCCGAATACTTTTATTTAAAAAAAGCGGTGACAATCAACAATCTGTGGACAAAAATGCCAAATTGAGAGTGCTTAATTTTTGCTCATTTTGTTTTTATCAGTACAGGCGACACACTTATTTACGTTACTGAACGATTGCTATCACTTATAATGTTCAATCGTATCGTACAATTTACAATATTTTTAGCGATACTAACCCAACACCAATACAATTTAGCTTCAGTCAAAGCCATAGTAAGCAAAAATATCATTTCAGTATGTTTTAATGTGCGGAATAGGCAACAGTACTATTTTGAAATAGCCTTTGAAGTATGGGCTTCAATATAAAGCCGAAGAATTCTAGAAAAATAAACTTTATATGCATTTCTTGTTTATATTTTGAATTTTTTAGAATTCATTGAATGTAATACATTGAAATCTTGGGTTAATTGGGATTGGAAGTTTTATTTCATAACATTTTATTGAATTAGATCAAATTTTAAATTTTTATTCTTGATTGCGAAAAATATTTAGAATACAGTTTTTTTTTTTTTTTTAGTTTCTGTAGCGGATAATTAAATTTAGATGGATAACTATAAACACTTTCAAAAACTTTCAGAACATATTGCTATTTCAGAATATATTGAAAAAAGAAGGAATACGTTAAGGGGTTAACATTCATTGTTTCACAACAAATTTACTTTGCTATTTTTTTTTTTTTTTTTTTTGGCGAATGTTTTTTACTTCTGCTTAGCCAAATTGCTAACGTTCGTAAAAAGTCAGCGAGAACCCTGCTTATAGCTAAATAATATGTATTGTTAAAATTATTTTCAATCATGCTTTTTGATCAGTGTGAAATGATCTTTCAAATGATGGGTATTTGAAAACGACAAGTAATGTAGATTGGGTGCTAGGCCACACAATTTGTAATGGGGTCATTCCGGGCAAAGTGGCCTCAAAAAGATCGGATAAAATGGGCAAATGGCTACTTTGCCCGGGAACGTTTTTTTATTCATTGCTCATAACAAAATACCACTCAAAAGTACCTTATTCGAAAGGAAAAAGACATTTTGGAGCATACATTTTTTAATCAATATGATTTGTTCATTTACCAGTGCTGGCCACTTGACCCAGCATAGGCAGGCAAGTTGTACATTTTGTAGTTTTGTCTTAACACTTTCATCTCGTCAATAAAAGGCTTTTGTCTCACCCTCTGCGCTAAGAGCTTGAGCCGCTCCCCGCAGCGCTAAAATTGAAACAAAACACAAATTCATTTAAAACTTGTTTATTTTATTTTCAAAAATAATAATCAATAACGATTCTCACTCAAATTATTTGTTTGTCCTTACAAACATAATAAAAATAATAAAATAAAAAATACAAATCCTAAATATTGCATAAATTATTGAGTCGTTCGGAAAGTAAAGTCGTGTCCGTTGGAAAATCAATTCGTACCGGAAAATTCTGCCCGGTAATTATTAGACATTAGATATCGGAATCAACGTCTAATAATTAAATATTACATGTAAATTTCCAACTGGGCGAAAAATGTCCGGACCAGGATTCGAACCCGGGACCTCCTGGCTGAAGCCGCCAGTGCTCTACCATCTGAGCTATCCCGGACGATTCTGGTCGAACTCTTTCACCCAGCTAACCTTGAAGATTACAGCATCTGGTCTGAAACCTGGTTCAGCTCAACAGAATAAATCCCAGGCAATGGAACTCCAGAAATCACTGGATACGAAATTACACTAGATTACTATTAACACAATTATTCTAATTGGTAAACAAATCATATTACATGTAAATTTCCAACTGGGCGAAAAATGTCCGGACCAGGATTTTTTTCGCCCAGTTGGAAATTTACATGTAATATGATTTGTTTACCAATTAGAATAATTGTGTTAATAGTAATCTAGTGTAATTTCGTATCCAGCGATTTCTGGAGTTCCATTGCCTGGGATTTATTCTGTTGAGTTGAACCAGGTTTCAGACCAGATGCTGTAATCTTCAAGGTTAGCTGGGTGAAAGAGTTCGACCAGAATCGTCCGGGATAGCTCAGATGGTAGAGCACTGGCGGCTTCAGCCAGGAGGTCCCGGGTTCGAATTCTGGTCCGGACATTTTTCGCCCAGTTGGAAATTTACATGTAATATGATTTGTTTACCAATTAGAATAATTGTGTTAATAGTAATCTAGTGTAATAATTAAATGATAGAATTTTCCGGTGCGAAATGGTTTTCCTTGATTGATAGCTAATATTCCTGGAAGACGAGTTATCTCGTCCCTCGCGATGACAGTGTTAAACTAACATGTACATTTAAAAATTATTTTAAAAATGTAAAATAGAAATTGATACTAAAGTTATTATATTTGCTATTGATATTCCTTTCTGCAATTTTACGGATTGAAAATTTATCATAAAAATTCACCAAACCTTATAGCAGGGATGCAAGCGATGCGTCAAAGGTGACTGCTTTTTACCACAGAATTTCAGCATTATTCATCGCCTTATTAAGTATCAGGAATTCTGTCATTAAATAACGTTAGGAATACTATAAAAAATTAGTGGTCGCAATCAGCCAATTATGGCGAGCGCTTGTATCCCTCGCTTGGAGTGGTCAACCCTTCCTCCACCTACAAGACTCAAACAGTGTTGCAAAATCAGGCATTATTTTTATTCAGAAATTCCGAGATAAAACCAGAAAACTTTTATAATAAGTATCCTTTATTTTATTCACTAATTATATACAATATTATAATTACCAAAAATAACTATTCAAACTAGCTGTGAAAAATTTTGAATTTAGGATATTCAATTTACGTCATGATCACTTGGTCCACCGCCCCCTGAATACTAGGCCTGAGCGCTCACACAAAAATGGCGGCTGCCGAAGGCAGATTTTTTTTATCGTAGGTACGGTCCCTTAAATGTTGACACCAGTATTTTATAAAAGATTTCTCTACCTGATTTATTCTAAGAAAAATGAAGAGAAAAAATCTTCAAAAAATTATTGGTAGGAATATTTAAGGGACCGTACACAAGCTGAAAAAAAACCGCCTTCGGCAGCCGCCATTTTTGGTCCAGCGCTCAGGCCTATTATTCGGGGGGCGGTGCTTGGTCAAGGCAAAAACTTCTAGCCTAAAGAAGGGAAAGCTCCGTAGACGCGATGTAAATCCCCGCCAGCCAGAGAAACAGTTCATGGGGAAAGCCGTAGTGGCTTCCCTTGTTATCAGTTAGAAGTTCGTCGTGTAAATTAACGTTACCATATGACTTTTTTTCGCTTTCGAACCAAGATTTGGAATATAGTCCATTTCTTAACGATAGTTTTAAAATTGAACACCGACCCCTGAATACTACATCTGAGCGCTGACACAAAAATGGAGGCTGCCGAAGGTGGATTTTTTTCTGCGTATGTACACTGTACAGTCCCTTGAATCTTGGTACCAATAAATTTTAAAAGTTTTTCTGCTAGATTTTTCTAAGATTGAACAAGTCAAAGAAATCTTTTATAAAATACTGGTGTACAAATTTAAGGGACCATACCTACGTTTAAAAAAAATCCATCATCGGTAGCCGCAATTTTTGTATCAGCGCTCGGGCCTAATATTCAGGGGGAGGTGGATTGACACATAAATGCGTCAGTGGCCTATATAGGTATTGCTTTAATAAGGAAGAGCTGGTATCTTGAGCGCGGTCATTAGATATAATTTTTATTTTAATCAAATTTAAGTAACTCATAGTTTTATTGAAGTAAAATACATATATTGTTTTATTTATAATAAATTGTTGTAAAATTGTCAGTTTTAAAAAGATAAAAAATATCGGTTTTAAAATAAATTTTCTCATAATCCTTTTAATCATGGCTGTCAAGTTGCGACTATTTTTGTATTATTTTCGCACCAATATTTCTCTAATATAAATTTTGATATATTATTCTCTTACAAATATTGTCAAAGTGATTGTTAAGGATTTCTGTTTTGGGAAAGTGGTGCCAGTTAGAATCTAAAAATAGTCGACTGTGGCAGCCGTGTTTAATATGTGTTTGCGACCGTTAAGGGATTAATATTTGTTTGAAATAATGGACTTTGAAATAATGGACTCCGTTTTTATTTCTTGAGAAAAATCTAAAAGGTTTGGAAACAAAAGAGTTGGTTTGTGCTTTTTATGAACATGTCATTTTCATCATAATCAGATTTCATTGAGATGCAGATAGATAGCAATAATAATAACTAGAAAACAGGAATTCTGCTTTTTCAGAATTTAGTGTCGCCCCCGATGAAAAAAATAGATATGTATATAAATGTATATGTAAATAGTACATATATATGTAGTAAATATATATGTAAATAGTACAAAACATATTTCAATTTTAACACTTAAAACACACACTTTTAATTTATGTAAAATGACGTCATTCGCATCCGCTTAAGAATTCCACATTTACGATCCCCTCTTAAACATCTACAGTAAAGCATGCATAGGATGTTACTATTGCGAAATAATACACCAATGCAGCAAAAAGTTGCAGTAATTAAAGAAACTCGACAAAAAAACGGCTATCTAATGATTCGAAGGCCTTCATTTGTTTGTATCGTTAATATAGATAACTTAAAATTAAATATAGTTTATAATAGCTCAATGTTTTAACAGAAATTATTCGTTTATATTTTTTCAAAATAGCACGTATATTATATTTTCTTTCAGTTGTTATGAGAAAATGCAACAAAAAGATATAATTGTTATTTTTTAAGTATTTTCTTTTTACTTTCTACATAAACGAAGTACTTGAGTTGCCAAAATTAAACAAATGGTGCTAAAAACTGCAAAAAAATTAATATTTCAAAAATCAATGGAGATGCAGTTTTCAAACAAATTGCATTTAAAAGTACTTTTTTTCCAATACGACAGTATAAAAATCGAAAATGTGCGATGCTTAGAAATTTTAAAAAAATGCTATAGAATATTTAATTTACAATGATACATCTGCTTTGTTTATTGCTGGCTTCAGTAAGGTAACGTTATTTTTAGACACAAAATAAGCTGGGAAAAGAAATAGCATACTGTACCGGGGGCTCATAATGAAAAAATTGCATCCAATTTCTAAGCTGCTTTTATAGAGTTTAAAGAAATAATTTTCATATATACGTAGGAATATGATAGTTGTGGACGGGCAAGTGCTGTCACCTTATTATGACATTTAACAATAAATGATTTACAAATTGATTGAAGTCTTAAAATAAGTGTTTCGATATCATAATAAAAGTTAGCATTTCCCATTATTAAATGACGAATGTAATTTCAGTTATTCTTTAAAATATTTTCTTTATCGCAAATTAGCATTTAAAAGTAATTTATTAAATAAAACAATAATATTAATTATTTATGAAGTTTCAGAAAAGATGCTACAGCTTTAAAGAGCTCAGAACCATTGCTCAAATTGTCTCCGGAAAATTTAATTATGAATTGATGATGGACACCTCGTTATGAATTGATGATGGATGTATAAATAAAAAGGAACTGACATACCCTTAAAATGATAAAGCTTCAACTGTAACCGGTTTTGCAGGGGTTCATGACCGCTACGGCAAACTTCCGCCAGTTAATTTAAATAGAAGATTTTCCACATTTAAAGCCCTTATCCATGCATCATTTCAGTTTTAAATTATGTCAAAAACATATATTTATTTCTACTGGAGGGAGTTTACTACGGCTGTAGCCAGGCCCTGTATTGTGACAACCTTGTACAACTTCCTGTCAGTGTCAGTGTAAAAGTTCATAACACCTGGACAAGCTGCCGCCAATAAAAACAAATATATATTTTTTCATATTTGTGAGAGAAATTTTCCACAAATAAGGCGCTTAAATAAGAAGAAATTTTCTATTCAAATTTACTAGTGGAAGTTTACCCCGGCATTCCTAAACTGTTGATCAAACTTAAATAAGCAGCTGCCATCTTGTGACATTCTCCACAATTACTTCACTCCCAACAGGTAGACAATACATTGTATGTCTCTACGTTTTTATTTATAGTTCAAATCAATCGACATATCCCCAAAATGCTGAAGCTTTAACTGTAACCGGCTCTGAAGGAACTGATTACTACCGGGACGAGCTTCCACTAGTAAATTTCACTATTTTTTTTCTTTTTATTTAAACGCATTCTTTCACGCATTAAAATCTCTCTCATAATTAAGGGCAAAATGCCTATTCATTGTTGCTTGTAGATATTTGACTGCTACATATTGTAACAATTTAAAGAATCTTTCTGTCAATATCATTGAATTTCATTAACTCAAGAACAAAATTCTACCAGTAAATTATTAATGGAATTTTCGCCTTATTGATGCTGAATTTCTGTTATAAACAAAGAAAAAAGTCTATTTGTTTTTGGTGGAATTTTACCCTACATTTATCAAGTACTGATCCTATAGCCACCGTCTTCCAATTACATCCTCAGTTACTTTACTTGAATACGGTATACACAACAGTCTCCTCCTATTTATACATAGCCCCATTGTTGAAATAGTTGTATAAGTGCTCGTGTAGCATTAGTGATTACATTTGAAATAAATTACGTTATTTAATTCTGTGGATCCTTTCCCGTTTTAACCCTTACCGACGCGGAGTAATTCTGTTTATAATCTGATGAAATAATGGACTGATATCGAAATTTATAAACGAATTTATTAGAAAAGACGAACTTGCTTATTTTCACGTACATTATAATAGGAAAATTTGAATTAAATATTATTGGTGCCATTTCTCAGTTTTGGAATTACAATTAGGTGTCCCTTTTTAAGGACACCGCCCTCGAAAGATTAATTTGGACCATCCTGATAAATCTTCTAGTTTACGGAAAATGTCGTTATTTTGTTTGTTCTAAAACTAATATTTAATAATCTATTAATCTTTACTTATGAAAAACAGAAAAATAGAAAATATTTAACATGCTAGAAGATGAACTATAAAGAAAGATAGATGAATAATGTACTGAATACAATGGAACTGAAATATACGGAATGGAATCACTTTTTTTCCTCAGGAAAATTACTTAAAACACAACTATAGCTTGGGGAGCAATTAATTATTATCCCTCGATTAGTTACAGTAGGAAACAATTACGCTGGCACTCGTAAAACGAGTCTTTTAGTACAATTCTCATGGTTACATTTGGAAGAATCGCTTTGGCGGCTAAACAAAGTATTTGAGTCCTAAGTATTTATTTAATTAACATAAATAAAAACATTGTATACAAATTATATAATTACAATATTGTATTAGTATATTGCATAGCTAATTATTATATAAATAATATTCCGTATATATAAATAATATACTGTATATGTAAATTATATAAAAACAATATATTATATACATAAAAGTATTGTATTTTTAGCCCGTTTCTTTTTTGACAGAAATTTAAATAAAAAATAAAGAACCGACACCGCATTTTTTTTACTAAAATATTTGACTTTGTACGATCGGAAACTTTACCCCATTTAACAAACCAAAGATTACAGTTAAAATTAAGTGGTATCGAAAAGCTTTTAGTATCGGAGATAGCAGACTCTTTTTTAAACATTCTTTTTAATTATGCTAAATCAGTAAGTAATCCTGGCCCCAATACATTTACGGAATGTAAAATCAATTTTGATAAAATAAAAGCAAATAAAGATTTATGTACATCTTTAGCCTATAAAACATTGGGTATACCGAATTTCTTTAAGTGCGGCCGTACGCCAAAGTATACCCTACACGACATCATTGCATATTATATACATATGTCATACAAATATTATCTAAATTAATATTTTAAAATGTATAAACTATCCAAAAAATTTCTGTTTGAATATCCCTTCTATATGAATATTTGAATATTCGTTTTCTAAAGATTTGCTGTATTTAAATTAAATCACAACTACAAATGTTCATGAGAAATGTATTTCGTACAATAGCCGTATTTAGATGTTACAACTTTCCATTCTTTGTTTTTTCATTTAACTTAATTCTGGTACAGAAATTTCGTAAAAGATACTATTGATTTCCTGTCCTGAGTTTCAAAGTTCAAGTAAGTACTACATTAGGCATTTCATGCAAGTTCGTTAAAACAATATTTTTTCATCTTATACTTTTTTAATTGGCACTTTCTGTTTTGGAATAAAGGAAAACTTTCATTACTTGCTTGCGGCATGCCGAAAATTTCCCAATACATGTGTAATGAAACTTCTTTGTAAGGAACGCAAGGTAATTGTTTAGTATTTTAAGAAGACAAGTTTGAGGTGTTATGGGAAATATTTTGATGTACTATTTTTAATTATTTGCTCCTTCGTAAAAGAATACGTACACTAGTGTGCAAAACTTAACAACAGTCACAAAATACGTTTTTGTATCCGTGAATGCTCAAAAGAAAATTCTATAAACAACAAATATATGAAATAGATACTACCCTAACAGCACAGCCAGTCCATGTGAACTCTGCTTGACAACACAAATGGTCACAAGAGTCACAGTCACCACAATGAACTGAAATGTGATATCTTTCATTCGTCGCATTCTTACATTCACTTGGTCACTCCATTGAGAAGTTACTATGAGTCCTGTTTTGTGATAGGTAACCAGGTGACTTTACAATGAAGTTACCTTGTAACTCTCATGTGACCGGCATTTGGAGACTCCATTGTAAAATCCCCATGATAGCCGCTTTGTGACGAGTTTCTAAGTGACAGAAAATGAAATCATCTGGTGACTTTTCACAAAAGAGTGCGATTGTGACTTCACACTACAGTCTCGGTCACCTGAAAGTCACCAAGTGAATTTATTGTGACACTATGTTTGACCCATCGTAATGCAATGCTCACTATGACTTCAAAATTGACTCTTCATATGACAGTTAGATGAGTATCACAAGGTGACTTCACTGAAATATAAACTAGCGACTCATCACAAAGTAATAGTCACGCTGATTTCTCAGCGGAGTCACCATATGATGATTATTTGTGAGTAATAACGAGACGAATGAAAAATCCCATATTTTGATTCACCGTAGTGACTGTGACACTTGTGACCATGTTTGATGTGAAGAAGATGTCACATCGACTAGCTTTGCTGTAGGGATAGTACCTGTTTGAATTACAGTAAACTCCCGACTATCCGGCTCGCGAATATCCGGCCATCCGTACTATCCTGCCTAATAAAAAGATAAAAAATGAGGATTGTTCCGAGCGGCCGAGACAGGCAGGTTCTTGTACGTAGGAATGTGCTAACACACGACAAGACGGAGCAAGAAGAGATTACAGATTGCAATAGCAGAGACAGTCATTTATCAACTATTTTTTCAAAAACTAAAAACTAAGCTATGACTCCTTTATCTTATGCATAACTTTTCATATTTGTGCAATCATTTATAAATAAACAGTAAAATAAGATTTACTCATTTTTTTACGAATTATGCTTACGTTTTCGTTTATGTTTTTCTTATTTTGAAAGTGTGTGTACTGTATATATAAAAATTATCTTAAAATGTGTGACATGTGTTTTTAATATAATGGAGGGGGGGGGGGTCCAGGAAGTGTGTAAATATTTATAGAACTCTGGCCTATCTGGCTTTTTTGTTATCCGGCCTACCCTTCTGCCACATTAGGCCGGACAGTCGGTAGGTTACTGTATATATATATATATATATATATATATATATATATATATATATATATATATATAGTATACACGTGTTCAAAAAAAAGCATTTTGTGACTATTGCTTAAATTTTGCATACTTGTGTATTTAATAATAATAATAGTTGTAAAATAATAATTATTATTAGTTTTAAATATTTTCTCAAGTAATCAATGAATGGAGATCATTTGAAGTAATAACAATTTTTGAAGAATTTTCTAGAGATCCTGAGAAACTTGGTAAATAATATAGTGATTTTTTAATGTGAGATTAAAGTGCATGTAAGTACTGCTTAACTCCTTGAGGGGCGGTGGGATATATTTTATCCCACCTATGATTAATGAAGTTTTGCACCAGAAAATTTTTATTATTCTAACTTTGGTGGATAAAAGTCGTAAATTGCTTTTCCTTATTTTGCAATAAATCTTTTTGTAGATTCCAGTGGGACTTTGACATTATACGAACACAATTACTTGCCCCTCAAGGGGTAAAAAACTTTGAGATAAGTGTGTTTGAAAAAAAAATCCATACATATACTACACATTAAATGATACTGTCAGTCTTGGAGTGTAAAACAGAAAAAAATATTTATTGCTTTTTGTACGACTTCTAAAATGTTTCACTTTACTTGTCCAGTAAATATTCTTGTAAAGCAACCTAAGGCAATCATTTAACGTCTTAAGAAGAAAGGTTTATAACCTTTTGAAAATCATTTTAATGATGAATGGAGATATTTTGATAAAATAATTATAGTCTAGAAATTTTCAAGGATATTTTGAGAAACTTGACAAATAATACTGATGATTCCCCATCGAGAGTATTAAGTCCATGTAAGTACTGCATAACATTTTTCATGTAAGTGTGTATAAGCGTTTATTCCTGCAATATTCAGTGATGGAAAAGATGCGCAGCCATATGCTGATTTCCGCTCCCAAATTTCAATAATACTCTTCGTCTTATTCAGTGACATACCGTATTTACCCGCGTATAAGTAGAGAAATTTTGGACAAAAAAAGTACTTTAAAGTTGGGAGTGTCGACTTATGTAAGGGTCCTCATTTTTTTTTTTTTTTTTTTTTTTTTTTTTTTTTTTTTTACCAGAAGTCAAAAATGCCCTACTGAAAGGCAATTGTTCTCTTTTCGCATTCCATAACACAATAACGTCGTTAACTGTCGATTTCCATACCAGGAGAGAAAAAGAGGAGACAGAGTGGCGGGTTTGGTGCTGGCGATGAATGTACGCCTACTACCCTCCCTCCCTCTGAAAGATCAGTAGATAAAATTCCGAGAATGTATCACCCCTATGTGCAATTGAATCATCCGCGAAAGGCTAGAAACATGTGACTCTCTAAAAATACGTGACCCGAATTATATCTTGCGTGTTCTTGATAGTACACTAATTCATTATTTCTTCGATTATCTTACTACACTTTTTCGCCTTGTTTCTACTGATATTGCTGATTTAGTTATTTGAAAACAGAAACACAATTCATACGCAGCTGGATTTAAACATAAAATTATTTCTTTTGCGGAAGAGTCTAACAACTGTGCTGCTTTTCGTCAGTTTGGAGTTCACGAAAAAAAAGATTCGTGATTGGTGCAAGAATAAGGCAAAGCTAGAAAACATCCCAATATCAAAAAAGGTGCTTTGCGGCATGGGAAATTGTCCTTTCCAGAGCTCGAAAATGTATTGCATGGTTGGGTTTTAGAGTGCCGGTGGAATGGTTTTTTTGTCACTAGAGCTGCCATGCGTTTACGAGCAATGAAGCTTGCAAAAGAAGAAAAGTATGGTGTTCCAAACACTTTTCATGCATCAGAACATTGATGCACTAGATTTATGAATCGTCATGGTTTGACTTTACGCCAGCGCATTAAATTTGCACAAAAATTACCATCTGACTTGGAAGCAAAGATTATGAAATTTTAAAAATGCGCATCGATCAATGAAAAATGAATTTTTTTAACTTTGCCATATAGGAAATATGGACGAAACACACATACCCATGTGTTTCGACCTACCAGAAAATAAAACAGTGAACTGCAAGGGGGAAAAAGCATTTTGGTAAAAAAGACTGGGCACGAAAAAACCCGTTTTACGGTCGTTCTTTCCTGTTTGGCCGACGGTAGTTAGCTTCATCCTTTGATTATTTTTAAAAGAAAAGGGTTGCCGAAAAACGTTGCATTTCCATCTGGTGTGCTGATTCGAGCCCATGAAAAGGGGTGGATGGATGCTGACGGAACAGTCGACTGGCTTAAAAATGTGTGGGGTACACTGAGAAAAACAAGATACCGCCTTCACCTAGAATGAATAGGTAGTGCTTTTCTGAATCCCTAAACTAGAAATATAGGTTTCTGAGCTATTCGAATAGGGTAAACTACTAAGCTGAATGGAGGAAAGGATCTAGAATTTCTAGTCTCTTGTTTTCTAGGTGATGAAACGAGAATGAATCTTTTCAGTAGCGAGAAATTATAGTTTGATTTCTGGAATGGTTTCATAAACTAGAATTACTGCTACTAAAACTAACTTCTTGTGTTCGCATCTATTTGCAGAGATTTTAAAATAAATTTGGCCACGAGAATATAAGAAAACGCTCTTGAATTCTAGAAAGAGACTCTAGAACTCTCTACCAAAGGGAACTAAAACTTATAAGGATGACATGGAACTATTTTTTCTAGAGCCACAATTTAGATTCTACACTATGACGCAAAAGTTTAGACAATGACGTCATTCAGCTTTAAAATGTAGAATTATGACGTCAGAATTACAAAAACCTGTAAATATATTCAAAAACTGATTTAAAATGCTATGTACAAAAGACAGTCGTTTTATTTGCTATAATACTAATTTTTTTCATAAAAATTCAAATGTGCTTGTCGCAAAAGTTTAGACACTATTCTAAATTTCTTTGAATATTCGCTGGCATATGCAAATTTAGAATCGATGATGTCACAAATTTGGAGTACTTAAGTTCTGCAAACGATTGCGCTTCATAGTCGACATGCCGAGAGCTAAAGAAATTCAAGTGAATGAGGTTTCAAGGATTTGGCAGTTGGAAGGTGAAGGGAAGAGAGTTTTTGAAATTTCTGCTATTATTAATAGGTCAAAAAAATCTATTTATCGAGTTTTATCGAGTGGTTCCAAATATAAAGCAAAATGTCGGTCTGGGAGGCCACGTGTGACAAATGTACGAGAGGATCGCCTGATACAAAGACTAGCGAGTACTCAACAAATGAGCGTACGTGGAGTTCAAAGCTCATCGGGACTCTCTGTATCAAAGGATACGATTCGTAGACGAATTTTGGAAAAAGGAACAATCGTTTATAGCAAAATGCAGAAGAAACCAGCTCTGAAACCATATCATAAGTTACAAAGACTTATGTGGGCTCGAAAGCATATGTCATATGGAGAGAAATGGCAGTCAGTCATATTTAGCGATGAAAAAAAGTGGAATCTGGATGGTACAGATGGTTGTTTATCGTATTGGCATGACTTGCGGAAGGAACCTCGACGTTTTTTTAGTCGCAGACAAGGAGGGGGCTCGGTGATGGTTTGGGCAACCTTTTGCTATAATGGACAAGTATCTCTGACCTTCATCAGTGGTCGTCAAACTTCACAGCATTATACACAGACATTAGAAGAAAACCTACTGCCATTTGCTGAGCTTCTAGGGGGTCCTCAGTGGGAATTTCAGCAAGACAATGCTTCAATTCACACTGCAAAACATTCAAAATCTTGGTTTAATTCCCATAATATAAGAGTTCTCGACTGGCCAGCATGTAGCCCAGATCTTAACCCTATAGAAAACCTTTGGAGCATCATGTGTCGCAAAGTTTATAGCAACGCTAGACAATACTCTTCTGAAAAGGAACTTAAGACATCTATTGAGAATGCATGGTACGATATCGATCCACAAACTATGCAAGATTTAGTTTCTTCCATGCAGTCTCGTGTATATGACGTAATACATAAGCATGGATGCGCAACCAGGTTTTAAAAATTGTTTATTTCGATTTTATTTAATTTGTGTCTAAACTTTTGAGACAGCAGTTTATTTTTGTTACCATTTAATTTATTGCAATATGCACAATTCCACTTTTCTTTGTTATAAATATTGTTTATATGTACAGCACATTAATTTCAAGCAGTGATTTGAAAATTGAATAAATATTTTTCAAAGAATGTAAGAATTTCTTCATTGTCTAAACTTTTGCGTCATAGTGTATATGCCAGAATCATATTTTTTTCTCAGTGTAAAAGACCGGGAACTGTTTAAAAAAAACCTTCCCTTTTAGTTTACGACTCGTTTCGTGGACACTTTTCTGAAATCGTGAATCAAGTGACGAAAGAACTGAAAACGACTGCGGTAATTAGCTGTAATCCCGGGAGGGTTGACATCCGTCAATCAATCCCTAGGCGTTTGCCTCAATAAGCCCTTCAAAGCATATGTTAGAAAATATTGGGCAAAATGAATTTCATCCGGTTGTCCAACATTTACAAACAGCGGGTAATATTAGAAAGCTCGGCATTGCATTAATTATCCAGTGGGTTAAAGATGCATGGAATCAAGTTCCTTCCGAAATGATTATAAAATCGTTCAAGAAATGCTTCATAAGCAACGAACTAGACAGCAAGATAATGCCATTTTCGAAAGTTATAATGACGAAGAAGAATGCAGCGATACAGTGATTGAAAGCGTGTATCATGATGAACCGATAACGACGGAGGATTTTTGTGAATTGTTTAGCGAGTCAGATACTGAATCGGATCTTGAATCAGGTTAACTTTGTATATTACTTCAGTATATTATTATTTTCATTATTGCATATTTAGTACATTTTTTCATAAGATTTCGAATATATGAAAAAAAAAATTAAAGTTTCTTTAATTAATCTATTGTATAATATTAATCTATTGTATAATTAGTACATTCTTTTTTCCAGGTGATTTTGAATAATTTAAAAAAAAATTCAAATTTCTTGATCGGAAAAGTGGGGGGTCGACTTATACCAGTGGTGGAAAATTGGCGCAGAGGAGGAGCCTACTGACACCGCTAATTTTTTATTGTATTATTCATCTTAATAAAAACTCGGAAATTATGTCATTAGATAAGACGCAAAATACTACTAAAATTTAGCGGTATCGATAAACTCCGCCTCTGCGCCAATTTTCCACTACTGCTTATACGCGGGATTTAAAAAAAAAATCAAATTTCTTGATCAGGAAAGTGGGGAGTCGACTTATACGCGGGATCGACGTATACGCGGGTAAATATGGTAATTTTATTGCAAGAGATTCATTAACGTAAATATTACTATTAAAAAAAAATCCCTGCCGGCTCGGGCCTACATGCGGAGGTAGATTTCGAAGTTAAGTACTACATTCACCAACAAAACTTAAATCAAGATTAGAGGTAAACCCAGTTCCTTCTCTGAGCTCTAGGGAGCTAAACATTTTGTAAAAATTCTGATGTACACGAATACACACACGCATGTATATGGAATAGGTTTAAAAAATAACTAAAGCAATTTCAGAGAACCTCAAAGTATTAAAATAAGTTAATATTTCCATAGTCGAGTGTTTATCAGGTTTTAATACGTTTCTTCAAACTCACATGAAGTTACATATTCACCTGCTGAGGTCCATTTTATTTCCAATATGACGCATTTTTTTTTTTTTTTTTTTTTTTTTTTTTTTTTTTTTTTTTAAATTCGTCAAACTATTTATTTCATTTTGAGTTTTCATGCTGAAATCTTGCCCTAGAAAACTTATGACGTAATATTCAATTTGTTTTCAATTCGTCAAACTATTTATTTAATTTAATTTTTCCGTGAAAATGTTGCAATTGAAAAGCAATTGTTGTGGTGAGAATTTTATTGCTTTTTTTAATTGTCGGCAGCTGCTATAACGAAAAATATTTATTTTTTCCTGTCATTGTTGTGTAAGAGCTGGTTTTATCAGAATCATGTTAAGACGGTATTCAGAATTTTGAACCGTCCGCATTTCCATTCCCTTGGGGCTGATTTTGCCCATTTTCAATCCCCGCCGAGATAGTAGCCACCTCATAGTTGTTGGCGAGTTTGAAGACGATCCGTCAATAATTGCTACTTTTATCGTGCGGACAACATTTAGTACATACATACATATATATATATATATATATATATATATATATATATATAAATTTTTTAGGTGGGGATGGTTTTGGGTTCCTGGGGTCCTATAATGAAACGTTATGAAGGAATTTTTCAAAAGTCTCACCATGGTAATGACTGCAATAGGTAGTATTTCTTACGAAATCTATCTAATTACCTGTGATATTCGGCTTGCTTCTGCGTATTTTTTCCATCACCGCCATATACTTTTTAAAATAGTACTGTCCGTTTTGGGGTATAGAAAACATTCATTGATTTCGTTCAGTATGTCAAATTGTTCCTCCTTTATTAAATACAATGAACATAATTTTGAAGGAATACGAAGCACACATTAATTCTATTAAGAAAAATAAGTTTATGAGTTTATGAAAATTATTTGTATAATGCTTTTATTTATTGACTTTTTTCGTATAATAATACATAGTTACTGATAAAAGATAAATAATAATAATTATATTAATAATAATAATAATAACAATTTCTGAAATAACCAATAAATGAAGTCTTTAGAAAAAAAAGTTATCTAGTAAAAATTTTCTTAAACAAATTTTGAGAAACTTACCAAATAAAATTCATTATTTCTACATTCACGACGGGAAACGAGAATTCTCGTTTTCATTCAAAAAACATCATTGACTAAGGGCGTGGCTTCTACCTTACAGAAATTGCATTTATATCATGTTGTACATATTTTTTTAGATTGTAAGACATTATTAAATTCGTACATTGAAAGATATTTACCGATGCATAAATATGGGAAAGCTATCTAAAACACCAATTTACAAAAGACTTTCAAAACAGGGAGGAGCTTCAACTGTTTTAAAATTCATATTTGATAAAAATTACCCGTCGACAATATGTTAAGTGCTTGGAAATACTGCATAAGACCATCCATGAAAGCTTATCTTAACTATACTACTCTTTAACCCTTTCCGGCACAAGCAATGACTGGCTGACACCGGAATTTTAAAACGACTTTTTTTAGAAATTAAAAACATGTTACTTTAAATGTTCATTGTAAAATCAAAATTTTACTAAAATATTCTTGATGCCGTTCGTAAGTTTGGAATTGAAATTAGGTATCCCGACCCGGGCACGCTGTGCCGGAAAGGGTTAAATAGCACCTTTAGTCTTGGAATGTGGGAAAACTTGTATTTATTTGCGTACGTTATGTTAAAAGTTTCCGTTTACATGTTTATTGAAAGTTATTTTAACGGAACTTAACCCTTTATATCCCAAATTATGAATTCATGAAAATTTCTTCTTCTAAAGCATTTTTCGTGAATTTTTGTAACTACACTAGAAGATTTATACAATTATTTAATAAATTTGTAAAGGAATTTGCTAATTACCTTTTTTTTAATTATATTTGAATTTAGAGAAATTTTGTACAATGTTTATAACTCCACTCAAATCTTTTATATATAATATATATTTTAGTGTTTTATAGAATTAGAAAATGTACAAATGTAATACTCTTACAATAGAAATTTAGAAAAAAATTCACATCTGAAACTTTCTCGCCACAATATTTCAACGTCAAGAAAGAAGAAAAGATGCAAATGAAAAAGAAATAATCATTTTAATTATTTTTTCTTTTCTGAAACCAATAATGCTTTTAGAATAAGATAATGTAAAGTATCCATTACTCATTCTAACCTATTGTACTACTTATCAAAGTATTAAATTAATTTTATAAAAAGTTATTTTAACCCTTCGCTCTCCGTTGTTGCCACTGCTGCGACAATTTGCAAAATTTGTTTTTGTCGCCAGTAATAAAGGAAAAATAAAAAATTGCGTATATCAGAGCATTTTTGAAATTGTGTGCTTGAAGGAAACTTCTTTTAAAAAAGTGGTTCCGAGAATATAAAATTTGTGTAAGAGACA
This sequence comes from Maratus speciosus, assembly GCA_963932465.1. NCBI lineage: Eukaryota > Metazoa > Arthropoda > Arachnida > Araneae > Salticidae > Maratus > Maratus speciosus. The sequence continues at coordinate 217,859,565 of OZ010794.1, forward strand.
CCGGAGTCCAAAGGGTACTTGGTACTTTAAAGTACCGTTGGTACATAAAGGGTCATGGCAGTCATTTAGTCTAGTTAATTATTGGTCATTCATAATATATTAAATATATCTAATAAATTTATGGTATTACACTTTAAATATGGCCTGAAAAAACGCTACGCGATTTTGATTATTGTTATTCTCATTAATGAAATGATGCAACCAGTTAACATTTTTTTTAAATTCATTTTTCAAAACAAAAATAGTTTATCAATAATAACGGCAGTAATTGGAAAAAAAATATATTCCTGAAATGTTTCATACTATAAATTTAATAGTCTTTTATTTCAATAGGTAAAGTACAAAAATATTTATCATCTTTTATATTCTACTGTTTTAAAGATTAGAAAATGTCAGTAAAAAATTTTCACTTCACTCCTTGAGGGGCGGTGGGATATATTTTAACTCACCTACGATTAATGAAGATTTATACCAGAAAAAATTTATGAAATTTTACTTTTCTAACTTTGGTGAAAAAAATAGACGTAAAATTGCTTTTCCTTATTTTGAAATAAAAATTTCCTAAATTTCTGGTAGGAATTCAGCATTACGCAAAAGCAATTGCTTGCCCCTCAAGGGTTTAAGCATGTTTATTGATAAAAAAATAAATAAATTAAAAATATGGTAACTTTAAACCAGGGGCGGGCAACTGTGGTACGCTGCATAAGCACACCACTAAAATTTTAGACTAATCATTGCCTTATTTAATCATCGAATCTCTGTGATTCAAGAAGTCGGCTTTTTCTTTAAAAAATTGGTAGTATCCGGCGTGCCACAATTGACCACCCCTACTTTAAACTAAATAAACTCACAATCTAAAAATATAAGAAACAATAGTTACAGTTTTACAAAATTCTGATATTTTCAATGCCGCGACTACAAAAAATATTTCTGGTCGATGTAATCAAATATCTAAAAAAATAATAAGAAGAAGAACCTTTATCACAATTAGCGTAAAACAAATTATATCGAATTTACAAATCATATTTAAAATTATTTTTTTTTCAAAAATACTTGAAATAGGAATTGAACAAAAATACTTAAATGTAATAAAATGCTAATCGAAAAATTTTAACCAGACTCAAAATAGAAAAAGAGATTCTAAATTTTTAAAAGTGAAATGGACACTGAAATTAATTGTTTCAAATAGGAAAATTAATTATAAAATAAAATGAAAAGAAATAATTAGCTCATTTTAATATTTAATTATATCAAAATTAATATTCAGAATCAACTGAAATAACAATTAAAACATATTTTGGAGAAGACGTTCTATTTCTGATGTATAATCTCTTACACATTTTCCATTAAATATTTCTCTTGCAGTACAGAGCCAAAAGCAAAAAAAAAGGCTAATGACAACTTTATGAGAAATGTGTAGAAATATAAATTAAATATAAGCTAGTATTACATTAAGAGTCTTTTTTCCCCTGGGAATGCCCACGTGATTATTAAATGAAATCATTAGATACATGATTAATTAATTAGGATTATTGATTTCAGATGAAATTTTAAAAAAAGAGGTTGAAGCATGTAAATCTGATTTATTGAAATGAAGATAAGATAGTTCTTTTAAAGTATAAATTCCGCTTTTTAACCATTTGGAAAAATGGTTATTGTTCTCTGTCAGGGTAGGAAATCAAAAACATATCTGAAGGGTTTTATTGGTTGAATCCGCATTTTATTCGTTTTCTGATTGGTCTATACAGTAATCTCTATTTTCCCTTAACTTTCAACAGAAATAGATACTTCTGTTGCCACTGTGACAAAGAAGTAATAAAAACTACAAGAAAAAAAATAATAACTCAGAAACAAATTGAAATACAGCTTTCAAACAATTTGCATTTAAAAGTACGTTTTTTTCTCTATACGACGGTGGAAAAAGTAATATTGTGAGATGTTTAGAATTTTAAGAATGAAATTTCATTTACACAAGAACCGCCGGCAAAAACGTATAACTATAATCGCCAAAGCGGTCATTTTGACCGCTGTGGATTATCATGCTCAAATATTGTTTACTTGTCATCTTTTACTCTTAGTATCGTTTATTACTATTATTAACATCATTGTCCATATAATAATATATATTTCATAATTTTTATTATATTTTTTATATTTTATTAAGTTATAATTATATTATATTGAGATATATATAAATAACTTATATATATATATATATATATATATATATATATATTTAAAGAATATTTTTATAGTAAAAAATATTATCCATGAGAAATCGAAATTGCTAAAAACAATAATAAACTTAGTGAAAACAAAAAAATATATTTATCTCCTGAACAATACAATATTCAGGGTGGCTAGTTGTCAGGGGAAAACACAGTAAAAAAAAAGTGGAAACTACCAGTATTTTCTCCTAGAAAATACTATGAATAATATAACTGGACTAAAGGAAGCGGACAAAATACTCTTTAACAAAATACTGGTATTTAACATCTTTTTTGATTGTGTTTTTCAGAATTGATGCCCGCTAGATTGTGAAAATTATAAAACACTTTTACATGTCATCGTCTAGAATTAGCTTTTGTAGAATACTTCCGTGCCATTTGTCGACGGCAAATTTTGTAGAATTGTAGAACTTTACAGTTTCTGGCAAGAGTTTATCACCAGTTTCAAAAGTAACTGATGTATGTCGGGAACTTAGAATAAAAACATACTTATTTTTCTTCCCTTGATAAACTCAACCTAATATCATCCTTGGCAAGAAATTGGCTACTGTACAAAGACTTTTTTGCAGATTTTAAGAACTGTGTAATTTTGTTTTTCGCCCGCAATTTACTGTGCCAACAATGCTTGTTTTTAGTGACTTCAGCTTTTCTGCAAGTGGCAGTGAAGTAAAGATGTTATCTGTGGCAATTTTGTAACTTTTATTGAAGTGTGGTTGTAAGAAGTATGGACAGTTGCGACATCTACTATATAAAATGTGCATTAAAATTGACAGTGGTCATTTTGACCGTTTCGGCGGTTCTAGGTATACTACTGCAACACTTCACAAATTTTGGCTGACTGGAAAATTTATCACTGGCATATCATAGCTATTCAAATTATAGGAAAAGTCACGGAAACTGAAAGTTATACGCTAAATAGAAACAAACTGGTACACAATGAAAGTTTCGAAACGGTCAACGGTTTCGAAACCTTGGCGGTTCTAGTGTTAAAATGGGTCGTCAGATTTCTACCATGGAAAAGCTTTTTCCCGAACAGCCTATAAAATACTTGGATAAAATGTAAACTTCAGGAAATCTAGCGAGTCGCAGGCGATTTTTGTCGCTTGCAATTTTTCTGTGTAATAACACTATTAATGTTTAATTCATGGCGTACGTAATGTATGATCAACTCCGTGCTATTTTTTATGTCTTAAATTTTTGTCTTTAAAAAATCATTTTCCAAATCCTCGTTTTAATTTGTTAATTGCTTTATTATTATTATTATTATTATTATTATTATTATTGTTCTAAAAGAAATGATACAATCTGTTAATATTTTAAAAATCTATTTTTCAAAATAAAATTATTTATCAATTATAACGAAAATAATTGAAAAAAAAGTTTTTCCTGAAATGTTTGAAGCTGTAACTTCAGTATACTTTTATATCATTTGGTAAAGGCAAAAAATAATTATCATCATTTATATTCTATTACTTTAAAGATCAGAAAAAAATCAGTAAAAATTTTCCATTAAGATTGATAGAAAAATCAAATTAATTTAAAATACGACAACTTTAAATTATATAGGGTGCAAAGGAAAGTCCCTTTAACCTGAAAATATTTGCGAACGGAGAGAGCTAATGGTTTAGTAAAGCGATTACGCCCGATTTAATGCAAGCGATAGCAGAGACCCTAGTGGCGAAATTTGGAAGATAGTCATTGCAAATCGAAAACAAAAAGAGATAGAGCATAATTTCCAATTAGAAAGTTTTAGAGCATCAATTATTTAGTACGAAACGACATTTGGTTTACATGGATAAGATTAATCTTCGCTTGTATACCCGAAAATGTGCGAAATCGATGCACTCTATTCTGTAAAACGTTTGAATGGAATAGCCAGAAGTATGAAGAAATACGCAAAAGTTATTACATAAATACTTACTTATCTCAATAAATTTTGATAGCATCACCAAAAACACAAAAGACAAACTGTCTCACAGTGATTAAATGTGTCCGAAAAGTTCGCCATTGCTCACGATACACGTTTTTATTCGTCAGAATAAATATGCATGCACAATTTCCAGAATGGAACGCCTATTGCGAGCCTCTTCAATACGATGACATCGATTTAACCCTTTCACACCTAATTTTAATTCCAAAACTGACAATTGACACCAAGAATATTTTAATAAAATTTTGCTTTTTTTAATGATATCGCAATCTAGCGGGTTTTTATTTTCTAAGAAATTCGTTTGAATACTCTGGTGTCAGTCAATTATTTCCTCATTTTACGAACAGAATTCTTCTGCCGCTGAAAGGATTAAACAAAAATTTTAAATGCATTGGAAATTAAATTTATACAGATATTACAGTACAGTACAACGTCACAATTTGCAATTGCGCACTGCTACATTCCCAAATGTGAATATGCAAAGTAGAATCGTCGCTCATCGATTTCGGACATTTTTGGGTATACAGGTGACGATTTACCTCAACCGTATGAACCAAAGGTCGTTTCGTACTAATTAATTGATTCTCTAAAACTTTCTAATTGGAAATTGTGTCCTATCTCTTTTCGTTTTAGATTTGCAATAGCTATTTTCCAAATTTCGCCACTATGGGCGCTGATGTCGTTTGCATTAGGTCGGGAGTAGTCGCTTTATTATACCGTTACCTCACTTGCTTTGCTGTATCTCTCTCCGTTCGCAGATATTTTCAGGATAAAGGGATTTTCCTTTGCACCCTGTATTAACCGACAATCTAAAGAAATTTGAAATAGTAGTTATAGTTTACAGAAATGTAATATTTGCGATGTTGCCTCTATAAATTATATTTCTCTTCTTTGTAATCAAATATCTAAAAACTTATTAAGAACATTTATGATAATCAGCGGAAAACAAATTATATGGATGATACAAATATTTTAATTCAAATGTTTTTGCAAAAAAAGACTTCAAATGAAAATTAAACAAAAAAAAGTAAATGTAGTAAAATACTAATTGAAAAACATTAAGGAGATTCAAAAAAGAAAAGAAATTCTAAATTTCAAAAAGTGAATAGGATTCTGAAATTACATGTTCTACTTACGAAAATTAAATTTAAAAGAAAAAGAAAGGAAATAATTAGCTCATTTTAATATTTAATGATATCAAAATTAATATTCATCATCAACTGAAAAAAAACAACATTTATTGGAGAAGACGTTGAATTTCAGATGTAAATTACGTACATAGTTTCCATTAATTATTTATCTTGTACTCCAATTGCAAAAAATATAAAATGACTAATAAAATCTTAATGATAAATATGTAGAAATATAAATTAAATATCAGGTAGTATTTCATCAAGATAGCCTTTTTTCCCCCGGGAATGCCCACATGCTTATTAAATGAAATCATTGGGTAAAATAATTAAATGACTAATTAATTGTACTAATTGTCTGAACGAAGCAAAGGCTAATACACAACGCAATATTACTTTCCGGTCAAAAACAGCTACGATGGATATTAAAACCTTTCGTAAAACTTTTCGTCAAACATAACTCAAAAAATATTTGTCGGATTTCGGTTCTGGTTTTAACAGAATGTACCTATGAGGGTAACCTACTGAATGCACCTACTATGAAAAATAAGTTCCAATTCTTTTAAAAATTACATTAAAAAAACTGATAAAAAAGCACAATTTATCTACATACGTCACGGAAATTTAGTGTATGTCATTTTCACCGGCTGGATGTTTTCGTAGAAAACCTAATTATAGCACATGGAGCAAAGAAAACATGCCCGCACTAATATTAAAGTGCAAAAAACATATTAAAATTTAATCAAACAGGAAAATAAATATGGATTTTTTTTCTATTTCAAAGAAAAAAGCCATAATAACGTAGGATTTCAGATTTTACGATAATCTACCCAATAGCATTTTTTAATCGCCAAAAGCAACCAACATTTATATTTTGTGTGTGAAAATTTGAAACAGTTATTTTATGTTTAAATAAACAATTTTTATTTCTGGCATCATTTATTCTTAATTAATTTATTTTTGTCTTTTTAGTATTTTAAATGAAATTTGGGTGCTTGTTAGTTATCCCGTCGACCAATTTCGCCAAATTATATAAATCGCCAAACCACCCGCCAAATTATACAAATTGACATAATTTTTATTTTAAATAACTTTTTTAAAAAATAACTTTATATTAATACTAAATAACTTAAATATTTTAAAGAACAAATAAATTAGTATAACATTAATAAAAATACAAATAAATAGTCGAAATTCAAATCACTTGATGACGTAAACACGTGTTGTCACGTGAATGTGACATTTACGATCAACCATTATTGGCATTTAATCTTACAATTTGGCGACAGTAATTTGGTCGACGGGATAACTAACAAGTACCGAAATTTGTACTTTTCCAGAATAGGCGTCTTATAGGTAAAGAAAATGGGTTTGGCGAGAGAAGTAAACTTTTCATGCATATTTTCTGGTAACCTACTCATTGTTTCATGTACCGAAGCAATTTTTTAAAGATTTAAACAGTTAATTTAGTGTAAACAAGACATTTACGCACAGATGGCACATGCGCACCATGTTGGCGCGATTTTTTTCTGAAGCCAATGTCATATAGACACCGGAGTACTTAACTGGCGCCAAAGTGTCGTTATTTTGCTTGATGGTAACCTAGATGTTGTTGTTTATTTATTAATAAATTGTTTATTTACTTTTATTTTCTTTTTTTAAATTATATAAATTGTTTTGTTCTATAGTTATTAATTAAACTTTTTTTATTTATTATTATTCCCTTTTTAAAAATATATATGTAACTGGTATTCGAAAACGAGGTTTTCGCCAAATTGGCGTCAGAAAAAAATCGCGCCAACATGGTGCGTATGTGACATCTGTGTCAAAATGTTTTATATTTATTTGTAAAAAATAAACATAAACGTTCATCGGGTTTGTAATAAATTGTCAGGTTTGTATCTTTTTGTAACAAATCTCCCTTTCTGAAGCCAAAACTGCATAAAGCTTTTAAAAAAAAAAAAAAAAAAAAAAAAAAAAAAAAAAAAAAAAACGCCAATGCAAAGTAATGTTGTTAAAGTACAGTGAAATTAGTTAAAAATGTGCATTTTAAATGAAGTGAATAAAAGCTTTATATTTTAAATGAAATGAATGCAAGATGAATATAGTATGGAAAAAATATTGTCAATTTATCACCTGCGCTTGTCTAACTTAAAAGTATCAATATTGCAATTGGTGAAACAATTGGTGAAACAAAATGAAACAATTATGTTATAACCACTCTTCGTGCAAGAAAAATCGCCAATAATTCGTATTGAGATACACAAGCAAGGTTGACGTCAAACAAGAGTAATACTAACAGCAACATTGTTATAACGGACAGGAATTATAATAGCTAAGTAACAATGGCTTTAATCACACATACCACACAAGCAGTTTTTTAGATATGTTTCGAGTGAAGCTCGATCAACAAGGTGCTAATTATTCATACAAGCAACCGTTACACAAACGAAAGTTTAAAATTTAAGTGTAAATATATGCAATCTCGCATCCCACCCGCCTGCCCGCCCCCCAAAAATATATAAAATAAAATAAATAAAATGTTACAGGAATGAAATTTAATTGGAGTTAAGCAAAGCTTTTTAAAATACGATATTGGTTGAAAACCAGATTACGGAATATTCCTATAATATTTGAATTAATCACGGTACATTTTTTTAGCCCGGTTCAGATTTTGCCAAGAGTATTTTATTTTATTTTTTGTCAAAAGCCGCCTTTTTCCCCCGCAAGTGTAACTTGTCTTGATGTTGAAATAAATGTTTTGACTTATGCTATTATCTCTTCTTATTATTTTTATTTATTTACTTATTATTATTTTTAATTAAATGAGTCAAATCGTGTTTATAAATTTATTTAATGTGTGTATTTTAAATTAAAAGAATGCATTACGAAAGATGGCGATAAGAACAATATTTGACGATTTATCAGTTGTGCTCACCTAAATGCTTTATTACCATGTGTTTAATTCCCTTCATGGAATTTCATTGTTATATGGACATGTTATATATGTTATTTTAAAAAAGCTTGACGCAATTCGAGTTTAAGAAAGCGAGATTTTTTGTCAAATGATATAAACGACTATGAAAATAAAATTGAAGAAGTATTACACTGGTTTATGTATCTATTTTTTAAAATGTAAAAATGTCGGTATGAAACAGCGAATAGATTGTCCGAAAGTACTTGTAAATGTGTTCCTTTTCTAGGCTATTCTATCTCTTGCCAGAGGGAAGAGCTGGTTTAAAATTGATATGGATTTTTTTTCTTCAGGTTCACTAATCTAGATATTTCATCATTTGAATTAGTAACCAGTATATGGCCAATTAAAGATAGTATCTCATTTTCTTTACTTGCAACAAGTTATTATTAAATCTATGTTCTCGGCAATATCGCTCAGACTAATCCCTCCGATGGAAGTCCTAGTTAATTTTATACGCAATTCTTTAACTAGAGGTTGAAGCACATAAGACTGATGTACTCAGGGATGAGAGCGCTCGGAGAAAAATGGTTGATTTTCAGCGCTAAATTTTAATAGTATTCTTTGCTCTATTAAATCTCAGAAATTCTGTCATTAAATAAGACGAGAAATACCATCAAAATTTACTGGTAACATGCAGTCATTTGGGTCGGAGCACTCACATCCCTGTTTATTGAAACGCAGATAAGGTAGTTATTTTTGAAGTAAAAAATTGTCTTATTTATTATTATTCCTTTAAAAGGTTTTTTTTTTAAGTTTGTTTAGAGAAAGAGTCACTAACAGCTTAATAATTTGAAAAAAATATATATTAACAATATTATTAACAATTAGTTATGTCATACACATTCTTTGTTGATATGGCGATAAAATCTGTGCAAACTTTCGTTTATTTTTACATTATTAAACTTATATTTCATACTTCGCAACTATCCCTTAATACGCTACAGTATATTATTATTGCTATATAAACAGTTAATTATTATTATAGCCACATATAATAAATAGTAGTCGGAATTTTCGGAATTGTGATATTTTCATTGCGGCCTCTATAAATTACATTTCTCAAATATGTAATCAAATATCTAAAAAATATATTAAAGACCTTTATTATTATTAGCGTAAAACAAATTATATTGAATTTTCAGATAATATTTCAAATCAAATGTTTTAGGGAAAATGTATGCAATAGAAAATAAATAAAAATACTCAAATATAATAAAAAAGGTGACAGAAAATTTTTAAGCAGATTCAAAATGGAAAAAGAAATTCTAAATTTCAAAAAGTGAAATCGATTCTGAAGTTAAGTGTTCCAATTAAGAAAATTAAATTTATAATAAAAAGAAAGGAAATAATTAGCTCATTTTAATATCAAAAATAATATTCAGATTCAGAATCAGTTGAAAAAAAAAAGAAAAAAAAAAGAAAAGATTAATTTATTGGAGAAGAAGTCATATTTCTGATAGTAAATTTCTTTAATATTTCCACTTAAATATTTCTTTTGCAGTGCAATTCAAAAAAAAAAAAAAAAAAAAAAGACTAAAAATTAAAAAAAAACTTAATGAGAAATATGAAGAAATATAAATTAAATAATAGGTTGTATTTCATTAAGAGAGCCTTTTTTCCTGGGAATGCCCGCATCCTTATTAAATAAAATCATTGGGTAAAATAATTAAATGACTAAATAATTTTAATAATTCATTTTACATGCAAATATATAACAATAGGTTGAAGCACATAAGTCTGATTTACTGAAACGAAGATAGGGATATTCTTTTACATGTAAACTTATGTCATATTTATTTTTGTTGTTTTGGAACTGCTGTTTTAAAGTTTGTTGTATAGAAACTATCACTAACAGTTGAATAATTTTAAAAACGTAAAAATAACAATATTATTAACAATATTATTAACAAATATTTATATCATATACATTCTTTGTTGATATGGCAATAAAAACTGTGTGCATTTTCGTTTCCTTTTACATAATTAAACTTCGATTTCATATTTCGCAACTATACTATAATACGCTACAGTTTATTATTGTTGCTATATAAGCATTTAATTATTATTATAGTCACATATAATAAATAATAATCACAATTTACGGAATTGCGACATTTTCAATACCGCTTCTATAAGTTACATTTCTCAACGATGTTATCAAATATCTAAAAAAAAGTTGCGGACATTATCATAATTAACTTAAAATAAACTATATCGAATTTACAGATAATATATCAAACCAAATGTTTTTTTTTTTTTTTTTTTTTTTTTTTTTTTAAATACCTGAATGTAATAAAATTATAATAGAAAATGTTTAAGCAGATTGAAAAGAAATTATATATTTCAAAAAGTTAAACCGAATCAGAAATTAATTGTTCCAATTAAAAATTTAATTTAGAATAAAAAGAAAGGAAATAATTAGCTCATTTAAATATTCAATTATATCAGAATTAATATTCAGCAATAATGAAAATATATATGCATTTAATGCAGAAATGGTTGTATTTATGATGTAATTTTCTTGCATATTTTCTATGGAATATTTCTCTTGCATCCCAATACAAATAAATTAAAAATTACTAATAAAAAATAATTGAGAAATATGTAGAAATATAAATTAAATCAGGTAGTATTTCCAATGTTCGTGCGCTTCAAGTACTTTCACCAGATTTTTAGTATGGTAATATTTCCTTATTTAATGAAAAATAAATTCAATCTTCAGATATAGCGACCAGTACCTTACGGAATTCCTGGTACTAGAACACCTAAAATCCCCTGAATCCCTAGATGCGCACGAATCCTATAATATATCAAGCGTCTTTTTTTTTTTTTTTCCTGGGAATTCCCACGTGCTTATTGAGATCATTCGGTAAAATAATTAAATGACTAATTAATTGGAATTATTGATTTTACATACAAATATTTAACAAGAGGTTGAAGTACGTTAGTCTGATTTACTGAAATGAAGATAAGGTTTTTCTTTTTCAACTACAAATTACGTTTATTTATTACTATTGTTTTAGAATTGTGTATTGGACTTTGTTTTAAAGAAACTTTCACTAACAGTTTAATAATTTGAAAATATGAAAAAAAAAATAAGTAATATTATTAAACTGTTCTAAACATGTGCTTCTTTTTCACGTTATTAAACTCCTATTTCATATTTCCTAACTATTCAATAATATGCTCACAAAAAGTTTATTATTATTGCTATTCGTTTATACTAATTACATTATTTTATAATATAAGAATTTCCGAAACAACAAATTAGAATTAGAAAATCTTAAAAAAAAAATTATTGGTACGAATATTTAACCCCTTAACGCTCGAATTAAATTACGGTTTAAATATTCAAATTGCTTATTGGCACCACTTTTATGAAAAAGAAATATTCACCTTATATAATGACAGGTAAAGCGCCAATTTCACTGTTTTATAAAACTGATGGGAATCAAACAGCCTGCGTAGAAGACACAGCCCGTGAATATGACGGGAGCGAGAATTAAGGGGTTAAGGGACTGAAAAAAACCCTGAAAAAAATCCGCCTTCGTGTCAGCGCTCAGGCCAAGAATTCAGAGGGCGGTGCGTAAGAAACGCATTATGTATTTTTTCATGTTTATTGCTTTTCGCAATTATTTTATTGATGTGAATACGTTAGCACATTTTTTTTAGCCCCTTGGGGACGAGCGACACGTGTACGTGCCGGAAATAGGCCTAAGGATCCTCGTTTATCCTCACCAGTAAAATTTTACTGTAAAATTTGTCTTATTTAATCCGAGCATTTTCCCGATTTGAATAGGCACAAACTTCTGTTTTTTAAAACCGGTAGCAAAGTAATAAACATTTCGTAAAAGGCTCCCGTCGCGAAGGGGTTACAGGTTTATGAATTCGGTTTGTCTATTTGGTATGTCTGTCTGTCTATCCGTGCTAATATCGGCTAAATATAGTCAGATTGCTATGAAATTCATGTATGCTATTGGCGTTCATCGTGACATGTTTGGTATTGAAAATGAAGCCGTCGGACCTCTATTTAACGAAGTCGCTAAATCCCGGATAAAAATTCGTTATATGGAAAATTCGTTAAATAGAGATTCACGTTTTAAAATATTTTAAACTACATAAAACAGATTTTAAATTCATAAACATTAAATATTTTTGCTAAAAGTAATTAATCACATTTTTTTTAAATACATTATATCGATCTTTTATTTTTTATTTTACCCACCAATATACATCATCAATTCATTTTTTCTATGTGTTTAAATCTTTGAAATCTACAAGGAAAACGAAACATTGTCCGGGAATACACTGTATTTTCCTTTTAACCCTATGTCTACCAGACGGGTCCATTGGACCCGACAGGTACATACAAAATATTCATTCAAACCAGAAATTTCTTTAAAATAAACTAAGTATATAAACCAGACAAAAATAAGGTAAATAAATAAGTTAAATAGTTTTAAATAAAAATTCTGGTGTAGAACGTTTTATTAAAACTTGAATAAAATTCCCGGTAGATCTAGGGTTAAAGTAATTAGTTTTACATTAAAATTAACAAATTTTAATGACCTTACCGTAATTATTCTTATTATAAAAAAATAATTTTAACCGTACATTAACATATGCGTCCTTAAATTTAGTTTCTGAAAAATTCTTAATTTTGTATGAGTTTTTTCTTTTAAAAAGTGCTTTTTCTCATAATACATCTCGCATCTTTGCAATACACTAAAAACCCCTTCATGCGTATTTTCTTCTAGCTATAATCCGCGTCGTATTGTTTCAAATGATGTTAGCATTTCATCATACGGAGTTTTCTTAATTCCTGCATCAAGATCCTTTCCATCATCATCATATTCGTCTTCATCGCAATTCATTGCTGTATTGATTTTATTTTTCACACTGTCGAAAATATCCAATTCGAATAGTGTTTCCGAGGTTTAAATTTCAAAATTAAGTGAAGTACAATCATCAATCAGTACATCATGGTTAATTTCTTCTTTTTTTGTCATCTGTATCCACATTATTTTAAATTACTCTAAGGGATTATCATCTTCGTCCTCCGTACTTTCCGAATTCTCACTGTTGACAAAGAAGGTGCCTGGTAAAACCAGTTCAAGGCCATTGAACATCATAAAATGTGTTTAAAGAAAGAATAAGTTTGAAATGTCCAGAAATATTTTGAGAAATGGGGGAAAAAATTTAGATCACAAGAAAAAGTTCCTTAAATAGAGAAAGCACTTCGCTCTTTGGGGGTTATTTTGCGTAGAAATTCGCAAAATGTTCTTGGTTCCAAGGAAAAGTTCAAGATAGAGAAATTCGCAAAATAGTGGTTCGTTAAATAGAGGTCCGACTGTATATAGCATTAGCGGCACATTTACAGGACCACTCAAAAGCATTCCATTAAATTACGGTGTTTGGGTAAAAAACGTCAGCGGTGTATTTTACAGATGTTGCACAATTTTAAATATATTGAAATTTGTATATATCACTGAGGTGTAACAAAACGCTTACTAAAGAACCCAGTGTGCTTTGGTTGGTGACTCTGGTGTAATCTATTGTTTATTTACAGGGACACACTAACGTATTTGGCTACAGTACTGCCTAATATGAAGAATAATTGCTGGAAAAGCATTCTCAGTTCTGATACACGCTTTAAAATTTAACTAGAGATTAGATATTACTTGGTGTTGTATAAGTTCTATAAATCACATACAGGTCTACACAAAAGATCTTATTTGTATTTCCGTTTACTGACGGAAATCGCTGAAGGGGAAATTTCAACTGTGCTATGAGTTTAATTCAGCTAAATTTTAGCATACTATGTAATATGCATATGATAATATGCATCATTATACAGGGCTGAAAAAAAATCAGATATGTTTCGTACTATTTATGGTAATTGCAGTAATTGCATTTTCTAAATTGTTTATTTATAAATCTTTCACCTTAATAAATTCTAAAGTTTTGCTACAGTATTTTGAATAAGTTGGGAAGTGTTTTATAATCTATTTTGGACGCAGGATTTTCCACTTTCGTTTTAACCCCTTAATTCTTGTTTTTGTGATATTCACGGGTTGTGTCTTTTATTCAGATTTTTTTATTCCCACCAGTTTTATAAAATAGCGTAATTGGCTTTATTATGGTATTATTTTTCCTTTCAATAAATAAGGTGAATATTTCTTATTCAAAAAAGTGGTGCCAATAAGCAATTTCATTTTTTAAACCGTAATTTAATGCGACCATTGAGGTGTTAATGTATTGCTATTTTCCCAAATTTCTGGAGTAAGAATAATAGTCTCAGATTAAAAGATGTAAAATATTTCAGTTAGTATTTACTATTAAATCTGTGTACAAGTGGATATTTCTTCTAATGTCCGCCTTTCGGTATTACCGAATCGTTCGGCAATACCGAATGGCCGAAATCTGTATACATTCGACTCGAATGTATACAGATTTCGTTATAAATAATGTACTTTTCCTAAAGCATTATTTCTAAATAAAAAATTACAATTTATATACTTATAGAGTAAAAGTTACAAATTGTGCACAAGCTAAATAATGCGTTCGTCAGTTACATAATTATTGATTTAATTTGGTTATAAAGTAAATACCCCAAAATCAAAATACATTTCAAAAGAGTCAATTTCAAAATAACAATATAGATAATAATAATAATTATATGATAACCTCCATTGTTCATTGTGTATTATTGATCTAAGTTGAAATTACAAAAATGTGCGTGTCTAATTATATTAGACTAGTTTCATGGTTTTTGTAGTGTAAGGCAGATAGCTTAAAACCGCTATGCTTGTTGCCCACGTTATTTTCGAAAAGTTTGCTTCGAATTATTGAAATAATGAGATATCTATGATAATATAGTCATATTTTTCTATTCTAAAATACTAGTAGCCAAAAATCATAGCATGTGACTTACCCAACAAGTACTCATGGAAATAGCCATAACGAAAATTAATATTAATAACTACAATAGGGTTGGGTTGGGTAGATTTTTGACGGCCGATTATCTACTTGAGGGTTAAAGGCCCGAGGAGGGGGGTGCCCACTTTTTAAGGGAACCTAACCCGTATTTACGCTTGGAAATCCAAGGTTAGAAAAACACCACCAAAACTCCGAACGATTAGGTCGACGGGCGCGATTGGGTTTGAACCCAGCACATCCCGCACCAGCTTCGAGATCAGAAAATCTCGGCCACAGGTGGGGCAATAACTTCAATAGCAAAAAAAAAAAAAAATAAGATTTTCTATTATGCTATCATACGGAAGTAGAATAGGGAGAAAAAAGTTACAACTATTTAAAATATGGCAACTTCATTTAAAGAAAATTCTTTTTAAATTTCACATTTCTTTATGAAATTTTGCTTTGTATATCTCATAGAAGCGCCTTTTTTCTGAAAAGTTCTTTGTATGCATGTTGCTGAAAGAGTTGATAGAAGTTACGGTTGAACTGGATCTTTTTATAAATGGAATTTACATAAAAAGATACAAACTGAAATACAAATTTGATTCAATCCTATCATTGGATAAAAAGAATTTGAAATGCTTATTCTCTATTAAGCCCATTAGTGTCAAAAGTTGTAAATTCCTCGGAAAGCTCTTCGTGACTTTGAATTATACGATT
Source organism: Maratus speciosus (assembly GCA_963932465.1). Taxonomy (NCBI): domain Eukaryota; kingdom Metazoa; phylum Arthropoda; class Arachnida; order Araneae; family Salticidae; genus Maratus; species Maratus speciosus. Next base: position 217,875,468 of record OZ010794.1, read on the forward strand.
AAAATGAATTTTCATGGAAAACATTTAATAAACAGACTTCCCCTCAAGTTTACATATTTTTTTAATGGTACATTTATAGAGGAAGTATTAAACAAAGTTTTATTTAATTGTTATCCTAGCTCATTGAATGTAAAATCAATTTTGACAAATGAAAGAATAAAAGTATATTAAAATCTCTTGCATACGTCCAACTAAATTAATATTTACTTAAAGTGATAAAATGCTTATGACAAGGCTAATAATTACCCTTAATTATTCATATTAGGCATACGTTTCATTGCGCTGACGGCAACCTTACTTGTTTTAAATTAAAATAATTTTTGCAAAAATATGTGTATCATATTTATTTCAAATGAAAATCAAATTTTAAATTATTTTTTGCTTAAAAGGCCGAAATGCCAACCTAGTGAAAACGATTCCATGCCGGGACTCGAACCTGGGCCATCAGTACAGCGCCTTTTAAGCAAAAAATAATTCGAAATTTGATTTGCATTTGAAATATTGTATGCAAGGCGAATGTTTCTCTCTGGAAAATTTCCAAGTATTATTATAGTTTCAATCGATGCTGGATTTAATTAAGTTTCGTGTGTTTGCCCCATGTCGGTGGCTCACAGAAAATATTCCATCTTGTGCTGCGTTTGTAGCCGTGCCAACCTGTAATCGTGAGAAGTTCCAGGCTGGGTATCGTTCCATGTGGTAGAACCGTAGAACGTCCGTAGAACGTCAGTGCGCTATACTGATGGCCCGGGTTCGAGTCATTCTTTTTCACTAGGTTGGCATTTGCGCCTTTTAAGCAAAAAAAAAAATAATTTGAAATTTGATTTTCATTTGAAATATTGTATGCAAGGCGAATGTTTCTCTCTGGAAAAAATTCCAAGTATTAATCTGATTTATTATTGACAATGTTGCCGCCGGAGCAATGAAACATATGTCTAATATGAATAAATAAAGGCAATTTTTTAAAGTAAATATCAATTTAGTTTAAATGAAAACATCTAAAGCTATAAATTTGTTTAAATTCAGCATATACCAACGTATACCCTAAATGACAGCCATGAATATTATATGAGGGGCTCACAACCATAGTAGACCACGTCCACTTTAAAAAAAAATGAGATAGTCCATGTAAAAGGTGCAACAAACTGTGTTTTATCTACTACCATAGTGCACGATGTCTGCAGTTCACATACTTTCTCATACATTGCATCTGTGTCCAGAGTTGGTGAAGTAATACAAGAAACCTTCACAACCATACTGAAACAAGTCCATTCATTCGTGTACTACTCTTGTGGCTCATTCTTGTCTAAATCTTGCCTCATTCCTATAAAATGACATTGCAGTTTAAATAAGTAACGATTTCAAAACTTCTGATGAAAAATAAACGTTCGTGAATCATTAAATGGATAAACTATGAATGGAAAGTAATATTGTACCGCACCCCCACTCCTCTTCGTAAACATACGGTAAACATACCGACAGCGTTTTTCTTAAAAAACCATTACAAGGAAAAATAAAACTATAATCACATAGTTCCATCTTCGGCCTAAACAGGCTAGAGATAAAATGAAAACTGATAAAATTAAATCCTCAGATGAAACTTATTCCTGTACATTGGACTTGCAAAAAGCACTTCCCTTTCCTATGCTTTCAACATCCATAGCTTTATAAACGCAATCTATAGGTTTATAACTTTGTGGTGCATTCCTTTAATAATAATGTGGGATACATGTACGTTTGGGATGAAATAGATGGGGAAGAGGTTCTCGAGACCTTTTTAGCATTGTTTGTTGCAAGAGACCTAAGAGAGAAAATCTCTAAACAAAAATTAAATTCTATATTCTGATGCCATTAGTGGCCAAAATAGGAACGTCACAATGTCCCTTAAGCTGTTGAAACTACTTAATAGTACAAACATAAAGCAGAGTCAATTGACCAAAAAATGCATGGTGTCCGGCCGCTCTTTCCTTCCGAACGACGCAAAATTTGGTCTGATTGAAGCAGCAAGTCGCAAGAGACAGCAGATCTATGCTCTTGGAGGCATGTGAGAAACTATTATGAATGCAAACAGGAAATGTAATAAAGTTCATGTCATTGAAGTTAAGAATTCCAACTTTGGTTCTGCTACAGCTTTGGAACAAAGTATCACAAACAGAAAGAAGGATACCGAGGGGGCTTGTTATAGTTGGATCGATATTAGGTGGCAGGGAGTTGTGAGAGGATCTCCCTTCATGTTACTGCTAAAAGAAACACTCAATGAGGATCAAACTTTTCGCAAAATAAATTTGGAAAAACGGGCTATGGGCGCAAGTTACTTTCTTTGTCAAATGTCAGTCAAGATGTACTTGTACTCGGACCATAGAATAATCACTTTAGCCTAAAAGAAAAATATGATGGATCTTCTGCCATACATTCTGCCAATTCATCATGTTTACTTCAAGAATCTTACAGTAGAGGTCAGTACCAGGCTACAAGCTACTTCTTCTAACGTACATCATGATGCTGATGATATTGATAGTATACATTATAACATACTTATAACTACTTAAAAGGTGACAAAAACATATAAAAATATTATTTAATGCAACCCGAGATCTTTCGAAAATGGCACTATCGAAAAAAACACTATCGGAAATTTCAGGAAAGATTAAAAGAGCATATTTCTGATATCAAGTTTAACAAATCAAATACAGCTTTATCCAGATTGCATCAAAAAGAAAATATTAAGATAAACTTCGAAGAAGCTAAAATTATCATTTCAACGTCTAACTTCTCGTCAATAATCCGTGAATCCATTGAAATTTTACTTAGAAGTGATAATGTTTGTAACGATGTCATTTCCTATAATATTCCCGCAATTTGGTACAATATCCTAAATATTTCCAGACCTCATGATAATATGAACTGATCTTTTCACCCCTCTGCAGAGAAATGGACTGAACTCCGCTTGCGCATGCGTACTATTTTTGTTTTTGTTTTTAAAATGTATTTCTATTCAGTAAGTCATCTTTTTTCCCTTTGAAAATGAACGCGTATGTGTTCGAAAGATCTCGGGTTGCATTAAATAATATTTTTATATGTTTTTGTCATCTTTTAAGTAGTTACAGTCCTCAGCAAAAGTTTAGACACTGGTGATTTTTAACCTTTAAATAAAAAATACGAACACTTGGATTATACAAATGACTGTACTTATTTTTAAATATATTTTAAACGTATTAGAACAGAAATAACGGTTTTAATGTAGGATATTATTTAATTTATCTGAAAAAAAAGTGAAATTTGCATATTGCAAAAGATTAGACACTTTTGTGATTTTTTGGCAATTGTTCGCGGAAAAACGCATATTTCAAACTTATGACGTCACATCCATGAAGTATTTAAGTGCACCTCGCGGTAGCATCGGTTAGTGAAGATGCCGCGAGCTAGAAATTTTCAGTCAGATGAAGCAATTAAAGCATGGAAGCTGAAAACGAAAGGGAAGACTGTGTTGCAGAAATTTCAGCTACTTTGAATAGGCCAAAGAAATCCGTCTATTAAGTAATGTGTAAGGGTGACTCTTGCAAAGCAAAACATAGATCTGTAAGGACTCGGTTGGCCATAAAACGAGATTATAGAAGGATCCATAAACTCGCATCTAGACAAATGATGACTGCTAATCGCATTAAAAGTGAGTCAGAGCTTTCTGTGTCAACGGATAATTTCGTAGATGCATTAATAGTCCAGGCAATAGAGACCGTATAGGGGCTCTACCTAGCAAAATTAATGGTAGTACTGGAAATCGGCTTTCTAGATGTTTTTTTGGGTCGCTGAATCCGAATTTGTAACTTCCCACCAAAATTTCCCCCGGCAACCCCCCCCCAAATTTTGGTAAAATGCCCCCAAAAAAGGTTTTTATTAAAAAATTCCATTTTTTATTGTTTTAGGGGAAAAGTAGCTAGAAATTCAGAAAGTAGACAAAATTTGCAACAAATGAGATATATGACATTGTGACTTAGGATGAAGGGGAAGGGGGGATCTGCCTCGGAACATGCGCCGCAGTGCTGCGTGGACTAAGTTGCGCAATTCCACTTAACCACTCACATGTTTACATTAGCCCTCCCATCTTCCCTCTGAACTTTCTTTATAAGGTTTACTTTAAGTTTTTTGGGTTGCTGAATCCGAATTTTTAACTTACCTCCAAAATTTTCCCCCCGGAACCCCCCCCCCCAAATAGTTGTTTTTAACTTAAATTTCTTATTGTTTTAGGGGAAAAGTACTACGAAATTCAGAAACTAGACAAAATTTGCAACAAATAGGATATATGACATTATGACGTAAGATAAACGGGGAGAGAGGGGGCTGCCTCGGAACATTCCCCGCGCGCTTTTCTCAAAAAATAAATTTGGGGGGGGGGGGGGTTCCGGGTGAAATTTTGGTGGGAAGTTACAAATTCGGATTCAGCGACCCCAAAAACATCTAAAAAGCCGATTTACAGTACTACTATTAATTTTGCCAGATAAAATCCCCTAATGCCTGGACTTCATCATTTAGTGCACGTAGCGCTGCAGTGCATGTTCCGAGGCAGCCCTCACCCTCCCCGTTCATCCTAATTCATAATGTCATATATCCTGTTTGTTGCAAATTTTGTCTAGTTTCTGAATTTTGTAATGCTTTTCCCCTAAAACAATAAGAAATTTAAGTTAAAAACAATTATTTGGGGGGGGGGGGTTCGGGGGAAATTTTGGGGGGGAAGTTAAAAATTCGGATTCAGCGACCCAAAAATCTTAAAGTAAACCTTATAGAGAAAGTTCGGAGGGGAGATGGGAGGGCGAATGTAAACGTGTGAGTGGTTAAGGGGAATTGCAGAACTTAGTTTACGCAGCACCGTGCGCATGTTTCTAAGCAGATCCCCCTTCCCCTTCAACCTAAGTCATAATGTCATATATCTAATTTGTTGGAAATTTTGTCTACTTTCTGAATTTTTAAATACTTTTTCTCTAAAGCAATAAAAAATTGATTTTTTAAATAAAAACCTTTTTTGAGGGCCTTTTGCCAAAATTTGGGGAGGTTGCCGGGGGAAATTTTGGTGGGAAGTTACAAATTCGGATTCAGCGACCCAAAAAACATCTAGTAAGCTGATTTCCAGTACTACCATTAATTTTGCTAGGTAAAATTCCCTATTGCCTGGACTATAAAGAAAGATGTACAGTCGTGGAAAAAAAAAGTAAACACCCCCTACTAACTCCTCAACAAATTATCGTAGAAGAAAGTTACTGGTACCGAACGATTGGAAATAAAGTCTACTTTTAAATGATATAGATATTTTTTGCTTAGGGGCCATCTACATATTAAAACGAACCGTAACTTTGTTTTTTTTCAATAACAGTACACAATTCTGACAGCATAAATAAACTTTACACCCTTCAATTAGCCTAAAAACAAATTTTTATGCAATCGTACCATAAGTTTCTGAGAAATTAATTATTTTAAAAAGAGAGTATTTTAAGGCCTGCATCCAAATTTAAGTTCGGAACTCGATTGTTAACCGAGTGAGCCCTCATCTTGATCAAGGTACCTTAACCCCTTAATTCTCGCTCCCGTTATATTCTCGGGCTGTGTCCTTTACTCAAATTGTTGGATTCCCACCAGTTTTATAAAATATTGAAATTGGGTATATTTTGGTATCGTTTTTACTCTCATTATATAAGGTGAATATTTCTTTTATATAAAAGTGGTGCCAATAAGCAATTTGAATTTTTCAATCGTAATTTAATTCGAGCGTTAAGGGGTTAACACTAGAACGCCCGGAATGAGTCGATCCGACTCCGTTATTAGAAAGTATGTTATTAGAAAGTTATTAGAAAGTATGAAATTGCTTATTTTCACGTATATTATAAAAGGAAAATTTTAATTAAATATTCTTGTCACTTTTGGAATTAAAATTAGGTGTCCTTTGTACTCGAAAGTGTTGATGATTTGAGCCTCACTTTGTTTTCATTCTCAAGTATCTCTGGAGTTTCTCAATGGTCACTAAGCTGCGTAAGACTACATACATACATTGGAAAACAATTTACAGCCATTTGATGAACTTTTACCTCATCCAAAGTATGTATTTGAGCAAGATAATGCGTCTATTCATGTTGCATACAAATTAAAAAAAAATTAACTCTCAAAATATTACTATTTTCGACCGGACCGCGTGTAGCCCTGATCTGAACCCAGTCGAAAACTTATGTGGAATCATATCTCATACGGTTTATGCATTTTTTTTTAACAATATTCCTCTGTAAATGAACTTCGATCAGATGTTGAACGTGTTTGGTACGAAATAGACCCCCAAGAGATGCAGGATTTAGTTTCTTCGATGGAAAGTCACATTTTTGCATTAATAGCAGACAATGTAGGTGCAGTTCGATTTTAATTTATGGATATTTTTCTATTGACAGACAGATTGTCTATACTTTTGCAACAATGTTAAATTTGTTTTTTTTTTTTTTGTCATTATGTATTATGTAAAGTGTTAAATTAAAATTTGTTGTTTGTGTATGGAAGATAAGTCCCCAGTAATATATGACAGTTGAATTACAACAATTCGTTGCATTCAAGTTGTCACAGTTGCACTTCTCAGCACAGAAGCATAATTGATCATTGTCTAAACTTTTGCTGAGCACTGTATAAGTATATTATAAAGTTTATTAATAACAAGGTGAAAATTTCCTTCACGACACTAGTGTTTAAAACAGTGTTTTGACTGTATTGGATATTAATAGTATTGTGTACGGTGAATGATTTACGAAAACTGATAATATGTTTCAATCTTTGTGTTTAATTTAGAGTAAAAAATACTATTAGTAAATATAAATCAAGATCAAGAGTTTTTGTAATCATAACAAACAAGTCTTTATTTACACATGAAAATTTGACAACCATACTGCACCAAGTCCTCATTTTTAAAAAAAAACTTATGCATTTACAATAGAAATATTAATTTCTCATTTGCAAAAGTTAGGGCACTATAAAAGGATACTTTAAATGGAATATTGGCATAAATAATTCGTCTAAACCACTTAACCTGAATTAATTATTTATTAAGAACTTTAAAGTGTTATTATCCACAATAGAGATAAATGGACTTGGTCTTCTATGGTTGTAAGCCCTCACATAAACATGTCCTATAAATATTATATTAATTATTGTCAATATTTTAAAAGTAAATATTAGCTATCATAAAAATGTAATTTTATAGGGATTATCCTTCGGTTTAAATATTCGTTTCCTAAATTTGACCAATTTAAATTCAATCACATATACAAAAATTCACGTGAAATATATTTCGTACAATACAAATATTTAGATATTACAACAATTACAATTCTTTTCTTTTAACTTCATTCTGTTAGAGAAATTTCGTAAAAGACGCTATTGATTTCCTGTCCTGTGTTTCAAAGTTCAAGTATGTATAGCACAACGCTTTTCCTGTAAGCCTGTTTAAACAAGACTTTTTCAGCTTATTCTTTTTTAAATGACACTTTCAGTTTCGGAATAGAGGAAAACTTTCATTACTTGCTAACGGCAAACCAAAAATTTCCTGTTACATGTGTATTGGAACTTCTTTTTTAAGGGAAGGCAATTTGTTAGTGTTTTAAGAAGATAACTTTAAGGAGTTTTGGAAAATATTTGGATGAAATGCTTTTAATTACATGCTTCTTTGATAAAGGAGTAAAACAAACAACAACAAAAAAAGGTTGTTCCGGGTCCAATCATAGATGAATAGCAAAAATACTTATTATTTTAAATAAATATATTTCCAACTAAACAATGAATGGATTCCATTTCAAATTTAAAAAAAAAAAGTTTTTGCCCATTTGCTGCCAGCCACGAGTATACTCGTGGCTTTAATTTAATGATTACTTTGTCACCACTATTTTAGAATTAAAAAATTGTGTTATTTATTGGCAGAAATTTCGCTGTATTAGTAAATCGAAATTTACCTTTCTAAATTTGTGGTAGCAAACGACTTTGAACAAAATTTTTTTAAATTTTTACTATATAGTTTTGGCAGTGAACGTGTTAACGCCTTAACTGTTTTGCCCGAGTGCCGCTCGGGCAAAAAGAGTTTGCTATCTTCGATACTAAAAGCTCTTGGATACCACTTAATTTTAACTGTAATCTTCGGTTTGCTAAATGGAATACCTTTATCGATTGTACAAAGTCAAATAATTTAGTTTAAAAAAAAAGTGGTGCCGGGACCCTATTTTTAATTTATTGTGTCAAAAAAAGGGAAACAGTTAAGACGTTAAGCGCCTTTAAAAAAAAACATTTTTTAAGAGTTTATCAAAGGGATTTTGAGAAACTTATCAAATAATAGTGATGATTAAGTGCTTGTAAATACTGAATAAAACTTTTATGTAAACTTGACTAAACATCCTTACCACCTAAGACTACCTTTTTCAACAGTCCTTTTTGCCTTGAAGTATGGGAAAACTTTCATTACATGCGTAGGCCATGCCAAAAATTTTACCTAACGTCTGTAATGAACGTTCTTTTAAAGAAATAGACAGAAAAAGAAATGGAAACAGATAGAAATCATTAAATATATTTTTGAAATTCGTTTAATGCATTTCGAAAATTACTTGGGTGTAATGTTTGTAATTTTTTCTATATAGATATAATGGTATAAAATATTAAAGGAATCCATGACGGAAAGTAGTGAAAAGAGATTGTATCCCAATAAATAAATTTATAGAGAACTTTTCAATGATAATTCAGGTACATATCTTTTGAGAATAATTATTTATTTATTTTGAGATTTTAAGAAATTTCGTAAACAATGTTTTTGGTTTATTATCCTGTATTTTAATTTTCAAGCCAGCACCACGTTGAACTTTTCATCAAAGCGTGTCTAACTTTAACTTCCTTCAATATATCTTACACACCCCACTTGGTTCGTTTTTGAATACCAGTTCTAGATTTTTGTTACAAATTTCGTCGACATCTATACAGAATCTAACTTTTGTTGTGAATGATGTAAAAATCTTACAAAAGAAAAAAAAATCGTTAATTCTGAAATTAAATGTTCCCATTAAGGAAATTAAATTTAGAAAGAAAAGAAAGGAAATAATTAGATCATTTTAATATTTAATTATATCAAAATTAATATTCAGCAACAACCGAAATTAAAAAAACAAACAAACAAAACAAACATTTATTGTAGAAGACGTTGTATTTCTGATGTAAATTTCTTATATATTTTCCATTAAACATATCTCTTGCAATCCAATGCCCCCCCCCCCCCCTCCGAGTGTTGCCAGACGTATACTAAAATTTTATTTTGGTTACCACTATTTTTGTACATTGTTATTCGCTTGCTTTAATCGCAATTTTTTTGAAAATCTGTAAGGTGACTAACTCTCTACGGAAATAGTGGTATACAGAATAAAATTTTAGTATTCGTCTGGCAACACTGCCCCCCCCCCCCCAAAAAAAAAGATTAATAAAAACTTAATGTGAAATATGTAGAAATATAAATTAAATATTAAGCAGTATTACATTAATACAAGATTACAAGAGTCTTTTTTTTACTGGGAATGTCCACGTGTTTATTAAATTGAATCATTGGGTAAAATTATTAGATGACTAATTAATTGTACTAGTTGATTTTTCATGCAATGTTTTAAAAAGAGGTTGAAGTATGTAAGTCTGATTTACCGAAATGTAGATAATGTAGTTCTTTTTCAAGTACAAATTCCGTTCATTTATTCTTATTGTTCTATTCTATAAGAACTGATACAATCCGTTAACATTTTTTAAATCCATTTTTCAAAATAAATTACTCACCAGATGTAAAGACAGTAATTAAAAAAAAAAAAAGATATTTTTGAAATGTTTGGCACTACAACTTTAATATTCTTTTTTATTCTTTGATATTGCCTAAAAATAATTATGATCTTTTATATTCTATTATTTTAAAGATTAGAAAAAAAACAGCAATCTTATTTTTACCATTATCCCTCTCCCTGCGTAATTGTTTTATCAAAATAGCTTCAAAAATTCCGTACTTAATTCCTTCGTGACGAGCGTCTTTTGAGAATTTTTATTATTTTGCCACCGGTTTTTCAAATCAGAATTTTTCGCCTGATTTAATCGGGAAAATGCTCCGATTAGATAAGGCAAAATTTACAATAAAAAATAACTGGTGGGAGTGATAAATGCGGGTTAATTAGACGGAGAAAATGCATCCCCGATGAAATCTCGGGTTGCGCAAATTTTGTTACTTTTACGTGGCCCGAGAAACTCTCGGGTTGCGCAGCGAGAGGATTAAGCATGTTTATTGACAGCAAAAAACAATTACTAATTTAAAATATGATAATTTTAAACCAGGGGTGGCCAACTGTAGCACGCTGGACACCACTAAATGTTTACAGTAATCATTGCCTTATTTAATCATCGAGTCTGTGCGATTCAAGATGTCGTCTATTTATTTTTTTTTAATTACTGGTTTCCGGCGTCCCACTGTTGGCCACTCCTGTTTTAAACTATATAAACCCATAATCTAAAGAAAAATTAAACAATAGTTGCAGTTACAGAACTGCGATATTTTCAATACCGCCTCTATAAATTACATTTCTCACCGATGTAATCAAAAAACGAAAAAAAAAATATTTAAAACCTTTATTACAATTAGCGTAGAACAAGTTATATTGAATTTACAATTAATATTTCAAATCAAAAGTTTTACGAAAAAGACTTACAATGCGAATTAAACATAAATACTTAAATGTACTAAAATACTAATAGAAAAATTCTAAGCAGATTCATAATAGGAAAAAAAAATTCTAAATTTCAAAAAATGAAATCTATTCTGAAATTAAATGTTCCAATTAGGAAAATTAAATTTTGAATTATAAAAAATGAATTAATTGGTTAATTTTAATATTTAATTATATCAAAATTAATATCAACTGAAACGTTCATCAACTGAAATGAAAAAAAAAAAATAACCAAAGCATTTATTGCAGAAGACTTTGTATTTCTGATGTAAATTTCTTAAATATTTTCCATTAAAAATTTTTCTAGCAGTCTGATGGAAAAAATAAAAAATGTCTTTAATAAAACATAATGAGAAATATGGAGAAATATAAATTAAATGTCAGGTAATATTACATTAAGAGTCTTTTTTTTCCCCTAGGAATGTCCACGTGCTTATTAAATTAAATCATTGCGTAAAATAATTAGATGACTAATTAATTGGAATGAATTATTTTACATGCAATTATTTAACAGAGGCATGTATGTCTGATTTACCGAAACGAAGATAAGGTAGTTCTTTTTCAAGAACAAATTCCATTTATTTATAATTTTTGTTTTAGAAGAGCTGTTTTAGTGTTTGTTTTAGAGAAACTGTCGGTAACAGTTTAATAACATGAAATAAAAAGAAAATACGTAATATTATTAACAGTTATTTATATACCATACATTGTTTACAGATATTGCAATGAAAAAATGAGCTAAGTTTTGTTTGTTTCTTACATTATGAAAATTCTATTTTATATTAACCAGCTATTCCATAGTACGATCCAAGAAAATTTATTATTATTATCACTATTTGGTTATACATTAAAATTATTGAATAATGTAAGAATTTAATAAATTATGAACTTGAATTATCTAGCTGATATACAGATTTAGCCTACACCATTCATCGGGGTTCAAAACATTGTGTTTTGAGAGATTTACGACCTACAAAGACGGGTCATACATGACCAAGATACATACACACACCAAGTTTAACCCCTTGAGGGGCACCGGTATATATTATATACCACCTACGATTAATAAAGTTTTACACCTTAAAAAATTTATTAAATTTTACTTTTCTAACTTTGGTGGAATGATTCCATCTATCAAAGCTTGGCATGCTAACATCACGTTTATGCATAACTCACCAGTTATCTTCACCCAGTCTTATGTGACGGGGATGTGGGGCAAGTGGCCCCGGGCTCCTCGACCAAATCGTCTAGAATCAAGCTCTAAAATTGCTTTTACTTATTTTGAAATAGAATTTTTCAAAGATTCCGGTGGGAATTCAGCATTTCACAAACGTAATTGCTTGCCCCTCGTGGCTCCCGTGCAGAAACGCATTACTGATGCTGTGACCGATATTGACAGAAACATGCTATTGGAAGTATGGACGTAACTGGATTACCGTTGGGATGTGTACCGGATGACAAAGGGTACACACATTGGACACATCGCTCACCCGAAGAAAAGTGACACATCTCGACAAAAGCAAGTTTCACAGGAGAGGGAAAAGAAAATTCCATAATTTTATAAAACATATTATATAACACTTAGCTCTACTTGCAGGAATAAAAACGTACATAAAAGCATGAAACACTTAAGAATGAAGACATACGATGAGGTTCGGAGGATTGGATAATTTTCCCTCCACACACAATCCAACCCTCTTCTGTTGTCACAAATGGACATATAACATAATAAAGTGATTATCCGTATAACTCCAATTCTGAAAATTTTTGTGTAGTAAGACGCACCTATGGCAGGCCTATTAATGGAATAAAACTCAAAATGAATTTTTGCGAGATGTGTGACTTTTCTTGCGCATGAGCTATACGTAGTATGTACCAGAAATTTGCTGGTATCGTATCTTTTCATGTATACCCGTCTTTGTACGCCGTATACTTGTAATTAAACAGGCTTTTGAAAAACGATTAATCATTTAGAGTAACCCTGTATATCTATTAGTCCTTCAGATGTGTAGCAATTGCATTTTAATAATGAAAGTAACTTATATGTTTAAAAAAATTATTTATGATAATAAATAACTTAAGGAAATATCACATGCAATAAATAAAATTAAAATGAGTGAACTAGACACGGTGGTACATCAGGAGTGACAGTTTGGCCACAATTATTAACAAAAAATTTTCACTTTAAACCGGGGCTTTTGATAAAAAAAAAAATAATTTATTTTAAAATATCAAGAAAAGTCTGACATTAAATAAATTTGAAATTACTTTTTGCATTTTCTGGTGTAAATTTGAATTACTTAAATAAAAGTGGAGGCCAAACTGGCAAACCTGTGTTACACACTACAATAGAAACCTGTGAATCAATACTGATAATGTTAAGGATTTTTGGCTAAATTGTGCGCCAATTTTTTTTCCCAACACGGGGACATTTTTTAAAAATCAGGGTTGCCACGCTTCAGGGAATTTCCAGACCAAGAAATTCTTCGGTACCAGTATTTTCTAATAGAAAATCTCTCCTTAACCCCTGCGGTGGAGATTCGCACCGGAAACTTTTGAAGAACTTTTAAAGAGCTGATAACTTTTATGCTTGTTGGATACCGTTATTTAAAGAAAAAAAAAAAAAAAAACTTTTCGCCTGATTCAAAGAGCTATCTCCGACAAAATAAGTCACATTTTTCCGTTCTAAAATACTGACAGCTTAAAATTGCTTACACTACTGTGACTTACACTACAAGTTCTCAAGAAACTAACCAATAGTATGAGGATGGCATCGATGAAATAATAAAGACAGACATTTATCTGCGTATCTGAGCGTGCGTCCGTCTGCTGTGTTCTGTTTCACTTTCCGCGGTGAAAGAGAAAAAACATTCAGGTGACAATGATTCAGTCGACTATAGTAAATTTTGTCTGTGATTTTTGAATTTTTCAGAAATTTTACCATTTTGCGGGGGTTTCTTCGAACTAGTAAATGGAATCAGATTACAATATTCTAGCCCAATAAAGTGAACTTTGTTCTTTTTTCAATGAGATTTCTTCGGAATTCGTGTATCCAATATTACAGCTTTTTTCCCAAGTTGTGCAACTTTTCAGCGGGACTGGGCAGGTAGGCCATAGGTAGGCAGGTAAGTTTACCACATTTTTTTATTTTTTTCTTTCTGTTTTTCACAATTATTTTACTGGTGTAAATATCTTAGAACATTTAAAAAAAAATCAAAATCGGACTATTCTTCTTAATGCAAAAAACAATGCACCAGTGCATTTTAAAACTTTATTGATGTTTCCCAAATATCTCAAGTAAGCAGAGATTCACATATAATAAAAATGTGTAAAAAAATCAGGTCACATTTAATATTAAATCTGTTTACAAATGGATATTTCTTCTAACGTCCGCCATTTGGTTTAGCCTAATTCCATGAGTACTTGTAGTGTAAGTCACGTACTAAGATTTTTGGCTACCACTATTTTAGAACGAAAAATGCCACTTATTTTATCGGAGATATATCATTAATTGAATAAGCTCAAGCAAACTTTTTGAAAATAACGGTGGCCAATTAGTATACCAATTATTAGCTATGTGACTTTACAAAAACCCATGGAACTAGCCTACAGTCAAATGTATACAAATTTCGTTATAAATAACGTTTTTTTTCTTAACCCTAGAACTACCGAAAATTTTACTCAAGTTTTATAAAAACATTCTACACCAGAATTTTTACTTAAAACTATTTAATTTGTTTATTTAACTTATTATTGTCTGATTTATAAATTTAGTTTGTTTTGAAGAAATTTCTGGTTTGAATAAATATTTTGAATGTACATGTCGGGTCCATTGGACCCTTCTGGTAGACAGAGGGTTAAATCATTGTTTCTAAATATAAAATTCTAGTTAGTATAATTATAGATTTAAATTTATGAATTGTACACAGACTGAATAATGTGTCAATCAGTTATATTGATATTGATTTAATTTAGTTATCAATAAAATTCTCGAAAACAAAATACATTACAAGAAAAAAATGTCAATTTTAAAATAAGAGTACAGATAATTGAAGAAAAATAGATAACATCTATTTTTGTTTTGTATATTTCTTATCTAAGTCGAAATTACAAAAATGCATGTTTTTTTTTATATATTACACAAATTACTATAAATAACTACATTAGGAAAATAATGTTTTATAAAGCTTTTCCATTATACTCTGATATAAAAATAGAATAAGGAGAAAAAAAAAAACCTTACAACAATTTAAAATATTACTACTGCATTTAAAGAAAATTCTTTTTAAATTTCACATTTCTTTATGACCTTTTCCTTTGTATATCTCATAGAAAAGCCTTTTTCTGAAACGTTCTTTGTATGCATGTTGCTGAAAGATTTGGTAAAAGTTATGGTTGAACTGCATCTTATTATCAATGGGATTTACATGAAAAGATCTAAACTGAAATACAAATCTGATTCAATGTATATTTCCTATCTTTGGTTGAAAAGAATTTGAAAAGCTTATTCTCTCTTAAGCCCATTAGTGTCAAAAGTAATAATTTCTTTGGAAAGAAATATGTATCTTTGAACTATTGAAGTAAATTATAATTGAATTTTCATATAGAACACTTAGAACACACTTCGTTTGACGTTCACATAATTTTCTTATACAATACATTTATACAGGAAGTATTAAACAAAGTTTTCAGCGTAAAAATGGATCTACGTATTTTTTTATATGTTATTGAGAATGATTTTGGTCCATAATTTTATACATTACATTAAACTTCACTAAATATTTTATTGTTATATAGTTAATAGAATAAAATAATAAAATAGACATCATACGAAAATAAATGTAAAAATACAATTCATATTTACATTTCTGCTAAACAATTGTGCACTGTTAATTGCAATTTTTGCTCTTTAATGCAAATGAGCTTCAATTTTTTAAATCGTTGTTTTTTGATTAGCTTTAAATAACGTATCACCTTAACATAAAAACGCACTTATAAAGAAACGGTTATAAATTTTTTTTAAAAAAGGAAAAAAGGGAAGTCTATGTATTCTTGACGCCAGGTAAAAACATTATTTCATTACACCTTTTATTCAAAGAGGTTTAAATAAATAAGTTAAAATTTCAGTGTCTTAACCTTTGAGCTCTGGTGGGCGAATTTCTACCCACATAATTTTAATCTCACGTCACAATGACACCAGAAAATTTCACCTAATTTATTTGAAAACAAATTAATACATTTTTCCGTGTACAAAATGAACCGAATTTTTTGTTTACAAAATACTGGTGCCAGTGTGACACTTGGGTTTTTGTTTTCAAGAAATTCACCCTCCAGAGCTGAAACGGTTAACACATTCACTGCCCCCATAGGAATTTATAGTGATTACCAGGATGCCAAACTTAAAAAGACTAATTAAAATGTTTTTAAAGGTTTTATTTGTTGTAAAATAAATAGAGTATGCGTAATTCGGAGTAAGTTCTCAAAAATATAGTGAGTTACAGATATCCCAGAGTGCCAGATACAGATATAAAGTTGCTGACCTGCCCACTATTTCTATTTAATATTATATGGAAAGCTATCTATGACCAACGCCTGATTACTAACGGGGCACATTCCCGCTAGTGAAAAGAAACGCAAAAATTTGCCTCATTCAGGGCAGAAATTTTACATGAACACGGCGTCTACATAAGGCGGACATTTCTTTTAAAATTTATTGGTATAAGTGTGCCCCGTTGGTAATGAGGCTCTGCTTGTGACCCACGGGTAGTGCACACGGCACTGAATAGAAAAAATGTTGAGACCCACCGGTGATGCGCAAGGCAATGAACGTGTTAATGCCTAAGAAATATTTACTTAATTAATTTTTATTAGTGTATTAGTCCTTAGTGCTCTTTTCCACCCAATGTTCATGCTTCTAGGTTCGGTAGTTTGCTCTGGACCTTTTATATATGGAAATAAAGATTAAGAACTATATCAAACGATTTTTCCCAATAGGCCGTAATGTAATGGGATTCTTTTGAGTGACCCTGTAATGCCCCACATCCACCCACTGCGATCAAACTGCCTTACTAACAGCAGAAGACGAAGGGCTATCTAATCACTATAACCGCGTGTGGGTGTCAGTAGGTGGTCACGGAGAAAAGTCTTGTCTTACCCACAGACAATTGACTTTTATATGCTATATATATATAGATTTCACAACATAATTTTTATTTTAAAGCATTTAACTTAATTGTTTAACTTTTTTTTTCGCATGTTTCTTTTAAACTTATTTTATAAAGGAATCTCTGGCTCGAGATAAATAAATTTGGTTGGGGTCAAAATGGCCCCTCACGATCCTTCTAGTGTTAATTGAATAACAATATTTGATATGAGACAAAAAATTCATTTCTCTAAGAATTTTTTTTTTCAATTTCAGAAACCACATTCCGCTATTTTCATTACCATGAACAACTTTGTAATTACAAGGAATGTCCATATGTTGCAAATGCTTACGTCATGCACTATATATTCAAAATTATATTTCTTTCAAGTTATTTCAAATGTACTCATGAAAATACATAGACAATAATATTGAAGTATTTGATTTGGCTTAGCGCAGTTGCTGGTTATTTCGCATTGCTTTGACACGATATTCGATGCATTATTCTATCCTTTGTATTCAAAGACGTTTAATATTTCATGCATTGAAATCAGAATTCAATTTTATACGTGCTCGAAATTATGCGAAAATGTTATTTCAAATTAGGAAGGCGAATTGGAATTTTAAGCATTTGTATTTATTGAAGATGGAAATTAGCAATACAGTATAAATAAAATATCTTTATGTATAAAATATCTCTTTAGTACAAGCAAAGTTCCTGTATACATTAATTTTCTAAATTTTCAGAAAATCATCAAGGCCGACAAATAAATATATCATTTTAAAATGTGTCTATATTTAAATGTATGTGTTATTCCTTAAACTTCTACTCATATAATTTTATGAAAGAATGCAAGGTAATACAGTTCAGGATATATGATATTTGGATACAAGATAGGGGATACTATCATAACGGATAAATGATATCATGATATCGGATAAAGGATATTAGATCAACGTGCTTCTTTAATGTAATTAAAAGATAATTGTGAAACATTCTGTTTTCAAGCGAAATAAATATTTTTTGAACAAGAACTAATCAAAGTTTTTTTATTCAACGACGTCAACGGCGTCATTTAACGACACTTTAACTTTTAATATTGGTAATCCAGTTTAGTATTTTTCACGTTATTTAATCAAATAATTCTGAAATTATACAAGGTAAATATTAACCCTTTGCGGTCGAGGGCCGTAAAATAGCCACCCAATCGTTATATACTTAATTCCATTTTACATTCAATTCAAAAAATTACATTTTGAAAGTACATTTTTTTAGTAAATGTCTTTTGTACATCTTGCCAAATTGTCCAGCCAATAGAGACCGTATAAGGGATCTACCTATCAAAATTCATGGTAGTACTAAAAAAAGGCTTACTATATGTTTTTTGGGTCGCTGAAACCGAATTTTTAACTTCTCACCAAAATTTTCCCCGGTAACCCCCTAAATTTTGGTAAAATGCCCCCCTAAAAGGTTTTTATAAAAAAAAAAAAAACAATTTTTTTCAATTTTTTAGGGAAAAAGTATCTAGAAATTCAGAAGGTAGACAAAATTTGCAACAAACAAGATATATGACATTATGAGGTAGGATGAATGGGGAGGGCGGATCTGCCTCGGAACATGCGCAGCGGTGTTGCGTGGACTAAGTTTCGCAATTCCACTTAACCACTCACATCTTTTACATTCGCCCTCCCGTCTCCCCTCCGAACTTTCCATATAAGGTTTACTTTAAGTTTTTTGGGTCGCTGAATCCGAATTTTTAACTACCCCCCAAAATTCACCCCTCGCAACCCCCCAAAATAGTTGTTTTTTAATTAACATTTTTATTGTTTTAGGGGAAAAGTATGTAGAAATTCAGAAAGTAGAAAAAATTTGCAACAAACAGGATATATGGCATTATGATGTAGGATGAATGGGGAGGGGGAGAGCTGCCTCTGAACATGCACTGCGAAGCTACGTGCACTAAGTTATGCAAGTCCAGGCAATGGGGGATTTTACCTGGCAAAATTAATGTTAGTTCTGGATTTCGACTCACTTTATGATTTTCGGTCGCTGAATCCGAATTTGTAACTTCCCACCAAAATTTCACCCCCACCCCCCCAAATATATATATATATATATATATATATATATATATTTGTTGAAAAAATTTGTTTTTTTTATACCAACCACTTCGTGTAAGAAATGCCTGTACCTTGGAGGAGTAATTCGATCGGAAAAGATTCAAACTAAAATATTATACAACTAGAAAATAAAACCCGTGCACACCCAAGGCGAGATTACCGCTTGTATAAACTTAAACCTCCAGTGTATCCGAAGAGAAAATATTTTTAACTGAAGAGACGAAAAAGAGTCTTATAAAATAGTGGCGTAAATTTGCCATTGCGTTTATTGGCCTCTCCACTCATCTCGCATGAAACAACCCATGATATTTCCAAAGAGTCTTACACCGCTGTTTTTGATTAGACAATTTGTACTTAAAATGCTAATCGCGGAATTTTCAGTCGCCTAATTTGATTAAAGACTTTCTAATATTTTTCTGAAAACAAATAAGGCGAAATATTCTATTAAAAATATGTGGTACGACTGCACGTATTCTGTATAGAACACTATCCACCATAGTTATGCTATCCGCCAAAGACCAGTGGCGTAGCCACAGCGGGCGTTGCAAATATTCCTCATCCCACTACAATTGAAAAGTTTTTTCGTCTTTATAGCAGGAAATTCTCGGATGAGATAAGGCGAAGAAAACCATATAAAATGAGTGGTGTACAGTGTATCTTGACCCCCCCCCCCCTCCTTTTGCTACGCTACGGCCAAAGACTGTGACAAAGTGTCTTTATCGAAAGAAATTTGCAAAGCGGTTTTCAGTATTTATCGGCGACGGTTCTCAATTTCAGAGCAATGTTTTTTGATTTTACATATAGTATTAATTTTATGTATTTTTAATTCAAAAACATCAAATTTTAGTTAATTTTATCCGTTGAACGCCACACTGAAATTACTAAACGTGTCTGCGGGTTCTTTTTTTAGCACATGATAATAAATTATCAATTGACCGGATTCATACCCATTCTTGTGTTCAATGAGGATTTTCATGGCACACTTATTTGTTAGGTGTGGCGCTCGGGTAAATATTGCTGGCGCACACAAAAGACAATTAAGCGAAACAAAACCTGTATACACAAAATTTCATTGGTAGTTTGACCTTTTACAATTCAGAAATTCTGATTTCATACCGGAATTTTCAAAAGAAAAATAATAACTTTCTATATTTACAAAACGGTCTGTCATTAACTAAAGCAAAAATTTATATTTTAAATGTCTGATGAGAATTTGTAATTTCTGAAATTTAAAAATACCAAATTTTCGCATATATTTTATAGTAGTTTAGCATTCTGATCGCTCTTAAGAAGTATAAAGCTAGTTACTTTCTTAGAGTAACTGGCTTAGAAATTTGCTTGACGCTAATGTGCTTGTCAACTGTTTATGAGGTCCCTGGTTCAAATCAGGGCAGCGCCAATCCAATCTCTAAATGACTGACCCGGACGTGTATTGCGATCTCATCGCAACTGAACAATATAAATCGGGTTACTAGCTTAGAAAAATGTGCCATGGCATTTTGATCGACGCTAACCTGTCGCCTACCGTTCGTGAGGTTCCTGGTTCAAGTCTTGGCTGCGCCAATCCAATCTTTAAAGAAGTACCCAGACAACCACAGTCGTCCTTCGGACGCTCTACAATGATCCTAAAAATCCTGTAGTCGTCATATCCTATAAAACTATCCTGTGAATGTCCGCAGAATACTAAAGAACGGACCAATTGAAACCGTCCAGCTGCAACCGTCCTCAAAACGACCGAAGGATATTCCAAGACGGATCTCGAGAATGCAACCGTGAAACCAGCCAACCTACTTACCAGAAATGGCGTTTATTTTGATTCCTCCGTCGATGTCTGTCGCTGGTCATGGCAAATTCAAATATGAAGAAAGTGAATGTGGATGTAAGGTAAGAATTTTCTTTCATTTTGTAATGCATTTCTTTATAACTATTCTGTCTATATATTTATATTATGTTAGAAAAACTTTTACTTTATTAAGATGAAATTTAAAAAAGAAATTAGGCCTAGTCATCGCACGATTAAAACGTGGAATAGAAGGAAAAAGATGTCAGCAATTCTTGTCGGTTGAATTAAAACTACAATATATGTTAAAGTTAAAACAGACAGAATTAAATGAATTGTATTCTTAATTCCAAAATAAACAGTAAGCGTATAAGATTTTTTATAGACACATCAATTTAAGCTGACATTTTAAATTCCTTCTTTAACCACTTAAAAATAAATTTGAAAAATAGCCGCGTTTTTCGACACCCCTTTTTCGCTATTTGTTCACATTAATTTAATATTTATCAATGTTTATTTAGGTTCTAAACAGGGTAGGTAACTTGAACTTCTTATTACGATATTTTTTTTTTATTTCTATGCAGGTGTTTTTGCATATCAAAACATTAGATAATACATTTAAGGCTTTTCTTGAAAAAAAAAATATTTCAGAAAATTAATATTACTTCTAGAAAAAATAAATAATACTTCTGAAAATTACCATTACTGCTTGAAATAAAAAAATACTTCTGAAAATTAATATTACTTCTTGAAAAAAAATTAATAATACTTCTGAATAGTGTGAATTTCTTGGTGCATTAACAAAGTCATTTTTATATGCGCATAAAATTTGCAGGCATTAATATTCAAGTGCTATAGAATTAAAGGAATAACTTGAGTATTCGCCCTGAGTCCGCTATCTATTTTTTTTTTTTTTCATTTATAACCACTTTAAGCTTAATTTTCGAAAATTCAAAGATTAAAAATAACAACAACAAAACAATCCAAATGGAAAAATTTTAAACAGAAATCGGCATTCTAAACCTTATTTGTAAAAAGAAAAATAGGGAGGGGGAATTTGTAAATAGCAGACAGCAAATATACATAAATTTTAAAACAATAGAATAAAGGAAATATTCATTTTTAAAAGTATATATTTCAAATTTACAGGCAAAAAAGATTCGGATATTAACATAAAAAATTTACAAATGAAGAAATTTAAAATCGGCAAAAAATATCTTGCCCATCTCCAGGCGAATACTCAAGGGTAACTGAATTGAATTAGCATTGCCGATTTTACTATAAATGCATTATTATATTACATCTAGTAATCCATGGAAAGCTTATTTGATTTATATGTTTATTTCTCTCAAAACATAGCATGATTTCAGCTTAATTATTAAAGATGCTACATGCCGCAGAATGATATACATTTTAAAAGCAACGTTAAAAACGCCAGAATAAACAAAAATTCGCAAAAAATTTTTGTTTATTCTGCCGTTTTTAACGTTGCTTTTAAAATGTATATGATTTCAGCTTGTCTTGATAATGCATGTCAGTGATGAATTCAGAGGGTGGACCAGCGGGGATATTCCTCTCCCTCTCCTGAAAATTCAAGAAAAATGATGATTTCTATAATTCTATCTTAAAAGAAATGTGAACACAATTTTATATGGTTTTCTTTGTAGAAAATATGTTTTGGTAGTTATCTCGTAGATACACCAATATTTCTTTTTGGTGCAAAAATCATAATGTTTTGTCTGGTATGACAACACGACAAAACAGATAGTGTGTTTTTTATTAAATTAAACTTTGTGTCTGTTTTATAAAACAATTTGTATTTTAAAAAAATGTGTAATGTTTTATTTATTATAGAGTAAATGTGTGTGCCTTTTAATAAAAAAAATGTTTTTTTTTTTTTTTGCAATAACGTAAATGTGTGTTTTATATATATATATATACAGTAGACTCCCTTAAATCCGCGAACGCCTGAAATCCGTGTATTTTTTCAGATGTAAACAATGAAATTTACAGTTAAGTTGCAGGAACAAAATTCAAGATGGCGGCAAAATCAGCGACTACCGCAATGTTTTTTTTACTAAATTTTTTGTTAATCATTCCCTTTTGGCTATTACAGAGGATTTATTACGAAATAAATTTACATTACTTTTGATTTTGATATAAATTAGCATATCTATATCAAAAATTCCAGGGTTCGAAATGGAAAAATCCACGAACCAAAACGCTATTTTAAAATTATTTTTCGCGGATTTTTTTTAAAAATTGTAGACAAATTTATTTCTAAACATACAAAGCAGTATAAGAAAAGCATTCAAGACCCTAAATAACAATGAAAAAAGTTACAGTGAGCGAAATAAGCTATATATACTGATAATAGCATTAACACTGTTCTCCATGCCATCACTAGATGGCAGCATAGGACTTTTAGAATCGAATTGAATCGATTTCATTCATAATAATTTAATATTTTTCTTATTTTTTATTTTACATAATTATTTTAATAATTACTTACTTTTAAACTAATAAATTATTTTAATATTTTACTTACTTTAATGTTTCACTTTATTGTAAGCATTCATTATAATTTCCCTTGCTTAACTACCAATGAAATTAATGTTTAAAAAATGTAAACAAATCAATGACCAGAAATCCGCAAAATTCTAAAATCCGCACAACCTCTGGTCCCATGCTGTGCGGATTTGAGGGAGTCTACTGTATAAAAATGTGTGTGTTTTATATTAAAGTGCATGTGTGTGTGTTTTCATTATAAAATAAAGTGATTCAAAATATAATAAAACTAACATGTAGTTTTTGCACAGTATGCCCAACAAGTATTTCAGACCAGGGTTTTCTTGCCAAAATGGCTCCAAAAAAAAAAAAAAAAAGAAAAAGCACCAACCTTGGTGTGGCTGCAGCATCTGTTCAATTTTGTTTTAGTATTTTTGATGTAGCAAGACTGTTTAAAAGATTCAGATAATAAATCAATTTGAAAATGTTTACAATGATGTAGCAGGTCACTTTAAAAATTTAAGATGATTTGGATTATCAATTTTCTATTAATTACATGTTGTAAACAATATATTTTTGCTTTATTTTGTTCGATACATAAAAATATTCAATCCTGTGTTTTTATGTACAGGTCAGTAAAAAAATAAAGCACTCCATTGTTGCTCAACACTTTGTGTTGTTACTTTTCAATTAAATTAAAAAAATTAAATATTTTTCTTTAATGTAATTATGAAATTTTAGATGAACTTCATGTTGACTCTAGAGAAAAATAAAAAAAGGGGGGGGGGGTTCTCGGATTGGAATTAAAAAAAAAATGGCACTTGTGTCGCAAAAAATATTTTTGAATTTCTTTAGACTCCTTTTTATCAGTGGATATTTGCTATATTTTCCCGCAGTTGAGTGAATTTTGCTAATTTTCTCCTTATTGATTGATGAGTTTCAAGATTTATTCCGTGCAATCAGTTGATGAATTTTGCATCTTTTTCTGCAACTGGCTGAAAATTTTCATGATTTTCTCTCACGATTGACTGTTGAATTTCATGTTTTTTCCTGTGATTGATTAACAAATTTTGCTGTATTTCAAAGCAACTTCCTGAACATTTTTTATTTTTTTTTTCCAGCGATTGACTTGCGAATTTCAGTTTCTTTTGAAAACTGAAAGGCAATTTTTTTATCCAACCGATTGATGAATTTTATATTTTATCTCTACCAATTAGTGAAATTTGCCTTTTTTGTCCTTTGCTACCGATTTGCAAAACTTTTGGCTTGGGGCTTTTTTTTTTCATATAATCGGTACTTGAATTTCACAATTTCTCCATGGCAGATCGATGAAGCAATTGATGAACTCCAGATTTTTCCTCATGATTTACTGGCAAAACTTGCAAAGTTTTTTTTCCATGTGATTGAAGGGCGAAATAAGCGATTATATTATTTTCTCATGACAGACTGAAGAATTTTGCAATTTTTTTTTCTCTAACTAAATTAATCTGTCAAATTTCTTTTTTTCCCCCTCCTACATGACCGATTGACAAATTTTGCAGTACTTCCCCACAAACAAATGCTGAAATTTATATAATATTTCCTGTAAATAATGGACATATTTCATGAGTTATTCCCCCCCCCCTTCCCCTCACAGCTAAGAAAAGAAATGAGTCGAAAGGGTGCATCATAAATATCAGCAAGGGACACAGGGTGTATAAAATAATTAAAAGGGCTGCCAGATGCATACACTGTGTAAAAAAGGCTGTTCTGACGCCACATAAACGAGTTAAAAAGAGCTGCCAGGCGTTGCACCCTGCAAAATTGGCCTAGGGTCCACACTAGAATTGCATTTATAACTTTTTAAAATATCTTTATTTAAAACTGTACCGTAAAATCCTGTTATTTCCCCTCCCCCTAAGAAAGACATGACGAAAAATTGTAAAATAATCTGGGGGGTGCTTGCACAAGATTTTTTCACGACATTTGTGGGGGACATTTGGTGAACCTTGCAGGAGTTTTTTTCGCATTGCTCTGACCAAAATCACGTTTCTTCTGTAATACTTTGACGAAATTCTTTTTTTTTTTTTTCATAACCCTTTGATGAAATGTGCAGGGTTTTTATTTCAATCCTTTGTTGAAATGTATCTATTTTCGCGATCCTTTGATGAAATGTGTGTTTTTCACTGGATTCTTTGACTGAATTTCTTTTTTCTGCAATCTTTTGACGAAGATTTTTCCCAAGATCTTTTGATGAAATTCATGTTTTTACTGCGGTCGTTTGACGAATTTGGCCTTTTTCACGATCTTTAGACAAAATGTGCAGTCTCTGCTATCATTTGGTGTAATTCATGTTTTTTTTTGCAGTCCTAAGACAAAATTGGCAATTTTTTCTGTGAACGATTGATGAAATTTATTTTTTCTCTGACCGTTTGTCGAAATTCACATTTTATTATGTCCGAATTGTTGGACTATGGACTGATGCCTGATTTTTTTATTTTCTCAACCGAATGCTTAATTTTTCAGAGAATTCGGAACAGAATAATCCCTGTGTTGGGAATGTCATGTTTAGAATTCACGCCCCTTTCTGATGTGGCGAAAAAATAAAAAACTTGGTATTTATTCTGACATTGACATGCAGGGTGGAACTTTTTTGGAAGTAGGTGATGCTTTCTTGGGATTTTTTTTTTGGTACTTCTTAGTTATCCCGTCGACCAATTTCGCCAAATTATATACATTGACATAATTTTTATTTTAAATAACGAAGGAACAAATACATTAGTAAAACATTAATAAATAAA
Organism: Maratus speciosus; assembly: GCA_963932465.1. Lineage (NCBI taxonomy): Eukaryota > Metazoa > Arthropoda > Arachnida > Araneae > Salticidae > Maratus > Maratus speciosus. The sequence continues at coordinate 217,901,544 of OZ010794.1, forward strand.
CAAATAAAATGTCAAATTAATGGTTTTATTGGCCATTATTGACATTTAATCTTACAATTAATTAATGAATGGCAACCATTATTGGCATTTAATCTTACAATTTGGCGACAGTAATTTGGTCGACGGGATAACTAAGAAGTATCGTTTTTTTTAACAAAAGGTGGAGGGAGAGGGCGTTATCGAGAAAAGTGGATAAACGGGATATTATGGTGTACCAAAAAACCATGATAAGTACCTGTAGTTTTAGCTATAATATTTTACACATAATTTTAAATGTATACAGTAGTCTCAAAAACCATCTCTGTATAAAACTTTGTTTTTTAAATTGTACTTTGACACCATAATTATTATTAAAGTTATTCTTTTATTTTAGATACCTCGGAAATAATTAGTGAAAAATCTATATACAAATCGAGCTGCATGCTGTCAAAAAAAATCATCAAAAATTCTCCCCAACAGTAGTAAGTTTATTTGAATTTTTTTTTTTTTGTTGTTGTTTCTTCTAAAAAATATAAGATCATGTGAGCATGTATTTATTAAAATATTTAAATTATTATATTTTATTATTTAATACAGTATAATATTTTTCTTTGAATAGTAATAGTTTTAGTTTCAAACATAATTATGAATTGTGTCAGTTTGGGATATTTTGATATTTAAAAAAAGAAAGTTTGCTTTGTTATGAAAACTGTTTTTTTTTTCCGATAATTTTAAAAATGTTTCTGTTGTCAGAAATTCAACCTAAGTTTTATAGGTGAAAATTGGCAGTCGCCACTCGCCACGTGGCGATTAAAGTTGTAAAAGTGGCGATTAAAAAATCGGCCATCGATCGCCACTATAGTCGCCACTCGCCAAGTGGCGATCAAAAAATCTGTTATCGATCGCCAACTGAAATACAACTTTTTTCATTTAAATATGCATCTCTACTTTGATTACATCTAATTAGCAAACTGGTTAATTCTTTTTCCTACCGGATGCAATCAGATTTCAACGATTTAGCTGTATTTTCAATATTTCGGTTTTTCGCCATATGCTCACTCTTCGGTTGGGTTATTTTTTCAAGAAATAGTTTTATCCTGCAAAATATATTCATCAGCTTTGGTTCCACATGCATTTCAAATAATTTATTCTTTTTTTTTCACCGGATGCAAATGCAAGTGGATTTTAACCCTTTCAAGGTCTGGTGTACTATTAATAGTAATAGATTTCCATAGAGTTATATTTTATCTCCTTAATTTTGTTATTATCTACAAATAGTAATGATAGTACATGGCTATGCCTTTCTTATTTTGATTTCATTTATGTTTGGACTTTTACTAACCACAATAACAATAAAAGTTTGCTTAAATCTCTTTGCGTCGTTGGCGATTCCTTTATTTTATACACATATTTCACTCTTTAAATTTAAAATATAGGTTACCTTTCTGAATGAATCATGTGATAAAACACAAAAAACATTAGAAAGTTGTAATATCTGTTAAACCCTGTTTTAATATATTTTCCAAATGTCTCCAAAAAAACTCTTCCTGAACCTATTATCATATAAATATAAATTGAATAGTACACAAAATAAGTACATTCGTTAGAATTCAGACAATGAGATAATCTTTAAACTTCAGTCAATCTATTTGGATAGCTATGATAACATTATTAAAATAGATGTAATTTTGTTCTCAAAATTGAAAAAAAAAATCATACCCAAAAGGGTTAAGGACATTGCAATACCTTCAAGATCAGTTAGATTATTTTTCTTCAAGATATACTGTTTAATCCTGCGAAATACTCACTAGCATAGATTTCAATTGTATGTAATGTGTGTAGTATGTTAATAACACATTACTTATTAAATAAAACCGAAATAACATTTTGTGTTTTATTTGATTGTTCTTTTTTATTGTATATACCTAGCTGTTGGAATTTTGATTTAGTTATTTTTTATATAAAGTAAGAGTAATTTGATTGATGTGTTTATGAACATATACAAATAATCCAAAAATATATTCTAAAAAAATTAATATAACAGATTTTGTGGTTTAAAGTAATTTTCTTAAATTTCGACTGCTTCCCTATTCTTATGAATAGTTGGCTGGTATAAAACTCTGATTTATAGAAAAATATGTATATATACAATACAACGATTGTGGTTTATGTGGTGGTGCATGTCAAGCAAGTTTGAAACATTATAGTGGCCACTAACTTTAAAAAGTGGCCACTAATGAAACTGAGTCTACCGGCCACTGGCTACTAACTGAATTTCCCAGTTTTCACCTATACTAAGTTTAGAGAATAGACTTAATTTTAAAATGTAGTCCGTCCCGCTTAATTGCATACAGTTGGTTCCACTGAATTGTATGCATTTAAGCGAGGACATTAATTAATGTTATCAGCAAACGCTATCATTTGATTATATGCCACAGATATGATAAATATTAATGGAGAATAATTATTTACCTAATAAATTAAAAACTTCTGTATTAATAACTTTAATAAATAATTTATTATTACTCTATATATAAAAGTATATGTAATAAAGTATAAGGTATTATAATTTATGTGAAAATTAAAATGAAAGTTAAATAGAAAATTTTTGTTTTTAAATCATACCTTTGAAAATAAAAGTTTCTGCATAAATTCTTTTTTATTTTTCAATTATTTGTCAATTTATTTCTCTTTTTTTCTTTTGCCTACACAAAAAATCCTTTAGGATTTTTTTTACCCCCCAGCATCTTGAGTCACTATGTGTACGACAAGCTTTAAAAGAAAAACACAATTGTCCAAATTCAACACTCTCATAAGTTGCCAGAATTAAGATAAGTCATCTTACACGACTATTTCTGCTCTTTGATTGTAAATATAACAAACCATTATTACAAAAAAAAAAAAGTTCTTCCTTTTTTTTCCATTCACCACTATAACATGAATTCATAAAATCCGGATTACTACTAGTAGATTGGCGATATTTATGCAATTAACCGGGGATTGTTATGCGATAAAACGAGTACATTTAAAATTAGCCTTATGGGGAACGCCTCTGTTCCACGGCATTCTATGCATATAAGCAGGGTATGCAATTATCCATTACCCGATTAAGTGGGGCCGACTGTATTTTATAATTTAAACATTATGAAATGTTTTTTTTTCCTGGTATTTTTCACATGAATTTGAGTACTGCAGTATTATTTATGGATATCCCAAATTAACTTATGTATAGAAAATTACAATATCATACCAGCCAAAAAGCAATGACTATTAAAATGCTTATGTCAAAGATTTTTTTTTCAGTCGTGTGACTATTGAAATTTTCTATTATACATTTTACCTGCCAAATACATTTACTTCAACTTGTATTCTTTTCCAGCTCGAATAAATCTTTATTTTATGTTGGAAATTTTTTATGTTATGACCAGGGGTGTAAAAGTGTAGGTGCCCAACGCGTCTCTCACCTATAAATTTTATTAGTTTTCTTCGTTTAAATTTTATTAGCATTCTTACAAAAAATTTAGATGAAAAATAATGAATAAAATTTATTGATGAGAGACTGCCCGCTGGTGCTTAGATTTTTACACCCCTGGTTATGGCTATGAGCTTTATTTCGAATGTAAACATTCTGAAACATATTTTGATTTTTAATATTTAAACTCTAGGTGCGTTTCTATTATATCAACACCATTGTACCAAGCATGATAGTTGGTGCCAAATAGAAAAAAAAAACTGTTAATATAAAAGTGATCATTTAAAAAATATACTGTTTCAAACTTTCACACTATTTTACTATATCAACACAAATATATACTTACAATAAAAGAACAAATGAATATTATACAATAAAGTAAAACTAGGTTTTTAATTCAGTCATGAAGTTATGTCTTTTAGCATTGTTTGTAGCAAACATTTGATTATATATATATATATATATATATAAAGACATCACACGATATCAATGCGATAGAATTGTAAACAATGACATATATTGCTTTTGTTATAGCATTTTGCGACGATCTATATTCTCTTAATAGACGGGGTATGATATTCAGCACCAACAAAATTGTATCTAATTAGACTATGAAATGTTCATAGTCGGTATCTCCAGGGGTCAATGCAGTTTTTTTTTTTTTTTTTGTTTTTATGAGGCCTATTTTATGAAAAGCAAAAGTTGCTTTCATGAAATTTAATTTTTTTTTTTTTTGTGAAAAATAACATTTTTTAATGAAAAATGAAATCTAGTTACATAAATTTGAACCAATAATTTAATAATAATAGCTTATTTAAGTCCTTATGCTAAAGTTTTTCTTTCTGGCAAACTTTTTTTGTTTGTAAATTATAAACCAAGAAAATGGCATGGTTTGCAATAAAAATCTGTTGCATGGGTAGGATTGTGATATCAGCATACATTTTGGCAAGGTGTTTGTAGGGATCTGTCCAGACTTTTCTGACAGGGTCCTGTTTTTGTGAAACTGAAGTTTTTCTTATTTTTGTGAAAATTCTACTCATAATTTTGTGAATTTTAAATTATCGATGTCTTCATGTTCTATCCTTCTTGTATAAAAAGCTAAGTAATAAGCTCTTTGGTGAGTTCAACTGCTTACTTACAGGCCTGATTTTATTTTTAAATGACTAAATTTGTGGAAAAGTTCAATTTGAAAGCGAAAACATTCTATGAAATCTCTATTTAAGAGACAAATAATTTTGTGAAGGGTCCTGTTTTAAGATAAATAATTTTGTGAAGGGTCCTTTAAAGGACCTAAAATTTTCCTAAACATATCCCTGGTTTGTATAACAGAAAAGTATGAAACTCATTTAGTATTATTTAAGATATTTGTTATAGTTTTTTATGTTTATGAAAAAATATAATAGAATAACACTCCCCCTGTCTTTTGGTTTATATAATAGCACCTCTCTGTCCCCTCTTTCAAAAAATTAGCACCCCATCTTGCTGCTCATCCAAAAAATTTGCACGCTTCTTGTCTCTCAGTTGACAAAATCTTCCCTTTCTCTTTTTGGCATTAAACAATTGTTTGCATAATAAAAACTGAAGTGCCCTAAGCAATCCGTAAAATTCCGTAAAGATTTTAATTCATTATATGTTGGTGATCAGTATATTGGTACTTTATAGTAGACACAATTCATTAATGATTCATTAAATTAAAAATAGATGATCCTGCTTTATTTTGTATAGTGTCAGTGTAATGTATTGATGCTCAATTTATTAATTTTATTTTTTATAAATGGAGAAAAGTGATGAATTGTAATTATATAATGGTTATATATATTATATATACACATCGAGAATTTTTTTCCCAATGAAAGTAGTTATTTTTAGTTTCATTCGTTCCCCATTTTTAGTTTCAAAGTTATTGCACCATCCCTTACCCAACATGCCAAAACAAATTTCTGACTAAGGGCTTCTTCCATTTTAGAAATTGTTTTAGGTCTGTTTTGTTTAATTTTCTGAACTGTGTGTAGGGGGAAGTTACTGTGCTGCTGGTTGGATTAGCAGTTACCTTATCTTTTCTTGCAGTGTGTGCAGGGTTGCCGGCTTTTAGCCAGGCCAAAAAAAGCCGGCCGGCTTTTAGCCAGGCCAAAGAAAGCCGGCCGGCTTCTTTTGGTTTTAGCCGCTTAAAAAAAGCAGGCTTTTATTTTTCAAAAAGGTGGTTTATAGATAATTCATATAAACTTTGGATTAATTTATTTTTAATACACTTATAAATATTTTCTATGAAAAAAATATTAACTTCTATTAAATTTTGTCAAATAAATAAGACCTTATAACTGCTAGAATGCAACTGTGAAAGCATTATGTCTGAAAAAAAAATTATGAATATTCAGAAGAATACATTAAATTAAGACTCTAAAGTATTGGTTTGGAATTCTTTATCATGGCTCTACACATACCACACATTTTAAAGTTTATATGAAATAATAAGAAAATGTCACACATTAAAATAGAAACAGTCTTACATCTGATATTTACTTTTAAAATTGATTAAAGCTAAATAGCTTATATGTATTTAATAACTGAAATTATCTTATATAATACTTGAGCAATAATAAGTAAATAAGCAATCATTATATAAAAAATGTAAAAAGTCTTTCTGCTACTAAGCTGTTATGTAACTTATTCCAGATATGTCCATATGGACAGATTAAAATAGTAGAATGAACAATGTTGAAAGAGAAATTAGAAAGGATATAACATTTGAGGAAATTTTAGTACATGTAAGTGCATAAAATAAAGAGAACAATTAAAAAAAAAATCTTCAAATTAAACTTGTTGAATTAGAATTTTGAAAAGCTACTTACTATTTAAAATAGTGCATATAAATTAATGCATATGTTATTCATAATACTGCTTTAATAGAGAAAAATGATGTTTTTATTAAATGACTTTATGTGTAATTTTAAATAAATGTTTATGAGAAATAAAATAATACTTGTATTATTAATATCCCTTAAAATTAGTTAATAAAATGTATAACTAAGCAACCATTGTCCCTTTTAATTATATAAAGCAATGAAAATTTAAAAAAAAAGATTGTTAAGGTCAGTGTAAACCTGTAAACCAGACAAAGCAATTGGTATGACCTTTTATTCCAATATTAATGTCTTCATTATTGATAAGTATTGGGTTATATTGATTTCTACCTCAACTAAATGTCTTTAAAAAAATTAAAAAAACACATAAAAATGCTTCATTGTATAAAAGCCAATTTTGGCCAAAAAAGGCCAATTTTGGCCAAAAAAAGCCGGTTAAAACCAATAAAAGCCACCGGCGTGGCTTTTTTTAATTTTAGCCGGCTTTTTTGCAACCCTGAGTGTGTGACATGCCTTATGTGGCTTCTCCTTGTGTCTGGCTGGGGTCGAGAGCTGCGATCTTTCATGGCTTTGATCTCGGCTTGTGGTCTAGAGGAGCGATTGGGCCGCCCGTTCTACTCTTGTAGGCCTCTAAAAAGGATATCTTGAACTTTCGTTCGGTACCTACCTGGAAGGTGTTTTGTTACATTCCCCCAGTAGCAGAAATTTCTCCAAGTGTCTGCGACAGGGGCAAAAATAATCTGCAGGTAAAATATTTTTGGAACCGAAGCATTAATTAATCAAACAATCACTTACATGTAGCGTTTTTAGGCATTTTATAAATTGTTATTAATAATAATCTCAACTTTTAGAATTAAGTAATAAAGAGCTAAACATAATATGAAGCAAGGTAAAGGTTCGATGAAAAAGAATCTGTAAAAGAGAAAAGAAAATCTGCGACGGTCGTCACCCGTCTCGAACTTTCTGCTACCGGGTACATTCCCCTCGAGGCATAATGCCTAGTGACAGTCTAGGATGCATGTAGCTTTCGGCTTTATGGAGTGATGGTTCTGCCCTGTTCGATGTGCAGAGTTCTAAGTGAGTTAGCTCTTGTGCTTGGCACTTACAGTACTTGAGGGGTACCCTCAAGGTATAATGTTAGCAATTCATGGTGAGAAGTTTCTGAACATGGAGTACTTGTTAGTTTGATGGTATCTGTTGTTCACCAGTGGGAGGCCCACTGGCTTTAGCCTACTTGGCAGCGTCTTATTTATTTTGCGACATAGCCACCCTTGTGCAGATGTTTCCTTGACTCTCGGACTCGTCAAAATATTCCATGTGTAATAAATTATCAGGCTGCAGCAGAGACTATGTTGTGTTGTGGCCTTCTGTCTTCCTCTCTTAGCTGTTTCGAATGGCAGGTTGATGTTGTGGTGATTGGGCATCAGTTGATACCTTTTGGGACAGGTTGCTACGTGATCCCCTAGAAAGGAGGACCGTATGTATCCGCTTGGCTCTGGTTCAGGGAACTTTGGTTTTTACATTCCTTAATCGGGAAGGTCTGTGTGTGTGTGTGTGGGGGGGGGGGGGGCAGGCAAACTAAACTTTACCCTGGGCACAGTTTTCTCTTTGCATGGTCCTGTTGCTGGTAATTACCATAATTTTTAATTATTAAAAATGGTATTCTCATCAGTTATAAATATTAACTCTCTTTTGATACAAAATGAGACAGGTGCATCATGTTGATGTTTGACATAAAATAAGATGTGCAATTATGCTGCTTTGTACTTTTTAATAGTTTTTTCAAGCATTTCCTAGGGCTTAAAATAATAAAATTTCTAAAAATAACTGTAAATTTTACAAAAAGATCTTTTGAAGAAACAAACAATAAGAAATTATTGTATATCTTGTGTATATATATATTGATTTATTCCTTTTGAATGAAAGTGATGCACCAATAAAGTTTAGTAGAAATGTATATTTTGTCTTTTCTTCATTATAGATGTGTGCAGCGTAAAAATTATTTTGTGACAAGTGCAGGCAGGAGAAACTGGAAAGTTGGATTGTTGTTAAAAAAAAGTTTTGAAACTGTATTTTGTAATGTGGAAGGTTGTAAAAAATATTTGTTTTGTATTTTACTGTGAAAGTTTTAAATAAATATTTTTTGTATTTTGCTGTGAAAATTGTAAATAAATACTTGTTTTGCTTTTAATGTGACTGTTTTATTGTGTAATTCGTAACTTTAAGCTTTTTAATATAGGAATTATTTTAATAATTAATAAACAAAATAATTCAACAGCGATTATCATTTTTTCGTACTATCATTCTTAACACTGCAGAATATATTTTATAAGTATTTCTTTTTGTCTTTTATTTTTTTTTCCTTTACTGGTCTTAAATTAAATTAGGAGTAAACTTTGACTTTTTATTTTGAATAACATTTTCAGGTATTCACTTTTGATAATTTTTACGTAAAGATTAAACTTTTCTTTGTCAAATAATTTAAGTTTATTGTTTTATATTCAGCATTTAGTGTAATATGTGCAATCATTTAAAATGCAATTAAAATATAGAAGTTCTTATTCATTAAAATAAGAACAAAGGGTGAAAAGAGTATCTTAACTTTTCTGCAGTTTGTGTTAATTCTTCATGTTCATAAAAGGCATTTACTGAGCTATTACCAATTGTATAAAGTTAAATGTATCCATGGCACTATCATATTTTTTTTAAGTAAGGTAATGTATTTAAAGGTAAGTAAAACATTAAATTTAAAGTTGTATTTTACAGAAAATTATCACAACAGTAAAATGTGCTTTGGTCACTAAATATAAAATGGCATACTTTTTGTACTTTATTTATTTGACTTCAAAAATATTAAGATGTCTTATGCAGTAGTTTTTTTCTATAAAAAAAAAAATGTAAAACAATCATCGGAGCAACAAAATTATACTTTTTAATTTCATGTGGCACTTCATCACAGGACAATCAAACGCATAACATTTGTTACAGATACTGGGTGTTCCTAAAGTGCATAGTGGATCAGGTAGTCCCATGATTTTTTTAGTAAGTAAATGAATAAAATTGTCATTGAAAAAATGGTTCTTATGGCAAAAATAGTAAATTAGAAAAATGTTCAACTCCAGATATTAAAAAATATCTGCAAGACAACATCTTAAATAGTGATGACGCTATGATGGAAAATTTTTAAATTGCACCATTTTGGATAATATTTGTTTAAATTAAGAATAAAGTATGTAAAACTATTATTGTATGCAAGTAAGGAATTTTACCAAATTTCTGAAATATTCTTGAATCTTATCAAAAATATGTAAGATATATTACTATCTTCAATTTGCATTTTTGAAATTCCTATATTGTCACTGAAAACATTTTTTACTTAATAAATTGTATAAACTAAGATATCTTGAAGATTGATTTTTTTTTTTAAAGAAAGGTTTACTGAATAATCTTTTTACAGGCTATATAATTTATTAAATAATTATGTTATAATTGATTATAATAATTAAAAGTGACAAGACATCAATGAATTGCCATAAATTTCAAAAATGCAAATTGTAGGCAGTAACATTCATTAAGCCATCCAGAGGTTATCGAGCCATCATAAAAAAGTCATCCACAGGATGTTGACAGGTGTGACATTTCGATAGCCAGGGGATGTCCTATTACTGTCTGCAAGACGACTGCATCCATCCACGGCATATCAGCTTATCCTGAATATGACATTATTTGGATGATTTTAGGATGTCATTAGGACCATCCAGAGGATATCATACAAGTGTCCTATAATCGTCCAAAAGGTGTCATGAAATGACATCCGTAGGATGTTGACAGGTGGGACATTTCGAAACCCAGGGGATGTCCTAAAACGGTCGGCAGGACCAATTCATCGGTCCGCAGGATATCAGCTTGTCCTGAATATGACGTCTTTTGGATGTTCTTAGGATGTGTTTGTGTTGTCTGGGTATTACCTTATATAAAATCAAAATTCCGCGTTTCAACATAACTAATTTTTTTTTTACTAATATGCTAATCAAAGCTTTCCCTTGCGCTAATCTTCCATAGACACATATAATTTGTGTTCCATATTTGTCAAGTATTACTTTTAACTTCAAACTGGGACATGCCACTCAGAATTGTTGCTTTTATATATTTTTATGAAATCCATTTGTCTTAAATACTAGTGACTTTCATTCATATCGCAATGTAAAAAAAAAATTACAAACGACTTAAAGTTAAAAGATGAAGTAATTAATATTAATATATCCTTAAATAAGGTAAAATACAGTTAATATTCTTTAACCCTTAACCCCTTAACGGCCGCATTAAATTACGGTTTAAAAATCCAAATTGCTTATTGGCACCACTTTTTTGAAAAATAAATATTCACCTTATTTAATGACAGGTAAAACGATACCATATGGAAGCCAATTACACTATTTTATAAAACTGGTGCGAACAAAGCAATATAAGTAAGCGTCCTATCTTAAATGGGAGAATTAACCGCAAGATTACAAGCGAGGTCACATCAATCAAGGTCATGCGCCAAGTAGCGGATGGAGTGTGAACTACAGGTAGATACCTAACTGTTTTCTCACTCACACCACTAAAATTGTAAATTTTTTTTTCACCTTGATTAATAACTGAAGTGACCCTCGTAAGGCGAAGAAAACTTCGTGGTGTCAAGTGTATCTGGATGCCCCTCTCGCTACGCCATTATTTTGCAATAAATGTGGCAAACAAAATTTAGTCTCATGAGTGACTAAAGATTTAGAAAATACGCGCCACGCTAAAAGCCTGCGTATGTAAATTATCACTCCGTCCACAAGATGGCGCAACTGTGTTAATTTACGCCCGATTTCCAGCATTATGTTTGCACGCTTACTTATATCGCTTTGGGTGCAAATCAAACAATCTGAATAAAAGACACAGGCCGTGATAAACACGGGGGCGAGAATTAACCCCTTGGGGAGCAGCGACCGGTATTCGTGCCGTGTAAGGTGCTCAGAATCAGTAATTATTCTGACCAGTATATTTGTATTGTAAATTTTGCCTTATTTAATTGCAGCATTTTCCCGATTGAGTGAGGTAAACTTTTTTGTTTTAAAAAACCGGTGATAAAAGATTAAAAATTTTGTAAAAGACTCTCGTCCTGAAGGGATTAACGGATAAATGTAGTTGTTGCTAAGAACTTAATTTATTTATTAAAAGTTTAATGAAAAGTGATGCAAATTTGCATCACTATGAATTTAAGCACCGCCCCCTGAACACTAGTCCTGAGCGCTGAGAAAAATATGGTGGCTGCCGAAGGCGGATTTATTTCAGCATGTGTACGGTCACTTAAATATTCGTACCAATAATTTTTTAAAGTTTTTTCCTCTTTATTTTTCTGAGATTAAACCAGTCAGAGAAATCTTTTATAAAATATTGGTGTCGACATTTAAGACCGTACCTACATTTAAAAAAAAAAAAAATCCGCCTTTGGCAGCCGCCATTTTTGATTCAGTGCCCAGGCCTAGTATTTAGGGGGCGGTGATTTAAGGGTTAAGGGAAATAGTATTTGCTGCGTTTATTTCTAAAGTATATCATCTCACACAACATAAAATATTAGTTTTCGTCACGGATTTAAAATTAGTCTAAAATAATTAAAATCATATTTATATTGTTGTGATGATATTTTAGGAAATTTTCGAACACAGTACAGAAGAACGTACGTATTGAAAACGCATATGAAATATACATTGTATATGTATGTATATATGTATAGTATTTTTCTATACACATGTGTATACAAATATATGTATAGTACATGAAAATCCATTATTTTATTAGAAACATTATCTTGAAATACTGTAAAAGTGTTTCATTTGAGGTAATTTACGTAATTTTTATATAAAGTAAGCAGCTGCTTAATCAACGTTTTCTGCAACGCCGGAAATTTTTAAAAATTGTGTTAAGAAAATCCTAGTTGGCGTTACTTTAACCAAAATCTCTTTTCGAATTGTTTGAAAGAAAATAAACAATCACCATCTTTCCATGAAAATGTACTTATACAAACTGGATAAAATAAGTCTGTTTGTTCTTTTCCTGAAAATGTCAGCTTGATAATAAAATTTCATTGAGATGCAAATAATTTTAAAATAAGTATTTGCAAGCATAAAATCGATCATCGTTTCATTAAGAAAACTAAGAAAATTCAACTAATCAAGTTGGATAAAATAAGTTTGTTTGTTCTCATAACGTGCGCATGTCAGTTTGGTTATCGAATCCTGTTAAAATGCGAATATTCTATAAATAAGTTGCGATAGAATTCTAACGCATTACTGGAAATAAGCCAACTAAACAAAGGATTACGTTAGATTATGAAAAGAAAATATTGGAGAATGTTGGATCATAAATCTGTCTGCATTAGCCAGTCGAAAATCTTGAAAACAAAGGGTATTTTCATTGAAGAGCAAAAGTATAAATCATACAATTTTGTAAAGAGTTAGGATTTCAAATGCGATATTTTGACTAAAGTTTTATTAACACTACGCAAAACGAAAACAGTGATGCCAAAATCTGGCGGATTTTTTTATCAAGAAATATCATGTTCACAATAGAGAATTTTTAATACTATTTTCCTTTAACGTATTAAGATATATATATATATATATATATATATATATACTATAATAAAAAATAACTATTTAAATTTTCCGTAGCGTAATTATAAAAACAATAGATTTATAAGTGACACATAAACGCGTCAGTGAACTGTATATCTATGCTAAAAAAAGAAAATTTTCCGCTGTGTGTGTGTGTGTGCAATGGCTAGGAAAATGTATGACTCATACGAGGCTTATTGTGAAGATAGCTCAAAGTGTATCCTGATGTACCTGTCCGCATAGCAATTTTAGTTTGCAGAAAATTTGCTGCAGCCTTTCTTTGCAAACCTGCAAAGTTGCAGCAAGTTCAGAATGAAAAAAAACTAAAAGTTCATCACACAATACTGCAGCAAGATAACGCAAACGCCGAAGTCATCACAATTTGAACTTGCTGCTAACTTTTCGTGCAAGTTAAACTCTTGCTGTATCAGATTTAATGCAAATTAACGGCAAACAGGCAGAAAATTTAGCTTTGTCTTGTTAAAAATGCTGCAAACTTATTGCAAAGTTGTAATCTTGCCATGTTACACAATCTCACATAGCAAGTCTTGCATTGCAAACCTGCAACGTTGTAGCAAGTTCAGCATGACAAGACTGAAAGTTCATGACAAGACTGCATCAAGTTAACGCATACGCCGGAGTCACAACACTTTGAACTTGCAGCTAACTTGTCGTGCAAGTTAAACTCTTACTGTATCAAATTTATTACAGATTAACAGCAAAAAAGTAGAGAATTTAGTTCTGCCATTACTAAAGTACTGTAAATTCTTTGTAGGCTAGTAGAAAATTTAGTTTTGTCTTGTCAAAAACACTGCAAACTCATTGCAAAGTACAAATCTTGTCATGCCACAACATATGTTTAACCCCTTCAGGTCTATTGTTGCATGCGTACCTCAGAAGGTATATGCATTATTTGTATCACCATTAACAAATGCAGGTAATATTTGTGCTTTTAAATTTGAGCCTTTTTTGGTACTTCATAAGTATAACGTTTAAAAAAACCGGTGCTAAACGAATAAAATTTTTGTAAGGGATGCAGTCCCCAAAGGGTTAAAAATCATAGACCCGAACAGGATTAAACAGGGTTCGCACGCTATTAAGCCACGCCCATTTTGTAAGGACCAGTAATCGCATAAAACTCTCTTCTAGCTAATCGGGAAGAAAATGATCTTTATAAGAATACTGGTGTTAGAATTCTTACAAAATGGGGCATGGTTTAATAGCGTGCGAACCCTGTTAACACTAGAACGCCCGGAAGAAGTCGTTTCGACTCCGACCATTTGATTAAATGTCAATTGGAACCAGGAATTCTTTCAAAAAATAAGTTAAAATTTAAAAACGCAAATTTATGTTAAATAAATCGGTGAAATAATTTTAAATAAAAATTCTGGTGTAAAATATTTTTATGTAACTTGAGTAAAATTTCCGGGCGTTCTAGTGTTAAAGGCAAAAATAAATAAATATATATATATATCAATTAACAGATAGCCGATGGGCAAATTTTAACATTAATTATTTCTTGATTTTAGAACTGTAGAAACTCCGGCTTGCTCTGAAAGTCTTTTGTAAACTGATGTTCTAGATAGGTTTCCGAAATTTATTCATCGGTAAATATCTTTCAATGAACTAATTTGATATAAAACGTCTTACAAGCTAACAAAATATAGACAACATGACATAAATGCAATTTCTGTAAGGTAGAAGCCACGCCCAAATCAATGATGTTCTTTGAACGAAATCGAGAATTCTCGTTTCTTTTTATTTCCTTTTTTCATCTCTTAAGTTTTTCTATCAATTTGGACACTTTTCTTTCCTGCATTTTCTCCCCTGTGACTAGTATTTACGTTTCAGCTAGCGCCATCTGTTGTATTTTTTGTAAGATCTATTCTCTGCCGTTACTGTTCATTCGTGAGTTTATCCCTTTATGTACACGTGTTTAGACTCTCTGATCACTGGCTGCTAAAATTTCCCTTCCGAACCCCGTCCTATGTGTGCTTTTTTTTTTATCAAAGCTGCCAACTTGTACGGATTTTTTTTACCGGTAAAATTTAACAGAAAATTTTGACTTATTTAAATGTTAATATTTCTTGAATTTCGGTGATTCAATTAGCTAAAATTTACTATTAAATTTTAGTGGTATGAAAAATCCGTACACGTTGGCAGCTATGTTTTATGATGACAGATACATAGTTTTATTATTTAATTGTGAGTTATCGCCAGTTTTTCGGTGCTGTTTCCTTTCGTTTTCATAATCAGATTTGATTGATATGCAGATTGGCTGGAACACATGTGTTGAGTCTCTTTCGACTTCGGACAACACAATTTGGTCGGCGACGGCCCGCATACGTAGGACACGAACCCACATTCCGGCCCTAAATGACGCTAATAATACGATGGTCTATAAAAACTCTGATAAGGCTGAACTCATTGCTGACAGTCTTGGAAGTCAGTTTACACTTAATCGAGATGTCGTCAATCCCAGGATGACGGACATAGTCAATGACAAAGTCGAAGAGTTTCTTAACACAAACCATAATAATACTCTTACTCCTGCAACCCCTTCTGAGGTTGTAGCATATATTGGGAATCTGAAAAAGAATAAATCGCCTGGCCTCGACTGCATTTCAACTAACATGCTAAAATATCTCCCCTTAAATTTTACATTTTTTCTTACTATATTAATTAATACTATGCTTAATCTACGCATGTTTCCCGATTGCTGGAAGCGGGCGCTGGTAGTACCAATCCCAAAACCTGGGCAGGACCACCACGCTCCTTCTAGCTTTCGACCTATTTCTTTACTTTCCTGCATTTCTAAGGTCTATGATACATGCTTTCAAACCGTCTGAAAGAGTTCGTTACTGCCAATTCGATTATTATACCGGAGCAGTTCGGTTTTCGTCCCAAGCTGTCTACGCAGCACCAGCTTTGGAGGGTAACTGAACTCATTCACGAGGGCTTCCTCAGTAGACAAAAAACTGGTGTAGTATTCAGAGACATTGCAAAAGCATTCGATAGAGTTTGGCACGAAGCTCTAATCTATAAATTAATTCTTCTTAAAGTTCCCCCTCAACTAATTCTCATAATTTATAAATATTTAAAAAATAGATCCTTTTATGTCAGAGTCCACCATTCTATCTCCTCTTCTCGCAAATCGAGGCTGGCGTACCCCAATTGGGACTGATCAGCACCTGGCTCTTCAACTTATATATCAACGACATACTCAAGATTCCCAACATCCTCTTAGCATTATATGCGGATGAAAACGGCCATCCTCTACAGAAACATCTCATTAAACATTGTGATTGAACAACGCCAATCCTATCTCCAGGCCCTTTGTATCTGGCTCAGGAAATGGTGTATTAAAGTAAATGTTGCAAAAAGTGCTGCCATGATTTTCTCTAAAAACTCTATCACCCCAGACATTAATCTTTCTCTTAATAATGAAGATATACCCTGGGTTAACGATTATAAATATCTAGGAATTTACTTGGATTCTAAATTACTCTGGAGATGGCAGATTCACGATGTACGTTCTAAAACTACAGCTGCCAAGTCCTCCCTCAAATCTTTATTAGCTAGACATAGCTGTCTGTCACTCTACAACATGTTATTGCTTTATAAATCCTTTATCAAATACACCATGACTTACGGGTCAGTTGTTCGGGGATCTGTTTATGATACTAAGATGCAAAAACTTCAAATTCTGCAGAATACTATTTTAAGACAGGCTGTAAATGCAACCTCGTTTGTCCGGAACGATGTCATTCACAAGGATCTCAATATTCGACCTATTTCGCAAGTTATTAAAAAACTCGCACAAAAGTTCCACAGAGATCGTATTCTTATACCCAACGAAGCGTTGCGGTGAATAAAAACTTACAGTATTAACAGTTCTGTTGGTAAAAAAAGACCACTTGTCATCCTTAGTCGAGATGACGGTTTTGCCCCACCTTCCAAAAGAAGGAGGCAAGAGCCACCTTAAGCGCATCATTGCTGTTTTTCTAAATTATTTCATGTTTTTAATTTTTATTCTTTATTTTTTAACTCTACTCTCTTATTTTCCAATTTATTTCCTCGACTTCGTTCCTGCCTAAGCATTTGGCACCGATATTCATCCACTTTCTATCCAAATTAACTTAATTTATCTTATTTTCATGTTTTCTCATCGCTCCTGCTCTGATGAGGAGCAAAATGCCCACCCAAAGCGATATAAGTAAGCGTCCTATCTTAAATGGGAGAAGTAACAGCAATATTAAAAGCGAGGTCACATTAATCAAGGTCATGCGCCACGTAGCGGATGGAGTGTGAACTACAGGTAGATACGTAACTGTTTTCTTACTCACACCACTAAAATTGTAAAGTTTTTTTCACCTTGATTAATAACTGAAAGACCTCTGTTAAGGCGAAAAAAAAAAAACTCCCTGGCGTCAACTGCATTTGGATGTCTCTCTCGGTACGCCATTATTTTGCGGTAAATGTGTCAAACAAAATTCATTTCCATGTGTTAGCAAAGATTTAGAAAATACACGCCACACTAAAAGCCCGCGTATATGAATTATCACTCCGTCCACAAGGTGGCGCAACTATGTTAATTTACGCCTGATTCCAGCATTAAGTTTGTTCGCTTACTTATAACGCTTTGATGCCCACCCTTCCTCATTTTTAGAACGAGGGACTTTGATTCGTTGCAACTCGCTTCTTCACTGGCTGCTGAAGTTTGCCGTCAAATCCTGAGGATCTGTCCCATCCGACCCGCTCGTCACCTGTTTCTGACGTAATAATGCACAGAACTTGCTGATTGGTGGAGCTCATTTATAGTTTTCTCAGACATCCAGTTCTCTGGTGTCTCAATCCTTTTACTTTACTGATCTTTTTAGGCAGTTTTGATTCGATACACTTCGCTTCCTCATTGGCTGACGAAGTTAACCGTCAAATCCTTGCCTTTTTCTTTTCAAAATTCGCTATTTTATGTGCCAACTTCAGGGCTCCCAAATGGTCCGCCAACTAAATACCAAAAAAATTTTACAGAAAATTTTATGGTAGGTTTGCGCTAGAATTAACTTTCAAAGGTGGTTTCGGGGCGGTTTATAAGAAAAATCTAAAAAGAAAATTTTTCTAAAAAAATATTGGTATACAGTTGGCGGACCATTTGGGAGCCCTGCAACTTCTATTTTTATTAACTTTTTCGATTCCTATCATTTTTATTTTGATAAAACTAATTTATATATATAAAAAAAACGTATGGCTCTGGGGCCTACTTTCATCTTTCCAAACGATCCCTGGCTACGTCTACCATCCCAATGCTCCAGAATTCGTAAGGAATTCATTCTGCTTAAAATCGAAGCACTCTGTCATATTCGATCCACCAACTTCGATAGAGATAAACATAAGCATGACGACTTATGTAGGGACTCTGAAAAAAGTGCATTGGTGTATTGGTATAATGATAAAAAAAATTAAATTACATATCTAAATTGTATTTATAGAGTTT
This sequence comes from Maratus speciosus, assembly GCA_963932465.1. Taxonomy (NCBI): domain Eukaryota; kingdom Metazoa; phylum Arthropoda; class Arachnida; order Araneae; family Salticidae; genus Maratus; species Maratus speciosus. The sequence goes on from OZ010794.1 coordinate 217,919,994, forward strand.
AAAGAATTATTTCTCATAAATATGTATGACTATAATAATAGAAGACGAAGTATCGCTGCATCTTATTATTCAATCTAATGATAAAGTGTCTACAATTTCATTAAAGTCTTAAAATTTGTTTACCGTGTATTTGTAATAAACATTATTCTTTCTTAATATAAAATGATAAATGGAATTTATACTGCTCTTTAAAATAGTTTACTTTACCGCAAATTAGCATTTAAAAGTTATTTATTATAGAAAACAATTATAACTATTAATGAAGTTATCAGAAAATACTTCACAGACTTTAACCCCTTGAGGAGCACCGGTATATATTATATACCACCTACGATTAATGAAGTTTTACACCAGAAAATTTTTATTAAATTTTACATTTCTAACTTTGGTGTAAAAAAAGCCGTAAAATTGCTTTTACTTATTTTGAAATAGAATTTTTAATAGATTCCGGTGTGAGTTCAGCATTACAGGAACACAATCACTTGCCCCTAAAGGGGTTAAGTTCTAAGCATCATTCATCAAATTGTTTCCGGATAGTTTAATTACTCTCTGGTTAGGGGGCTGAACATATATAATGTTATCACTTTAGGGGTGTGAGGATGTCTGACAGTTCATATACTTAGATTGTGTAGGAAGAGGTGTGTGTGTGGGGGAGGGGGTTGCGGTGATATCGTTATCATTTTTGATCCGACAAAATTTTCCTTTTTTTGATCATTTATTATTTTTTTTAAATTATGTTATCTACTTTTATGAAAATGCAAAGTTATAATCAAATCCATTAAATGAATATAAAATCAATTCATTTAAAAAATGGAATATCCTAACGTTCGCCATTCTTATTCTTTTGCCATATGCGCCTATTATTTGTTGTTAAAACGAGATTTAAATGATACTTGTTATATTTACTAGGATAAAATGGCGAAAATTTTTGTTCATAAGAAGTTCTGCTTACTACCGAGCAGGGAGTATGTGCAAGGAAGCATTATTACTGTCGAATGCATTGTGAAGCAAAAATCTATTATTAAATACTTTTAAATAGTATTTCTTAGATGTGTTATTTCATATAAAGTTATTTTATATGAAATAGTGATATTTAATTAACCTATAACCGGAAACGTTCCGTCTGTGAGTTGGCTGCGTCTACATATCTACACTTTACACAAAAATGAACGCGTCTCCAATCTTATCATGCAGTCTAATCCTTACGCTATTAGTCCTCTGCCTCCCACACCCATTTACAACGCATATGCATTTTTAGTTATTAAAAGAAAAATTATTTTATTTTCAACGCAGTCTGTTACACTGCGCGTTTCCGTTTATGCAATTTTTCGCTCTGGGTATTGAAATGGAGGAGATTCAACGCGAGTACGTTATGGTGATAAAGACATTAAAGAAACTGTTTTGCGATGGTTTGATGAAGTAGGATGTTGAAAGTATTTCAGATGATGAATATATAAATTCTGAACACGAAAGTGACTCAACATTGCCAGAAAATGCATAAAAATGCAGATATTTAGAACATGCTGCAATATTTACTATTAAATATTTTGTTAATTTTGCTGCTTAATATTTTTTTCTAATTCATATTTTACCGAAATATATAAAAATATCAGCATTTATTTAATTATGAAGTCGGAAATGTGATATTTTGAACAATACTGTGTAATTTAAAAATATTTTCTGTCTCCGACAATCATAACTTATTTTTATGCTGTTATATAAAAAAATGGTTCTGTTAATGCATTACTATTAAAGATTAAGTGTTTAAGTTCACTGTTTCGTAAATTATTAAAAGTTATTTTCTTTTTAAAATTTTATAGCAATTTATTCAAGGTAGAAGTCTCACAGACGGACGTTTCTGTTTGTGAACGGGATTTTTACGTTTCCGGTTAAGGGTTAACTTTTCCATTCCTTTTAAATTAGTAAAGTAATAATTCTATATCCTAATCTGAACACGATTGCAAACGTATAAAAAGAAAGAGAATTGTAAGGGAAAAATATGAGCAGTGAAAACTTAATCATTAGGAGGAGGGGGGGGGGGGGGGGGGGTCGAGGAATGATAACGTATCATAACGCAATGGGGAGGAGATCCAAAAATGCTAACAAAATGTATGTCATTATATATGCATAGCCTACGTTTTTTCAAAGTTTAAAAAAAAATCGAAACAAAATATTTCTTTTATAAAAAAATGCTATCCAGAAAACGGACATAATAATAAATTTTAAAATAAATAAAATAACATTTTTAAAAGGTCCATATGCAGAATTATCTTTTGAAATTACTGTTTGATATTGGTTTCTTTAAATTATTAAGTAAATATCTGAATGCACGTAAAATGAAAAAAAAAAGTAATAAAATAAAATAATAAAAATCTTTCTTCCACGATACGTTAAGACCAATTTTATATTTTAAAAACGTATTGCAAATTAAAATCAAACTTCAACTTAATTGCTTAAAAGGCGCAAAGGCCAACCTGGTGAAAAATATTCCATACCGGGACTTGAACCCGGGCCATCAGTATAGCGCACTGACGTTCTACCGACAAAACCACATGGAACGATACCCAGCCTGGAACTTCTCACTATTACCACTGGGTGTTTTTCCATGTGGTTTAGTCGGTAGAACGTCAGTGCGCTATACTGATGACCCGGGTTCGAGTCCCGGCATGGAATATTTTTCACTGGGCTGACCTTTTCTTCTTTTAAGCAATTAAGTTGAAATTTGATTTTCATTTAAAACATTGCATGCAAGGCAAATGTTCCTCTCTGGAAAATTTCTAAATATTAATTTTAAAAACCTATTGTTTGAATTATTACTCATTATATTAAAAATAACTAAATGATAATAATGTAATAATTTCCATAAAGTCATTTTATTTCACTCGAAAAATCTCGTACAAGACACATAAATAAGGACTAAAAAATTGCACAAATTTAAACAAACAGTATTGCGTTAAAAATATCTTATTTTAGAGTTTCCTTTAAAAGTTTTCTTTGTAAACCGCAATGAAAAGCCTGTTTTCCCAAAACCTCTTTGTAGGTGTGTTGTCGGAAGATTTGATAAAAGTTGTGGTTTAACTAAATCTCATTTTCAATGGATTTCAAATGAAAAGATACAAACAGAAATAGAAACCCATTTAAATGCATGTTTTCAATCTATGCCTGAAAAGATTTCGAAAGCTTGTTTTATATTAATCCCATTAGTGTCAAAAGTTATAAATTCTTCCTAAAGAAACGTTTATAATTGAAGTAATGGATTAAAGACCGGATTTTAAAAGGATCAGAATAGTGTAATATGACGAGCATGGAAAGAAGTTTGATCGTGTATCTTTGAAGCTAATTTACGTCTTATTGAAATTATTTATTTATATTTTATAGAAATATATCTACTGTATATATATATAATTCTAATGAAACGAGTTTATGAAACGATTTTATGGAACTACTGATTGTTTTTCACAGCTATTTCTACCCTATATATATATAATCCTAATGAAACGAATATACGAAACGACTTTTTGAAACGATTTTATGAAACGACTGATTAAACGACCGGTTGTGTTCCACATCTATTTCTCCTATAATATGGAACGTTTGGACGTGAAATTAACACAATTTATCCGTATTGATCCGCGGATGTCAAAATATCCATTGGAATTTTTTAATTCGAATTAGTTTTCGAGATATTAATTTTTTTTTTCTAATTTTAATTAAATTTATATAATGATGGCTGTGCGGAGGTGTACTAAGAAAATTAAGCGGACTGTAATTCACTAACAAAAACAAAGTTTCATTTTTCAAAGATAGAAGGAGAATATGGCTAGTTGCCAATTTTGAATTTGAATTTTTCTTCAAAGTTGAGAGAATGGCTTGTTGCCCTTTTGAGATAGTTTTTTCTTAAAAATAAATATAACTACGCAATAAATACATGAACTAGGTTGCATAAAAAAGGTTTACAAGAATAGATGCCAATTGGCACAGATGCGGGAGTGGTGTTCCGTCGCCAAGGGCGATGATACAATGAGATTACAAGTACGGAACATCCCGCCCGCTGTTGAAATATTATATTTCAAAATACAAAATGCAACATGAATAATAAAGAGACATATAATAGTACAAATTATGAAAATAATATAAACACTAATACATAAGAAAATTAAATTAAAGTTCAGTTTTTGACAAATTATCACTAATTGGTAAAACACTTAATTTAGTTATAGGTCGTTTAAATATGCCTTTAGCGGTGCGTAATTCCGCAACCCTAGCTATTCCATCTGCACCTGGGAATACCTTAGTAATGTGACCTTGAGACCAGGTGCAAAGGGGGAGTTGGGAATCCTTAATCAAATGTATCATGCCTGGCTGAATATTTGGCCTTTTAACCCCTTGGGGACGAGCGACACGTATACGTGCCGCATGAAGCACTCAGATTCCTTGTTTTTCATCACCAGTAAAATTTTACTGTAACATTTGCCTTATTCAATCAGCGCATTTTCTCGATTCAAGAAAACACAAATTTCTGTTTTTAAAAATCGGTGAAAAAAGGTTAAAAATTTCGTAAAAGGCTTCCGTCCCGAAGGGGTTAAATAGCCATTTATTTCTTTGTTGAAGATTATTTAAGTAATTATTCTGCCAGCGTCTCCAGATAACTTGAACAATTTTTTGAACTCTTTGCCATCTATTTAGCAAATTTTCCTTTACTTCAAGCAAATTAGGATCGGGAATTGAATTAAGCGGTTTTCCTATCAGAAAGTGGCATGGGGTAAGAACTTGAAGATCGTTTACATCCGTAGATAACGGAGAAAGTGGTCGCGAATTTAGTATTGCTTCGATCTGAGTAATTACCGTTAGAAATTCCTCTAGACTAAGGCGAGTTGAGACCACTACCCTTTTGAAATGGTATTTGAAGGCCTTAACTCCTGCTTCCCAAAGGCCACCAAAGTTGGGCGCTCTAGGAGGGGAAAATTTTCAATTAATGCCTTCTGAAGCCAAAAAAATTTAAACTTCATTACTTATTACAAGTTTGTGCAAACGCTTCAATTCTGCTGAAGCCCCGACAAAATTAGTAGCATTGTCGCTAAAAATTACCGAACTTTTACCGCGACGCGAGAAGAATCTCTTTAACGTTGCTATTATAGCTTCACACGTTAAGTCGGAGACAAATTCTAAATATACGGGCTTAGTGACCATACACACAAATATAACGACGTAGATGTTTTGAAAAATGCCCTTTCTTTGGCCCTTATATTTTGTTTCGAAGGGACCACAAAGGTATAAATCTACATTTGAAAATGGGGAGTTAGGTACTATTCTTTCGGGAGGAGGTCCCCCATCATTTGGTTAGCCAGTATGAGCTTAAATTTAAAGCATCGTACACATTCATGTACAACCTTACGCGCAATATTCTTGCCGCCAAGTGGCCAATATTTTTGACGCACAGTATTCAGCAGAGCTTGAGGTACAACCTTACGCGCAATATTCTTGCCGCCAAGTGGCCAATATTTTTGACGCACAGTATTCAGCAGAGATTGAGGTCCGACATGAAAATTTATCTCGTGATAAGATTTAATTATCAATTTAGTTAAGCGGCAGTTTGCTGATAAAACCTTTGGGTGTTTGTGATCGAAGTTTAAATTCGATTTCTTGAGTCTACCTCCTACCCTTAAAATGTTGTTATTGTCTAAGAATGGACTCCAGAATTTCAACTTACTTGAGCTATCTACTGTATTTCCCTTTTTCAGAGCAGAAAGTTCACAAGAGAAATAGCTTACCTATGCAATTTTAATAATGCGCATTTCTTCTCTCTCCAGCTCTTCAACTGACAAAGGGCCTGTTGTAATTCCTTGTTTTTTACAAGCTGAAGAAAACCTATAAATATAAGCTACTACTCTAATTAATTTCTGAAAAGTATTGGTAAGACTAATTAAATCATTAAAAAAATCATTAGAATTAATATACAGGGTTATATTGCGCACAGTCTTGAGTTCTGGGGAATAATGTTCATTTTCAAAGTTAATGTTTGGCAAAGTTTCTGTTAAACAGTTATTAAGAACAATAAGTGGAGGACCCCTCCACCACAGCTCACTGGAGGCAAGGTTTCTCACATCCAGTCCTCTACTTGTTAAATCAGCAGGGTTGTATTGAGAAGGGATATGAAACCAATGAAAGTTCTTTGAAAGCTCTTTGATTTGCATAACGCGATTGCCAACAAATGTCTTTAATAGATTTGGAGCAGTTTCTATCCAGGATAACGCTATAGTAGAATCTGAAAACAACCGAACATCATCGATCTGAAGCTTTAAACAGTCTAAGACCTTGCAGATTAGTTTAGCTAGTAGCAAACACGCAGATAATTCCAGACGAGGCACAGTCATTACCTTTGTTGGTGCTACACGACTTTTGCTGCAGAGAAGATGAGTAACAGTTTCACTAGAGTTAGACGTTTGAACGTACAAGACTGCACCGTAAGCCTTTGATGAAGCGTCTGAGAATCCATTCAGTACCACTGAATTGACGTGCTCCGTAGTAACGCACCTTGGTACCCGAATAGATTCTAAATGTGGTAAAGAAGCCAGGAAATTTTCCCATTGTTTGGAGATATGCGCAGGTAAAGCATCATTCCACTCTAATTTAAGTAGCCACAATTGTTGCATAAATATTTTTGCCTTGGTAATTACTGGCCCTAGGAGGCCAAGAGGATCATAAATTCGAGCAATTTGCGAAAGGACTGTTCTTTTTGTAAAATTTTTGACGGCGCTGATGTTGACCTTGTATGTAAATGCATCACCGGTACTGTTCCATAACATCCCCAGCGTTTTAACTGTTATTTGTTCGGAATTCCTATCAAAGGGAAATAATTGATTGTCACTAGATTGAGCTATATTAGTGCACCACTTGTGTAGTTGCATGCCCCCTCTTAAGAGAAGTTGGGTTAATTCACCTTTAACTAAATTAAATTCCTCTAAGTTGGAGGATCCTGATAGGCAATCATCCATATAAAAATCTTGCAACATAATCTTTGAAGCTAAGGGAAAATCTTGCTGTTCATCCAAAGCGAGGTTGTTGTAACACTTTAGTCGCTAAAAATGGGGCGCATGCTGTCCCATATGTAACCGTAGAAAGTTGGAAAGTTTGTATGGGAGAAGCCTTGTTTTCCTTCCACAGACTTTTAAAAAATTCATATTGAGAGAGATTTATTTCTATCATTCTAAACATCTGCTTGATGTCTGTAGTGAATGCGTAAATATGTTTTCTAAATCTTATTAAAATAGAAAATAGATCGCCTTGCAGCACTCCCCCCTTACATAATAAATCATTAAGGGAATTTCCATTCATTGTTTTGGCACTAGCGTCAAAAACAACGCACAGTTTCGTTGTGGCGCTCGCCGGTCTTAAATCTCCGTGATGGGGAAGGTAATATCCTTGATCGAAATCATTAGCTTCTATTATTTCATGCATATGATTCAGCTGCTTGTATTCGTTAAGAAATTCTGTGTATAAATTTCTCATTGTGGGATCGCGATCTAGACGTTGCCAAAGATAGTTTAATCTTTTTGATGCAATGCGTTTGGAACTGCCTAAATAGGTTTCAGAGAATTCTGGTTTGAAAGGCATTTCTACAACAAATTTGCCACTAGAATTTCTAAAATGTGTCTTATCAAAATGATCATTACAATAAGACAATTCTTCACTTATACAGGGTTGCACGTCATTTACTTCCTCGATCTCCCAAAAACACTTTAGTGTATTGTTTAAATTTTCTAAATTTTTGTTAGGAAGCAATATCTTTCAGTATTGTTTATTTTCGTATCGAAAATTATTCCTGAAACAAGATAACCGAAAATGCTGGACTGCAACGTTAAATTATTGCCTAAATTTATTTTTTCCGGAAGGAGGAAATCAAAAATATATTCAGCACCCAAAATTACTTCGATTTTGTTTGGAATATAGAACTGTGAATCAGCTAAGTATATTTTAGATGGGATTAAATGTTGTATGTTTAATTTCCTTGCTGGCATAACATCTGTTATTTTTGGAATTAGTAATAATTCAACAGCTCGTTGAAGTTCACCAGATTTATTAGATAAACATGTCTTGACCTTTGACTTCAGACATATGAGAGAATTATTTATCCCGCTAATCGGAATGTTTATTGATTCCTTTTTCAATCCCAGTGATTTAACTGCATCGAAACTGATAAAATTACTTTCCGAGGCTGAATCTAAAATCGCTCTGAATGGACGATTTATGCCATTATTATCTTTCAAATAAATTATGGCTGTATTTATCAAGACTGATTTACTACTGTGCGAAAAAAAATGAATGAATTGTAGTTTCGTTTTGCGCCTCTGAAAGAGGATTTCTATTCATTGATTCTTCCGATAATGGATTGTTTATTGTTTGTTGAAAGTCAATTTTAGTGTCTGGTGATGAGTAATTATGGAGTAAGTTGTGATGTTTCGATTTGCAAGCAAAACAAGTGGTTTTGAACTACATTTGCTAAATAAATGCCATCCCAAACAGTTAAAGCAAAGTTTGTTTTTCTTAACCATATTTATTCGATCAATTAACTTCATGTTTTTATATTTATCACAGTGATAAAGTGGGTGAACTTCGGTTTTACATACAATTCACAATTTATTTTGCGGTTTATTCGTTTTAACGAATAATGCTTTATTAGTGGATTTTGTAGCGATGCTAGAATTAATGCTGCTTAAAATTTGATGTCTACGTTCCAAAAATTCCAAAAATTGGTCGAAATTGGGAATTTCATTGTCCCTTAATGTTAATTCGTATTGTTTCCGAGTTTCGCGGTCAAGCTTATCTAGTACAATATTTAGCAAAATTGCGTTTGAAAATGTGTCTCTTTCAAAATTTAAGATTTTTAGAACCCTTAAATTCTTCTTTAAATTGTATAATAAATTACGGAGATCTTTAGCCGATTCATGTTTCATTGAATTTATATTCAAAATATTTTTTATATGACAGTCTACTATAATTATTTTGGTTTCATATCTTTGTTCTAATGCGTTGAAGAGGGAAGTGAAGGTATCATCAGCGGTTTGTAACGTTCTGGGCTCACCCGTTAACGCACCGCGGAGATAAAACTTTTTTCATTATCCTTTAAAGCGGGATTATCAATGATTATTTCTTTGAAGGTCGTTTTAAATACTGACCATTCTTCAAGCTTGCCACTGAAAGTTGGCAGAGGGATTTTAGGGAGCTTTAAGCTGATTCCTTTCGTAATATCACTACTATTACTAGACAGTTTAAACTCAGAAATGTTAATTTTAGCATTTTTTTCTTCATACTGTTTATTAATAGAGGATTGTAAGTTTACCTCCAGTTTTTTAATATCTTCATCCGTCTGTGAAATCTGCTCTTCTACTTCACTGATCTTTTCTTCATCTACAATTTTGTAGTATTCCTCCTTAATCAACTCAAATTTGTTCTCGGTTTTTCGGAGCAGCTGTAGTTGAGCTTTCAGTTCTGAAACACAAAGAGTCTTGCCATCTGTAGCATTGAAAATCTTTGTAACTTGCGCCTTTATGTGTCCACGTCTTCTATTGAGCGATGTTATGTCCGCGTCGGACATTTTTTTTTTTGTTTTGTTTTGTTTAAATGTCTTGTTGACAATATAGTAAATTCTAATTACGCTGGCTTAATCTCCGGGTTGCTAGGACCATTATGTACGGAGGTGTACTAAGAAAATTAAGCGGACTGTAATTCACTAACAAAAACAAAGTTTTATTTTTCAAAGATAGAATGAGAATATGGCTAGTTGCCACTTTTGAATTTGAATTTTTCTTCAAAGTTGAGAGAATGGCTTGTTGCCAATTTGAGATTGTTTTTCCTTCAAAATAATAACTACGCAATAAATAAATGAACTAAGTTGCATAAAAAGGGTTACAAGAATAGATGCCAATTGGCACAGATGCGGGAGTGGTGTTCCGTCGCCAAGGGCGATGCTACAATGAGATTACAAGTACGGAACATCGGCAACATAATTACTCCGTTTTTGTGGAAAAAATGAGAAAAGCGAAAATATAGGGATTATTAGATTTCTATTTTTTTCGTCATTTTCAAACAGAAATTGAAATTATCTTTTATTTCAATCGGAAATTAAAAAAAATATTGTAATTAAATTATTTTTTCAAGAAAAAAATAATAAATAAATAATAATTTCTTATTTATTTTATTCATTTCAAGATATATTTTTTTTCATGTTTTAGAAAAGGTTATATTTTAAATTGTTTCCAATTGTTAAAACAGAGGAAGTACTAATATTTCTTTTTAATTAAATATTTATTTACACGTGACTATTAAAAACAGAAAGAAAATTCAAAGTAAGAATTAAATACTTGCGCATTAAAAGAAGGAAATAAGGAAAATTACGTCATAAAAATTGTATTTATACGTGAATATTAAAAGAGAAAGAGAACTTTAAAATAGTAAATAGATTAATATGCGGTAAAAGCAGAAAATTGGAGAAATTACGTCATATTTAAAATGGGAAAATAATAATGCTGCCAAACACTTTAAATTTCAAGTTATATCTATGAGAGACATTTATTTCATATTTCGAGTACGTTTCCAATTCTGAAACACTGCAGGTAATAATATTTCCTTTCTGAAAACAAAAGTATTTTCACTTGAATATTAAAAAGAGACAAAAAACTTTGATGAAAATTATTTCAAACAATAACTAGAAAACAGAAATTCTGCTTTTTGAGAATGTAGAGTCGCCACCGACGAAAGAATATATATAAATACACATAGTACAGAACATATTTCAGTTTTAAGACTTATAACGCACGCTTTTATTTTATATAAAATTATGTCATTCGTATCCGCTGAAGAAATCCATATCTACAATCCAGTTATAAACAACATCTACAGAAATGTATGCATATGACGTCACTATAGCAGAATAATACACAAATCCAGTAAAAAGCGATGTCGTCATTCAGGAATACTAAACAAAAACAACAAAAAACATCAGCTATCTCATGCATATGCCTTCATTTATTTGACACATTAATATGCATACTTAAAATTAAATATAGATTATAAAGGCTGCATGTTTTATCAGAATCATTCATTTATATATTTTTTTCAAAATAGCACGCATTTTAATCGATTTTTTTTTTCATTTGTTATGTAAAAATGGCAATAAAAGATATAAAAATCTACTATTTTCAAACTTTTTATTATTTTATCAAAAGAAGAATACTTCTATTTCCAACATTAAAGGAATGGTGTTAAAAACTACAAAAAAAAAAAAAAATTATATCTCAAAAATAAATTGAGATGCAGTTTTTAAACGAATTGCATTGTTCAAAAAATTGCTTTAGAGATTATCAGTATTTAACCGTAGGATTCTTTGATTTACGGCTGACTTATGTAGCGGGACGTTATTTTTTAGGGTCGACACTTTCATTGCTGATCGAGAGAAATAGAATTTCTTGGGCTAAAAGATTTAAAATGTCTATATTGTATTATGCCAATATTTTCTTAGCATTGTTGAAAATTACCGAGAGGTAAAGACTCTGTTAGCTTAATTCATTTTATTTTATCTTGTTTTCAAATGTTTAACTGATCTTATTTAATCAAACACACAAACAGACATTTAATGTCTAAACAGCAGCTGATTCGGCCTTAAAATTCTCAATCGAAGGTAAATTAATAAAAACCTGTTTAATGCGAGATCGCTACTGTTTTTTTAATCATTATTCAGTCTTCTCTAGTCTTTTTAAAGCCGATCAAATTAGTCTGTTTTTATAATAATCGGCGTCTAAACGGCGTTCGAAAGTGTTGATGGTTTATTTATTAAACTGAAAAAAAAGGTTTCATATTTTATAGTGAAATTAAACTTAAAAATCGCGTTTTGCCACGATTTATATTTTCCTTATAAAAAATACTTATTTTCATTTATATACTATTTATTTTGTTGTCTGTTCATTATACCTAAAAAACAAATATTTTTTAAAAAAGCAAATAAAATTATATGGGAAAATTCAAATTCCAAAAAAAATATGATATTGTACGTATTACGTAAAACAAAATGCTTGTTTTTCAGGTACAGATTGTGGAGAATTTAATTATTTTGTTAAAAGCAATAATCATGTAAATTCGATAACGTCCTCAGCAAATATGGTAGCAGAAGTGCTAAAAAACAGAGTTTCGATATACATGGGCTTAAAATTTTGACTTGTAGGTATCGCCGCACCGGTCTGCTCTGTTTAAGCTTTCATACAGTACTACTGTAATTTTACGAATTTTCCTAATAAACAAACTTAAAAGTTTCAAACATTAAAAGAAAAAAATCGTTAATTATATCTTTTCGTCACTTCGACAAAAATGCACTTACATTGGTGACAACTGTGACCACTATGTAGAACCTAATATACAGGGTGTCCGAAAAGTCTGGAAACGGTCAAATCATTCGAGAAATACAAAGCAGATTGAAAAACGAAAATATATGTGTTAAATATTTTTTAAAAAAGCTACTCAGTGATACCAAATTTGACCCACGCAACCGACCCCCCGGGGGTCAGAGGGGGTCCAACTTTGAAATCTTGAATGATAACCCCCATTTTTTATTGCAGATTCGGATTTTACGGACAAAAATACGAAACTTTTGTATTTAACATTTTTTTTTCTAATATTCGTTGATCAAAGTGTAATCGAGCAAATAAAACAGATATATATTTTGGTTTTCCGAAAGAGGTTTCGACATCTTGAAATCTGATTGGACAGAAGTTTCATCGTCAAAGTAACCGTCTTTTGCGGGAATAGTGTTTCTCGAAAACCATCAGTGGTGGTTGTTTCGATGACGCTTTATATGCTTTTTCCATAAAAATTATATTAAATTAGTACTGTATTTGCATATTTTCTTTATCCAGTCAATCATTTCAAAATAATAACCTGCATATTTTGATTTTTTTAACGTGTAAATATACACCTTCCCTCCCGAACAGAAAAAGGTTAATCTTCATTATTTCGGGGGGGGGGGGGGGGCTGAGTGTGCAGATATTCTGTGTTTTGATGGCTTCCTCTGTTTTTTTTTTTTTTTTTTTTTTTTTAATATCATCTAATTCAGGAAGCTGATGCTGGTGCACAGTTTTTAAAAATTATTACTATAGAACAAAATATAGGAAAAAATATTTTTTTAAAAAGATATAAAAGCTTTTTATGCTGTCTGAGCAAAGGATGGGGAAGTAGTGTAAATTTCAGTGGGTGTGGAGTTATATATTTTGATGATTGATTAGTTACTGCAACTCCAAAATATCAAGTCGGACAGACACTTCTTCAATAATTCTTATAAACGTAATAATTTTTTGCAATTTAAAATAGTTTTCAATTTAACATTTTTTTCATAATTTTAAAATTAATAATTTTAAACAATTGAAAAAGTTTGATCTCTCAAACTTTTTCATTTAAAAAATTAATTAAACTTTTTAAGCTTTCTTGATTATTTCTGGGAAAGACGATTTCATAGGGGACGGACGATGTAGAAAATTGTTTAATTATTTATAAATTATTACAATAAAATATCAAATGTGACAAAATAAAGGGTGTCCGAAAAATTTGGAAACGGTCGAATAACTCAAGAAATTCATATAAGATTGAAAAACAAAAAAAAAAATACGTGTTAAATATTTTTTTAAAAGCTATTCCTTGATACCAAAGTTGACACCCCACTCCGACCACCTGGGAGTCAGAGGCGTTCCAACTTTGAAATTGTGAATGATAATCCCCATTTTTTATTTCAGATTCGGATTCTACGTGGGAAAATGCGCAACTTTTGCTTTTAACATTTTTTTTTTTTCGAATCTTTGTAGATGACAGAGTAATCCAGCAATCTGTGTCAGATACATATTTTATTTTCTAAACCATTTTTTCTAATCACGAAATGTGATGGGCCAAAGCTTTCGTTGCCAAAGTGGGTCGCCTTAGCTGGAATTGTGATTGTCGAAAACTATCAATGGAGGTTGTTTCGATGGCAAAAGTGCTTTATATGCTTTTGGCATGCAAATTAACAGAACTATATTGAATTAGATTTCTATTTGTCTTTTTATTTTACCCATTCCGTCCATTCTAATTAATTAACCTGCGGTTTTTTTTTATATTTTGATGTGTAAACATGCCCCTCCTCTTCCGAAAAAAAAGTAGATAATCTTCGTCATTGGTAGAGGTAGGCGTGGATATTCGGCATTTCGATGGCTTCTGCTGTTTTTTTTTTCTTTTATACTCTAAATCGTGGTCAGGAGGTGGGTGTATGGGATTTTTTTACTATTACTATAGAGTAACATATAGGAGAAAATAAAAAGAAGTATATATATATTTTTGCGTGTGTGTGCGAGCGGAGCAAAGAATGGGGAAGTAGTATAAAATTCAGGTGGTGGTCGGATTGGATATTTAGATCATTGATTAGTTACTTCAACCAGAAAATAACAAGTAGGGCAAAAATATTTTCCATAATTCTAATAAATGTAATAATTTTTTGTAACTTAATACATTTTTTTCAATTTAACATTTTTTTTCATAAATTTAAACAATAGAAAAATTTTGATATTTGAAAATTTTTAAATAAAAAAAAAATAATTTAACTCTTTAACTCATTCGGGATTTGTGAGGCACATATATTCATCGTCAAAAGGTGCATGTGGAATTTGTTTTGGGCACCATTAATAAATGAATAATATTAATTAATTTTTTAATTAAAGGATTTCTTGGTATTTACAAGAAAAGGGGACAGTTTAAAAAACACGGTGTATTCCAAATAAAATTTGTGTACGCGATGCGGTATCGAAAGGGTTAAAGTGTAATGATTATTTGCTGGGGTAGACGACGTGTTAATTTTCATAACAGAAGGATAATGTAGAAAATTGCTTGTTTATTATTACAATAAAATAACTTATGTGACAAAAGTATAATCTAAAACATAATTAGCAGAAAAAATTAAAAACAGATCGGTTTATTTTCTTCATTTTTTAAGCCCTAGAAGGGGAATTTATTAATATATTTCATGCAGTTAGTTCTACGTTCTTAAATTTTTATAACAAATAAGTTAAACCAATTGAGCAATTAAAAAAAAAAAAATCAAACAATATAATACATAAAACCCATTACAAACTTAGGTTCCGTTAAAAAGAAATCTAAATAAATTTTAAACTTTTTTCCGTTTTAAGTTGCAAATATTTGTATTGCGGATTTTGTATTATGCTTATGATGAGTGTGTACAAAATAATAAGGCACATGTAAAAAAAAAAAAAAAAAAACATTTTTAAAAGTCTAAGATTTATTTCGATTTAATTTGCAGGGAAATTTTAGGGATTTTTAGGGTATTTAAATTATCATATTGTTTAAATTTTGTTTTTATTTTTTTAATGTTCATTTGGTTTAACCCTTACCGGCGCGGAGTAATTCTGTTTATAAACTGATGAAATGATAGACTGACATCAGAATTTATAAACGAGTTTATTGGAAAATACAAACTTTCTTATATTCAAGTACATTATAAATGGAAAAATTTAATTAAATATTCTGGGTGCCAGTAAAATAAAAATTATTAGTCCTTTTTTAAGGACACTGTCCGCAAAAGCTCTAACTTATTTGTTACAAAACTTTAACATCAAACATCGAAGTAACTGAATGAAATCTATGAATAAATGTCCCTTCTCGGGCTTAAAAAATGTAGTAAAAAAACTGATTTGTTTTTAATTTGTTCTGCAAATAACGTTTTTGTTTATATATATTTTACACATTTGTTATATTATTGTAATAATTAATAAATAATTAAACACTTTTCTACATTATCCTTCCCCATGAAAATTAAAACGTCTTCTCCCCCAGGAAATAATCAACAGTGCTTAAAGAGTTAAATTATATTTAAATTCAAAAGTCTAAAAAATCAAAAATTTTCCATTGTTTAAAATTATTGGGTCGTTTGGAAAATCAATTCATACGGAAAATTCTATCATTTAATAATTAGACTGATTCCTTTATCTAATGTCTAATAATTACCGGGAAGGATTTTCCGGTGCGAATGATTTTCCTAAACAGACACGACTTCCCGAAGAATCCAATAATAGATTTAAAATTAGGAAAAAAATGTTAAAAAGGAAAAAAAAAATGTTAATTAAAAAAAAAATTGTCCGTAGAATCCGAATCTGCAATAAGAAATAGGGGTTATCTTTCAAGATTTCAAAATTGGACCCCCTCTGACCCCCGGGGGGTCGGTTGCGGGGATCAAATTTGGTATGACTGAGTAGCTTTTTAAAAAATATTTAACACGCATATTTTCGTTTTTCAATCTGCTTTGTACTTCTCGAGTTATTCGACCATTTCCAGACTTTTCGGACACCATGTATATATATATATATTTATATAACAGCTGTGTTTCATTGATTACTACAGACAAAATTATTTATAAAATTTTACTGGTAAGAATAAACTCTATAAGTGGGTGGTTTACATACAAAAAAAAAGTTATTAATTACACTTTTTGCATTACAGCTTATGTTAAGAGTATTGTTAGTAAATTAGATTGTACAATCTATTTTAAATTCAATCAGTTTATCCAATGAAATTTACTAGTTATTCATCATTTATTAAAAATAAGATAACGTTATTTTTTCTATATCCCTTGTGGTTAGAAGGCAATGCATTTCACTTTAAAATATCATATAAGCATACACTATATGGCCAAAGATGACCGACCACTTGCGATTTTTGATGTTTTCTTAAATCTCTAGAGAAATACAAGATGAATTATCCTGAAGCTCCAGGTGTGTAAACAAAATAATTCAGGTCATACATTTCCGTGAGGATTTTTTCCCGAAACCCCATAGGGGACAGTCAACAAACTGGAAAAAATAAAGAATATCTTTGGGATAACCCTGTATAAACTAATGTAACAAAAGTTTCAAACTGTTGATTATGATTAAGTTCCTTATTGTAATAGACTTTGTTCATTTTTATGAGGATAGCACGTATACTCCTAGAAAAATTTAATTTTTATAAAATGGGTTCCAAATTTTGCCACTTTTTTGCTTATAATATGTAGAGATCTTAATTTAAAAAAAAGTTCTTTTCAGAAAATATGACAAATAACATTGTACACAACACCCTGCAATCAGAATGAAAAAATAATACAAATTGTATGAAAAATCAGCAGTTTCACTAAATAATGATTCACTGCGCATGCCCGAATGTAAACAAAATAGAATGTGCATAATTCGTTAGCTAAATGTATAGATCATCTTTTGTAAAAGTCTCAAAAACATAGCTTGCAATTCTGAAAATTATCCTTGATACAATTAGCTCAAAATCCGTTGTTTCCAAATTGAAGCAAAAAGATGAGGGGTTGTATCTATATATGCATTGATTAATGCCAGTATAGCATACACAATATTGCACGTACTAAAGAATTTTGATACAGTCCCTCATCTTCTTGCTTCCTTTTTGGAATAACGGATTTTGAGCTTATTCTGTAAACGATAATTTTCAGACTTTTCAAACTATATTTTTGAGATTTTCACAAAATTTGCTCTATACATTTATCTAACACATTATGCAAATTATATATTGTTTACTTTCGGGCATGAGCAGCGAATCATTATTTAGTAAAACTGCTCATTTTTTATACAATTATTTATTATTTTTTTCATTCTGATTACAGGGTATTGTGTATAATATTATTCGTCATATTTTCTGTTTTTTTTTTTTTTTATATTAATCAAATAAGCTGTACAAGTTAAGCTCTACAAATTATAAGCCAAAAAATTGGCAAAAGTTCAGACTCATTTTATAAAAATTTTAATTTCTCTACGAATATGCATGCTATTCTCATAACAATGAACACAATTTATTACAATAAGACACTGAATGATAACGTACATTTACGTTAGTTTTTTCAGGGTTATCCAAAAGATATTCGTTCTTTTTCAATTTATTGACGGTCCCCTTTGGGGTTTCGGGAAAAAATCTTCACGGAAATGTATGACCTGTACTATTCTGTTCATACACATGGAGTTTCAGGATAATTCCTCAAGTATTTTTCTAGATAATTAAAAAAAAACGTCTAAAACCGCAATTGGCTAGTCACATTTGGCCATATAGTGTATATGTATATATATTTCTTTCTAAAAATATTTCTTTGAATTAAGGACATCACACTTTATTAACTGTGCAGGGAACACAGGGAATTAAAAGTTAAATCAATCAATCCATTCTAACTTAACCCTTACCGGCGCGGTGTCCTTAAAAAAGGACACCTAATTTTAAACCCAAAACTGACAAACGGCACCAAGAATATTTAACTAAAATTTTCGTATTAGAATGTGCATGAAAATAAGCAGGTACACATTTTCTAATAAATTCGTTTTTAAATTGTGGTGTCACTCCATTATTTCATCAGTTTATAAACAAAATTACTCCGCGCCGGTAACGTTTAATGGATATTTGACAGCATGGTAAAATAGAGTTGTTCCGGTCTGCTCTATAACGAGAGTGGATATGGATGGATATAAACATGATGGAACATTCGTAATTAAAATATTTTGCATGAGAGTTACATTAAATGTGAGTAAATTTTGCGAAGGCCAATTTTGCTGGAAATTAATTCATTATTGAATGATTACACTTTTTACATAATATGTTAAAGGATTGCATAGTTAATTTTAAAAGAACTGATTTTCATGACTGAAATTTAATTATTAGATTAACCCTTTCAGGATCAAAGTAATTTTGTTGCAAAAATGTTGAAATGTTTGATAATCACCTGATTGTATGAACAAATTGATTTGAAAATAAATAATTGTTTATATAAATAAACTTTTACATACATTCTTAAAAAAAAAAAAAAAGAAAAGAAAAAAAAAATCTGTGTGTAATTTCATAGATTAGATTTTAAATTTAAAGTTATGCGTAAGGCCAAACTGCTCTTCAAAAGGTTAATAAAATAATTAGTAGCAATGCATATAGATTTTGTACTGAATGTGCTTATCTGTTTTACCGCTTGAAGTGTAGTAGGATATATTTATTCCAATTTAATTTAATCAAGATTTTCACCAGAATTTTACTTTTCTAATTTTGATCAAAATAGCAGTAAAATTGCATTTCTTTATATATATATTTCAAAATTCGGGTGCGACTTCAACCTTTCAGAAACAAAAAATAATTGTGCATGAAAGGGTTAAATGTTTTCAAGGAATTATTACCAATAGGCTTAACGAAAATTTTTTATGTTTATATTCTTAGTCATCTAGATTTTATTATATCTAGATTGTCCTCTAGATTGTTTTAGTAATCTATTTTCTTTTCATAGGTGGGGTAACACGGGATAATTTGACTATTTAAATAATAATTTCATATATGAAAATAAAATAGAATAAATAGAGAATAATAGAATAAACCATGCATGAAAAATCTTATGAAAGGCTATTCACATATTTTGATAAATTTTATGATTTCAAAAATAAGTACAGAATATATAGGATAGATTGCATTAAATTTTATATGAAATTATGGCATTAATAACCAAATAATAATAGATTACGTCATTCTAACCAATTTTTTCGGTACATGTTTTTAAATGAAAATATTTAGGTTACTTTGAATGTATCTATTTTTCAATAGTGTTTAAACATGGGTTAACTTCTACATTTGTGATAGATGTTTGAAATAAAATTGAAATACATTACTGAAGTATTCACCATAAAATATTCCATAAAATACATTTGCAACTCAAGGACAGGAAATATATGACTTCAAAGAGCAAATGCATTGGTATAACAAAATTCAATTTCAATTTAAGAGTCGCATATTGAATAACTTTCATCACCATGTACCACTTCGTATCACATTTCATTATAATGTTTACGGCAGTGCACGTGATAATTTATAATACCTTCAAGTTATTTTAAAAGCCCTAACAAAAATTCAATTACAATAAAGGTGAAATGCTCGATTTGGCATAGCGCACATAATGTTAAATTCGCTTTGCTTTAAATTTATTCTTATCCCCTCTACACATATACCTGAAGAAATCTTATATTTCGTGCATTGAAATCCGAATTCAATTTTCTATATGCTTTAGAAATTATTATCTGAAATTGTATCTCAAAGGGGTATAAAATAAAAATTACACTAATTCTTGAATTTATACACGATTAAGCAACGTTCGTATAAGTCTGGGAGTCGATAGCACAGACAATCACCTCATCGAGTTCACTGATGAAATTCTAGAATTAGTTAAATCTTGATTCGCATATTAAAACGCAATCGGCGTGCCAAGTCTTGGTGGAAAACACCTAAAAACCCTATTTTTGCGGCTGACTCGTAGGTTTACCATT
Source organism: Maratus speciosus (assembly GCA_963932465.1). Classification (NCBI taxonomy): domain Eukaryota; kingdom Metazoa; phylum Arthropoda; class Arachnida; order Araneae; family Salticidae; genus Maratus; species Maratus speciosus. The sequence continues at coordinate 217,940,354 of OZ010794.1, forward strand.
GTGTTTTCCTGCTTCCTGTCCTCCATGTTTTCATACCTTTTGGTGCAGGAAATTACAATGCTAAACTTACACGTCAGCCACTTAAATCGGGTTTTCAAGTATTTTCCACAAATATATAATTTGGCAGACCGATTGCGTTTTAATATGCGAATCAAGATTTAACTAATCAAATATCTGTTTATTAGTGCCAAAATAGCGTACACAATATGGCACGTACTACTATATTGGGATACAACCCCTCATCTTTTTGCTTCTATTTGGGAACAACGGATTTTGAGCTTATTCTAGCGACGATAGTTTTCAGAATTTTCAAGCTATGATTTTGAAACTTTCACAAAAGTTTCTCTATATACTTAGCTAATACATTATGAACATTATATTATGATTGCATTCGCGCATGCGCAGTGAAATAGGTTTTAGTAAACCCACTCATTTTTCATCCGATTTTTATTATTTTTTAATTATGATTGCAGAGTATTAGGTACAATATTGTTTGTCATATTTTCAGAAAAGAGCCTTTTTTTATATTAAGAACTCTGCAAATGATAAGCAAAAAACTTGTCGAAATTTGGAACTGTTTTTATAAAAACCTTAATTTCTCTACGGGTATACATGCTATCCTCATACAAATGAAAACAATATATCACAATAAGCCACTTTTTAATAATCCCGAGTTCGAACGCTTTTGCTACGTTAGTTTTCACAGGGTAATCCAAAAGAAATTCGTTATTTTTCAATTTGTTAACGGTCTCTTGTGTGGCTTTGGGAAAAATCTTCCCGGAAATATATGACATATTCTATACCGTTTACAAACCTGCAGTTTCAGGTTAATTCCTCATGTATTTTTCTAGATATTTAACAAAACGTCTAAAATCGCAAGTGACCGGTCACCTTTGGACATATAGTGTATACGTAGGATGCTACTACATTTTCATCGACTCTTTTCGAACTGTATAATGTACATTTAACCGGCGACTTTTACACTAATTTTATTAGGTTGTCACCACTTTTTTAAAAGTTACCTTTACTTAAATAATCACGAAAATGCTCTAACGATTACTTTACTTTCTTACTGGTGACTAAAACAGGCTCTGTATCCTCTTTTTGAGGATGCATATGTGCATCCGAACGAGTTAAACGGTTTGTTTACTTCCTTCTCAAAATCGCTCGTTTTATTCTTGCATTCTGAATACCCACTCTTGGCGATACTCTTTTGGCACAAATTACACACTGAGGTTCATTATCAGTTGTCTTATTGGATGTAATCAGGAGTCGCACGCTTTTGTGATTTTTTCAGGATGATTATCAGTATTTTTTTACAGAAAAATAAATCTAGATTAAATACGCACAATTTTGCCTTATCTAAGAGGAGATATTCTAAAAGAAAATACTGGCACGTAAGAATATCCTGGTAATGAAATTTCAGGACAAGTACGATTCCTGGATATAATAGATAATTAAAAATTGTGTTTATTTTCATTCTAAATTTTCTTAATACCAGAATGCCCGGAACGGATAATTAAATTTCAACTGGAACCAGAAATTCTTTCATAAAATAAGTTAAATTTAATAGTCTAGGCAATAGGGAATTTTACCTAGCAAAATTAATGGTAGTTCTGGAAATCGGCTTACTTTATGTTTTTTGGGTCGCTGAATTCGAATTTGTAACTTCCCACCAAAATTTCCCCCGGCAACCCCCCAAATTTTGGTAAAAAAAAACAAACCCAAAATAGGTTTTTATTTAAAAAAAATTATTATTGTTTTAGGGGAAAAGTATCTAGAAATTCAGAAAGTAGACAAAATTTGCAATAAATTAGATGTATGACATTATGACTTAGGATGAAGGGGAAGGGGGGATCTGCCTCGGAACATGCACGCGGTGCTGCGTGAACTAAGTTGCGCAGTTCCACTTAACCACCCACACGTTTACATTCGCCCTCCCATCTCCCCTCCGAACTTTATCTATAAGGTTTACTTTAGGTTTTTTGGGTCGCTGAATCCGAATTTTTAGCTTCCCCCAAAAATCCCCCCCAAAAATAGTTGTTATTAACTTAAATTTCTTATTGTTTCAGGAGAAAAGCATTACGAAATTCAGAAACTAGACAAAATTTGCAACAAATAGGATAGATGACATTATGACGTAGGATACACGGGGAGAGAGGGGGTCTGCCTCGGAACATTCCCCGCGTGCTTTTCTCAAAAACCAATTTTTTTCCAAAAATCAATTTTTTGGGGATTGTCGGGTGAAATTTTGGTGGGAAGTTACAAATTCGGATTCAGCGACCCAAAAACATCTAGAAAGCCGATTTCCAGTATTACCATTAATTTTGCCAGATAAAATCCCCTATTGCCTGGACTTCATAACTTAGTGCACGTAGCGCCGCAGTGCATGTTCAGAGGCAGCCCTCCCCCTCCCCGTTCATCTTACGTCATAATGTCATATATCCTATTTGTTGCAAATTTTGTCTAGTTTCTGAATTTCGTAATGCTTTTCCCCTAAAACAATAAGAAATTTAAGTTAAAAACAACTATTTGGGGAAGGGGGGATATGTGGGGAAAAGTTAAAAATTCGGATTCAGTGACCCAAAAAACTTAAAGTAAACCTTATAGAGAAAGTTCGGAGGGGAGATGGAAGGGCGAATGTAAACGTGTGAGTGGTTAAGTGGAATTGCGCAACTTAGTTCACGCAGCACAGCGCGCATGTTTCGAGGCAGATCCCCCCTTCTCCTTCATCGTAAGCATAGCTTCCAACTTGTACGGATTTTTGCTACCACTAAAATTTATTAGAAAATTTTCCCTAATTCAATCGCCCAATTGCAGTGAATATTGGTAATTAAATAAGACAAGAATTTCTGTAAAGTTTTAGTGGTAGCAAAAATCCGTACAAGTTGTCAGCTATGCGTAAGTCATAATGTCATATATCTAGTTTGTTGCAAATTTTGTCTACTTCCTGAATTTTTAGATACTTTTTCCCTAAAACAATAAAAAAAAACAATATAAAAACCTTTTTGGGGGGTCATTTTACCAAAATTTGGGGGGCGGGGGTTGCCGGGTGAAATTTTGGTAGGAAGTTAAAAATTCGGATTGAGCGACCCGAAAAACATATAGTAAGCCTTTTTCCAGAACTACCATGAATTTTGCTAGGTAGAGTCCCAATACGGTATCTATTCTCTAGACTATAACCCTTTCAGGGGCAAGGTACTTGTATTCGTAAATTGTTGAAATAATTGTTTGACACCAGAATTTACAAAAAAAATTGTTTGTAAATAAATTAAAGTATATTTTCGCGTACTTACTTAACCCTAGAACTACCGAAAATTTTACTCAAGTTTTATAAAAATATTGCACATCAGAATTCTTATTTAAAACTATGGAACTTATTTACTTAACTCATTATTGTCTGGTTTACACATTTAGTTTATTTTAAAGAAATTTCTGGTTAGAATAAATATTTCGAATGTACCCATCGGGCCCATTGGACCCGTCTGGTAGACGGAGGGTTAAGGTGAAATTTTCTTTAAAATATTCAGGTGCCAAGGTGGCAATTAGGGTATAAAATTATGTGATGGCGTGGAGGCTTCACCGTCCTTCAAAGGGTTTAGGCACGCAGATTTACGTTCAATAAATCAGTCAAATAATATTAAATAAAAATTCCGGTGCTAAATATTTTTATGAAACTTGAGTAAAATTTCCCGGAGTTCTAGTGTTAAACTTGAATCTAACCTCAAAAAAAAGTGAAATATATTGATATACATAGAAAATATAAACTCCATGCGTTTTCGTGAAGCACTTCGTAGTGTTTCGAGGCGCACTAAGTGTGCTGCGAAATACAGTTTGACAAACGCTTCGTTACAGTATTGGGCAGCAAACTGAAAAGCACAGATATAAGCTTTATAGAAATACTTCTAGATTATCCATCAAAAGTCTCACTGATAAGAGAAAAATTATCATCAGTAATTTCTAACCGGAGCTAGTCAAGCTCCTGTTTCACATGAATAAGAAAGCGAAAATATAACTACGATGAATGTTGGAAAAAAATTATAATATCTACTTTTTCTACAAAGCTTTTCCGGTGTTAAAGTTATTTTAAATAATTTTTACACGAATCTCAAAAAGTATATACTGGATCATTCGGAAAACCGTATCCGTTTGGGAAAACCAATTCGTACCGGAAAATTCTATCATTTAACTATTACAGATTGTTTCCTATATCTAATGTCTAATACTTACCGTGTAGAATATTTCGGTACAAATTGATTTCCCTAAACGGACACCACTTTCCGAACTACCCAATAATATTAAATTGAAATGATAGTATGTTATCCTTTAGGCAAGTAGTATTAATTATACACACGGTGACCAATTACCTAATAACTGAATATTTTCTGAACATAAAAAGGAGCCCTCTATATATGGGCCACATAGGCGTAACCAGGGGGGGTGCCCTGGGTGCCCGGGCACCCCCCCCCCGCTTGCGCAGACTCAAGCACAACTGTTTTTTTAAAAAATCGAAATCTATAAAAGAAAAACGAAGTGAAAGCAGAGTTCAATTAGTTTAGTTCAAAAAACTAACAGCCTAAGTTTTGAACTCTGATGAAAAAAAAGAATCCCACGTTCTTTTTTACTTTCTTCTATCTTCAATAGAAGAAAGTATTGTAATCGAAATTTTTTTCGACTTCCGGTTTTCGACGGATTTGCATGTTTTAGGGGTCAGAGATTCCAAAACACATGTTTATAGAAAATGTCTGTCTGTCTGTGTGTCCGTCCGTCTGTCCGTCTGTCTGTCGCCATTGTACCATCAAAAAGTGTATGAAGTTATGTATAGAATTAAACCAAAATTTTATTATAAGTTTTTGGCTATGGCAAGCAGGTCCTCCCGTAACTAGGAAAAAAATTCGCCGGTAGGGGGCGCTGATATAACAATTTTTGTGCGATTTTGAATATTGTACCATCCAAAAGTGTATGGAGTTATGCATAGAATTGAACCAAATTTTTAGTTTAAGTTTTTGGATATGATAAGCAGGTCCTCCCTGAATTTGGAAAAAATTCGCCGGTAGGGGGCGCTGTAAATGCGTTTTTTGTGCGATTTTGAATATTGTAGCATCGAAAAGTGTATGAAGTTATGCATAGAATTGAACCAAATTTTTAGTTTAAGTTTTTGGCTATGGCAAGCAGGTCCTCCCTGAATTTGGAAAAAAATTGCCGGTAGGGGGCGCTGTAATAGCAATTTTTGTGCAATTTTGAATATTGTACCGTCCAAAAGTGTATGAAGTTATGCATAGAATTAAACCAAATTTTTATTTTAAGTTTTTGGATATGGCAAGCAGGTCCTCCATGAATTTGCAAAAAATTCACCGTTAGGGGGCGCTGTAATAGCGATTTTTGTGCGATTTTGAATATTGCACCATCGAAAAGTGTATGAAGTTATGCATAGAATTGAACCAAAAAAAAGTTTTAAGTTCTTGGCTATGGCAAGGAGGTCCTCCCTTAATTTGTAAAAAAATCGCTCGTAGAGGACGCTGTAATAGCGATTTTCGTACAATTTTTGTGCCATTTTGAATATTGTACCGCCGAAAAGTGTATGAAGTTATGCATAGAATTGAACCAAATTTTATGTGTTTATTTTTGGTCATGTCACGAAGGTCCTCCCTGTTTTTTTAAAAATTCTGCCGGAAGGGGGCACTATAATTGCGATGTCTGTACCATTTTCATTATTGTACCATCGAAAAGTGTATGAAGTTATCCATATAATTGAACCAAATTTTTTGTGCATGTTTCTGGCTATGGCAAACAAGTCCTCCCTGAACTTGAAAAAATTCCGAAAGAACTGGGCGCTATAATTCCGATCTCTGTGCCATTTTCATTATTGTACCATCGAACAGCGTATAAAATTATGCATACAATTGAACCAAAATGTTTGTGCTTGTTTTTGGCTTTGGCCAACAGGTTCTCCTTGAATTTGGAAATATTGCGCGGTAAAAGGGCTCCGTGCTAGCGATTTTTGTATACTTTTCTTGATTTTTCGTAGTTCTATTGCGCATCGGCGGCTCATGCAGCGGCGGGAACTCGCTTCCTACTATGCCGGCTATTCGCAAACAGCTGATAACGACAGAATAAGGAAAAATTAATACTTTTAACAAATATCATGATATAGATTAACTCGTTTTTAGTCCGTTTAATTGACTTGAGCAGAAATTTAAGATGAAAATCAAAGTTGGTATAGTATTGAACTAATAATATTGAAGTATTAACATGTGTAACTAAGTTTTGAAATATTAAGATGTATAAGATAGAAGAAAGTTTTGGGATTGGCACATCCAACTAGTTTAAAAATTATGTTATTTTATCTTTTTTCAAGCTAGAATATTTACAAGAATATTTACAAGAATCTGTATTACTCACAGTAAGTCAAAAAGGAGGTTTTATAATCCCACTATGACGTCTTTTTTGTGGGAGATTTTTTTTAACACCGTTCTTTCTATTGCATGTTTCTGCAATTTCATGAGAAATTAAAGCAAGTTCTTGATGAGGATAGAAAGGGAAATTATTTGTCTCTTTGATTTCGCAGTCTAAAGTCTAGAAAGGAGCAAAAAAATTTTAAAGGGAATGCAGACGTGAAACAGTAATTGTAAAATGCGATTAGCCGGGGGAAAGGTGGGGGAGGGGGGGTGCACAGACCCTGCCTCCTTTGTAAATGAGAAAGCACAGAAAATTAAAATTAATCTGGAGTTGGTTGGTTAGTTGGTTGAATTTCGTGTTTCGCGACCACATTTTGACATTCGTAAAAGGAATGTGGTTAGAGTCTTTCAAGTCAATAAAGTAATTTTTTTCCTCTGAAAATTTTTATGCGATTTATGGAGTTTCTTCTCTTTCAATTTTTTAGCCCAGTGCAGTAAATTTTGATGAAGTTCGTGATTTTAATCTGCGATCATTTCATGATATTTACAATTTCCCCCAAAATAATTTGACGAAATTCACGTCTTTCTACGCGATTTTTTGTCGCTATTCGCACTCTTCACCACTAACCATTGGCAAAATTCGTGTTTTTCCGCGGTCCTTTGACGAAATTCGCATTTCTTATCACAATATTTTGATGAAATTGAATTGCGATTTCTTTAACTCGATCCTTCGACGAAATTTGTGTTTTTTTTTTGCACGATCTTTTGACGAAATTCGCTTTTTCTTACCGCGATCTTTTGACGAAATTAGCATTTTCTTTCTGCGATTTTTTGACGGAATTCTCGTTTTCACCGCGATCCTTTGACGGAATTCTCGTTTTCACCGGGATCCTTTGACAATTTTTTTTTTTTTTTTTTTTTTGACGACCTATTCACGATACTGATTTTTTTACAGAGGTCATTTGTCGAAACTCACGATAGTTTTGCGCGACCGATCGGGAAAATTTTCGATATCTTTCCATACCAATTATCAAAATCCTCTACTCTTTTCCGCGATTTTTTGACGAAATTTGCAACATTTTCTCGTCAATCATTTATCGAAATTCGTATTTTCTTGCACAATCTTTGACAAAATTCGCGATTTCTTTCTGCACTCTTTTATCGAAATTCACGATATTTTTCACGATCGTTTGAAGAAATTCTCAAATTTTTCCGGGACCGAATCACGAATTTCACAAAAGAAATAAAAATCGCGGACTACAAAAGCATTTTAAAATACTCACTGAAAATTCACAGAAATGTGAAAGAATTTTGAGGGCGGAAATACTGCACAGCATTTTTTATTATGCGGGACTTTCCTTTTCTGTGCACAATCTTCCTTTTCTGTGCGTTATTTCAAACCCTGCGCCTGAAAGAAAACGTCATTACTAGTAGAGTTTCGCTGGTTGATTTTTTTTTAAAACGAACATAGAATTAAAGGAATCTAGGATTTTTTTGGGGGGGGGAGGGGGGGGCTGCGTTCAGCAACGTACCCCGACCAAGTTACGACCGCTTCCGTCTCGAAACAAACAAATCCTGAATTATCGCGATTTTTTTTTTTTTTCGAGCCAAACTAAATTTTCAGCTTTCTTATAAGAACTGATTTGACATTCTTCTAATTAGAATTTAATCACGGCAATTGCAAAAATTACCAGACATTTTTTTGTTTAAAAAACAAGTCAAAAAATCGCCAGAAAGTGCAAAAAACCCCGCTAAAAATCGCGTTAAAAATTCGGAAAATATTAAAAAACAGCAGGGAACGAAATTAACTAATTGAGTAAAATATTTAAACCGGATTCCTTTTAAGAACGTGAAAAAAAACTCTCTGAAAATAACATTAAAAAATTGTTACAAATTGAAAAATCACTGTAAGAATCTCGAAAAAACTTTATTGAAAAGAAGACAAAGTTTACTGGATAAAATATATAAATCGGATTCTTTTTTACTAATTTGAAAAAATGTGCGTAAAAAATTAATTGAAAAATTTCAGAAATTGTCTTCGATATGCATGACTTTAGGCGAACAGGTACTTTCCTGTCCAATCTTGCGGCTGTGAGGACTGCATTGTTTTTTCAGAGTTCTGTGCGCGCGCGTACACACACACACTCACCCAGAGACAGACAAGCACCTATCATTATTATTACAGTCTCATCATGATAATATAATTTTTATCCTCTTGACAAAATTTAGTGTATACAGTAGACGCTCAATTTTGCGAACCTCTTATTTACGAATTCTTTGTTTTTACGAACTGATGTACTGGTCCCGACCAGCATCCCATTGAACTAATGTTATTCCCATTTGCAAACACATTATATGAGTTCACTCGAGTTTTTAAAATCGAGCGTCTACTATATTATCATGACCTGCTTTACCTAATACATTGGACACATTCTGAGGTAAAAACATGAATTATTAATGAATATTGTGATTATTTATAATACAGTAGACGCTCGATTTTACGAACTCGATAGGACCCATATAATGTGTTCGTAAAATCGAAAGTTCGCAAATGGGAGTAACATTAGTTCAATGGGATGCTGGTCGGGACCAGTAGTTCAGTTCGTAAAAACGAATAATTCGTAAAAAAGAGGTTTGTAAAATCGAGCGTCTACTGAATTGTAATTATTATTTATATGCACTTTCCTCCACAATTTCTTGGGTCCTCCCTGGGGATCCCTAAAAAGTCATGGAGTCACATTCTGAAGAACTTTCGTGGGTATGTACTGATGTATAGCATGTATTATCTTTGATTTATCATCTGGCAAAATTTCATCTACAAGACTTTGACATAGATAATGTTAGGTCTCATGCAATGCCCCTGTGCCTATAGAAGTTCCCAGCATGATTAAAAGCCTTTTTTAATCTTTATAGGAAGTAAGGGTGCCCAAAAGGTTTTTTTACACTTATGACCACACTTAGTCACTGTCTTATTTCACTGCTGCAAGGAGATTTACATTTTTTTTTCTTTTACCATTAGATTCAGTTTTGATGTTCTGAACCCCTACTCACATCCCCTCACGCAAACAAAAATCACGTTTGAGCCCTTAAAAAAAAAAAAAAAAAAATACCACACAATTATGAATTCTAAGAGCAAACCCTGTCTAAAACGGAAATTCGACCGGTTTCATGAGGTTTCGTTTTAGCAGGTTTTACTATATAAGATGTCGTTTTTATCCAACATATTCAGGTGAAAAAGTCTGGGCACCCCCCCGTTCAAAAGGCTGGTTACGCCTATGGGCCATTCTGATATAAAGAGAAATTCTGGCTTTGAAAATGTTATTAAATTTTAATATTTCAATTCGTAATTTTTGCATCAAATTATACCATATGTTAAAAGAATAAGAATTTTTTACAAGGAATAGCAATTACTTTTTTCAAATATCCAAAATTTCTATTACTATTTCTCTGAAATTATAAATACAATACGTCCTGATAATGACCGTGGTAATAGCATTTTGAACGTTAAGCCTATTTTAGAGCCAAACTACAACAATTGAAAGCCTATGGTACTTATTCTGAAAACAGTCGTAAACGTTCTTTATAATTGATTCTTCAAATTTAAATCATTGAATAGATATTTAAACAATTAGGATCTCGGTATTGGCGTATAATGTTGACTGTGATGACTAAATGATGACTAAATGATGACTGTAATGTTGAAACAAAAAGAACAAACTGGAGTAATTATTGCACAATTAATTGAAAACAGACATTACTGTTCGTAAGAGCACTTGGAATTGCACAATCATAAGAACGTTTCATATTCAAACCCCATAAGTCCTCTTCCCTTCAGGATTTCTGAGTGCACATTGCAAAACTTATAAAATGTATGTATTTTTTTCTTCTAGAACGTGTTTCGTATCACGACTTGTGTTGATAATGGAGTTAAGAATAAAGAGAAGATGACATATAGTGCAGTGTCTCCCAGTTGCGTGTCCATTTAAAAACAATTCATTTTCTAAAAAGTCGTTTCCTCCTCAGTGTATATATATATATATATATAATCATATATATATATATATATATATATATATATAATATATGTATATATATATATAAATTTAATTAATCAGAATTACGATGGCGGTGAAGGTAGAGATAACGGTGTTAAATATAAAACTAGAACGTTTTATAATTCAAACTTAAAAAGGGAGATGATTTTCAATAATCTCAAATTAAGAAAATGTAGTGATAAACGTTGTAAAGTATGCCCGAGTGTGGGCTCAGAGTATAACACTATCGGGGACATTAGGTATTTAAAAGTATGTAAGGTTTACAACAGTGTTTATAAACTTAGCTGCAAGATATGTGGAATGTCTTATATAGGTCAAACTTCTGACCCGATTAATAAGCGTTTCAATAACCATAAGTCTGATATCAGACATTGCAAAACTAATAAAGAAGAACAAGAGATTGAAATTAGACATTTCAACATGCATGGTATTGAAAACATGGAATTAACGATTTTAAAGATTGTCCCTAACAAAAAAGAAAGATTGTTATGTGAAAGTGACATGATGATTAAATGTGGTACGGTTTACCCATACGGGTTAAATGTTATGTTCAATGGAACTAACGTTATGAAAAAATTAAGAAACAGTTTATTAGAAGTATCAATATACGAACGTATTGAACATCCCATGAATTATAAATTCAATAAGGAGATGGACCACAAGATAATAGCAAAGAAATATGACAATATTAATGAAATTAAAAGTTCAATTCTCAAGAGTGATTTCGTGGGAATAGTAAGAAATATAAAATTTATTATATTTAACGTGAAAAAACGTTTTATAGGTGATTTGTTAAACTTATTGTATTCACATAAGAGTAACTATAATATAGATTTGGCTTTGGACATTTTGAGGTATAGAATTAGTTCACAACATTTGAAGGAAAATCTGGGCAGAAGTAACAACAATAACAACAAAATAGTTAATAGAATGTATTTTGTAATGGATTACATAGAAATTAAAAAACATGGTATAAATATGGGCAAGGTATTAAATAAATACAATGATTTGCTTCCAGATAAGAACATGGAGATTGTCAAGGTTTATAGATACGATAAACCTTTAGGTCGTATGGTTTTTAATTATAATAATTTTTCAAAAGAAATTGGTAGAAACAACGATAATAATTTATGTCATTGTCATGATCCGGTTTATCGTGATTATGTCGATGTGGATCACGGTCATGTATTGACCGGTAATTTAGACATTGTCAAGGACAGAACATTGAGAGATTATATGCGGTTTGGTACAAAATTTCGTTTAAAAAGATTAAACACTAAGGATTTTATAAAAAAACGATTAAAAATCAAGGTGGATATGTTTATACATAAACTAATGAACAAATTTTGCTTACCAGAAATAACTTTTCTGGAATGGAAACACAATATATTAAAGGTTTTGAGTTCAATTTACTGTGGTAAAACAGGGGGGATTTCGTTGGAAGAATATAAAGTATTAAAAGATTCTATCAAGGATTTACAGAGTAATTTCGTTATAACATATATTGATAAGGCAAATACAAATTTTGCTATTATTTGTAAAGAGCTATACTGTAATCAATTAAGACAATGTTATAACAATACACATAATTATAGGTTGTTAAATACCAGTGTAAAAGAGATAGAAAGTAGAATTGCTGCTTTTTATAAAAGGTTAAAATACACACAACGTAGTAAGGAATTGCCTTATATGGTTTTGATTCCTAAATTTCATAAGAACCCCATTGCCTTTCGTACAATTACATGTGGTTTTGGCACTTATTTGGAAGTAGCTAATAAAAAAGTTTTTGGATATTTTGCAGAGTTTATTTGAAGCGGCATTAAAACAAAATTACACATGTATTATAAAAAATAGTTTTGAGTTACTTAATAGATTGAAAGGTTTGAGTAATATTAAAGGTTTATATGTTTATGATTTTGAAGATTTATATAACAGTATTGATTTAAATGATCTTAAAAATAAAATATTCGAATTTTTTAAGAGGTACAATATTTTGGGTAAAAATTTGGATCATTTGACAAATTTATTTAATTTCGTAGTTAATGAAAATTATTTATTCGATGGTAAGCATGTGTTTCAGCAGATAAGGGGTATACCTATGGGGGGTAGTTGCAGTTCGGTACTTGCAGATATTTATTTATTTTTATACGAGGTTAAAGAGACAACGGATAAGGAATTTTTAAGTTTCAGATATATTGATGATGTATTGTTAGTAAGGATTAACGATTCCAATAGCGATTTAAATTTAGACTACTATCCCCAAGGTTTGATATTAAAAAAAACTTCATATGACGAAAAGCACGTAAATTATTTGGATCTCACTATCGACATTGAGAGGGGTGGATTACGGACTAGCATTTATGATAAGAGAAAGGATTACAACTTTGAAACTATTAAGATATTAAATTTTAATTCCAATGTACATATTTCCATTTTCAGAAATATCATTATCAATAGTTTAATAAGGATAGTAAAGTTAAATTCTAATCATAATAGTATAATAAATGACATTATAAATCTCTATCAAGATGCATTGGATCAGAATTTTCCTATTGGTTTGTTAAATAGTTTGGTAAACAATTTCGTCAAGGATAAAGATTACTGCGACGCTTTACTTTTGGCGATTAAAAACATCGCCAAATAATCGTAGGCTTTATAAGGAGCTCTGTCTGGATGCGTCGTTCTTTTCGAATTGGGTTGCTGCATTGGTTGGACGGTTTTAAAGTGTTCTTTTCGAATTCGGTTACTGCTTTGGATGGCCAGTTTTAAAGTTTTCTTTGGCCAGTATGGTCTTGACAGATATGGGGGAAGTTTCATGAGTAATTGCCGGTAAAACCCAGCATGCAAGTCTTTAGCCTTGCGGTCTGTCTCCATTGGTTGTTTTCTTTTCGTTCATGATTTAGTTAGTAAGTTTTTTCCATGGTTATTTTGTTAATTTTCTCTGTAGTTCAGTAGTTTTTGGATTGGATGTGTAGTGTGTGGTTTTTGGTATTATATATATATATATATATATATATATGTATGTATGTATTAGGACCCCAGAAGCCAAGGGGTATAAGTGACAAATTTGAAAAAAAAAATAACTAAGTGCATGACCAACCTGGAAATATGCTTTTTTCTTTTCAGGTAAAGAAATATAAATGATTTTTTAATTATATGTTGTGTTTTAGAGATCAACCACTTTTGCCGAATAATGATCAATATTGATTAATTATAAATTTAAAGAAAACTGCTCTCTATTTTTTTTCACATTTATTAAAATAAGAGTTCAAAGACACTGTGAAATAATCAGCAGTTTCCTATTTCAATTCAGTCAATTATTATTGATGTTCAACTTAAACGTCAATTATCTTTGAACTCAATTTACTCCAAATAGAATTTTTGTCACTTGCAGCCCTTGGCTTCTGATGTTCTCATATATGATCACATAAATAGTAAACTAAGTCTGTGAAAATCAGTGTCGCATTAAACATTGATTTTGAAACAGTCAATTTTGTGCATGAATCACTGAATATCTTAGAGTAGAAACAACAAAATCGAATAAAAAATTTGTTGTGTATACCTGAAGATATGTACAATAAACTGTTAAAATTTCAAAAAGATTTATGCAGATTTCTTACAAAAAAATCATAAAAAGTGCTTTTTTTGTCTCTTAATGTAGAAGGTCCCCTTAAAATATTGAAGTTTCCATTAATAGAACAGATAATTTTTTTCAAAGGCAATATTACTTTAGAAATAAGGCAAAATTTCTTTTCAAAAATTACTGTATTTAAATCCCTTTCAGACCAAGGAACTCTGGAAGACGGATGGATTTATACGTAGTGTTTTGAGGCGCACTAAGTGTGCAGCCAAGTGCAGTTTGAGAAACGCTTCGTTACGGTATTGGGCAGCAAATTGTGAATCACAGATATAAGCTTTATTGAAATACTTCCATATAGCACATCCGCCAAAGATCCGCTGATGAGAAAAAAATTATCATTAGCAGGGTTCGCAACGTGTTACCACTAAATTTTTACACTATTTTCAAAGTATTTCACTGCAGAAAAAGATTGTAAAATCTGGGAATAAAGGCGGTGTTTGCGAATTCTATGTTTTAAAAATTAAATGTAAATTTTCCTATCATTAATAGAGCCCCACCAGTGGCTGAGAGGTTCTGCTCTCGAAGCTGGTAGACGGGAGGTGCTGGGTTCAAACCCAATCGCGCCCGTCGGCCTAACCGTTTCGGAGTTTTCTTCGAAGCCTTGGATTTTCCATGCGTAAATACGGGTTAGGTTCCCTTAGAAAGACCCCCACGAAGGGCACTCCCCCCCAAGGGCCTATATCCCTCGAGTAGATAATCGGCCTTCAACAATCAACCCAACCCTATCATTAATAGTCGTCCTTGGAAATTCCAAGGAGCGTGCGAACCTTGCATTAGTAATTTCTAACAGGGTCAAGTTATACTTCTGTTTCACATGAATTTAAGTAGAGGACGTAGAGGCCGGTGATTTTGTGAAAAATTATTTAACATATATTTTTCCTACAAAACTTTTCCGGTATAAAAAGTATTTTAATTAATTTTTACCTGAACCTCAGAAAGTATATATTGGGTCGTTCGGAAAGTTGTGTCCGTTTGGGAAAATCAATTCGCACCGGAAAATTCTAACATGTAATTATTAGACATTGATTCCGATATCTAATGTCTAATAATTACCGGGACGAATTTTCGATACGAATTATTTTTCCCAAACGGACACGACTTTCCGAATGACCCAATAGTATTAAAGTGCAATGATAATATGTTATCTTTTAGGCAAGTAGCTATTAATTATACACACACACGGTGGCCAATAACCTAATAACTTAATATCTTCTCTACCCAGTAACTGATTACTTGCCCGAATAGAATTTGTGAGAATTTGAAGTGTAACATTTAATAAAGAACCCTCTGTATATGGGTCATTCTGAGATAAGAGAAATTCTGGCTTTGAAAATTTTATTAAATTCTATAATTTTAATTCGTAATTTTTGCATCGAATTACATCATACGTTAAAAAAGTAAGAATTTTTACCAAGGAATAACAATGACTTTTTTTAAAATATATAAAATTTCTACTACTATTTCCCTGAAATTATAAATCCACTACGTCTTGATAATGACCGCGGTAATAACATTTTGAGCTTTAACCCCAGTAGCAAGAGATATCGGCTAAATTTCGGCCTAATACCAGAATTGTCGGCAAATGATGAGTAGTCGAATGGAGAGCTTCACATAATATCGTCTGAACAAAATCTACCGATTTATCTAGACAATGTCGTGGGAAAACGTCGGCAAGAAATCGTATTATTACTACAAATCAATTAATCGGGATTTATTCTTATGCATGTAATCGGCCGGCAATCGTAAAGTAATGCAAAACGAATCTTTATACTGAGGTGTTATTGTTTGTTTCCGCTGTATAGATACCCCCCTGCAGAGATCATAAGGGATGTGTGTCACGTGAATAAACTATCCAATGCCCTACGATATCTTATCTCCCTCTCGCTCAAAATAGGTTTTCACGTTTCAAGGACATCATTTCTAAATGGACAATCGGAGGAATATAAGTGGAAAAAATACTTTCCAAGAAATGTTCTTTGGTGAGAGTACATTATTATTTACAAATCAGTAAACTTAAATCTCTTAAAAACTTACAGATAGCAGGGCAATTAGTGTAAGAGTAAACTAACAATTTAAAAGCGTTTGTTTGTTCTTTATTTCTTTTTTTTCAATAATAACGTATAGACATTCATACTTAAAATTATACTTAATAAAATGATTAGAGATATTTGCTGTTTTGTTGATTTAGATAACAAAATTAAAATTATAAGATCTGAAATTTAGATTATATCAGATAATATCTGAAATTTAGACTATTACAACAACAAACTATTTGCTCTAAATATATTTTCTTAGTTATGAATTACAGATTTTTGATTTAAAAATTAATTTATATAGAAATACTTCAGGTAAAGTTATAGAATAAATTACAATGAAGTTGATCATCTTTTTTTTTCCCCAAAAAAGTAAAAAAAATTAATTTTATACATTTTAAAAGTTTTTAAAAATGTCTGAACATTTTTTTATTAAAATTATTATTAGATAAATAAAATGAAAATTATAAGATCTAAAATTTAGATTATATCTGAAATTTAGACAATTAAAACAACAAACTATTTCTTCTGAATATATTTTCTTAATCATGAATTAGAAATTTCTGATTTAAAAATTAATTTATTTAGAAATAGTTCAGATAATGTTATTGCATAAATTATAAAGAAATTGATCATCCCTTTTCCCCCTAGATAGTGAGAAATATAATTTTATACATTTAAAAAGTTAAAAAAAGATGACAACATTTTTTTTTTAATTAAAATATTTATTAGATGGATAAATTGAAAATTATAAGATCTGAAATTTAGATTATATCAGGATAATGTCTGAAATTGTCTGATAATGTCTGATAATGTCTGAAACTATTACAACAACAAACTATTTGCTCTAAATGATTGTTTCGTAGTTGTGAATTAGAAATTTCTGATTAAAAAATTAATTTATTTAAAAGTAATTCAGATAATGTATTGTATAAATTAGAAATAAGTTTAGTATCTTTCTTTTTTTCAAATAGTGATAAATTTAATTTTATACCTTTTTAAAAGTTAAAAAAATGACTGAACAATTTTATAAATTAAAATAATTATTGGATAAATAAATTGAAAATTATAAGATCTGAAATTTAAATTATATCAGGATAATGTCTGAAATTTAGACTATTAAAACAACTAAATGTTTGCTCTAAATGTATTTTCTTAATTACGAATTAGAAATTTCTGATTAAAAATTTAATTTATTTGGAAAAAAATATCAGATAATGTTATTGTATAAATTATAAAGAAGTTTATCTTTTTATTTCTCCAGATAGTGATAAATTTCATTTTATAGCTTTTAAAAGTAAAAAAAAAAAAAAAAAAAAAAAAAAAAAAAAAAGACTGAAATTTTCTTTGAATTAAAATAATTATTTAGATATTGAAAAAAAGAAAAAAAGAATTTTTTTCCATACATAACCAAAATTTAATAAGACGCTTTAAATGATGGAATTTTCACAGCTAGGACGCAATGTTAAATGAGAATATTTTACATTGTAAGATGCAAAAATTATCAAATTAAAATATATCAAAGTTCGTTATTGTTAGACGGAAATACTTTTCTCTATAAAATACAAAAATGTTTTCATATAGAGGACGTAATTAATTAAAAGGTAAGACATTTTGTTTAATTTCAATTCTAAATATTGCTGATCTTGGGATGAATATTACAGTTAATTATTCTTTGTAAGATACAATAATATTTCTATATCAACAGTGTGAGTCACTTATAAGCAAGAACATAATTTTTAAATTAAATGCAATTTTATTTGTATCTTACAATAGAAAATTAATTGTAATTTTAATTGTAAAATTATTTAACAGCAATATTTTGACTTTAAACAAAACAAGATTTTTTACATTTCAATTAGTTACATCCTCGATATGGAAATATTTTTGCATCATATAGGGGAAAATGTTCTCAATTAACAATATTAATTTTTTTAATTAAAACGAATTGTTTTACGTTGTAAATACTATTTTTGCATCGTACAAATTCTTCCATTCGATATGATTAGCTAATCGGCAAAAGATCATATGATATTAAAATGTACTCGGTAAAAGATTACCAAGTGACCAAATTATCGAAAACTAATACGCAAAGGCTTCAAAACCGACACAGTTGTAGTCGGGAGGCAATGCTCGAAGGGTGATTTGTGTTGCGGACAAGAAGTCATATCTGCCGACCACAGAAAATGAGATCGCCAGGACGAAATATAGTCGACTTAGGCCTTTCGGCGGAAGTTCGGCCATGGATTATTTGCTGTTTGGGAAGCCTATATTAGAGCGGAACTTCAACAATTGAAAGCTTATGGGGTACTTATTCTGAAAAAAGTCCTAAACTTTCTTTATAATTAATTCTTCAAATTGAAATTATTGAATAAGTATTTAAGCGATTAGGATCTCGGTATTGTCGCATATTAAATGATAACTGTAATGTTGGAACAAAAGGAACAAATTGAAGTAGTTACTGCACAGTAATCGAAAACATACATTACTGCTCGTAAGAACACTTGGAACTGCACAATAATAAAAACTTTTCATATTTAAACCCCATACGTTCTCTGACCTTCTGGGTGGCCATTGCAAAACTTATAAATTATAAGCATTTTTTCTTCTAGAACGTATTTCGTCTCACCGCTTGTGTGGACAATGGAGTTAAGAATAAATATAAGAATATATATAGTAGATAGGTACACCGGCTTCCAGTAGCGAGTCCATTTTTTAAAAATTCCTTTTCTAAAAAGACCTTTCCTTTTTTTCTCACATATATACAGGGAGTCCGAAAAGTAATGGAACAAACTTTAAGGGGAGGTAGGGGACATCACAAGGATTTTGCATAGCAACACAGGATCGGAAACTCTTTCCTTTCGCGGTAGTGACGACACAAAACACAAGAAAGAAAGGACACGAACAGGGAGAGAAATCATGTTTATTATTCTTAGTACTGAAAAAATGCCAGGACAATGCTGGAAATTGTTGACGTACTTGTTGCACGCATCGTAGAAGCAGCTGGGGAAGTCCGGGGCACTCCCGGTATTTACGAGAACGTTATATCTTCCATACACCGGAGATGCGCGTCCATGCATCACGGCCGGGGTCGTAATTTCGAACACCTACTTTGATGACGATCGTTGTCCCTTTAACCCCTTAATTCTAGCTCCCGTCATATTCACAGGCTGTGTCTTTTACTCAAATTGTTTGATTCCCACCAGTTTTATAAAATAGTGAAATTGGCTATATTTTAGTATCGTTTTTCCTGTCATCAAATAAGGTGAATATTTCTTTTTCATAAAATTGGTGCCAATAAGCAATTTGAATTTTTCAACCGTAATTTAATTCGAGCGTTAAGGGGTTAATGCTCTTTCTTCTTAGTTTTTTGATGTACTAAGGATAATAAACATGTTTTCTCCTCTTATTCGTATCCTGTCTTTTCTGTGTTTTGTGTCGTCACCACTGCACCAGGAAAGCGTTTCCGGCCCTGGGTTGCTATGCAAATCTGAATCCTTGTGACGTCCTCTACCCCCCCCCCCTTAAAGTTTGTCCTATTACATTGGGACACCCTGTATATGTATGATCACATAAATAGTAAACTAAGTTCGTGAAAATCAGTGTCGCATTAAACATCTCAATACCATTTTCGTCAAAAAAGTAAATTAAAGTCATACAAAATAAGAATTAATAATAATTTATTTGTATCCATTTTACCATTAAGGAAAAGTGGTGCCAGTCAGGAAACCTGAATTTTAAAATAGTACCCCACTGGCAACACTGTGCGTACTTGTCCATGGAACTATTTATCAAAAGAGACTCATATAACCTTTAACACTAGAACGCCCGGAAATTTTACTCAACTTTCATAAAAATATTTGCCACCAGAATTTTTAATTTAAATTATTTGATTGATTTATTTAACGTAAAACTGCGTGGTTTAAATTTAGTTTATTTTATGAAAGAATTTATGGTTCCAGTTGACATTTAATCGTATGGTCGGAGTCGGATAGACTCCTTCCGGGCGTTCTAGTGTTAAAATAGTGAAGCTTCAACTATAACCTCCTTCGCTGGAATTGATTAGCGCGGGGGAGGGGGGGTAAACCGGAAAAATTATATAGAATTTTCTTCTTTGTTTAAACGCCTTATTAATGCAAAATATCAGTAGAAAAGAATGACAGAAACACAAATTTATTTTTACTGGTGGAAATTTATTTTGGCCGTGATCAGGCCCTGCGTTTCCGCCATATTGTGACAACCTAGACAACTTCCTTCAGTGTCAGAGAAAAATCTTCTAAAACCTGGGAAATCTGGGAAAACCTGGACACCAGTAAATTCAAAATTAAATGTTAGGATATTTCTCCGAAAATATTTTCATGAATAAAGCGTTTAAATAATACGAAATTTTCTATTTTAATTTACTGGTGTGAAGTTTTTCCTGGCGGTAATCAGAAACTCTTGATCCGAATTAAAAAAAAAAAAAAACAGCCTCCATCTTGTGACAACCTCGTCTGTTACTTCACTCGCAACCAGTGGACTCTAAACTATATGCCCCCCCCCCCCCCCTCTTTATTCATAACTCCATTTACCTGTCATATTAGCATTCATCATTTAAAAAAAAATATTTTAAAACACAGTAGGTTATTAATAAATATTTTTCTAAGGTACGTTTGCCTAGACGTATTACATTTCATTGTATTTCAAGTATTTTAAAACCTTTTTTTCTCTTTAATTATTGAAACTCAAAAATAAGAGATTTGCATTTTGAAATTGCAATTTTTTTCAGTATTAATAATTGTCTGAGGCAGCGAAGCGCTCTCTATTAGTGCCTCACCCGTGGCCCCAATTTTTTGCGCACCAGTTTAAAAGAAAAAGTTTTTGAAAGAAAGAAAATTCAAACTTAATTTTCTCTAAATAAACAACCAAATTCTGGAAGTGTCTGTCGTCTAAAATTAATTGCATTGCATAAAATAATAAATAAAGTCGCACAATCAGATTTGCGTATGTAAAACATTTTTCCTCTTAACCCCTTGAGGGGCAAGCAATTGCATTTGTATAATTCTGAACTCCCACCGGAAAATTAGAAAA
Organism: Maratus speciosus; assembly: GCA_963932465.1. NCBI lineage: Eukaryota > Metazoa > Arthropoda > Arachnida > Araneae > Salticidae > Maratus > Maratus speciosus. The sequence goes on from OZ010794.1 coordinate 217,961,550, forward strand.
AATTTATTTGAAGTTAAGGAAAAGCAATTTTGCGTCTTTTTTTCCACCAAAGTTAGAAAAGTAAAATTTCATAATTTTTTTCTGGTGCAAGTCTTCATTAATCGTAGGTGGGATAAAATATATCCCACCGCCCCTCAAGGGGTAAAAATAGAAAGCACTTTTGTTTTGCTCATGTGCATTTAAAGAAAGTTTTCTACAATTTTGATTGGCTGGTTGTTCCCAACTATGCAAAGTATCACATCAGGAACTGATGTCAATGTGTTGTTTAACAGAATAGCGCTTTCAAATAAATTCATAAGAAGAAAACGGGTGGTAAAAGATTGACGGTAGAGCTGCGGAAAAAGATAATCGAAAAACGAAATAGTGGGTGCCTAATGAGGCAAACAGTCAGTGATTTAATGATTTCTGAATCAACAGTGCGTTATGTTTCGAATACTTTCGTTGCAGCCAGAGATATACAGCCAAGAAACTGGTCGCCCATCAACAAAAACGATCAGAGAGGATCGAATGTTGCGTCGAGCGGTAATGAACAGCAGATCAGGAACGATGACAGAAGCCGCATATCCCTATGGCAATACAGCAAAAGGCGACCAGTGACTCGTAAAATAGCTACAAAAATATTGCATAAAATGGGCTTCAAATCTTACAAGAGAAAACGTAAGCCAATTTTAACTCCTGCTCCAAAAAAGAAACGTTTTCTGGGGGCTGTGGATCACTTAAAATAGACAGATCAGCAATGACAAAGTGTTATATGATCGGAGGAATTCCCCTTTTCCAGTTTTATACGGAAATATCAGTCGTTGGGTCGTACGAGAAGCAAATGAAGCTTTAAACCCAAAATGCGTCAAACAAGAGTGCAAGTTTCCATCATATGTTCAAATTTGCGGGTGTTTTGGTTATTCTGGTGTCCGCCAAATGATGCCATATGATGGGACTGTCAATACACAACGATATCAGTACATTTTGCAGAATAAGTTGTTGCCTTCATTTCAACAACTTGGTCTTCAATCGGGCTATCTTTTTCAACAAGACTTATCCAAACCGCCTACAGCTAGGACAACAAAAGCCTGGCTTCAACAAAATGTTATTTCTATGCTAGATTGGGTTCCGAATTCACCGGACATCAATCCTATCCAAGATTCGTGGTGGTACTTAAACAAGGAAGTTCAAAAAAGAAAACCATGTGACAATCAACAATTGAAAAGAACTCTTTTTGAAGAATGGCAAAAAATTCCAATATGTGAATGCCAAAAATTAGTTTCAACTATGCCGAGAAGAGTGAGAGATGTTTACGTTGCCAAAGGAGGACCAACGAAGTGATAAGATTTTTACATTACGTCTCATTCGAACATGCGTCATTAGGGACACAAACAACTTGCAAGGAAATAGATTTTATTGGTCACAAAGTATTTGTCGTTTATTATTTGTTGTTCAATTTCACTATGTAATAGTAAAATGTATCATATTTCAACTAAAATAATTTACATATTTTTTTTTAAATTATTTTTAACTTTTACTGCCAAAAAGGCATCGACAAACTAATGCGCAAAAGATTAGGGCCACAAGTGAGGTAATATCTGGAAGAATAGTATGAAATATATCGCTGCCTTCCCACATTAAAATTATGGTAAGAGTCACATTTTACTCGTTGTTGGATTTTTGATCCGTCAATCTAGTCTGGATATATATGTACATTATATACACTTATACGGGGATATCGGCAAATTACGGCGAATTAAGAGGGTAAAATTTACTATAAATTTTTTCTGGTACAAACAAGATTTTAGCAGGTATGATATATATGATATATCCCATATATCCCATATAGATATGTAGATATATATAGTAGTAATATTGACTATATAATATTGTAACTATTGACTATATATTGTAATATTGAATATAGTAGTAATAGACTAGTAGTATTATTGCCTAAGTTTATTCATAGAGGGCGTTAGGTGTCATAACTGATGCTTTCTCATTGCGCTGTTATTCAATGGCCATCACGATCACAAGATCTTTCACAGCTTGATTTCAGTGTATGGGGTTTTGTAAAATATCAAGTGTACATGCCGCTCCTTCCTGCGTCCATTCTTGACCTTAAATCAAGAATCTGCACTGCAATTAATTTTATTGACGGAAACATGCTGACAAATCTGTGGCAAGAAATGATTTACCGATGGGACATTGGGAGAGTCACAAAAGGAAGTCACATCGATCATGTGTGATAAGGGTAAATTTGAACTATTCTTCTATCTGACAGCAATATGTACTTTAATATTTTTCCTGTCAATGACATTCAATAAATCACTCTTTTTTGTCCGACTAATTTGTAGACACCCTGTATATATATATATACATATATGCAACCATTAAATAAACGCTACAAAAACCAACAAAATCTTTGATATTATGAATGAAATGACAATAACAAATACAGTAACACCCAACACATATAACATGGATACCAAAAGTGCTATCTTACGAGTATTAATTTGGAAGAAAAAAAGAAAAATATGGATACCGATAAAAATAATTGATAATCTTATATATTAAATTACGTTATCAAGGGTACAAAATTCAAATATATGAACAAAATTGTCGTTTACTGTAGAGAAAAAAAGCTGAAAGCTGAATTTTTTTCCCCTGTACCTAAAAGACTACATGACCAAAAGAATAAATGCAAGATGAATACAGAATAATATTAAATGCCATGAAATTGAAAAATCAATACAACATTTTGAAGAATCTATTTATATCAATGAAATATAGTAATAGTATACAGCTTACCTAATTTAACCCCATTTTTATTATATATATATATATATATATATATATATGTTGCATTATTAGATCTTCCTTCGCAATTTCCCTGTTCTGTTCTAAATTACTAATCTATATTCACTAATTCCTTATTCTTAAATAATCTCTATCGCTATTCTGTTAAATTCTCCATAATGTAATACCTAACTTACCGAAATTACTTAAATATTAACCTTTTAATTATTCTTAAAATATCTCATGATCTCCGATCATTTATGGGTTTTCGAATATTCTTTTTAGAATCAATTTTATGTTGTTCCGAGAATTTCATTTCCCGCATTGAGTAGATTTCATTTCCTGCCTTCAGTTCTTTTTTACTATCAAATCCATTCGCTCATCCGTCAATCTTCTTCCCAATGACGTATAAGGGAGTGTTATCCTTAATTCTTTATTGGTTCAGTGAGCGTCTACGTCATATTTGTATTACTACGCTCGGTGATTAAAAAGCGGCTACTCGCGATACTCCGGCAGAATTTGTTGGAGTCTCTATTTATAAAAATTCCACTTGGCTGAGTGTCTGATGCTATGAAGTTTCTAAAAGATTTACCTCCCCCAGTTGTTTGAATCTAGTATTTGTTCGAGAGTAATGATCGACGAATGTTGAGAATATAAGGTGATAACTCATCGAAATTATCCATGGCACTGCCAAGTATTCTAATGAGAACTGCTTATCGATGTTGTTTAATAAAAATCTCTGACAATAAAATGCTTCGTTCCTTGTCGCCCGGAGAAATGACTAGTGGAAACCTCCATTGTTCTGAGCATTTGGCACTCGACTGCAAAAATCTTAAGTATAGAGCGTATGATGGTGACTGCTAAGTTTAATCTACTAAACGGAACGGTGAAAGTGTCGCCCTTCGTTTAGTTACTTGCATCAATCTACAAAAATAATACGAATGCCACTTTTACTCGATTGTCAAGATGTTATTGCTGCTCTTATGCTTATATGCATAAACGATGATGAAATACATCTATTTGCTCAATTATCTACCAAGTTTCACCTTTTAACAATTACGATTAATAATTTAACATGCGTTTATGAGGATGTGATTTTTAAAACTCGCCTTATCCAGAAAATCAAATTTTGGGAAATAGAGAAACACCTCTCACCGTGTCCATTGTTCTTGGTTTTCATTGTAAACCAAGATTTTACGGTGACAGAAATACACGATAAAACTAGTTTTTTTTTTTTTTTTTTTTTTTTTTTTTTTTTTTTTTTTTTTTTAGATTGCCGTGTGTTTTCGATTCAGGTTCTCCAACAGATTAAACTGAAAGAGAAAACTTGATTTTCTAAATTGTCTATAAGGCGAGTTTTGGAATTTACGCCATCGTATATATATATACATGGTCATAGCAATTATCTTGTTGGGTATGTCTTAAATTTAAATGTTCCTATTGTTCCTATTGTTCATTATTACGGATCTTGCATTGATTAATTATTTATTTAATTAAATTTATATGGCATGGTAAATTTATACTTTTCGGTGTATAGTCGATCGAGTACATAATGGAATTAAATTTTTAGCTTATTGCTGGATTCTATTACAGAATTCGACTATGTTTTTGCTTATATTTATATTTCATGTACCCCTGAAGAAATGAAATGCTATATAAGCTTCCTGCTACATCCACCCAATTGATCTATTATTTGTTTACGATAAGTCTTATAATGGTTCAACATTATGTCGCTTGTTATTTGTATCTTTTGCCTTTAATAGATTATTGTATTAAAATTTGGTGGTTTTTCATATGTTTTATATGGATTAATCGTCCGCAATGTGCTAGTGAATTAGTGGTATTGTGCTTGAATTTGTATTACAAGTTAAAGGCTCCATCTTTATTTTGTATAACGTCAGTGTTATGTATTGAAGCTAAATTTATTAATTTAATTATAGTAATCGAAAATAGATAATGAATTGTAATTATGTAATGGTTATATATATATACGGTATTTACATATATTTCTAATTTTGACTCAGTAATCTATGCTTATTGACAAATTTGAAATACAAAAAGCATACATACCGCAATATCATGTCAGAAAGAAATGATTGTGGGTGAAAAAACTACTAATACATTAATGCTTGTGGCTGTATTACATGGAAGTAATTACCTTAGTTTATTAATTACAATTTCTAATTGCTTATCTGGTTTGAAAGAAAAATAATAAATGAAGCGAAAAACATATTAAAAGCTTCGTTCATTATCACATTTCTTACTTATACCTCTATTACATTATTGCATCACATAGCGTTTTCTTATACTCTAACAAATTGCTTTAACTTCATTAAAAGTGAAAGAAAACTATTCAGAAAAGTAAGTTTACTGAAAGATAGGCGAATATGTAGAAAAATGTAACCTTCGAAATAATCAAGTGGCAAAATCAATGCGTAAAGTAATTAAATGACTAATTACATGGAATAATTAATTTTACCAAAATTTAGAGATTAATTGAAAAATGGAAGTTTAGTGAAATAGAACAGGAAAAATTAAATTATTTTTCAAGTTAAACATTTCATTTTTCGCCTTCGAAATCTAATGATATCTTGTCTCGACAAAATTGTTAATAAACCTGGAATTTAAAAAGAGGATCGTTTTAATGTTTATTAAACGCCCGCATACTTTTGTTAAATACGTCAAACTGGCATGGTAATTAACATTCCAATATGAACGCGATCTCTCATTCACTTCAATATCACAAATGGCATCGAAACGAAAAATAAAATATTATTTTATATGTGTAATATAGTTTTTATAAAACATCTGATTACTATAATGAAATAGCCAGACCGCGAAGGTCACTCAACACGCTTGTTAGAGGGGAAAAAAAAAACCTCTTCCGCTAAAAAATTAAGTGTAATTTTTTGAATGTTGTATTTTCATTTAAAGCTTTTTATTACTTTTTTTCAATGTGTTTTTAACTCTTATCGATCCTACGTATCTTCCCACATAACACGAGCACCGTGAACACTTACACAAATTTCGCTCAATTTGCACCACCTTATTATTTTTTTTAACCATTTGGAAATATGGTTATTGTCCTCGTCAGGGGAGGAAATCAAAAGCATATCTGAAGTTTTTTATTGGTTGATTGGTTTATTCGTTATCTAATTGGTCTATACAGTAGTCTGTATTTCCCTTTACTTTCAACTTAGATGGATACTTCTGCTGCCATTATGACAAAAAGTAATAAAAACTACAAAAAAATTAATAACTCAGAAACAAATTGAGATACAACTTTCAAACAAATTGCATTTAAAAGTACATTTTATTCTCTATACGACAGTGTAAAAAGTAATATTGTGGGATGTTTAGAAGTTTAAGAATGAAATTTCATTTAAAATGGGTCGAGAGATTTCTTGGAAATCTGACGATGGAAAAGCCTTTTCCCGAACAGCCAATGAAATGCTTGGATGATACGTAAGTTTCAGGTGGATAATACGTAAGTTTCAGGTGGATAATACGTAAGTTTCAGGAAACCTTGCAATTTTTACATTTAATGACATTATTAATGTTTAATTCATGGCGTACGTAAAGTATGATCAACTCCGTGCGATTTTTTACGTCTTAAATTTTAGTCTTTGAAAAAATCATTTTCCAAATGGTCGTTGTAATTTGTTAAATTGCTTTTTATTTATTTATTTATTTATTTTTAAGACACACTTTTAGTTGTACTTTGAGAACATGTGCATTAAAATTGTACTACAAAATTTATTTTTAAAATGGAGTATGACGAATAGAATACGAATAGACGAATTATTTAAAAATTAAATCAATTGCAACCTAGAAATTACGAAGTACTGACATATAATGAAGTTATGAATATAGAAGAGGAGACATATAGGTGTATTTTCTACCAGTGGTAAGTGAACGAATTGAGAAGGTTGTCACATGATGGCGACTAATATTTTTAATCGGATCAACAGTTTCAGATTACCACCGAGGCAATCTTCAATCAGTAAATTTGAATAAAAAATTTCGTCTTGTTTAAGCGCATTATTCATGGAAAATATCTCTCACAAATATGCTAAAATTTTCCATTTTCTTTTTTCTTTTACTTGTGTCAATTAGGACTGCTATTGTAACATTGCTCACTGACAGTTAACCCCTTGAGGGGCGGTGAGATAAAATATATCCCTCTTAATTTAAACAAGATTCCCACCAGAAAATTTTTACTAAATTATATATTTTTAGCTTTGGAGGAAAATCGTTGAAAAATTGCTTTTCCTTATTTAAAAATAAACATTTTCGATTATTCCGGTGAGAAATCAATATTTAGAGTCATTTTTGCTTGCCCCTCAAGGGGTTAAAAGAGTCTGTGTTGGTTGTCACAATATGGCGGAAACTAAGTGCCTGACTGCCGTCACCAGTAAAAATGAATATCTGTTCTTACCATTTTTTATGACTGAATGTTTTCCTTAATTAGGCTTTTAAATGCGGAGAAAATTTTATTTAAATTTACTGGTGGCTGTTTCTTCCAGCGGTAATCAACCCCTATGAAAGCAGTTACAGTTAAATCTTCACTATTTTAACCCCTTCACGGTCGCTTAATATTTGGAAAAACCATCAAAAAAGTACCTATTTATTTTATTACAGAAATTGAATAATTATAACGTTTCTAAATAAAGTATGAAATTAGTTTTTTTTAAGGCGAAAAAAAAGATGTTATAGAACAAATTCATATTTTAGAAAAGCCATCATGTGAGAATTCTGTGTCTTAATGTTTGTTTTACACCGTACAAATTAATGCGAATAAAACCTTTATTTTTCTTATCTTAGATCTTTATTTATCATCATCACGCACATTTTTACAAATATTATTTGAAACAATATATATACATTAAATTCTGATTATTAATAACTTTTGAGTGTTACATATTTCGAAACATGCAATACAAAGGCCAACATTACATTCAGCGCAAAAGACAAATTCAACAGGCAATATTCAAAGACTTCACACCGAAATGCCAATAACTTTTTCTGGTTTCAGAAGTTTTTTCCAGCCATAAATCTCCAGCCCGGAAATATCACGGGAGAGAGAAATAACGAACGACACCTCAGCCTGTGATATTGACGGGAGCGAGAATTAAGGGGTTAAGAATATGTCAGATCCTCTTTTTTAATAGTTTCATGTGACATATACTCAAATTGATGAAGCTACAACTGTAACAAGTTCTCCGATCTAAACAAACAAAACTCGCCATTATGGGACTACATCATCAGTTACTTCCATCAAAACCGATAAACAATACACTATGTATCTCGTCCTCTGTCCTTATAGATCATTGTTGAAACACCTGAAATGCAAGGTGCTTCACTCCTTGGAATTTCAAAGGCGTCTGACACCATGATGATACGTTCCTACTTCCGAATTAACTTCCGTAAAATGTAAGTTAATTTAAGCAAAGCTAAACAGGTTTATAACAGGAAAAACATTACATGTATCATTAACTATTTAATTTCCCATTTCCACGTGGAACTTGTGTGATAGCATTTCTAGCAAAAATTCTGGTGCAAAACATTTTTAACCTGGTTTAAATTAGCTCTCATTTTACGGAAGTTATGTCGGAAGTTGGCAATAAGGATTAGAAAATGCCTATTTAATAATTAAATAGAAGAACTCATAGCCTCTAGTTTAATTGCAATTTTTGCGATGCTTTTCAGCAAATAAAATACGAAAGAATTAACATAATTGTTATATAATTGTACGTACCCGGAAAATATGTGTATTTACTATATGTGTAATAATTACAATCGCACTAAACGGTCATATAAAAATTAAAATTTTTATGTGTATATGTAAAGCAAAATTATAAAAAAAAACGTTCAACTATTTCAACGTGAGTATAAGACGAATATTTATTTTAGAATTTCATATTTCTTTGCAAATCACGGAGAAATGCATGTTTTCCGAACTTTCTTTGAAAAATTGTTGTTGAAAAAACTTGAAAAGAGTTATGAGTAAAATAAAACACATTTCCTATGGATTTTACATAATAATATATATAAAGGAAAAGGAAAATATAACTCACAATATATTTTTTGTGTATGGATGAAAAGTTTTTTGAAACGTATTTCTGAATTAACCCCTTAATTCTCGCTCCCGTCATATTCTCGGGCTGTGTCTTTTATTGAAATTGTTTGATTCCCACCAGTTTTATAAAATAGTGAAATTGGCTATATTTTAGTGTCGTTTTTCCTGCCATTAAATAAGGTGAAAATTTCTTTTTCATAAAAGTGGTGCCAATAAGCAATTTGAATTTTTCAGGCGAGTTCAAAATTATACAAATGCAATTGCTTGCCCCTCAAGAGGTTAAGCGTTGAAAAATTGAATTGAGTACTGCTGTTATAATAATTACCATACTAATCGCTTATGAGAGAGACACACGAGTAGCCCCGTTACAGTGATCGCCGTATTAAAGATTCCAGACTTCAAAGGAAGTGGTTTGCATTTACGCTGCCGAAGACATTGGACAGGGGTGTAAAAATCTAAGCGCCAGCAGCCAGTCTCTCACCACTAAATTTTATTCGTTATTTTTCGTCTAATAATTAGTCTAATTTTTTTGAAAGAATATTAGTAAAATTTAAGCGAAGAAAACTAATAAAATTTAGTGGTGAAAGAACGCCCGCAGTCACCAAGATTTTTACACCCCTGCATTCGGCCCAAAATATCTAGGTTCTTTTGAAAAATTCGCCTGCCCAGAATGATAAAAAAAAACCTAGTAATTCCAATTGCTCCAAATCATCCAAATCAATTGAAATAGTAAAATTCGCCTTATGTCACCGTATTTAATGACATATTAATTAAGGCGAAAACAAGGGGAATTTTACTATTTCAGAAAAATCAATCAATAAATCTGAATTTCATAAAAAGTAGCCCACTGTTTTCATATTGGTTAGTTTGACATGGTATCGACAATGTAATATTATGTGTACGACAATGTAAATTAGAAATTATCCTCTGTTTGATAATGTGTAAAAAACTTTTGAATACAACATACCTTTTAAAAATAGCGAAGAAAACCCTTTATCTATATACCAATGATTATTTAAAAATTTTTAGAAATTATTTCATTTAAAATAATTTAATTGGCCTACATACGAAAGAGAAAAGTTCTTAAACAAAGCCATGTGCATGCTTTAAAATATTTTTATATTCGTTTTATTATTTCATCGATCTAAGTTTCGATTCCATTCAAAATAACTTTTATCATAATCTCTTCTATAAATATTTGCTAGAATAAAATCTAGATTTAATTCTCCTGAAAAATCTGATTCACCGAACTAGATCAATAAAGTACGTATGTAGTCAACTTGGGTATTTTAAATGGTGAATATCTGTTTTCAATGAAATATAATTTTTCCCAAAATAAATTTTAATGGAATTTCTAAAGCTTAACTGTTATTAAGGAAGTATAAAGATTGAATTATAATGAAATTATGCAAAGGTATTTCTCCACACTTAGGGATGAAACGCCTTTTTCCAGTTTTTCACGTAAATATTTTCAAAATTTAAAATTTCTTTAGTAAAAATTGACTTTTAATATCCTAACATTTTGAGAAATGTAGTTTCATCTAGTGTGAAATAATTTATTTGATAAAACCTTTCTGCTGAATATATTGAAGCGGACCACGCACACACATATATAAATAAATATATATTATGAAATCGTATATATGCCAAAATTTGGGCTGTTTATAGTTGAAAAACTAGGGTCAATTTCATTTGTTTTAGTGGTATTATTCCACAGAAAGTTTATATATCTATATCTATCTATCTATATATATATATATATATATATATATATATATATATATATATATATATATATATATATTTATTTATTTATTTATTTTAATTAAAGATAATCTAATCACATTTTAATTAACCTTTTAATAGTTCCACTATTTTCCATACATTATCATAGCTGCTAACTCTTACGCTTTTTTGTACCACAAAATCTTAACAATAAATCTTAACCCCTTGAGGGGCGTTGGAATATATTTTATCCCGCCTGCGATTAATGAAGATTCCCACCAAAAAAAATTTATGAAATTTTCCTTTTCTAACTTTGTTCGAAAAAAGTAGTAAAATTGCTTTTCCCTATTTTGAAACAATTTTTTTCTAAATTTCCGATGGGAATTCAGCCTTACACAAACGTAACTGCTTGCTTCTCAAAGGGTTAAATATTTAACGCGTCATAATCTGCCGATTAAAAATAAGGCAAAAATTTCTATTAAATTTTAGTGGTAAGAAAAAGCGTAAGAGCGATTTTTATTATGAAATAAAATAAAAATAGGGACAAAACACGTTAGAAATAAGTGGTTTCGAAAGTTTTTAGTGACGATGTAAGCAAAATCTTCTTGTCCGAGAAGCTTTTGGGCCAAACTATTAATGGGCTAAAAAAGGCAGAAGTATATAATTACATCTGAGTTTTTATACAACATACAGTGTTTGATTGTTTACAGATGGAAATGCTGAAACCAGTGCCAATTATGTAATATTTCAAAACTAAAACTACTTACATTTCTCTGTGAAAATTGTTTTACATTACATTACAAGTACTAAATATTCAGGCAGCATTAAGACATTTTATTGTAGAACTGTGAAAATGGTGAAAAAGATGAATTTCTAAAATATCCGTTAATGTTCAAACAAACATTTTTGAAATTCCTGATATCATTTCCGATTATTTTTTACTGACGTGAAACAAAAGTTCCTGATTATCCTATCTTCGTCTGTATTTTGGTATCCTCCAGAAAACTGAAAAAACTAATTACTGAGTTAAGCACAGTTACAAAAATAACAAACATTTTGTTAATAAATGAAAAACTTCCAAACAGGCTTAAATAATGCAATCTTTCAAAACTAAAATTCTAATCATATCTCTGTAAAGAATGTTTTACATTACAATAAAAATCTACATATTTGTTATCTCCATAACATGAAGAAATATCCTCTGAGTTTAAATATATAACTATAGTTTAAATAAAAAACTTTTTTATTTCTATACTAAAGGTTATTTAAAATATCTAGACATTGTTGCATATAAGATAATTCATTTAACATTCACATGAAAGAGAAAATGCTGGGCTGCCACAGGAGATTATTTTTAAATTCTACCTCGTACCACTTTCTCAAAACAAAAATTACTGACATGCTGTTTGATAACTTTTGAAGACAAATATACTGCTAAATTTGTGCTTTTTAAATAGTGGTGCATACATAGTAGACAAATAGTCGCTTGTGGCAGCCATGAAAAGGCTATTAACACAAGAATCAGTGTTGCCAGATTGGGGACTTTTTAAATTCAGATTATATGACTGTCACCACTTTTTTAAAATATTATAATTCGTCATATTTTTCAGAATGTTTAATTTATTTTTATTTATGCAGAATATTTCTATTTCAAAGAAGCGGTGACAATCAACAATCTGGGGACAAAAAAGTCCCCAATTTGGCAACACTGACTAGACTCGCCGTAAATTTTACTCAAGTTTTATAAAAAGTATTTCACATCAAAATTTTAATTTAAAACTATTTAATTACTCTTGTACTTCAAACATTTAACATATCTTATAAATAAATTTCTGCTTCGAATCGACTAGTATGAATTTGGCAAGTTTCAAAATGACCCCACTTGGCGGTTCTAGTGTTATGTTACATACAGTTATCTACATGATTTAAAAATTTTTGGTATCACATCCATCACGTATTGCAACTAAATTCAATATCAGCTTTAAAATAACTTTTATGATAATCCCCTTTATAAACATTTTCCAGAATGGAATCAATCTTTAATTCTGAAGGAAAATCTAACAAAACAAACTGGATAAAATAAGTGCATATGTAGTCTTCTAGGGTATGCCAATCTATGTATATATTTTCAATAGGATTAAATGTTCCAAAAATAAATTTGAAATGCAATGTCGAAATCATGACTGTGATTAAAGAACTTTGGGAAAGATTTATAGTTAAATTATGGAATGAAGATTTTGCGAGATGTGGGATTTTGTCGTAGATATTCTTTGTAAAAATGACTTTTTTATTTCATATTTATGTAATATTTTAAAATGCTGTACTGTTATCTGCATTATTTAAAATTTTGTGATTAAAGGTTGTAGAATTAATTTTTGAAAAGATGATATTTTGTGTATTGTGGATACTCACACATATATGGGGCATTCTCACAATCTTTTGACTTTTTTTTTTTTGGGGGGGGGGGGAATCTGGCGAAATTAAACTTGTTAAAATAACATTTTAATCTGATAGACGAATGCTTTAATGATTCAAAATAAAGAAAAAATGGTCAGCAGCGAAAAAAAAATTTTTTTAACTGAGGTTTAAGTTAAACTTGCGAGTTTAATTTTCTTTACCATTTTACCACTATAACTTTTTATTTTCTTCTAATTTTTTACTTATAATGAATTTGCATAGTACCCACAGGACATTCAAATAAGAAATAATGACAATGTAGTACTTTTAATGCAAAATTTTGGTATAACATTGTCTTAAAGGGGTGTTAAAGAATGGACGGTAATGTAAAAAAAAAGGGGGATAGTATAGTAAAAAAAGGACAAAATGGGGAAAAAAGGAACAAAATGGGGAAGAAAGGGACAAAAGGGGAAAAAAGGGACGGTAAGGATGGAACAGCAAGGAAACGTACCACCTATTTTAGGCAGATCATGTTAAGACTAAGTGGTAGCGAAAATGTTCATTGATTTTTAGAAATATTTACATTGGACTAAATTAAAAAAAAAATAATTAATTTACCTTGAAAATTGCAGGATTAAACCTTGCGGACGGTAAGACTACCAATAAAGCCACGGTGCTTGAAATTGATATTTAAATGCTTATTTATATTTATAATTGATATATTAATCATAATTTATATGCGCAAAATAATGAATTGATTAATTACTCGCATGAAATTATTTAACAAGGCATTAATGAATATAAATTTAATGAATAAATGAAATGAGGAAAATTAATTTAATTTTTTCGGTTATTTTTCAGAACTCAATTTGTGCATCATTTTTCTTCTTCTAAACATGTCTGATTGTCACGAACATTTTCATAAATTAAAGTAGAAACCGAAGAAACCTTTTTTATTTATATGAAATGTTTGTATTGCACTTTTCTTATAAGGAAAAAGTAATAAACATTTTTAACCCCTTGAGGGGCGGTGGGATAAAATATATCCCACCTAATTTAAACAAGATTTTCACCAGAAAATTTTAACTAAATTTTATAGTTTTAACTTTGGAGGAAAATCGGAGAAAAATTGCATTTCTTTATATAAAAATAAAATTTTCCCATTATTCCGGTGAAAATTCAATATTTAGAGACATTTTTGCTTGCCCCTCAAGGGATTAATGGAATTATTATTCACGAACTTTAAACTTCATTCAACAGAGTAAAAATTTATTTAAGACTTTAACCCTCCGTCTACCAGACGGGTCCATTGGACCCGACAGGTACATACAAAATATTCATTCAAACCAGAAATTTCTTTAAAATAAACTAAGTATATAAAACAGACAAAAATAAGGTAAATAAATAAGTTAAATAGTTTTAAATAAAAATTCTGGTGTAGAACGTTTTATTAAAACTTGAATAAAATTCCCGGTAGATATAGGGTTAATTTAATTTACATTTTTAATATTTTCTATTATTTTATTCAAATTATAATCATTAACTAACTGTACATTTGAATCATATGTTTAAATCTAAAAAATCAATGTTTAATCGTTAAAGACATAGCTGCCAAGACTTCCAGTATTATGTACCACAAAAATTTGATAGAACATTTTACCTTATTTAATCGGCAGATTACGGGGATTTAAAAAGGTAAAATTTACTGTAATTTTTTGTGGTACAGTAAAGCGTAATATGTTGGCAGCTATGTTAAATAAATGTCGTTAATCGTATCATATTTATTCTACATTTTTGGAATAGGTTTAGATTTTTTTAATCATACATTTTACAAATACCTTGGGAATTGAGAAATGATAAAAGCAAATACTATGAAATATGAAGAATAGGATATTTATACCATATTTTGATGTCATTAGAAAAATATTGTATGTAAAACTTTTATCTACAAAGAGGAAGTCTAAAAAAGATTACCATAATAAAGATTACCATAATAAATTATTTCATTGATTTAACCCTTTCAATAGCAAAGTACTTATGCTGCTAAAATTTTTAAATGATTAAATGACTCCAGGATTTTAGAACAAATTGATTAGAAATCCATTGTGTAAATTGTAAATGCAAAATTAAATTCCCAAATTCTGGTGTCGTTGGGGCATTTTGAAATTAAATTTAAGTGGTGAATTTAGTATACCGGCGCCATCCAAGGGATTGACAAGAATAGAAGAGCTTGCAATAAATAATAACAATGTTAACCTATCAGTAAAAAAAAAATAATCCGTGTGGTATATTATTATTTTATAAATATATTCAGGTTTTTGTTTCTTCTGTGATTCATGTAATTTCATTTTTCTCTGCGAACTATGCTGAGATTGTCTAGATGTTTCTTGGTGCCAAATAATTCTTGTTAACATTTTTTAGAAAATTTATACAGTTTGTGTTCATGCTGTTAATAATTCGATGCTATCTACAAAATTCATATGGATGATCGGAATCATGTTTTTGATAAAATTGATCTTCGAAATCCCCTCTTTCTACTATTAATTTTTCTCTCGATTTATTATTATTATTATTATTATTATTATTATTATTATTATTATTATTATTATTATTATTATTATTATTATTGTTATTTATTTATTTATTTATTTATTTTTTAAGAACAGAAAAATTTACCTGACATAAACCCAATCACAGCACTCTAGGAATGCCGATTTAAAAGTAGTATTGCCAAATATGACGGTTTTTTATCTAAGATATCCTGCATCCTCTCTAGAAAGTTTTAAGCAGTGTTGCCAGATAGTCAAAAGTGAATTTCCCCAAAATTTCTGAAAATTTCCCCAAATCAGTGATTTTCCCCGCAAAAGCCCCCAATTCAGTTTTTACTCAAAAAGGGAATTTTTAAATTTTGAATTTACCACTATAAAAAATATTTAAGTAATTTAAGCTCAAAAATTTCCCCCAAATCAAGCTTTTTAAAAAAAAAAAAATCCCCATTTACAAAAAACAAGCTTTCAAACTGAGCTGAATGCATATTCTGTAGCTACATTAAGAGAATGAGAGATATATTTTGCAGTGACTAGTTATTTTAAGTTTGTTTTTTAAAAATATTGTCTAATAATGTTGGATTATTGTTACATTAGCTCCATAGCTTTAGACAATTTCTTATCAGTTGGTGTTTGAATGAATCCGAGATGGTACGTAGTTTTAATTTTTTTGCAAACACTACTGAAGTACATAATCATAATGCAAAGTATTTTCGCTGTATCAATCAAAGTCATTCTGTATATCATGAAAGAGAAAAATATCTGCTTTCCACATATTTAAATTATTTTCTTTTAAGTGCGGCGAAGGAATTTTTCATTAAAATCCTGCAGATTTAGTCACTCTTAGTTCTAAGCTACTTAAGACTTTAGAGTCTCATGCATCTGTAATATGTGTAAACTGAAATGTAGTAAACAACGAATAGGACCACATCCAAGAGAATGATTGATATTTCCGATTTCTGGATTGTATTTTCTTTTTTCAAATCAAAATTGAGTTCGTAACAGATCCAGTTTTTTTTTTTTTTTACAGGACTAAAAGAAATCGTTACGGAAAATACTAGTAAAAAAAAAAAAAAAAAAAAAAAAAAAAAAAAAAAATCCCCATATTTTCCCCCAAAAATTCCCCTAGAGGTTCAAAATCCCCCAAAATGGGGGACAAAATCCCCAATCTGGCAACACTGGTTTTAAGAGGTGTTTTTGTTTCAAATGATGGTAGATTACTAGATGATTAACTCCTTGAAGGGCGGTGATACCGTTACGGCATCACATAATTTTAATCCCAAATTGCTACATTGGCACCGGAATTTTATGATGAAAATGCCATCTTTATTAAGTACGGGAACAATGGAACAATGGAACAATGTGAGCAGCTGAATGGATTACCTAGTTGCGTTGCAACTTTACATCCAGTGGATAGGTGATTGTGTTGCAAGGGCATTAGGGAGCCTTAAAAAAATAATGTTTAGACGTGGCTGGTAGTCACAAAAGTTAAATTTACTTTTAAGAAAAAGAAAAGACTAACAAAAAATAACAAAGTACATAAGTACTAGTATAACATATGTGAAAAAGAAAAAAAAAACAAAGAAAAGAAAAAAAATAATTAAAAAAGAAAGAAAATTCCATTAGTTCCAAAAAAAAAAGGAAAAGACGAAAAAGCTACCGGGGAGTGCCCCATAAAAAAAAAGACTCTTTTCAGAGACCATACATTAGTTTAAAAATATATAATGCTAAAGAACGAGCAGAAAAACAATTTTTTTTTAAAAATACTATAGACAGGACAGAACAAACAGAAAGGTTAAGTATAGCAGAAGGTGAGGGAAACTCAGTCTTCATCGTTAAGCAAAAGCGAGTGTTTAGGGCGTTTTCTGTTAGTGGGGTCGGATACCTCGTTGTCGGGTAGTTCCGCTATAATTTGGTTAGGGAGGTTGTATACAGATTTATAAAATTTTTTAGCAAGTTTATTAATGCGCTGTTTTAAGGAACTGGTTTTCAAATCCCTGCGGATAGTGGTGTTACGAAGAAAATGGTGACCATTACGGATATAGCGTAAGTTTTTGTTATGAGCACCGTAAAGATACCCCATACTGATTTTGCAAGCGAATCCCCAGATCGGACAAGCATAAGTTAAGATTGATCTAATACATGCATTATACAAGATTAGTTTATTATGAATAGAAAGATTATTGCTTTTGAGAAGAGGAGAGAGCGCCTGGGAGATACCAGGAACTTTGCCTCGGATATTAATAAAATGCTTTTTCCAGGTAAGTCTTCTATCAAGGGTAACCCCCAGATACTTGGTGTCATTAGTCCAAGAAATAGTAGTGTTATTGATAGTAATGCGATTGGGAAATGTTAGTTTTCTAGAGAAATAGACAGCAGCTGTTTTCTGCTCGCTGAGCTTAACACGCCACAGGTTACACCAGTTAAGGAATTTATCTATGTGTTTTTGGAGAATTTTGTATAATGTGAATGGGTGTTGTGCAGAGGCGTACATTGCCGTGTCGTCCGCGTACAGGGCAAGATAAGTCCTCAGTGTTCTTGGGATATTGTTGAAAAAAATGTTAAATAATGTAGGGCCGAGGACCGTCCCTTGTAAAATACCAGAGAGAATAAGGTATAAAGTGGAAAGTATATTGTTAAGGCGGACGCGAAAGGTGCGGTCGCTAAGGTAAGAATGTATGAGAAAGATAAGTCTAGCATTAATTCCAAGCTTAATTAGTTTGTATATAACGCCAATATGCCAAACCTTATCAAATGCCTTAGCGACATCGAGAAAAACAGCCGCAGCTGGTGTGTTCGTGTTTAGTTTCTCACTCAAGAACTCTACAACACGAAGGAGTTGATGTAATGTGGAATGTTTAGCTCTGAAGCCAAATTGCTCAGGAATGAGTATGTTTTGTGCGTCTAAAATGTCATGTAGCTGGGACCTGATGACTCGCTCAACAACTTTGCTGATAGAGGGTAACAGAGAGATGGGTCGATAGTTAGTCGGATCTTGAAGATTACACTGAGGTTTAGGAATAGGTGCAATGATAGAAGCCTTCCAAGCTTTAGGGAAGTAGTAGTACTGAAGAATAGCATTAGTAAGTTTAGTTAGATATATAATACAGTTGCAAGGAAGATTTTTAAGAGCATAATTAGTTATGTTATCGTATCCAGGGGCTTTTCTGTTTTTAAGATTTTTGATAATATTAGAAATAACAATTGGTTGAATTTCCGGGAGTGGGTCCGTGGGAGGGGTAGCTAAAAAATTTTGAACAGTTTCATTTACTTCAAAATAATGATTAGGGCTGGCAAGATAAGGGTTAGGGGAAAACTTCTCAGCATAGGACCTGACGAGGATTTCCTCCTTGTCTTTGTCCGTATATGCCGTGGTATTAAAGGCTGTTAAGGGGGGGATTGTAGAGTAATTATTATTAAGATTTTTCTTTATTTTCCAAAGACAGTTATCTTGAGGAGAGAGGGAGTTAAGAAAATTGCTCCAGCTTTTTTGTTTTTCCTTAGAAATGAGGTTTTTAATTTTATTATTAAGCCGATTAATCATGGGCTTTAAAGTAGGATCTCTAGTATTTTGAAACAGCCGTCGGATGTCATTAAGTTGCTTACAAACATTATGAATGTAGTTAGGCATAGTAAAAGAGTTATTATTTTTAGTATATTGGTAAGTAGCTTGTTTTTGAGCATTAATAATAATATTTTGAAAGTTATCAACAGCCTTGTCAATATCATCAGTGTTAGTAATATTAGGGGAAGTCAGGTCAGAATTGGAAAGAATAGTTTTAAATTTACTCCAGTCCACAGCCACAGAAGGGGGGGGGGGGAGGGGATCAACACAGTCAATTTTGAAAACAACGGGAAGATGATCAGAACTTAAGTCATTAATAACTGTAGAACTAATAGGAAAAACCAAATTTTTTGAAATTGCAAAGTCAATAATGGAGGGGCGACCTCTACCAAGCCCATAACGTGTAGGGGTGCTGGGTGCATGTAAATTAAGTCCTAGGTGAGTGATTAAGTTGTGAAGTGCACTGCCACGACGGGTGGTTGAATGACAGTTCCATCGCCGGTTGTGCGCATTATAATCACCTGCGATGAAACAGTGCGTATTTTGTGAGAAAAGCTGTGTTAGATCATTGACTGGGAATAAAGGTGAGTGTCTAGCATATAAAGAAACAAAATTAATATTAACTCGTGGCAATTGTACAACAATTCCCGTGTAGTCAAGACCTGTGTATGTAGATTGTTGGGTAGGATAGTGTGGTATGTGGTGTTTGATGTATATGGCAGTTCCACCCTGAACGGATCCAGGACGGGGGGTATGGTAGAGCTTATAACCAGAAATTTTGATACTTTTATTAGGTTTATGCACTTATTGAAGAAGAATTATATCAATATTAGGGTGGTTAGAGACAAAAATACGAAGCTCGTCAATTTTGTTATTTAAAGTAGAACAGTTCCAGGATAACACAATAAGAGATTTAAGATGAAGACTAGACATGGTTGGGGGAGGAGAAATCATTAGCTAATTTGTCGAACTCTTGGATAAAAACAATAATTTTTTCCATGGGATTGTTATATTTTTTTGCTAGAGTAGAAATATTTTTTATACATTTAATGAATTTGGATATTTGCAAAATATCTTTTATGTCTTGGAAAGTACTAAATATTTCCTGTATATCATTACTGTAGCTGGGAGGAATTTTGGTTGACTGGGATGGAGCATTATTAGTTTTTTCAGAATTAGCAGAGTTAGTATTTTCAGGAGATTGTGAAGAGGAAGCAACCTCAACTGGGGATTCAACATTATTAGAAGCAGAATCATTTGGTTCCGAGTTAGTTTTTTCCTGCGATTTAGTTTTAGTATAATTGAAATCTTTGAGAAAAAAAAAATCCTATTAAAAATTTCCTGGTATAAATGAGGAATTCCCAAATATGAAAAGCACCAGATTTTGCAGCATTGCAATCAAATAGGGCATTTCATATTTAATGACGTAATACATAGTTGCCAACCTCCCGATTTGTTGAGTACTAGTAAGTACTTACAAAAAATGTTCGCTTTGTTTAATTGCAGGAAATGTGCGATTGCATAAAAAAGTATTTCTGCATAAAATTGTTCGTATTAAAAAAAATCGCCAGGCTGAAAACTATGCCTAATATAACACTGGTCGAAAATATTTTACAGCGTTGAGCCAAACCTATTTTAAAAGTATCATCTTGTAATAAATTTTTGTATGGTTTTAAAACACGTTATACTCGTAATCATTCACAGATATATAGATATCTATATAAAGGTCTTATGCTATGCATGTATGTTATGAAGAGCTCAGATGAAAAATGTGGCAACTGACACATCATCACTTTGAGAAAATGAACAGTAAAGTTCATTCCAAATATTAATTTGCGGTTATTGACAAATCTCTCCTTTATCAATTAACCCTTTATGTACTGAATTATGAATTCAGGAAAATTTTATCTTCTAAAGATATGCAAAGGCAAAAGAAATCATTCTTTTAAAAATATTTTTGTTTTATGTAACAAATAATGCTTTTGGAACAAGAAAAATAAATGCATCTATAACTCATTCTAAACTGTATTACTACTAATCAATGTATTAAATGAATTTTATAGCAACTTACTTTAATGGCACTTATAAATACCGTCAGTAGATAAGGGTTAAAATCTCTGGGAGTATTAGGCTTTTTCAAATAATAATTTAACAAATGGTAGAGTAATATTGATTATCATCAATCATATGATTAACTCTTTTCTTTTAATCGACATATCACGGTTATAAACTGAGCCCTTTTTATGTTAACAGTTCAAACTCTATCTCCGTGCATTAAAAGGTCTACATGGACAAATTAGACGGTCACTTTAATCTTGACTTAGGATTGCAAATATTCCGCTTTTAGGCGACTTTTTTTGTAGTCTTAGAACTGATTTTGTATCGCAATAAATTTGTCTACACGTAACCTGGAAGAAAACATATGCGACATTCCATAAAATAAGAATAAGTTTAAGGGGGTCCGGAACACAAAAATCTTAAATTTTCTTTAAATTTTTCATTACAGTAATAATTTCTCTGTTTTTTATGCTTAAAATGAAGTTTAAATCATGTTTCTATCTTGATTGGAACAGGAAATATTCATTTTTAAGTTTTGATTTTTTTTTCAAAATCTAGCTTTCAAGCAGTGATTGTCATGAAAACGACTTTTCAAAATGCGTTTTTCTTCTTGATGGGTTTTTTCACGAATTTTCGTATTTAAATTGTCACGAACCGTTAAAGATAAATGGTTCAAATTTGGAACATATCTTTTTCAATGGTTTTACTTTAATTTTGATTCAGAAAATTTGAAAAAAAAATTTACTTTTGAAAATATAATTTTTTTTTTTTAAGTTACGTCATTTTTTCAAATTTTTTTCTTTAAATATTTTTAATTTTTATTTAAATTAATATTTTTTTAAATGCTGAATCTAAACTAAAACTATAATTCTGTTTATGCAAAAATATTCAAATTCTACAAATAATATTTCGAGTTATAACGATTTTAATCTACCCCACATTTTTAATTAAATTTAAATTTTAAATTAAAAATATTATGAGAAGTTTTATCATGTGATTTTATTTACAAATGATATGGTTCACCATCACAAAAAATTTCGAAATTTTAACTAAAAAATAAAAATTATTCAGGATATATAAATAAAAATATGAAAATGTAATTTAACATTAGAAGCACTAAATTTTGAATGTTTATAATTCAAAAACTTATCATTCAAATGACTTGAAATTTCGTGTCTAAGCATAATTTGAACCGAAGATTTGAAATATCTCGTTAAAATTGGGTATTGTCATTGAAGAAAATGACGTTTGGATTCGTTTTAATATGTAGATGTCCCCCTAAGCATATTTTATATGCATCATTTAAAAGTAGACATTATTTTCAATCGTTCGGTACCAGTAAATTTTGTCTACGATAATTTGTTGCGGAGTTAGTAGGGGGTGTTTACTTTTTTTCCACGACTGTACCTTCTGGATAATTCCGTATACTCCCTGTAATTACTGCGTATACTCACGGGTGTATACCCGCTACTTATAGTGTTTATGATGTGTTTTTTTACAACTGTACCACTGATGAGATATGTATTAATATGTACAAAAATATAATTCTGTAATGGAACAGTGCAGCACCAAAGAATCAATTGACACAGCTAAATTTTAATAATATTCTTCATCTGACTTCAGAAAAGAATTTCTTAGACTTTTAAATGCGAAGAATACTATAAAAATTTAGTGGTGACAATCGCCCAACAGCTGCGCCACTGTTCCATCACTGTATAATTATAGAATCACTTCATTAATAACACTGTTCTTTTTTGCAGGTATGCCTGATTTTTACCTCGTATTGTAATTTTTTATCTTCTTATACACAGTGAAAGTTCAGGTTAGTGTATTATAATTTCAATGTGATTTTAATGTATATAAAATATATTTGTAACTTCAATTTTGCAAATGAATGTCTATGTCACATATAATAAAGTTTAATTGATTTTTAAGGCTTTACAATAATGGTTATTAGTTGAGTGATTGGTCCTGGAAAATAATTGGAGATATATTTGCATATTTAATATTATGTTATTTTATTGTATTTTTTCAAGTGTAACATGAAGATTTCAGCCTTAAACTTGAAGTTTTTTTCTTTTTTTCTATCACAGAAATATTTATTTAGCTGTTCAGAGATTTATATGTTTATAATAAATTAAATTGTAAATTAAAATACAAGTTTAACTGTAGCTAAACCTTGATTTTACCTATTTCAGAGAAAAAAAAGGCTTACAGCTTTCGCACGCATCAAGAGATTGAGAGGATTGGGGATTTTAGGTGTTTTCGTGCCAGAAATTTCATAATGTTCTGGTCGGTATATCTGAAAATACATTTTCCACCATTATATACGGCAAATAATACTTTACGAAAATTCTGGTACAGCGTGTTTCAAAATACTTGAAGCGTATGAACCCTGATTTATACTTGTCATACTTGGTGTAGTAGCTCGAATAATTATTTCATACTTCACATGCGATTTTTTTGTTTATTCTCCTCTTTTCTCTCGCTCTTTTCATTTTGAATCATTTAAAAAAAAATAATTTAGATTTATTTAAAACTTTCTATCATGAATGAGATCCTCAACGTTACTGAGAGAGGTTTGCCAGTTTGGCGTCCTTTTTCATTCAGAAAATACTGATCCAAGCCAGAAATTAATATATATATATATATGCTTTATTTAATGACGGACCTTTTTCGACTACTTAACACGTTCACTCCCAAGCCTATAAAGTAAGAATTTGCCACCGCAAATTCAGAAAGGTAGATTTCGCTTTACTAATACAACGAAATTTCTGAAAATAAATAAGGCAATTTTAATGGTGACATAAATAATGGTGACAAGGTTATTAATAAATTAAATATTAAAACTGCATGTATACCCGTAGCTTTGCAGCGAATGTGTTAACACGTTGACTGCCACGCTACGAGTATACTCGTAGTTTTAATATTCGTGGCTTTAATTTATTACCTTCTTACCATTATATTAAAATAAAAAAAAATGCCTTATTTATTGGCAGAAATTTCGCTGCATTAGTACAGCGAAATTTACCTTTCAGAACTTGTGGTAGAAGACGACTTTCAAGAAGAAATGTGAAAATTCTTACTTTTTGCGGCAGTGAACGTGTTAAAGTGAAAATGCTTCTTTCGAAATTTTCGATGTAAATGTGAAATTTCAGAATAGAACTGGAGGCCAAACTGGCAACCAAGTACTGAGAATGTTATCCTTTATCAGACCCCTTTATTATAACCCTTATCAGACGAAAGCTTTTTATACATCATTTGTTACTAGGTTGTAATTGTATTCAGTGAATATTCGCAGGGCTGCCACAGCTTATTATTTTTATATTCCATTGCAACCACTATATTTTAAAAATAATTTTTAAATATATTTTTCTTTCACTTTTTGCCAAACAGAAGAACTAATGCCAAACAGTGTTCCCGAACGGTATTCTTATCTCTCTCGTGCCATACGACCGATTCGACAAAGTACCGATATCGCTTAGAAAGTGGCATTGGGCCAATAACGATTAATTTGCGACAGCTTTTTTTTTTAAAGACTAGGGGGCTCTGCCCCCTACGAGCTACGCTCGTCAACCACCGTTCAGACACCGCAGACTCTAACAGCACGCTAATTTGATCGCCTTTAAAAAGATTTCGGAAGACTGAATTATAATTTGAATCTAACAATTATAATCTGACGTAATTTTCACCAAACTTTTCTTTCTCTTTTTAATATTCACGTCAAAATACTTTTGTTAGAAATGAAATATTATGATCATCTTAAAATGTCAAGTAAATGTCTCGCGCAATTTTTAAATTAAAACTGTTTTGCAACATTATTTTTTGTTCATTTTACGTAATAAGTGTAATATGACGTAAATTCTCCTATTTAGGACTTCTAGCGCATGTTACTGAATTTATTATTTTACAATATTCTTTCTCATTTAAAATTCACGTGTAACTATAGTTTTTATGACGTAATTTTCAATGAGTTCCTGCTTTTTATATTTTTTGTTTATAATAGTCACGTGTAAAATAAATTTTTAATTTGAAGCAAACATTACTGTTTGCGATGTTTATACAGCTGGCAACAGTTTAAATTAATACAATTTTCTAAAATTTGTAAAAAATATCTCTCGAAATGCTGAAAATTTGAATTTAAAATAGAAATAAAACCTCGAAAAATTATTCAAATTAAAAAAAACTAACTTCAATCTGCACACCGGGAAATTCTGACGCATAAAATGATCTAAAAATGATTAAATTCCTATGTACAGTTCTTGTTCCTATAAAACTTTTTTAATGGAACGATTTTTTTCAACTTTGGCATTAAATATCTCTTAAAATAATTCTTCGATTTGAAAACTGTCTGCATCAGCGTGTTTATCAAACATTTTTCTATAATACTACTGATTTTCATATTTTTGTATGCAACAGTTTTTTTAATATTAACGAAGAAAGACCTCCGGTCACAAAAAATTCAAAACCGGCGGCGGCGGCGGCGGCGGTGACAGCGGTTTTTTTTTTAGAATAGAGAGAAACAAATACCTCTACTTATCAGAAAGTTCAATTTTCTATAAAAGAATTTTTTGGGGCTTCATAACGAGAATTTTCTTTACTTAACCTAGTCCTTGTTCGTGTTCATTTTTATTTTTCTTTACAGAATTCATGGTAAATAGGAATGTGTAACCCTTAACCCCTTGGGGACGAGCGACACGTATACGTGCCGGAAATAGGCCTAAGGATACTCGTTTATCCTCACCAGTAAAATTTTACTGTAAAATTTGCCTTATTTAATCCGAGCATTTTCCCGATTTGAATAGGCACAAACTTCTGTTTTTTAAAACCGGTAGCAAAGTAATAAACATTTCGTAAAAGGCTCCCGTCGCGAAAGGGTTAATGGTCGAAGTATCCTTCTAGGCATAGGCATCTCTTACACGAAATTATTCGGTTTGTACCACTTTTATTTTAAGAAACATTTTTACTAGCACGTTGAAAACATATGCAAGAGAAATTTACGAAAAAACGTACTTTTAAAATATAGTTATGGGAATGGAGTGTAAAAATAAAATCATTTAATCAATAGAATCATGCTTTAGAGGCTATTAGCAGACACTCGACCAGAAAAGGTTAAAAACATAGCTGCTAACTTTTACGTTTTTCTGCTACCCCTAAAATTTATTAGAGATTGTTATCTGATTTAAGCGCCGCCGATTTTGGCGATTAAGTAGATAAAAATGTAGTATTACTTCCCATTTCTGATAACGTAGCATCATATGCGATAGATAGTAAGCTAAATTAAACAATTAAGTTTATTAGAAAATTGGCTCTACAGTAAAGGAATAAACGTTCAATTCTCATTTAGAATATTCAAAGTATCATGTAATGGAAGTAGTCCTCGATTCCTGTGATTCCTACCATTAATATTTTGCTACTTCAAATTTCGATTTATTTAAGATTAACATTTTCATTTTTAACGGAATAGAAACAACTCTTTTATAAAATACATTGGCGGATATTTTTTTATTCTATTCATACCGATATTTAAAAAATAAATTTTGTAATACATTTCTGTTGCACATGTTATTAAAGTAATTATTTTTTTGTTAGTGTGAAAAAGTGGTATGAAATGGAATTAAAAATTAGTCGCCATTTGCTGCTCGATAATGTTGTGAGTAGAAGCCAGGGTTCGTACGCGTAAGAGATTTCCAGCCCAGGAATTTCTTCTGTACCAGTATATTCTTGTAGAAAATCTTTGATTAAAGAATGCGAAATTTCGCGCGTTTAACTTAGATTTTTTTTTTTTTTTTTTAATTATAATAATACTGATACTTCGCTTGTAAAATGTCCTGAAACGTACGAACCCTGTTATAAGTACTCTGATTATGATTTCTGTACCAGAGTTAAAATGAAGAAAACTACCGTACACAAATAAAATAAGCGTTCGTAAGTATTTTGTCTTAATTTAATGTCTGACGGGTTATTAGACTATATTAAATGAACCTTAGGCATAATAATTTACAAATTGTCATATTGTCAGGACAGCATCATTTGTCAGTATGTCATACTCATGGTTATTAGCAATCTGGAGTGTAATCAAATCCAGTGAGTAGATAGAAGTATGTACCAAAGTTTTTATTGGTTTTAAAACGAAATAGTCCTAATATTCATAAAATAGTTATAGATGAATTATCAGTATTACTTAAGAATTGTATAAGTTTAGGCTATTTATCAAAACTAGGTTAAAGATTATACAAATATGTCCTATATTTCAAGGAATTTAAATACGAATTTGTTCTAAAATTAAAAATTGTCATATTCAAACCGTAAATCGCTTTATTGTATAAAGAAAACATTTCATTTCGAAAAGTAAAAATACGTTCAAGTCCCTTGATTTTTATAACACTGTTTTATCATTAGGATTTGTATGAGCATATTTAGTAACTGAATTATGCTAATAAATGATAATTACGTATGAATTATGTATGTGTTTATAATTAAGTAATTTAAAATTAAATTTATACAGTTAGGGGTAGGTAAAGTAGAAGTAAGTAGTCGAATTTAAAATTAATATTATAACTCTTGTCATAATGCCTAATTTTAGTGATTCGTTATGAACATGCTTGTATATTATTTATGAAAAACAACTATATTTCGCAAAATGTATTGAAATTTTATGCAGAAAATAAAGAGACCCTTTATAAAATTATAGATTATTTTATTCGAAAGAAATTTATTGCCATAAATGTATTGCATTTATAAGTAAAAAGTTGCGGCACACAATTTTCAGGTATGGCAAAGTTAAATTAATCAAACCGTTTCAGCTAAATCAATCAATCAATAAGTCCTGCACCATAGTAAAATGGAATCAAAAGAGCCGTCGCCTATTCTAATAAGGGACAAGTATACAATGGATAAAATTTAATTAAGATATTTTGCACGAGGTTTAGAGTGAATACGTTTGACGTCTTATGCAAGAAATCAATTTATAATTAAGTTACGAAAATTTTGACATATCAACTACTGAACTTTACTTAAAATACTTTTCAGATATTCATATAATTAAGTGTTATTTAAAAATGAAGCATTAATAACCATTACATCTGAAGGCATGGTATTTGCTGAAACGTTCTAACTACACTCTAAACTGAAATGTCTGAAATTCAGACACTTAAGTGTCTGAAACGCAGTGTTCAATTTTCAGACGTTTTAAAATGTCTGAAAATTATCAGACACTTCTTGTGTCTGAATTTCAGACACTTAAGTGTCTGAAACAAGAGTGTTCGTTTTTCAGACATTTTAAAATGTCTGAAAATTTTTAGACACTTCTTGCATCTGAATTTCAGACATTTCAAATGTCTTAATTGCGGCCATCTTTGAGAGCCGGTTTCCTCCCCCCCACCACCACCAATATGGAGCCATCTTTGACCACTTTTCTTTCTAAGCCACATACGCAGCCATATTTGACCACATTGAAACATTTTTTATAAATGGGAATAATTTGTTACCATAAAGCAGAGCTGATCGCAGCGCAGGAAAACTTTGAAGCATCTGCCCCCTTATTTTAGGGTACCCCAAATTGGGTACAAAATTTTCATAAAGCTGATATTTTAAATCACTTTTGAACTTATGACGATTGTAATCAGTATTTTGTAGTTTTGGAACAGGATATTATATATATATATACATATATATATATATACAATCACCTAAAAATGTATTTATGTGATATCATATATGCGCGCATAAAAAACGTTTATTACTTTCAGTGAGAACTTTAAATTAATTCTAGTCCAAAGATCTAGTATTCATTCGTCCCCCCCCCCCCCCGCCCGCGCCTTTCATATACTGTTACAAAAAAAAATTAAGCCTATTCAATGTCATTAAATACAAATACATATTTGGATAAATATTTCTTTTTCTTAACCTAATCATTTTCTAAAAGTACAAAATATTTATTAAAATAAGTATAAGATCAAAACAAATTTAAAATATCAGCTTTATAGAAATTTCATACCAAATGTAGGAGCACGTAAAGCTAAAGGCACAAAGAAACAGCCCAGTTTGTCCATGCTGCAATCAGCTCTGCTTTATGGTAACCAATTATTCCCATTTATAAAAAAAAAAATGATTCACTCCTTCAGAAAGAATCTTATCCCTGATTTGTTGTTCAATTTTTTTTCCCATTTAAATTAGATATTCCCAGTGACATTTTTATTTGTGTGTTAAATAAAATCTAACACTAGATTACACAAAATTTTCAGTATATGAGATCCCAACATTAAAAAAAAAAAAAAAAAAAAAAAAAAAAAAAAAAAAAAAAAAAGAAATGTATGAAACTCTTATTTTTTTTTTGTTGTTGTTATTATATTATTTATCATTAGCAAGAAATATTGAAACATTTGACAACAGCACATTAATCAGCATAATGTTGAAAGACATTCAAAATATCAGTTTTACAAAAATAGAATACCAAATTTGGGGCCACCAAAATACAAAGGGAAGGGGGCATCGCCCAATTTGCTAATGCTTTAATAAAATCCTGCGTCTGCAAAAAATCCAACCCAACGTTATGGTTCGTTAAATAGAAGTGACCAGAATTCGGAACTCGGAAGTGTCCGCTAATGAACATTCCCGAATACCAGAAATCTCTGTGTAGCGAAAACCTTCTTAAATCATACTATATTACTCTAACCGTTCAAAACATTCATTATAATCAGCGTAATTTCAAAAGGTATTCAAAATTGCAGATTTACGAAAATTGTATCAACGCCCCCCCCCCCCCACAATAAAAAATAAAAAGGAGCAGGTACCCTTAGCCCATGTTTTATGCAGAAGCCCTATGATTCGCTAAACAGACGTATCCCCTATTCAGGAATGTCCGTTACGCAGGTTTTACTGTGTGTATTTAAAGTAAAACCTCCATAACGGAAATTGCTGAATAGCGGACACCTCTTTTTTTTTTTTTTTTTCTTATCCTCAACACCTTTAAATCTGTACGTCTTCACCTCTTTAAAGTAGACACCACCAAATAGCGGGCTAATTCCGTGCTCTCGGGGTGTCCGCTATTCAGAGGTTTTGCTGTATATTCATTTATATGCACATTCTAAAGGGTAAAAAGTATTTACCTTTTTTGTGACAGTATAAGAAATATGTTCCAAATAAATTCTAGGTCCAGTTGTTGATACTATTCAATAATATTCTACAAACTAAATTTAAAAGATAACGTGTGTTGATATTAACGTTGTCATTAACGAACACAGGCACACACACACACACACCAAAAAAATAAATAAATAAATAAAACTTAAAATCCAGATTTTTTTATTTATTTTTTTTTAATGAGTTTCTGTTTTATTATTATTTTCATGGATTCTTTTTAGCACCCAGATATGCTTAAAAAAATTCTTTGAGGGTTGAAAAACACTTCTAAATACATTTTTCTTCCCATAAACATCACAATAAAAATAATTTGTATTAAAAAATGTTATAATAATATGAAAATATATACATACTCGGAGCAAAAATAATTATAAGAATAATTAATCTTCAAACCATGTTACTTTTTCAAAATATATTAAATATCAGCATAGTTACACTTTATCAATCAGTCAGAATTATTGGCAATACTTGTTTGAAATCTTGCATTAGAAGTGCGTTTTCACAACATGTTTATTTAGGTCTTAAATTTTATAACAAAAATGAAAAATATCTCCTACTGTCATGGGCGAGAATTCTTATACCCATCTTCTTTTTTTTTTTTTTTTCATATTATTGAAATTTTTTGCATGATGTTATTTAAATTGATTTTTTTAATATTTTCCGCACATATTTAATTAATTACGCCGATTTTTATAATTTGTTTATAATTACTTTCAAGATCGCTTCATGTTTTAAAAATTTAAGTATGGTGTTGAGATGTAACGCAGGAAATACATACTAGGTACATTCCATCTTGAAATAAATTTTCATAAGGATTATTAAATATATATATATAGTATCGGCGTACAGTTGAATACAATAAGAGTGATTTATTTCCAATAGGAAAAACTGCAAGTTTACAAATACTCCGAAATACACGATAACACAAACCCTTATACTTTCGAGATTTCTTTTCATACTCTATATCCACCATATAAAACAAAAAATAAAAAGTTCATGGTTTCTCAAACATAAATTTAAATTTGTTAATATAAAAAAATCACTTCAATAATATACTCTGTAAGATAAATAAATTGCACTCTTGTCACTAAAAATGAAAATTTGTATGTAAAATTATATCACTAATATAAAATAAAGGAATTCGCAAGGAAAGAACTTACTTGTGCAAAGTTATATAAAAATTAGCTTCTTTTTAAACTTATACTGAACAATTTTTTAATATGTTGCTCAGATGATATGAGCTATTTAACAATCATTAACAAAATTATAAATATTCTTTTTAATAGCATGCAGGAAACATTAATTCCATAATTTCAAAACTTCTTTACATCTTACCAAATCTAATTGAAACTGTTGTATTTTTCACGTTATTATTCAATCAATAAATAGATTATTTACTACATGAAACTTTAATTTATAAAGTAAAGATCTAGATGAGAATTAAATATATTTATTAATACTGAAAATCATATGCACTCATTGAAAAGCATCAGAAATAAGCAAACAAATCTTTTCACACAAAATATATTTATTTGATAAAAAAAGACAAAAATATTAAAAATGCAAATTAGTCTAATAAGAATAATTTAAATAGTAAATAAATAATAATATATATGTAAGAACGTTCTGTGAATTATCATTCCAAACCTGTGGAATACCTTACCTTGGCGTAAATATCCAAAACTGTAACAGCTAATCCAGTTTGAAGGACATATTATTTTACGATACTGAACGCCATTTTAAAAATATATGCGTATTCATATTATTTTAGCACTGTATTTTTATAAATATCATGCTATTCTTTTGAATATTTGGTGAGTCTTGAATAAAAATTATCGTAGAAATTTTGGAAAATTTTATATTTCCATGAAAAATATAATTCCCAAATGATTTTCTTTTCGATCTCCATTTATAAGCACGTACTGACAAACCATTCCAATAAACCGAATATAAATTTTCGTCTAGTATGTATAAAATGAAGACACAAAGATATAAAATACAGACATCGGATCACTATGCTAAAAAAA
The DNA here is from genome assembly GCA_963932465.1 of Maratus speciosus. Lineage (NCBI taxonomy): Eukaryota > Metazoa > Arthropoda > Arachnida > Araneae > Salticidae > Maratus > Maratus speciosus. The sequence continues at coordinate 217,993,869 of OZ010794.1, forward strand.
AAAATTTCTCTAACGACTAACACACCAACGGATGTATGTGTAGATGTGCATACTATTTCACAAAAGAAAGTAAATGCTGCGTCACTACTTTCTCTTCATTAATGATGATACACTCACTTTCTGACTCATCTTCGATTTACAAGTAAGAGAATTCAAAGTTCAAATCTTCTTTCAGTGTAATGTTTTGGAAATAAAGCAGAAACTTTACATGCGTTATAAGGTTATAACGACGACTGACGATTCCATTTATTATGTGAATAACAAACGTCATTATAGAGATTTCGGATTGAGGAAAAATATATCGTCACACTTTCAAATAATTTATCAAATGTTGATAAATTTAAAAGCAATTTTAACACTTCAGACAAATTAACTGTACTGAGATACTTTAATTCAAATTCGCCAATCCGTTGAGTAAAAGCCGTTGCCCGCCAAATCAGCAATAATCAAATCCGGTCGCGTCCTTCTCGCGCACCGTTCATGCTTGCAACAACAAACAAATCTACTCACTTCAGTTCATTTTACTTGGTGAGTGGTTCAAATGGCTGAATTCCTGAAATGTCTAAAATTGCAAGTGTCTTAAATTCAGACATATAATCATAATTCTAACATTTTTTTCAGTTCATTTATGCCATGATCATAATAAGACGTTTATGTGTCTTAAATTTAGACATCTATCACGTCTGAAATTTTATTTTCAGACGTTTAAGTGTCTTAATTGCTTTTTCAGTCACATATCTGTTTGAATTTAAGACGCCTCTATTTGCAGTGTATTTAATGAAATTAGTTCGACAATAATTAAGAACTTTTTTCACGTTTGTTATGAACCCTTCGCAGTTAAAACTCGATGTATCTTAATTTAGTTTAACCCTTAAATGCATAGGGTAGAATGCGTTGCCGAAATTTCATAATTCAGAGAATCGGAATTCATACCAGAAAATATAAATGGTAAATTTCTGTTTATTTAATAACGAAATGGCTGCTATTAAATGGAGTGAAATTTTCTTTTTTATTTTTCTGGTGGAAATACGGAATATGTGAATAAAAAATCCAATAAATAGGGAACAATTATTGTATCAAAAACGATACCATATGCATTTAAGGGTTAAACCTTTGAGAGGCAAGCAATAACGTCTCTGTAATATTGATTCTCACCGGAATAATTGAAAAGTTTCACTTCAAAATAAGGAAAAGCAATTTTCCAACCATCCCCCCCCCCCAAAGTTAAAAATATAAAATTTAGTTAAAAGTTTTTGGTGAGAATCTTGTTTATATAACCCACCAGCCCTCAAGGTGTTAAAAGAAATTTAGTTTTTCTTTAATTAACAATACATCGAAAAAGGCTGTGTTTTTTCTTTTTTCCACGCGATGATTGTTTTTTATTCGAAGGTCACATTTACAGGCTGCATACAGTTTCACAATATACAGGGTGCCTACTAATTAGTTTGGAAAAAATAATGATTTATTGAATGGAATTGACTGGAACAAAATAAGGTACATAATGTTGTAAGATAGAAAAATACTTCAAGTTTACCATTATCGGAAATGTTCGATGTGAATTCATTTCGAGACTCTGCAAATGTCAAATCGGTAAATCATTTCTTGCCACAGATTTGTCAGCATTTTCCCGATGATCAAATTAATTGCTGTGCATATTCTTGATTTTAGTTCTAGAATGGATGCCGGAAGTGGAAGTTTATTTTACAAAGAAATATCTGATTCGAATCGAAATATATTCATATACTTAAGGCCAAAATGTCCCTCACCGTCACTCTAGCATTAATGGGTTAAAATGTGAGTTTTTAAGTGACTTTCATCATTATATCCCTTTTAATATCAATTACCAATTGTGAATTTTTAAATTAAAAATTTTTCTGTAAATTATTTCTTACGATTTTTAAAGCCCAACCAACTAACTTTTATTTGGACCCCCATAAAAAAGTATTTAAACGAGCAAGATTTTTATAAGAAAATAAGGCAAAGATTTTTTTTGCGGTATTATTTCAGGGCTGCTACTGACGTCTATTTTTTTAATGCATTAGTACCATTATTTTAACCCTTTCTGAGGCAAAGCATTTTCATTGCTAAAACGTTAAAATGGTACTACACCGGAAATTACAAGCAAATTTATTTCGATATAAGGAACAGCGATATTTGACATATATATATATATATAAATCGCGTCAATTAAATCATTTAAATAGTGTTGGAAGTTGCGTCAATTTAGCACCAATTCATATCAAATTATACCTGAATTTGAAATTTGATGAAAATTCGTGCATTAGTTCTGGGGATAGAGCTATAGCGGAAATTGTGAAAAATGTAGCATAGCAGCGATATATTGAGAGATTTGCCCCAAAACTTAAACAGCATTAATTGATAACAAGGTATATACCTGAATCTCAAGTTTCAAGAAAATTCGTGCATTAGTTAGTGAGATAGAGCTGTAGTGGAAATTGTGAAAAATGCAGAATAGCAGCGCCACCTGTTGAGCGATTTGCACTAAAACATAAACAGCAGTAATTAATATCAAGGTATACATGAATCCGAAGTTTGTTGAAAATCCAAGCATTAGTTCTTGAGGTAGAGCTATAGCAGAAATCGCAAACAAATGCAGCATAGCAGCGCCACATTTTGAGCGATTTACACCAAAATGTATAAAACTTCAATTCCTGTCAAGGACTAACTGAATCTGAAGTTTTATGAAAATCCGTGCATTAGTTCCGGAGATTGAGCTATTGTGGAAATCGTGAAAAATGCTGTGTAGCAGCGCCACCTGTTGAGCGGTTTAAACCAAAAACTAATCAGAACCAATTTATATTAGGCACTAACTGAATATTATTTTTTATTAAATTCCGTTCATTAGTTCTTCAGGTAGAGCGCCCAAAAAATTTGCGTCACACATAGACAGACTCACGGACAGACATTTTGTAAAAACATGTTTTTCGGGTTTTCCGACACTTAAAATGTGTAAATCCGTCGAAAACCGGAATTCGAAAATTTTCATGAATCCAATACTTTCTTCCTGTAAAGACAGAAGAAAGTAAAATTAGTTACCATTGGAAGTCCTGTGTTTGTACACGTTCGAAATATTTTTATTATTCAAGGATAATAAAAAACTCAATATAATGAATGAAGTATGTAGATATTATTAAAGAAAATTGTATGTGTACAAAAAAACTTTGGTATAATTATGGTAAAGTGTATTTCAAAAATAATCTATAAAAATATTTTCATGATACCCACACTTTTTTTTATTTTTTAACAGTATTCAATACTGCCATTCAGCTTTTGATAGAAACGTACGATGCAAGGAAAACTAGTGTTAAATCAATGAACTAACTTTAATAGAAACCTGCCAACACTGTTAAGGATAATGATGTCAGAAGGGCCTACCATGTAAAGAAAATATCGCATAATGAAAGACATAATTAACATTTTTAGTTCGGCAGTCTATATAAAAGCGAGTAAAACATATCCTTGGAGAATACTTGTGCGAAATTAATACATATGTCAGTGGCCGAGATTCTAATATGTTACATTAGCGATTGACATAATAAATTAATCGTCAGATTTTACGGCAGTATCATTTGTCGTTATGACATATTAATAATTATTAGGAAAGTGAAGTGCAGTCAATTTGAGTTACTATATTACTATAATATATGTTAATAGATTGAAGCATATACGGAAATTTTTATTGGATCGTTAAGAATAAGATTAAAAATTTTCGTTAGTCGGTATTTATGTCTTCTGTATTTTGGCGAACATTTTTAAACGTAGATGAAGTGTCGGTCAGACAGGGTTGCTAGTAAAATACTAAAATTTAATTTTGAAAACAATTTTTTTTCGTATAGTCTTATTAACTTGGTTTAACCTCTTCGAGGGTGGTGCTTCATTTTTGGACGACTTAATTTTAATTTCTGAAGGCGATATTTGCATCAGAATATTAGAATGAAAGTTTTCATTTTATCAAAAGCGTGATCAAAAAGTTTTTACTTATTTTGATCTAAATTTGCCTGTAAATCATGGTGTCTTTCAGCATTTTATGAATAGAAGTGCTTTGCCCCTGAAAGGGTTAAACTCTCAATTTCTGTGATTAAATAAGTGGAAAAATTTTCTAAGAAAACAATGCTATTAAGAATAAAGTTTGATTCTTTTCTGACAACCGTGTTGGCAAGGTACGCCTTAGGATAGGAACACCAGATTTGTCGTAAACTATAATTTACCTCATTTAATGAAAACATCACTCTGTTTAAATATGGCGACTTTATGGAATTTCCAATACTCAAACCTCTAAAATCGCTTTAATCCTTTGTATCACACACTTTCTAATTTTGGTAGTAAAACTAGCAGCATAATGCAAAAATTGACACAGACAACTTGTTGAATCCCAAGATACCAAAATTATACCAAAGAAAATCTGCCGCTATATTGACAGATTTCAATTTAGCGCCAACGTCTGATACCTTGTGGTTAATCTTCAGTAATCCAATTCACAGCTAAGAAAAGGTAATTTGTTAAATAAGATTCAGCGACGAATTTAAAAAATAATTATATAAGAAGAATAGTATTCATATAAATTTTAATCCCTTCGCAACGTTAGCACATTTATCAGGGAACAGAGCGCTCCGGCCCAAATGGTTGATTTTCACCACTGAATTTTAATAAGTACTCTTTGCTTTATTAAAACTCGGAAATTTTGCCATTAAATAAGGCTAGAAATACCATTAAAATTTAGTGCTAGCAAACAGGGATTTCGGTCGGAGGGTTCTCAAACCGGACACATGCGCATTTTTAATTATTTCACCTTTTTATTCAAAAATTACGAATTATTTACAAAAAAAACCCGGCGACTTGCTACTATTTAATATTCAATTCAATCACACATAAAAAAAAAAAAAAAAAAAAAAAAAGTTGTTTAACCCCTTTGGGACGGGAGCCTTTTACGGAATTTTTAATCTTTAGTCACCGTTTTTTAAAAAGAGAAATTTGTGTGTTCTTGAATCGAGAAAATGCGCTGATTAAATAAGTAAAATTTTACTGTTGAGGAAAAACAAGGATTCTGAGCGCTTCATGCGGCACGTATACGTGCCGCTCGTCCCCAAGGGGTTAAAGAGGATTAATGAAAGAAATATCCTATTATAAGTTTACGGCAGAGAATATTTTTCGATAGTTGGAACGAATAGAATAAAAAAATAGCCGCTGGGACGTATTCGACCGCTGCCATCAAAATACTCAAGGCTAGAGGACGCGACTTGTGACGTCATCACTAATGGACCGACTTCTCTCTAGTTTTGGAATTAACACCGGAAAATTTTAAATAGAAGTTTTCTTTTATGTTATTTGAGGAATATCGATCATCTTATAAATCAATAATATTTAAACTTACTGGTGGGAATTTGATATCATCCAATAAAAAATCAGCCACATGTGGCAACACTGTGGCATTCCACATCCAGCTGAACTTTATTTACGGATTTCGAATTTTCTCCGGTAAGTTTAAATAGTTATTATTGTTTCATAAGAGGATATATATTTGACAAAGGAAATAAAAGAAAATTGCTATTCAAAATTTTCCGGTCTCAATTCCAACACTGGTGAGAAGTTGGTCGATCAGTGATTTCGTCACAACTGGCGTGCTCTGATCTTGAGTATTTCGATGGCAAGGATACGACCCAGTCTCGTAATAAAGTGCTAATTTGGCGTATTTTTCAATGTTATTGTTTTCGACTATTTATCCATGCATTATTTAACCGCTGAATTTTGCAATTATGTAAAGCGAAGATTACCATTTGAAAACAATGTTAAACGGAAATCCGCTAACTGTACAACACTGATCTAATCGTGCATTAATCAGATATTGACTATATATCTGCATAGATCTGGAAAAATATCTTAATTAAACGAATTTTTTTTTTTTTTTTTTAAATATCCAACTGAAAATTTTTCTTATGAATTATAGTGATGTTGTTTTGATCCTATCCAGCAGAAATATGAAAAAAAAAATCATTTTAACCCTGTAACGGTCGCATTAAATTACGGTTTAAAAATTCAGATTGCTTATGGGTACCACTTTTTTGAAAAAGAAATACTCACTTTATTTGATGATAGGTAAATTAATACCATAATAAAGCCAACTTCACTATTTTATAAAACTGGTGGGTATCAAACAATCTGAATAAAAGACACAGCCCGTGAATATCAAAAATTATTTTCAGCATGTGATCATGTACCTGGAGGGAATTTAAGTTATAAAATATTAAACGTCAATGAAAAAATTACTGATAAAATAAAAAAGGTAGTTTATTGTACAAACGCTTTGTTTAGTAATGAGTATGGAGTCATTTTAGTAGGGACATATCGGAGCCAACTTAACGGAGACGAATCAGGAAAACTTCCACCACTCATTTAACACTAGAAATACGACGAGCGGCCATTTTGACAGCTACCAAGTTACTATATTTTGGTTCGAACCAGAAATTTCTTTATAAAACTAGTTTAAAAGAAACCAAAAAAAAAAAAAAAACTAGTTAAATAAATATGTTAATAATTTAAAATAAAAATTCTGGTGTCAACTATTTTTACACAATTTGAGAAAAATTCTCCGTCTTTCTAGTGTTAAACCTTATCGGTCGAAGTACTCCCATCCTCCTACAGAGACAGGCATCTCTTACACTAATTTTTTGGTTTGCACCACTTTTATTTTAAGAAACATTTTTACACCTACTTTGACATGTGCAAGATAAATTTACTGAAAAATTTACATTTAAAATACAGTGGTGCATATAGAACATAAAAATAGAATTATGTATATAACGCTCGGCTGTTTTCCCAAGTTCCACCACAAAGAGTAAAAATATTACTTCTATCTTAATTGATCATAGTGATTAAAAACACAATTTGTTTATTAATTTCTGATTGAAATATACCTGATTGCCTTTTTTTCAACGTCAATTCGGTTCTTATCTAGGGACACGTGAATTCCAGTACAAAAATGTGTTAAATAAATTAATCGATAGTTTTAACCTAATTGAAGTCTGGAATGAAATTAAATCACAATCCAATTTGACACTCCTTCTCAAATTTGAAATATTACATAATGAATAAAATTTAATTCAGATATTTTATTCTCGAGTTATTAAAAGAAGTACTAAATAGAGTGATGTTTGCAAAAATTAAAAAAGTGGTGTCAATCAAGAAATCTGTATTTAACCCCTTGGGGACGAGCGACACGTATACGTGCCGGAAATAGGCCTAAGGATCCTCGTTTATCCTCACCAGTAAAACTTTACTGTAAAATTTGCCTTATTTAATTCGAGCATTTTCCCGATTTGAATAGGCACAAACTTCTGTTTTTTAAAACCGGTAGCAAAGTAATAAACATTTCGTAAAAGGCTCCCGTCGCGAAGGGGATAAAGGAGTAGTCTACTGGTAACACTGACTTACTCCATTTTTCATGTCAATGCCTCAACGGATAATCAAGTTACTAAACTTTTTACATATTAACTGAACGCTTTGCATACTACATTTCGGATATTCATATGTTAAGAGAAACTTCTGTTTAACTATGTGTTATTAATAATAACTTAAAATGTCATGCTTAGGCAGATCCATTGAAAAAATACTTAATTTTTTATAATGGATTAATAGTAAAATAATTCACGAATCGTTAAGCGTTTTTTAACCCGGGTGAACGTGCGCATTCCCGGGGTATGAATGGTTTTTACTTTGTCACCAATAAAAACAAATATTAATCGTCACCTTATTTAATCGGAGAGAATTTTGCGATAAAAGAAGTTGAAGATTACTTTTTAAAATATATTGGTGACAATTGTAAAAGCCGTACGCACTCCAGGTCTATCAGGCCCGGCGCGCGTCCTCCCGGGTTAAGTTTATTATGAAATGCATTCGGTTAAAACGCAATTTATTTCTGATTGGTTTAACCCTTTCCGGTGCAGGGTAATTCTGTTTATAAATTGATGAAACAATGTACTGACACCAGAATTTATGAACGAAATTATTAGAAAATATAAGCTTGCTTATTTTCACGTAAATTATAAAAGAAAAAGTTTTAAATAAATATTCTTGATACCGTTTGTCAGTTTTGGAATTAAAATTAGGTGTCCTTTTTTAAGGACACTGCCCTCGAAGGGGTTAAAAATGTTTTGTACTGATAATATTAACAAGGGTCGTACACTCTTGGGATTTTTTCAGGGCAAATAACAGTATTTTTTATGAAAAGTATATCTCGGTTAGGCGCGCGAAATTTCGCCTTATATAAGAAGTGATTTTCTATAAAAAGAATACTGGTACCGAAGAAGTTCCTGGTCTTGAAATTTCAGGACACGCACAACCAACCTGTATTAAATATTCCAATTTCAATGTAATCCCTTTTTAATAGTAAATAAAAACTTTATCTTATATGTGTTTTTATAGTATTTCATGTCAAATCAAATAGATTTTCCGCGTAAGTGTTGCTAAGAAATAAGATTATTTTTTATGATAAATAAAATATTTTGAAATCGACGCAAATATTGTAATCCTTTAAGTCTAAGTATTCAAATAATGTCTTTCTAATATATGAACAAACACAAAGATTTGCATGTCTGTGACAAATAAGTTATTCCTTGTGAGATAATATATAACATGAACTTAAATCACAATATGCTTTAAAAATAGAAGTTAAAAATCCATTATCTCCAACAGAAATATGATTAATTTTTTTTCTTTTTTTATCTTACATTTACATGTAAAAGAGAGAGAAGGACCTAAATCAAAATGATCTAAAGGCCTTAAAAATTTAAAAATTATTTTCATAAATTATTCCAACAACGTACGAGCCTTAAATTAACTCTAATGAATAATCCCTTTTATAAATATTTCTAAGAATAAAATCAATCCAAAATCCCAAAGAAATATCTGACTATTCAAATGGAATTAACTATATGTTTCAATTGCAAATGAAAAATAAATCAAGAATATTATACAATTCTCACCCATGGAAGGGCGTTTGGATATATTCGTTGCCATAGAAATACTCAAGACCGGAGGACACGAGTTGTGATGTCATCGCTATTGGACCGACTTCCCACCAGTGTCGGAATTCACACCGGAAATTTTTGAATAGCAATTTTCTTTTTAGTTTATTTGTGGAATATCTATCATCTTATCTATCATCTTTAAACTTACAGGTGAGAATTCGGAATCCCTAAATAAAAATTCAGCCAGATGCAGAATGCCACAGTATTGCCTCATTTGGCTGGTTTTTTAATATATGACTAGCAGACCCACCGGCGTTGCCCGAATTTTCTATATAATAACCTTAAACAAAACTTAAGTTTGCATGATTTTATATCTTTGGAAATTCTTTTAAATGAATATAATTTCGGAGGCCCCATTCATGCCTTCCTCGGCGTCTAGTGTTTCCCCATCAAACTTCTTTCCGAACGAACCTGTGTTCTAGATCCTGTAATCTAGAAGTTTTGTTACCTATGGCAGTATTTACCTGAAGTGCCCGCACGTGCCGGAGACATGCGAAAACCAAGTTGAGTGAGCCGAACCTCGCAGGAATCAAGTCCACAAAATAAAAAATAAATAAATAAATAAATAAATAAATAAAAAAAAAAAAGCACCATTAATGTTAGAAAATGTTGGTAACTAAAGTCTAATATAAAATTTCGTAATACAGAAAGTATCTGAATTGTATTCTAAGTTAAAGGAAGCAAATACCGTTGAAATTGGGACCTTCAAACCGAGGAAATAACGCGCCACCAAGCGGTGGAAGATGCCCCCTCACCTTTTAAATTTCATGAATTACTATTAGAACATTAACGCGATGTTTAAAAAACGGATGAAATCCCTTATCTAAAGTTACCTTTAAAGTAACGCGATATTTAATTTACGGCTGTAGTGAGTAAACGAGATGCTGAAAAAAGAGATTAATGTTCGAAAAATTTAGTAGCTGAGGTATAAAGATAGACCGAGCCCTGGGGGGCCAGGGTCTTAACGGGATAATAATTGGGTAAAATATATTTTTTTAGGGGTTTTAAAGTGGCTGGAAGACGCTAAAACTATGTTAAAGAAAATTGCAATAGAATAGGATAGTTTTTAAAGAAGCTCCAACAAAGGCCCCAAGAAGACGATTAATATACAAAATTGGTCGTATCTGAAGTCTGCAACTTTTTTTTTTGTCGTTCATGCAGCAGCTAGACAACCTAAGAAATTGTTAGAAAAAAAAAAGTTCGTGAGTCGGACCATTTTTAAGGGAGCTATAAAAGGGGGCCCAAAAAGGCCTAACTGATAGTTGATAGCAGGGCCATAGCATGAAAACATGTTTAAATGTTTTTGTACTTAGCGTTTTAGATCTTCAATTAGTCAAAATTAATCTTAGGGTATGAAGTAATGATTAGAATATTATTTTAAAGAAATGTACAAAAATGGGGTAAATGCTTAAAAAAAGGCCCTAGAGCCCCAATAAAAATATGAGGGTGTTGGTCTAGGAGAAAGAGTCCAAGACTCAATTTTAAAATTATGCAATGAGAAGGTGAGAAAATTAGGGTGTACAAAATGCATAGTACAAAAAAAAAAAATCAAGGGCCCCGGATCGGGGCCTACTGGACCCTAAGGTGCCCCAGGATGTTAGATGGAATATAGGAACTGGAGAATAACTAAATGGAAAAATCGTTCCAAAAATGAAGATCGGATTAAGAGGGGCAATTTATTAATAATTCATGGTGCAAAAGCTTCAAGGGGCCTTGTACCGAGCCCCAAGGTGGAAGGGACTTAAGTCGCATATAGTTTGGTATAAATACACTTTTTAGTAGTTTTTAATGTAATCTGAGGACGCTAGAACTATGGTAAAGAAAATTGCAAGGAATTCGGATCATTTTTAAAGAAGACGCACCAAGGGCCCCAAGAAGACGATTTATATTCACAATTGGTGGTAAATGAAGTCTGAAATATTTTGTTGTCGTTTATGTAATAGTTGGAGAACTAAGGATGTTGTTAGAAAAAAAAAAGCTAGTGAAACGGACTATTTTTAAGGGAGTAATAACGGGGGGGGGGGGGGCAGAAGGGGACAACTGATAGTTGAGAACAGGGACCTAACATGAAAACATGTTACAACGTTTTAGTACTTAGCGTTTTAGATCTTCGATTAGTCAAGATTAAGCTTAGGGTATGAATTATTCATTAGAATATAATTTGAAAGAAATGTGCAAAAAAAAAATAATTGGGGAAATGCTTAAAAAAGGGCCCTAGGGCCTCAATAAAAGTATGTGAGTGTTGGTCTAAGGAGAAGAGTTCAAGACTCAACTTTAAAATTACGTACTGCGAAGGTGAGAAAATTAGGGTGTGAAAAACGCATGGCACACAAAAAAATTAAGGTGTCCTGGGCCGGGCCGTACGGGACCCTACACGTGCCCATGTTCTTAACTGCAATGTAGAAACGGAAGAATGACTAAATGGAGAAAGTATCCCAAAAATGAACATCGGATAAAAAGGAAGCAATTTATTAATAATTTAGTGCACTAAAAGTTCAATAGGCCCTGTACCGGGCCCCTTGCAAGGGTGGCAGGGTCTTAACTGAAATGCATAAATGGGGTAGAAACTGAAAGGAGAATTCACTCCAAAATCGAAGCAGATCGGGTACAAAAGAGGCATGTTATTAACAATTTAGTGCACTAAAATTTCAAGGGGCCCTGTACTGGGCCCCTTGGCAGGGTGTCAAGTTCTTAACTGAAACGTAGAAATGGAGCAGAAACTGAAAGGAGAATTCGTCCCCAAAACGACGAAGATCGGAAAGAAAAGAGGAATGTATTAACAATTTAGTGCACTAAAACCTCAAAGGGTCCTGTACCGGGCCTCTTGCAAGGGTGCCAGGGTCTTAACTGAAATGTAGAAATGGGGCAGAAACTGAAAGGAGAATTCCCCTCAAAAACGAAAAATTTCGTATAGAAAAGAGGCATGTTATTAACAATTTACTGTACTAAAATTTCAAGGGTGTCAGGGTCTTAACAGAAATCTAGAAATGGGGCAGAAACTGAAAGGAGAATTCACCTCAAAAACGACGAAGATCGAATAGAAAAGAGACATGTTTTTAACAATTTAGTGTATAAAAATTTAAAGGGGCGTGGCCCTGGCCCTTAAAAAATTAAAATTCTGAGCCTCAGGTGCACCAGGACCAGTCTTGGGCTATTCACATCTAAATTTTCAGACTTCTACGTGAGGTAGTTTTCGCTAGCCATCGCAGAAAGACAGACACACAGAGCGATTTGTTCTTTTATTAGTATGGACTAGCAGACCCGCCCGGCGTTGCCCGGGTTTTGTAAACAATAACCTTAAATAAAACTTAAGATTGTATGATTTTATATCTTTGGAAATTCTTTTAAATGAACCTAATTTCGGAGACCGCATTGCTTTCCGCAGCGTCTAGTGTGTTCCCATCAAACTTCTTTCCGATCGGATCTGTAATCTACATCCCCACTACATATGGCAGCATTTACCGGAAGTGACCGCACGTGCCGGAGACAATCGAAAACTAAGTTGAGTGAGCCAAACCTCGTAAGAATCAAGCCCATAGAATCCAAAAAAGAAGAAATGGACCATTAATATTATAAAATATTTGTAACTATAGTCTAAGACAAAATTTCATAATACAGAAAGTTGGTGAATTGTAATCTAAGTTGAAGGAAGTAAATCCCGTTAAAATTGAGCTCTTAAACCCCCGGAAATAACGCGCCACCAAGCGGTGGAAGATGTTCCCTCCTCTTGTAAATTTCATGAATTACTGTTACCATTAACACTATATTTCAGGGGGTCCGGGCCACATTTTAAAATAATTTTTATTTATTGAGTTAAAATTCTGATTTTTTTATGATGGTTAACCTTATCATTCGTAAATAAAATCACATGATAAAACTTCACAGATTGCTTTTTAAATTTTTAATTTAAAATTTATTCAAGAAGTGGGGTAATTTAAAATCGTTATAACTCGAAATATTATTTATAGAATTTCAATTTTTTTTTTCATTTAAATAAACAGAAATATATAAGTTTTAATTTTGATAAAAAAAAAAAATATTATTAATTTCATGGAACTATTAATAAAAAGGAACTGACATATCCTGAAAATAGTGAAGCTTCAACTGGAACCGTTTTCGCAAGGGCTGATTTCATCCGGTCGAAGCTTCTACCAGTAAATTTACATAGGAATTTTTTTCATATTTAAAGGCGTTTTTATTGCAAAATTTCAGTCATAAATAATGACAGAAAAATATTTTAATTTTAACTGGTGTAAGTATACTTTTGTGGTAGTCAGATCCTTTGTTTCTGCCATATTGTGACAACTTGTGATACAATCTGACTGTTTTACCTGTCAAGCTGATACCAGAAAATAATTCTGAGAAAATATTTTCATGAATAAGACTCTTAAATAAGGCAAATTTTTCTATTCAATTATACTGGTGGGAAGTTTGCCCCGGCTGTATTTTGAAACACTAGATCGGATTTAAAAAAAGCACCCGCCATCTTGTGACAACCTCCTCAGTTACTTCACTCGCAACTGGTAGACAGTACACTATATGTCTCCCCCTCTTTATTCATAAATCCATTATTAATTTATAAAAAATTTCAAAATATTTAACAAAAAAATTTAAAAAAAGTGGTGCAACTTTTTTTTTAATCATATTTTAAAAAAGTAAACATTTTTTTTTTCAAATATGCTCAATCAAAATTAAAGTAAAAGTAATTGAAAAATGTATGTCCTAAGTTTGAACCCTGTATCTTTAACGGTTCTCGAGTTATAAGAATTTAAATATGAGAAATGTTAAAAAAACCTATCATGAAGAAAAACGCATTTTTACAAGAAGTCGTTTCCATGACAGCCATTGCTTGAAAGCAAGATTTTGAAAACAAACCAAAACGAAAATTTAATATTTTTTGTTCTAATTCAGATAGAAACTTATTTTTGGTACTTTTCGGTTAGGCGGGTGCCAGTGTTATATATACATATACATTTATGTCTACATGTAGTATATATATAGTTAGATAAACATGTATATAGACTTATATATGTATATATAACATTGGCGCCCGGCTAACCGAAAAGTACCCTTGATTTAAATGACATTCTAAGCCTGAAAAAAAGAGATTTTTTTATGAAATAATATGTTTTTTGCAAAATTTGAAGATTTTTGTGTCCCGGACCTCCTTAATAAACGGATGAAATCCCTTATCTAAAGTTACCTTTAAATTAACGCGATTTTTAATTTTTGGCTGCAATGAGTAGACGTAAGTTGATGCTGAAAAAGGAGATTAATGTTCCAAAAAGGTGGTAGCTGAGGTATAAAGAAAGACCGGGCACTGGGAGCCTGGTTCTTAACTGGAATGTAGTTGGGTATAAGAAAATTTTTTAGGGATTTTAAAGTAGCTAGAAGACGCTAAAACAATGTTAAATAAAATTGCAATAGAATAGGATAGTTTTTAAAGAAGCTGCAACAAATGCCCCAAGAAGAAAATTAATATTCAAAATTGGTGGTAGCTGAAGTCTGTAAAAATTTTTTTGTCGTTCATGTAGTAGCTGGAGAACCTCAGAAGTTGTTAGAAGAAAAAAAGTTCTTGAATCGGACCACTTTATTGAGCTATAACAGGGGGCCGAAAAGGGTACAACTGATAGTAGAAAGCAGGACCCAAACATAAAAATATGTTTAAATGTTGTAGTACTTTACGTTTTAGATCTTCAATTAGTCAAAATTAATCATGGGGTATGAAATAATAATTAGAATAATATTTAAATGAAATGCGCAAAAATGGTCTAAATGCTTAAAAAGGGGCCCTAGAGCCCCAATAAAAATACGAGGGTGTTGGTCTAGGGAGAAGAGTCCAAGACTGAATTTTTAAATTATGCAATGAGAAGGTGAGAAAATTAGAGTGTAAAAAATGCATAGCGCACAAAAAGTTCAAGGGGCCCCGGATCGGGCCCTACATGGGCCTAAGGTGCCCTAGGATTTTAATTGGAATATAGAAACTGGAGAATAACTAAATGGAAAAAAAATTCCAAAAATGAAGATCGGATTAAGAGCTGCAATTTATTAATAATTTATGATGCAAAAGCTTCAAGGGTCCTTGTACCGGGCCCCAAGCGGGAAGGGACTTAAGAGGCATGTAGTTTGGTATAAAGACACTTTTTAGTAGTTTTTAAAGTAATCAGAGGACGCTAGATCTATAGTAAAGAAAATTGCAAGGAATTCGAATCATTTTTAAAGAAGATGCACCAAGGGCCCAAGGATGGGTTGATTTTTGACGGCCAATTATCTACACGAGGGATATAGGCCCGGGGGGAGTGCCCTCCGTGGTGGTCTTTCTAAGGGAACCTAATCAGTATTAACGCATGGAAGATCCACGGCTCGAAGAATACCACGAAAACTCCGAACGATTAGGCCGACGGGCGCGATTGGGATCGAACCCAGCACCTCCCGTCTACCAGCTTCGAGAACAGAACCTCTCGGCCACTGTGGGGGGGGGGGGGGGGGCAAGGGCCCAAGGAAGGCGATTTATTTTCAAAATTGGCGGTAGTTGAAGTCTGATGATTTTTTCTTTCATGTAGTAGCTGGAGAACTTAAGAAGTTGTTAGAAAAAAGCTAGAAAATCGGACTATTTTTAAGGGAGCTATAATACGGGGCTCCAAAGGGGCCAAGTGATAATTGAGAACAGGGCCATAACTCGAAAACATGTTACAACGTTTTAGTACTTAGCGTTTTAGATCTTCTATTAGTCAAGATTAAGCATAGGGTATGAATTAATCATTAGAATATAATTTGAAAGAAATGTGCAAAAGTGTGCCTAGGGCCCTCAATAAAAATATGTGAGTGTTTGTCTAAGGAGAAGAGTTCAAGACTCAACTTTAAAATTACGCACTGCGAAGGTGAGAAAATTAGGATGTGAAAAAATGCATGGCACACAATAAATTTAAGGGGCCCTGGACCGGGGGATCCTATGGGATCCTAGACGGGCCCATGGTCTTAACTGGAAGGTAGAATCGGGAGAATAACTAAATGGAGAAAGTGTCCCAAAAATAAAGATCGGATAAAAAAGAAACAATTTATTAATAATTTAGTGCACTATGTCTTCAAGCGGATCTGTACCGGGCCATTTGCAAGGGTGCCAGGGTCTTAACTGAAATGTAGAAATGGGGCAGAAACTGAAAGAAGAATTCACCCCACAAACGAAGAAGATCGGATAGAAAAGAGGCATGTTATTAACAATTTAGTGCACTTAAACTTCAAAGGGCTCTGTTCTGGTTCCCTTGCAAGGGTGCCAGGGTCTTAACTGAAATATAGAAATGGGGCAGAAACGGAAGGAAGAATTCACCCCAAAAACGAAGAAGATCGGATAGAAAAGAGGCATGTTATTAACAATTTAGGTTACCAAATCTTCAAGGGGCCCTTTACTGGCCCCCTTGCAAGGATGCCAGGGTCTTAACTGTAATGTAGAAATGGGGCGGAAATTGAAAGGAGAATTCACTCCAAAAACGAAGAAGATCGGATAGAAAAGAGGCATGTTATTAACAATTTAGTGCAATAAAACTTCAAGGGGTCCTGTACTGGGCCCCTTGCAAGGGTACCAGTGTATTAACTGAAATGTAGAAATGGAACAGAAACTGAAAGGAGAATTCACTCCAAAAACGAAGAAGATCGGATAGAAAATAGGCATGTTATTAACAATTTAGTGTACTAAAACTTCAAGGAGCCCTGTACTGGGCCCCTTGCAATGGTGCCCAGGGTCTTAATTGAAATGTAGAAATGGGGCAGAAACTGAAAGGAGAATTCACCTCAAACAAAATTAATTAAAAAAAATAAAAAATGATAAAATTTATAAACATCTCAATTTTAATTATTTTGTGCCGCTTGGGGCACCTGAAGACATAAATGGATTTCAATAAATAAATATATGTAAACTAGTATATATGAAAGGCAATTTTTGCACCCTACTTCGAAAGTAATTTAAGAAAAAAAAACTTCGTATATTTTTCGATCCTCCCTACTATTCTTGTCTCTTGTTGCGAAATTTGTTAAACGTGCGTACGCTGCTTGCAATTTCCAAGGAGTCCATAATTAGTAATTAATGTTAGAAAGTTTCTATTTAAGATTTCAATCACCGAATTTTTAGTCACTATATTTAATTGTATAGTTTGCGATAAAACAATGCAAAATACTCATTAACACTTTAATTCATGGTTTATTACATTGTTCCCAAAAATTATATATGATTCTCTGAAAGGTTTGAAACACAGGAAAAATCATGAAAAAAATTCGAGATACATTTTTCGTATAATAGGATACGTGAACCTTTTCTTATGTTGCACATCTACAATACAAGTAAAACTAAAATATTGCAAACTAGTAAATATTTTATAAAGTATGAATCTTAATAACTTATTTTATGTAATTTTTTATCTTGTAAAACTTAACCATTAAATGCATAAATTCTTTTTTTTAATTGTGTTTTTTGCTTTTATATTAATGATTAGACACCAGAAATTTTCATATAGATTTTTAAGTTTAAATTTTTGTAATTTTTATACCATTAGTATTTTTATGTAAATATATTGGTTGCAAAAATTAAATAAAAAGGGATATAGATATGAGTCACTATGCATTTAAGGTTTAAAATCGCCATTGTTTTTTAAATTATAATTCAATCTTTCAAAATCTTTTTAAAGCCGATCAAATTACCGTGCTATTAGTAACTGCGGTGTTTGAACGGGGGTTGGCACGCGTAGCTCGTAGGAGGACGAGCCCCTAGTTTATTAAACAATCTTGGCTTTTATTCTCGAGAGGAACAGTTTTTTTTGGACATAATCAGGGCTCGCACCGTTCCTAAAATGTTCGCACTTTGCTACCAGTATTTTATTCAGAATTCTTCGTGGTAGGTTCCTTTAACATCTATAATATAATTATACAACAAAGATAATCGTTTTAATTTAGTGGCATCAAAGTGCGAAAATTTTAGGAACGCTGCGAACCCTGCATAATATAAATCCAGCTCTATCACGTCGTATGTTGTTTTTCGACATGAAACATTACAAACGATATCAGGCAGCTTAGAGATTTTCTCATGAAATGCAATAAGAAATGTCTCGCCGCTTGGTGCTTTATGAAAAGTTTAGTTATCTCATGTGAGTCAAACTTTTGTTGTTATAAGTCGTACTCAACTGATGTTCATCGTTTGCACGTTATTCTTATTTAATATCTGGTAACACTACACCAGTGATATCAGGCGTCCCGCATAATTCGGGACTCCAAATGCTCTGGACATCCAATAATTTCTTACTGTCTCGCCATCCTTAATCATAGATATTTCTGCCTTTAAAAAATGCGAAGAAAATAACTAAAAAAACTGGTGTCCAAATCATCCAGATAGATCTCCGATTTATTCAGGATACCTGGCAACACTACTCATCCCCCTGCAGTGGAGATCAGCATATTTGTCAACTTCATAAAATAACAGTTATCCTTTCTGCGATAATATGTAAAATAATTTAGAATCAAAATAACTTTTAAAAATAGCGATGAAAACCATTTATTTCAATAAGAATCATTATTAAAAATTTTATAGGAATTATTTCATGTAAAATAATTTAATAAACCTACATTCGAAAGAGAGAAAATTTAATCAAAGTCATCTACAGGTTATAATTTTTTTATTCGTTTCACGAATTCTTCAAACTAAGTTTATGAGCTAAGTAATTCCAATATTAATACCTTTTATAAATATTTGTTAGAATAAAATGAATCTCAAATTGTTGAGAAACATCTGACTAAACAAACAGTATAAAACGCATATTTAATTACAAATAATAATAAAAAAAAATTATGAAAATAGTATAATCCTAACCCATTGAAGGATGTTGGGAACGAAAATATTTTATGCTAATTTTAATCAAGATTTATCCCACATTCCTTTAAACAAATTTTTCTTTTATATTAATAGAGAAATAAAATTTAAAATTGCATTTCTTTATTTTCAAACAAATTTTTAGGAAAAATCTCATTTGAATTCAACATTACAGAAACAGAATTAGTTGTCACTGAAAGGTTTAACCCGTATTCGACGGGTGCCCGGTAAACTCCTTTTAATTTTAGGCACTACTTTTAACTTTATATTAGATAAATGCTTTTTATAGTTTTTATACAGATTTTTAGGTTTATTCGACTAATGTAACTGTTGAAATGCTTAAAAAAATTAATTTACAAAAATCAGTTTAAAAAATTAGATTTAAAAACCCCGATTTTTTGCTGCCTATACGACACTTGTCGCGTCAGGGTTCGTACGGGTACCGTTACTTTCATTGCGGCATATGAGTATTTTTTTTTTTATATATAGAAAAATAAATCTAATTTGAACGGACGAAATTTCGCGTTGTTTAAGAAGAGACTTTCCATAAAAAAATATTGGTACCGAAAAATATCTTCTGGAAATTCAAGGACCCGTACGAACCCTGCGTGTATATGGGTCATTCTATGAAAGTGGCTGTTTTTATTATTATTATTATTATTATTATTATTATATATTGCTACCCAATCAAATTTCATCAAAAATCTCAAAATTTAGCCTACAAGTACCTTATTGCTATATTTATCAAAAAATAATATGAACCAAACTGTATCTCATACATTCCTCAGCAAAAGTTTAGACACTGGTGATTTTTAACCTTTAAATAAAAAATACGAACACTTGGGTTATACAAATAACTGTACTTATTTTTAAATATATTTTAAACGTTTTAGGACAGAAATAACGGTTTTAATGTAGGAAATTATTTCATTTAACTGAAAAAAGTGAAATTTGCATATTGCAAAAGTTTAGACACTTTTGTGATTTTTTGGATATTGTTCACCGAAAACCGCTTATTTCAAACTTATGACGTCACATGCATGAAGTATTTAAGTGCACCTCGCGATAGCATCTGTTAGTGAAGATGCGCGAGCAAGAAATTTTCAGTCAGATGAAATAATTAAAGCCCGACAGCTGAAATCGAAAGGGAAGACTGTTGCCGAAATTTCAGCTACTTTCAATCGGCCAAAGAAGTCTGTCTATTAAGTACTGTCTAAGGGTGACTCTTTCAAAGCAAAACATAGATCTGGAAGGACTCGTGTGGCCAGAAAACGAGATTATAGAAGGATCCATAAACTGGCATCTAGACAAATGATGACTGCTAATCACATTAAAAGTGAGTTAGAGCTTTCTGTGCCAACGGATAATTTCGTAGATGCATTAAAGAAAGATGTACATTAGTTTACATGAAAATGATAAAACCATCAGCCTTGAAATCTCACAACAAACCTGTCGCGGAGTAATTCTTTTTATAAACGGATGAAATAATGGACTGATACCAGAATTTATAAACGAAGTTATTAGAAAATATGAAATTGCTTATTTTCACGT
The DNA here is from genome assembly GCA_963932465.1 of Maratus speciosus. Lineage (NCBI taxonomy): Eukaryota > Metazoa > Arthropoda > Arachnida > Araneae > Salticidae > Maratus > Maratus speciosus. Next base: position 218,014,317 of record OZ010794.1, read on the forward strand.
ATATTATAAAAGGAAAATTTTAATTAAATATTCTTGCCATTTTTGGAATTAAAATTATGTGTCCTTTGCCCTCGAAAGGGTTGATGACTTGGGCCTCAATTTGTTTTAATTCTCAAGTATCTCTGGAGTTTCTCAGTGGTCGCCAAGCTGCGTAAGACTACATACATACATTGGAAAACAATTTACAGCCATTTGGTGAACTTTTATTTCTTCCAAAGTATGTATTTGGGCAAGATAATGCGTCTATTCATGTTGCATACAAATCAAACTAGTATGTTGTGGCCATCACAAAACTTTCTTCTGTATAAATCAGGTCAATTAAATCCTTTAAATTGTACAAGAAATAACAACGATTTAGCACCAATTCATATCAAAGTATATCTGAATTTGAAGTTCGATGAAAATTCGTACATTAGTTCTTGAGATAGAGCTATAGCGGAATTTCTGAAAAAAGGTAACATAGCCGCGCTACCTGTTGAGCTATTTACACCGAAAGTAAACAGCACTAAACGATATGAAGGTATACCTGAATCTGAAGTTTGTTGAAAATTCAAGCATTAGTTCTTGAGATACAGCTCTTGTGGAAATCATGAAAAATACAGAACAGCAGTGCCACCTGTTGGGCGATTTACACCAAAAATTAAACAGCACTAATTTATATCAAGGACTAACTGAATCTGAAGTTTGATGAAAATTCTTGTATTTTTTCTTGAGTTAGAGCTATTGCGATAATCATGTACAATGCAGCATACCAGCGCCACCTGTTGGGCGATTTTCACAGAAAAGTAATCAGCATCAAACTATATCTTGGACTAACTGAATCTGAAGTTTTATGAAAATCCGTGCAGTAGGTCTTGAGATATAGCTATTGCAGAAATCGTGAAAAATGCCGCATAGCAGCGCCACCTGTTGGGCGATTTTCACCAAAACATAATCAAGTCCAGTTTATATCAAGGTCTAACTAAATATGAAGTTTTGTGAAATTCCGTGCATTAGTTCTTGAGATAGAGCGCCCACAAAATGTTTGTCACATACAGACTCACAGACAGAGTGACAGAGTGACAGAATAACAGACAGACTCACAGACAGACATTTTCTAAAAACCATCAAATCGTGTTCTGGGCATTCTAAAACGCATAAATCCGTCGAAAACCGGAATTCGAAATTTTTCACGAATCCAATACTTTCTTCTTGTAAAGATAGAAGAAAGTAAAAATTGGTTTAACTCTCAAAATATTACTGTTTTCGACTGGCCCGCGTGTAGCCCTGATCTGAACCAAATCGAAAACTTTTGTGGCATCATATCTCATACGGTTTATGCAATTTTTTAACAATACTCCTCTGTAAATGAACTTCGATCAGATGTTGAACGTGTTTGGCACGAAATAGACCCCCAACTGATGCAGGATTTAGTTTCTTCGATGGAAAGTCACATTTTTGCATTAATAGCAGACAATGGAGGTGCAGTTCGATTTTAATTTATGGATATTTTTCTGTTAACAGACAGATTGTCTATACTTTTGCAACAATGTTAAATTCGTTTTTTTGTCATTGTATATTATGTAAAGTGTATAAATTAAAATTTATTGTTTGTGTATGAAGGATAAGTCCCCAGTAATATATGACAGTTGAATTACAACAATTCGTTACATACTTCTCAGCACAGAAGCATAATAGATCATTGTCTAAACTTTTGCTGAGCACTGTAGTTCTTCTGATATTTTAATTTCAAAGCACTTCCAGTGCTAAAATATTAAAATAAATGCTTGGCACCGGAATTTAAGAACAAATTTATTAGTAAATATGAAAAATGCTATATTTCACATGCAAGTTAAATAGATAAAAGTTTATAAAAATTCTGGTGCCATTGTGGCGCATGGGAATTAAAATTAAGTGGTTTCATAAACATACCACCGCCCTTGAAAGGGTTAAGAAAGAAAAGAAATTATAATTAGAAGTCATACTGTCAATAAATATTTTTTTCTTACTCTATGTCAATTGAAAAAATTAAAGATAAAGCATTAACATCTAGAAGAGTTAATGTTTATTTGAATTAGTAATTTTTTTTAACTTCTCCCTGTAAAATAATAAAAAATAAAAATGTATTATCTTTACTTATTGTAACTTAAAAGTCTTATGAGTTTTTTAATGTGTATTTTATCGCATTAGATTTTCTTATTTTACTGTTTAGTACATATATAAATGGATTCAGATAATTCCCTCACAATTTAAATCATTTCCTCATATTAAAATTATGAGGGAATGATTGTGAGGTAATGACGAAATACTTCTGAAAACCAGGTTATACAAAAGTGAATAGTCTTAGGTAAATTTTCAGTTACTATATAACTTTTGAAACACATTTGTAAATATAACAACATAAAAAGACATTTCATTAGTTTTTATTAAATTTATAATAGATGAGGGAATGACGCGTAATAAAAATTCCTACATTGATCTAGTACTTCAAAGCCATATACTAACTATTCAAGAACGTCTTTGAGCAAACAACAAGATGGATACTCCACTTTACTCTTGTACAAACTGTCCTAGAAATATATAAAGCATGTGCTGCTTTCTACTAGGGGAATAATGGCAAATTGATAGTTATGTGAGGGAATGACGACACATTGTGGGACATCATTAAAAACTGCCGTAATTCAATCATTATATAAAATATAAATATAATTAAATGGCTAAACATGTATTTAAGTGTGTTTAATGGATTGCGAAAAAAAATAATTATAAATATACGTGTTGCATTAGCATAGAAAGCATTTTCTTTCCTACATATGTGAATGGGGACATAGTGAGGGAATGATATTTGAATTAAAAAATACATTAAATTTAAACAATTTCAATTTCAATAAGCAAATAATTACAGTTTATATGTATAACGGATTAAAATTGATAGTTGAAATCACTTTTCCTTTTTGTAATTTTAAAAATAGGTCTTCAATACCCCTGGGACAAAAAATTGCCCCTTTTCGGAGAATGACTCATATAAGCAACTTGCAGCGAAAGGACTAAATGTATGTGGAATGCTTAAATCAAGAAAATACGGTTGCCATAAGCGACTATTTCTATATTTTAGTCGTACCACTATTTAAAAAATAAATTGTAGTGTTTTCCACTTGCAAATGTTCCAAATGCTGTCATCTTTTTGCAATGAGATTATAGTGCCAGATGAAATTAAATAACAATCACCTGTCGCGTCTGCCAGAACTAATTCATGTTAGAAAGGTTGGTAACTAACACTAGAACGCCCGGAAGGATTCGATTCGACTTCGACCTAATGATTAAACGTCAAATGGAACTAGAAATTCTTTCATAAAATAAGTTTAATTTAAACAACGCAGATTTACGTTAAATAAATCAGTCAAACAGTTTTAAGTGAAAATTCTGGTGACAAATGCTTTATGAAAGTTGAGCAACATTTCCGGCCGTTCTAGATGAATGACAGACCTCGTGGCCACCGCATTTAATTGTATATTTTGTAACATGTACCTTCTATTAAAAAAAAAAAAAAAAAAAAAAAAAAAAAAAAAAAAAAAAAAAAAAAGACTAAAAAAAAAAAAAAAAAAATGTGCAAAAAATTTACTCACCTTGAATCCTAGAAAAAAAACTGTAAGTTCATACATATATCTAAAAAGAATGTCCCTACAATGAAAAAATGAAAATCCACATATATGCTATCTTCGTAAATTAGAAATTATCTTGTCTGTGATAATGTGCAACCTTATTTTGAGTACAAACTAACTTTTAAAACAGCGAGTAAAACACTTTATATATATATCATTGATTATTTAAAACTTTCTCGAAATTATTTTATGTAAAATAATTTAATTAGCCTACATTAGAAATAGGAAAGAGCTTAATCAAAGCCATTACAGTCTTTAATTTTTTTATATTCGTTTTATCAATTCATCGATCTATGTTTCAATCAGATTAAAAATAGCATTTATGATAATCTCTTCTATAAATATTTGCTAGAATAAAATCTAGATTTAATTCTCCAGAAAAATCTGATTCAACGAAATCGATCAATTAAGTTCGTATGTAGTCTTTTTGGATATTTCAGGGTAAATATCTGTTTTCAATGAAATATAATTTTTCTAAAAACATATTTTAAATGGAATTTTTCAAACTTAACTGTTATTATGGAAGTTTAAAGAATTATAATGAAATTATGGAAAGGTAACTCTCCAAAATTTGGGATCAAATTGCTTTTTCAATGTTTGCCCGCCAGTATTCTCAAAATTAAAAATTTGTTTTTAAAAAAAGGTCTTTTTATTCCTAAGATTTGAATAAATATCGTAGTTTCAGCTGAAGTAAAATAATTTCCTTGATAAAATATTTCTCCAGAAAATAGTAAAAAGATCATATTCTGCATATGATGGGGACACACACATAGATATATAAATAAATGTATATATGTATGTATTATATTTATATATATAACTCGTTCATGGTCGCTTAATATTTGGAAAAACCATCAAAAAAGTACCTATTCACAGTAAACTCTGTCTAAGGCGGAATCGATCAGGACCGAGAAAAGTTTCCGTAGTAGACAATATTCCGCCTTAGACAAATTTAACTCTATGTCTATGGATTCGTAGGGACATGAAAAGCTTTCCGAGTTAGACAGATCTCCGTCTTACACAGAGTCCGCCTTACAGAGAGTTTACTGTATTTTATTACAGAAAATGAATAATTATAAGGTTTCTAAATAAAATATGCAATTAGTTTTTTTGTTTTTTGTTTTTTTTAAGGCGAAAAAAATATGTTATAGAATAAATTCACATTTGTAGAAAAGCCATCATGCGAGAATTATGTGTGTCAATGTTAGAGATACATTTTTCGTATAATACGTCAACCTTTTCTTACATTGTGCATCTGCAATGTAAGTAAAAACTGGATCATTAGAAAATTAGAAATATTTCAATAGGTAAGAATCAAACATCTTGTATTATATATATTTTTGTTTTGTAAAACTTAATCCTTAACCCCTTGAGGCGCACCGGTATATATTATATACCACCTACGATTAATGAAGTTTTACACCAGAAAATTTTTATTAAATTTTACTTTTCTAACTTTGGTTGAAAAAAGCCGTAAAATTGCTTTTACTTATTTTGAAATAGAATTTTTCAAAGATTCCGGTAGGAATTCAGCATTTCACAAACGTAATTGCTTGCCCCTCAATGGGTTAAATGCATGGATTATTTATTCTTTTAGAATTGTATTTTTTATTTCTAAATTAAGAATTGAAAACCAGAATTTTTAAGATAGATTTTTAACTTTATTTAGTATCATATTTTTACAATTTTTAAAGGAATAATATTTCTATATAAATATAGTGATTGCTAATAGTTACATAATAAGTGATGCATATATGCATCATTATACATTGAAGGGTTAAGGAAAATCTAACAAAACAAACTGAATGAAACAAGTTTATATGCAGTTTTGCGATACAGTATATACCACCAAATTTTAATCAAGATTTTCACCAGAATTTTGTCATTGAATTTTACTTTTATAAGTTTGGTGGAAGTCAGTAACAAATTGGTTTTTCTTATTTTGATTTTTTTTTCGAAAATTCCGGCGCGATTTCAAAATTTCAGAAACGCAATTACTTGCCCCTGAAAGGGTTAAGAATTACAAATAAAATAACCATAAATAAAAATCCTAAGAGGTGTCATTTAAAACCGGTAGAAATAGTGTTAAAATATGCCATTACTCACTGTAGGATGATGAGAAAGACATATTTGATCAACTTTATGTTTGAGAAAACCAGGGAGCGTGCAGTGCTACCATATATATATATATATATATATATATATATATATATTATCTACTTAATTTTCATTTTATTGTTATTATTAATTTTTATACCAGATTTGCTTGAATTTACTTAAATTCCTAGTATTTATTGCATATTGAATAATTTTTTTAAGCGTCACATTTAAGGTGAAGGAGTATGTATAAAAAGTCATCTACATGCTTTAAATATTTCTATTATTGCATTCATCTATTTTACCAACTATGTTTAATATAGGCTTTAAAATAACTTTTATGATAATCTCCTTCATAAATATTTGCTCAAAAGGAATCAATCTTTAATTTTGAAGGAAAATTTAACAAAACAAACTGAATAAAATAAGTTTATATGTAGTTTTATTGGGTATGCCAAGCTGCATATACATTTTCAACAGGATTAAATGTTCCAAAAATAAATATAAAATGCAACGTCGAATGCTTAACTGTGATTAAAGAATTTAGGGAAATATTTATAGTTAAATTATCGAATGAAGAATTTTCGAAATGCGGGATTTTGTCGCTTTATACATTATGACACATTAATTTTAAAGAAAATAAAAGTTATTTTTCGTAAAAATGTTTTTTTTTTCATATTAATATAATATTTTAATTTTTTTTTACGGGAAAGTGAACAAGGTTTAAATCTCTATTAAATTCATTTGTAAATTCTGGTGTCAGTGCAGCATTTCATCATTTTACGAACAGAATTGCTCCGCGCCGAAGAGGGTAAAAACATATTTTTTATTCGTGTTGAAATACCTCTGTCCTTGGTACAAGTAACCGTAAGATTCGATACCGTCCATCGCTGCATTTCTTTTACGTTATTTGGATTAACAATGGAGTTCTGGATAAAGAGGAGGAGACATATAGTACACTGTCTACCAGTTGCGAGTGAAGTAACTGAGGAGGTTGTCACAAGATGGTGGCTGTTTTTTTAACCCCTTAACGCTCGAATTAAATTACGGTTGAAAAATTCAAATTGCTTATTGGCACCACTTTTATGAAAAAGAATGACAGGAAAAACGATATTAAAATATAGCCAATTTCACTATTTTATAAAACTGGTGGGAATCAAACAGTTTGGGTAAAAGACACAGCCCGTGAATATGACGGGAGCGATTATTAAGGGGTTAATCGCACCAACAGTTTCTGATTACAGCCAAAACAATCTCACCAGTAAAATTTTAATCAGATCTTTTGTTCCGAATTTTTGTTTCTGATCACCGCCGAGGTCAAACTTCCCACCATGAAATTTGAATAGAAAATTTCTTTTTATTTAACCCCTTGAGGTGCAAGCAATTACGTTTGTGAAATGCTGAATTCCCACCGGAATCTTTGAAAAATTCTGTTTTTAATATAAGTAAAAGCTATTTTACGGCTTTTTTCCACCAACGTTAAAAAAGTAAAATGTAATAAAATTTTTCTGGTGTAAAACTTCATTAATCGTAGGTGGTATATAATATATACCGGAGCTCCTCAAGGGGTTAAGCGTCTTATTTATGTTGAACAGGTGAGCAGCATTGATAAGATTCCTAGCTGATATCTGCTTAACATCTAGTCTAGGGAATGAAATATGTTATGTTTTGCGACCCATTGGGATAAGTTAAACTGTAGTTTAGAACTACTTAAGAGAAAAAAAATAAGAAATTTAAAGAAAAATGAATAGTAAATGTATAAAAAAAGTATTATTATTGAGAATTAAGTTAGGCCTTAAGATGAGTAAAAAATTGATAAAGATCTTAAAAACTTTAACAAAATGGTCTATCTGTAATTAAAAAACTACTAAATAAAAAAGAGAAGGATTAAAAGATAAAAACGTTAGCACTGTTTAGAATTACTCTCGCCAGGCTTGGGCAGGAAAAGCTGTAAAGGCGGCAGCAAAAGCCACATTAATAAGTTATTTATATAAATATATTCTTACAAATATGGTAAAATTTTCTATTTGTTTTTACTGGTGTCAGATTGCAAGAGTATTATAATATTTCTGACTGACAGTAAGTAACAGGAGGTCGTCTAGGTTGTCACAATATGGCGGAAACGCAAGGCCTGACTACCGCCAAAGTAAATTTCCACGAGTAACAATGAATGACTGTTTCCGCCATTATTTATGACTGAAATTTTGCAATAATAACGTGCTTAAATAAGGAGAAAATCTCTATGTAAATTTAGTGGTAGAAGTGTCTGCCGTCGGTAATCAAACGCTGTGAAAGCGGTTACAGTTGAAGCTTCACTATTTTAAGCATGGAACTATTAATAAAGAGGAACTGACATAACCTTGAAATAGTGACGCTTCCACTGTAACCGCTGTCGCAGGAATTGTTTACCGCCAGTGGAAACTTCCACCAGTAGATTTATATAGAAAATTTCAACTTATTCAAACGTCTTACTATTGCAAAATTTAAGTCATAAATAACAGTAGAAACAGAATTTAATTTTTACTGATAGGAGTTTACTTTGGCGGTAGTTAGGTCCTGCGTTTCCGCCATATTGTGACAACCAGGGAAACAAACTGACAGTTTTACAAGGCATACTGACACCGGTAAAAACTTATAGAAATTATTACCACATTTTTTAGAAAAATTTCCATAAATAAGGCATTTAATTAAGACGAAATTTTTTATTCAATTTTACTGGTGGGATGTTTATTCTGGTGGTAATCAGAAACTGAATATCCGATTAAAAAAAAAAAAAAAAAAAAGCAGCTGCCATCTTGTGACAACCTCCTCAGTTACTTCACTTACAACTGGTAGAGAGTACACCATATGTCTCCTCCTCTTTATTCATAACTCCATTATTTTAAGGATATGTCAGTTCATCTTTCTTAATAGTTCCATGTAATCAACTATGTAATTATTACAACTATGCATTATTTTGAACCTGGTGTGCTACGTGGACAATGGATTTATGAATAAAGAGGAGGAGACATATAGTGTGTTGCTTACCAGTTGCAAGTGAAGTAACTAAGAAGGTTGTCACAAGATGGCGGTTGTTTTTTGTCTTTTTTACATCGGACAAACAGTTTCTGATAACAACCGAAGCAAACTTCCGCCAGTAAATTTTGAGGAGAAAAGTGTCCCTTATTACAGCGGCTTTTGCATTAAATAGTTATCTCACAAATATTAATTTTTTTAATTATTATTCTGGTGGCAGTTTCACTATGTAATATAATCATTTTCATTGACACGGACAGGAGGTTGTCTAGGTTGTCACAATATGGCGGAAAAACAGGGCCTGACGACCGCCGAAGTAAACTTCCAAAAATAGAAATGAATAGCTGTTTTAGCCATTATTTAATGACTGAAAATTTGTGTTAAAAAGGCGCTTAACCCTAGATCTACCGGGAATTTTATTCAAGTTTTAATAAAACGTTCTACACCAGAATTTTTATTTAAAACTATTTAACTTATTTATTTACCTTATTTTTGTCTGGTTTATATACTTAGTTTATTTTAAAGAAATTTCTGGTTTGAATGAATATTTTGTATGTACCTGTCGGGTCCAATGGACCCGTCTGGTAGACGGAGGGTTAAATAAGGAGAAAACTTCTATTTAAATTTGACGGTGGAAGTTGGACTCGGCAGTAATCAACGCCTGGGATTGAGGTTACAGTTGAAGCTTTACTTTTTTAACCCTTTGAGCTCAGGTGGGCAGATTTCTTCAAAATTCCCAAATGTCACATTTGCACCAGTATTTTGAAAGCAAAAATAAAAACGGTCTGTTTTATACACGAAAATGTGCACTTACTTATTTTCAAATAAATTTGGTCGAAAATTCCGGTGCCATTGTGACATTTGGGTATTAAAATTAAGTTGGAAGAAATTCACCCACCAGAGCTCAAATGGTTAAGGGGGTCTGAGGTTAAAAATTCTATAAAAAATGCTTTTTTTTATTGGCTTAAAAAAATACTGTGTTTTTAGCGTTAAATACCGGAAACCGCATGCTTTTATGTTCATTAGATCAGAGATATAACACCTTTTGGCTTGAGAAGTGATGCATCAGCTACCCTCCGACGAGGACTTTAACTTCATTTACCTCAGAATGAATTTTTTCACGATTTGTCAACTGTAAAAGAATATATCTAAAGTTTCTTTCAAGATATATCTATGAAATTTTCAACAGATATTTTATGCGATATTTCCTACACATTACTTTCGGGATTTTAAATTTTGAATTATAATTGTAAAAATATGCTAATTAATGCTAAACTCACCCATACAAAAAATTCATTTTTACTTTATTTTATTTTATAAAATTACTGATCAATATTTTAACACTAGAAAGACAGCGAGCGGTCATTTTGACCGCTACCAAATGAATATATTTCGGATCGAAACAGAAATTTCTTTATAAAACTGCTTTAAAAGATACAAAGTAAAATATCTGGTTAAATAAATAAGTAAATAATTTAAAATATAAATTCTGGAGGAAAATATTTTTTTTATAAAATTTGAGTAAAATTCCCCGTTTTTCTAGTGTTAAGAAATCTTGAAGACAAATTAAAATGACACATTTTCTGTACACAAAAGTCTAAAAACATTGTAAATCGAGTAAGTACATCCAGAGTTATATCGAAAATTAAATATGCTTAAAATTTTAAAATATAATTTTTTTATATATATTTAAAAAATTTCAGATTTTTTTTTACATGCAATATTCTTATTATATTAAAACATATTTCAGAAAAAAATTCCATAACAAAATCTCTATAAATAAAAAAAATAGAATTTTGAGCACCAGGCCCCTTTAACCCCTTGGGGACGAGCGGCACGAATACGTGCCGCATGAAGCGCTCAGAATCTTTGTTTTTTCTCACCAGTAAAATTTTACTGTAAAATTTGCCTTATTTAATCAGCGCATTTTCTCGATTCAAGGAGACACAAATTTCTGTTTTTAAAAAACGGTGTCAAAAGATTAAAATTTTCGTAAAAAGCTCCCGTGCCGAAGGGGTTAAGGATATGTCAGTTCCTCTTTATTAATAGTTCCATGACGTGGACACACACACGTACGCACACACACACACACACACACATATATATATATATTATTTTTTCTAACATCATTTCTAGATTTACCGTGTTGAAAGTAGTAACCTAGTACACAAGTGATCTACAAGTAGTTTTGCCAGGTGTCCCACGTAAATCTGGGCTCTAAATTCGCCGTACACGAGTTTTATAGAGTAACGTTCTTCGCTTTATCTAATGCAGAATTATCTGCGATTAAAGATGGCGAAATAAACTGTAATAAATTAGTGGTGACCAGGGCATTTGCAGCCCTGATTTACGCGGGACACCTGGCAATACCATCTACAAGTAATAGTAGTAACTAGTAATCAAGTACAGTAATATCCCGACTTACGTCACCCCCAGGCATGGGAGCGTTCCGACTCAAATGACCGATTATTACCACTAAATTTAAATAGCATTCTTTTCTTTATTAAAACTCAGAAATTCTGTCAGTAAATAATGCTTGAAATACTATTAAAATTTAGTGGTAGTAATCGGCCATTTGGGTCTTAGCGCTCTCATCCCTGGGGGTGACGTAAGTCGGGGTATTACTGTATATTCATTATTGATTGATACTTTTTCTTGGTCACTCTGCTTCCAATTTCCCCACACTAATGTAAAGTCTATGGGCATTTGATGCATTGGTATATTTAAAATTTCTCTTCGGAGAAATTAATATTTTTAACTTCTATTTTTTGTGTACACTTCCGAAAACAAGTCTCTTTCTTTCTTAGTTCTCAAAATATTTCTAAAGTATAGACTTCATATTATAGGAAGTGTTAAAATCTTACTCACAGTTCGACCGCTTTTAACACATAAAATATTAAATTCAGCATAGGTTTTAGAAATATATTGAAAACTAAGAAAACAAGTTGGAAATTCCTCGTCAAGCGTGGCAAATGAGGTGCGTTCGTACTGTAACTAGTTTTATAATTATTTTTTACACCCCATATATTACTGAATGTATATTTTTTTGCACTTCATAAGTGCATAGTTTGTAACACCATTAAAATGCACTTGCAATAATTTTTTCCAATTTCCCGTAATGTAACACAAAACTTTTGACTGTATCTGTAATTAAACTATACACCGATTTTCATAAAATTTGAAATGGCTCGACAAAATTTTACAACAATTGTATATATAAAATTTTAGACCATTCGAAAGGCTGAAACATCATTAAAATGCACTTGCAATATTTTTTTCCGTTGGCCGTAATGTAACGGAAAACTTTTGACTGTCCCTGTAATTAAACTATACATCCGATTTTCATGAAATTTTAAATGGCTCGACAAAATTGTGCAACAATCATATATTTAAAATTTCACACCATTCGGTTGGGTATTTTTTGCTCTATTATATGCTGACAGACAGACAGACGGACTGAACGACGTCTATAGGTGCTACGTATTTATATAATTACGAACGCACCTAAAAAGAGACATCCTTTCAGAGGAGTGCACAGAAAAAATATATTAAAAATATGAATTTCCCGAGAAGATATTTTAAATATACGAATGCATCAAAAGTTCATAGACTTAACATTACGAAGGAGAATTTCGAAGCTGTGTGACTAGCCCCCTTAATGACGTAATGTTAACGAAGCAATACAAGCACATAATGATTTTAACTAGAAAAGAATAATTTAATTTTCCTGGTTTCAAAACTTTAATAAAGGCTAATTCTATGAGTTTTTGTAGTGTAAGTCACATAGCTGATAACAGCTATAGTTGTAGTCTACCGTTATTTTCGAAAACTTTGCTTCGCATTATTCAATTAAGAGGCCACACTAGTAATTCAAAAAGTCCCGGATGATAATGTTAATCTTTTGGGGAAGTTATTTTCAAATATCTCGCTTAAATTTTGATATTTTCGAATGATTTTCTTTTGCACAGGATAGCTGAGGACGATCTAAATCCGGGATAGTTTTTACTTTTTTGATTTTGGTTTCAGAATGTTTTTTTTAAATTTCTGTTACTTTCGGAACCGGTTTGAAACGGTTCTGAAATTGAAACTACCCTAAAAAAAAAAAAAACTATAACCAAAATCGAAAAAGTAAAAACAAGCCTGGTTGTAGATCGACCTCATCTATCCTATGCAAAAAAAAAAAAAAAAAAAAAAAAAAAAAAAAAAAATCAAATCATTCAAAAATATTAAAATTTGAGGGAGATATTTGAAACTAACGCTCCCATAGATTTAGAATTAGCGTTTTCCATTCTTACCGTGACTGAAGTGGGCTCTTAATGTAAAAGCTCCGATAAAATAAGTCATATTTTCCGTTCTAAAATACTAGTAGCGAAAAATCGTAGCATGTGACTTACACAACCAGTACTCATGGAAATAATCTCAACATATTAGCCCCCTTAACAGTAAGTAGCCTTGTCATTGATTTAAGTAACCCAAATTTGTACCCTCCAATCAATACCTTCTGCAGGTCACCTACAATTTTATTAAATTAAAATTTACAATTTTGTAAAATAACCTAATAAAAGTTAGTGACAGAGATTATTTTTCAAAAAGTGGTGCAAATAGAATTAAAATATATATATTCTATGTAACGTACATTGTCCCTTAACCTCGTAATTAAAAGCTGAACGCGCAGCTGAAGAAAAAATATTTTGAAAAAAAAAAAAACATTTAATATATAAATTTAAATAATAACAATAAGATGTTATATTTTATAATTAATATTTTTAGGTCTAAATTGTATTTATTTTATCAGCGCGTTATGCACAAAAATACACACTATTTACAGAACTTTTAAAGCGAGTGCTACTTTATTATTTGTTTTCTGTTTAATATAATTACAAATATGAATAAAAATAATAAATATTTTAAGTTTAAATCTAAATACAAGTAGACGTGTAAACACTGTAACGTACAAAGTATTTTTTTTTGTGACCGAAGATTTAAACTAATTTTTTTCAGATGAAGACACTAAACCTTTAAAGAAAATGTGACAAAACATATTATAGATTTGCCATTCAGATTACCCATCTGAAGTTAAAGAGAATAAAAATGTACTTGTGAAAAACTTTCGTGCAAGCATGTCAAGAAAATTTTTTTTATTATACTTGTTCGTATACTTTTCTTACTCTCAGAGTGTGGGAAGAATTTTAATGCTTAGGTCAAAGATTCTTAAAATTTTCACGAATATAATGTACTGAGGATACTTTTAAAAAGAATATTCGGCAAATACTTAAGCACTTAAGAAAATAAAACTATCGACTTTCCAAAAGGGTTTTAATAAGAATGTTTTTAATTTCAGGTTTTCATAAAGTAATAAAGGAAGGTCATTAAAAAATTGCATGTTAAAATTTATCCTTCCTACCCTGAATGAGTCTTATCGACCCATTTCTATAATTCCTTTCATTCGATTCGAACCAGAATTTTTTTCTTAAAGCAGGATAAACAAAAGGTACCGAAAACTAATATAAATAAATACATTCAATAGTTTTTAAAGCAAATTCTGGTGTGAAATATTTTTATTAAGGTTGATTAAAATTTCAACAGGATAGGAAGGTTAAGAAAAACCGAGAATTTTACTCAAATTTTAGAAAAAATATTTCACACCGGAATTTTTATATTACATTACTAAGTTATTAATTTAACTTGTCGTTCTAACTTTAAGGGGTCAGGTGACCTTTAAAGCGTCCAAAAATCGATTTTTTTAAGTAGCTTATAATTAAATATGATTCTTCGATAGCGTCTTTCAATCTTTAAAGATAATTTTCTCAAAACAGCGATTTTGATCACTGCGCGCACGGTTTCTGAAAAACGGTTACCTAGAATTTCACGAAATTTTTGGTGGATGTATTAAACGTACACAAAATGACCTATTATTACGTTTTTCAAGTAAGATGTTTAGAATTCAGGACTACTTTTGTATAAAAAAATCTCAATATTTCGAATTACTTTAAACAAAAAAAAAAAAAAAAAAAAAATTCTTGGGAGCTACAGGTTTTATTTTTTTCATTGCAGGTCATTTTGAAATCACTTTACATCTGTACTCATTAAAAAAATTTTGGCTTGTTTCAGACATTCGAATGGGAAAAAACATGCGCGCAATGCATGCAAGAATAATTCTTTCGTAAAAATTGTATTATCTTTAAAAATAAATTTAAAAACTATTTATGTGTATACCTTTTCTAACAACTTTAACACTAGAACGCCCGGAAGGAGTCGATTCGACTCCTTTAAATAGCAACTGAAACCAGTAATTCTTTCACAAAGTAAGTTAAATTTTTAAAATGCTGATTTACGTTAAATAAAGCAGTCAAATAATTTTAAATAAAAATTCTGGTATAAAATATTTTTTCATGAAACCTGAGTAAAATTTCCGGGCGTTCTTGTGTTAATTGATAAAATAAATCGTTCCTAACATGTGTTTTCAATTTTATAATTAAAAGTTAATTAGTTAAAGAGTGACTGCAATTCTTACAGAGGTCACTTTTCCATGTACTTTATTAGTCCAAAGGTTACCTGACCCATTAAACTAGTTCTATAAAAAAATTTCTGTTCGAACCGAGATATATTCATTTGATAGCAGTCAAAATGACTGCTCGCGTGCTTTCTAGTGTTAACCATTCGCAGCGCAGAGCATTTCCATTGTATAAGTGCTGAAATTAATGACTGACACCGGAATTTAAAAATGAACTTTTTTGTAAATACCAAAAAGCTACACTTCACGCAACTAACAAACCAAATTTCTTTTCACCAAAATTCTGGTGCCAGTGAGGGTTTTGGGAATTAAAATTAAGTGGTTTCATAGACGTACTACCGCGCCGCAAGGGGTTAATACAGAAGAAAGCAGTTAACGGAAAGAGGAACATCCTCAGTTGCACTTTTAAAAAATAGTATCATTTTTCTGGTGTTTGAGGTGACAGTGGATTTTCAAAATCACGAAATTTGACTAAACAGGGATAAGAGCGCTCCGACCCAAATGACCGATTAAAGGGCTCTAAAATGGTCCGCCAACTAAATACCAATAAATTTTAACAGAAAATTTTATGGTAGGTTTACGCTAGAATTAAATTTCAAAGGTGGTTCCGGGGCGGTTTGTAAGAAAATTCTAAAAAGAAAATTTTTCTAAAATAATATTGGTATTCAGTTGGCGGACCATTTGGGAGCCCTGCGATTACTACCATTAAATTTTAATAGTCATTCGTGTCGTATTTTATGACAGAATTTCTGAGATTTAATAAAACAAAGAATGCTATTAAAATTTAGTGATGAAAATCAACCATTTGGATCGGAGCGCTCTCATGCCTGACTAGAAAATCTGTTTTTTATTCTTTAGAGAATTATAAAAATAGATGCTCAAATTTATGTGATTGAAAAAGATTTTTCAATTCCGACGCGTCTTAGAAGAGGTATAAGCTTTTACATCCGTAAAAACTGTATATAATTATACAGTTTTTTGAAACATAAAATACTGATTTCTCAAAACTGAAAATTTTGCACACTTCCAACTTTTGAAACCTTCCATGCGAATTTCTGTCTATCAAATTCTTTTGAAATTTACACAATATATCCGTTGTACAATACTAAGTTTAGAATATAAGTATTTGATTTTGCCATTAACAAGCCTTCCAATTTCCAAATGAATCCATTGAAAATTAAAGGATTTGATTTTTAATGTTCATTGTCCCTTTAAAACAGGGGTGGCCAATCTTTTTGTCTAAAATTCACTTGACACCGTTTCCTAAGAATAGAAATTTTGTTCTTTTTAAATTGCAGACCTTCTGTCATTAAACAATGTACTTTTTTCTGTACATAAATACCGGTATCTCTGTGGCACGCGTGCCGCATGTTGGCCATCCCTGCTCTAAACCTTTCAGGGGCAGTGGCACGTTTATGAAACTACCTAATTCTAATTCCCAAACGCCACAGTGGCACCAAATTTTGCAAAAATATTTTCAGTTTAATATGTATGTGAAACATAGCCTTTTTCTTATTTCCAAATAATTTTTTCGTAATCTCCGGTGCCACTCTTTTATTTCAACATTTTATTACTGAAAGTACTTTGCCCCTGAAAGGATTAAAGAAGAAAAGTCACGTATTGTTGCGAATATTATTATATTGCTGTTTAGTATTTTATTTATCTTTAATTCTTAAAAGCAAATCCCTGATATTTATTTGATAGTTGGAAATTATGTCCAAGGCAAACCTTTAATACAATCATCACAGTTCTAAGCAAATTTTTAACATTTAAATTTCAAAATTATTTCCAAAATCCTTAACCTCATTTATACAACATAAAAAGAGTTTTTTGTAACAATATTTATTTCGAAAAATGCCGATGATATGTTTATTTATTAACGATACCAGACGCAGACTATTTTTAACCCTAAAACAAATTGTGCTGAATCGTGTGTTTATTAGTATTTTTTTTGTTTTTTTAATCTTTAATCCATAAATATAAAACCTTGGTTTAGATTTTATAAAGAAGTAGTTTAAATAAGTAATATATATATATATATATATTCAATTTTACTTGTTGAAATTCACCACGGCCGCGTTAAACAACACTTGCGGAACCATTGTTTGCAGTTCAAGCTTTCTTATTATGGGGATATGTCTGTTCCACTCTATTCATATTTCCATGATTTTTCTCTCATTCGATACGACCATAAGATTATTATTATTCTTATTTATTATTAATTTATTTTCATTTAATTATTTATTTTGCTGCAGAAAAACATACTTGTATAGAAATGCCCATGATATGCAGAAATCATTTTAACCCCTTGAGGAGCGGAGGGATAAAATGTATCCCACCTAATTTAAACAAGATTCTCACTAGAAAATTTTAACTAAATTTTATATGTTTAATTTTGGAGGAACATCGTTAAAAATTGCTTTTCCTTATATAAAAATAAAATTTTTCGATTATTCCGGTGAGAATTCAATATTTAGAGACATTTTTGCTTGCCCTTTAAGGGGTTAATGTTAAATTGCTTCAAAATGTGGGCTCAGTATTTCTCGAAATTAAAAAAAGATTAGTCACATCTGTCGAGTAAATAAATATGTAATAATTATTCTGTGACACATTTCCCATTTTCATTAATGCATCGAAAATTTGTTTCCATACATAATTGGAAACAATACAATTTTATTTCAATTTGCATATGAAATAGACGTAAAGTATGCATAAATAAAAACTATAAGATGTGTTCTTTTTCTACATAATAGTTTTTTGCGGGAAACACCAAACTGTTCATCTATAAAATCAATGCATAAAATAATTAGTGTCTAATTAATTGCATTAAATTACTTAAAAAGACGTTAATGAATAAAAATTTAATGAATTAACGAAATCAGGAAAATTAATTACGTTTTGCGATTATTTTCATAGAGTTCCATTAATGCATTGTTTTTCTTTATCTCTGATTGTCAAGAACATTTTCATAAATTAACGTAGATATAGGAAAATGCATTTTGATTCACATAAAATGTGCTTATTGCAGTTCTCACATGGGGAAATGGTATTAAAATTTTCTATTAGAATCAATATTCACGAACATTAAACTGCATTCAATTCAGTAAAATTTAATATGCTATTTATGAGATTTCATTATTTTCTATTGTTTTATTCAAAGTAATACAATTAGTTATACCTCTAGTTTAACTATTCATTAATACCTTATATTTAAATTTTAAGAATACATTTTTTCTTAACCCTCTCGTTGCGAAATTGTTTTATAAAAATAGCTTTAAAAATTGCGCATTTAACCCCTTCGCGACGAGCGTTTTTTAAGAATTTTTATTCTTTGTCACCGGTTTTTCGAAACAGAATTTTTTGTCTAATTTAATCGGCGAAATGCTCCTATTAAATAAGCAAAATTTACAATAAAAATAACTGCTGGGAATAATCAAGGAAAATTAATTAGAAGAAAAAAATGCTTCCCCGAAGAAATCTCTGGTTGCTCAGCGAGAGGGTTAACCCTTTCCGGCTCGGTGTCCTTAAAAAAGGACATCTAATTTTAATTCCAAAACTGACAAACGTCACCAAGAATATTTAACTAAAATTTTCCTTTTATAATGTGCATGAAAATAAGCAAATTCATAATTTCTAATAAATTCCTTTATAAATTGTGGTGTCAGTCCATTATTTCATCAGTTTATAAACAGAGTTACTCCGCGCCGGTAAGGTTAACCCTCTGTCTACCAGAAGGGTCCAATGGACCCGACATGTACATTCAAAATATTTATTCAAACCAGAAATTTCTTCAAAACAAACTAAATGTATAAATCAGACAATAATAAGTTAAATAAACAAATTAAATAGTTTTAAGTAAAAATTCTGGTGTAGAATGTTTTTATAAAACTTGAGTAAAATTTCCGGTAGTTCTAGGGTTAAAGGAATTTCGTTATTCATAGTGCATTCGACATTTGTTGATATTTATATTTTGTTTTAAATCATACCTTGTTAAAAACACCTTGTAAGTAGAGAAATGAAAAAATGTAGTTAATTTGAAGTATCAAGAATTAATTCTAAAATATAAACATTTTTAAACTTTTGAATATATTAGATACCTTCTATATAACTTGGTGCACCCCCAGTAACTATAGCACCTACACTTTTATGTATACCCGCTATTTATAGTGCTTACCCTCTGTTTTTTACGATTACACAAATGATTAGATATGTGTAATAAGACAAGAAATATAATTATAGAGTTACTTAAACTCTTCTTTTTTACAGGTATGCCTGAATTTTACCTCATCTTGTGTTTTTTTCTTCTTATACACAGTGAAAGCTCAGGTATGTATATTATAATTTCAATGGGATCTTAATGTATATATATATAAAACAAATTTGCTATTTTGGTTTTGGTAATGAAAGTCTGTGTCGTACATAATAAAGTTTAATTGACTTTCTAAGTCTTTACAATAATGCTTATTGGTTGAGTGATTGGTGCTGGAAAATAATTGGAGATAAATTTGTATATTTTAAAATTATGCTATTTTATTACATTTTTTTCAAACCTAGCATTAAGATTTCAGCCTTAAACTAGAAGTTTTGTTTCTTCTTTTCATCACAGGAATATTTATTTAGCTGTCCAGAGATTTAAATGCTTATAAAAAAAAATTATATTAAAATACAATTTTAACTCTAGATAGACCTTGATTATAAACAATAGACCGATTTTAATATAATAGACCATAATAAGCGAATAATAAACCAAGTTACGATTGCAGAGAAAAAAAAATGTTTATATATTTTATACTTGGCGTAGTGTTTCGTATAAGTATTTTATATTTCACATACGGTTTTTTTGTTGATTGTTCTCCTTTGCTTTTAATTTTGAATAATTTAAAAATATAATTTATATTTATTTAAAACTTCTTATTATGAATGGTATCATTTTCATGTGTATAAGTTTGTGTAAAAATGTTTTAAAAATAATTTATCTGCTATACATAAATATATATACATAGGATTCCTGATAACTCGAACTCAGTTAATTCGGACTTTTGATTAATCCGAACAAATCATAAAGTTCCGAAAACTCTTCTTTAGAAACTATGGTTATAATTTTCTAGTTAATTCGAACGTATTAATCGTTCTCTGTATTTATTTATTTTTTATAAATAAAAAAAAAAATATTGTTACCATTTTTCAAATTTTTCCACCTTTCTATATTAACTTGTTTTTTCGGTAACAATAAAGAATTTACAACAAAATTATAAAAGTATTGTATTTTTCGGTCAGTAGATGTGAAACTAAAATCAGAGTATCAGTTGCGTCTCCCCCTAGAAATTCTTATGTAGTCACTATATCACTCTAAATATGCTACCCCATTTCCCTTGTAATTGTATAAAGAAAAGTTTTTTAAAATGGGTACAGATTTTATTTGTGTGAAAAAGAATATCTCGGCGTTACTGAATGTACCAGGGTTGCCAGTTTGGCCTCCAATTTTATTAAGAAATTAAGAGTTCATACCAGGATAAAAGAATACCCAGTAAAGAGAAAATTGCTGGCCAGCAGTAAGATAGGTGCTGGAAATGATGTAGAAGTGCTGGATAATGGTCTACCAGTGCATGACCAGTGCAAGACAGCTTCAGTCAACTTTGCTGTTGGAAATCATCAGATAAAATTCTGGTGGGCATCCATTTTATTTCATGCGCTGGCCCAACACTACATGGAAGTGCACGAACTTTTGCAGTATTATTGCTGGGAGCACTTACGCTACATGGCGTTGCGAATATCGAAGACATTGAGTATTTGAACACAAATGTGTAATGAATATCTTAACACAATTTAAGCTGTGAAGCTATTTTTTTAACTGTAAATAATATAGTACCACTGCCACCAACAAAATATATAAGTAAATGAATAAATAAATAAATTCTTTACATCAACGTGCTATTTTTTCTCCTTAAATCCGATTTTACAAAATTACAAAGGATTTCGATTTTCATAATTTACACAATTGAGAATCAATAATAAAAAAAGGCGTAAAAGAAAAGCGTGTAAAATATATAGGATTTCTATACAATACAATAATTTCTATACCAGTTTAATGATTGGGAACGTAAGTCACAAAAGAAACAAACTTGATATAGTGTAATGAGAGCTTAAAAACTACGAGCGATCGTAGAATACGCTGAAAGTACTTGTTCATTCCCGATCACGAAACCGAAACAGCACCGAACGCGGTTAGTACTTGATCGGGTGACCACATGGAAATCGCTGCAAGTTCAAATGTTTCTACAGACATTTATATTACAGATATTTCTATAGCTCTTGGTGAAACAAGCTTATAGAAAAAGGGCCATAATACTTTGATTTTTTTATAGAATTCTATAAGAAATTTTTGTAAGGAAAAGTGCTGAGCCAACAAAGGAATAGTAGTGGGATAGATGCTAGCACTGCTGGAAAAATGCCGGATTGAAGCCATGTGATGACACATCAATGCTGGCCTGCTGCTGGCCATCACCCATGGGCCAGCTGCATTCCGCACGGACACTTTTGTACTCGTTTAAGTAATGGCACCACTGCACTTTATCGCTTATGGCAATGCTGGCTGCCATCTTTTTTCCAGCCAATGGCCCACTGTTTTTTTCTTTGCTGTGTTTTTATGCTTTGTTTAATAAGAGACATTTAACGATCACATAAAGTAAAAATTCTTCTTTCGAAATTTCCAGTATGAATTTAAAATTTCGGTTTAAAATTGGAAGCCAAACTGGCAATGTTGGATAGTACTATCAATTACCTCTTATTGGACGCAAACGTTTTGTACATGATTCGTCACTAGGTTGTAATTGTATTAAGTGAATATACGCAGGGATACCACAGATGTGTATTTTTATATATTATTAGGTCCACTATATTTTTAAAATATTTTTAAGATATATTTTACTTTCACATTTGTCAAAGTAAAAGTAAAGCTTTAAAAAACTGGTACGAAACGAAGAAAATTCATGCAAGAGATGCTGGTCCCGAATGAGATAATCTTGTCACCTCACACGTGCCATATGAGCGATGCAACAAAATTCCAATGTCACGTAGGAAGTGACATGGGGCCGATAAGGGTTAATTAGTGACAGCTTTTTTGAAAGAAGCAAATTTCCCCACCTAACAGATAGCGCAATTTTTGTGCAAAAGAATTTTTTTGGACTACACAACAAGAATTTTCTTCAGTGAATAAATAAATTGAAATGCTTAATTCATCTTTAAAAAGTTGAACTTAAACTTACACTGTGTGCAAAACTACTTAAAATATGAGACAATATTAAGAGATGTTAGTTAAATTATTTTAAAACGTTAGTACCTTCAACTATAAAAACATAGTCTTCGTCAGAGAAATATAAGAAATACAATTGTTATTGACGTCTAATTTTCAAAATTCATGTAGATGGTGACGAAAGAAGTGAAAGTGGAAGTTATTTTTTAGATCCGAAAAACATTGGAAAAATAAAACATGGATATAGGGAAGTGGAATATTACTCGTTTTATGATTATTTAAGCAAACTGAGCCAAATTCTGGGTATGTTGTAGGATAAAACGTCATTGCAAACAGCATTTTCTTTAGTAATAATTTCTATTGATTCGCGGATTATTAAATCATGATAATTCTTTCAGGGATGTATAATTTTTGCGTATTCGAAATTAACTTGTATATTCTGCTCCTGGTTAAGTCTTGACAGGGCTATTGTAGGTCGGTGATACTTTAAATCTCTCAAATGAATGAGAATGGCTTCACATAAACTTAAAGTCCGTATTAAAGAACTTACGCGTTTTTGCACACCAGTACACTTAGAGAAAATGTTGTTCTCTTAAATCGCAGAAATGTTCCAATTAAATTAAATATCATTTTCCCTAACAAAATACTGGTGTGTAAAAACGAGGAAATCTCATCCCTGGTGCAGAGTTTGGTGACTAAAAAATGTAGTTATGAAGAAGAGGTGGAGACGTATAGTGTACTGCTACCAGTGGCGAGTGAAGTAACTGAGGAGGTTGTCACAAGATAAGTATAGATAAGTATCCACTAATATATGACAGTTGAGTTCCAACAATTCGTTACATACTTCTCACTACAGAAGCATAATTGATCATTGTCTAAACTTTTGCTGAGCACTGTAGTATAAGTTTATAAATAAAGTATAACACCATCCTTTAAATCTCTTTAGTTACTGTTATTTAATAAAATAGGTAAATTGCGTACTCCTGCAACACCTTACCCTATATAAAAATAATATTTGCACCTAAACAATTAGTCGTAATTTAATGACTAACGGGTTGTTCTACTATATTAAATGAGTGCTAGGCATAAAATTTTTAATATTGCCATATTATTACGACAGCATCATTTGGAAGTATGTCATACTCATGATTATAAGCAATATGAAGTGTAATCAAATCAAGAATAATAAAGTATTTAGCAAACTTTTCATTGGACTAAAAACAAAAGAATTTTAATATTCATAAAGTAGTTTTCTATGAATTATCAGTATTAATTAAGAATTATAAAAATTTAAGCTCTTTATTCAATTCACGTTAAGGATTATACAGAAAACCTATGTTTCAAGAGATTTAAATACGAATTTGTTCTAAAAGTAACTATAATGGTTTCATTCAAACCATAAATCTCTTTATTAACCAATTTCCTTACCAATAGAAAAAAAAACCTCATGATGAACTAGATGAAAAAACTAAAATTCATCTCTTTTTTGCAGTCACATCATTGCATTTCATCATTTGAATTTTATATCACAAAACTTGGGAAACTGCCAATCAAATATTTTATATAATTTATTATATTATATAAAAATATTTTATTTCTTTTTCAGCTTCAGGCCGATTTAAAACGCGATAAAACAAATCGTAGTGACAAATTATATTACGCCCCAGTTTCCCGGTATAATAATTACTTGTAATATATACGAACCCGAGATAACTCGGGATAGTCAGGGAAGTGGTTAAATAGGGAAAAGATTTCATTTCTGAAAATAAAAAACATATTTAAGTCCCTCGATAAAAATAACACTGTTTTATCATTAGGATTTGTCTGAACATATTTTTTAACTTATGATAAATGATAATTATGTATGGATTACATAAGTGATGATAATCAAGTAATTTAAAATTAAATTTACACACTTAGGGGCAGGCAAAGTAGAAGTAAGTAGTCGAATTATTAAAATTAATATTATAATTTCTCCATAATGTCTAATTTCAGTGATTCGTTATGATATTTTTCATTATCGTTTGGATATTTTTTATGAAAAACAAGTTTAACCCCTTAATTCTTGCTCCCGTCATTTTCACGGGCTGTGTTTTTTACTCAAATTGTTTGATTCCCACCAGTCTTTTAAAATAGTGAAACTGGCTATATTTTAGTATCGATTTTTCCTGTTATTAAATAAGGTGGATATTTCTTTTTCATAAAAGTGGTGCCAATAAGCAATTTGAGTTTTTATACAGTAATTTAATTCGAGCTTTAAGGGGATAATTAACAAAATAGATTGAAATTTTATGCAGTAATATAAAGTACCATTCATAAAATTGTATATTATTTTATTGGAAAGAAATTTATTTGCATAAACGAGTTGCTTTAATTAGGAAGGAGTTGCGGCACACGATGGAAATTTCAGGGACGGAAAAGTCAAAATAATCAAACCGTTTCAGCTAAATCAGTCAATCAATAAGTCTTGCACCATAGTAAAATGGGATCAAAAGAGCCGTCGCCAATTGTAATAAGGAACAAGTATATAATGGATAAAATTTAATTAAGATATTTTGCATGACGGTTAGAGTAAATAGGATATATGTCAAGAAAGCAATTTATATTTAAGTTACAGAAGTTTTGACATATCAACTATTGAACATTACTTAAAATACGTTTCAGATCTTCGTATAATTAAGTGTTATTTCAAAATGAAGAATTAATAACTATTTATTCGGAAGGCACATAATTTGCTAAAACGTTTTAACTCTTTAATGAAATTAGTTAGACAATAGTTAAGAATTTTTGTTAACTTTGTTGTGAACAACTTGCAGTTAAAACTCCATGTATCTTTAATTAGTTTTAAAAAGAAATTAGTTTTTCGTAACATAACATCGA
Source organism: Maratus speciosus (assembly GCA_963932465.1). Classification (NCBI taxonomy): domain Eukaryota; kingdom Metazoa; phylum Arthropoda; class Arachnida; order Araneae; family Salticidae; genus Maratus; species Maratus speciosus. The sequence goes on from OZ010794.1 coordinate 218,039,716, forward strand.
AATAACGATAGAAAAATGCTGTTTTTTCGCGTGATTATTGTTGTTTGTTCGAAGGTAACAATTGCAGTCTGTGTACAGTTTTAAAAATATTTTTAGTGCGTATTTAGCGCTATATAAAGGTAGAAAAATATTACAAATTCTACGAATAAAGGAGATGATTGTCATCGTAGGCTTACAATATTAAATCATGGAACTGTGAATAAAATGGAATTGACATACCCTAAATTGGTAAAGCTTCAACCGGTTACGTAATGCCTGATTACTTTCTGGGTATACTTCACCAGTAAATTTGAATAGAAATGCCCTCTTATTTATAGGTAATATATTATTCATGTAAAATACCTGTCATAATTAAGACAAAACACCATAAGTTTTGAATGTTGGAAATTTGAACCGGCGGTACTGATACCCTATGTTCCGCCATGTTATGACGACATAAACAATCCTCCTGTCAATCTTGGTGAATTTGATTACTCCCGCGTAAACTTCCACCAGTAAATTTTAAGACAGCGTTTCGTCTTTTTTTAAACCCCTAATTCGTCGAGAATTTTCCCATAAATAAGGCAAAAATTCTACTAGATTTTGCGAGTGGAACTTTCTGCAAATCAGTCTCAGATACGAATTAAATTAGTGATCCTGAATGTTTAGAGACTGGACATTGTCGCACCGGGAGATTCGGAAAATCCGCCATTTTAGTTACAACCGTCATCATTGCGCTATGAAATATTTTTTTATGGAAGAGATTTATTCCGGGGTGAGGCAGCACAGACAAGCACCTCATCGAGTTCAAGGATAGATATCTAGGATTAGTTAAATTTTGATTCACATTTTTAAACGCAATCGGTCTTTCAAGTCATATCTTGTTGGCAAACACCTGAAAACCCAATATTATTGGTTGACTTTTAGTTTTAATATTGTGTTTTTCTGCTCCCAATCACCCATGTATTTATACGTTTGGGTGCAGGAAAACACAATGGTAAACCTACGAGTCAACCGCTAAAATAAGGTTTTAAGGTGTTTTCCACCAAGATATGAATTGGCAGACCGATTGCGTTTTAATATGTGAATCGAGTTTTAACTAATTCTGAAATTTCAGTCGTGAACTCGATGAGGTGATTGTCTGTGCCACCTCCCGATCTAATACCTATATTATTCTTAACAAAGTGCACCAAGATTTTATTTGTGAACACCCAGTCTCAGCATATTACTTAACAAACAATGGCAGCTTTCTAGATGTTCTACCTAAAACAGAAAAACGTAAATCAGCTTTGTATCCATGTGGTAAATCTTCAGGAAATTCAATTTCATTGTATCTTCGAAAAATGTCCACTGATGAAATTTCAATTCAAATTCAACAAAAATAAAATACTCAGGAAGAAATTACAAAGAACCCTACTGGATCCGAACAATTATATTACACATACAGAGAACAAATAATATTCTAAACAAAGAATTTTCCTACATCTATAAAAGTTAATAGCAACTGTCATAAACTATATATTTATCAATAACCTATACTATTTAAATTAATTTGTTTCTCTGTTAATTTTAGCTAATATTGCCTCCACATTATACACAGTAATTTTGCTTCTAACACTTGAAAAATCATAAATTAAAATTTCTGTATAATTATTATTTAATCTTTCTTGAAACGTTTATTTTCCATGATTGTTTAAACATCAATTTATTCTGCAAAATCTTACTGTTGTAATATTAATACTTGATTTGTTAATTTTGATGAATATGGATATTATTGTTTGATTTTGTAATGATATTATTTACTTATATTATGTGTAATTATATTGTAATTCAGTTTTTTTTTAAATGATAGTTTTTGTGAAACTGCTTATTGCTTTTGTATTATAACTTTTGATAACTTAAGGAAAATCTTACATCAAAAGCTATGTGCCATTTAAACTTTCGCCCAGCGATAGGTGAAACTGCGCAGCACATGTTATTATTTAAATTCGATAATAAATATTTTTAATTCGATATAAATCTTCGTCAAATAAAAGAAGACCAACCTCTTAACTCTCGGACTCTAAAGGTAGTTTGATGTGGTGGGCGGATGTGTTGTGAGGGCTGGTGTCTTTCCTTCCTTGTTGCTTCCTGAGTCTGTTCTTCTGGCCGTGGTTCGGTAGGAGGGGGAAATTCTTTCCCCTCCTGTGTAATTTTTTATCCTGAACCTCACGATTGGCTGTCCACGTATGACTGATTTCTATACATTTCTGCTCTTACAACTTAAAAAATACATCGCAGTGATGCATTTATCGGATTTAAAGTTTATTTTATGTACACACTATTTTGAAAAAAAAATGTAGTTTTGTTCTAATATAATGTGTGTGTGTGTGCATTATGCAATTTTCACTTAAATCATAAAAACAAAATTTTATTTTCTCATGCACATGTGTATTTTCATTATTAATATTAATTGGTATAGATAATACACCACTGCCCTTCAAAGGGTTAAGACAATACTTACACACCACTATGCGAAAAAAAATCATATTAAACTATCACACAAATCAACATATATGTTATTCTAATAACATGGAAATTATCCTTTCTGCTTATATAGTTACAGCATAATGTTGACAATACTCTTTGAAATTATCAAAGGAAATCCTTTATCTTCTTAGAAAAGATGCTTTAAAGTTTCTTTGAAACGCTTTTATGTAAAAAAAAAAAAAAAAAATTATATTTAACTTTCATTTGAAATTGAAAACGGGGTTAAATCAATGTCATTTTCAGGCTTCAGAAATTTTTGAAATCCTTTTCATCAATTCTTCGAACTAATTTCAATATCAGTTTTAAAAATACTTTTACTATAATCCCCTTTATAAACATTAGAAAGGGTAAAATCAACCGTTAGTTCTTTAGAAACAAACGGGATAAATGAAGTTTGTTTGTGCATTTTCTGGGTATTTCATGCCTATTATCTATTTTCGTTAAAATGCAAATGTTCTAAAAATACGTTTCAAATGGAAATTTTAAAGAATAACCAAGATTAAAGTATTTAAAGATAGAATTATAAGAAAAATATTGATGGCAATGACGAAATTTAGCATCTAAAGTGATTTATACATTGTAGCTTGAATAGTCTTCAAAATTAAAGCTAATTTTGTAAAAATATCTTTTTCTTCGTACAATTTTAGGAGTCATTTTAGCTTCTGTGTAATATTTGTGATGTATTTTAAATTAACCTTTTCATGGGCAAAGTACTTCTATGCGTAAAAACCAGAATTTATTGAATGGCACTGAAATTTAAAAACAGATTTATTTGAAATTAAGAAAAAGCATTCCTTCGCGTTCTTTATAAGAGAAAAATATTCATTTCAAAATTCTATAGCGCGGCATTTAGGAATTAAAATTAGGTGGTCCAAAAATTCACCACCGCCCTTAAACGTGTTAAATGAACCATTATATTTTTATATTCTATTCACACTATATATTTTATATTCTGTCGCAACTCTAGATTTTAAAACTAAATTGTTTACTAAATTTCCCATGCATATTTTGTCAATGTAGAAGTAAATATGTTCCTTAAAATTAAAGTGGTGTCAAATGAATAAATTTGGCTTCGGGTGCCTATCGTGCTTATATGGCGACAATTGTCCGTTAAGGGTTAAATTGGGAAAAGATGATATGCCGTTATATCATATATAATTTTATTTAACCCTTAGAGCGTTACGAAAGAGCTCAGTGTATCTAATTGAGGTTTTTTTTTTTTTTTTTTTTTTTTTTTAACATTGTTACGGATGTCATCTGAATTTCAGAACCTGATTACAAAGGTAAAAATCCTCACCAGTAAATTTTGATAAAATATGTTTCCTTATTTAAGCGCCTATTCACGGAAAATTGCCGCCATGTATAAGAAAAATATTCTATTCATTTTTATTGGTGGATATTTGCCACGTCGTTAATCAGGAGTTCTCAATTGTACTTCCAAAAAGAAAGCCCACGCTGCGGTAAGAAACAAATGGTTAATTTAAGGCCAACTAAAACAAATTTTCATTTCTTTATAGTAAGTTTTTATAAATGGCATAATTTTTATTATTTTTAGCCCTTAAATGCCGGGTGTTGCTTTTCGGCAACATACCCAATTTAGGCTCTAAAATACTATTAGAATAATATTGAAGCTATAATGCCTAATGTTGCTAATAAAATACATTCTGAAAATATTATTAAATCGATTTTCAACATGTAGATGGCAACACTTGTGCTGTTTAAGAATAAAAATAGATTTATTTTTTCAGTTGTTGCTACTTGCTCTTTTTGTTTTGTTTAGAAGCTTGCGAAATGCCCTATTTTGTTCTGCAGCGAGCAAGTACAATTTATTTCTTATTATAGTTCCTAAAATTCTTGTGTGTTTAATATTATAGAATTTTATCAAAGAAAATTATTTTTTCAATTAAAGACCAATGTTGCCGATTAGTAACAAACTGCTTTTTAGCCGTAAACCATAATTAAAAAAAAATATGATAATTTAAAGTATTTTTCGCATGATTTATTTAAAAAATGAAAGCCGAAAAATATTATTACAATGATTTTTGAAAAATCAGGCATTTAAGTGTTAAACATGGATGTTTATTCGTTAAAAATAGTTATAACTAATGTCTTCCTAAAAGTTTTAAAGCAAAAGATAAAACTTTTAATATAATAAAAAATATAAATAGAATTTAAAATGCAATATCCTAGTAAAATATGATAAAGAAAAGGTATTCAAACATTTTTGAACATAAAGTATTTATTCCGTTTATAAATAGATTTCCATTCATATACATAATGGTATTTAATAACATTACACATCAATATTTAATATTATAAATGTTTCATTATACATACACATCTCATTATAAATACTTTTGTTTGCGTAATTTCAAAATTTTAATACAAGTCAAGGTCAATGAGGTCAAGAAATATCCATTTATTTTGAATTATGTATTGAATTAAACATAATTTTTGTAAAACAGTTTATTGAAAGAATATTTTTTAAAGATGTGATAAATATTATAATAAATAAATCTTCCGTCTTCAGTATATTAAAAATGTATGCTGGAAAAAAATTCATAAACTAGATTGAAATTTTTTATTTGTTAACAGTCAAATGACCGGCTGTTTGAATATTTAATGCTAAAATATCAATTATCGAGTTTCATCACTGATAATTGTAACTTTATTTTGTAAAAAGAAAGAATCTATTAAATTCAATTGATAAATTTTAAAATAAAGTAATCTTTTTAATAATTCCTATCTTTCGGAGGTGCAGCTGTATATTAATTACTCTATTAGAACAAGCATTTATTACAAACAGTTTATCTTTGCCCATAATAGAAATAAGTAATAAAATGTAAACGAAATGGACTTTTTACTAGATTTTTAATTAACTATGTATTCATTGTTATTTTTCATTAGTTTCATAGTTTAAATTTATTTCGCATACAATCATAGTTTTATTTTATTTCTTAATTCTTTACTGGTGCTTTTTATAAAGGCTTAACCCCCACCTCCCCTATAATTATTGCATTCAAATTCTATTATAATATCAATCATCCTTTAGTGTTTGGCGAACAAAAATTAGGATATTTGAAAGTAGAAAGAAATATTAAATAAGCTATTGTTAAATAAACAATTGCCCAAGTAAATGTTCAAATAGAGCTTTTGTTACAAAAAAAATTATATTATTAGTATATTTTCTTTCAGTAACAATTAATATATTCTTCATCTTATGATTGTTATAAGTAAATAGATTATTAGACAGCTTTGGAAGATTTATTACTTTCCCACACTGTAATTAAAACCCAACATAATATTTATCTTTATTTAGGATTTGATTAAAGAAAATATGTACATTTGAGAAAGAGAAATTAAACCTAGCATTGCTTAATTAAACAATTGAACAAACAAATGTTCTTTTGTAAAAAATAGGCATCCATTTGTAACATTCAAATAAGTAAAATGCTTGTTACTATCTCGTCAATCAAAGAAAAGTTTTTAAGTAAATGGCTTTCAATGGTTCGTTTTTTCCAATACCAAGTAATTCTGAAAAAAAAAAATTACGTAGTGGATTTTCACAACATTTGAAATAAAGATTGCGTACTGGGTACGTGTCAACCAAATGAGTAAGACAAATTTCAATAGAAGATTTTTCTTAGAAAAAAGTTGTACTCAAAAAACATACCGAAATGGAGGCCTGAAATTGCAATCTTATTTAAACCATTATCTAGAATATTAGCGCAATAATTAGAAATTGCATTGATTGTGTCAGCACTATTTGAAATCGGAAATCTTTGAAAAACAATTTTGTTTTCAGATTGACAATATATCTGCGGTTAATCACAGAATTTGCAATATATATATATATATAATATTACTATTTTTCCTTGCTATAAATTAAATATTTAAAAGGTTGTATTGCTTTTTCCATTTCATAACATTTAATATTATTCTGTTTTCATCTGAAACTATTCTTTTGGTTATATTGGTCGTTAAAGTACAGGAGAATTTTTTTTTCAGCTTTTAGCTTTTTTCTCACAGAAAACGACTAATTTTGCTTATATAATTGAATTCTGTACTCTTGATAACGTAATTCAATATGTAAGCTTTTCAATTATTTTCATCAAAATCCATATTCTTCTTTTTTTCTTCCTTATTAATTCTTGTTATATAGTACAAGGGACTTTATTTTATACATAGCAGCTTGTATATTATATTTTTGATATCCATTCAGTGTGTTTGGGGACACTGTATTGTTGTAAATTTATTCATACTATCACAATTTTTGTTTATGGTCAGTACTGTTTAATTAATGGTTATATATATACAGTAGAACCTAGATTATCCGAGGTAATTGGGACCGGCCATCTTTCGGAAAATCGAAATTTTCGGATAATCGAGAATGCTTCAATTTTAAGATTAAGGAGACATATATGCGCTATTTCTTACTACGTAGCAAGTGCTTAATAAAAATAAAGCAATAGCAAAATAGAAACAAGAATAAATTACCTGAATATTGATTTTGAAATTAAGTACTTTTCACAAGAGTTTGAAACAATGTTTTGTTTGCCGCAGTTTCGATTGCCTTTGCTTGGAAGCTCTAACACGAAGTTTTTTACTGTTATTAGTTCACCAGTACCACAGTCTTTCTGCTGCTCCAGCCATGCCAAACCTTTCGCAAAACATTCAAAAGCTTCAAAATTACTAATTTATTCGTTCCACTCCGCAGCTTACGGGAACTCAAGATAAATTCAAAGGAATTCTATGAAAGGGAATTAAAAATACCTATATGCACTCGTCGTCCGGAATCTATCTAAAACTCCCTAAAACTATCATATTCCTTGCACTAAAGGAATATCATAGTTAAAAAAACGCTTTCAAACGGGATTTTGCACACAAGGAATGTGATAGTAGTGATAGTTAAAAAAAAGAAAAAAAAAAAAAACTTTAAAGATAGTTTTCGGTGAACCCAGAGTTTCGGTTAAAAGAGTTTCGGATAAAAGAGGTTCTACACTATATATATTATTAAATAAGTTAAAAAACACTTCAAACATTGTTGTAGATTTTTTTTTTTAAACCTGTATACATAATTATACAAAGTGATCTTAAACTATCTTGAAAATTTAAAAGGTTGGTAGTGGGGACCAAAGTAAGCATTTTATGTCACGGAAACCGTGATGCCAGTTTGGCCTCCATTTCTATTTAGAAATTTACCGTTCATACATACCAGAAATAAAGAATAGTATTTTATGTTTTATTTAACCCTTTATGCCCCGACTGCACTTTAAAGTGCCATTAAAATAACTTGTATAAAAACATGAAAACATATAAAATACTTCATTTAAACACATTACTACATAGGTGTGATAAAATATATACAAATGTTTTTAAAAATAAAAAAAAAACTATATGATAAAATGATAAAAAAAAACTACTACAAGCGCTTTAGGCTAACCTTAAGCCTTTGTCAAGGAGAAAAGAACTGACTGAGAAAACACTCCACGTTCGATGTTCACTGTTACACATTGACCGGAAACACTCTTCAGGATGCCCGCAGGTGATCGTATCCATTAAACTGAAGGAGGGGGAAGGTAGAGAAAGCTCAATCCTTCGAGAGACCGAACTCTCCTGTCATATGCAGTAAATTAAACCAAATACGCGGAATTTGGTATGATAATACGTCATTACAACAATTTTGTGCTTCCGTTAAAATTTCCAAAGGCTCTAAAATAGCACAACTATTAAAATCGGAAGCCTGCATACTGACTCTCGCTTTATTAAAAAGGATGCCAATATCTTTAGTTTGAAACAGCCTTGAGAGGGCGGTAGCCGGTCTATTTTTATATCCTGCATATGCTCTTTAACACCTTGAGGGCCAAGCAATTGCGTTTGCGTAATTCTGAATTCCCACCGGAAATATAGAATAATTTTATTTCAAAATAAGAAAAAGCAATTCTGCAACTAATTTCCACCAAATTTAAAAAAGTAAAATTTCATAAATTTTTTCTGGTGCAAATTCTCATTAATTGTAGGTGGGATAAAATATATCCCACCGCCCAACTCTTGTTTGGAATTTTCTTGTAATCATACCAATGTAATTTAATATTTTATTTGTTTCTTTACTTCTGTATGGGATGATATAATCTCCTGACTTATTTTCTATACTAATAGGATCAACTCATTTTTGCACATGATTAATTAATTTCGTGTTATCTCTAACTGTTAATGTTATACTATATTTCCTTAGGATGTATTTTAATTTTTCATATAAATGAGGAATGTAATCAACTGCCATAAATTTAACTTCTTTTTTAGTAAAAAATAAGTTAAATGTATTGGCAAAAAAAATTATGGCAATTATCTATCTTGTACGAAAAATAGTTGATCCTATTACCGTAATTTTGCGCGTAACCGCCGCACCTAAGATAATTCGATTTCCTAGCAGAAATAATTTTAAATAAAATGCGACTTACTTGTGCTTAGCACTTATTTCGCTTTTTTTTTAAAGTAAAATTTCCGGTCTGAAAAATACTTAACTAAGCCGCGGCGGATACGCGGGAAATTACGGTACTATGGAAAATAAGTCAGGAGTTTATATCATCCCATACAAAAGTAAAGAAACAAAATATTAAATTACATTGGTATGATTACAAGAAAACTCCAAACAAAGTTAAAGATCATATGCGGGATATTAATAAAAATAGACCGGCTACCGCCCACTCAAGTCTGTTTCAAACTAAAGATATCGACATCCTTTTCAATAAAGCGAGAGTCATTATGCAGGCTTCCGATTTTAATAGTTGTGCTATTTTAGAGCAGGGATGTCAAACTGTGGCCCTCCGGATACCACTAAAATTTTACAGTTATCTTTTCCTTATCTAATCGTCGAATTGCTGCGATTTAGCTTGTCGACTATTTCTTTAAAATTTTAGTGGTATCCGGCGGGCCACAGTTTGACACCCCTGTTTTAGAGCCTTTGGAAATTTTAACGGAAGCAGAAAATTGCTGTAATGACGTATTATCATACCAAATTCCGTGTACCTGGCTTAATTTACTTCATATTACAGGAGAGTTCGGCCTCTCGGAGGATTGAGCTTTCTCTACTTTCTTCCTCCTTCAGTTTAATGGATACGACCACCTGCGGGCATCCTGGTGAGTGTTTCTGGTCAATGTGTAACAGTGAATATCGAGTGTGGAGTGTTTTCTCAGTCAATTCTCTTCGCCTTGACAAATGATTAAGGTTAGCCGAAAGCGCTTGGAGTAGCTTTTTTATCATTTTAACATCTAGTGTTTATATCAGGGGTGGCCAACAGTGGCACGCCTGATACCACTAAAATTTTACTGAAAAATTCGACTTCTTGAATCGCAGAGATTCGATGATTAGATAAGTCAATGATTACTGTAAAATTTTAGTGGTGTGGCGCGTGCCACAGTTGGCCACCCTTGGTTTATATATATTTTTAAAAATTGCATATATTTTATCACACCTATGTAGTATTGTGTTTAAATGAAGTATTTCAAATGTTTTCATGTTTTTATATCATAAACAAAGGTGAATTTGGCGTTCAAGATTGGACTATTTTATTAAGTCAATTTATTAAAATAACTTGTTATAAAATTCTTTTGAATACATCGATTATTAGTAATACATTTTAGAATGAGTTATAGATACTTTACTTTATCTTTTCCCGAAAGCATTATTGGTTGAACAACATAAAAATATGTTTAAAAGGATGATTTATTTTCCATTTGCATCTCTTCAGCTTTCTTGGCGTTGAAAGATTGTGGGTTAAAAGTTTCAGTTCGGTATTATTCCCATATGTTTATTGTAAGAATATTATATTGCACATTTCCTAATTCTATAAATTACAAATTAAATATTTTAAATAAAATACCTTTAAATATTTAAACAAATAAATATTCTAAATAATATAAATAGTGAAGTTCTAAATATTGCACAAGATCCCTATAAAATAGAAATTTAATTAATTAATTTTAATTGGCAAAATCTTTCTAAAATTTATTAAATGATCGTGTAAATCTTGTAATGTAGTTTCAAAACTTCATGAAAAATGCTTTAAAAGATAAAATTTAAATGAATACATAAATTGGGACAAAAAGGGTTAATAAGAGACATTTAATGATCCCAAAATGTAAAAACTCTTCTTCCGAATTTTCCAGTATGAAGATTGAGATTGAGATTTAGGATTAAAATTGGAGGACAAACTGTCAGTCCTGTCACAGAATATGTGTCCGTAAATCAGTATACGCGACTGTAGGACTGTAATAAATGACTATAAATGACTATAACGACTATTTGCATTTATACGCTGTATTTCATTGCGTCTATCATATTTTTTTCGTCACCAAAGCTTAAGACTATTCACTCAGGGAAAGTCAATGGAAAAATCTATGGGAGAAATATTTACAGATTTATCGCTTGTATTTTAGCACTTTTATGTACCTTTTATGCAGGGGATATATGAGGTCGATATATATTGTTGTGCGTTTGTACTTTCTCGATTTTGGTTACAGTTTTTTTATGGAAATTTGATTCCCGAACCGGTTCCGAAAGTGAAAGTGTCCACACGACTGTAACTAAAATCGAAGAACTATAAACGCACAACAATAGGTATCAACATCAGGTTTCCTATGCAAAAAAGTCATTTAAAAATATTAAAATACAAGCGAGAAATCTGTAATGATTTCTCCCATAAGTTTAATATTAGCGTTCAAGTTTCTCCACGTTACTAGTGTAAGCTCTTTAACGCTTTATTTCCGGATACACATTCCATCATGAAAAATGATTGTTTAGGAGCACGCTCTAACACTCTTTAAAATATTGCCACTTATTTTCGCATCACCTGGTATATATATATATATATATATTTATTAGTATATACTGTCAAATTTGTTATTTTTAAAGCCTTATATAAAAAGTTTTGTTTTACAGATATTTTGTAAATTAGATACCATTAAGTTAAAAAATGAAGATAAATAACATTTTGCCTGAAACGACTTTTTCATATATTGAATAAAAGCATTAAAAGTTATGTATTTTTACCCCTATTACATACAGGAAAAATATATAAAGATCTAACTTTTTTATAAAAAAAGACTTTTAAATTTCTATAAAAATGAAAAGAATTTAAAATAAATGAGTTTACCATTTTACTTATCTGTTCGATTAAAGTTTTATAGAAAACGGATGAATAAATTGGTACCAATCGACAGAATTTGAAAAAGTATTCCTTTTAATTACCATATATTTAAATTAAGCCAGAAGATATTCAATAAGATTCAAATTCATTTGGAAATAAAAAATAATCGCAAGAATGAAAAATAAGCTGAAAAAATTAAAGTAGTAATAAAATAAAGGAAGTTGATTAATAATTTAATGAAGTAATAGAATTTTTTTTAAACGTTGAGTGTTTTTAAGGAAAATTTAACAAGAAGATATAAAAAGAAAGTAAAATTATGAGAAGATTGTAAAAAGTTTATTTAGCTTCCGGATTAGAGAGTGTATCCAAATAATAATAATAATAACAATAATAAAGATAATACTAACAATTTCATAAATTTCTATAATATCTTTAAATGTCAATTAAAATAACATTGTATTTTAATAATACATAAAAATGCGTTAATACTGTTAATAAAAAATGTGTAATATTGTACATACAATGATAAATAAACATATATAAATATTCATATAAAATACACCGATAGCAAATTGCATATTCATGTTGAACATCTGATATGTATAAGAATGTATTATAATTTTTATTATATGCATGCTGGTTCTATTTTTTATTAATATATTTCTAAAACAGGTGCGTCAAAATATGGTCCGCCGTATAGCACTAATTTTTTAAAGAAATAATCGGCTTCTTGAATCGGAGAGGTTCGATGAATAGATAAAGCAATGATACTATGAAATTTAAATTGTATCCGACGAGCCACTGTTTGACACATTGTCTAGAAATATACAGAGTGGAAATCGCTTCAGAATGTATCCAAAAAATTACATTTTCATAGGCGGCACTGCCATCGAATTTGTTGCTTGAAAGTGTAAACACTTAGCATTAGTTACAGTGCCTAGAGATATGTTGTGCGAAATGCATTTGAAATAGGTCGTTAAGTGGGTATTTCCATGAGCACTTGTCAGGTAAGTCACATACTACGATTTTCGACTACCAGTATTTCAGAACAGAAAAATGTGACTTATTTTATGGGAGATATCTCATTAATTGAAAAGGCGAAGCAAACTTCTCGAAAATAATGCAGGCCAACAAGCATAGCAGTTATCAGCAATGTGACTTACACTACAAAATCTCATGGAACTACCCAAGTATCAAACTTCCTATTTAACCTTTTCAGGGGCAATGCAATTTCATCGCTAAAGCGTTGAAATTAATGGTTGACACCGGAATTTGAAAACAAATTTATTTCTAAATAAGAAAGAGCTAAAATTCGCATACATAATAAACAGAATTTTTTTTACTAAAATTCTGGTGCCATTGTGTGATCTGGGAATTAAAATTAAGTGGTTTCATAAAAATACCAGCGCCCCTCAAGTGGTTAAAAGCAATTTTGTATTTAGAAATTCCGAATTATCACAAGAATGTTTTCATAGTATTTTTCATTTATATGACGACAGATTCCATAAATAAAATAAAATTACTATTTGAAATTTTGTGGTATTAATTCAGAATTTCTAAATAAAAAACCGCTTTCAAATCGGTTGTTTTATTCTAGGTGGCATAATGTAAGTCTGAATTTCCGTTCGTCCCTAATGAATCATGTTTTAGAACACCATTCTCTTTAATTCTGTTTTTCGAAAAAATTATCTTTAAAAAATATGTTGGGGTAGTTTAAATTGCATCATACATATCTGAAAACACACTGGATTTCTATTCATTCTGAGCAATAGACTCGATCTTAGCGCCCTCTGTTGAAAATGTAATTTTTTGGATGCGATTTCGCTTGTTGATTTCCAAATACATACTCCTAGACACTGTAACTGTTCCAAAAGAACTCTACAATCTCAAAGAAAAAAAAAACTAATCTTCTTTTGATGAATTATTTTGCACTTTTGAAAATGATAAATAATTCTAGATTTTATTTTATTTTTCAATGGATAACCATATTGTATCTGAGCTAACTATTCTCTGCGACTAATCACCTGATGAAGAAAGGCGATGATTATTTGCTATCGAATGTAGTTTTTTTTTTTACATGTAGAAAAATAAAGAACAAGTTCTATATAATTTCCATGTCCTGTAAAAATTCAGCGGAAGTTTTTAAATGTACAACCTGAAACAAGGGAGCACGAAATATATGATAAAATTTCATTTACATAATTTGAAAAGTCACAAAAGATACTGAAAACGTCCAACAGCACGAAGATGAGACACAATTTCCGGAGTTAATTTTAATTTACCTCGCTGTCTCGGCGAGTGCCGTACATTACCATGCACATAGCTGCCAACCTTTACGCTTTTTTCGTACCACTAAAATTTTATTGTAAATATTGCCTTATTTAATGGTCGAAATCTCGCGATTAAACAAGGCGAAATTCTCTTCTAAATATTAGTGGTAGCAAAAAAGCGTAAAGGTTGGCAGCTAGGCATGCACATAAAAACAGGACCTGATTACTAATGGGGCACATTCCCACCAGTAAAAAGAAACATAAATTTTTGTCTCATTCATGACAGAAATTTTACATGAATACGGTGTTTAGATGAGGCGAACATTTCTTTTAAAATTTGTAAGTGTGTCCCGTCGGTAATGAGGCTCTGCATAAAAACGGGCTACAGTTCGATTCATACACATACTCCTACATCTGGAAATGCAGCATAGACTTGTTTTACGCATTTCAGTACAAGTAACAAATAAAATAATCATCAATAACAAAGTCATTGTGTCCGCGTTCAAAAACTGTCCTAACAAAGAAGAATACTCTTATCTAGTACCTATACGGAATTCACCAGAAAAATTGTTTTACGCGCTTTGGTTAAAGAGAGATGGAAATTAATGCTCAATAACTAAATCATCCTGTACGGGTTCGAAAACCATGGAAGCTAACAACAATTTCAATGTTCTGCTTCGAACTACCGCACCTTGAATGCTAGGCCTGATTGCTAGCACAAAAATGGCGGCTGTCGTAGGTGGGTTTTTTATAGAGTTTGTACGGTCCCTGGAATTTAAACACCAGTACTCTCAAAAAGCTTTTTTTGACTTAAAAAAATATTGATGCTCAAATTTAATGGACCTTATAAACGTATAAAAAACTGAGACTACGACAGCCACAATTTTTATGTCAGCGTTTAAGCCTAGTATTCAGGGGGTGGTCGTCAAACATTGAACTCGATGCAGACCTCAGAGCGGCCCTTTTTCATAGAAACTAAATGAAAATATTATCCACCACTATTTCCGGCAGTGTTGCCAGTGGGCTACTTCTTTAATATTCAGATTTCTTGATTAGCACCAATTTTTACAAATGGTAACTTCCACCATATTTAATGACATGTTCATTAAGATGAGAAGACGGGAAGCTTTGCTGTTTCAAAAACGTGGAGCTAATTCAGAAATATAAATTTTAAAAAAAGTAGCCCACTGGCAACACTGATTTCCGGACGAAAATATTCGTTTTAGATTTATCTTTCAAATGTCGTGAGAAGCCACCTCGTGGTGAGCTTTTGATTGTAATTTTTGTAGTATTCTGCAATAAAAAATGTAAAGAGAATAGTGGTGGCAAATAAAGTGACCGTTCCGAGGAAGGTTGCCAGTTTAGCCTCCACTTTTATTAAAAAATTCGGTTTTACACCAGAAAATGCAAAAAGTATTTTCAGATTTATTTAATATTAAACTTTTCTGCATTACATAATGTAAAAATTGCTTTTCAAAAAGTTTCGGTATAAAGTCGAAATTTTGGCATAAAAATGTAGGCCAGACTGGCAGCCCAGGTTTCGAGGGCTGTATGGTCTGAGGAGGAAAACACTCATGCAATATGTGTAGTTTAGTACAATGTTACACACCTAAACTATAAACCTTCTTTTTACCTTTTTGTGAGCTTGGTTCATATGAAAGTAACTGACAACGTTTCTTCGCTTATATTATATAAAGAAAATGTTAATTTCCAAATTCTGGTGCCAATGTGGCATTTGGGAATTAAAATTAAGTGGTATATATAATATATCGGTGACCTTCAAAGGGCTAATAAGAAATACTGAATACAGAGGGTGTTGCCAAATTCGACCGAAAAATTCAAAGAAGTGTTAGTAGGTATCATGAGGATACGAAAATGCCATTGAACATTGAGTCGCAAACCACTTATTTAGTCAGAAATACTGGGTGTTTCACACTGACTGCAGTCGGCGTGACGGTAATAATTTTGCAAAAAATAAAAATATTGCAAGAAAAATGTAACGATATCAATCTTTTTTTTTTTTTTGTATGTAATCTGATGACATCACAAAAAATTCTGGACAAACAGGGAGTTTACGCAATCATTGTTAACGTATGAACTTATGATTACAGTCCTAAATGTGGAGCGCCAAGTGCATATTGCTGGAGCGTATAATAGAAACTTGCACTACTTTTGTGGTGTTTTGTCATATTTATAACAAAGGTAAGCATGTCTTAAAAGTTTCAATATTATATACTTCAGTAGGGCCTGACTACCAACGGGGCACACTTACACCAATGGACATAAAAAGAAATGTTCGCCTTTTCTAAACGCTAGCGTACAAACTTAATGCTGGAACCGGACGTAAATTAACACAACTGCGTCATCTTGTAGATGGGGTTGATTATCCACATACGCGGGCTTTTAGTGTGACATCATGTATGACAGAATATCTACCATCTGCGAATACATTCTAAATCTTTAGTCACTCATGGAATATGAATCTTGTTTACCAAATTTATTGCAAAATAATGGTGTAGCGAGAAGTGTGTGGGATCCAAATGCTCTTCACACCAGGAGGTTTTCTTCGCCTGATCTAATCATTTGCTTTTCAGCTATTAATCAATGTGAAAAGACTTTACAATTTTAGTGGTGTGAACTAAGAAAACAGTTAGACATCTTCCTGTAGTCCAACCCATCCGCTATGCGGCTCGTGACCTTGACTGACGTGACCTCCACTTTAAGGGGTCTCAGGACTCTTAAAATTGGAAAAATCGTAAAAAATAGACCATTTTCAACATATAATATCTTAAAATGTAATGGATTTTAAGACAAAATTTTACATTGGGATGAAATATATAAGTATGTTCTTTCATTTCGTGTATTTGAAAAATTACAAGATGCAGAATTAGAATTTACAGTGGGCTCCAAAATGTCAGACATTTGACGAGCGGAAAATCGGCATAACAGATTACGCGTACGGTTACAAAATAAATTTTGCAACTAGAAGGGAAATTTTGGATCCTACTTTTGTAATAATGTAATAATTACTCTGAACCTAAATAAATTTGTATTTAAAGCATTTTTCTATTTTTAATACAAAGTTGTATTTAGTTAATGCAAAATTTAGAAAATTTCAACAGTATAATCACCTATAAAGAATATATTCCTGAACAATAAAAAGGAAATTTTAGGTTCAGTTTATAGAAACTAACATGAAACATATGTTTTGAAAATTTCATGAAAAAAAAAAAAATCAGAACTTTTTGAGATATCGTGCGCGTTATCCCAAAAACGTCATTTGGAGAAAATTGACTTCAAAATATCTGAAATGCCGCTTCCGCTATTGAGCGTGTATAATTCTTAAAACCATAACTTCAGTTCTAATAGGAATTTCAAGGAAATATTTATACCAAAATATTCAGAAAAGTTAGTAGTTTAATATTAGAAAAAATTAAAATTTCGAAAATTTTAAAGCTTTAACCACTTCGCGACGGGATCCTTTTACGAAATGTTTATTATTTTGCTACCGGTTTTAAAAAACAGAAGTTTGTGGCTTTTCAAATCGGGAAAATGCTGGGATTAAATAAGACAAATTTTACAGTAAAATTTTACTGGTGAGAATAAACAAGGATTCTTAGGCCTTTTTGCGGCACGTATACGTGTCGCTCGTCCCCAAGGGGTTATGAGTCCTGAGACCCCTAACCCCTTGAGGGGCGGTGGGATAAAATATATCCCACCTAATTTAAACAAGATTCTCACCAGAAAATTTTAACTGAATTTTATATCTTTAACTATGGAGGACATTCGTTGAAGAAATGCTTTTCCTTATTTAAAAATAAAAATTTTCGATTATTCCGGTGAGAATTCAATATTTAGAGGCATTTTTGCTTGCCCCTCAAGAGGTGGCAACGGTGTATATTATATATCACCTATCATTAATGAAGTTTTATACCAGAAAAAAGTTATTAAATTTTACTTTTCTAACTTTGGTGGAAAAAAGCCGCAAAATTGCTTTTGCTTATTTTGAAATAGAATTTTACTAAATTTCCGGTGGGAAATCAACATTATACAAACGCAACTGCTTGCCCCTCAAGAGGTTAATCTTGCCATTACCTCTCCCATTTAAAATAGGACGTTTTAATAAGCTGTTATTATGCAGTTTTGATTATTCATGTAAAATTTCTGCCATGAATGAGGCAAAAATTTCTGTTTCTTTTTACTGGTGGTAATGTGCCCTGTTGGTAATCAGGCCCTGTAATTCAGTTCTTTAACCCCTTAATTCTCGCTCCCGTCATATTCTCGGGCTGCGTCTTTTACTCAGATTGTTTGACTCCCACCAGTTTTATAATATATTTAAATTGGCTATGTTTTAGTATTGATTTACCTGTCATTAAATAAGGGGAATATTTCTTTTTCATAAAAGTGGTGCCAATAAGCAATTTGAACTTTTTAACCGCAATTTAATTCGAGCGTGAAGGGGTTAAAAGATATTAATGAAAATGTAGCAGATAATTCTTACAATGTATATGTTTGTGACATAGTAATTTAATATTTCCCCCACAAAAAATATAGTCTACCTTTTACGAAATTTTGATAAACCATGTTATTGATTACCATCTTAAATCAGAGAGTTTAAAAATGTCCTTTACTAAACCGTTCAAGGAAGCGTGTTTAGAAGATTTTTCACATTCTACGTTCTTTTTCTATTGTACTCTTAGTTGAACAGCATGAGAAGAATTTAAATGATTAGGTCAAGGGTTCTCAAAGTTTCTTAGAACACGTGTTGTAAGTATTCTTCTAAAAGAATGTTAGACAAGCAATTAAGTCTTTAAGAAAATTACATTATCGAGTTCTCGAAAGGCATTTAAAGTTGATGTTTTTAATTGTAGGTTTGGGAAAGGTAATAAGTAAATTTATTGATCCGAACAAAACTAACATTTTACAAATAGAAATAGTGAGGAAATTGGTTATTGAAGATTATTTTTTAATTAATCTGTTAAAGGTTGATGGTAGTAGTCACAAATAGTTAGGTGCATTTACACAACGTTTTTTTTCTCTTGCAGATGTCGAATTCTATCATTTTCCAGCATTTAAACCAAGTTACAAGTATATTTTGTCAAAGGAATTCTATCATCATTCTTCTTTATATATTTTTCGAAAGTCATTTAAAGTTGGTGTTTTTAATCGTATGTTTGCAAAATATAATAGGTTTTATTAATCTGAACAAATGCAAAAATTTCAAAAATGAATTAGTGAAGAAATTGATTGTTGGATTATCCTCTCGATCATTATATTTTCATTAAACTGTTAACCTATCGCTGGGTATATTTTTAACCCTCTCGCTGAGTAAGTAATTCTTCGGGTATGAACGTCTTTTATAGAATTTTTAATCGTTTGTCACCGGTTCTTTAAAGAAGAAATTTTTGACTATCGTTATCGAGGAAAATGGCCTGATTAAATTAGACAAAGTTTTCGCTAAAACATAACTGGTGAGAATAATCAAATAGTAATAATTTGACGGAAAAATGCATGCCCGAGCATATCTCTGGCTGCGCAGCGAGAGGGTTAATAGGTTCAAATATTGAGTTATTATTATAATTTACAGTTAATATATGTAAACATTTTTGTAAAATAGTTCTTTTTTTAAATAGAATTAGATCATTAAAAAGATCGCGGAAATCATGATTTCCGCAAATTTTACTTTGAACGTGGAAATCGTCTGATGGACAGCGACAGGTTTAACCCTTTATCGGGCACATCAATTCTGTAGCTGAAATGTTGAAAAGATTCATTGCCGCCAGAATCTGCAAACAAATTTATTTGAAATTAAAAATCATACAGTGCTGAAAAGTGGAGCAGCGTTGAGGGGTTTCCTAGTTGTAAATCAACTTAACAACCTGGCTGAAGATTGAAAATGTCTTATAATATGAGTCGTAGGGAATAAACGAGAAGGTGTAGTAAAACTACATAGAAAATTTAAATTTAAATTTAAGGATAGGCATTAAAATAAATGGAGTCTTAAAACATGGTAATTAAAGAGATTTATATTAAATATAGGTAAATCTGCAGTTCGAGGACCGCTATAAAAGGAGAAAGAAGTGAGAAAAAATAAGAGTTAGCACTAATTGAGTGGAACTCGCCAAGCATGGCAGGAAAAGCAGTTAAGGAAGCAGCAAAGCCATTTCAACACAAAAAAGCCCTTTCAGGAACCACATATTTTACAATATATATAAAAAGTTTTTCAAATCTTCATGCGCATTATAAGAACAAAATATTGTATTAAAAATTCTGGTGCGAATCGATCAATTTTCAATTGAAAATAAAAACCTTTTCATTGAACAGCAGACAGTTCCAGGGACTACCCATTTATAAGACAAATCCACGCCCTGTCGATGAGATTGTGTATAGCACATCATAAAAAAAAACAGGAAATTTTAGTCTAATTGTAGTGAAAACGCTACTGTAAAAGAAAGTATCGATAACTCTCAGTATTACTGCCGAGAATCAAACACAGAGTGAGAGAAAAGTCTATTTAACCCCTTAACCTACAATTTACTTTTAACAGCTCCACGGTTTGGCAAATCCATAGCTACCACTAAAATTTAATAGAGATTTTCGCCTTGTTTAATCATGGAATTTCAACGATTAAATTAAACTATATTTACTGTAAAATTTTAGTGGTAACAAGGATTTACATTTGGCTCGATCATCGTACGCGGGCTATGCCCAAAGCAATATAAGTAAGCGTACAAACTTAATACTGGAATCGGGCGTAAATTAACACAGTTGCGACATCTTGTGGACGGAGTGATAATTCACATACACGGGCTTTTAGTGTAGGGCGTATTTTCTAAATCTTTTATTCACTCATGGAAGTGAATTTTGTTTGCCACATTTATTGCAAAACAATAGCGTAGCGAGAGGTGCATCCGGGCGCAATTGACACTACGAAGTTTTTTCCGCCTTATCAGAGACACTTCAGTTATTAATCAAGGTGAAAAAAACTTTACAATTTTACTGGTCTGAGTAAGAAAATAGTTAGGTATCTACCTGTAGTTCATACTCCATCCGCTACGTGGCGCAAGACCTCGATTGATGTGACATCGCTTTTAATCTTGCGGTTACTTCTCCCATTTAAGATAGGACGCTTACTTATATCGCTTTGGCTATGCCCGTCATTGTAGGTTAAGGAGTTAAGTAAGTGGCCGAACAGGCAGCCAATACGAAAATAGAAGGCGGGGCTTCACTGTTACATGAAGTCCGCAGTATAAAATCGGTCAATAGAATAAGAAAAAGATGTTCAAAGTTCATGAAGCGTGATAATCACAAGCCAAGCCAAAAACCTTACCAAAAAAAGCCACTTTTCAGTGACCATACATTTAAATAACATAAATAAGACAAATAAAAAGTTAAACGAGGGTAGGAGCCATAAGCGAATTTATGACTCGCTACTAGTCTTCATGCGCATTAAAAGAGCATAATTATAATATATATTGCATATTATAATATAATACATATTGCAATAAAAATTCCGGTGGGATTTGATCAATTTTTAATAAAAATTATATAGTACATTTATTGCCATTGCCATTGCCATATAAAGGGTTAAAGGGAAAAAAAAGGTGGTAGACACAAATAGTTAGATGGAGTTTATAGAACGCTCTTTCTTTTTCAAGTGTCGACTTTTATCATATTCCCGCATTTAAACCAGTATTCAAATGACATTTTTAAAAGTACTTTCATCATTTTTCTGCTTTATATCTATCTAAAACTCTGTTTTTAAAAGGATTACCTTCTTTTTGTGTCGACCCAATGTTTCAAGTAATGGAATCACTCTCTGAAAATGACATTGTCACCTTAAAATTCATATGAAGTTGACTGAAAAAAGTTTTTTCCATTGATTCTTCATACATTTTGTGCCACAGTATTACAGGAAACTAGGAGGACCTCGAACAGGCACGCGGAACGCCCCGCTCGGCGAATTCTGCGGCGGTCCCCAAGTCTGAATCTTTTTTCTTCTACGACGATGCGAAGAATTTTTGTCGAGGAGCCCGGGACCTATGTCCCACATCCACAGCTACTGGACACTTAGGTTTGATGACAAGGTGCGATTCCTTGGACAGCTGTGAAATTTTTAAAAAAAAAGGGGGGGGGGAGGTTGAGACTTACGTTCTTGAGTTCAATTTAAAAAAAGAAAAAAAAGGGAAAATCAAATAAAAAGTACTTAATGTCTTTAAGTATTACAATAATTAAATTAATTTGAAGTAAATAGAATGCACCTCACAACAGCGGACGCTCCCCCCGATATGCGCAGACCGTAGTTCAGAAAAAAAACCTTTGCATACCGGAAATTACATCAACTGCGGAGACGCAGAGTCGAGTCCACCCTTACGGAACAGTTGTTGAAACGACCATCTAGCGACGAAAACGGGTGTACTTAACCCCTTAATCCTCGCTCCCACCAATATCATGGGCTGAGGTGTCGTTCATTATTTCTCGTGCCTGTCATATTTTCGGGCTGGAGATTTATTGCTGGAAAATCTATTTAAACCAGAAAAAATTAATAGGCTTTTCCGTGTGAAGTCTTTGAATTCTAGTACTTGGGTTAGGTCCTTGACGCTAATTGTGGTGTTGGACTTTGTATTGCATGTTTCGAAATATATCGCAATAAAAAAAATACTAATAATCGAAATTTAATGTGTATTATATTATTTCAAATATTATTTGTAAAAATTTGTTTGATGATGATAAATAAAGATCTAAGATGTGAAAAATATAGGTCTTGTTCGCATTAATTTGTATGGTGCAAAACAAACATTAAAACACAGAATTCTCGCATGATGGCTTTTCAACAAATGTGAATATGTTCTATAACACCTTTTGTTTCGCCTTAAAAAACTAATTGCATATTTTATATAGAAACTTTATAATTATTCAATTTCTGTAATAAAAAAGGACGTACTTTTTTGATAGATTTTCCAAATATTAAGCGACCGTTAAGGGGTTAAAGGTGCTGAGCGAAAGAGGAGAGCTTAAGATGCATACTTTAATTTTGTTGGCTGATAGAAGATGCGAGTAGGATCCTTAGACATTACTATTGCAAGTTAGAAAAATTAAGTTAAAAGTAATATTAACTAGTGTGATGTGCCAATCCCAAAACTTTCTTCTATCTTATACATCTTAATTTTTCAAAACCTAGTTACACATGTTAATACTTCAATATTATTAGTTCAATACTATACCAACTTTGATTTTCATCTTAAATTTCTTCGCAAGTCAATTAAACGGACTAAAAACAAGTTAATCTATATCATGATATTTGTTAAAATTACTAATTTTTCCTTATTTTGTTGTTATCAGCTGTTTGCGAATAGCCGCCTTAGCAGGAAGCGAGTTCCCGCCGCTGCATGAGCCGCCGATGCACAATAGAACTACGAAAAATCAAGAAAAGTATACAAAAATCGCTAGCACAGAGCCCCTTTACCGCGCAATATTTCCAAATTCAAGGAGGACCTGTTGGCCAAAGCCAAAATCAAGCACAAAAATTTTGGTTCAATTGTATGCATAATTTTATACGTTGTTTGATGGTACAATAATGAAAATGGCACAGAGATCGGAATTATAGCGCCCCCTTCTGGCGGAATTTTTTCAAGTTCAGGGAGGACTTGTTTGCCATAGCCAGAAACATGCGCACAAAATTTGGTTCAATTATATGGATAACTTCATACACTTTTCGATGGTACAATAATGAAAATGGTACAGACATCGCAATTATAGTGCCCCCTACCGGCAGAATTTTTCCAAATTCAGGGATGACCTTCGTGACATGACCAAAAACAAACACATAAAATTTGGTTCAATTCTATGCTTAACTTCGTACACTTTTCGACGGTACAATATTCAAAATGGCACAAAAATTGCACAAAAATCGCTATTACAGCGCCCTCTACGGGCGATTTTTTTACAAATTAAGGGAGGACCTCCTTTCCATAGCCAAGAAATTAAAATTTTTTTTTGGTTCTATTCTACGCATAACTTCATACACTTTTCGATGGTAAAATATTCAAAATCGCACAAAAATCGCTATTACAGCGCCCCCTAACGGCGATTTTTTTTCAAATTCAGGGAGGACCTGCTTGCCATATCCAAAAACTTAAAATAAAAATTTGGTTTAATTCTATGCATAACTTCATACACTTTTGGACGGTACAACATTCAAAATCGCACAAAAATCGCTATTACAGCGCCCCCTAACGGTGAATTTTTTCCAAATTCAGGGAGGACCAGCTTGCCATAGCCAAAAACTTAAAATAAAAATTTGGTTCTATTCTATGCATAACTTCATACACTTTTGGATGGTACAATGTTCAAAATCGCACAAAAATCGCATTTACAGCGCCCCCTACAGGCGAATTTTTTCCAAATTCAAGGAGGACCTGCTTGCCATATCCAAAAACTTAAAATAAAAATTTGGTTCAATTCCATGCATAACTCCATACACTTTTGGATGGTACAATATTCAAAATCGCACAAAAATTGCTATATCAGCGCCCCCTACCGGCGAATTTTTTAACAAATTCCAGGAGGACATGCTTGCCATCGCCAAAAACTTAAAATAAAATTTTGGTTTAATTCTATGCATAACTTCATACACTTTTTGATGGTACAATGGCGACAGACAGACGGACAGACGGACACACAGACAGACAGACATTTTCTATAAACATGTTTTTTGGAATCTCTGACCCCTAAAACATGTAAATCCGTCGAAAACCGGAAGTCGAAAAAAATTTCGATTACAATACTTTCTTCTATTGAAGATAGAAGAAAGTAAAAATACAATAATTAAAGAATTAAGAGTTAAAAATAAGGAATTAAAGAGTATGGAGAGCATTTAAAATCATACCAACTTTAGGTAAATTTCTATTATTGATGTCAAATATGTCGTACATCGGAAGTATGTTTAAAGCACTGTTTTCTTAATTTTCTAAAGTTAGATGATAGTTAATGTTAAGATCTTGTATAAAAGTTTTATGTTTAGGGAAATCTATTTCTTTATAGAGGTGATAATTTTGAATATAATAAGGGCATAATAGATTTGTCTAATAGCTGAAATTTGCGATTGTAGTAAACTTTTGATGTGACTTTTGGCGATGTATGACCAAATTTGACAACCGTAAGTTATCCCTTTAAGACCCAACCCGCACGATCGTGCGGGTTAGACATTCATTTACTTGTTTGCTTCTGAGTCGTTTATAATAAAAACTCGAATCGAACGATCGTTATGGTTTACAGATAGAGTAAAGTATCATTTTTTTTCAACAGGTAGCGGTTGCAGTCCATGTTTTACTTTCTACAGGCATGACTAGCTTTGTTTACAAATACATTGGGTCTTAAAGGGTTATGTTGGGGCGAAGATAGGATTCTTCATTTAAGATCTTAACTGTAGCAATAAAATGACTAGCAGTGCTTTTCGATTCGAATCAGAGTAAAAATACAATAAATAAATAATTTAAACATAAATCATTGGATGTATTGGATGAATAAGTACCGTAATTTTCGGTGTATAGCCCGCAGATCGAACAATTCAGTTTGGACCCAGAAATTTTATTCAGTATTTGAAGACCAATATTTACCGTGATCTAAAAAGTTACGTTTTACTTTAAGAAATTTCTGGATCGAAACACGATTTTTTGATCCGCGGGTTATACACCGGAAATTATCGTAAGTAAAATAGTTCAGTATGAAAATTTTGTTTCGAAGTACTTCTTTAACACTAGAACCGCCGTAGCGGTCATTTTGACCGCTACCAAATGAAAATATGTCGATTATCACCAGAAATCTCTTTCTAAAATAAGTTTAAAATGTACCACGGAAAAAATAAGCTAAATAAATAAGTTAAGTAGTTTCAATCAAAATTTCCGGTTTTTATAACACTTCAGTAAAATTTCCGGCGGTTCTAGTGTTAAAACGCGAGTAAAATTTTCGACCGTTCTAGTGTTAACATGTATAGAAGTATACTTCACTTAACCCCTTAACGGTCGCATTAAATTACGGTTTAAAAATTCAAATTGCTTATTGGTACCACTTTTTTGAAAAAAAGAAATATTCACCTTATTTAATGACAGGTGAAATGATACCATAATAAAACTAATTATACTATTTTATAAAACTGGCGGGAATCATACAAATCTGAATAAATCTAAAAACACTGCCCGTAAATATGACGGGAGCAAGAATTAAGGGGTTAAATTTTCGAGAAAGGCTGATTAAAAACCATTTCTGATACTACACATTTCTTTTTCTAATTTTTTCTTAGCCAAGTTATTTACAATCATTTAAATTATTAGGGTAAGGTTTCTCAAAGTTTTCTCTAGCATATGTAGTCAGTTTTCTTTAAAAGAATATTAGACGATCTTTGAAATTTTAGTAAAAAATACTGTATTTTTTTAAAGGGTTTTATTATTGATGCTTTTAAATTTAAATTCGCAAAAAATAGAAAGAAAAGTTATTAATGAGGAAAAAATATATATAAAAATATTACAAAAAAAGACAATAATGTAAAAATAATTATTGAGATTATTAAAAAATATATTTTATATTTTCCTATTAAATTTCTAAAAGACAGATTTTTTATTGGGTTATCCGGAGCGTTCGTGCCAATTCGTTGTCACTGGTAATTATTTTTATATTTTATTCGTACCACAATTTTAAAAAAATACGTTTTATAATATGTTTATTTAGCAGATGCTCTCAAAGTACACGTGGAAGATTTTAATGTTTAAACCCTTCGGGACGGGAGCCTTTTACGAAATTTTTAATCTTTTGTCACCTTTTTTTAAAAACAGAAGTTTGTGTCTTCTTGAATCGAGAAAATGCGCTGATTAAATAAGGCCAATTTTACAGTAAAATTTTACTGGTGAGAAAAAACGAGGATGCTGAGCGCTTCATGCGGCACGTATACGTGCCGCTCGTCCCCAAGGGGTTAAAAAGTGGTGCGAGATAAATTAAAAAAAAATTTAAATTTTAAAATGTCACGTGAGTTGAGAAACAAACTTTTGGAATAAACTTTGACTGTCAGACACAAACTCCTTGGATTCGTTTGAGACATTCTGACCCTCCCTCCCCACTTTCCGGATAATAGACCGACTGACTGCTCTTTGTTTCTTTTTATCAATAAAAAAAAACAACTCTTCGCCAAAAATGTTGTCTCTTTGAATGACATAAAAAAGGATCTCGATAATTATTTTGCCATCCGATCACAAATGTTTTGCAAAGAAGGCATTATGAGACTTCTGGACAGATGGAAGAGCGTTGTTGAATAGAGTGGCACCTGTATAATTTAATAAATGTATAATAAAATTTAAATCTTCTGCGTTTCAATTTTTCTGCAAAATCGGCACGAACTTCCTGGACAAATCAATACTTTTGTATATACAGTGTGTTTCGAAATGAATATCGAGGTTTTAACGCTTTGTAGTACCTATTATATAAAACTTAAAATTATACTTAATATATAAAATGAAAGAGCAACTCAAACAGTTTGATGGTACCTGTGCATGCGCATGCTCACGCAAAGTTTCTTCCGTCATTCGTTAGAAAGCACTAGTAGCAAAAAAGGTGACAAGTGGACAGAAAGCATTTTGTGTTCTGCAATTTGCAAAGACCGAATTTTTAGTTACTGTGCAACGTACGTTCCGGATTAATTTCAGGTGTGATCCCCCAAGTGATAATAGCATCCGTAGATGGTATCATCAGTTTGAAAATACAGACAGCCTTTGCAACAATTACTCCACAAACACTAATTAACGTTTGGGAAGAACTGAGCTATCGACTTGATGTGTACCGTGTGACAAAAGTTGCTTACATTGAACACTTGTAAGCTTGTAGTTAAAACTGTTTAAGTTGATCTTTCATTTTATGTATTAATTATAATTTTAAGTTTTATGTAATTAATACTACCAAGCTCTAACCCTTTCCAGCACGGAACAATTCGGTTTGTAAAATAATGAAATGATTGACTGACACCGGGATTTATAAGCGATTTTTTTAGGAATTAAAAGCTCGTTACTGTAAGCAATTATTGTAAAATCCAAATTTTATTAAAATATTCTTGGTGTCGGACATAAGTTTCGAATTAAAATTAGGTGGTCCCCACGTGGGACCACTGCGTCGGAAATAGTTAAAACGCCGATATTCATTTAGAAATACCCTGTATAATTGGACGCTACATACTGATAATGTTAAATTATCCATTTTTCAATTAACCTTATTTCAGAAGTAAATAAATACTTTATTTTATATGTGTTTATAAAATATTTTATTTGAATCCTCTCAAATTATTAAAGAACGTTAAACTATAAAAAAACATAAGATTTCTGTGAGCAATGTGCAGAAGGAAATGTTAACTGAAAATATTACGTGTATGAATCATATTTTTCCACAGAAACTCCCAAGTTACCATTCTATAAAATCGATTTATAAAATAATTAAATGACTAATTAGTTTCATTAATTAATTTTACGCTGAATTATTCAAGAAGAATCCAAAACATTGAAATCTAATGAATTAATGGAATGTGTAAAAGGACATTGTGCTAGCAGGTTTAAAACTAAAACTGATTTTTATTTTATGTTTTATTTCGGTAATTCCGGGTTGTCACGAACAGCTTATTAAATTGAAATAGAATGAGAAAAATTCTTTCAGATTTACTCGAAATGCGTTTGTAAAACTTTGGATTCGGCGACAGAAAATTGTAATTGATTTTGTAATCTAATCAGTATAGTTAAGCTTTAAATTGAATTAAGTTCATTTGATTAAGTTATTTATAAGGCATTTAAACCAGTTTGCAATTTATTTATGGAATACTCTTTTTTTGTAATTTCAAAGGAGAATTTCAAAAATAAAAGTAAAAAGAAAAAAGGAAACATGTGGGTGCGATTCCCATTTTATGCTATATTTGTAATCCATAATACTTAATTATAATAATGAATATAATTAAGGCCGCTCACGAAAAAGGTCATTACGCAGTCGCACGAACAAAAAAAAAAAAAAAAAAAATTAAAGAATGATTAAAGTTAAACAAAAAATCGAGAAATGTATATCAAATTGTGTTCCCTGTATTTTAATTAATCGAAAATCTGGTAAACAAGAAGGTTTGCTACACCCGATAGAAAAAGAAGAAACTCCGTTACATACGTACCATGTTGATCACTGAGGCCCATTGGAGAGCACGAATAAAAATTACAAACATGTTTTTTCGGTGATTGACGCATTCACAAAATTTGTTTGGTTGTATCCCACAAAATCTACGGACACTGCAGAAGTAATTTCTAAATTAGAAATCCAAAAAACTGTATTTGGAAGTCCATTTCGCATAATCTCAGATAAAGGTCCTGCCTTTACCTCCAAAGCTTTTGAAGATTATTGCGTCAGAGAAAATATTAAACATACCCCGATTACCACAGGGTTACCAAGAGCTAACGGCCAAGTCGAAAGTAAAAATTCGGTCCTAATATCTGTTCTGTTTAAATTATCTGTAGATAATCCTACGAAGTGGTATACAAATGTAAGCGATGTCCAACAAGTAATAAATTCGACCTTTCAGAGAAGTATTAACACAACCCCTTTCGAGCTGATATTTGGTACTAAAATGAAGCTAAAAAATAACATTGAGATTACTAGTCTTTTGAACGCTGAAAGATTTTATTAATAATCGTGAAGAATTGAGAAAAGACGCTAAAAAACAAATTTTAAAAGTCCAAGAAGAGAACCGTAAAACTTATAATCTCAGACGGAAAAATCCTAACAAATTTAAGCTTAATGATATGGTTGTCATAAAACGTGCACAACAAGGTCCAGGTTTGAATTTAAAGTCAAAATATTTAGGTCCTTACAAAGTCATAAAAGTAAAAAATAATGACACCTACGATGTAAAGAAAGTTGGATTTAATGAAGGTCCAATGATCACCAGTACTTGCGCCGAGTACATGAAGCCGTGGACGGATGAAGCTTAACATAGAAAAAAAAGAAGAATTTCACCGATTATGACACTACCCCGACTACGACACACCACCGGACTGACTTTAACCCCTTGAGGGGTACCGGTATATATTATATACCACCTACGATTAGTGAAGTTTTACACCAGAAAAATTTTATTAAATATTACTTTTCTAACTTTGGCGGAAAAAAGCCGTAAAATTGCTTTTACTTATTTTGAAATAGATTTTTTCAAAGATTCCGGTGGGAATTCAGCATTTCACAAACGTAATTGCTTGCCCCTCAAGGGGTTAAACGATTTTGACAAAATTAACCCCGAAGGGACGTAAGAAAAAAGAAGAAGAAAAGACGTAAGAAAAAGGAAGACGAAAAGACGTAAGGTAAAAGAAGATGAAAAGATGTGAGGTAAAAGAAGACGAAAAGACGTAAGAAAAGGGAAGACGAGTCAGACGATAAGACGTAAGAAGAAAGAAGGACGAAGATACGTAAAGAAAAAAAAAAGAATAAGAAGAATTTTTTCAAGAAATAATTCAAATTTTAATGAAGGATTTTAATAATGATGACTTTTTTCCAAAATAGAACTTTGGGTGCTGCTGTTTTTTTCTTTATCTTTCCAGGTGATCCAGCTGCTGCTTCCAGCGGTCCAGGATGCATTCGAGGACGAATGTCTAGAAGGACGGCCGAGCTGTGGGATCCCATTTCCAAAACCCCACAGAGCTAGCTTATTACAACTCCGCAATAAAGCTTCTCTGATGCTGACAGCGGCAACGCATGCGCGAACAAATGACTGTCGGCGGCAGGCGTGCTCCGAGAGATAAACTGAAGTGATTGGAAGAACTTGAGTACATTATTCGAGTGTTTGTGCTGGAAGGAGGAGGTAGACGCAAAAATGTAATGAAAAGACGTAGACGTTTTAAACGACGATAAATGTGTAATAATGTTTGTGTGAGTGCTGTCTCCATGTATATTTTGTAAATAAGTTTCAATATAACTAGTTTTTTAAAAGAGAAATCGTCTTTATTTCTGGTAGTAAAGTGCATTCTATTCTCTAATTAAAAGGATATTCCATATATATATATATACAGTAAAACTACCCTAAAGCGACCACGTTCCGTTACAATAAAAAATGGTTACTCCGAGAGGTGGTCTCTTAATAGTGGTCATGCTTAAATCTAGATTTTAATTGTTGGAAAAAGGTAACAATTAATGTTACTAAAATTTATTTTTCACATTAGGAAAAAATATGAAAATTTAAGTATCAAAACAAAAGCTAATTACATAAGTTAATCACTGCAGACTTTAAAAAATGAATACATTGACGTTAGCTTTGATTTTACGGTTTTATCTTCTATAACTTTAACTTCTAAGTCCTTTAAAAGTTCAGTAAATAAATGCCTTTTTTTTCTTTAACAGGAACAAATTTAAGTATCAAAACAAAAGCTAATTACGTAAGTTAATCACTGCAGACTTTAAAAAATGAATACATTGACGTTTGCTTTGATTTTACGATTTTAAATTTTATAACATTTATTTCCAATTCCTTTCGAAGTTCAGTAAATAAAGCATTTTTTTTTTTTTTTTTTTTTTTTTTTTTTTTTTTTTTTTTTTTTAACGGGAACAAATAATGAAGATGTCATTAATTTATCTATTTCTTTGAGAGTTTCCTAACAGAATAACGCAGGGGAGCTTATTGAACGTCATTATTAATTTGTCATCAGAGTTAAATTCATTGGCTAAAAAGGCACAAAGGGGTTTAAACACACAAAAGATTCCGGAATAATAATAAAAAAAAATTCTAAACTTAGTTTAGACGTTTGATGATTAAAGTGTTTTCCAGAATTATTGTTGTAATAAAACCTTCTTCAAGCGACCAGGAAAAAACAGACTTTGTTTAATTTTCTTCAAAGAAATGGAGGGCGACCAACTAGGATGGTCTCTGAATGGAGGTAAAATTAGTACTGAGCTTATGGGAATAAATTTCGTTCCACGAAAAAAATGTTCGTTCAGGGAGGTGGTCGCGCAGGGAGGTTTCACTTTATATATATATATATATTTATTTATTTATTTATTTAGTATATTCTTCTAAGACAATCATTAAAAAGCTATAAATACAAAAACTCTTTTCCTAAAAACGATGATACAAAAATGAAAATGACAGCAACAGCACTGCTATCTGTCCATGGGGATATGCTTTAATAATTACAGAGCAAAACTATTCCCAGTTGTTGTTTTAGGTTTATTATAAAAAAAACCATAACCTGTGAATGTATTATAAATCAACGTTGTCGGAGCAAAAAAAATACAAAACAATCAATCGATTTACGTTAGTTTGAGTTTGACAGTATAGAAAACAAAAAGTAAAATCTATGTCGCTTAAAGAATTACTAAAGTAAGATATGATGGTATACATTTTAATACAATACTTTTCAATGCAGTTACAGTAAATGCATCTAAAATTTATAAAGGCGAGATTCGCAAGAAATTAAGTCATAATTAAGTGATTAAATTTCTGACATTTTGGCTGAGGGCTTTTCAAAATAGGCTTCAGATTTTCGCAATTTTTATTATATTTTCACAATAGAATGTTCTTTCAAAATATTATAAGTTTTTTTTATATATATATATAGTTATGAGTTACGCAGGAGTTTTGTTATGTTTTTTTTTTTTTTTCATTAATTGGAAAAGCATTCAAAGACAATGCTAATTTTCTAAACTTTCAGAATCCTGCCATAACTACAGGGTTGTTCAAATTTAAGTATTCCTGTTTCGGACGCTCTAGTGAGAGGAGCAGTGGATATAATGTCTTCATATATGGAGCATATACATATCATACCAAGGGAAACCGATTGGTGCGAAAGAAAAATTTTGTTCAAGCAAAGGCGGCTAGGGGAAAATGTGGCGCTGCGATCGGTTTAAGGTAAGGAAAATATAGTGAAACAAATAAGCAAAGAATACAAGGTGTCGTCTAATTAACATTTTTTTTTAAATTCCCACCACTAAATTTTTAGTATTCTTCGCCGAATAAGAATACTAACAAAATTAATCGGAGCATATACTAATAAAATTTAAACGTATAATACTAATAAATGTATTGCTGGGAATCGGCTTATTGGCACCTAGATGTTTACGCCTTTGGTCATATTACATTTTCCAAACCGATTTCCCCTATCGGCCTTTGTTTGAAATTTTTTTTTCACCAATCAGTTTCCCATGATCTGATATGTATATCCTCCAAATATGAAGTCGTTACATCCCCTACTTCTTTGGCTAGAGCGTCCCAAACAGGGATACTTTAATTTGAACCACCCTGTATATTACGTTTCAATGATAAAAATTCTAGACTTTAAATCGTAATCTAAGAAATTCATTTAGAAACTAAAATAAGCACTTTATGGAAAAATGAATTACCTTAAAACACAATAACACACCTGAATTAAACATTAAACTCCAAATCATAACACATGGATTAGAAAAATTGAAAGTAATCGATCAACTTTAGATTAATGGAAGCTTAACAGTATAGAAACCAAAAGCAATGTCGACGACGCGCAACACATTATAAAACTAGCACATAACTATGGAAGAAATTTAATTTAGTTCACAATATAGTGATATCGAAGGCAAGTAAAATGTTTAAAAGAAAGATTCTTAACACATGAACCGCCGGCCATTTTACTCAAGTTTTATAAAAAAATTATTTCAAACATGAATTATTATTTAAAATTATTTTAATTACTTAATTTGCCTATTTTTTTGCTGCTTATATGCATAATATTTTATGACAATTTTTCTTTGTTGTAATCGACTATTATCAATTTGGGATGTGTCAAAATGATCCCTCGTGACGGTTCTAGTGTTACGAAGTTAATTTGTGCTTGAGTGACTAAAGTTCTAACATATTAACTGAAAGTTTTGAACAATTGTTTTTTTTTTTTTTTTTAACAATATAATTTATTTTAATATCTATTATCCCCTTTATTTAGAGCCAGGATTGACAACTATTTTTAGATTTAACTGTATCACAATTCAGAATGATTTTTCTCAAACATCTCCTAGGATAAGACTATGCCTCAGATTGTATTGAAAAACATGTACGAATATTATTTGAATAAAAAAGTCCAGTGGTACATACTTGTGCCCGATCCGTAGACGGAGTATTAACTCTCTCGCTGCGGAACATGAGACTTACTCGGGGATGCATTTTTCCGTCTAATTAACCCTCCTTGATTATTCACACCAGTTATTTTTTTATTGTATTTTTTGCCTTAGTTAATCGGAGCGCTTTCCCGATTAAATTAGACTTTTTTTGTTTTGAAAAACCGGTGACAAAAGAATAAAAATTCTTAAATACACAATTTTTGAAGCTATTTTGATAAAACAATTACGCAGCGAGAGGGTTAACCCATTAAACGCCAAAACTATAAGTTTGAAATTTTCAGCATTTTCGCTGAACGTTGTTTGTCACAGCAAACTCGGAAAAGTTATTTTTGTTTTATATGATCTTACAATTTTATGTCTTTAAGTAAGGCCCTTTTTCGAATTCAAAAATAGTGGTGGGTATGTAAATAACTTAAATATGTGCATTTATTTTTACCGTTGCATGAACGCAACACCAGCGGTTAATGGGTAATAGCACAAGAACTACCATTACCAGTCAATTTATACGCGACAAAATTAACCCTTATAAGCCCTATTCCCCTATGTCACTTTCCACGTGACGTCGGGACCAGCATTTCTTACACGAATTTTATTTGGTTGGCACCACTTTTGTTTTAAAAAACACTTTTACTTGTATTCTGACAAAATGTACCGTGCTTGTGACTTGATCCACTGGTTAGAGCATCAGAATTCCAAAGTGAAGGTCTCTGGTTCGATGCCCGAAGGACTAAAGTTGAAATGTCCTGTAAACCCTTTGCACTCGAAGTTTTTTTTTCATTCGTATTACCAGAAACTCGAAGCGATTTTCGTTATATATTATTATTATTTTTTAATTCTTTATGAATACAAATGTTATGATATATATATATATATAATATATATAATTATTACATTTTGTAATCGTCCAAAGTGTGATACCTCTCGAAGCAATTGCCAATATGTAATCTTGGCTTTTCTAGACAGGTATCACAAAATTATTTGCATTGCCTCCATAGCGGAGACCTCGAGTTTGAAGACAATTTTTAAATGGCTTCGCTCCGGAGCCCTTGAATGTAAAGGGTTAATAAATAAAAAGAAATGTACCAAAAAAATTATCTTAATCTTATCTAAATCTTAATCGATCTTCTCTAAAAAAAAGAATCATCTTTAAATAGCTAGCGTTCTATAAGTGTTAATAAATTTCGATTCGAAGCACAGTTACCAGATTGGCCTGACTTTTTTTTAAAATCCCGAAGTCCCTAATTGTAATTTTGTCGTTATTCAATAGCAAATATTTATTGGTTACATAAAATGAAATTACTGCTTTACGATGCTGTTTTATAAATTTTATGAATATTTATATATTTTCCACATCATTTCTAAAACATGTGTATACCAAACAAACACATTATAAATGATAATATGTAAAATAAATATTAATAAATAAATAAATAAATAAAAATAAGTTAAAAATTTGCATGATTCAAGATGTACTTTAATGTGCTGTAAAAATGAACATTTTTTTTTTATCTCTTTAACTGCGATTTCAGATTTAAAATGTATTTTTTTTTCTGCTTCACATATAAAAAAGCTTATAATTTCACTTGAGAAAACACTAAGAGCGTTTTATCAACATCAGAAGATGAATACATGACTTTAAAAACGTAAAATAATTTACCACAGAGTACTTCGTAAGTACTATTTGCTGCGTATTTTTTGCCGAAATATTAGTTAGAAAAGATAATATAAAACTATTCTGAAATTTTAAAAATTCACAGAAACGGAGATAGCGAATTAAAATAAAAAGGAAATTGTTTTTTGAAAGTTACCTTATGAAATTTTTCTAAGATAATGTATTTTTAGCCGTTTGAAATTCTTATTTAAATATTTTAAAAACGTAAAAACATCAAGTAACAGTAAGAAGTATT
Organism: Maratus speciosus; assembly: GCA_963932465.1. Lineage (NCBI taxonomy): Eukaryota > Metazoa > Arthropoda > Arachnida > Araneae > Salticidae > Maratus > Maratus speciosus. Next base: position 218,075,692 of record OZ010794.1, read on the forward strand.
TATGAAAAAAAAATCAAACCACCTTCATTTGATTGTTTCTTATCATATTTTTTTTTATGCTTATTTACTGCACGTCAAGCGTATTTTCATGCCCATCTCAATACTAACACGGTGAAACAAAAATGACGACTATCATACGTAGATTTTCTTAGCGTTTTTACAGTCACATAGATATCACTATCATTATTTTCTAAAAGTGTTCATGAAATTTATTTTATGCTGTTAAATAAGTCGAGGAATATTCGTAGATGATACTGGTATTAATATTCAAGAACATTTTATAAAGACTGGAAAAAAAGATATATTTAAAAGCTGCCACTTTCATGTCAGCGCGTAGACATATTACCCAGATGGCTGTGGTACATCAATGAGTGTGATTTGGTATTACAGAACATTTTGAGCCAATATTCAATATTGTCAAAATTCATGTTAAATCTCATTGTAGTGAATCTGGCATCAATTAACGTAGATTAAATTTTTATGTTTCCCTGAAAAGAAGAAACTACATATGATGGATATTTAAATAAATATATATATATATATATATATACAGTGCTCAGCAAAAGTTTAGACAATGATCGATTATGCTTCTGTGCTGAGAAGTATTTAACGAACTGTTGTAATTCAACTGTCATATATTACTGGGGACTTATCTTTCATACACAAACAATAAATTTTAATTTATACACTTTACATAATATATAATGACAAAAAAAACAAATTTAACATTGTTGCAAAATTATAGACAATCTGTCTGTTAATAGAGAAATATCCATAAATTATAATCGAACTGCACCAACATTGTCTGCTATTAATGCAAAAATGTGACTTTCCATCGAAGAAACTAAATCCTGAATCACTTGGGGGTCTATTTCGTACCAAACACGTTCCACATCTCATCGAAGCTCATTTACAGAGGAGTATTATAAACAAATTGCATAAACCGTATGAGATATGATGTCACAAATGTTTTTGATTGGGTTCAGATCAGGGCTACACGCGGGCCAGTCGAAAATAGTAATATTTTGAGAGTTAAACCAATTTTTTGATTTGTATGCAACATGAATAGACGCATTATCTTGCTCGAATACATACTTTGGAAGAGGTAAAAGTTCACCAAATGGCTGTAAATTGATTTTCAATGTATGTATGTAGTCTTGCGCAGCTTGGCGACCATTGAGAAACTCCAGAGATACTCGAGAATTAAAACAAAGTGAGGCCCAAATCATCAACCCTTTCGAGGGCAAAGGACACCTAATTTTAATTCCAAAAGTGACAAGAATATTTAATTAAAATTTTCCGTTTATAATATACGTGAAAATATGCAATTTCATATTTTCTAATACATTCGTTTATAAATTCTGGTATCAGTCCATTATTTCATCCGTTTATAAAAGGACAGGAAAGGGGTCAATTTGTTGTGAGATTTCAAGGCTGGTTTTTTTATCATTTCATGTAAACTAATGTACATCTTTCTTTAATGCATCTACGAAATTATCCGTTGACCCAGCTCTGGCTCACTTTTAATCCGATTAGCAGTCATCATTTGTCTAGATGCCAGTATATGAATCCTTCTATAATGTCGTTTTCTGGCCACACGAATCCATCCAGATCTATGTTTTGCTTTGAAAGAGTCACCTTTAGACAGTACTTTATAGACAGACTTCTTTGGCCGATTCAAAGTAGCTGAAATTTCTGCAAAAGTCTTCCCTCTCGATTTCAGCTTCCATGCTTTAATTACTTCATCTGACTGAAAATATCTTGCTCGCGGCATCTTTATTAACCGATGCTATCGCGAGGTGCACTTAAATACTTCATACAAGTGACGTCATAAGTTTGAAATATGCGTTTTTCCGTGAACAATTGCCAAAAAATCACAAAAGTGTCTAAACTTTTGCAATGTGCAAATTTCACTTTTTTCAGTTAAATTAAATAATATCCTACATTAAAACCATTATTTCTGTCCTAAAACGTTTAAAATATATTTAAAAATAAGTAAAGTCACTTGTATAACCCAAGTGTTCGTATTTTTTTATTTAAAGGTTAAAATTCACCAGTGTCTAAACTTTTGCTGTGGAGTGTATTATCAGTATAACAGCGGTTATCATACGCAAACGCGTTTCCATGCTTTTCCGTTTGAATGAGTGATTTTCGGTTAACGTGGCCTCATGCATCGCTGTTGTAATAAATTACGTCTGTTTTCGGGATTGATAAGTAAAATCAATTACACATTTGGAAATTAGCTTGTGTAAAATGATTAGGTGAACAAAGACGCTTTATAACGACGCTATGGACGATATTCTTCTTTTAGTTTTGAGGTTAAAAAACTCCGTCTGCTTGGGAATAGCTTTGTGATCCACGTACTGAAATGCATTGTGTATTGAAATTTTACGTTTATATGTTATGTCTTGATCGAGTTTTAGATATATCATGAACAGGTGCAGCTAATACACGAATTCTTTTTCTATTTTAATACGCCATCATGCATATTATTAAGTTATTTGTACAATGTATATTGTTTGTATGATACTACTTGATTATCCTATCAACCAAAAAACTATCGCCATACTATAAGATTAAATGTCAGTTATGGATATGTGTGGATTTTTATGGACCTGTATTTATGATGAATCAAGTGATGTAATATACAAACAAATTTGCTTGCCACTCTACTTTTATATCATGCGACGTCAGATTAAGAGTCTCCTGAATAAAATCGTTTTAAATGTATATGTTTAATATATGAGGTAATTTTCCCTATTAAATGTATAATCTCGTGTTTTTTTTTTTTTTTTTTTTTTTTTTTTTTTTTTTTTTTTTTTTTTTTCCAAATGGGTAAAAAATGTCCGGTCCAGGATAAGACTTTTTTCACCCACAATTTACAACAGTTAAGATAATTTTACCAAATGAATAATTGTGTTTAAAAAGAAAAATCTAATATAAGATTAAATGCCAATAATAGATTATCGTAAATGTCACATTCACTTGACATTAAGCGCGATACACGTGTTTGTTACGTCATCAAGTGACTTTTAATTAGAATTTTTTTTTTGTATTTTTATTAATGTTTTGCTAATTTATTTGTTTTTTCGTCATAATATATATATATATATATATATATGCAAATTTTAATAATTTGACGAATAGTTTGTTGATTTGTATAATTTGGAAAAATTCGTCGATTTGAATCGTCGAAGTAGTACCGTTTGCATTAATTAATAAGAATATCCGAAATCGAAACATTTACCTGTATTTATGCAGCATCAAATGATATAATATATAAACAAATTTTCTTGTGGCATAACAATTGTACCATGTGACGGATTAAAAATCGTTATAATATTTTTCCCTATTAACCCCTTGAGGGGCGGTGAGATAATATACATCCCACCTAATTTAAACAAGATTCTCACCAGAAAATATTTACTAAATTTTATATGTTTAACTTTGGAGGAAAATTGTTGAACAATTGCTTTTCCTTATTTAAAAATAAAAATTTTCGATTATTCCGGTGAAAATCCGATATTCAGAGTCATTGTTGCTTGTTCCTCAGCGGGTTAAATGCATGTCTCATGTAATAATTTATTTTAATTTTTTCTTCTGTTTTAAGATTCACAGCTACATATATTATTTAACTTAAAAACATTTCGAAATATTATTTGAGTTTTTTTAAACATGACCTAAAATTCACAATTAAAAGTTTTTCGTGTAATAATTTAATTATTTTATAAACTTTAAATATTACGACATTTACTGTTTGTGCTTTTTATAAATGACGTAATTATCACATTTAAATGCGTTTCGGTGTGATAATTTTATTATTTTAAAGTTTTCGCACTTTTTTTATATTTATGTGTAAAGATTTTGAAGTAAGTTTCCATATTTTCTGCTTTTAATGCAGAACCTGCTTTTAAACATGTGGTGATTTCTTTCTGTTTTCAAGATTATTGATGTCATTTTCTCTTTAACATTGAAACATTTTTTTTTCGTCTATAGAATTTGAAACTGAAAGACGATTCTAGTTTTCTAAAATAAATTGATTCCGGATGATCGAAGTTTTTTTTTTCTCTGAAAAACATAATTTAATCACAATATTGTTCTATTATCAATTTAAATAAAAGTAAATTTCAATTATCATTTTGAAAATGACAAAGAAGAAATTGAAAAAGAAGGAATTTGAAAAAGAAGGAATATAATCATCCACATAGTTTTTCGCTGTTTTCACATTAAAAAAAAAAGTAATTTTGTTGCCATTACAGATTATCACTACAGAAATGTTATTAACCCCTTAAAGCTCGAATTAAATTACGGTTTAAAAATTCAAATTGCTTATTGGCACCACTGTTTTTGAAAAAAAAAATATTCACCTTCTTTAGTGACACGTAAAACGATACTAAAATAAAGCCAATTACACTATTTTATAATACTGGTGGGAATAGAACAATCTGAGTAAAAGACACAGCCCGTGAATATGACGGGAGCGAGAATTAAGGGGTTAAAAGGAGTAAAAAATAATATTCCGAAAACTAATTAAAATTTTAAAATTCTATCAACAGTTTTTGCATCTGTGGATCAATACGGATAATTGGTGTTAATTTCCTTAACAAAATTTTCATATTTTGGGAGAAATACCCGTGAAACTTAATTAGTTGTTTAATCAGGCGTTTCATAAATTCGTTTCGTTAGGATTTTATCTATATAGAATTGATTTATCCATTACCGGCGCGGATTAATTCTGTTTATAAACTGATGCAACAATGGACTGACACCACAATTTATAAACGAATTAATTAGAAAAAATAAACTTGCTTATTTTTATGTACAGTAAACTCCCGACTATCCGCCCTAATGTGGCGGAAGGGTAGGCCGGAGTCCTATAAATATTGGCTCAATTCCTACCCTCCCACCATTATATTAAAAACACATGTTACCCACAAAGCGTTATAAGTAAGCGAACAAACTTAATGCTGGAATCAGGCGTAAATTAACACAGTTGGAAATTAACACCTTGTGGACGGAGTGATAATTCACATACGCGGGCTTTTAGTGTGGCGCGGATTTCCTAAATCTTCAATCACTCGCGGAAAAAAATTCTGTTTGCCACATTTAATGAAAAATAATGGCGTAGCGAGAGGGGCATCCTGATGCACTTGACACCACGAAGTTTTCTTCGCCTTATCATAAGCACTTCAGTTATTAATGAACATGAGAAAAACTTTACAATTTTAGTGGTGTGAGTAAGAAAACAGTTAGGTATCTACCGGTAGTTCACACTCCTTCCACTACGTGGCGCATGACCTTGATTGATGTGACCTCGCTTTTAATCTTGCGGATACTTCTCTCATTTAAGATAGGACGCTTACTTATATCGCTTTGGTTACACATTTTAAGATAAATTTTATATATGCAATACATACCGTTTCAAAATAAGCAAAACATTAACGCAAAACGTAAGCCTAATTCACACACACACACACACACACAAAATGAGTAAATCTCATTTTACTGTTTATTAACAAATGATTGCACAAATATTAAAAGTTGTTAAATATACAAAAGTTATGCATAAGATAAAAGAGTCAAAACTTACTTTTTAATTTTTGAAAATGTCCTTGATAGATGACTGCTTCTCCGTGTTAGCCCTCTTCCTCGAGGCAATGTCTCTCCATTTACGCAAGCAGATATTATCAGCTGGCGTCACTTCTTCCTGCTAACTCCTAGTTTCTGCTCCGTAGTCACTACAACCTTTTTTCTTAATCTACAATAAATAAATACGAAGCACACCAAAAGACTATACGAAAATAACCAGGATGAACGGAAAATAACGTCCGCACTTGTTAATATTCGTTGCACAACTAACGAAACAGGTTACCAAGCCTCACCCCCCCCCTCCTTTCCCGTCTGTCCCTTCTATTGCATTCTGCAATTCCTTCTTGCTCTTTCTTGTCGTGAATTAGCATTTTTCTACGCATGGGAACCTGCCTGTCTCGGCCTCTTGCAACATTCCTCATTTTTTTACTAGGCCGGTTAATACGGAGGGCCGGATAGTCGCGAGCTGGATAGTCGGGAGTTTACTGTATATTATAATAGGAAACTTTTAAAAAAATTTTCCTGGTGCCGTTTGTCAGTTTTGGAATTAAAATTAGGTGTCCTTTTTTAAGGACACCGCGCCGGAAAGGGAGAAACTAATACCGTTTGCCAAATTAATGTATTTAAATTTCCTTATGTTTCGCCAATTGCTTCGAATGTTAGAGTAAAAAATAATAATAATAATAAACACGAATGAAAAATCATACACCACGCAAAGATTGTAAAACACTTTCCAACACTAACAGATAGTTATTAAGTAAATTCATTTTTCCATAAAATTAAATGATATATGCAGGTCTCGAAGCGGTCACTTTTATGCCACCACTGATATTTATTATTATTATTATTATTATTGTGGCAGATTACTAAAAGACTTGCAAAAACAACTTACCGCGGATGTTTTTATGACATTTCGAGGATAAACAGGATTGTCAATTTGGACTCCACTTTTTAAAAAAAAATTCAGATTCACACCGGAAAATGCAATAAGTATTTTCAGATTTATTTAATGTGAAACAATGCTTGATTACTTTACCCGTAACCCTTTAGTGCACAGCTTTGCATAGCTGAAAACAACACTGTTTTAAATTTATTATAATTTTTTAATGCACATATACCTAAATCACACCAGAATATTAAAATAGAAATATTTGCTTTAATTAAAAAAAACAAAAAAAACAGACATTGAGTATTTAAATAAAGCAAAATTAACCATTGAAACTTTCTGGTGTAAAGTCAGATTCTCTGAACTACGTAATTTCTAGAACGTATTCTATTGTGGGAATTAAAGGGTTAAAGGTTAATTTTTATAAAAAATAATTATATAAAATAAGGTATTTGGAGACATAATTATTAAAGTGTTTACTAATTTGTTATAACTTAGCGTATAACAGCCACACGACAGTAATTTTTACCTGTATTACAGATGTGCAACAGAAGAAAGGATTGACGTATTACATAAATATATCTCTGATGTAAAATATATCTCTGATTTTTTCATAATTTTTCTTGTTTTATAAACCTTTCAGACTATCATATATAATTTTTTCGAAAAAAAATAAAAAATCGCGCATTAATGGTTAAATGCATGATTTTTTTTTTTTTATTCTGTTTCGAAAAAATTATACATGAATCTCAGAAAGGTTTATTACGCAGGAAAAATAATGACAAAAATCAGAGATACATTTTTAGTTGAATACGTTAACCTTTTCTTATGTTGCACATCAGCAATACCAGTTAAAACTACTGTCACAATTAAAATATTGCAAATTAGCAAATATTTTAATAAGTATGAATCTAAATAACATATTATATATATATATATATATATATATATATATATATATATTTTGTTTTTTGTAAAAGTTAACCCTTATATGCATGAATTATTCTGCTAGAATTGTGTTTTTTATTCTTACATTAAAAATTAAATACCAGAAATATTAAGATAGATTTTTAAGTTTATTTAGTAGCATTTTTTTAAAAAATTTTTTACAGGATTGATATTTCTATGTAAATACTGTGCTTGCTAAGAGTTAAATAAAAAGTGATGCAGATATGCATAACTATGTATGGGTTGACGTAAAAAATCTTCAAAAAGTTTCAATCTGAATTCGAAATTTCGGGATAAAAATTTAAGCCAATCTGGCAACCCTGAAAACAAATCTAAAAACGGAAATTTTCGTAAGGAAATGGCAGTGGTCAAAGTTTTGATTTTGTCTCTATAAAAAAAAAAAAAAAAAAAAAAAAAACGCTAAAAGGCCTGCATATCTAAATTAATAATTAAATTAAATGTAAAGCAACTTCCAACATACTTCCACCTATTATTTTTAATAGACAGACCTCTAACAGAATTATTTTGTTTTTCTACAAGTTATCGATGAATGCTATGCACACAATTTTCTGTATTAAGTCTCTTGTACTGCGCTACAGTGATATACAGGGTGTCCGAGCTGAAAGTATCCAAACGTTATGGCTTATTTTTACGGAACTACCTATTAGATTTTTAAAAAAATATATATTTAAATAGAAAGAACATCTCACCATGTTTTAATATCAATAGATTTCGATGTATGCACCTTTTGTAGAATGACAAATGTCTAAACAGTAATGCAGTTCTCTCCAAGTGTTTGGTAGCATATCAGGAATTATTAGAGGAATTGCTTGAATGGTACACTTCTTCAACTCTTTTACAGTCATTTTTTGTTTATACACAATGGATTTAATAAACACTCAAGCAAAAAAGTCCAATAAAGTGAAAACGGGAGACCTTGGCAGCCAGACAATTGGTACCCAACTTAAAATCCAACTTCCAGGAATGTCACATTCCAAAAGCAGGTAACATCTCTGTGAGAGTATGGAGAATTCCTAAAAAATCTGGGAGGGGTTTCCCATCCACAGTGGATCATTATATTTTAGCCTATTATATTGTAATGGATAGTTCTGTAATTAAAAAAGTCATAAATTTTGGATAGATCGGACACCCTGTATATCAATTTTAATGTAAAAGTTGGCGGGTATACCGTACATAACTAATAATAAGTGAAGCTCTTAATAGTTATGTATTAAATTGTGAATCAATAACTTCCCCCACATCAGTAATAATCTTCCTTGATGTCTAAAGTTATATTAGAAAGCTTACATTATAATACTAATATGAAATTTAGAAAAGGATTTTCATTAAAACTGATTTAATAAATCTTTAGTTATAGCACTTTTTGTAAAATATTTACAAACAAGTAGGTAAGTGTGATCAGATCGCACAGAGGGTTTCGTTTAATATTACTTATAAAACACTTTATCCTTTTGAAAAATCTGTTAGTTCCACATTTCACTAACAGGGGCGAACTCTATTCTAAACAAACCTCTATCCGAACGAAACTCCGTCTTATAGACAATCTGCAGATATATTAGTCGAGGGGATTCGGCCGATAGAACCCGAGATAAGTAGGTGCCTCTGGCGGTAAAAAGTGGAACTAAAATATGTAAGGCAATGGTGCATAATATGAAAGAACGGTCAAAGGGGTGTCGGCAAAAGTGTGAAAAGTGCTATCCGGGTGAAAAGGGCGGAGGTTAGGAAAATTGCTTAAAATACACAAGTTAGAGCCCGGAGGAGAAAATAATATAAAAATTTTGAAAATTTTATGATTTGCCGTGTGGTCTGAGGTATTCAGCTATACGTATGCAAAAATTCATGTCTCCAACTTAATTAGGGACTATCCTAGAAATAATTGCTTATAATACATATTTGGTAGCTCAAAGGGTTAAACGTAAGATTTTTTTCAAGATTTTCCGATTTGTCGCCTGGCCTTAGGTATTCTGCTATAAGTATGCAAAATTTCAAATCTCCAATTTAATAATGGGCTCAGTTAGAAAGAATTGCTTAAAATACGCTTGTGGGAGCCCAAAGGGTTAAATGTACGGTTTGTTTCAAAATTTTATGATTTGTCGTATGATATGTGGTGTTCAGCTATAAGTATACAAGATTTCACGCCTCCAACCTAAATAGGCGCTCACTTAGAAATAATTGTTAAAAATACACATATGGGAGCGCAAAGGGTTAAATGTACTGTTTTTTCATAATTTTATGGTTTGTCATTTGATGCGAGGTATTCAGCTATAAGCATGCTAAATTTCACGCCTCCAACATAAATAGGGGCTCACTTAAAAAGAATTGTTTAAAATACACGTTACATACATTTCATACATACATTTCAAAATTTTATGATTTGTCGTTTGATGTGAAGTGTTCAGCCATAAGTATGCCAAATTTCATGCCTCCAACCTAATTAAGGACTCACTTAGAAAGAATTGTTTAAAATACACATGTGGGAGCCCAAAAGGTTACATGTACGACTTTTTCAAACTTTTATGGTTTGTCATTTGATATGAGGTGTTCAACTATAAGTATGCAAAATTTCACTCCTCCAACCTAATTAGGGCTCACTTAGAAAGAAAATGTTTAAAATGCACATGTGGGAGCCCAAAGGGTTAAATGTACGACTTTTTCAAAATTTTATGATTTGTCATATGATATGTGGTGTTCAGCTATAAGTATGCAAAATTTCAAGTCTCCAACATGTATAGTTTCTGAGAACGTGCTCTGTGACAGACGGACAGACATACAGACAGACAAAGGAGCGAGACGAATAGGGTTTCGTCAGATGAACGAAACCCTAAAAATGAGATTAACTAACAAAATATGCTGTTGAAGAAATCTTGCAATTTTTATAAAATCATTATAAATAAATGTGATCAAATCTGCTGATGAAAAAAGATTTTGTATTTTCAAACTTTTACTATAAAATGTTTTAACAAGAGAAAATTAACGCTATGTATATGGATTTGAAAATTACTATTTTATAACCCATTTAGCTTCGACTGTTTCGCTTTGGTTTCTTTAATATGATCCAGGAGTATTTGAAAGGAACAGGGAAATCTACATTTTGTATTACGCAGATTAAATAAAGTTTACATTAAATTCTCTTCAATAGTAGAAGGGTTAAAAGCATACCTCCTACAGTTTTAATCTATTACTTAATGTATTACACCTGACGATAATAATTTTGCTTTGCAATATTTATTTTTTAGGAGTGGGGGGGGGGGTGTGCAGATTGTCAATTCCTTGCATATAAAGATATTTTTCTTAATAAGTTTTAACCCTTCACCCTTTCCGGCACAGTGTTCCCCGGTCGGTATACCTAGTTTTAATTCCAAACTTAGGAACGGCAGCAAGAATATTTTAGCAAAATTTTGCTTTTACAATGAGCGTTTAAAGTAACATGTTTTAATTTCTAAAAAAGTCGTTTTTATATTCCATTGTCAGTCGATCATTTCATCAATTTACAACAAAAATTCCCTGTGTCGGAAAGAGTTAAACAAACTTATTTGCTTGATACTAATTTTTCTTACTGGTACTTCATATTTGTAAGAGAAATTTACTAAAAAGTGTACTTCCAAGATATAGTGGTTCGAATAGAATATAAAAATAGAATTATGCATTTAAAGCTACCCTCCGTTAAGGATTAAAATAATAAGAATAATTTAAAATAACTATTTATCTACACTGTGTTCTGTCCTAAAATATTTATTTTTTTAAAATAAATAAATAAAACTTAAGAAAATTAAGCATTTTACAGGCGATAACAAATAAAAATCTAAATTATTTTCTTTTGTAAAGATGAAAATTTCTGATAATTGAAGATTTATTTTTATATTCTGTTTACATAAACTGTGGTTTTCTTTGAAACTGATATTCGAGATTGATAAAGTACTTCAAATATATAATCATTTGTGGTTAAAATAGAAAAACTATATAATTCAACATTTGAAGATGCTAAAAACACTTTTTCACCATAAAAAATGGAGGGTAAAATTTAAAAACAAAATTTAAAATGATAATTAATTACTACATTTAAATCCTTTACTCTTTTTGTAAGATGTTGCCTTAGATATATATGAAAAAATTATGCAATTTAAGAAAAGAAGTGCAAAGAAGCTGATATGTTGAATTACAAAAAAAGTTATATTGTTTTACAAAATTTACTCTTTCGTGTTTGTCCAAGATAAAATTTGTTTTTCCCTTTGAACTTCGTTTCAAAATAGTTTTTTTTTTTTTTTTTTTTTTTTTTTTTTTTTTTTTTTTTTAAAGTAAAGAAAAGAAGAAAAAAAGATTGTAAGAAAAAAAAAAAAAGAAAAGAAATATGCATGCTTCTGTTAATGTTCTTATAGAAAAAGTCGCATTAGATATAAATTGTAAATTCAGTCGTCAAAGTTCTGTGACTGTTATGTTTAACCCTAGAGCTACCGGAAATTTTACTCAAGTTTTATAAAAACATTCTACACCAGAATTTTTACTTAAAACTATTTAATTTGTTTATTTAACTTATTATTGTCTGATTTATACATTTAGTTTGTTTTGAAGAAATTTCTGGTTTGAATAAATATTTTGAATGTACATGTCGGGTCCATTGGACCCTTCTGGTAGACAGAGGGTTAATCAACTGTAGTATTTCATAAATTTTTCTATTAACCCTTTCAGGGCAAATTACTTACCTTTTTAAAATGCAGAGATGAATAAGTGACACCAGAATTTACATACAAATTTATTTCGAAATAAACAAAAGCTTTTGTTTAAGTACTTAATAAAAGGAAAATACCATTCCAATATTCTGGTATCAACGTGTCATTTAGGAATAAAAATAAGGTGGTCCAAATATTCTGGTATCAACGTGTCATTTAGGAATAAAAATAAGGTGGTCCAAATATGGTCCCTGAAAACCATCCTTAAGCCTCACGCCCGATAAATGTAAGTTATTTTTTTCTTTTTTTAAATACAGATTGTTTGATTGCCACCAATTTTTTGAAGTACAAATTGTCACCACATTTAAAGGCTGATAAAAGAATAATAAAATTAGAAGAAACCCGATTACATTATTTTATAAAACTGGTGGGGATCAAACAATCTGAATTTAAAAAAAAAAAAGAAAAAAAAATAACCTACACCGCCCGTGAAAGTCAAAGGCGAGAAAATTTGGAATTTAAATAAAAGTTATCAGTATCAATTATATTTTTTTTCTGGAAATGGTATAATATACTGTATACATTCATTTTACATAATTTATATTACTGAACAAGTTTTATGCAATATAAATAAACTGTCAAGTGCGAGTATTACTCGCGCTCAGAGGGTTCCGTACAATAAATATGTGAATTATTAACTGTATTATTAAAACAGTCGTTGCTAAAAGAATAATAAGACTTTGTAAAAGAACTATACAACGTAGGGTTGGGTATAGCTGTATATACTAGAAAAGTGTGAATGGGTATACGAAAAAAGTTCAAAGAGATATTAAGCCTAAAGAATAGCAAATATTACTTGCTATTCTGTATAATTCTTTTTTTAATTTTATTCTAATCCAGGGCATAAAATTTCAGCCGAAAAGGTGTTCGTCAGGCTAAAACTTTTGCTCGCTATTATTTTACATTCATTCAGACAGCAACGTCGGTCACTACTCTTGCCCAAAAAATGAACTATTTATGACAAACTGATTTTAAATTCACCTTTGTTAGAAGCTATCTGTTAAATAAGGAATATTTGATATTCATGAGGAATATGCAAAATTTTCAAAGTGTTAACAGATGTTTCAAGAAGAACTTTCTGATGACTAAAATCATAAAAGAATGCCGAAATTGAAAGATCGGAACACATTTACTGCAAAGAAAAAAGGCATTTTTCGGTTAGCCGGGCGCCAGTGTTATATATACATATGTATGTATATCTATACAGGGTGTTCCGTTAAAGGGGTCCAATATTAATAGGGGTAATAGAGGAGATCACATGGAGCATAAATCAGTATATAAAGCCTGGTCGGATCTCAATAGTTTTCAAGTTACAGCAAATAGAATGAAAATTCGGAAAATTGTAAAAGAACCCTAATTGCTAAACTATCGATAATGCTACATAAAAACGAAGCACATTTGTAGAAAGAGCAGAAAAAAAACCTACAAAATGACATCAATTGTATTAAAATAGCAATATTTATTGACGAGTTACAAGCCCTGAAACAGTGAAAAAAGTACGAAATCCAATGTACATCAAAATAGTTAATCGTTAATTCCAAAAAGACAACTCTAGCTACAACAAGGAAAATGTAGTAAAATTTGGTCCATTCCGAAAACTTTCGAAAAAGCTTACAATGAACCATATCGGTTTAATTGTGTGAGAGAAATTAATCAGTTTCTTAGTTACAACTCCGCTTTCTTTGACACTAGCAAAGGTTAAACTCCGCCCATCACGATTGGAAACACCGCCTTTTTAATTACTCTCAACTATACATTTTCGATCATGCTTCTTCTGAGATGCAACATTTTTAATTATTCAAGAGTTGAATGAACCAAAATAACTTTACAATAATAGTCTACATTTTAAAGTGGTCTTTTACTGATATAAAGCTTAAGTTAAATTCTTTAAAATTAAACTGGTGATGAAAATTCGGAAATAATTAAAAATATTGCGATTTGTAACTATGCAAGAAGTTTCAGTACATGTTTTACATGGACAATTATTGTATGTATATGTGCATCATAATTTATGATAGGAAATAATAATAACAAATAGCATAATAATTTTATTAATTATAAATTTAAAAAAGACACTAAATTTTAAATTAATTCATACAAACTTTGTAATTTACAATTTGAGTACACCACAGTCTGTGACTTACAAAATACTGTGCCAAAAAGTGTTGAAAATAAAAGAAAAATGACAAATAAAGAATTACATTCCAAGTACTTTATGACATATGTGAAGCATAGTCTTCTGGCCTGCGCTGCACAGTTCAATGTCGGAAGGCAGACGAACGGACATTATTATAATAGGTGTTCGAAGTTGCGCCCATTAACAGAATCGCACAGCCGACAGCGACGTCGTAAAGATTGGCGAACACGCCGAAAAACTCCGACGGAGTTGGGAATGTCTCCTGCAGCGACAACGATTCGCGCTAGTAAATCCTCCGGTGTATCCACAGGCGTTTCATACACCAGCGATTTAAGGTGTCCCCAAACAAAAAAGTCTAACGGATTGAGGTCTGGAGAGCGTGCAGGCCAAGCAACAGGTCCACTGCGTCCAATCCATTTCCCAGGATATGTTGAATTGAGGTGATTGCGAACACCTATGAAAAAATGTGCCGGTGCGCCATCGTGCATAAACCACATATTGTGGCGCAATGTTGCTGGCACATTTTGCAGTAACTGCGGTAAGATATCCCGTAGGAAAACCAAGTACGTACTGCCATTGAGTACATCTGGGAGTAAATATGGTCCTATGAGATAATCGCCGAGGACACCTGCCCATATATTCACACTGAACTTTTGTTGTGCGTTCGACGGGAAAACAGTGTGCGGATTTGTATATGACCATGTGTGCATATTGTGCGTGTTTACCACGCCCTCTCTCGTAAATGTTGCTTCATTAGTAAATAAAATATTTTCCAGAAATTGTGGATTATTTTCTGTTACATTAAGCAACCAGCGTACGAATTCTGTCCGCTGAGCACAATCTGTTACTGATAACAGTTGTACCCGCTGCAATATGAAAGGGGTGCATGTTTTCTGCACGCAGAACACGCCACACACTTTGGTGAGAAACACCGACTTCAGACGCAGCAGCTCGTGTACTCGTGGAGGGGTTATCTTTAAAAATATTCAGTACATCTTCTTCCATTGCAGGTGTTCGTACATGTCGAGGTTTCCCTGCATCAATGCTTGCTGTATTAAACGATCCAGTCTCCCGTAATCGTCTATCGATTTTTATGAAGAGTTTCGAACTTGGGCAACGTCTCCTTGGAAATTGCTCACGGTACATGCGCTGTGCTAGACATGCATTTCCATGAGCTTGCCCGTACATCAGATGCATGTCCGCATATTCTTCGTTAGAGTATTCCGGCATAATTATTATACATCAACTTACTACAATCCCACTTACAACAGCCTCCCTTTAACATAACGCCCACTGATGACTGCTGTTTTATTACAGTTTTCTTCCTATACACATAGAAAATTTGCATAAAAAGTACTTCTTCTTCATCATCCTGAAAGTTCATGGAGGAAACGCAGCAGTCACGGAGTTTGCTTTAAGACAAGGCGAGAGCTGCATAATATGTCATTCACTTGACCAGACTGAATAATGAAAGGGTATTGATAGAGGTTGATCAGAAATGTATAATTGAAAGATATTAAAACGGGGTGTTTACAATCGTCATGGGCGGAGTTTCGCCCTTTCCGAGCGTGCAACAGTACAGAGTTGTAACTAGGGAACTGCTTGATTTCTCCCATACAATTAAACTGATATGGTTTATTGTCAGCTTCTTCGAAAGCTTTCGGAATGGACCAAATTTTGTAACATTTTCCTTGATGTAGGTAGAGTTGCATTTTTGGAATTAACGATTAACTATTTTGCTAAATATTTGATTTTGTAATTTTTCACTGTTTCAGTGATTGTAACTCGCCATTAATTCTCAATATTCTAAAACAACTTATGTCATTTCGTAGGATTTTTTCTGCTCTTTCTAAATATGTGCTTCGTTTTTATGTAGCATTATCGATAGTTTAGCAATGAGGGTTTTTTTACAAATTTCCGATTTATCATTCTATTTGCTGTAACTTGAAAATTATTGAGATCCGGCCAGGCATTATATACTGATTTATGCTATGTGTGATCTCCTCTATTACCCCTATTAATATTGGACCCCTTTAACGGAACACCCTGTATATACATATATATTGTATATGTGCACACACTCATATATATGTATAGATATAGCTTCTATATATGTATAAATATACATATATATGTATATATAGATATACATACATATGTATGTATAACACTGGCGCCCGACTAACCGAAAAGTACCAGAAAAAAATAATATTAACTCAAAATAAGGTTGCCATAAGGTTTAGATGGTTACAAAAATTGTCACATACCACTAAAATGTTATGAAAGAGAAAGTTCCTGTACTTTTAGAACTTCATGTTTGTGTAGAGTTGCCTTTCTGCATTGAAATACCACTTGTCAATCGCAGCTGTAGGGCCAAAATCTGTCAGGTTGGATCCATTAATAGAAATTATGAGTAAATCATCCAGTGTCTCAGTCTTCAGAGAGTTCTTGTATGCAGTCCTTAGTCAATTGTGACAACAGAAGCCTCTCGCACGAAGCTATGCTCACTGGTAGAACAGCACGAATTGTTAGAATTTGGAGGGAATTGGGGAATCTTGCTGAGTACTTTTCACTGTCAAAACTTCTCCAGCATATCTTTCAGCGTTAGTGAAGGGAACATAAACTTGAATTCTATCCACTCTGCCAATACAATATCCATTTTTTCATTAAAGACACTTGGGTTCAAATACATGAAGAGCTTTTTTTATTTCTACTAACCCAAATTCAAGATTTTTGTTTTCTTTTTTTGTGAGACGCAGATATGTTAACACATCTGTTTAGCTACATTACAGTCTTTGTGTGATGTATATCTTTGCATGTTTAACCCTCCGCGTACCAGACGGGTCCATTGGACCCGACAGGTACATACAAAATATTCATTCAAACCAGAAATTTCTTTAAAATAAACTAAGTATATAAAACAGACAAAAATAAGGTAAATAAATAAGTTAAATAGTTTTAAATAAAAATTCTGGTGTAGAACGTTTTATTAAAACTTGAATAAAATTCCCGGTAGATCTAGGGTTAATTAATCTCCCTCTTAAAGTCTGAAACTCTCACTCCCCATTTTTAATATTGGCTAGCTGTAAAACCTTGATTATCCCTGAGATGGATAGTTGGTCCAAAAACTCCTGTTCGTTTGGTCCAACACTAGATTCGAGATCTGTTAGAACTGAGATGAAATGTTCAATTTTTATTTCCAGATGAAATGACAAGTTCCTTCTTTTTTAATGTCACACTTAAAGGGTTCAATTTCCTGTAGAAATCCAAGAGGAAGTACAGAACTTAAAGAAATTTATAATCCTTCAATCCTTTCATCAAATCTTTAGCTTTAGCACTGTCATTGTCTTTTACGTGGGCCTCCTGTTCAATATGGCTGCAAAAGAGTTTTCACAGCACTTTCTTTGATGGATAATTATCTAATAGTGTGAATATCACTCAAGGTAAGAATTCTTTCTCCTAAAATTTCTGTTGTTTCTTTTAACATATGTGGTCTTTTAGACGAGACATGGTCGAATTTAAAAATACTCCTAACCACTGAATCAAATGTCTTCAGATATTCAATTTCATCACATGCATCCAAAACAGCCAACTGCAAATGGTGTGCAAGAGTGAATGTTTATAAATTTAGCGCAATTCTTTTTCATAACCAGTCCTGATTTGTAACCAACCATATTTGGAGCACTATCAGTACCCAAGCCTACAATATAACACCTGTTTCTATATTTATTTGGACATATATTCTTATCTATAGGTTATGGTTGTGTAAATGGTTATGGTTGTGTAAATAGCTGGATGAAGTAGAATTTGGAAGCTCTATTGCTCCTAAAATGTGCTCTCTGATATGATTATCTTTTGCATCCACGTATCGAACATACACATTTGCATATTCAACGTCTCATTTATCTGTGGTACCATCAACCAGAATGCTGATATATGGACACTTTTTTAATTTTCCACTAAATTTAACTTCATAGTTTCAGCAATAAAATGGATAAAATATCTCCATTGTTTTTCATCGTAATACTTTGTTAAAATATCCACATTTCTCAGCTAAGCAAAAAAAAATCTACAAGATTCGCATGTCACTGGATTGAGGCACGATATTCTGAGCGTATATAGTTTGATTTAAAACAAATTTTAAAAGTCAAAACTTACTCACCAACCTTAAATATTTGCTCGCCATTGGCGAGCTGGCGAGCTGAAATTTCGCACCCTGTTTTAATCTGTTTATAACTAGTAAATCTGCAGATCAGGAGCCTCAACGTCATCTTTGTAAGTCATTGTTTTTTAACAGTCATTGCGTAATATTCAACTTCCTACAAATCGCTTTTTAAAGTTTTCAAATTACATAAATATTTATAAGCACGCAAGATACTTCGTAAAGTTTCAGAAATTAAAAGTGTTAAACAAGTGGTTATACATCAATGTTCTGAAATTCTGATGAGCTACTTATTCTGGTAACTTTTTAAATCAAAAATTGCATTTTTTCAGGGGGGGGGGGGGGCTCTGCCCCCCTGAACCCCCCGTAGTCTATTTAAATTTGCATTCGTAATTTTTTATTGATTGTGCGGATGGTTATAGTATATCTTAGATTTTTTTTACGCCGTGATTTATAAGGATAAGCAAAAGATTTTTTATAAATTAATAAAATTTAAATTTAAAATAAAATATTCATGTTAACAGTACACAGACAATAAATTTTGAAGTGACGCCAAAAATGTAACCCTAAAATCCGCTACATTCGGCACAAGACAACGACGTGCTTTAAAAAAAAAACAAAAAAACAAAAACAGAATAATATTTTTAGTAATACAGTTTTTAATTCACAATACAATGAAATGCTACCTTAGAATGCTTATTGCTTAAATATAAGCAGATCATTTTCATTTTACAGAAAAAATGCACGGGTGAAGTCAAAGAATTTGGTCCCTGTTCCACGTGCTTGTTTTGTTTGGACCGAATGAGGGCATTTAAATCTGAGCGATAACGCACATCGTATTGCAAACTGTTTTTACGGATGCAAACTGTTTTTACGGGGATACTGCATCTCCATCTATCTCTTTCCTCCGTGAATAATAGTTAATTTTATTTTACCCAAGATCTTTTTATTCCAGCATCTTTGTTTTCGATAAATGACGTCTAATTCACCTGCTATGCATACTTACTTAAAACTTTTCACCTTGTTATATTAAGAAATACTCGAGAGTTTTCTTTTTATTTTTAATATGCCGCCATATTAATATTTCTATTCTTAATTTTATTTTTCATTTTCCTGTTTCACGACAATACATTTCAATTGAAAATTGTTTAAAAGAAAATATTATTCCGGGTTTTGATTTTCTTGGCAACAATTAAAGAAATATTGGAAAATGTTATGGAAAAATGTTACGTTATTCTCTATGAAAATAATGAACTTTTATATTTTTAAGCAAAATATTTGAATAAAATAAATAAAATAAATGAAATATTGCCTATTTTTATTTCTAGGCTAAAATCTATCTATATGCAAAGATACAAATGCATTAATTCATCCGTTTTGACGTTGGCTTTACTCAAACATCATACACGCAATTCTACTAATATTATTTGGACCAGATACGTTGCTAGGCAACAGATGAAAGAAAAGGAAAAAAAATGAAATATGCAATTCGTCAAATTGATAAAACAAAATCCTTTATATTATTGGAAAACATGCATAAAATTCCCCCCAATATTATAAACCTAATTAAAAAGATCTCGCAAATATATTGACAAAATTTCAAACTAATTGGAATAATTTAATAATCTTATTTAAAAATTTCAGCATCAAAAATTTACCATTTAAATCCATTTTTCATATGAGCCATTTCTTTCAACAAATGAAAATCAGAAAATCGTCTGACTTGCCATAGAAAGCATTATAGAGCAAAATAAAATGTTCCATATTTCCCGAACGAATGAACCAAATTTAACCAAAAACTATACAGCTAAGTCCGGGTACCTCATCAACATGCCCAGTGAATTTCAAGCCGATCGGATGCTTTTTCAGGCAGTTATCGCGGAACAGACAGGCAGACTAACAGAAACCAAAACTTTTCGTGTCTCCACAGTAAGCCTTCACTGACGTTTCGGCAATTAACTGAATTCGATACTGACAATAAAAGTAGTGCATAATTGAACTTCATTTGGCATTTCATAAAACTAAATTCAGCGTACTAATAATCTTTTTTTTTTTTTTTTTTTTTTTTTTTTTTTTTTTTTTTTTTACAGTGTATTTAAAAAAAATCCCTTGTTCAAAGTTTAAACTTGGCATTGTGCTAATAGCGCTTCGCAATTACGTCGCAAATTTACAACGCAACCCTGGTCCGTGCTGCCTTATTCCAGATAGGTTTTTAATTAACTTTTAAAGACGCGGGAAGCATATAGAGATATCCACTCAGTGCAAACCAGTCGTAAATCCGATAGTATTTACGCGATTAATTCTAATTAAATTAGCTTGTTTTTAACAATTTGATGTTTATTGCTTTTATACTACTACTGAGCGTTGTATAACAAAAATGTATCATTAAAAGTTATTATCTACGCTTTAAAAGCCGATGGCACATAGAATACGCCGCTCCTGTCATTATGTATGTCCAAACCGGCCGTGACTTTAAGTGTTAATATCTCGGCTAATTACCGACGATTTTTTTCAAAAATCATTATCAACAATGTTTTAATACTTCTGCACGACAGGTATCATCAGCGATCCTCAACACCTTTACTGAATGACCGCAAATCGCAATTTGTGTGTAACAGAAAAACGCGTTTTTCTCAAAAACTAAGTGACCTAGGGTAATCGATATAATTTCCCTGCAAGGTTTAAGTTAACATCTACTACCTCTAATTGTTTCATAATTTTATTTTGAGTAGATTCGGAATTAGATGGGGGGGGACATATTTTTGCACTATATTTTCCACAATATCTCTACAACTATAATACATAAAATTAAAAGAAATGTACTTTTGAGTTCAGCGTTACGAAAGCTTTCAAACGATACCCCACACGATATACAAAGAAATTTTTTTTTCAAGTAGTCTTATTAGCCCCTCTACATTTTCCCTAAATATATTTGTGAACGTTTAATAATCTGAAAATATGTGGGTCAATAGTCTTTATTACTTCCCCCAATTTGAATTTTCAATTCAAAGTTTACGAGTAAAATGGCTGTGACAGACAGACAGACACAGGAGTGATCTTATGTATCCGTTTTTATTTTTCAAGTACGGAATCCTAAAAAGTTACAAGAAGTGACATGCAAATATATTTATTTTAAAATGCATTTTTTTACAGAAAGCATAACATTACAGATAGGAATAATAATTGTCATAGACTAAAGCTGTGAGTTTGACAGCATTTTGTATTGAGAAATTCCGAATTCATGTCTGAAATTTCCCTTTTTTTAACTTTAAATAATCGCGAAATGTCCGTCTTTAAGAGAATAGTTAATCTATTATCACCGGTCTTTCAAACAGAAATTTTTGCCTAATTGAATCGGGAAAATGCTCGGATTAAATATGACAAACTTTACAATAAAAATTTACTTGTGCGAATAATCAAGGATTCTTAGCGCCTTACGCGGCACATATACAGGTCACTTGTCCCCAAGGGGTTAAAATAAGCATAAATTGTAATTCGGAATTTCTCAATTGAAAAACAGGCCAAACTGCCTACCCTGCCTTTAAAAGTAACCTTTTTTCTGAAAAAAAAGTTAATGTAATTAAAAAGGAAATATTAAATTTTAATAGATAAAAACAGTTCAACTATGAGATATTTTATTTCAAAGTCCACCAATAACTTAGGTTTCATCCCACAAAAAGAACTTTGAAAATAATATTTTAATCGATTTATCAAATAAGGATGATATTTACTATTTTATATTTGTATGTCCAGCGTAGTTAGAAATTTGTCATAAAATTCTGTTTCATCTTGATCTAAAACAGGGGTGTCAAACTGTGGCTTGCCGGATACCCCTAAAATTTTATAGAAATCACTGCCTTATCTAATCATCGAATCTCTGCGATCCAAGAAGTCGACTTTTTCTGTAAAATTTAGGTGGTATCCGGCGGGCCACAGTTTGACACCCCTAATTTAAAATATGAATGTATATATATAGTTAAGTGACCGGTGGCGAACATTAAAATCAACGTACTAAACTTACAAACTTCCCATATAACATTATTTTCGAAATTTTTTTTTTAAATAAAACTGTTTAGAAATTGAGTAATATTTGCAGTTTAGAACAAGGTTGCTAGTTTGGCCTCCATTTTTATTTATAAATTTCAAATTCATACCCGAAATTTTGATAGATTGTTGACAGCCTTCTAGCAGCATTGCCTGTTTGGACTACATTTTTATTTCGAATTTTACAATTCACATCAGAAACTTCCCTAGTAGAATTTTTATTTAAAGTAATAATGAAAAGTTAGTCATTAAATAAAACAAAAAATTCCATTTTTAAATTCTGAATTTTCTGAATAAAAATGGACGTCAAACTAAAATCCCTCCCATCTAGCTGAATTTTTCAAAAAGCTGAAAAAAAAATGAAAAAGAAAACCCTGCAGGGAATTAGCTTTTCTTATCTGTAATAGGTTTCCCACACAAGTTCAAATGTTTCAAATCCTCAGTACAAAAAATTTCTTCAGAAATACTGGTATTAAATAAACGGAACACTGAAAACCATGCTCTAAAAATATTCTTCACAAAATCACCCGGCCATACCCGCTTACTCTTGCAGTTCATAAAAACGTGATATGGTATATCTTTGTCTTCGTTTTTTAAGAATAAGAACCAGGGAATAAGTTTTCCTAGAATATGCACACAGAAACACTCATATTACCAGTATTCGTCATCAAATGTTCATATTGCGGCATTTTGATAGCGGTACCCTAGCATCTCTTACAGCGTATGTTGAAATATAACTAAGCAAAAGCAAAAGAAAGATATAATTAGATAAAATAAACACCAACTCTGAGATAAAATAAAAAGAAATATACTCATAGTCATGGCAACAAAAGGAAAAAGAAAATACCAGATTCGTTGTTAAAAAAATTTCATCGTAAAAAAGACAGAATAAAAAGCACAATCCGGCTATTTCGCCACAATTGCCGCTGTATCGGCGAAGGTGGTTGTCTTCAAGAAATAGGAGATAGAACAAAAAATATTGATCACTAAAAAATAAAGAAGATAAATCTGCAGTTAGAAAAATTGCTGTAATTATTGCGTTTTATTGTTTTTAGGTCCAGAAAAAGCCGAAAACTCACAAACTTTAAAGAATTATAAGTGGTAAATTTTGGTCGCACTAATACTGGATTTTGACTGTTTATTGATCTTGGAAAAAGTATTAGCAATGTAATTTATGTCAGTCAGGAAACGTATGGAATCATAAATTTTATAAAATTCAACCCCTTAAAGGGAGGTGAAACCGTCACGGCATCACATACTTTTAATCCCAAATTGCCACATTGGCACCGGAATTTTATGATGAAAATGTCACCTTTATTAAATACGCGAAAATTTACTTTTACTTGTTTACAAATAAAATATCTTATTAATACTGGTGTCACTAAATTATTTGAACATTTTACGAATACAAATACCTTGCCCCTGAAAGGGTTAATCTGTTAAATAAGACGAAAAATAGCTTTAGAATTAATTGTTTATAAAACGGAAGACTAAAAAATCTGAAGAAATATCTGCCTATGACATTCCCCATGTTTCTATCATCGTGTAGGCCTAGTGTTTAGAGCAGGGTTGGCTAACAGTGGTACGCCGGATATCCCTATTTTTTAAGAGATAGCCGATTTCTTGAATCGCAGAGATTTGATGATTAGACAGGACAATGACTACTGTAAAATTTTAGTGGTCTAGCGTGCCACAGTTGACCATCCCTGATTTAGAGGTTTGTGATTTGATACACTTTTGCGTTGCGAACTATACCTCTAAAACTAAAAGTTTAAGAATAATCTATTCGGCGACAATAAATAGACTCATCCAGTATAACTGTCATTACATCCTTTCATGAAACAAAGGCTGTTTTAACACTAGAACCGCCGTTCGGGATCATTTTGACAACTGCCAAAATTGATAATAGTCGAATCAAACCAGAAATATTTTTTTCATAAGATATGTTATACCTTCAACTCACGGCTACTTTGGTCCTTGCGAGGTTACTGTGGTCCATCCCATAAAAAAAGATTTTATTCTTTGTATTGAACAAACAATACGAGATAAGAGTTTTTGCACTACTGTTTTCCACCTACTGTTATATATTTGAATAGTTTGGGGGCAATTTAAATTTTTTACTGGCAACACTGGATGTGTTTGTAAACAACTGTTTTCGTGTATAAATTTTAACTCTCCAAATTTTCTATAGTGAAACAATCTGGACAAGAGCTACAAATAAATTAAGTGTCAAAATATTACCTTTAGTAACCTGTAACTCATTAGTGTTTATAGTTTTTCCTTTAACATTTTATTTTGACAGCAAATGTTAACGTTTTCAGTTAGCTAACCTGAAAACTAGTATGTCGGAGCTACTTTGTGCCAGGCCTTTTTTTGGCCCGAAAATAGTCTCAGTTACTTAGAAATGCCTTTTATAGAACCAAATCTCTTAAAACATGTTTTGAGTAATATTTTTTGTTTTTAAATGTTACCGTAGCAAAATGTTACTTTAATTGTTTTTGTTCCAGTTGCTGAGGATAACATGACGAAAACTGTTTCTCGTTTCTTTAATATTAACAATTGGTTTATTGTATTTAAATGTTTTTAAAAAAATCATTTGTTTATCGAGTTTGCAGTGTTTTTAATTTATTAGCACATGCTATTGCAAGGGGGTTTCAATAAAAATGTATTCATTTACATATGAAATGTATTCATTTTATATGAAAGTAAGTGAATGGACCAAAGAAGCCCCCAGCAAGGGCTACTTTGTTCCAAAATCTTAAAAAAGTTAAAAAATAAAAAAATACTCCTTTAAAACCACACAGTTTGCTTCATTGTTTCATGTTAATTGCTTATAACTCTATTTCGACGTTGGAAAGTCAATATAATATTTTTTAACACTTTCACGCCGGCACGGTGGGTCACACTTGACTGTCTCAGAGCTGGGAAGTCTCCGGCCTTTTGGATACCAGTATTTTAATACAGAAAATGTTGTTTTTTTTTTAAATTAGAGCAATTGGACGATTTAAAGGAACAACATTTTCTCTAAAATAACAGTGGTGTTCAAAAAGACGGAGACTTGACAACTCTGAGACAGTCGAGTGTGACGCACCGCGCCGGCGTGAACATGTTAATGTGAGTAGAACCAGGAAAAAGTGGTCCAAAGTGGTCTCCGGTTGACGATATGTATGAATCGCAAATAATAGGCTAATTAAATTAGTTAAATAGTTTTAAATAAAATTTCTGGTGTAAAACACTTTTTATAACAATTGAGTAAAATAGTCCGTGGGGCAGTTCATAACACTAGAACCGCCAAAAGGAGTCATTTTGACCTTCACCAAATTTAGAATAGTCGATATGAAACACAAATTTCTTTATAAGATATGCTATATGTAAGCAGCACTAAAATGGGCTAATTAAATAAGTTCAATAGTTTTAAATAAAAATTCTAGTGTGAAATACCTTTTATAAAACTTGTGTAAAATTGCCGACTGTTCTAGTGTTAAATTCATTTTCATTTTCTTTTCATATTATCTAATAATATGAATCTATTAACCTTCTCACCGCCTCGAACTGATATGTCCTTTCACTAAGCTGTAGGTTTCACTGTAGTAGAAGCATTTTTTAAATTAAGATAATTCTTGAACTATAATGCAGTTTTAAAATATTTTGATAAAAATAATTTTATTTTTTATAAAAATAATCTTTTTTCAAACTTTTTAAAAATTACAGATAAAACAACATTAGAATTATGCTCTTTTGCCCGGCTTTAAGGGGGTTAAAACAAAAATATATGCAAATAAAATACACATGCTTGTCTATTCTTACCATCAAATATATTTTTAGATATAGAGATAAATTTATATAATTTCTTATTTCTGAAACCTATTCGATATTTTCAATCGACACATAGGTAAATCTTTGAGGATTTCGGCTCGTAGATTATCTCCTGTTTAGACAATTTATAAGCATTTTGTGGAGATTTTATCCTCTACAAAATGCGACAAGTTTTTTTGTTACATAAAACTTATTTCCATGAGCACTTTTAGTGTAAGTCACATGCTACGAGTTTCGCTACCAGTATTTTAGAACGAAAAAATCCGACTTATTTAACCCTTTGAAGTCTAATGGAATAATTTCTTCCCACTTAATTTTACTCTCCAAATGTCACTCTGGCACCGGAATATTCAGCCAAATTTATTAGAAAATAGATTAATGCATTTTTTCGTATTATTATAAGCCGAGTCTTTCGTTTAAAAAATACTGGTGCCAATGTGACATTTGAGTATTTTAAAGAAATTCATCCCCAGAACTCAAGGGGTTAATTGGAGATCTCTCATTAATTAATTAAGTCAAGCTAACTTTTCGAAAATAACGGTAGCCAACAAACATAGCAGTAATGATCAATGAAACTTACACAACAAAAACTCATGGAATTAGCCATAAAATGAACTGGATTTCAGTTACTGAAGAAAAATCGAAAAAAAAAAGCAGATTTTTATTTATTTATTTATTTATTTTTAATATAGTAAAAAAAAAAAAAAAAAAAAAAAAAAAAAAAAATCTCAGAAAACTAGAAGATCGGAAACTTTCTTTTTCATTAGAGGGTAAAACTATAATACATATCCGGAAATCAAAATCAGCCGAGCTTCTGAATGTAAAATCGGATTTTGACTAGAATATATAAATAAGTTTTAAGGACAAGAAAAGATTTATTTTTAAAATGCTTTATTTTTTATATATTAAACATAGCATGTCTCTTCAACATCTAATCCATAAAAAGTTTCAGAATTTAAAAAGCTTCTGAATTAAGATATTCGTTTTTAGACGAAAGCATACACTTTAAATAACATTTTAAGCCAAATAGTCATTAAATTTATAGCTATTTTCACTAAATAGAATCATATGGCGTGTTTATTTTTTATACTTGCTTTAAATAGTCGTGAAAATATGTAAAGTACTTAAAAGTGATTTCCTTATACATAAGAAGAAACGCGAATTTCAATTTATGAAAACGTTTTTCAAGCAATTTTGTCAACTCAAGTTTGTTCTAACGACAAAAACTGCCATATTTCAAAAATGTTTACTTTCTGCAGATGAATGATTTTTTTTTTTTTTTTACTAAAAATAGGAATATAAGAAATTAAAATATGGAAAAAAAAATACCTTCCTCTTTTAGCCATCAAATATGTTTTGATATATAGATAAAGTTATATGATTGCATATTTATCAAACCTATTCGATATTTTCAATCGATACATCAGTAAAACGGTGGCTTACATTTCCATACATGCCTTTTACTTCAATGTTCGTAGCTTAGTTTTTTCTGTAGAAATGTCTTTTTTCAATCTTTTGAGGATAAAATAAAAATATGTAAAATCCCCAAAAGTGAATTCGAAGCATATAAAAAGAAACTTGAATTTCAATTTCAAAATCCGGTTTTTAAAGTACTTTATCATCAGAAGTACTTTTAACCGACAAAAAATACTTTATTTTTAAAAATCTTTAATTTTTATTGATGTATATATATATATATATATATATAAATGATGATGATGAGTGCTGTATACGTACGAAAGTAGAATAAACTTCGTTACATAGAATATATTTTTCGTAATATGAAGTTTAATTTGCATGTTAATGTTGTCCAAAGTCAAGGATCAGTAGAAAATCTCGTTAAGTATAAAACTTCATTACATAAGGATTTCGTTAAAGGGAAATTCTCTTTTATGTAATAAAAAAAATATATTATGTGATGTTATGAAGTTAGAAAGACATTTGAGATCTGAGAGATACAGAAATTTATAAATATAAACATACTATATGTGTTTGCTATAACAAATGATTAAATAATATAAAAAAATATTTAATTTTTCTCAAAAAGGCATTGCTTAGTACAACGCCTGTAAGCATTTCAAAGAACTTATGTCCTATATTTATCCACCTTATCAAAATTTTCTTTCAATACATAAGCAACTAAGATGGCTTATTTTTAAATACGCGCCATTAACTTATAATTTCATTGCTGAACTATTTCTAAGGACGTCCCTTTTCAGCATATACAAAAGGAAACATACATACGCAAAAACATTAAAGTTGAAAATGAAGATATAAAAAGGAGCTTGAAATTCAGTTTGAGAAAACGATTTTCGAAACATTTTGTCCCCATATTTTCTTTTTATAATTACTAATAATACGAAACTAAAAAAATAATATATGAATTAGGTCTACCGGAAAGTTAGAACTTTAGTCACTCGAGTATAAATTAACTTTTTAATGCTATTTCACTCCTTCATTTTTTGGATTAAGATTTCTTCATCGGCACCACTTTTTTTAAAAGATAAAATTCGCATTGTTTCCACATTTCACATAAAGGTGTAAGCAGTGGGAATTTTAACATTTGAAAAAAGTGGTGACAATGAAGAAATCTGAATTTAAAAAAAAGTAAGCGTGAAATAACATTCCGAGCAGAACATTCCAGTAGACCTAATAATGAAAAAAAAATACATGTGCTTGCGTCTTATAACCATAAAATATATTTTATATCTAGAGATAAATTTATATGATTGCATATTTATCAAGCCTATTCGATATTTTCAATCGATACATCAGTAAATCAGATGGCTTATATTTCCATACATGACTTTTACTTCAAAGTTCGTAGTCTATTTTTTTTCTGTAGAAATGTCTTTTTTCAATCTTTAGAAGATAAAATGGGAATATGTAAAATTCCCAAAAGTGAATTCGAAGGATATAAAAAGAAACTTGAATTTCAATTTGAAAAAGCAATTTTTAAAGAGCTTTGTCACCAGAAGTACATTTAACTGACAAATTTTTTTTTTCATTTTTAAACATATTTACGTTTTCTAGAGGGGAAATAGATTTAGAATATCTAATGTATGAACTCTATTAAAATATTATAATATTCTGATTGAAACATTATTTTTAAAATAAATATATAATATCTATAGAACATTTTTAGTCGAATAGTCATAAATGTTTTAACTACTTTTATTAAATAGAAACGTATGGGGTGTTTGATTTTCATGCATGCCCTTTAAATAGTTACGAAAATAATTAAAATACTCAAGCGAAATATATATATAAATTACGCGGATTTCAATTTACGAAAACATTTTTTAAAGTATTTTCTCTCCTTAAGTATTTTCTAACGACTAAAAGTTAACATGCTTTTTCTTTTTTATATTTTCTAATATTAGGTCTACCGGAAAGCTCTGTCCGATAATGTTATTTCACGCCTACATTTTAAAAATTCGGATTTCATCATTGGCACCACTTTTTTGAAATGGTAAAATTCCCACTGTTTTCACATTTGACATTACAATGTAAATAATGAGAATTTTACCATTTCAAAAAAGTGATGCCAATGAAGAAATCTTAATTTAAAAACAAGTAGACGTGAAATAACATTATCGGACAGAACGTTCCGGTAAACCTAATAATATGAATCTAGGAAAATAAAATATGTAAATACAAAAATACGTATTCTTGCCTCTTCTAACCATTAACCTCTTGCGCTGCAAATTAATTGACAGAAGCCCGTTACTATCTTGTCCATATTTTAGAAAAATATTTCACACCAGAATTTTTATTTAAAATTATTAACTTATCCATTTATCTAATGTTTTTTTTCTTTGTATCTTTTTAACTAGTTTTATAAAAAAAAAAATTCTGGTTCATATTTATTTGGTAGCAGTCAAAATGTCTGCTCGCGGGCTTTCTAGTGTTAATCCAAGGCGACGTACATAGCACGTCTTTCCAGGTCAAGAGGTGAAAATATTTTTTGATATAGAATTAAAGTTATATGATTGCATATTTGAGAGGATTACAACCATAATAGGCCAAGTCCATTAAAAAAAATGAGATAGCCCATTTAGAAGATACATAATACCAATTTTATCCTTTCCACAATAAACCGAGTTTGTAAAAAGATGACATATATCGTCGGTACCATATCAAACTATCCAATGTGAAAACAGTGGGAAACTTTTTTAAAATTCAGATTTTTTTATTGCCATCACTACTTTGAAATTTTAAAATTCCCTTGCTTTCGTCTCAATTGATATGTCAATAAATAAGGTTAAATAATACGAATTTTACTATTCCAGAAAAGTGGTGCCATTCAAGGAATCTGGATTTAAAAAAAGTACGCCACTGTTTTCACATTGGATAGTTTGACATGGTACTGAAGATATGAGAAAGTATGTGAAAGCAGACTTTGTTCACTGCGGGAGTGTATAAAACATATTTTGTGCAACTTCTAAATGGATTATCTTCCTTTTTCTTTTCAAGATGGACTTGGTGTATTATGGCTGTGAACCCCTCATTTATCAAAACTATTCGATATTTTCAATCGATGCATCAGTAAATCGAATGGCCAATATTATTTCCATACGTGCCTTTTACTTCAAGGTTGTGGATAAATGTAATTTTACAGTCTTTAGAAGATAAAATGGAAATATGTAAAATCCTCAAAAAGGAATTCGAAGGATTTAAAAAGAAACTTGAATTTCGAATTAAAAAAACGATTTTTAAAGCACTTTGTCACCAGCAGTACTTTTAACTGGCGAAAAACCATTTTTTTTGGCATATTTTTATATTTACTAATAATATGAATCTTAGAAAGTATGTAAATAAAAAAATAAATATGAATGCATCTTCTAGCCATCAAAAATGTTTCTAATATATAAAGTTATATGATTACATATTTATCAAACCTAAACGATATTTTCAATTGATACATCAGTAAATCGGAGGGCTTATATTTCCATACATGCCTGTTTCTTTAAGGTTCATAGCTCAATTTTTTATGAAGAAATGTCTTTTTTTTCAATCTTCAGAAGATAAAATGGAAATATGTAAAATCTCCAAAAGTGAATTCGCAGGATATAAAAAGAAACTTGAATTTAGATTTCAAAAAAAGATTTTCAAAGAACTTTCTCACCAGAAGTCCTTTAAACTTACAAACAAAAATGTCTTATTTTCAAAAATATTTACGTTTTATAGAGTGAAAATGTGTTTAGAACATGGCACTCAATAAAGAAGAACGGACACATCATTAAAATAGTGAAGTAGTAGTTGAAATAGCTGCAACCGCGCTCGCAGCAGTTGATTACATAAATTTAAATAGAAGTTTTCCCCTTATTTAAATATCTTATCAATGAAAATTTTCAATCAAAAATAATGGCAAAAGAAGGTATTCATTTTTACTGGTGGAAGTTTACGTATGCGGTAGTCAGGCACTGCATTTCCACCATATTGTGACAACCTCCTGTCAGTGTCAGCAGTGGCGCAGCCAGGGTGGGGGTTTTCAAGCTCAATATACCACTATTTTTATACAGGTAACTTTGTAAAATTTACTTGTACAATTTTTTAGCTTTAATTATACGAAACAAAACTTTAAGGAAAAAGTGGTATCCAGCGTCTGAAAACCCCCACCCTGGCTGCGCCACTGAGTGTCAGTGAGAAATATTATTACACTTAGGCAAACTGACACTAGTTAAAACAAATTGAAATTTTTACCATATTTATGAGAGAAATTTTCCATGAATAAGGCACTTAAATACAACAAAATTTTCTAATCAAGTTTACTGGTGGAAGTTTGCACCGGTAGTAAACAGAAACTGTTGACTGATTAAAAAAGGTCGCCATGTTGTGACACCCTCCTCAGTTACTTCACTCGCAAATGGTACACAACACACTATATGTCACCTCCTCTTTATTCAAAACGTCATTGTTTAACCCCTTGGGAACGAGCGACCGGTATTCGTGCCACCTAAAGTGCTCAGAATAAGTGATTATTCTCGCAAGTAAATTTTTATTGTAAATTTTGCCTTATCTAATCCGAACATTTTCTCGATTCAATTTGGCAATTTTTTCTGTTTTTAAAATCCTGTGATAAAAGGATAAAAATTCTGTAAATTACGCTCGTCTCGAAGGGGTTAACTCTTTCAGGGGCAAAGTACTTCTATGCGTAAAATGATGAAATCATTAAATGACACCAAATTTAAAAAACAGATTTTTGTGAAAAAAGGTAAATCATTCCCCCGTGTTATTGATAAAAGGAAAATTTGCATTCCAAAATTCTGTGCCGAAATGGCATTTAGGAATTAAAATTAGGTTGTCCAAAAATAAACCACTGCCCTTCAATGGGTTAAGGGGTCAGATCACGTTGAGCAGCCAGGAAATGACTGTATTTAAATCCGTACGAAAAAATATTAATTTCCTAAGCAAAGAATGGAACGCAACATTTTTAAAATTTTACTTTCACACATTCTTGTGGTTTGACAAAATATTCAAATACACATATATTTAGTAATATTTATTAATTAAATCATAACGACAAAAGCAGCCTTTGAAAAATATGAATATTGAAATATGCACTTTGCGCGCACGATTTTACAAATTCTACTGCAGATATATGTTTAATGTTTCAAATTTTGTTACTTAGAATACTATATCTTTCACTGAACCTAAATTTGAAAGTATTTTCAAATTCTGTAGAATAATTAATGGTTTTCTAATCATATTAACTAAATTTCACCAAAAAATTTATAATTATTTTTTCAATCCACAAATTTCTGTGAAAAAATCAGACTAAATTGAGGTTCAACATAAACTAGCTCATACAAACTAAAAGTGTACATAATTTCAAGTTTCTATGATAGTTAGTTTTTAAATGAGAGTGCACGCAATACCAAAAAATCAATTTTTAGCAAAACGGCTCCAAAGTTGGCTTA
Source organism: Maratus speciosus (assembly GCA_963932465.1). Taxonomy (NCBI): domain Eukaryota; kingdom Metazoa; phylum Arthropoda; class Arachnida; order Araneae; family Salticidae; genus Maratus; species Maratus speciosus. The sequence goes on from OZ010794.1 coordinate 218,108,945, forward strand.
TAACATTACAGCAAATGCTTTTATGCGAGATATATTTAGCCATACCTTCTGTTCTAATTGGTATTTTTGTAAAATTCGTTTTGCTGTAGGCTTTCAGCTTTCCAAGGTATAAATTCTGAAATTTGTGAAAAATCAAAACTGGTGACACAGTTGCCAACGTCCCGATTTTTTTATACCAGTATTTTTATGCAGATATAGTTGTTTTATACAATCGCACAATTTCGGCAATTAAATAAGGGAACATTTTTTTCTAATATTTTACAGGTATTAAAAAATCGGGAGGTTGGCAACTATGTGGTGGGGATCAAACATTATTAATAAAAGACACAGCCCGTGAATCACGGAAGCGAGAATTAAGGGGTTAACTAGAACCAAAATTATGTAAAATACTCAAAACGTATTTCGTAATATAGAAAAATAAACGTATATTTCAATTTACGTAAACGCTTTTTAAAATACTTTGCATCCTTAAGAACTTTCTACCGACAAAAATTTCCCATTTCAAAAGTGTTAACTTTTTTGAAGATCAAACTTAACACTGCTTGTAATTTATTTTAAACGAAATGCATAATCACGATAAAAACCTGTTGAAATTCAAAGATATCTAGTATATTACAAAAATCAATATGTAATAAAAAAATATATATTACTGTGTGCTGTTATGAAGTCTGATAGATGTTTGTGAAATCTGAGAGATATAGAAATTTATAAGTCTAAACATACTCTTTGCATTTGCTATAATCAATGAATAAACGGTATAAATATATTTCAAAGTTCTGAAAAAGACGTTCATTAGTATAACGTCTGTAAGCACTTTAGAGAACTTATGATGTCCTATATTTATCCATATTATCAATAGTTCATTCAATACATAAGCAAGTCAGATGATTTATTTTTAAATGCATGCATTTAACTTCTAATTTCATAGTTCAACAATTTCTAAAGACGTCGCTTTTCAATATACAGAAAATGAAACATAAATATGCAAAAACCTTAAAGTTGAAACTGGAGGATATAAAAATGAACTAGAATTTCAGTTTCAGAAAGCGATTTTCAAAACTTTTGTCACCATAAGTGCTTTATAAGGACAAGAAATGTCTCTCTTTTTTAAATATTTACTTTTTAAAATAACTAAGGATATATTTCTTTTACAGCAGATTTCTAGTCAAAATGAAATCCTGGAGATATTTCAGGAATATCTAGAAATCTGAGAAATATACAGTTTACAATATAATAAATATGTAATAGAGTAATAACATTATAAACTGGCTCAGAGCTGGGTTGCCAAAGGCGACTATTTTTTAATTCTATCTCGCACTACTTTCACAAAACAAAAAAATACTGACATACTGTTTGACAACATTTTAAAAAGAAATATACTACAAAATATTATTTAAAAAAAAAAGTCGTTCTAACTGAATAGAAAAATAGTCGCATGTGGTAGCCCTGCAGAGAGATTAAAGATATTTCCAGAATAAATATTTGCTGCATATTTAATTATAACTAATGGATAAGTATACAAAACGAATGCACTGTTATAAATTAGACATTCATTTTTAACCCTTTTCGGCGCAGAGCACTTCCATTGCGAAAATGTTAAAATGAATGAATGACACCGGAATTTACGTACAAATTCATTTCAAAATAAGAAAAAGCAATTTATATTAATAAACGAAACATAAGCGAAACCATACATAATAAACGAAAAATATTTGTACTAGAATTTTCGTGGCATTTGGGAATAAAATTTGCTGTTTTACGTACTGGAACAATGCGCCACAAAGGGTTGACCCTTTCCGATGCAGTGGTTGCGCGTCGGACCCTCTAATTTTAATTCTAAACGTATGAACGGCACCAGGAATATTTTAATAAAGTTTTGCTTTTACAATAACAATTTAAAGTAACAAGTATGCAATTTCCAAAAAAGTCGTTCGTAAATCGTCTCAGTCAATCAATTCATCATTTTAAGAACAGTATTGTTCTATGCCGAAAGGATTAACCCGGGAATGCTCGCGCATATACAAGATATGTACGATTTATACTTTGCCACCAATAAATACAAACAAAACCAGTCATTTTATTTAATCGTTGCATAGCCTAAAAAAAATTCTGCTGAAAAGTAATTTGAAGGTTACTTTTTGAAAATTAGTGGTGAGAAAAATAATAATGACCGTGCTCACCTTGGGAATGTCATAACCTGAGCGTGTAATCTCGGGTTAAGATAACTGCTAACTTTTAATGGAATTTTTTTTCTATATTTATTAATATTTTAACACTTAAATGCGCGATTTTTTATTTTGTTTCGAAAAAAAATATATATATATCATTCTCTGAAAGGTTTATTACACAGGAAAATTAATGTAAAAAAATCTGAGATACATTTTTCATATAATACGTCAGAGAATCACATGTCAATACGTCAATCTCTTCTTCTGCCTTCATCATCGTCTTCTGTTGCACATCTGCAATATAAGTAAAAACTACTTTCGTGTGGCTGTTTTACGCTAAAATATTGCAAATTAGTAAATATTTTAATATCTCCAAATACCTTATTTTATATAATTATTTATTAAAAACTATTATTATAAAACTTTACCTTTAACCCTTTATTTCCCAATGCGTTCTAGAATATATTCCCAATACGTTCTAGATAGAATACGTTCTAGAATTTACGCAGTTCAGAGAATCTGATTTTACACCAGAAAGTTTCAATGGCTAATTTCGCTTTATTTAAATACGAAATGTCTGTTATTAATTATAGCAGATATTGCTATTTTAATTTCCTGGTGTGACTTATGTATATACGAATAATCTATTACATTCAGAACACCGTTGTTTGCATATATCCAAAGCTGAACACTAAAGAGTTAAAATTTCCTTTCAGAACATAAGAGATTTGGATGGTGTACTCTTAGTTGCCAACCTACCGATTTTTTAAATACCAGTAAATTCTTAGGAAAATGTTCGCTTTATTTAATTGCAGAAATTGTACGACTTTATAAAACATGTATTTCTGAATAAAATATTGTTATTAAAAAAAGGAGTGCTGGCAGCAGTGTATATTTTATAGTAAAAGCATTTTATTTCAAACTCGGTCCCTTTTCAATTTTTAGAATAATACAGAGATATATTCATAATCTTCAAACTAACTTCCTAACAAGGAAGGTCTCTATACTTGGCGTACTCAAAATATTTAAAAAAAAATACCAATTAAACTACTTATGTATGTAATAAAGGATCAGTCAAATTTAGCGGCGGAATTACGGTAGAGAGTCTGTAAAAAAATAAAATACTTTCGAGTATTTGGCGCGAAAAGACGAAAGTGTCATGCAATTTGGCGAGCAGTACTTTTCCTCGCCAAAAGCAAACGATTTTAATGCATCTGAAAATTGTTTGTTAATTGATTTTTAGAATGCGTGTAAAAAGTATTTAATGAATTTAAACACAAACAATGAGCGAGTTTAATAAATACATTTTTTCGTATTACATATTTATGATGCTTGTTACTTAATTTTATTACTTTAAAAACAATTTCATCTATAAAAAATACTTTCATATATTTAAGCGTATTCCAAAATAAAGGCAAGATTCATTTAGCAGTTATTAATTTCAAACCAAGGAATTCGTCGTTTCCATAGCAACAAAATTGAACCGACAGCTCTCATTTGGACTTCATTTTGAGATATTGAAACAATTTTAATTTTGTTTTAATTCATAAAATTTGACATTTAACTTTCATTATAAATACATATATGACAAAACTATAGCTAAATCAAACTAAAACTGGCAAAACTACAGTTATTTAAGTTAAATTTATTTAAACAAGTTCAATATGAAACAATTTAACTTAAAGAAAAAGTAACGGCATGAAAAAGTATTTTTCGAAATTTCATTTCATCGCCAACCGATGATAAATCGCCAAATAAACGAAAATTTCATTAGTTTTTTACGAACGTTCTATCGGGGTTCCGCCAAAATTTTTTTATAAACATATATATCCACATGAGACGAACACTCTGTAATTTTTTCAGATTTTTCTGAATATGCCCGTATGGAGACCTTCCTTGTAAGTTATGAAATGAATTGGAATTTAAATTTTAAAAAACAATTTAACCCCTTAACGCTCGAATTAAATTACGGTTGAAAAATTCAAATTGCTTTTTGGCACCACTTTTATGAAAAAGAAATATTCACCTTATTTAATGGAAGGAAAAACGACACTAAAATATAGCCAATTTCACTATTTTATAAAACTGGTGGGAATCAAACAATTTGAGTAAAAGACACAGCCCGGGAATTTGACGGGAGCGAGAATTAAGGGGTTAAAAAAATACTTTTATTCTGCAAGTACTTTTAAAGGAGATGATACATTTATGAATGTATCCTTGGATGTTCCCATTTATGGATTAAGTTGGTATAAAAACTTAAACTTCTTGAAAAAAATATATAACGTTGGTACTGAAGAGATACGTTTTTAACTTACAAATGTAAGTATAAAAATACACACAATGCAAATTAGTAAAAGAATAAATTGTATAGCTGAAACTTGTATCTTTGTTTATTTTACGACAAATGAAGCGACCTGTGTAAATTGTTTCAATGATTAACTTCAGAAACATCACATATTTATTTCTTTATAACGTTTATAAAAATAATATAAATTTTGCTTTTATGAAAAAGCAAACATAATATTATAAAACATAATAGTTAAAAAATAAATATAAAACATAAAATACCACTATTATAAAACTTACTTCTCATTTATAAGCTAAAATTTTAGAAACACATGATTGAAACTCACAGTTCAAACGTTTTTTTTTTTTTTTTTTTTTTTTTTTTTTTTTTTTTTTTTTGACTGATTTATGAATATATAATGAACACCACGTTGGACAAGTTGAAATTCGATTGTATAAAAATAATCGAATAAAATTTTTAAGCTGAACTTATAGTAAATCTACAAAAATATCTACAAATTCTACTCTAAAACTTTAAAACCTGCAATGCAATTTGAAGCTTCATTGATCAGTGAAGTAGGTAGCTCAAAATGAATGTAATCATTTATACTAATCATTTTGAACTACATTTTCCTTTAGACATTTTTCATCAATATTAAGGTTTGGAAATAGTGAAAAATTAAACCTTGAAATAAAGAAATATAATCTACTTAAGCACAAATGTTTCAGTAATCAATTAAGACTCTAACCTCTAAAATTACGGAAAATAAAATCAAAGACTTACGTCATTATGTATATATATAAATGTATGTATATATCATCATCATTAACCGTTTTCAATCCACTGATGGATGTAGGTCTCCCCCACATTTTTCCAATGTTTCCTGTCTAGTGCTTTAATCATCCAATTTACACCGGCTACTTTTCTGATTTTATCACTCCATCTTACTTGAGGTCGTCTTCTTGGCCGTTTTACATCTCTGGGATACCACTGTAGGATGTTTGTGCTCCATCTATTGTCTTGTCTTCTTGCGATGTGCCCAGCCCATTTCCATTTTAGCCGTTTAATTCTTTCAATGATGTCAAAAACTTTCGTCTGACTTCTTATCCAGGTTATTCTTTTTCTGCCTCTTCTAGTTATACCTAGCATACATCTTTCCATGCTTCTCTGTGTTGTTTGTAATCTTTGTACCATCCGTTTTGTTAGCGTCCATGTTTCTGCTCCATAAGTTAGGACAGGCAAAACACATTGGTTAAATACCTTTCTTTTCAAACACAGGGGCATGCTACTCATCAGAATAATATTGTTCTTCCCAAAAGCACTCCATCCATTTCTTATTCTTCTATTGATTTCATTCATGATACTATTATCAGATGATATTTCTTTCCCAAGGTACACATAACTTTGCACTTCTTTAGTTTCAGTGTTGTTGTAGACGATTTTCTTTTTTGATGCAAATGAATTGAACATCACCTTAGTCTTTTCCAAGTTTATTTTTAATCCCACATTAATGCTAGCTTCTGCCAAATCTTTTAGCATATTTTCCAATTCTTCAGGACTGTTACTGAAAATTAAAATGTCGTCAGCGAATCGGAGATGACTTAAATATTCCCCATTTATTCTAATCCCTTTGTTTTCCCAATCCAGCTTCTTGAAAATATTTTCTAAGACAGCAGTAAAAAGCTTAGGCGAAATGGTGTCTCCTTGTCTTACCCCTCTTCCAAGCTTGATCTTTGCTTTTCCTTTGTCCAAGCGGATGGTTGCTGTTGCTTTCTTGTAAATCTTCTTTATAATATTGATGTAAGGTTTGTCTATACCAATGTCCTCCAGAGATTCTACTACTGCTGAAGTGTAGACCGAATCAAATGCTTTTTCATAATCAATAAAGGCAAGGCAAAGAGGTAAATTATATTCCTTATGTTTTTCTATGAGTTCCCTTACCGTTTGGATATGATCCATTGTGCTGAATCCACTTCGGAATCCTGCTTGTTCTCTAGGTTGAGCTGAGTCCAGAGCTGATTCAAGTCTTGTCGTTAAAACTTTGGTGAAAATTTTATATATCACTGACAGTAAGCTGATTGGACGGTAGTTTTTAATGTTTTCCTTCTGTCCTTTCTTGTAAAGTAGCACCATCACAGCATTATTCCAATCTTCTGGTACATCTGACTTCTGGAGACATTTGGAAAACAGTAAGGATAGCATTTTTGCAAATTCTTCTCCTGCTTCTTTGATAAGGTCGATTGTAATTCCATCTTCTCCGGGGCATTTACATTTTTTCATAAATTTAATGGCTTGTAAAACTTCGTCTGTCGTCACTGGGATTATGGCATCGGTTTCTGTTAAGTTTTCACGTGGACCACATAAGTTGATTTCCCTCTGATCTTCACATTTATATAAATCGTTATAGAATTTTTCGACAATGTGTACTATTTCTTTATTGATTTTGGTGATTGTTCCATCTGCCCTCTTTAGTGCAAAAATACCTTTTCTTCCAACACAAAGTATTCGCCTAGCTGATTTTAAACTTTTGTTATCTTCTAGAATTTTCTTGACAAGATCAGAGTTAAATTTTCTGATATCTTCTGTAACACATTTTCTTACCGTTTTACATAATTCAGCATATTCAACTCTTGATTTAGGATCGTTTTTCTTCATTTTAAATTCTCTGCGTTTCTTCATCAATATTCTTGTTTCTTCTGTTATTTTCTTTGTCTGCTTTACTTGTGCATCGCCGGCTATCTTCTTTGCAATATCTTGTAGAGTACTGGTTAGTTTCTTGTTCACTACTGTAACATCTTGCTCTTCTTCTAAAGCTGATTGAAGTACTTGGAAACGGTTTTTAAGTTCCAAATGGAATTCTTCTTTATGTTTCTGGAGATTTATTATATCGATTGATTTCTTTGAGTGTTGCAAAAGCTTCATTCTTTCCACTTTAGTATTTAACAGCAGTTTGCATCTAACCAACCTGTGATCACTTCCTGCATTGAAGTTATTGAAAACGCTGCAATCCTGAATAAGATGCTTTTTGTTTGTTAAGATGTAGTCGATTTCACTTGTTGAGCCATTTGCACAACGCCATGTCCATTTTCTTTGTGGCTTTTTCTTGAAAAATGAATTCATGATATACAACTGTTCACATTCTGCAAACTCAATCAATCTGTTTCCTCTTTCATTTCGCACCCCATATCCATGATTTCCTACTGATAACTCACCTTTCTCTTTTTCCCCAATTCTAGCATTCCAGTCTCCCATTATTAATTTTATGTAGTATTTTCCCTTTTGATGCATTGAAGCTACTTCTTCATAGAAATCCTCAACTTCTTCATCAGTATAGCTTACTGTTGGTGCATAAACTTGGGTAATTTGCAGCTTGTATCTTCTGGACACTTGTATTACTAACTTTGCAACTCTATCTGATGCACTATCATATTCTACGATGTCATTCTTCCACCTTTTATGAATCAGAAATCCTACACCGCTTGTTTTTCCATCTTCTGTGCCTCTGTAGTATAAGACATGTCCGCTGGCAAGATCTATCTTCTCTTCTCCTTTTCTTCTTACTTCACATAATCCTAGGATGTACCAGTTGATTCTTTCTAATTCTTCTTCAAGTTCCTGAAAACGATTTTCCGAAGATAGGGATCGTCCATTATACGTAGCCAAGGTCATCAACATATGGCAGCCTAGCCGAGCCCGGTTATTCTTAGCACCCTCTGTCTTCATGTCTTTCTGATCGCTGCCGTAACCAGGAACATTCAGACCGCCGGGAATTAAGGGCCGTGATTTATTTTGTGAATTCATGGTAAAATAAGGGGGGGGGTAGGTGGCCAAATTCCTCCACGCTGGCCAAGCGGGTTGGAGGAAGCCCATCCGCGTTCGTTCCCCATGCACTAGGCAAGGGTACTAACAGGCTGTACCGGTGGCAGGAGCGGATTGGACATTAAGTCTCCGTTCCCAGTCGATTCCTTTAAGTCCTCATCGAAGGCAATTAAAGGGTCCTCTCCTGGTTAATAAGCAGAGGCTATTAAACAGCCCATATATATATATATATATATATATTACAGTACACAAAATTTTTACAGTATTTTCAAAGTATTTCACTACAGAAAAATATTGCAAAATCTGTGAATAAAGGCGGTGATTGCGAATGCTGTGTTTTAAAAATTAAATGTAAATTTCCTTATCATTAATAGTGGTGCCAGAGTCCTTGGAAATGCCAAGGAGTGTGCGAACCTTGATATATATATATATATATATATAAGCTCAAAAAGGTTAAAGGTAAAACTAAAAATAAAATATAAAAATAAAAACAAAATCCATGCGATAAGCGCTACAGCTGCATATAACCACACATATTATATATAGCACATTATGTATGTATTAAATGCATTTGTCAGACCCAGAATCTTGCACCATAAATAAATTAAATATAACCATAAAACATCTAAGAAATTTAAACATATAACCTGAACAAGAAAAAACAACAAAAGGCTGTGGCCTCTTCAGCGGTGGGCATTTTGAAAAGCACAGCAATGTTTCAGACTAATTACAATTTACAACAAAATATTATTATTCAGTAGTGGCAGTGGGTTTCGGCCAGAGTGTCGCAAAGCATAAATCAAATGCATAAAAACAATTGAAAGCATATCGCGAACACTCCCCCACCGGACCCGACGCCACAATAAACAGTGCATCTCGAAGATACAACTGATTCAGAACGTATATGTAATGTATACTGAAACAATAAAATTATTTTACCCAAATCCGAGCCACACAGCCACAAAAAAACAATAATCAAATTCCAATGATCCATAATCTGCCCATGCACGTTCCATGTCTGTTGCCACACAATTGCAGACATCCTTGTAAAACCCTCCAAAAAAAAAAAGGCTTTAACCCCTTGGGGACGAGCGACACGTATACGTGCCGCAACACGCGCTCAGAATCCTTGTTTTTCCTCACCAGTAAAATTTTACTGTAAAATTTGCCTTATTTAATCAGCGCATTTTCTCGATTCAAGAAAACACAAATTTCTGTTTTTACAAAACGGTGACAAAAGATTAAAAATTTCGTAAAAGGCTCCCGTCCCGAAAGGGTTAAGTTTTACAAATCATTAACTGTCAATCGCATAGCAACTCCTCAAAAATGAAGACTGTCTGTAAAACTAGTATATTTATTAATGAAATTCAAAGGTATATTATTTTTATAATACAAAATGCTGGTTAAATTAAAAAGTTCTTTAAAAAATAAATTTTTATTCGAACAGAGTTTGTAGTAGCGAAAAATCTGACCTATTATGATATTGACGTAAACGCGTTTATAGATATTTGAACTCCAATTAACTAAATGGTTAACTTTAATTTTGAAGTTTGCTTTGATTTTACGGTTTTATCTTCTATAACTTTAACTTCTAAGTCCTTTAAACTTCAGTAAAAAAATGCATTTTTTTTTCTTTAACGGGAACAAATTTAAGTATCAAAACAAAAGCTAATTACATAAGTTAATCACTGCAGACTTTAAAAAATGAATACATTGACATTTGCTTTGATTTTACGATTTTAAATTTTATAACATTTATTTCCAATTCCTTTCGAAGTTCAGTAAATAAAGCATTTTTTTTTTTTTTTTTTTTTTTTTTTTTTAACGGAAACAAATAATGAAGATGTCATTAATTTATCGATTTCTTTGAGAGTTTCCTAAAAGAATAAGGCAGGGGAGTTTATTGAACGTCATTATTAATTTGTCATCAGAGTTAAATTTATTGGCTAAAAACGCACTAAGGGGTTTAAACACACAAAAGATTCCGGAATAATAAAAAAAAAATCTAAACTTAGTTTAGACGTTTGATGATTAAAGTGCTTTCCAGAATTATTTTTGTAATAAAACCTTCTTTAAGCGACCAGGAAAAAACAGACTTTGTTTAATTTTCTTCAAAGAAATGGGTCGCTTATGGAGGGCATCCAACTAGGATGGTCTCTGAATGGAGGTAAAATTAGTACTGAGCTTATGGAAATAAATTTCGTTCCACGAAAAAAATTTTCGTTCAGGGAGGTGGTCGCGCAGGGAGGTTTCACTTTATATATATATATATATATATATATATAGCACATTATGTTTTAAATGCGTTTGTCGGACCCAGAATCCTGCACCATAAATAAACTAAGTATAACCATAAAACATCCAAGAAATTTAAACAGATATAACCTGAACAAGAAAAAACAACAAAAGGCTGTGGCCTCTTCAGCGGTGGGCATTTTAGAAAGCACAGCAATGTTTCAGATTAATTACAATTTACAACAAACTATTATTCAGTAGTGGCAGTGGGTTTAGGCCAGAGTGTCGCAAAGCATAAATCAAATGCATAAAAACAATTGAAAGCATATAGCGAACACTCCCCCACCGGACCCGACGCCACAATAAACAGTGCATCTCGAAGATACAACTGATTCAGAACGTATGTGTAATGTATACTGAAACAATAAAATTATTTTACCCAAATCCGAGCAACACAGCCACAAAAAACAATAACTAAATTCCAGTGATCCATAATCTGTCCATAAACGTTCCATGTCTGTTGCCACACAATTGCAGACATCCCTGTAAAACCGTCCAAAAAAGGCTTTAGGTTATACAAATCATTAACTGTCAATCGCATAGCAACTCCTCAAAAATGAAGACTGTCTGTAAAACTAGTATATTTATTAATGAAATTCAAAGGTATATTGTTTTTATAATACAAAATGCTGGTTAAATTAAAAAGTTCTTTAAAAAATAAATTTTTATTCGAACAGAGTTTATAGTAGCGAAAAATCTGACCTATTATGATATTGACGTAAACGCGTTTATGGATATTTGAACTCCAATTAACTAAATGGTTAACTTCAAAATTAAAGTTATCCCGTTTATTATAAATTGATATGTGTATACCGTTTGAAATGTTTATTTTCAAATCAAGATAATCAGCAGCACTATTATTTTCATTTGTTTTTTTCAAAACCAGCATATCAGGATAAATGTTACATGATATCCCCAAAAAATCGCGATCACAGTTCAAAATTATCAAATCATCGATATATCTAAAAGCCAGAAAATTAACATCGTTATTGACACTACAAAATTGAAATTCATAATAAAATAAAAATAAGTTAGCTGCCGTTGAAGAATAACTTGTTCCCATTCCTATTCCATTATTCTGTAAATATATATTTGAACCTGTATAAACATAGTTGTTATATAAACAAAAATTACATAATAATTTAAATAAATTAAAATCTAAATCGGTGTCAGCTATAATTAAATCGACAACTTTTAAAAGGACATCATTTAACCCTGCAATAGGAATGTTTGTGAAAAGATTCTCAAAATCATATGTCTGGACACTTTGTATATCATCTTTAATTAGAAGAACTACTTTAATTAGAAGTAGACGAACTACTTTAATTAGAACTACTTTAATTTACTTTAATTAGAAGAACTTAGAATTACTAATTTTGAAGTTAACCATTTAGTTAATTGGAGTTCAAATATCCATAAACGCGTTTACGTCAATATCATAATAGGTCAGATTTTTCGCTACTATAAACTCTGTTCGAATAAAAATTTATTTTTTAAAGAACTTTTTAATTTAACCAGCATTTTGTATTATAAAAACAATATACCTTTGAATTTCATTAATAAATATACTAGTTTTACAGACAGTCTTCATTTTTGAGGAGTTGCTATGCGATTGACAGTTAATGATTTGTATAACCTAAAGCCTTTTTTGGACGGTTTTACAGGGATGTCTGCAATTGTGTGGCAACAGACATGGAACGTTTATGGACAGATTATGGATCACTGGAATTTAGTTATTGTTTTTTGTGGCCGTGTTGCTCGGATTTGGGTAAAATAATTTTATTGTTTCAGTATACATTACACATACGTTCTGAATCAGTTGTATCTTCGAGATGCACTGTTTATTGTGGCGTCGGGTCCGGTGGGGGAGTGTTCGCTATATGCTTTCAATTGTTTTTATGCATTTGATTTATGCTTTGCGACACTCTGGCCGAAACCCACTGCCACTACTGAATAATAGTTTGTTGTAAATTGTAATTAATCTGAAACATTGCTGTGCTTTCTAAAATGCCCACCGCTGAAGAGGCCACAGCCTTTTGTTGTTTTTTCTTGTTCAGGTTATATCTGTTTAAATTTCTTGGATGTTTTATGGTTATACTTAGTTTATTTATGGTGCAGGATTCTGGGTCCGACAAACGCATTTAAAACATAATGTGCTATATATAATCTGTGTGGTTATATGCAGCTGTAGCGCTTATCGCATGGATTTTATTTTTATTTTTATTTTTATATTTTACTTTTAGTTTTACTTTTGACTTTTTTGAGCTTATATATATATATATATATATATATATATATATATATACAGGGTGTTCCGTTAAAGGGGTCCAATATTAATAGGGGTAATAGAGGAGATCACACGGAGCATAAATCAGTATATAATGTCTGGCCGGATCTCAATAATTTTCAAGTTACAGCAAATAGAATGAAAAATCGGAAATTTGTAAAAAAACCCTCATTGCTAAACTATCGATAATGCTACATAAAAACGAAGCACATATTTAGAAAGAGCAGAAAAAATCCTACGAAATGACACAAGTTGTTTTAGAATATTGAGATTAATGGCGAATTACAAGCTCTGAAACAGTGAAAAAATACAAAATCAAATATTTAGCAAAAAAGTTAATCGTTAATTCCAAAAATGCAACTCTACCTACATCAAGGAAAATGTTATAAAATTTGGTCCATTCCGAAAGCTTTCGAAGAAGCTGACAATAAACCATATCAGTTTAATTGTATGGGAGAAATCAAGCAGTTCCCTAGTTACAACTCTGTACTGTTGCACCCTCGGAAAGGGCGAAACTCCGCCCATGACGATTGTAAACACCCCGTTTTAATATCTTTCAATTATACATTTCTGATCAACCTCTATCAATACCCTTTCATTATTCAGTCTGGTCAAGTGAATGACATATTGTGCAGCTCTCGCCTTGTCTTAAAGCAAACTCCGTGACTGCTGCGTTTCCTCCATGAACTTTCAGGATGATGAAGAAGTACTTTTTATGCAAATTTTCTATGTGTATAGGAAGAAAAGTGTAATAAAACAGCAGTCATCAGTGGGCGTTATGTTAAAGGGAGGCTGTTGTAAGTGGGATTGTAGTAAGTTGATGTATAATAATTATGCCGGAATACTCTAACGAAGAATATGCGGACATGCATCTGATGTACGGGCAAGGTCATGGAAATGCATGTCTAGCACAGCGCATGTACCGTGAGCAATTTCCAAGGAGACGTTGCCCAAGTTCGAAACTCTTCATAAAAATCGATAGACGATTACGGGAGACTGGATCGTTTAATACAGCAAGCATTGATGCAGGGAAACCTCGACATGTACGAACACCTGCAATGGAAGAAGATGTACTGCATATTTTTAAAGATAACCCCTCCACGAGTACACGAGCTGCTGCGTCTGAAGTCGGTGTTTCTCACCAAAGTGTGTGGCGTGTTCTGCGTGCAGAAAACATGCACCCCTTTCATGTGCAGCGGGTACAACTGTTATCAGTAACAGATTGTGCTCAGCTGACAGAATTCGTACGCTGGTTGCTTAATGTAACAGAAAATAATCCACAATTTCTGGAAAATATTTTATTTACTGATGAAGCAACATTTACGAGAGAGGGCGTGGTAAACACGCACAATATGCACACATGGTCATATACAAATCCGCACACTGTTTTCCCGTCGAACGCACAACAAAAGTTCAGTGTGAACATATGGGCAGGTGTCCTCGGCGATTATCTCATCGGACCATATTTACTCCCAAATGTACTCAATGGCAGTACGTACTTGGTTTTCCTACGGGATATCTTACCGCAGTTACTGCAAAATGTGCCAGCAACATTGCGCCACAATATGTGGTTTATGCACGATGGCGCACCGGCACATTTTTTCATAGGTGTTCGCAATCACCTCAATTCAACATATCCTGGGAAATGGATTGGACGCAGTGGACCTGTTGCTTGGCTTGCACGCTCTCCAGACCTCAATCTGTTAGACTTTTTTGTTTGGGGACACCTTAAATCGCTGGTGTATGAAACGCCTGTGGATACACCGGAGGATTTACTAGCGCGAATCGTTGTCGCTGCAGGAGACATTCCCAACTCCGTCGGAGTTTTTCGGCGTGTTCGCCAATCTTTACGACGTCGCTGTCGGCTGTGCGATTCTGTTAATGGGCGCAACTTCGAACACCTATTATAATAATGTCCGTTCGTCTGCCTTCCGACATTGAACTGTGCAGCGCAGGCCAGAAGACTATGCTTCACATATGTCATAAAGTACGTGGAATGTAATTCTTTATTTGTCATTTTTCTTTTATTTTCAACACTTTTTGGAATAGTATTTTGTAAGTCACAGACTGTGGTGTACTCAAATTGTAAATTACAAAGTTTGTATGAATTAATTTAAAATTTAGTGTCTTTTTTAAATTTATAATTAATAAAATTATTATGCTATTTGTTATTATTATTTCCTATCATAAATTATGATGCACATATACATACAGTAATTGTCCATGTAAAACATGTACAGAAACTTCTTGCATAGTTACAAATCGCAATATTTTTAATTATTTCCGAATTTTCACCACCAGTTTAAGTTTAAAGAATTTAACTTAAGCTTTATATCAATAAAAGACCACTTTAAAATGTAGACTATTATTGTAAAGTTATTTTGGTTCATTCAACTCTTGAATAATTAAAAATGTTGCATCTCAGAAGAAGCATGATCGAAAATGTATAGTTGAGAGTAATTCAAAAGGCGGTGTTTCCAATCGTGATGGGCGGAGTTTAACCTTTGCTAGTGTCAAAGAAAGCGGAGTTGTAATTAAGAAACTGATTAATTTCTCTCACACAATTAAACCGATATGGTTCATTGTAAGCTTTTTCGAAAGTTTTCGGAATGGACCAAATTTTACTACATTTTCCTTTTTGTAGCTAGAGTTGTCTTTTTGGAATTAACGATTAACTATTTTGATGTATATTGGATTTCGTACTTTTTTCACTGTTTCAGGGCTTGTAACTCGTCAATAAATATTGCTATTTTAATACAATTGATGTCATTTTGTAGGGTTTTTTCTGCTCTTTCTAAATATGTGCTTCGTTTTTATGTAGCATTATCGATAGTTTAGCAATGAGGGTTCTTTTACAATTTTCCGAATTTTCATTCTATTTGCTGTAACTTGAAAACTATTGAGATCCGACCAGGCTTTATATACTGATTTATGCTCCATGTGATCTCCTCTATTACCCCTATTAATATTGGACCCCTTTAACGGAACACCCTGTATATATATGTATACCCTTATATGCATAGCTGTATATGCAGTGGTGGAAAATTGGCGCGAAGGAGGAGCCTATTGACACCACTAAATTTTAGTAGATTTTTTCGTTTTATCTAATGTCAGTTTTTATTAAGATGAAGAATACCATAAAATATTAGTGGTGTCAATAGGCTCCTCCTCTGCGCCAATTTTCCACCACTGGTATATGTATATATATATATATACATAGCTGCCAACCTTCCACTAATCTTCCGTAATGTCTGGATTAATTTAACCCAGGTTAACCACATTTCGAACCAGAAAATTTATTTCATGAATCCTTATTTTTTTTTAATTCCAGGTTTTTACGTAGAACATATTTATATTCATTTCTTAAAAAAAAAAAAAAAAAAAAAAAAAAAAAAAAAAAAAAAAACTCTGGTTTGAAACGTATTAAACCAGGGTCAAATTAACTCAAGTATTACGGAAGATTAATTTGAATTTGTTAGCTATGTATATATATATAAGCTTACTAATACTAAATATGACGTCATTTTTATCGAGGTTAAAATTCCATTGATAATTATCGAATTTTGGACCAGTTCTCTTATTATTTATGCAATGGATTATTAATAAATATATTTCCGAAATTTACGTCATTTTGCTGACTGGTACCTGCTTGCAAACTGATAATCTATTTGTCGGACATCTTTATTTCAGGCATTAACCCCTTAATTATCGCTCCCGTGATATTCAGGGGCTGTGGCTTTTATTCAGATTGTTTGATTCCCACCAGATTTATAAAATACTGTAATTGGATTAAGTATGGTATCATAACTGTCATTGAATAAGGTGAACATTTCTTTAAAAAAAAAATGGATTCAATAATGAATTTGAATTTTTGAACTCTAATTTAATGCGACCGTTAAGGGGTTAATCCGAGGATATTGGAGTTATGAGTAAAGAGGAGGTGACATATAGTGTAGATTTTACAGTTTCGAGTGAAATAACTGAGGATGTTGTCACAAGGTGACGCCTGATATTTTACGTCGGGTCAATACATTATGTTTACAACCGAAAAAAAACTTCAAACAGTAAAGCTTGAACAGGAAGTCTCGCCATATTTTAGACGTTTAATCGTTTAAAATTTCTTCCACAGAAATGTTAAAATATCGTATTTGTTATTATCGGTCGAAATTGGCCAAGGTATTATAATCTATTTGAATGACAATGACTTGTGGTTATTTAGGTTGTCACAATATGGTGGAAGCGTAGACACTCACTACCGTCGAAGTAAACGTTTACAAGTAAAAATTAATGAATGTTTTTGGTTATAATTATAAATGAAATTTTGCATTAATAAGGCGTTTAAATAAGGAAAACATTTCTATTCATATTTACTTCTAGAAGTTTGTCCCGACTGTAATGAGCCACTGCAAAGAAGCAGATATGTTTGAAGCTTACAATTTTGAGGATATAGCAATCAGTGTTGCCGGTTTGGCCTCCATATTTAAAAAAAAAATCATACCAGAAATTAAGAATGGTATTATTTCCTTTATTTAAAGACAGACATTTCGTGATTACCTAAGGTAAAAGTTCTTATTTTCGAAATTCAGGTTTGAATTTGGAATTTCGAAATAAAAACAGAGGCCAAACTGGCAACCCTTATATCTATTCCCTTTTATTGATAGTTCCATGCTTTGGATAGGACGAGTAAAAAGAGTATATGTTGTCGTCATTCAGTGGCACAGCAGAACATATTTACATTTATTGAAGGAAATGATCAATTTCCTTTTAAAAATAATGACATTTGAACTTGCGCGAAACATTTTGGAGATTAGAGTTATAAATACAAAACATAAACGGAATGGGAAAATATTTAAAATATTTTTCCACTCCACTGTATCGACTTCTACATCTTTATGTAGGAAAATTCGTGTTTTCATTTCAGAATAAAGTTATTCTTTACCTCCTCTAACGCGCCCAAAAAACCTTAAATGGAAAATGGCTACAATAAAGACATATTTATTCACAACATTTCCTTTCATTCTGCAATCAACAGGGTGTAGTGGATGGTATGTGGAGTTATTATACCTTTACCTTCTGGATTTTTTTTTTTTTTTCTTTACGAAGCTCCTTATACTCTCTGTTTCGCAAATAAAGCTATAGTGTATGATCTACCAATGTTGTTATGAATAAACAGGAAGAAACATCTAGTGTAGAATCTACCAGTTATGAGTGAAGTAAGTGAGGAGGTTTTTCGCAATATGGCGTTTGTCACAACTGATTTTTTACATCGGATCTACAGTTTCTGATTACCGCCCAAGGACATTCCTACCAGTAAATTTTGGATAGAAAATTTCGCCTTATTTTAGCGGCTTATTCATGCAAAATTTCTCTTACTAATATGGTAAAAAATATTATTCGGTCACACTGGTGGAAGTTTGCAAGTGTATTATGATATATATTTCGCTGACATTGGCAGGAGGTTGTTCAGGTTGTCATAATAACATAGGTACAGTCGTGGAAAAAAAAAAAAAAAAAGGAAACACCTCCTACTAAATCTTCAACAATTTATTGTAGAAGAAAGCTACTGGTACCGAACGATTGGAAATGAAGTCTAACTTTTAAATGATGTATATAAAATTTGTTTAGGGGGCCATCTACACATTAAAACGAATCCAAACTTCAATTTTTTCAATGGCAATATCCAATTTTAACAAGATATTTCAAATCTTCGGTTCAAACCATACCTAGACACCAAATTTCAAGTCATTTGAATGATACGTTTTTGAATTATAAACATTCAAAATTTAGTGCTTCTAATGTTAAATTTAATTTTAATATTTTTATTAATATCTCCTGAATATATACTCCTAATGTGCTAATTTTTTGTGTAGGAATAATGTTAAAATACTCAAACATATATACGTTTAATTTGCGTTTTTTATAATTTTAGGATATGAATTATCAATTATGAAATTGATATTCGAAAAAACTATGAATTGCAACTTACAATGTTTTTGATGGATTTAGATTTAATAAGTCCTTTCTTTGTGGAAATCCAAAATTTCACATTTTTCTTCCTAGTAGTTTTCAAATTATGCTTAAAAACGGCAAAATGATGGTTTAAGGGACATCTATGATAGAAGTGACTAGATATTTTAAAATTTCTTAAGCTATCCTGTAGTCTAGCAGTCTTCAATGACTGCTTGAATGGCACCTAAGATGCCTTGATCAAGAAGAAGGGCTCTCTCAGTCAACAATCGAGTACAACAAATCGACTTCTATTTGCATACAACCCCTAATATACTCTTGTTTTAAAATAATTCATTTCTCGTAACCTTATCGTATGAATTACATAAAAATTTGTTCTTAGGTTAATTGAAAGGTGTAGAATGCATTTATGCTATCAGAAGTGTGTACTGCTATTGAAAAAAAAGGTTATGGTTCGTTTTAAATTGTAGATGACCCCCTAAGCAAATTCTATACACATCATTAAAAAATAGACTTTATTACCAATCGTGTGGTACCAGTAACATTTTTTACGATAATTTTTTGCAGCATTAGTAAGGGATGTTTATTTTTTTTCCACGACTATACCACGTCAAGCTATCCGATATGTAAACAGGGTTCCTAGTGGACTACTTTTTTAAAATTCAGATTTCTTTATGCGCACCACGTTTCTGAAATGTTAAAATTATGCCTTAATTAATATGTCATTTTTTTTTTTTTTTTTTTTTTTTCAAAAAAGTGTGCAAATTAGGAAATCTGATTTATTAACTGCTGTCTAGTAGACTGGAATTTAATACATATATATATATATGTTTATTAAAAAATCGTAATTCAAAACTATTATCTACAGGGCGTATTACAAGTTACTTTGTAACTTTTCTAAATTGATTGCATGCCCTTATAATATCTATATATGTTCTCCACCCGCATTATTATTTCAAATAAAAACGAAATTGTTCACTTATTACATATGAAATATTTAAAGATAACAGTTAAAAATTGCTTACTAATATATTCAAGAAATGCTTTTAGGTAAGATCATTTTATCCGTATGCTTATAAAAAATAATAATAAATATGTTTATTTTTACCATCTATAGAATATTAAATTCCTTTATCTTTTATTCAATATATTAATCCATAGAAATGCATTGATTAAAATAATTTAAAACAATAATTTTCATTTACGTTTGATATGCAAGCAATCATTAATTCAAAGGAAAAGATTATTTTCGCTAAATAAATAAATTATCGGTGATCTTTCGAGAAAATTTTATTATCTGCTCTTAATAGGAACAAAAATATGTAAAGATTAAAGTGAAAGAATTTCAAGCATAATTTTATTTGCAGCTTTAAAAGAGGGGATTTTGATAAAGATAAAAAAAAAATTATTCAAAAAGCAATGTCTCTATATTTTTATGCTATAATTTCACTGTATATTTTATAAATACATATAATAGAATTCCATACTTGATCAACCCCCTTGAGGGGCGGTGGGATATATTTTATCCCACCTACGATTAATGAAGATTTGCACCAGAAAAATTTTACTTTTCTAACTTAAGTCGTAAAATTGCTTTTTCTTATTTTGAAATAATTTTTTTCTAAATTTCCGGTGGGAATTCAGAATTGCACAAACGCAATTGCTTGCCCCTCAAGGGGTTAACGGTCGCATTAAATGACGGTTTAAAAATTCAAATCGCTTATTGACTCCAATTTTTTTAAAAAGAAATCTTCACTTTATTTATGATATGTAAAATGATACCATAATGAAGTAAATTACACTAAAAATACCATAATGAAGTAAATTACACTATTCTATAAAACTGGTAGGAATCAAACAAATCTGAATAAAAGTCACAGCCGGTGAATATGACAGGAGCGAGAATTAAGGAGATAAAAGCTCTTTCAAAGAAAAAATTTAAACAGATTTATGATAATGAAAGTTTCTGTTATTCCGGTGTACAGCCCACAGAGTATAATTAAAATATTGCGATCATTATTTTTTTCTCAAACAGACGGCATGTGTTTCAAACATCAAATAATATTTCAAACAAAGCAAAACCATCCATTAGTAATATTGTGTAAACACTATATGGCCATTCGTCACCGAAAACTTTCAATTTTAATTTATTTAATGGAATATTTAAAGATTTGTTGTAACATTATTCTAGATCTTCATGATTAAAAAGAATATGTTTGACATCCTATTTATCAATGAAGATCAGGAGGACAATTAGGGGTAACAAAATTCAAAGAAAAATAATAAAATTTGGTGTCACTTTGTAAAATAAAATGCAAAAAATGATCTACCGCTACAGCATACGAATATGTGGGTATTGTACAATATGTGTATTGATTTCTGTAAGAATAACACTCTCTGTATTAATGGAGCTATAGCGATTTCTTTTAAGTTAGAAAAAAATCTTGCATGTTTTTTGTTTATATCATGCAAGTTTTTCAACCAAATTTAACACCAATTGCAGAAAATTTGACAAAATGTAGTAGAAACAATATTCTTTAATTGGAATATATATACATTAAACATTGGCTGAAAAATGAGCAGTTGTATGAACTATTCGTTTCTGCGAATGACCGAACGATAACAAAGATGTTTTTTTTCCATGATTCGATAATCAATTGCAGGGTGCAACACATATAAAAATAACATCCAAATATCGTGAAAATGTAGTAAGTTATCACTGATAGAGTGAGCTGATTTTCAGTTGCTCTCAAAAAGAATCTGATTGATAAGGGATTTTCCACAAATTGACATTTTTAATTTTTATACTACTTTTCATTCTTTATTGATAATCATTTCAATGTATTCATGTTTTAACTTTAGCTGTCCTTCGAAAACTAGCATAACGAGCCTATTCGAACGAAAAAGACGTATCAAAATCAAACATCCGTTCTAACACAACTTATTGACATTCAAGAGCTATTTCCAAAAGTACTTGTAGTGTAATTCACATGCTACGATTTCTGACTACCAGTATTTCAGAACGGGAAAATGTGACTTATTTTATGCGAGATATCTGATGAATTGAATAAGGCCAAGCTAACTTTACGAAAATAATGGTGGCCAATAAGCATAGCAGTTATTAGCTATGTTACTTACACTACAAAAACTCATGAAACTTGCCATTCATTAAATAGTTTATGGTCATTCGTCACCTAACTCGTCATGCCATGAAGTTAAATGGGACTCAGCACGACATGAATATTGTGCTAGACCACACTTAGTCACAATAACTGCTGCAACTTTTTGAGGAAAACTTTCTACTAATTTGCAATACATTTTCCAAGAATCTTGCTCCATTCATCCTTCTGAGTGACAAACAGTTCAGAAGTGTTTTTTTGCCAATTTATTTTCAAGGAATTGATTATACAATTATTTCACTTTTTTAAAAAATCAAAATTGAGTTTTAGCTGCGGCAACAAGATGACGATAAAAATGTACACTGTTAAAAATTTGCAGCATTTTGTCCAAGTCATTCGACCGTTTTTTGAAAAAACTGTTTCATAGCCGTAATTTAACTATATTCCAATCATAAAATGGCCAATAATATGGTCAGAATAGTGTTAAATTACGGTCGTGTAACCGTTTTTGATAAAAACGGTCAAATGACTGGCCAGAATGCTGCAAATTTTTAACAGTGTAGCCAACCGTTGCGCTCTACCTGGAACATAAGGACTTTTCAGTTAAAGTCATCAAAGCTGTAAGGAAAACACACAGCATAGTTAAAAAAATATTGGTATGTGTAAATTTTTATAACGTACATATGATTAATCTTTGTATGTTTAAACTTTTAATTAATGAAAACTACAGCAGATAAAAGGGAGATTCTTTTTTTATAACAAAATGAATTAAGATAAATGATAGAAAGATAGCAAAAATATCCAATAAAATGCGTATAATTTAAACAAAATAAAAAAGCTTAATCGAAATCTTAAAATGTATATCACGGAAAAACGAATAAAATAATATTCATAACTCAATGAATTCCAAAAATGTGACCTATTTTTTTCCTTTAAAAGCCATTAATTAAAATTTTATTTCATCCGAAAACTTTTCATGCTTTGAATCTGACCCAGATATCAGAAAAGAAAAAAAAAAGAATTTTATTCAAATTCGACGCCTTAAGCTTTAAAATGCATAAGAGTATTAATTTTATCCGTTTGCTTTCTCTTTTACTTATCAGAAAGGATAATAAAATACCATTATTTTTTTTTTACTTAAGAAGTCTAAAATTCCATAAAAATGGAAAGGATATAAAAGAAAAGCGTATGAATTATTTGTGCGTTTATTTAATAGTGATATGAAGATGAATGTGGTTTAATCAATCATATTAATTCGGAAATTAATAACCCATCTTTTGTATTTCTTAAATTAAAGCTCATTCTCAAGGAGATTTAGATAAATTAAAAATAAAGAAGATAAATTACGACAAAAGAGAAAAATTATGCGGAGATATTTATTATGAAATATTTTCCATTATTTTTATGAAAATGTAAGGAAACATTATATATCATAAACATCATATAAGGAAACATCCTAATCCTGTGAAATAAATTACACTAGCCTGTATTTGTAAACTTTTTCTCAGATGATTTCATATGAACAAGTTTTTCTGAATCAATTTTTGATGCTGATTCCGGAAATAACCTCCATTTTTGTCTATCACGTGAGGATTTTACAAAAAGTAAGAAGTTATATTTTCAATATTTTAATTAATGCAATCAAAAATGTATCACTATTTCATACAAAGGTACATTAAACACGTTAAAAATACTGTAAAAAACGTCCTTATAAGTTCATGAAATTTCTTTAATAAAACGAAAAGCAAACAGTTTTGCATTAAAGAAACTTTCTTCTTTTTGACTTTCTTGCAGATCGTCCTTCATCGTTTATGTCCCTCTTCAACATCCAACAGTAGTCTGCCATCATATTTACATTCCATATTCCCTTATACTCTTCAATGTCCCCAATTCCCAGATTTTCGGGAAAGTAGTCGATATGGAAATGAAGAAATGCATTTTTACACTCATATTACAGCCCAACTTCTTGAAATTTTCCAGCATTGCTTCAATAATATTGCTTATAATTTGGATCTTTGTTATTCCGCAGAAACTTTTCGATAGCACATTTAAAAGCGGTCCATGAGTCTTTTTCTGTCTCATTCATCGTTTATTCAAAATTCTTGTCCTTTATCAGTTTTTTTATTTGAGCACCAACGAAAATTCCAGCTTTTAATTTTTCATGTGTGGTGAAGGTAAATTTATGTTATGTGTGAGTACCACATAATGCTTGTTCTCAGCGATGAATCTTCGCAATCAACCCTGTTTCATTGCAAACAAACTATACGTGTACAAGAAAACCAAGAACAGTTTTGTAATCAGCATAAAAAATACATTAAGAGCAGTCATTGTTTTTTAAATATCTGATAGCATGCAGACTAGTGTTATCTAAACAAACAATTTAAAAAACCCATAACACAGTTAAAAATATAATTTCTGCATAAGTCAGTCTAATACGTCATTTTGTTGTTTATTCGTTTACAAAATCTCTGTTCCTTCAAGATTGTTAGGAAGTTGTTATCCCGATGACGGAAAAAAAATACCAGAAAAAATTAAAGCTAATTTCATCAAGTGTAAGGCAGCAAAGTGTAGGTTTTGGAGGATTGGAGTGAATGTGCACCACTCAAAAATAATACACACTTTCACACACAAAATATAGGTTACAACAACAAATTAAATTGTGCCTAAAGCAGTTTATCATTTTAGATAGTTAAATTTGATTATATAATGAGTTATCGCCATATATTGAAATAAAATGCGATAAAACGTTTATGTTAACTTGACGTACTCGTGCAGCTATATTATAGAGTGGATAGCAATCACTCTTGTATGTTAACAACGTATCAATAGTTTTGTCTCTGCACAATCAATGATTTTTTAAGAGTTGCCTATTTGTAGCACTAGATAGCCTCCACAATAATCTTCTTTCAAATAATCTCAAATTATTATTCTACTTAAAATTCCGAGTACAGTTCATAAATTTAGTCACAAGAGGGTGGGTGCTTTTTTATTACGATTTTAATCACAACCATTATTTTTGCTATTCTAAAATATTATAAAGAATGAGGGGTCTTGTACAGAGTGTTCAAAAAATGATTGGTGCATTTGAAAAATGAAATACAGAAAAACTGAAAGCGATAAAAAATGCACCGTCTGATGCACTCTACTTGGATAACCAGTAAACTTTCAGTCATTTAGGTCATCAGGATTTAGAATTTAGTTACAAAGTTTGTCAACACATGGCGCTGCAGACGAATTGCGAATCCGGTCGGATCTCCATGTTGAACTTCGTCGTCCTGCTGATAGTGCGTGCTATTCAGAAATTACAAGTTACCGTGTAAAAATGGTTTATTCATTTGAACAGCAGATATTTTTAGTTTTGAAATTTCTCCGTCTGGACTACAGTAATGCTCAAACAAGTCTCAGTTTTTACAGAACGTATAAGGACACAAAAAGACTGTAAAAGAACCCAATAAAGGTTCTGTTTAAAAAACTTCTACAAACCTCGATTATGGCGATTATCCAATTGGTAACGTCGAGCCCCTGCATGCAACAGTTAAATGGCTAAAGTGTAAATCGTTCAGCAAGTTATTCAGTAAATTCCGGCAGCCATGTTACTGATTGGACTGAACTACGACAAATGTCCACGAACCGAATCATTTCGACTAAGCCACCAACTATTCACTGCCCTTCACGCAAGACAATCGCGAACTCTATGATGCAGCAGCCAGCTGCATTATGGTAAAATTAAGTGTACATTTCATAGCTAAATATAACTATATTTATGTTAGAATTTACATATTTGATATTTGTTACGTTGACGTTAGTTTCAAAACTCACCTTACCCAAAATTATAACAATCGAGTTTTCTCTATCAATCTATTCTAGTGCAGAACCTGCATCGAAAAAACACTACAATCCAGCCAAAAACTAATTTTATCCAGTATTTCTGCCATTGTAAAATCTCGGTTTACAATGAGATCCAATACATGTGGGTCAATATCTGAAAACTGGACGATTTCACTCCATAATTTTTATTTTTTAGAATTAATGTACCAACTTTCAAATACAATTATATAATATGATACATGTTTTGTCATTTGAATGCTGTAGTGTTTTGAGATAAAGAGTGTATATTTTATGCGTAGGATAAATTTTTATGGAAGAAAGTGTCTGTTAACACCATAATCAGTGTCAAATAATTGGGACTGAGATGATGGAGACTGAGGTGATGTGTTTGTCTTAAAAGCTGCTCAGTAATTTTGTTGAATAATTTTGTCCACGCGTAAATTATTAAATATGCCATGTGACATTTGCATGTTACGTAAATAAAGTTGCAGTAAACTTTTTGTTTATAAATAAAAAGTTAAATAGCGGGACATGAATGATGCTATAAAAAATACTCATCCTTATTCAAAACAAAAACTAAACATTTCTAAATATGAAACAAAGAGAAGAACAACTTACCTTCATCCATGGTGGCTAGTTGAACTTTGGTTGATGTTGCAATGGAAGTAATTTTGACAACGCCACCTAGTATCTGTTAACCTAAATGTGTATTTAGAGGGACTGAGATGATGATCAACTTCAGGGACAAATATATTCGCTACGATATTTTACTGTACAATCTATACAAATAAAAAATAATTATATTTCCCCATAGCGTATATATATATAATAGTGTGTATAGAGATATAATAGCAAAATTTATTAATATTTATAGAAATTTTTAAAGCAACATAATATTCTATATTTGTACCTAGGGACAGTGACTGAAATGATGATTTCGTTTCTTTAAAGCTTAAAATTAATTATTTATACATCATTATAAGTTCATTTATCATTGGTAATTGTTATGACAGATTTTACAATACATTAATTTTTTCAGGTTTTGGTTTTGGTATAATTAATGAAATATTATTGGCAGTGGATGCAAATTGTCCAATTTTCAGATATTCACCCATATGGTTTTCACCTACATTATGTAACTTGGAAAACCCGGGTTTATCCGCTTGTGCTTATAAAAGTGAAAAAACTTAATGTGTTATCGAGCATTAAGATACACTGAGATTGATATCGTAGTCTATACCAACATGCCTTACAAAATTTTCCGTGAAATGGTTTGATTGATTGATTGGTTTATTTTATGGATGTTTTGCGTATGATTTAAAGAAGCTGCATAAAACACTTATGAAGTATGCAAACAAAAGATTGAGCCCTCTTCTGTATTATTTTTAAAATGTTTCTTCCAGCCATTGTTTACAACGAAATTATTGTTATTTGTAATTATGTTATTATTTTTGTAACACCCTGTAAATTCATATAAATATGAACATTATTACGAATAGTTATATTTTTTATCCTTAATCGATATTTCCATTCAATGGAGAAGTATGTCGGAAGATTTTTTATCTAAAAATGCTTTTTACTTCAAAATCCATCGTTGAACTATTTGTGAGGAAGCATCTCTTTTCAATCTTTTGAACTTCAAAAAGAAATATTAAAATTTCTCAAAAATGCATACGAAGAATATAAAAGGAAACTTGATTTTCAATTTCAGAAAACTAATTCTAAAGCATTTGCCACCAAAAGTAGTTCTACATCAAGAAATATATCACTTTTCAAAGTGTTTACGCTATGCGCATTGAAGGTAACACTACTATAAATTTATATTTAAAGGCGATAAGTAATCACAATGACAACATGAGGAAATTTCTAGTATATTTACAATAATTAAAATGTAATAGTAAATATATGATAGGTACTTTTTATTGCATGTACGATGGTGTTGGTGTTGTTTATGACGGCCGATTATTAACACGAGGGATATGGGCCCATAGGGGTGGGGGGTGCCCTCCGTGGAGGTATTTCTAAGTGAACCTAACTCGTATTTACGCAAGAAATCCAGGGTTAGAAGAAGACTACGAAAACTCTTAACTATTAGGCCGGCGGGTGCGATGGGGTTCGAACGCAGGGCCTCCCGTTTACCAGCTTTAAGAGCAGAACCTCTTAGCCACTTGTTGGGCTATTGCATGTACGAAGCTCTTTGATTGGAAATTTGAGAGTTTGAGCATTTTATGAGTATGAGAATATTCTGCGTGTTTCTATGCCTCTTAATCCAGTACCATTAAAGTATTTGAAAGTTATTTGTTAATTTTTAAATTTAAAAATAAATAACTAAATAAAATTTAATTTTAATAATAATAATAAGTTTAATTTTTAAAGTAAAATATGGTTGATTTTAACTTACAGACTATTACAGAGTTGGCGAACCTTTTTGATGCCACATGCCAAATTATATATATATATATATATATATATATATATATATATATATATATATATATATATTACGTGACTATCACGTACCAACTAAAAAAACAAATTTAGTAGGTGGAAAAAAATGGATAAAAATTAAAATTTTCTATTAAGATTTACAAAATATGAGGAACATACTTGTAGGTATTACACTATAATAATTATGGAAAAAATATATTTTAGAAATAAATAGAAAAAAATGTTAATGCGATGTAATTTGATTTCTGTTGTTGCATCTTAATACCTTGTTAAATTTATTGCAAACTGAACCGGATTTATCTGACAAGTGCTTTCAGTTTGAAGTTTAATAATCTTCATTTGGGAAAACAGTGACTCGAAAGCATAAATAGGCAAGAAAAACTGTTAAAATGACAAACGCCAGTTTCTTTGAATATACCTGAAATAAATTCAAAGTTGCCATAACTTTACCATCGGAATTTAATAATGTCTAATAGCCAATTCTTGCCGATAATTTTCAGATATCGTCTTTGCTTGAAAAATTTTTGAGACCATAATTAATTTGATTGGAATATAACATACCGTAATTAAAATTTGTCAGTTTCAGTTTAATCGAATTTAGAAAACGTCAGTTGCGGTTTTGTGTAATCTCACTTCATTTTGATTTAAAGCCACAAGCAATGACGTGCCAAAATTAATCTTTCGCGTGCCAAAAGTGGCACGCGTGCCATACGTTCGCCGACCCTGACCTATTATATTTTGACCTACAACTTTTTTTTTTCCTTAAAATGATCTAAAGGTGCATGAAACTTTTGTTATACCGCATTAAACGGAACATACATTACTCACATTGGACCTGTTATTTAACTGATGAATATGTAGAGGCACAATTCCCAGCCTCATAGCGCTCTCCTTTTTATAGAGAATAAATCAAGACTTTTACCACAACTATTTCCTTACAAAAATTTTTGTTTTGGATTTATCTTGAAAATATCATAGGAAACTGCTTCGTGGTAAACTTTTCATTGCGATTCTTGTAGTAATATGACAGAAAAATAATTTTAACCCATAAATTCTTGAATTATTCTTTTTAGAATTGCGTTTGTTTTCCCTTAGACTCCGTAAAGTGACCCTTATCTATAAAAAGTGGCCCTTTCACTCGAGAGGTGACACTCACTCACCTCTAGTGCTGCCAGGTTTGTTGCGTAAATTCGAGCTCCAAATGCTGTGGACACCAGTATTTTAATGGAATTTTTTTTAGTCTTATATAATGGCAGAATTATTTGCTGTTAAAGATGGCGAAATAAACTATAAGAAATAAGTGGTGTCAAGAGAATTTATAGTCCCGATTTACGTGTGACATGAGGCAACACTAGTGGTGATTGAGAGTCACCTCTCGAGCAGTGTTGCCAGATGGGCTACTTTTTTAAAAATCAGATACTTGATTGACACCACTTTCTTGAAATGGTAAAATGTGCCTTATTTAATGACATTTTAATTAAGGCAAAAACAAAGTGAATTTCGCCGTTTCAAAAAAGTGGTGCTAATCACGAAATCTGAATTTTAAAATAGTAGCCCACTGGCAACACTGCTCTCGAGAGCAAAGGGTTAAGATAGATTTTTAATTCTGTTTTGTAGCATGTTTTTGTAATTTTTGAGAATTAATATTTCTGCATAAATATAGTTGTTGCTAAGAAATCAATTTATTTTTTAAGAGTTAAATAAAAAGTTAGGCAAATTTGCATCACTATGCATTTAAGGGTTTAAAAATTAGAGATGTCTAAAAAAGTGACAGCTACAAAATCTGCGCATGCACTTTTTTCCGTTCTCTTCAAATTGCATTAGGCAAACGAAATAACATTTTGAAAAAAAGTGATACGTAAAGAATTTTAAAATAGCTGTCACACTGATAATAGATAAATAACATCAGAAAAAATATATAAATCTTTCAGTATATGCAGGGTGTATCTGAAAAAGGGGTAAACACTTTACGGGAACATAGAAACGTAGCTATACGAGCAAATTTCGTCATAGAAAGTCTGGTCGGAACGGAAGCAATGAGAAGTTCAAATGTAGTTTTCTACTGCCGGGGTTAAAGATTTAACACAAAAGTGAGAGGATATACTTCAGAAAACATTTTATTAACAGGAATGTAACTAATGTACATGTTTAAAGAAATTGCTCAAAAGATCTTCTGCCAGCTGTAATGCACGCTTTACACCTGCGGAAAAGCGACTGACGCACATTTGCGAAAATACCAGGCATTTCTCGAATATCGTCGGCAACAACGGCAATCCTGCAGCCCAGATCCCACCGGTTTCAGTGGGGAACTTGTCGATTAGGCATTACATATGGCCCCCACAGGAAAAAGTCCAAACATGAGAGATACGGCGATCTTTGTGGCCAAGCTATGGGAACATCTCGACCATTCCATCACCTTGGGACAATGGAAAACTACATTTTAACTTCTGACCGCTTGCGTTCTGACCATACATTCTATGACGAAATTTGCTCGCATGGCTACGTTCTATCACTCCGTAAAGTTTTTCCACTTTTTCACATACACCCTGTATATATTTTTAGTATGAATATAAATGATATGCAAAAAAAGAAGCAAAAACTATTTTCTATAAATAATAAATATATTCTAAGAAATATAGATAGTATTATCAGTACTTAAATGGCACTTTTGAATCTTTATTGATATTTCCATTCAATAGAAATGTAAGTTGGATGATTTTCTTCTAAAAATGAACTTTACTCCAAACTTCATTGTTCCACTATTTGTGAAGAAGTACTTATTTTTTTCCATCTTTCGAAGATGAAAAGGAAATATTAAAATTTCTCAAAAGTGGATACGAAAAATATCAAAGGGAACTTGAATTTCAATTTCCGAAAACCATTTCTAAAGTTCTTTAACCCTATAAGTACATTTAAATAACAAGAAATATCCAAAATATTTATGTTATACGGATTAAAGGTAACAGTACTACAAATTTATTTTAAAGCCTATGAGGAATCACATTGACAACATGAGGGAATTCAGAAATTTCTAGTATATTTAGAATAGTTAAAATGTAATAGTGAAAACATGACTAGTACTGTTATTGCATACAAAAGGCTTTTTCTTTGGAAAATTGAGAGATTCAGCCTTTTACGACTATAAAAATATTCTGCATGTTTTAATAGTACTTCAACGCATAGCATAAACATATTTCGAAATTATTAGTTAAAGTTTAAATAATAAAAAATAATATATTAATTTTAATAATAATAATTTAAATTTTTAAAGCTATTGTAACTTCTTATAGTCACAGAAAGAAAATATATTTGTTTTTGACGTACCGCTTCCTTTTTTGTTTTGTTTTTCTTAAAAGAGCTAAAGGTAAAGGAAATTATTATTGAAGAGCACTAAAACCAAAATGCATTCCTGACGTTCGACTTGTAATCCACTGACAAATATACAATTAATGATGCTCTAATGGTTGGAAATACAGGATTCGTACGCATCGAGGAATTCAAGGGATTTTAGGTCTCCTAGTACCAGAAATTTCGTGAAGTACTGGTTGCTATATATAAAGATAGAAATTTAAGGCAAATCCTTCTTTACGAAAATTCTGGTGACAGGTGCTCGAAAGTCCTTGAATTGTACGAACCCTGAAATAAGAATCTTTTAATCTTTTAATCATTTTTTATTTAGGTTTTAAAAATTTACTTTAATAAATATAAGTGGAAATCGATAAATACCTAACGTGAAATATTTCTTTGAGGATTTTACAAAATAATGTTATTGTTCATCGTTAACCCCTTCAAGGGCGGTGGTTAATTTTTGGACCACTTAAATTTAATCCCTCAATGGCACAGTGAAACCAGTATTGGAATGAAAAGTTTCCTTTTATTAACCCCTTGGACACGAGCGAACGGTCTTATTTAATCTGAGCATTTTCCCGATTCAATTAGACAAAAATTTCTGTTTAAAAAAAACCGGTGACAAAAGATTAAAAAATCTGCAAAAGACGTTCGTCCCCAAGGTGTTAAGTATGTGAACTAAAGCTTCTTCGTATTTTGAAATAAATTCGCTTGTAAATTTTGGTGTTTACGCAACGGTCAAAATAATTGCTCATGCTTAAATTAATTACTTTGCACCACTATTTTAGAATTTAAAAATTTAAATATTTAAAAAAATGTTTTATTTATAGGCAGAAATTTAGCTATTTTAATAAAGCGAAATTTGCTTTTCAGAAGTTGTTGAGATAAACGACTTCCAACAAATAATTTGAAAATTCTTACTTTATAGATTTGGCTGTTAATGGGTTAATGTCGTATTAAATCTGCTACAGTGGATTTGATTTGAAGTTATTTCTCCAAATCTATATTTTTTTAATTCAGATTATAATTCGCATAATGAAAAAAATCATTTTTATCATTTTTTTTTTTTTTTGGCTTGTATTTTCCGACCGTGTTTAGCGTGGAAAATTATCAAGGAAAAAATAAGAGTAAACCCATACAGTCGTCGCACAGGGTCAATGGGAAAAATCTAAGTGTTCAAAGGCAAACTTCACCTGCAACTTTTTATAAAATTTTTTGTGTTATTTTAAGACTTCATTCCTTTACAATTTCTTCCGTAAACAATATTAAAATTTTTAAACGGCTTTACTGGTCTGAGTTTGCCCCTGCGTTAATCTGACCTAACCTGGTACTTCTGATAACGAGTAGATTCTTCCACTTCTGCCTTTAAACCATTTCGTGGTCTAGAAACTTGTACAAAAAGATTTCATTTTTCTTCATGATATGAATGTGCTGTCAACATTTAATCTGTTTGTACAACAGCGACATCCATATATTACTCTAATTTTTCGACGTGTGTTTGGAGAATGGAGTTATAAAGAAAGAGGAGAAGACATATAATGTACTGTTTACCAGTTGCGAGTGAAGTAACTGAGGAGGTTGTCACAAGATGGCGGCTGCTTTTTTTAATCGCATCAACAGTTTCCGATTTCCGCCGGGGCTAACATCGCACCTTAAATTTGAATAGAACAAATCCGTCTTATTTAACCCTAGAACTACCGGAAATTTTACTCAAGTTTTATAAAAACATTCTACACCAGAATTTTTACTTAAAACTATTTAATATCTTTATTTAACTTATTATTGTCTGATTTATACATTTAGTTTGTTTTGAAGAAATTTCTGGTTTGAATAAATATTTTGAATGTACATGTCGGGTCCAATGGACCCGTCTGGTAGACGGAAGGTTAAGTGCCTTGTTCATAGAAATATTTACTTACAAATATAGTAAAATTTTCTGTTTGCTTTTACTGGTTTCAGTTTTCCCCGGTATTACAATCTTTTTCACTGAAAGTGACAGAAGGTTATCTATGTTGTCATAACGTGGCGGAAACGCAAGTTTGACGATCGCAAAAGTAAAGTGCCACCAGTAAACATTAATACCTGTTTCAGGGATTATTTACAACAGAATTTTTGTATTAATAAGGCGTTTAAATAAGAAGAAAATATCTGTTTAATTTTACAGGAGGAAGTTAAATCCGGCGGCAATCAATCTCTGCGAAAGTGGTTACAGTTGAAGCTTCACTATTTTGGAGATATGTCAGTTTCTTTTTATTAATAGTTCCTTGGTTTGGAGCTCTCGGAATCTACGGTTTCTGTTTCTCGCTGTACGTTTATGCAAATTAGGCTTCATCACCAGCGTATAAAAAACAGAAGCAAAAGTCTGTATCGACTAATTTTGGTCGAGTCCCGCCACTCCCGTAATCAAGTCCTGCGTCGAAGAATAGAAGTTCTGATTTCGACACATATTAGGCCAAATCAAATTTTGCTGACTGAATATTCACCTATTGGGTAAGATATATTTAAATTATAGTTTGAAAAATAAAATTTGTCGGCATCCACGGGTTCCTAAGTTTAGTAGAACTTAGATTATATTTAAGATTTTCCAGAACTTTTGCATTGCAGCTAAAGCAGTACATCAGTTTAGAAATCGAAAGTGACTTGAATTACCAGTAACATACATGTAAGGGGAAATTTGACATATAGTAACCTCTTTGTTACTTTCACTGAAGATGGAATTAGTGATGGATCTTTGTTAACCCCTTAATCGTCGCGCCCGATACATTCACGGGCAGCCATGTATGAACAAATTTCGTCGCGCCCATGACCCTCACGGATTGGACGCTTCATCCAATTTGTCGGTAACTACGGGTAGAGATCTGCACGGGCCGGCCCGTGGCTCGGGCCTATTTTCATTCACGGCATTCGGGGCGGGCCCGCCCTACCTTAAATTTTCTGTACGGAGCCGGGCCTGGTTTCATTCCCCGTCTTCAAGGTCCAAAAGTTTCAGTCCTAGTTTTGATCCAGCCCGTATAAAAATCATTGTCTCAGTGTGGCCTGGTCTATTTAAAGGTTAGTTATATTAGGCCTGGCCCACAATTTTTTGCAAAAAATGCATACAATTTTGAATGGTTTTTATTCTACAATTACAAAACATTAAAATTTATTATTTTTTTAAAAATAGTAGATTTCTACGTATATTAAAATATAGCTAAATTAAAATATAGTAAAATGTGTAAAAAGGAGCCTGCCTATGACAAAACCTTGTTTTAAACTGAAAAACGTGTTGATCCATGCAAAATTAATATACTAATAAGTAAGAAAAGAATATGTAGTACCTTTACACTTGCTAAGAAGGGAACTTGTCTATAACGCATTTTTTTCCCTTTCCATAGCTGCCAACTTGTACGGATTTTTGCTACCACTAAAATTTAACAGAAATTTCTCTCTTATTTAATAATCAAAATTCACTGCAATTCGACGATTGAATTAGTGAAAAATTTCTATTAAATTTTAGTGGTAGCAAAAATCCGTACAAGTTGGCAGCTATGCCTTTTCTATGCAATTCCGTCTTAGAAGATTTTACAGTATAGCATTTTTCAGATTTTTAACACTTCTATACATGGAATATGGATTAACAATATTAATGATAACTGAAACATATACATACAAGAAATAGATATTCATTAAAAAAATAAATATCGCAGCCTGCGGCACTATAAAATGAATATTATATATAAAATTTTAGTATTTAAATTTTAGTAAAAATTTAGTAACCCGTTTGTTATTTTCACTGAAGATGGAGTTAGGATCGATCTTTGTTAATTAACGCATAGTATAGACTAATTTTTTTCAAGTGACTGTACAACGGCCCTTGTCACTTAGTTAAAATAAAGTAGTTTTAACTTTAAAAACTGAGTCATGATTGAAATTCAAAGTAACGGCTGAGTCGGATACGCTGCAACCAGATGTCCATATCTCCATGTAACCGGTGGTACAACAGCATGTATTATTCAGAAATGTTAAATATCCATCCCTAACTTAATATTTAACATACAACATAGGGGGCTGTACATATATTACGTTATTTTTTTGGTTATTTTGGACCCCTCACCCCTTTACGACATCATGCGTTATCATTCCTCGAACTCCCGCCCACCATCCCTCCCCGTAATCATATCGTTATCAACGTCTAAAAAATCATTTTAGTTTTGATTTTTTTTCTTTTGTTTGGAGTGGTATACAAATATGTTTATATTTATTTTTAGCCTACTTTATTGATTCAAATAAACAGAAGTCAATAAAATATCACGTTATATAAGAATTAATTTTGTATCAAATAATACTTAAAAGAAATACACTGCTCAAAACAATTAAAGAATATTTGAAGTTTTATATAAAATAAAGATATAAACGAAAATTTTTTTGCCGAAAATAGAAGAAGAGAATACAAATGCAAATTTTTCTGGTTTTCAAACTGTGGAGTATGCAAATTTTGAGTCAGACGTCAAAAACGTCGCTTCAGCGGCAGCGAATGAAATTTGACTTTCAACTGGATAAAAGAGAATGAAGACAAGGATGATCGGCATTTAGTGATTGCTTTGTTTCGATGAGTACGATGTCTCAGCGAAGTCATTTGACAGATTCAAAAGCTTTGAGAATTGTTGGTAGGTTAGAAGGGGGCCAAACTCAAACCGAAGTAGCGCAAGCCATTGGAGTGTCACAAAGTGTCATTTCCAGGATCTGGAACCGTTTTTTGGTGAGTGGATGCGCAGGCCGAAGACCAGGGCAAGGTCGTAGACGGGCAACAACGCCCAATGAAGATCGGTATTTAGCGTTAACAGCTCGGAGACACCGAACCATGAACGCTACTCTTCTCCAACAACACATTCGCTCGGCTACAGGCACCACGATTTCAACTCAGACTGTCCGAAACCAGCTCCATGCTGTAGGTCTCTATGCTCGCCGACCGATGGTATGTGTTAGATTAACATCAAGGGATCGTCGCGACCGCAGGGAGTGGGCAACCGAGCATGTCAACTGGAGGAGAAATGAATGGAGCAATATTCTGTTTTCTGACGAGTCCCGTTTTTCTGTGCATCCGGATAATAGGCGTATTTTCATCTGGAGGGACCGTGGCAGTAGGAATAATCCTGCGTTCGTGCACGAAAGTGTCAGATTTGGCGGTGGAGGTGTGTTGGTGTATGGTGGCATCTCCATTGACGGGCGCACTGACCTCTACATCATTCGAGATGGACCTCTGACTGGTCGCCGATATAGGGATGAGATCCTCAGACCTATTGTAGTCCCTTACGCTGCAGCAATCGGAGATAACTTCATTTTAATGGACGATAACTGCAGGCCACATCGTGCAAACCTGGTGAAGGATTTCCTTTTCGAGGAAGGAATCGTTCGAATGGAATGGCCAGCGTGTTCTCCAGACATGAATCCAATCGAGCACTCTTGGGACGCTCTAGGAAGACGAGTTTCTGGCCGCCAACAACCCCCACAAACTCTCCAAGAACTGGAAAGAGCTCTTCTGGAAGAGTGGGGCAGAATACCCCAACTCGTCATTAATAGCCTCATTGAGTCCATGCCTCAAAGGTGTTCAACGTTGCTGGCCGCCCGTGGAAACCATACCCCCTACTGAAAATGATTTTCTTTGAAGAAAACACCTTTTCTTATTTTCTTTTTCTCATATGCACAAAGTGTGTTTTTTTCCTTTAGTACACAAATGCGCAATAAAATGCATTTTTTTCTGCCAAACATGTGTAATTTATTCTCATATAACCTACTATCTCTGTCGACCATGTATCAATCAGCTAAACAGTTTACCAGATACAAAATCCACCTAAAACTGCAATATCCTTTAATTGTTTTGAGCAGTGTAGTTACTATTTTATAAGTACTATTTGTAAGCTTTTTCTTACAATTGTTTCATTCAACAGTAACAATGTCTTCTTGCACTTACTCCCGCACCGGGGGGGGG
Organism: Maratus speciosus; assembly: GCA_963932465.1. Lineage (NCBI taxonomy): Eukaryota > Metazoa > Arthropoda > Arachnida > Araneae > Salticidae > Maratus > Maratus speciosus. The sequence goes on from OZ010794.1 coordinate 218,146,479, forward strand.
GTGGGAGAGGGGAACAGAACTTCTTATGACCAAAACAGGTGGACAACATTCTTTCTCGTGTATTTACTAACACCAGTATTATTTCAAACATAATCCGCATATGCTTTCTCGAACAGTGGATTATAAATGCATGCACATACGACAGAAGAATGGGAATGCCAAATTTGTCCAAAGTATTCTATATCCATAGTATTCCATATTTTGCAATTAAATAATTTTTTAATCATTTAAAGATTTTAATAATAACTTTTTTATTTTCATAAAAATAGCTAATAGAGTAAAAAATAAGATAACATACAATTTTGATGTAAAGACCAAGTTACATGTAAAAAAGAGAAAAATTTGTTTGGATCAAAAAGATAACGATATTATAAGACAAACACCCTTCCCCCTAGAGATATCTTACGATATCGTGTGCCAGACTCCCCCCCCCCCCCTAAACGTTATATATCCACAGCAGCTAGTTATTTATGTAAATACATTATATTATCGTGGATAAAAATTAATTGTACATGTCGCAACAAGTTGTACACGTTCTATGTATTTTCAATTATTGCAGAAATATTTTCAGATGAAACTATTTAAACGATATGCATATGACAAAAGGAAAAGAACTTTTACCAAAGCTCTCTGAAAAAAAAAAAAAAAAGTTGAATAAATCTTTTATTACTCGTATGCTGAAGATCAGAGATAAAAGGACTTTCAAAACTTTTCTTTGATAAATGTTTGCATGAATAAAACCTATGATTAATTCTAGTAAAAAATAACCTCTGCAAACTTGGTAAAATATCGGGAATTATATTTATCTTTAGAGTGTCGATTTTGTTAGCTGTTTTTGTTAGAATGGAAACTGTACAAAGGATAAAAAAAAAAATAATTTTAAGCATAATTGCATTCGTAGGTGTTAGAGATAGAATTCTGATAAAGCTAAAGTAAAGTTTGCAGCGAAATAAAATGAAAAGTACTTTTCTTTGATAAATTTTTGCATTAATAAAACCAATGATTAATTCTAATAAAAAAAATACCGCTGCAAAATATCGGGTATTTTATTTATATTTAGAGTGTCAATTTCATCAGCTGTTTTTGTTAGGATGGAATCTGTACAAAAGATTAAAAAATATATTTTTTAAGCATATTTGCATTCGTAGGTGTTAGAGATTGAATTTTGATGAAGTTAAACAAAAGTGTATTACGAAATAAAATGATAAACTTATTTTTATAGTATAAGTTTAATATTATTCATTGGCAGAACATTCGAAATTTTCTAAACAAAATTCCGATCATTTAATTTTTATCATAACAGTTATTTTGAAAATTACAGAATTTATAATTTCATTTGTAGATGAAATGATTTAAACGATATGCAAATGAAAAAAAAAAAACTTTAACCGAAGTTCTCTAAAAATTAAAAAAAAAAGTTCTCTAAAAGTTTAAAAAAAAGTCGAATAAACCTTTCATTATTTTTATGCTGAAGAAGAGAGATAAAAGAACTTTCAAAACTTTTCTTTGATAAATGTTTGCACGAATAAAACCAATGATTAATTCTGGTAAAAAAAAAAAATAACCTCTGCAAACTTGGTAAAATATCGGGAATTATATTTATCTTTAGAGTGTCAATTTCATTAGTTGTTTTTGTTAGGATGGAAACTGTACAAAGGATAAAAGCCTATTTTTAAACATAATTGCATTCGCAGGTGTTAGAGATAGAATTTTGATGAAGTTAAACGAAAGTGTATTGCGAAATAAAACGAAAAATACTTTTCTTTGATAAATGTTTGCATTATTAAAACCGACGATTAATTCCAGTAAAAAAAAAAAAACCTCTGCAGAATATCGGGTATTTTATTTATCTGTAGAATGTCAATTTCATGAGCTGTTTTTGTTAGGATGGAAACTGTACAAAGGATAAAAAAAAATATTTTTAAGCACATTTGCATTCGTAGATTTTAGCGATAGAACATTGATAAAGTTAAACAAAAGCGTATTGCGAAATAAAACGAAAACTTATTTTTATAGTATAAGTTTAACATTACAGATTGGCAACACTTTCGAAATTTTCTAAATAAAATGCCGATCATTTTTATCATAACAGTTATTTTAAAAGTTACAGAATTTATATTTACGTTTGTTGATGAAATGATTTAAACGATATGCAAAGGAAAAAAAAAAAAAACTTTAACCAAAGCTCTCTGAAAAAAAAAAAAGTTGAATAAACCTTTCATTATTTTTATGCTGAAGATGAGAGATAAAAGAACTTTTAAAACTTTTCTTTGATAAATGTTTGCATGTTTAAAACCAATGATTAATTGTAGTAAAAAAATAACCTCTGCAAACTTGGTAAAATATCGGGAATTATATATATCATTAGGGTGTCAATTTCATTAGCTGTTTTTGTTAGGATGTAAACTGTACAAAGGATAAAAAACTATATTTAAGCATAATTGCATTCATAGGTCTTAGAGATAAAATTTTGATGAAGTTAAACAAAAGTATATTGCGAACTTAAACGAAAACTTGTTTTTGTAGTATGTATAAATTTAACTTTATTGATTGCCAAGACTTTCGTAATTTTCTAAATTTTATGCCGATCATTTAAGTTTTATCACAATAGTTATTTGAAAATTTACAGAATTTATATTTCTATTTGGAAAAGTGTTTTTTAACCCTTTGCGGTCGAAGTGCATACTACTCACAGGAACTTACACTAATTTATTTGGTTGACACTACTTATTTATGAAGAAACCTTTTTACTTGTGCTTTTATAAAATGTGTTGGGGGAATATAATAAAAAAAATATATTTTTAAAATATAGTGGTGTAAATAGAAATTAAAAATAGAATCATGTATATAAATTTTAGGCGGCCATTTACCGACATTCGACCGCAAAGGGTTAGTTAGACAACCTCTAATTTTTATTATCAGATAGCTCAAACGTGACCTCTCTAAAATCTGAACCTACTGCTTAATTCAAATAAATAAATAAACCTTTGAAATCGATAATTTGAATACTTGTTATTTTTTTTTTCATTTTAAATATGTATTTAAATGGTATTGAAATTTTTGCAATATATTTTAATTCATCATATTCAAATAGATTCATATTTTACACGAAATGTTAACTTTTGGACCGATAGTATTCCATACTGTACTATTAATCACTTAATTGAAAATTTCACGAAATAATGTAGAATTCCAAATAAATGCACATTTTTGTGATCTGCAAGAGACAATTTTCACTCGAATACTCTAGAACAGTTATGTGAAACTGTGGCACGCCAGATCATGGATCTAATAATAAACAGGAACGGATCAGTTCCTGTTTATTATTAGTTAGTGCTGTGTTAGCAGCAATAAAAAGACTAGCGTGACAAACTATTCAAAATGTCGGCACAAAACACATCGACCGTTTCAAAGATAGCCTCCTTCTTAGCTAAAATAACAAACCTAGAACTACTGCTGCAATGTATCCGGATAAAGTGGAGTTAAAACAGTGTTTTTGCACAGTACCATTAGAATATTAGTAATATTCACTATGGGATGAAATTTTAAAGTGAGTGGTACTTATAAGTACCGTCAGTAGATAAAGGGTTAATTCAGAACAATTTCCGCATGCAATTAAGCAAAATTTTCCTGTTTTGGAAAACCGGTGATAAAATATTAAAAATGCTGTTAAAAGACGCTCGTCGTAAAGGCGTTAATATTTTAAACTGTTTTCTTTAGCCTTAAACCATGTTTATTGCATTCAGTGAATTAACGTAAATGTGTAAAACGCATACATTTTTGCGAAGTCGCGAAAATTTAATTACCTGTTTCAAATATGTGCACTATGGAAACGATTAGTTAATGAAAGTGTAACAGTTCATTGTATTAATATAAACGACAACACGTCGTCTCTACATTTACAAACAACTATACATTTTTGCTTTTCAAAATATAAATATGTATGTCAATATATTTTTCTCATTTCTTTAGTATGAAAACGTGTTTATTGTATTCGAAGAACTAACTTGAATGTACATACTTTTTCGAAGAGACAAAAATGGCAAAAATGTAATTACTTCTGAGAAATATTTAAGGGCATAGCCGGATAAGCATTGGAAACATGCCTTTTAATCAAATTTCCTGATTTTTTTGCTAGACGTAGCTACATATCTAACAGTATATTTCCCCTATTATCACCCTATAAATATCGATTTTTAATGAGATAAAAATGTTTTTTCGATTTTTTAAAAAACGGATTTTCTCAAAAACTGCTGCACGGAATTTCATGCTATCAATCGAGGATATATAGATACCAAAGATACATAACTGGTAATTTTTGTATAATTTTTTGTTCATAAAAACTGTATGAAATAGCGAAATAAAAATTTAAAAATGTAAAAATCATATCTTATGGTTATCCGAAAATTACCATTTTCTTGTAAAAAATTCCCCATGTGTACCCGTATAATCTATATAAATGCCGAAAGTTTGCGTTGGATACTACATATAAATATTTTTTTAAATGTATATCAAAATTATTGAAATTCAATTTAAGGTGTTATTTTGGGCGGAGCTACTCAACATCCACACCCAAAGAATTTTTGGAATAAACAGTTACAGAATTGCTGTATTTTAAATTTTAATGAGCACATGAGCAACATTCTCAACACTGTCGATATCAAAATGAACATGATGTTTAAAAACCTGACTTATATGCTTAATGGAATCTAAAATAGATCAGTTGACATAGTGTCTGCTGACTTTATTCCAAAAATTCTTCGGATATTGAAGTGAAGTAGCTCCGCCCCAAATAACGCCTTAAAATGAATTTCTATAATTTTGATATACATTTTTGTAAATATTTATATGTAGTACCCAACGCAAACTTTCGGCATTTATATAGAATATACGGGCACACATGGAGAATTTTTTACAAGAAAATGGTAATTTTCGGATAACCATAAGATATGATTTTTATATTTTTAAATTTTTATTTCACTATTTCACACAGTTTTTATAGACAGAAAATTATTAAAAAATTACTAGTTATGCATCTTTCTTATCTATATATCCTCAATTAATAGCATGAAATTCCGTGCAGAAGTTTTTGAAAAAATCTGTTTTTTAAAAAATCGAAAAACCATTGTTATCTCATTAAATATCAATATTTATAGGGTGATAATAGGGGAAATATATTGTCAGATACGTAGCTACGTCTAGGGAAAAAATCAGGAAATTTGATTAAAAGGCATGTTTTCAATGCTTATCCGGCTATGCCCTTTAGGCAAGCGTTTAGTTAAAGAAAAAGTATTAATGTAAATGATAACGCATCGTTTGTAATTTTACTGTTAGCTATATATTTTTACTATGTATGGTTAAAAGAAAAAAAAAGGTTCAAGGAGAGAGAAATTAAGAAAGAAGTTAAAAAATAGAAAATTATTTATAATTGATTGAAAAATATCAATTAGAGAAAAAAGACAAATTTTAATAATTATTTTAAAAAAAGAATTACAAAGAACAACAAAGAGAAAAAAAAAATATGAAGAATAAAAAAATATACATATCAACAATTATTTTAAAGTAAAAGGAAATATTATTAATTTACGCAAGGTGCGAATTACAAAAAATATAAATTTAGAAGTAATTAATTTCCAAAGCAATTACCTATGACTTAAAAATTTTAAAAATTTGTAGAAAACGACAACACGTCGTCTGTACATTTACAAACAAAATTACATTTTCGCTTTTCAAAATAAAAATATATATGTCAAAATAAAAATATATATGTCCTTGTATTAATGTAAATGATAACGCATCGTCTGTAATTTTACTGTCGGCTATATATTTTTACTATGTATGGTTAAAAGAAAAACAAAAAGGTTCAATGAGAGAGATATTAACACGCTCACGCAGGCTCGGTGGGTCACACTCCAATGTCTCAGAGTTGTCAAGTCTCCGGCACACCACTATTATTTTAGAGAAAATGTTGTTCCTTTAAATCGCTCAAATGTTCTAATTAAATAAAACAACATATTCGGTATTAAAATACTGGTGTCCAAAAATCCGGAAACTTGTCAGTTCTGAGACAGTCGAGTGTGACCCACCGCGCCGGCGTGAACGTGCTAAGAATGAAGTTAAAAAATAGAAAATTATTTATATTTGATTGAAAAATATTAATTAGAAAAAAAGACAAATTTTAATAATTATTTTTAAAAAGGAATTACAAAGAACAACAAAGAGAGAAAAAAAAAATATGAAGAATTTAAAAAATATCAAAAATTACTTTAAAGTAAAAGGAAATATTATTAATTTATGCAAGGTGCGAATTACAAAAAATATTAATTTAGAAGTAATTATTTTCCAAAGCAATTACCCATGGCTTAATAATTTAGAAATTTGTAGAAAATAATTAATAATTAAAAGAAAATTTAAATAATAATAACTAAAGTAATTAACGAATTAAAAGAAATCAATTACAAAGAATTTTCAGAAAGAATTTGAATTAAAAAACAATTAAAGAAGATCTAATCTATCTCTCTCTCTCTATATATATAATGTGATAAAACATAAACCAAGTTTCAATGGATTTGTCAGTATGACCTACATTTTTATAATTTCCTTTTGAAATTATCGATTCAAATTTTATTTCCTACAAAATCTTCCAGGCATTGAATGTGACCTAGACAGATAAAAGAGGAGAAAATTTGTTGTATTTAAATTCGACGCCTCTGTACTCTGAAATGCTTATGGTATTAATTTAACCTTTATTTATTTATTTATTTATTTATTTATTTTAACAAAGTATAATAAAACATCCTTTTTTTATTTTAAAATAAAGACTGAAATTCCATAAAAATTGAAACGGTATAATATGAAAGCTTTTTGTTTTAGAGATAATATTGAGATGAATATAATTAAATTAATCAAAATAATATAAAAATTGTTAATAGGTTTTTGTGAATTCAATAAATTAAGGCTAATTTAGAAAAAAATCAGATTAAATAAAGAGTACTTTTTTTTAGCAAATAAATACATACAATACTAAATTCATCTTTAAAAAGTTAGACTTAAAATTGTACTATGTGCAAATTACTTAAAGTATGAAAAAATATTTAAAAGGTGTTAAATTACTTTAATATCCTTAGTACTTTCAACTATATACATAGTCTTCGTCAAAGAATACAAAAATACAAGCGCTTATTTTCAAATTTCAAGTAGTTGGTGTCAAAAGGAGAGAAAGTGAAAGTCAATTTTTAGACCAGGAAAACTTTGGAAAAATAAAAATATCTATATAGATGGAAGAGAAATATCCCGTGTTTTATGATTCTTTAACACGTTCACGCCGGCGCGGTGGGTCACCTCGACTGTCTCAGAGCTGCCAAGTCTCCGGCTTTGTGGCTACCAGTATTTTAATACTGAAAATGTTGTTTTATTTCATTAGAACAATTGGGCGATTTAAAGGAACAACATTTTCTCTGAAGTAACACTGGTGTGTAAAATGCCTGAGACTTGACAACTCTGAGACAGTCGAGTGTGACCCACCGCGCCGGCGTGAACGTGTTAAGCAAACTGAGACAAATTCTGGGTATGTTGTAGGATAAAACATCATTACAAACAGTATTTTCTTTAGTATCTATCTTTGCCCTGTCAAGACTTAACTAGAAGCAGAATATACAAATTAATTTCGAAGATACAAAAATTATATGCCCCTTAAAAAATTATCACGATGTAATTATCCGTGAATCAATAGAAATTATTACTAAGGAAAATACTATTTTGCAATGACGTTTTATCCTACAACATACCCAGAATGTGATTCAGTTTGCTTAAAGAATCATAAAACACGTGGTATTCAATTTCCCTCTATATCCATATTTTTATTTTCCCAATGTTTCCCTCATCTAAAAATTGACTTTCACTTTCACTCCTTTCGACACCAACTACGTGAAATTTGAAAATAAGACGCTTGTATTTTTGCATTCTCTGACGAAGGCTATGCATTTAGTTGAAAGTACTAAGGATATTAAAGTAGTTAAACACCTTTTTAAATGTTTTTTCATCGTTTAAGTAATTTGTACATAGTGTAATTTTAAGTGTTTTTTTTTTAAATTGACTTATACAAGAGAATTCATACTTCAGGCTTTAAAATTAAGTAAGTCATTTAGTATCAACTTAATGGGCCTTACATCTTTACTTTTTTTATTATAATAGATGGGCAATGTCCGTTTTATTCACGTTTTGGAACTGTCGCAACTGTTTTCCGATCAAAATACCGAAAAACAAAAAAATATTCACATTTATTGTGGGTACTTTCTCCACCCTAACGGTGTCATTTGTTTTAAAAATATATTATTATTTGTCGTTTAAAAAAACAAAAGCAAATATATTTTTCGAACGTCATATTTTTTCTGCATATTTACAACTATACGTGCAACTTCCTGTTCCATATATATAACAAATAAAAATAAAAAATATACATAATAATAATAATAATAATAATAATAAAAATAGCAATAATGATAATAATAACAATAAGCTCTGTTATTCATGATACCTTCACAATTCTAACAATGTATTTTATTTAAAAATATATTAATATATACAGTTTCAAGAACTATTTTCTCCATGGCCAATTATGTATATACATTTTGTTTTGTCTGCATTAAAATGAAATCTGCTTCAGTTTCACGTATTGACATCCCGTATTGGAAGAAAATACACTTATTCATTATGATTTTATGGTTGAAGAGATGTCTTGGTTTTAAAATATATTACATTTTATTAATTTAAAAACAATATTTTATAGACGATCTTTGACGCATTTACCAGACTTTGTTTTCTGAGTATCTTCCCAGATGTCATTGCCTCCTGCTTGAAAAACGCATATTGCAAATTTATTGTATTCGCGTTTTAAAAAATGGACTATTTAGGAATTATTTATGTTTTCTCAGAAGTGTTTGGTCAGAATTGAATTTGTTATATCTAACTTTTAGAAATTAAATCGGCATTTAATATAATACCTACTCTATACTTCGTTTGCATAGATTTTCATCTAAAAACAAAATTCATAAATATTTAAAATTCGTTTGCATAGAACAGAGCGAAAAATGTATAAAACGCTCGGTGTACACTGACCAGTGCAATAGTGCCACAAATTTTGATGTCCTTTTTGGAACGATTTTCTTTTAACGGTTTCTTTTCTTTTAACCCCTTAACGGTCGCATATTATTTGGAAAAACCATCAAAAAAGTACCTATTTTTTATTACAGAAATTGAATAATTGTAAGTTTTCTATATAAAGTATGCTATTAGTTTTTTTAAGGCGAAAAAAAAGATCTTATCGAACAAATTCACATTTGTGGAAAAGCCATCATGCGAGAATTCTGTGTTTTAATGTTTGTTTTACATCATACAAATTAATGCGAATAAGACCTTTATTTTTCACATCTTAGATCTTTATTTATCATCATCAAACAAATTTTTACAATAATATTTGAAATAATATAACATATATTAAATTTTGATTATTAATAATTTCTTGAGTATGATGTATTTCGAAACATTCAATACAAAGTCCAACATCACAATCACCGCCAAAAACCAAACCCTAACGCAACTATTCAGATAATGCAAACCAAAATGCCAGTTAAATTTTTTCTGGTTTCAGAAGTTTTTTTTCCAGCAATAAATCTCCAGCCAGGAAATATGATGGACACGACAAATAACGAACGTCACCTCAGCGCGTGATATTGACGGGAGCGAGAATTAAGGGGTTAAGGGGGCAGATCACTCAGCTTCCGATTTCCACTCACTAATGTAAAGTCTATGGGAATTTGTAGCATTCGTAAATTTAAAATATCTCCTCGGGGAATTAATATTTTTAACTTCTATATTTTGTGTACGTTTCCTAAAAGATGTTTTTTTTTTTTCTTAGTTCTCAAAATATTTCTAAAGTATAGACATAATTTTATAGGAAGGGTTAAAATCTTACTCACAGTTCGTCCACATTTAACACATAAAATATTAAATTCAGCATAGATTTTAGATATATTTTGTAAACTAAGTAAAAAAAAAAAAAAAAAAAAGAGAGACATCCTTTAAGAAGAGTACATAGAAAAATATGTTAAAAATATGAATTTCCCGAGAAGATATTTTAAATCTACGAATGCATGAGCGGTCGTAACTTAACATTGCGGAGGAGAATTCCGAAGCTGTGTGAGCAGCCCCCCATAAGAATATGAAATCGAAACTGATTGGAGGTTGAGTAGCAAGCCCGGTGAATGCTGTTGCAGGCCAGTGTTGCCAGTCGGCTACTTTTTTTAAAATTCCGATTTCTTGATTGGAACCATTTTTTTTTAAATGTTAAAATTCCCTTTGTTTTCAACTTCAATAATATGTAATTAAAATAAGGGGAATGTTACTATTTCAAAATAGTGTTGCCAATCAAGAAATCCGAATAAAAAAAAATAGCTCACTGGCAACACTGTTGCAGACAATGGGACATCCACTCTAGCCTCGTTTGGATAGATTTCTGTCTAAAAATATAAAATCGTACAAATTCAAGAGTGTACACTGCCGAAGGACGTGAATTCACTAACAGTAGGTTCATTCGAGTATATTTTAGTTTAAAAAATATATAATTAAAACAGACCTCAACGTGCATAGCATTCCCGATGTACGCCAAGGAAGACAGGCTTTTTCCTTTTATTTGATACGTACGTAATAAAAACTGGATAATTATGTCCAGTCATTCTCGAGTAAAAAAAGTTTGGTAAAGCCAATAAATAGATGGATAGTGACAAAACTTCATTTTATTCAGCCATACAATCTACGGTGCATTATTAAATTAATTCAAACTTTTTTTAAAAGATCTGCATGCCTTTTAATATGTCATATACAGTATGGCCACAAAAGTCCTTTGCCAACTTCTTAATTTCGGAACGGCTATATTCATAAAAGTGGTGTCTAGGAATACAAAAGTAGCCATTGCTAATGAATGAAACCGCCTACTGTGCCAACTGTTTGAAAACTGAGTAGTTAGCATTCCTCTCTCGATGCTAAAAGCGGGCATTTCTTTTTTCGCGACTTCCGAAACTGTAATGTCGCAAAAATTAAAAGAAAGGAAAAAAAAATTATGTGGGGATACCTGAAACAGCACATGTATGGGATCCCTGCACTGCAAGACTTCCAACAACGCATTATGGACGCTTGTACCAACGTGTCACCCTCTATACCTCCAACGTCTGCAACGTGAAATTCAAACAAGGATCCAAATGTGCATGGCAGCTGACGGTGACATGTTTGAACATCTCAAATAAAGGTATATTGTTATAACAAGTTGTTTGATTTCATTCTAATATCGTTTTGTCCCGTCACAGTGCAGTAAATCACGAAAACAAAAATGTGCGTTTTAATCATTTTATTCTTCGCGGTAATTTAGACAAGGTGTCTCTTCGTACTAAACCGATGATGATCTAGAACTTTGTAAATTACTTTTTTCCTTATCTCTTTGCATTTTTGAGATAGGATTGCTAACTCCTCAGTTTTACACCAGGTGGCGCCCTAGGCGGTTTCGTTCGGTAGCACATGGCTACTTTTACATAACTAGGCACCACTTTTATGAATATAGCAGCAGCCGCGTCCGAAGTTAAGAGGGTGCCAAGGGACTTTAGTAGGTATATTGTGTGTCCTTTAGCTATGATTTCAAATAAATATAAAGCTTTTCATTCACAGTAAAGGATATAATTAACGATAAAAACTAAAAATAGCATATCACATGTAAGTGCATTTTAATTTACTCAGAAATTATTTTCAACTGAAAATAATTCGTTTGTTTAAATCAGGAGTTTCAAACTGTGGCCCGCCTGATACCACTAAAATTTTACAGTTATCTTTGCCTTATCTAATCGTCGAATTGCTGCGATTCAACTTTTCGACTATTTCTTTAAATTTTAGTGGTATACAGCAGGCCACAGTTTGACACCCCTGGTTTAAATTGTAAAGAATAATTAAATTCAAACCATCTGCAGAATTAAAAATGTTTGAATATGCCCTCATTATATTTTTACTTTAAGATTCAGCGACAAAATAATTTAAAAAACTTTTATTTTATTGATGTTTTCACGAAAAAAATTCATGATTAATTCCTAGGAAAAACTAGTCCTATATGGCAATTCCAAAACTTTCTTCTATCTCATACATGATAGTACTTACTGATAAATTCAGTACTACGGCAGCAGCGGTTAAGGGGGTCCAAGACACACAAATCTTCAAATTTTCATTTTTTTTTATTATTATTGGATAAAGAATTTCTCTGCCGTTTTCTGCTTAAAATGATGTTTAAATCATGTTTCTATCTTAATTAGAACAGGAAATATTAATTGTTTCGTTTTGGTTTGTTTTCAAAATCTGCCTTTCAAGCTATAGTTGTCAAGGAAACGAGTTCTTGTGAAATTGCGTTTTTCTTCATGATAGGTTTTTTCACCATTTCACATATTTAAATTCGTATAACTCGAGAACCGTTAAAGATACAGGGTTGAAACTCGGAACATATCTTTTTCAATTATTTTACTTTACTTTTGAGCCAGCATATTTAAAAAAAAAAAAAGTATTTACTTTTGAAAATATGATTTTTTTTTTTAAGTTGCACTACTTTTTTGTAATTTTTTCGTTAAATATTTTTATTATTTTTTTAATTAATATTTTTTAAAATGCTGTATCTAAATTAAAATATATATATATTTCTGTTTATTTAAATGAAAAACAATTTAAATTCTACAAATAATATTTCGAGTTATAACGATTTTAAATTATACCACTTTTTTCATAAATTTTATATTTTTTTAAAGCTATGAGAAGTTTCATCATTTGATTTTGTTTACAAATGATATGGTTAACAATTACAAAAAAAAAAAAAAATCAAAATTTTAACTCAATAAATAAAAATGTTTTGAAAATGTATCCCGGACCCCCTTAAGTGATTTACGCCAAAATCTAATCAGCAACAACTTACGTGAACTTCTAATTCCCCACAGCAGAATATGTTTAAAACTGCGACGTACGTTGCAGAACAACAGATTTCTCTGCAGAACATTTCAAATTCTGATTTTAAGCAAAATTCGCCATTCAGTCATCGAAAAAAAATCGCGAAATTCATTAATCGGTCGCAGGAAAAAATTGCGAAATTCGTTAGTCGATCTCGATCATAAGAAAAAATCGTGAAATTAATTCTTCAAGCGGTTGCGGGAAAAAATGCTAAATTCGTTGAACAGTCGCTGAAAAAAAATCTCCGATTTTCGCCAATCGTCAACCAGAAAAAACTTCAAAATTTGCCATTCGGTAGAAAGAAAATTTCATGAAATTCACAAATCAATTGCAAGTCAAACACGAAATTTGTGAGTGGATTGTCTGATAAAATCACGAAATTCGACGATCAGTTATGGAAAACCCCCGCAAATTTTGCCAATCAGTCGTAAGAAAAAGATGTAAAATGTGCCAATATGTAGAAGGAAAATTCGCCAATCGGTTGCGCGTAAAAAGGCAAAAGTCGTCAGTAGATTGTTGGAAAAAATCACGAAATTACTTGGTCAGACGCGGGAAAAGGCCCACAACTTTCTGCAATCGTTCGCAAGAAAAGGCTGTAAAATTTGGCAATCAGTTAAAAGAAAATATTGCAAAATTTGGCAATCAATAAAAAGAAAATGTTGCAAAATTTGCCAATCAGTCGCGGATAAAAAAAAAAAAAAACTGCAAAATTCGTTTGTGGATCGTCGTAAGACAATTGTGCAATTCGTGAGTGGAATGCTGCAAAAAGCTGTGAAAAAAATCATCAATCAGCCGAGGGAAAAAAAATTCACGTTCTCCAATAGGTCTGAAGAAAAGACTGTAAAATTTGCCAATCTATAGAGGGAAAATATTGTGAAATTCGCTAATCAAACCGGAAAAAATAGCAAAAGTCATCGATCAGTCGCAAATTAATTCGCCAGTCGATCAAGGAAAAAAAAAAAAAAATATTGTGAAATTCGCCAATCGGTCATGATGAAAAATTGCGAAATTCATCAGTCGGTCGGGGAAAAATTATGAAACTCAGTCGGGCCCGGAAAAAAATATCATTAAATTCTACTGATAAATCGGAACTCTAAACAAACCAGTTCAAATTATCTCTTTTGAACAGAATGCATTTCTGTAAAATATGCAAAAACACTCCTACATATACAAGAACAGCCCCTGATTTTTTATTTTTAACTTCCACAGAACGTTTTTGATCAGCCGAAAGTATGTTGCAGAACATAGCAAAATATTCTGCCTTGGGGTTCTAATTGAATATGGAGTTTGAAGAAAATCTGTGCATTCGTTTTTGAGATAGAACTATTTCGGAAATCTTGAAATGTTATGCACATGAGTGGCCCCTGTGGGGCAATTTATACTAAAAACGTATCAGGATCAATTTATATCAGGGACTAACTGAATCTAAAAGTTTCATGAAAATTCATGAAATAGTTCTTGAGATACAGCTATTGTGAAAATCGTGAAAAAAGCAGCTTAGAAACGCCACCGGTTGGGCGATTTATACCAAAACTAAACAGCACTATTTTTTATCAGGAACAAGCTGAATCGGAAGTTTGAAGAAAATTCATGCATTAGTTCTTGAGATGCAGCTTTTGCGAAAATCGTGAAAAATACAGCATAGAAGCGCATGCTGTTGGGTGATTTACACCAAAAACTAAACAGCACTAATTTATATCAGGGACTAACGGAATCTGAAGTTTGATGACAATTCGTGCATTAGTTCCTAACATAGAGATATTGCGATAATTATAAATAATGCAGCAAAACAGCGCCATATATATTGGGCGATTTCACCAAAAAGTTATCATGACCAAATTATAGCAAGGTCTAACAGAATCTGAACTTTGGTTAAAATTCGTGAATAAGTTTCTAAAATAGAACTATTGCGACAATCGTGAATAATGCAGCATAACAGCGCCACCTATTGGGAGATTTACACCAAAAAGTTAGCAACACAAAATTCTATCAAGGGCTAACTGAATCTGAAATTTTCTCAAAACATGTGTTTTAGTTCTTGAGGTATAGCTATTGGGGAAATCAAGAATAATACAGCATAGCAGCGCTACCTGCCTGACGATTTACACCAAAAAGTAATCAGAACCAACTTATATCAGGGATTAACTGAATCCAGTGATGGAACAGTGTAGCAGCAGAAAATCAATTAACACCTCAAAATTTTATTACAGTTCTTCATTTAACTTCAAGACAGAATTTCTGAGATTTTTGAAGGCGAAGAGTACTATAAAAATTTAGTGGTGACAATCGCTCAACTGCTACGCCACTGTTCCATCCCTGTGAATCTAAAAATTTATTAAATTCCGTTCATTAGTTCTTGAAATACAGCGCCCACATAATTTGTGCCAAACACAGACAGACAGACTTACAGACAGGTTCACAGTCAGACATTTTGTAAAAACATGTTTTTCATGATCTCTGACCCTTAAAAGGTATAAATTCGTCGAAACCAGAATTCGAAAATTTTCACGAATACAATACTTTCTATTGTAAAGATAGAAGAGCGTAAAAATAATGTATAATTATTTCGAGTCGCTTGCGAGTCAAAAAGGATTGGTAAAATCATTAAACAGATGGATAAAATAACACTTCATTTTATTCAGCCATACAAAACTACGGTGCATTATTAAATCAATCCAAACTTTTTTTATAAAAAATTGCATGTCTTTTAATATGTAAAATATGTCTTCTAGTTACGACTTTAAATAAAATATAAAAATTTTCATTTATATTAAAGGAAATAATTAAGGAAAAATACTAAAAATAGTACACTGCCAAAGAACGTGCACACACCAGCAATAGGTTCATTCGGAGAGATTTTAGTTTGAAAATATAAAATTAAAACAGGCCGAAGCGTGCATAGCACTCCTGATGTACGCTGGCGAAGATGTATTTTTCCTTTTATTTGAAATACAAAATAATTATTATTTAAAGCCACTTGCGAGTCAAAAGGATTGGTTAAACCATATTAAACAGATGGATATAGTAATAACACTTCATTATACTTCATTATATCCATACAATCTACTGTGCGTTATTAAATTAATCCAAACTTTTTTCTAAAAATTTGCATCCCTTTTAATATGGCAAATACTATGTCCTCTAGTTATGATTTAAAATAAAATATAAAGGCTTTCATTCATATTAAAGGGAATAATTAAGGATAAAAATTAATAATTTCATATCACACGTAAGTGCATATTAATTTACTCAGAAATTATTTTCAACTGAAATCATTAGTTTAATTTTAAAGAAGAATTAAATTAAAACCCCCTTCAGTATTAAAAATGTTTGAATATGCCTTCATTATATTTTTACTCTAAGGTTCATCGTCAAAAGAACTTTAAAAACATTTATTTTATTAATGTTTGCACGAATAAAATTGATGACTAATTCCAAGGAAAAAAAAAATAATAGATAATTATTTCGAGTCACTTGCAAGTCAAAAAGGATTGGTACAACCCTTAAACAGATGGAAAGTAACAACACTCCATTTTATTCAGCCATACAATCTACGGTGCATTATTAAATTAATCCAAACTCTTTTCTAAAAATGTGCAAGACATTTAATACGTAAAAAAGTGTCCTCTTGTTATGATTCCAAGTAAATTATAAAGGTTTTCATTTATATTTGGTTATTTCCATGAGTACTTGTATTGTAAGTCACATGCTACGATGTTTGGCTACCAATATTTTAGAACAGAAAAATGTGACTTATTTTATAGGAGGTATATCATTAACCCTAGATCTACCGGGAATTTTATTCAAGTTTTAATAAAACGTTCTACACCAGAATTTTTATTTAAAACTATTTAACTTATTTATTTACCTTATTTTTGTCTTGTTTATATACTTAGTTTATTTTAAAGAAATTTCTGGTTTGAATGAATATTTTGTATGTACCTGTCGGGTCCAATGGACCCGTCTGGTAGACGGAGGGTTAATTGAATAAGGCCAAGCAAACGTTTCGAAAATAACGGTGAGCAGCATGCATAGCAGTTATCAGCTATGTGACTTACAATACAAAAACCCATGGAACTAGCTATTAAAGGACAGGATTAAGGATAAAAAATAAAAATAGAGTATCACACGTAAGTGCATTTTTATTTACTCAGAAATTATTTTCAACGGGAATCATTATTTTAAATTGTAAAGAAGAATTAATTTCCAACCATCTGCAGAATAAATAATGTTTGAATATGCCCTATGAATATATTTTGACTTTAAGATTCCGCGACAAAAGAACTTATAAAGAAATATTCTTATTTAGAAATACTTTAACGAAAAAAAATCATGATTAATTCCAAGGGGAAAAAAATAATGGATAATTATTTCGAATCGCTTCTGGGTGAAAAAAAGGTTGGTTAATCATTAATCAGATAGAAAGTAACAACACTTCATTTTATTCAGCGTCATAATCAACGTTGCATTATTAAATCAACGAAATTGTTTTTCTAAAAATTTGCATTTCTCTTCACACACTGAGAACGCGTGATTTTTGAAAACGAGCACAAAATTTACTTGACAAACGTCGTTAGAAATTAAAACCTGCTCGCAACTAATCGGAATTAAGCATGCCTGGATTACACCTTGTTACTCATCCTTACAAAATTTCCGGTACCAGTACCTTTTCTTCCATCAATCTACGAAAGCGTCAATTCCCGTGACCCGTCCTGAATGTGTTAATATGTAAAATCTGCTCATTAGTATTGATCCCAAATAAAATATAAAGATTTGCATTCATATTAAAGAAAATAACTAAGGATAAATACAAAAATAGTACACTGCCAAAGGGCGTGGACCCACCAACAATTAGGTTCATTCAGAGAGATTTTAGTTTGAAAATATAAAATTAAACACTCGCAATGTACGCTGGCGAAGGTGTATTTTTCCTTTTATTTCAAACACATAATAAAAAAATGATAATTATTTCAAGTCACTTACGAGACATAAGGATTGGTAAAACCATTAAACATGTGGATATAGTAACAAAACTTCATTATATCCATACAATCTACTGTGCTTTATTAGATTAATCCAATCTTTTTTCTAAAAATTTGCAAGCCATTTAATATGGCAAATACTGTGTCCTCTCGTTATGATTTCAAATAAAATATAAAGATTTTCCTTCATATTAAGGGAAATAATTAAAGATAAAAACTAAAAATAGCATATCCCATGTACGTGCATTTTAATTTACTCAAAAATTATTTTCAACTGATATCATTAGATTAAATTGTGAAGAAGAATTAAATTAAAACCATCTGTAGTATTCAAAATGTTTGAATATGCCCTCATTATATTTTTACTCTGAGTTTCAACGACAAAAGAACTTTAGAAACTTTTATTTTATTAATGTTTGCAGGAATAAAATTCAAGATTATTTCCAAAGAAAAAAATAATGGAAAATTATTTCGAGTTACTTGCGAGTCGAAAAGTATTTGTGAAATCCTTTAACAGATGGATAGTAACAATACTCCATTTTATACGGTCATACAATCTACGGTGCCATTGTGAAATTAATCCAATCTTTTTTCTAAAAATTTGCATGTCATTTAATATGGGAAATACTATGTCCTCTAGTTATGATTACAAATAAAATATAAAGGTTTTCATTCATATTAAGAAAAATAATTAAAGATAAAAACTAAAAATAGCATATCACATGTGCGTGTATTTTAATTTACTCAAAAATTATGTTCAACTGACATCATTATTTTAAATTGTGAAGAAGAATTAAATTAAAACCATCTGTAGTATTCAAAATGTTTGAATATGCCCTCATTTTATTTTTACAACGAGGTTCAGAGACAAAAGAATTTTAGAAACTTTTATTTTATTAATGTTTGCACGAATAAAATTCAAGATTAATTCCAAAGAAAACAAAAATAATGGAAAATTATTTCGAGTTACTTGCGAGTCGAAAAGGATTTGTGAAATCCTTTAACAGATGGATAGTAACAACACTTCATTTTGTATAGCCATACAATCTACGGTGCATTGTTAAATTAATCCAAACTTTTTTCTAAAAATTTACATGTCTTTTAATATGTCAAATATGTCCTCTCCTTATGATTTCAAATAAAATATAAAGGTTTTTATACATATTCAAGGAAATAATTTTAGATAAAAATAGCATACACATGCACGTGCATTTTAATTTATTCAGAAATTATTTTCAATTGAAATCATTAGTTTGAATTGTAAAGAAGAATTAAATTTAAACCATCTGCCGTTTAAAAAATGTTTGAATATATCCTTATTATATTTTTTTATAAAAGGTTCAGCGACGGAAGTACTTTGGAAACTTTTATTTAATTAATGTTTGCACGAATAATATTCGTGATTAATTCCAAGAATAAAAATTTATAATTATTTCGAGTAACTTCCTAGTCAAAATGGATTGGTAAAACCCTTAAAAAGATGGATAGTAACAACACTTTCTTTTATTTAGCGTCACAACCTACGACGAATTATTAAATTAATCCAAAAAATTTTCAAAAAATTTGCATGTCTTTGGGTGCATGGTTGCATATATCGTTGGTATCATGTCAAACTATCCCACAAGAAAACAGTGTAACCAGTGGGCTACATTTTTTACGTTCAGATTTATTGATTTAGCACGCTTTTTTTTTTTTTTTTTAATAGTACAATTCGCCTTATTTAACACTAGAAAGACCGAGAATTTTAATCAAATTTTAGAAAAATATTTCACACCAGAATTTTTATTTTAAATTATTACCGCACCCATTTAACTATTTTTTTTTTTTTTTTTTTTTGCATCTTTTGAACTATTTTTATAAAACAATTTCTGGTTCCAACAGAGATACATTCATTTAGTAGCAGTCAAAATGGCTGCTTGTGGGCATTCTAGTATTAACACTAGAAACCCCACGAGCAGTCATTTTGACTGCTACCAAATGAATATATCTCGGTTCAAACCAGAATTTGTTTTATAAAACTTGTGTAAGAAATACAAATATATATATATATATATATATATATATATATACTTAAATGTATAAGTTAATAATTTAAAATAAAAATTCTGGTGTGAAATATTTTGCCAACATTTGAGCAAAATTCTCGAATTTCTACTGTTAATGACACATTATTTAAGATTAAAACAAGGGAAATTTAACCATTTCAGAAAAGTGCTGCAAATCAAAAAATCTGAATAAAACAAATAGCCTACTGGCAACACTGTTTTCGTATTGGGTAGTTTGACATGGTACCGACCACATATGTTACCCCATGGTTGCCCATGGAACTATTAATAAAGAGAAAGTGACATATCGTTAAAATAGTGAAGCTTCAACTTTAACCGCTACTACAGGGGTTGATTACTGTCGGTGGAATCTACCCCCAGTAAATTTATATAGGAATTTTTTCCTCATTTAAACGCTTTGTTTTTCCAAAATTTCAGTCATAAATAATGGTAGAAACAGATTTTAATTTTTACTAATGGAAGTTTACTTTGGTGGTAGTCAGCTCCTTCGTTTTCTCCTTGGTGCAACATCCAGGGAAACAAACTGACAACAGTAAAAACAAATAGAAATATTTGTGACAAAATATTTCCAAGAATAAGGCGCGTAAATAAGACCGAATTTTCTTTTCAATTTTATTGGTGGGAAGTTTGTCCCGGCAGTAATAAGATACTGCAATTACGATTTAAAAAAAGCAGCCGCCATGTTGTGACAACCTCCCCAGTTACTTCACTCGTAACTGGAAGTCAGTAGACTATGTCACCTCCTTTTTATTCATAACTCCATTGGGTTGCCAGTTCGGCCTCCATTTTCCTCCCTAAATTCCGACCTCTGACCGGAACTTTTGAAGTAGAATTTTTATCTTAAGTAAACAAGAAAAGTCTGTCATTAAGGGGTCTCAGGACTCTTAAAGCTTTAAAATTTTCGAAATTTTAATTTTTTTAGGCGTTAAACTCCTATCTTTTCTGAACATTTTGATATAATTGTTTCCTTGAAATTCCTATTAGAACTGAAGTTATGGCTTTTACCTTTATACACGTCCAATAGCTGAAGCGTCGTTTCGGAAACTTTAGAGCCATTTTTCTCCAAATGACGTTTTTGGGCATAACGCGCACGATATCTAAAAAAATTATGAATATTTTTTCATGAAATCTTCAAAACATATGTTTCATTTTAGTCTGTATAAACTGAACCTAAAATTTCCTTTTTATTGTTCAAAAAAATATTTTTTTTAGGTGATTATACCGTTGAAATTTTCTTAATTCTGCATTAGGTCTATACAACTTTGTATTAAAAATAAAAAAAATACAAATTTATTTAGGTTCAGTGTAATTAGTATTATCTGAAGTATAAGTAGGCCTCAAAATTTTCATTCTAGTTGCAAAATTTATTTTGTAATCGTGCGCTAAGCTGTTATGCCGATTTTTTGCTCGTCAAATGTCTAACAGTTTGGAGCCCCCTGTAAATGCTAATTCTGCATCTTATAATTTTTTAAATACATGAAATGAAAGAACATACTTATATATTTTATTCCAATTAAAATTGTGTCTTAAAATCAAATGCATTTTAATATATTAAATGTTGAAAATGGTCTTTTTTTTCACTTTTTCCAATTTCAAGAGTCCTGAGACCCCTTAAATAAATCTGAAAATCTTTTTGTATTTTCTGGTGTGAATCCGAATTTTCTGACTAAATGTGGAGGCTAATCTTTGTTTCTAATTTTTTACATCTTTTAATTCAGACATACTAAATTGATACCATAAATTTAAAATAGCAATATTTGCTTTATTTAAAAACAGACATTCCGTCATTAAATCAAGCGAAATATATTATTGGAATTTTCTAATATCAAATTCTCTTAATTACGGAATTTCTTGAACGTAATCTGTCATGGGAATTAGACGGTTAAGGATAAACACTAAAAATAACATATCACATGTACAGCCGTGGAAAAAAAAAAAAAAAAGTAATCACCCCTACTAACTCTTTAACAAATTATCGTAGACGAAAGTTATTGGCACCGAACGATTGGAAATAAAGTCTACTTTTAAATGATGTACCGTAATTTCCCGCGTATAAGCCGCGGCTTGGATAAGAGTTTTTCAGACCGGAAATTTTATTTAAAAAATGAAGTCAAATAAATGCTAAGCAGAAGTAAGTCACATTTCACTTAAAACAATTTCCGGTAGGAAATCGACTTATCTGAGCTGCGGCTTATAAACGGGAAATTACGGTATATAAAATTTGCTTAGAAGGCCATCTACACATTAAAACTAATCCAAACTTCATTTTTTTTCAATGGAAATACCCAATTTTAACCAGATATTTCAAATCTTCGGTTCCAACTATGCCTAGACACCAAATTTCAAGACATTTGAATGATAAGTTTTTGAATTATAAACACTCAACATTCAGTACTTCTAATGTTAAATTACATTTTCATATTTTTATTCATATCTCCTGAAATTATACTCCTATTGTGCTAATTTTTTGTGTAGCAATAATACTAATATATCAAACATAAATAAGTTGAATTTGCTATTTTTGTAATTTTATGATATGAATTACGAATTATGAAATTAATATTCGAAAACATTATGAATTGCAACCTACAGTTTTTTTGATGGATTTAGTTTTATTAAGTCCTGCTTTATGGAAATCCAAAATTTCACAATTTTCTTCTAAATAGTTTTCATATTACGCTTAAAAAAAGGCAAAAGGATATTTTAAGGGGCCGTCTGTGATAGAAGTCACTGACAGTGGTGGAAAATTGGCGCAGAGGAGGAGCCTATTGACATCACAAAATTTTAGTAGTATTTTTCGGCTTATCTAATGACAGAATTTCTGAGTTTTTATTAAAGGGAATAATACTATAAAATATTAGTGGTGTCAATAGGCTCCTCCTCTGCGCCAATTTTCCACCACTGAGTCACTAGATATTTTGAAATTTCTCCTGCTGTCATATAATCTAGGAGGCTTCATTGACTGCTTGAGTGGTGCTTAAGCTGCCTTGATCAAGAAGGGGGCTCTCTCGGTTAACAATCGAGTACGGAACTTCAATTTGGATACAGCCCTTAAAATACGCTCGTTTTAAAATAATTAATTTCTCGGAAACTTATGGCACGGATTGCATAAAAATTTGTTTTTAGGCTAATTGAAGGGCTTAGAGTTCATTTATTCTGTCAGAATTGTGTACTGCTATTGAAAAAACAAAGTTATGGTTCGTTTTAATAAGTAGATGGCCCCCTAAGCAAATTTTATATACATCATTTAAAAGTAGACTTTATTTCCTATATTTCGGTACCAGTAACTTTGTTCTACTATAATTTGTTGAGGAGTTAGTAGGTGGTGTTTACTTTTTTTTCCCACGACTGTACGTGCATTTTAATTTACTCAGAAATTATTTTCAACAGAAATCATTAGTTTAAATTGTAAAGAAGAATTAAATTGAATCCTTCTGCAGAATTAAAAATGCTTGAATATGCCCTCATTATATTTTTACTGTAAGGTTCAGCGATAAAAGAATTTTAGAAACTTTTCTTTTATTTATATTTGCACGAATAAAATTCATGATTAATTCCTGGCGAAAAAAATCTAATGCAAACAGCTTAAATATATGGGATTATATTTATGTTTGCAGTGTCAGTATCTTTTGTGTCATAATCTTCTTTTGCTATGATGGAAAAGATCAAATAATAGTAAAAAGAAAGAAAACAAATTTGATAAGCATAATTGTATTTGGAAAATTCTGGGAAGGGGATTATGATAAAATTAATGGAGAAAACTATTGGGAATTTAAAATAGCTATACTTTTATACTAGACTGTACTGCTTAGAGGCATATTCAAAAACATTCTTCTTCAGATCACTTGCTTGCTAAATTAGCAGTCAAAATATACAGAAAATGCTTTCATACACAGATTCAGCTTTAAAAATTTTTATATCACTACTTTAATTTAACATATTTAATCAACGAAAAAAAAAATACCAACTTACCATAAAAGCTGGATTTAAATGAACCAAATAAAATACAATATGAACAGAAAAAGTAAATTTAATGTACGAAAATTTCTTTCATTTTGTATTTCTACTCGGAAATTATTTGATTTGTTGTAAACTTCATTGTAAATCATTTATTTTTATTAATTAATTTATGTAATCTGAATTTCATTTTAAATTTAACCCATTAAGGACCAGCATGTTTTATAGGAATTGTACTCGATTCACACCACTTTTTGTTAATTACTTTTACTTTATGATTCATTGAAATGAGAGGAAAGGCGTTTTATTTATATAAGGGAGATGGGGGCACATGTGAACAGTTCGCATAAATATAGCTTTTTCCCAAATCTGGATTAATTTCTATAAACAAAAACTACTCAAACTTGTAAACTGAACTTTCTTTTACACATGGTATTTTTTTTAATCACCTGTACCGTTCTCTTTACATTTTTAATTGTTCACATCATTGTTGTCAAAAAATCGATTGTTGTCAAAAAATTGTTCACATGTGCCCCATCAGCGGGGTAGTTGTGAACACACGTGGAGCAGATGTGAATACAAGGAAAAAATATCCTTTGACATGCTTTTATTCTGTTATCCAATCGTCATCGTAATCATTAGTTATATTAACTGTTAAATTCACAATAAAGAAATATATATATATATATATATATATATATATAAATTTCTCTAGTGTCAGGGTAACATAAGGAAAAATTTATAAAGTGAAATTAAGTAGATTTGGGGGTGGGGGAGAGGCTTAGATTATTCATTAACTGTTGTTGTAATAATAAAAAAAAATAAAGAAGCAATTTTAAAAGAGAAATTATTATTATTATTTATATATTTTATTTATTTATTTTATTATTATTATTATTATTATTTATTTTTTTTGGCTTAAGGGATTTTGTTTGGGAAAAAGCTTAGGGAGGCATAATTTACATACTAGTTATCGGAAATTTGCCTAAATACGAAAGATTCTTACCCTTGTATTTGCCTTATTTACTTGTAAATTATAGGTAAAGAAGGGTCTTTTAATGATTTTTTTTTAAAAATTCTTGACTATACCCCCCCCCCCCCTATTCCCTAATTTATATTGTTTTGAATGAGTGGGAGGTTACAATCGGGATTTTACGATAGTTAATAGTTTTAAAATGTTACTTTCTTAAAATATTACTGATATCTATCTCCATTCAAAGCATCATATACATAACTGTTTTACAGATGGAAGTAAGCCATGGTTTCAAGTTTATAACAAAGGTAATATAAAAAAATATAAAATTGTTCCAAGTAACACTTTTGTATTAACAATGCATAAAAAATATTGTTGTAAACCGTTTAGTAAAATAACACATAACACTTATTGCATTTTTGAAAACATTAAATTTATTTAAAGTAAAATTGAACGTAAACGAGCTTGTTGCTCTGTATGTATTTGCTGAAAGATGTGTTTGATGAAGTATCAATACAAAATCAACTTTGTGTGAGGAAAATATCTGCTATTTCAGAAAAATTATAGATAATGGAACTGACATTATTTCTCATTAAGTTAAATGAAAGGAACAGAATCACATATTGATTATTGGGGCACTTATGTAATGTTCATATTTCCCTCAACTAGACTGATCACATGCCCCAAATGCTGCTTTTGTTAAATTGATAAATCATTAACATTTCTCAATTTTAGAAGAAAAATAACTTTATCAAAAATATTTATTAGTATTCATGGTATATATTAAAACACTCAAATTCAACTAAATGGATAAATAAATAACGTTATACGCTTATCAACATGCAACAAAGATTTTACTTTTGGGATCTAAAAACAGTGTTTAGGCTACAGAGGATAAACAAAATGCCAAAGAGCTTCAAAATATTTTTACTATATGTCTACATGTGCTATAATCTTTAGTATTTTTTTCAAATAAATAAACTTATAATAACTATTGAAAATCGCGATGTTCACATCTGCCCCATGTTCACATGTGGCCCCATCTCCACTATATGAAAGAAAAAGACAGAAGCAGTCTAAATGTGGTAAACACAAAGTTCACCTAGTGTCCAGAATAATGGTAAACGCGCCAAATTTACCATTATTATGGACACTCAGTGAACTCTGTGTTCACCACATTTATATTGCTTCTGTCTTTTCTTTCATATCTAAAAAATAAATAAATAGAAGATATATTGCGCTGATTATAGTGTTATTACTCGAGGGGTCAAAGTTGCTTCAAACTCCAGGCGTCTCCATGTTATTCCTATGGATCCGGGGGAGTCGCTTCGAAATCAAGCAACTTTTTTCTGCCGGAGCGTCTTCGACGCCTGAAACGAAGCGAGTCGCCAGTAACAGCCAATCAAATGCTTGGAAATCTGACGATGGAAAAGCCTTTTCACGAACAGCCAATGAAATGCTTGGATAATACGTAAGTTTCAGGTAGATAATACGTAAGTTTCAGGAAATCTGACGAGTCGCAGGCGATTTTTGTCGCTTGCAATTTTTACGCGTAATGACACCATTAGTGCCTTTTTTGTTAAGTGGCTTTTGCTGCCTCCTTTATAGCTTTTCCTGCTCAAGCTTGGTGAGAGCGACTTCTGAATAAGTGCTAAATTTATTTTCTCTTTCTTAAATCGTTTTCTTATTATATAGTAGTTTTTATAACTACATCTAAACCTAAAATTAAGATCCCTTTCTTCTAACTTACATGACTGAAGTTTAAATACAGGGTGGCCATAAAAAAAAATTTGCCGATATATGGAACTCTAGCGGACGTCCCGTTTAACCGATCGAGATGAGATTTTAGATATAGTTATTCAGAGGTATGAGCTCGGGATACTGTGAACGGCAACAAATTGGCGCCCACGGTTACAGTTATAGGTACACAAACTCGAAATTTTCGAATGGCAACGCCCAATTTTTTTTCATCGCAAAATGCTCAGCGCATGCGAAAACCCTAAATAGCGCTCGAACGGTACGTGTATCGCAATAAACGGACGCGTTATGTACGCACAAAAAACAGCTCAGCGAACGGCCAAAAACAACACGATTGGGGCGCACGAAGGAAATCTGCATTTGACAGAGGCAAGACAACAATCACAGAACGCCGTTCGACAGGTAATCAGATTCTTTCCTCTTTCATATGCAATTTTCCTCCGTGCGCACCGATCGTGTTGTTTTTGGCCGTTCGCTGAGCTGTTTTTTTTTTTTTTTGCGTGCATAACGCGTCCGTTTATTGCGATACACGTTAGTTCGAGCGCTATTTAGGGTTTTCGCATGCGCTGAGCATTTTGCGATGAAAAAAAAAATGGGTGTTGCCATTTGAAAATTTCGAGTTTCTATACCTATAACCGTAACCGTGAGTGCCAATTTGTTGCCGTTCACAGAATCCCGAGCTCATATCTCTGAATAACTATATCTGAAATCTCATCTCGATCGGTTAAACGGAACGGCCGCTAGAGTTCCATATATGGGCAAAGTTTTTTTATGACCACCCTGTACTTAATATTAATTTTTATCAGGGAACTATTAATAAAGAGTAACTGACATATCCTTAAAATAGTGGAGCTTCAACTGTAACCGTTTTCGCAGGAGTTGTTTACTGCCGAGTCAAACTTCCACCAGTAAATTTAAATAGAAATTTTCTCCTTATTTAAAGGCATTTTTAACGCAAAATTTCGTTAAAAAATAATGACCAAAACAGCTATTCATTTTTACTGGTAGAAAT
Source organism: Maratus speciosus (assembly GCA_963932465.1). Classification (NCBI taxonomy): domain Eukaryota; kingdom Metazoa; phylum Arthropoda; class Arachnida; order Araneae; family Salticidae; genus Maratus; species Maratus speciosus. The sequence continues at coordinate 218,174,253 of OZ010794.1, forward strand.
TTACTTCGGCGGTTCAAAGACCCTGCTTTTCCGCCATATTGTGACAACCTAGACAACACATTGTCAGGGTCAATAAAAATGATATAAAACATGGTCATTCTGACACCAGAAAAAACAAATAGAAATTTTAATCATATTTGTGAGAGAAATTTTATATGAGAAGCACGCAAAATAATGCAAAATTTCTCAGGCGGAAATTTGTTTCGTCGGTTATCAGACACTGTTTATCCGATGCAAAAAAAATCAACCGCCATATTTTGACAACGACCTCAGTTATTTCAGTCGCAACTGGTAGTCAATACACTCCATTATTTTTATCTTATGCATATATTTTATATTTTTCATTAATTTTCTTCTTTTATCCATTAAGTAGTTTAACACTACACTTTTTCTTTCCCCAATGGCTGGCAAAAACGTAAGACATTTCATTAACAGACTGCGTGTTAAGGGAACTCTTCAATGCTGCTCAACTGTTTTCTTTTACTGGTATTAAAAAAAATAATAACAAATTACAACGACCATTTGGAAAATGGTTTTTTCAAAAACTAAAATTTAAGACATAAAAAATCGCACGGAGTTGATCTCACATTACGTACGCCATGGATTAAACATTAACATTCCTGGACCCATCATGAACAAATTTTAAATGAAATTTCAGTTTTACAATTTTTGGTACTGTAAATTTTTAAACTTCTACGGAGCTGGTCATACATTACGTACGCCATGGATTAAACATTAATATTCCTGGAAAAATTTTAAATGAAATTTCATTTTTAAACTTCTAAACATCCCACAATATTACTTTTTATATCGTCGTATAGAGAAAAATGTGCATATTTAATTGCAATTTGTTTGAAAGCTGAATCTCAATTTGTTTCTGAGTTATTAATTTTTTTTTTGTAGTTTTTATTACTTTTTTGTCATAGTGGCAACAGAAGTATCCATCTCTGTTGAAAGTAAAGGGAAATTACAGATTACTGTATAGACCAATCAGAAAACGAATAAAATACAGGATTCAACTAATAAAACGCTTCAGATATGTTTTTGATTTCCTACCCTGACCGAGGACAATAACCATTTTTCCAAATGGTTAAAAATCACAAATATATTGTTGTGAAAGCGCGTATATTTTGGTGTTCAAAGCATTCTTTGTTCAAATTAACCCTGCTTTTACGATAGGTTGCCAAGTATGGTTAAATGGTAAGTCTTAGTTATTCTTTGCTCCTGTATGTATGGCCATGTTAATTTTATATTGCACGTTAATGAAAAGAGCATTTTTTCAGAATACAATGTTTAATTCTTAAATTTTAGAATCGAATTGATATATTTACGTAAAACACTGAAATACAAGTATGTTACTTTTTTTCCGACGCGTCTTTTTCATTATACTGTATATATTTTAAAAGTAAAGAAAATAAATGAAAAATTAAAAAAAAAAATAGTAACATTAACAGATTTTTTTTATATTTTTTGGATGAAAAAAAAACCAGTCTGAACAATTACTGACAGCAAAAAAACTTTCTCTCTTAAAAAAAAAAAATATCTAGACCTCGACAGAATAAATTTTGGATTATATAAAAAAGTGTTGGGAAAAGTCTTCTTAAGTGGTTAGCTAAAGAAGTCTTTTTTATTTTTATTTTTTTAACGTTATAAGCTGCAAATAGTAAAGACTTTTTTCAACACCAAAAAAATACTTCGTGCCTTAAATGATCAAACAAACTTCAGAAATCAGGAAAAAGCTTTATTTTATTTATTGCGGTTTTCGGCGAAAATTATAGAGTAAATAAAATTTAAGAAAATAGAAGGTTTAAAGAAATTGTGGGAACAGTAAAAAAAGAGAAATCATACGAAGCTTAAAATTTAGTTTATATAATGTTATTTTCTATTATTTATTGCGAGATCTGTGAAGAATAATTGGAAAATAATGTTAAAATAAGAAACATAAGTAAAATTGTCTGACGGTTTTTAAAATTCAATAAAAGTAAATGTTAAAGTTCTTTTAAAAGGAGAATAATGTGTGATGTTAGTATACACTGTGTTTCAGAATGGTATGAACACCCAGTGATTTCGATATATTATGGCAAAAATTCACAAATAATTATCCGAAAATGTAATTACAGAGACAAGTACAATAATCTTACATAATACATAACGTTAAAATAAATATTGAAGTTTAAACTCATTGGAAATATAAATTATCAAAAAATGGTGTTGCAAAATGACATGAATACTGATCGAAATTGCAAATAAACGGACACCTAAACTGTACAGGAGTATGGAAATGCCACTCCGAGTGAAGAACCAAAATATGCAAATAGTTTAGCATATAAAGATAATTTGCAAGCTTGGAATTTTTCAAACGTGCCGCAAAGTGTATTGTAGGAGTTTGGATGGTAAAAGCGCTTTAGCTCTTTGCGCTCTGTGGCGAATGCATCGTACGTCATGTTATTTTGGTCATTTCCGACAATGACGTGATACGACATGATAGCTGGATGATATTATAATTGGGAATTCCGAATGGTCACCAGAAAGTTTTAATTCTTATTTTTACTTTTTAAGACTGTTAATTTATCATAAATAAAGTAAAACAAAATTACCAATTAAATTTTTGTGGTGTGAATTCAAAATTTCTATAAAAAAAATCTGCGGTACGTAGCAACGCTGATAGCTAGTGACATTCATCCGCTAACAGCGCCAGAGAGCAAGGGGTTAAGCGGTTCTGAGGAAGGAAAAATTGCGGTTTCTAAACATCATGGACATTCAGCAAGAGCTATCGCAAAAAAGTTAAAAATTTCTCCAGGTATCACCAGGTTCGTGGGTCGGGCTCCCAATAATATTGATTTTTCATTTCTTATAAGAGGATTGTCTAGAAGATAAATCTCCGAGATGTCCGCCAAAGCTTTCTAAAAGTGAAAAAAAATCGATTATAAAAAGAATGAACAATGGGAAATACAGCTTTAAACGAACATGAAAGAGATTCATTGATAGCGGCAACAAAAATTACTTTGTCCGGAGTAGTCAATAGCTCTAAGATGTTGATGTACCAGAAAAAGATTTCCCAACCACGTAAAGCGCCCGCAAAATTGCCTAGATTGGGCGAAAGATCACATGTCCTGAAAGTTAGAATAGTAAATAGTAATATTTTATGATGTAAAAAAATCAATTTGCATTGTCCTGATGTTTAATCTTTTTATTTTCACCATCTGCTCAAGGTACCCGAAACATTTTCAAAACGGTAGCAAGGTGGATGTTCACTCATGATTTTGGTTCATTTGTAATTTATGTTTATTTGGTTCATTTCTTGCCTATTGCTGAGGCAATTGGTGCACATCTCTGGATGTTCGAACAGCACAATACATCCATACATATAGCAAATAGTACAAGGATTGTTTCCTGAATAATGGTGTACATGTAATTCCATGGCTATATGTTTATCCTGATTTAAAACCAGCGGAAAACGTATTGAACTTACTGGTTCGAGTAATTTATTCAAATGGAAAACAATATGCCACAAATTCAGAATTAAGAGCTGCCATTATCTCCCACTAGAAAAAAATATACCGAAATAAAATAAAATTTGTTGCATACACTTACTACAAAATATGTATTTCAGATTTCATATAAGTATGCAACATCTCAAAATGGGAAAAATTCAGTTTCCCGTGCATAAAAATAACTGTTTCAATTATGTAATGCCAAAAACATAAATATTTGTGCTATTTATAATCTTGATGAGTTCTATGTTTATATTCAAGCACTTTTGTTTCTTTATAATGCTTGAAAAACGGGATATTTATTAACATTTTGAAAGACAGTGTTGAGTAGTGTGTAATTTTACTACGCTTCGTTATTTCTAATATAAATACCACCAAAAGATGACGCTAAGCTATCTCAAAAATTAATACCATAGCTGCAAACTCTTCCAATTCCCGTTTTTCTGATTAAAAACGGAAAATTTTCTGTAATTTATGGGTAAAAATTCCCGTAAAATAACGAAAATAGTACTGGCGTCTAGATTGCTAGTAGTATTTCCGTTTTTTTTTTTTTTTTTTTTTTTTTTTTTTTTTTTTTTTACAGTGTACCCCGTACGTGCTGGAAGGTTTTGCTTGCTTCGTTACTAAATGCTTTCAGACGCTACTAATTTTAAACTGATATATTCGCTTTATGTAATGAAAGACATATTTTGATTATATAACACAAATATTTTACTACAATAAAAGTGGTGTATAGTTCTTATTTTTAGTTTATTGTGTCAAAAACAATGAACATCTTAACGGCTAAATTCATTACTCGATTAATCATATTACTTTTCAGAAAAAACATTTTCAACGTTGTGATAGATAAAACAACACTTAATGTATTTAAAATAAAGGACATTTAGCATTTAAAAAACGATAAAATATATACATTTGCATAAGGTTTGTGTTAATTTTTCATTACTTTTTCATCTGATCTCTGAAATTTGATCAGGAAGTCTCAAAACGTTAGAGAAAATTGACATTATTTACTGGAGAAAATAGATGTGTACATATTTAAACAAAATAATTATTATTCAATAATATGAATGATAATATTTTTACATATGAGTAAATGTTTTTACATATGAGTACATTAATGCATAAAGAATGAAGTTTATGTATTATAACATTAATACCGGAATAATGCCGTTTATGTATTATAACTACAGGAAATAAAATTTATCCGTTTCTACGAAACTAAGCACCTGAAAAAAAGTCACATATTCATCAGTATTTTAAAATAGTAGCCTTACCTTTATTTTTGAAAGAAGATCTTATTTTAAATAAGTCAACTGCTTATATTCGAAAATAGCACTTAATCAATAGGCAATATCAATTCCCAGTATACCCATGCTTTAATCTGGCTCTGTTCTTCGTATAAAACATTCTTCTCGTATTTATTAATATTATGATATACCGTATGCGCACCATATTTTCTCAACAAAACTTGTTGTTTTGCAATAAACAGATCATTTTGCGATGCGAAATTGTTGTTGTTACCATTCAAAAATTTTAAAATTTAATCTGTGTAATCAGAAGCGCCAATGACTAATTCTTCACCAGCATCACATTTTCATCGGCATACCGAGAAATAATTATAACTAAAATTACATTCTGGATCCTTGAACATTATTATCGACAGGACTAAAAATATTTCAATAAAGTATTTTTTATGACAGCCCTGTATTTACAGAGTTCGTGCGGTTCCTGGAATTTCAATACCAGGAAGTTATACTGTACCAATATTTTCTTATTGAAAATCTCTCCTTAAATCAGGCGTAATTTCGCGCGTTTGAACTAGACTTATTTTCATATTTAAAAAATATCGGTAATTCGTCTGGCAATAGCGAGACCCGTACGAGCCCCAATTTACATGACTGTGTTAACCCCTTGAGGGGCAAGCAAAAATAGCTCTAAATATTGAATTCTCACCGGAATAATCAAAAAATTTTATTTTTAAATAAGGAAAAGCAATTTTTCAACGATTTTCCTCCAAAGTTAAAAATATAAAATTTAGTTAAAATTTTCTGGTGAGAATCTTGTTTAAATTAGGTGGGATATATTTTATCCCACCGCCCCTCAAGGAGTTAACACCTTCGGGACGAGCGTTACAAAATTTTTAATCTTTAATCTCCGGTTTTTTTAAACAGAATTTTTTTCCCTAATTGAATCAGGAAAATGCAAGGATGAAATAAGGCAAAATTTACAATAAAAATTTACTGGTGAGAATAATCCCCGATTCTGAGCACCTTACACTCTCAAAAATTAAATTCTCACTTCTTACGATTCAGCAATCATTGAGCTGTATTTCGTACGTTTTGACGATCATTTCTTATAAACATCACGTAACTTTTAACGAAACGTAAACTCTCAAATATTTGACGAAAGATTTTTCCTCAATCACGGTCAGACTCAATGTATTTTAAGGAAACAGTAGCTGCACTTCCTCAAATCCTCCGATTTTATCAAGCAGATATATTCTTGTTTATGTTAGTCCTGTAATAATTTACTTTAAAACAGCACTTTTTAGTGCTTTTCAGAAAATACTGAAATATAGGTAGTTATTGTTTCTTCATTAGTTATTTTTTTAGGTGTTAAAATTTTTAGGAATGCTTATTAATTTTTTTAGATATTTATTTATATGTTGTTGTTCGTTCTGTTTTATTTCGAAAAGAATAAATTTTCTGTGTTCTTCAAAACCATTCAAAAAGAAAATTTGGTCAATGAAATTTCAAACTTCCAGGATATTTTTAAAAAAATTATTTAAGAAGTATATTCTGTTTTTAGACAAATTAAAAAATAAACATAATTGATCCCTCTCCCCTTTATAAACAGTAAATTGTTAAAATCTTATCCACCTACTGAAATCGATAAAATCTCATGCAATATGCACTTCACAATTCGTTATTTGTGAGCAACAAATTGACCGAACCATATTCTAACTATTCATTGAGCAAAGAAAATTTCACTGATAAATTATTTAATCAAGCCGTATTATAATTATTCATTGACCATGAGAAAACCATAATAATAAATTAGTCTTACTTAAAACTTTCAGAAATTATAGCAGCAAAGATAAAATTACAATCTACCTTATAAAAATGTAAACACGCAGCAGAATTCATTACAGCAATTTTAAAGCGCATCTGTTCAAGTCCCCAATAGCGAGGTCGGGAGAGCAACAGTCTCCCACGCCAAAGGCCGCGGGTTCGAATCACGCCGATGAAAACGAGAAGTGATTTTTTTTTCTATCCCCTGTCAATAAATACAGGAACATCCAAACTGTTCGACAGATGGCACCACCAGCTCTCTTTTGACGAAATTTATATGGTCAAGCAAGTGAAGAAAGTAATTTCCTCAATTTGACGAAATTTTTGCTCGGAACATTTCCCAGGAAACCGCTTCGTCAAAAACAAAGAAAATTTCGTGAAATCTGAATACACATTTCTGAGTGTTTACGCGGCACGAATACCGGTCGCTCGTCCCCAATGGGTTAACATTAATTTTGTTGGCATGAATAACAGTATCCAATCATTAGAAACTTAACTGTACAACGAAATCAAACTGAATAAGCCACAAATATATTCTCTATTACACTTGAACAGCAGAATAAACGAAGATCAGCAGACTGAATATTGAGTGGAAATTTATTTTAAGATGAAACAATAAATCAAATTTCATTTTACGAAATGAACTTTGAAAATGAAAATCCAATCGGTTTTCAGTTGAAACTCGAATGCCAATTTCCATTCAAAGACTTCATTTATCAGAAGTACAAATATCTATGTGCAGTATAGTAGTGCATCGTATAATAAAATGTATGCAGTCTTAGCTTTATTACTTGAACGGGATAAAAGTAGATTAAATATTCAGAGCAAATGTATTTTAAGCTGAAACAATAAATCATATTTCATTTCACGATATCAGCTATGAAAATGAAATTTCAATCGGTTTCTGTTGAGGCACGAAATGCTAATTTTCATCCATTAATTTCATTTTTGATTTATTATGCGTACCTATTTCTAAGGAACGTTAATTATACCGTTAATTAAACCCTTAACCCTCTCGCTGCGTAATAGTTTTATCAAAATATCTTCAAAATTTGCGTATTTAACCCTTCGCAACGAGCGTCTTTTAAGAATTTTTATTATTTTGTCACCATTTTTCAAAAAAAAAAAAAAAAAAAATGTCTACTTTAATCGGGAAAATGCTCTAATTAAATAAGGCAAAATTTACGATAAAAAAAATAAATGGTGGGAATATTCAAGAAGGGTTAATTACACGGAAAAAAATGAATCACCGAGAAAATATCGGGTTGCGCAAATTTTGCTACTTTTACGTTGGCCGAAGAAATCTCTGGTTGCCGCAGCGAGAGGGTTAACCCGTTCAGGACCGGCATCTTTTACACGAATTTTATTCGTTTGGCACACCACTTTTTGTTAATTATTTGAATTAACTTTGTAAACCACAAAAATTTCGTAGTTAAATAAAATCAATGTTACTTTTCTTTTTTACTGTATTCACTCAAGCGTTTTACATACTTTTTGAGGGTGCATATATGCACCCATGGTCTCGAACGTATTAAGCACTAAATTCGATTTAGAGATATCATGCTGAATACCAGATATATTCATTTTTGCCAAAAGTAGTTGTTGTCATTATTTTTAATTTCATGTGAATTATTTAATTACATGAAATGTAAGGAGATGAAATAAAGGTTTATTTATATTAAACAAACTGAAATACGGTTCGATTTAAACAGCTGTTATATGAGTAAAGTTCTTAACGTTTTGTAACTCTCAAAATTAGGAACTTAATCACTGTCCGTGTCTGACATATTTATCCTATAAAATCACCATCTATCAGAAATACAAACAAACATAAACCGAACGAAACATTTAAATTTACGAACTACAACGGAAAAGAATGATCAACGCTATAAAAAAAAAAAAAAAAAAAAAACGAACGAAGAATAAAGAAATAAAGAAGGTGGAAAACCATTGCTGGGCTGCTACAGGTGACTATTTTTTATTCTATTTCGCTCCACTTTTACAAAAAAAAAAAAAAAAAAAAAAATTGCATATGCTTTGACAACAGTTGCAAGATAAACATAATACAAATTTTATTTTTTTTTAAATAGCGGGGCGAACAGAATATAAAAATAAACGCATGTGCCAACTTTGCTATGAGTTTTTATGGACGCGTAACCCTACATATTGGTTGCGAAAACATTCATTGCTGTAAATCCTGTGCAGAACTAATCACAATAGCAGAGCTTCCGCGAACGACTATTTTTATTTTCGGTAGCATTACTATTTTTAGAAAACACAATTTGTAGTTTATTTCTTCAAAGCTAATGTAAAAGATTTTTGTTTTAAAAATGTGGTGTGAAATAGAATTATAAAATAGTTAGTTGCCTGTGGCAGCCTGCAAAACCAATAAACGACGCAAAAATCCAGATGCTTAGAACATTGCAGTCTAGACTTAAAATAAGAAACGTACACACATACATCTTGTCATTTAAGAGGCATGACGTACGCAGGTACGTCTTGTGCTTAAAGTGTTAAAGCTTTTATAAATGAAACAAATTCAATAGCCCCAAGTTCAAGCACGTATCTTTATATTTCTGACAGATAATAGCTGAATTGCGGCTTGCTTGACTTTAGAAAGACCCATCATAATCTATGCGTAGCAGTGAAAAGTTAAAAATATGTGGAAAAATTAAATTATGTTTCTTTTACTTTCTATGTCTCTGACATAAAGCAAAAGACAGGATACGCGGTGTTTTAAATTTTGAGTACCGCTAAATTGGAATAGTAGTTATTGCTTTATGATGTCAAGAATCTTTGGACAGTTAATCATATAATAAAAGCTTTACAAAAATAGTAGCGCTATTCCTGAAACTACATGTCGGCAGTCAATCCTGCATAACGGACTAGATTAGAAACACTATTATTGCTGGCTTGTTCCATGGGGTTTTGTAGTGTGAGTCACATAGCTGATAACTGATATGCTTGCTGTCCACCGTTATTTCAAAAAAAGTTTTCTTGGCCTTATTCAATTAATGAGATATCGCCGATAAAATAAGTCCATTTTTTCCGTTCTAAAATACTGGTATCCCGAAATCGTAGCATGTGACTTACACTACAAGTACTTATGGAACTAGCCTGCTGAATGTTATATTTTTACGAAAAATATTCAAATGCAAATCAAGAAAACTATAAAATTACCTTTTTTAATAGCAGAGTTGGGTAAATTTGTAATTGCAATTACTGCAATGTAATTACACTTTAATTGCATGTAATTAATTATAATTAAAATTGCATGCCGTAAACAATTCTTCAAGCCCTGCTGCCGGAACTGTCCCCATCCCATTATTTGACAAAATTTCTGTGTTTGAATGCGTGTAACTATAATCAATTACATGCAATTAATTTGTAATTACATTGCGGATAATTGAAATTACAAATTTACCCAAGTCTGTTTCATAGGTGTTAGGAATTTCTGGTTTCAAATACCACTCATTTTTTAAAGAAACATGACTCTATTAATCACGAAATTCTTCGATTAATGAAGACATAACATTTTCATGCTACTAAATCTGGCATATTTTTTTATTAAGAAATTCCAATCATAGTATAGCTTTCATTATATAAAGCAAAAATAACTATTCACACTTTCTATTTAATACACCGAATTTCTGAATAAAATATCCGCGGAATTGACAGCGGTACTTTTTAATAATAATATTTTCTTTACAAAATAACCAACTTTATTGACTTCAATTTCGATCAAGATTTTACTGATCTTTTTATCCACTGAGCAAATAAATCATCCTTAAAATATTATTCAATATATGTTTTTACTTTAAATTTCATAACTTAAATATTGGAAAAGAAAATTCTCCAACGTTTTAACTTTTATTATATAAAGAGAAGTATTTAAAGTTCTAAGTACTGAATTCAGAGAATCTGACAGAACCTGAATTTCAGCTTTAGAAAACTTTTCTTGATATATTTCATCACGATAAATATTTGTAAACGACAAAAATGTTTGCTATTTTCAAAAGGTTGAATTTTTTGTGTATCAACAATATCCTAAATAAATTTTGAACGTGATGGAATATTGAAAATGTCAACAAAATGGAAAAATTAAACTCGACAACAAGGTTTTGAATTTTTGTAGAGGGAAAGATGTAATAGGAATCTATTTTGGTAATATTATTTCGTAATAGAATTCTCATGACAGAAGTATTTCAATCTTACTTAACCCCTTGAGAGGCGGTGGGTTATATTATATCTCACCTAAGTTTAATTAATACTTGCACCAGAAACTTTTAACTAAGTTTTACTTTTATAACTTTAATGGAAAATAGCTGCAATATGCATCATCATTTTTTCAGACTCATCAGTCATTTTCGACACTCGGGTTGCGTTGGAGCTCTGTTGAGTGGGGTCATGTGAGGAGATTGCTCCCGCGCCATCGCAAGTTATATTTTTTGCAGTGTGAATGGCAGGTGGTTCGTTAGAATAGTTTTCGCTCGCTATTTAGTGCTGCATTATGACGGCTACTGAAGATCAAGATTATTATATCAAGGCAGTTATCGACAAAATATGTAATGGATCGTTAAACAGTAATTTCAAAGACCAATTTGATAGATTTTCTTCGAACTTTGAGGACTATGTAAAGCAGGCCCGTAGCTAGGTGGAGGCCAGGTCGGGCTAAGCCCGACCTGGAAAAGTTTTTTGCCCGACCTAGCGCGAGACTGTGCATTCCGATCACAACAACATTAAATTTATAATTTTTACCCTCCAATTTTTATGCAACCTAGCATAAAACTTGACATTTTGATCACTTTATCACCCACTATTTCACATTAAACAACTTTTATGTAATAGAACATTAAATTTCCATTTTTATTCTCTTTCATGCCAGACCTAGCCAAAAAGAACCCCTCACACCTAACCCAAAAATTTCATCTATAAACCTTTTCTCTCTCTCTTTGACAGACCAATCGGAGATTACAACATTGGGCATTCCTCCCTTTTTTGCTTTGCAGAAATGATTCCATACTGCTGTATTAGCTTATATCCATAAAGCTTGCATTCTTTGTACAATTGTCACTATACAAAATTTATCGCAAGAAGTCGGTGTTGAAACGAAAGGCTTCTGAAATTAAAAGTGAAACAGCCTACAATAATGTTTCCTTAATTGGAATTTGCTGTACATGACATTTAGCTGCTTCTTTCCTGGAAACTTGGTTCGATTCCATGAAACAGCAACTATCAAGCGTTGTGATTTTTTTCTTTCTCTTTTGTAATTTTTACCCGTTCCACTTCTCTGAAATTTATAAAATTTGCACTTCTAAAATAAGCCAATCATTATTTCACATTTAGATAGTATAATATGTCAGGTAGGATTTTGCAAATCCAAATTGGTTATTTACTTGTACATTCATAAAGTTATTTTTATTTTTAAATAAAAAAAATCTATAGGTTCTCTTAATTAGAAACAAAGAAATTGAATAGTGTTTTGCACTTTCTCATAAAAGCAAATAAGTTTTCCGATAATGTCGTCAAAGTTGCCGTTATAAACTAATATTTTGATAAAGGCCATCAGAAGATAAAAATCGATTACAACTCTAAGTATAATACAGTTATCGAAAAGTGAAAAATGATATTCAGTTCGAAATCACTTCAGAAGTAATGCCTGCAAAATATATTTTTTTGTGTATAATTATGATACTGAGAATTGTAAAAAATTTCATTTTGCTGAGTCTGAAAAATATTAGGTCGATATAGACATTTATACATTTGTTCCGTGCTATAATTTAAAACTAATAAACACTATTTATGCTGTTTGTTTAGTACCGAAAAGTATATGCAAATATCAAATATTTTTTAAATATATATTATATGTACAAAATAGCTTTACTTTCCTTCATACATGAATTTCCAAACTCCTCATTGATATACTAAACAATCGAATAGCATTTTCATTATCTTAGGTGGTGACTTCTTGAGTGAAGTCGATTTCTCCTTGATGACTAAACTACATTCGCACGCACACAATTGTGTCGGTCAGGTCCTAAAGGGTTAGAAGAACCCTTTTTTACTTAAGGCTGTTTAGTGACTTTCTAGCATATCACTGGACCACCTGTGGCATTATCCTTCCTCTGAAATATTCTTTAAACTGCTCTGCTTAAGGGATTATTATTTTTATTTTTTTAAATAAAGAGATAGTGTGACATGTTTTCTAAAAGTTAATTTTGACAATTTTACAATGGGACGATATAGATGCAATTTGTCATTCCTGTGATTATGACGACTGAGGGCCTGTGTTTATGCAGAGCCGCCCTGGAAGCTTTTGTGTCCCTGTCAAAAATTTCGATGAATAGATTTAGGGACTCTTAAAACTCCACTTCTGAAAATAATGCACTATGCGTTACAGTTTTAGCTCAATCGCTGTGGATTTTAGTTGCTAATCGGTTTTTGGTGGGTGTAATAAAAGAAAGGGGGTTCTCCTTTTAAAGCTTAGTGCAATACTCGTTACTTGTTCTTTCCATTTTATTATCTTTTAAACATCTCTTTATTGCATGATGTATACATAATGAATCATTAGTTAAGAAATTATACCTGAATGTATCGGTAACAATACGTAAAAAAGTTCGTGTGTGAGTGTGTCAACAGTGTTTTGAAGAGACCGCTGGATGTAGAACTACGGAATTTGGTTAGAAGATACCTCTATGTGTGAAGTTTGGCATCTCGAAGCACGATTTTGGATTTTGTGGTGATATTTCTTTCTTTATTTTTTATGCGATTTTTAGCGCTTTTTCATGTTTCGAGGAGATTTTTCTACATTATTAAAAGAAATATGACGTCATTTTTTTTTAAACCCAATATCATAATTCTTATCCTCTTTTTAATAAAGTTTATTCGGAATTCGCACAGCAATTTTTAAATTTTTCGCGAATTTTTTTTATTTGGTTTTTAATGTTTTTTCAATTTGCTTAGAAAATGCAATATTTTTCCTATGAAAAAGCCGAAACTGAATAGAGAAAACTGAATCCAGGTTCCTAGAATGAATAAGACAGTCAGAGATTTTCAGACACATAAACAGGGGTAGGGATTTGAAAATCGGCACACATACACAAAATAATATTCTATTTCAGAAATTCGAAACCACCAGTAACATTTTATTTTATCAAAAAACTGATTTTTATACGAAAAAATAAATGGTTCGGGTTTCGGCATTTGTAAAAGGAATTCTATTTAAAATTTTTAGCAATATGAATTTGGTTTCAAACTTTTAGACTAGTTTAGTCAATTCCTCCTGGGCGATTTTTAATGCGGTTTTCAATACAATTTTTAGTGAGGTTTTTCGAATTCGGTGACGATTTTTTGGCATTCGGAAAAGAAATATCATTTTAAACTTTTAACCCAATACATTAAATTTTCTCCTGTGCTGTTTTTGAGATCTTTCTATCGTGATTTTTAGCGTCTTTTAACGTTTCCGGGTATTTTTTTTACGTTCATTTCAAGCTTTTATCCTAATATGAATTTTCTCCCTCGTCATTTTTGAAGTTTTTCGATTTTTACGTTTCTTTGCTATCCATGGCGATTTTTTGGCCTAATAATATAGTAAAATTCTGTTCTCTTTTCAACAAAATTTTTACTGATTTTGCATAGCAATTTCGAATTTATCCTGAATTTGTTATTATTAGTTCTTTTTCGCATTCCCCAGATAATATTCTAATTTCGTAGAAGAAATCCTGTCTTTCAGCCCAAAATAGTAATTTTTAACATCTGCGATTTTATTTTAGTGATTTTTCGTGATTAGCAGCGATTTTTCCACATTAGCAAAAGGAATTTGGTTTCAATCTTCTAGCCTAATATAGTTTTTTTTTTTTTTTAAATCTTTTTAATTAAGTTTATTCGGAATTCATGTAGGTATTTTTAAATTTTGAACAATTTTTCTTTTTAGATTTTTGGAATTTTTTCGTGCCATTTTTTGACGGACCCGGGCAGCGCCGAGCGTGTCAGCTAGTTATTAACATAAACGAACATAAAACATCATATATTTAAATTATTTAATTAAAAGAAAAACAACTTATTTACATTATATCAAATATTTTACTTATCTTTGCTATATTTTTATTGTCTTGGAAGGAACTTTAAAAATTTCATCCTGGATTTTGAAAGATCTTATGCTTTAAATGAAAAAAAATATACCCTATTACATATGCAGTACATATTTTTGAAGAAATACAGATAAGAGACAGAAAAAGTTAAAGAAATAATCTGCCCCTCCTGGAAAAACAATTGCCCTACCTGGAAGTATGTTCTGGCTACGGGCCTGATGTAAAGACTATACTGGGTGATTTTTACACCTTCGTAGACCAATATATCTTGGATATTAAGGCTAAAGCTGGATATTCTGACTCTGCCTCTGAACAGGAAGAGGTAAGAAAAACTTGTCTTGATGTTTTTACTTTGCTTGGGGAGCCTACCCATGATAATTTGTTAAATTCTGCTATCTTTAGTTTTTTTTTTGCGCTATTAAGTATAAAAAAAACTCCAAATTTTTTTCTTACTAATACTAACCTTAAAAACGAAATTTTCAATGCAGTTAAGAAAGGCGTTAAGCGTCCTCTTTCAGAGGAGAGTTCACCTATCCCTCTAAGTAATAAATATAAGAATATCGCCAATGAAGTTACCCTTTCTGAAAATATAGATATGGATGAGTCAAAGGTTAGTGATAGTACTCAGAATACTGTCAAAGTTAAAAATTCTGTTAACCCTTTCTACGTCGAAGTCGACAGCAATTGGGCGGCGGTAGCTCATGAAATTACGGTGTTAAACTTGGAAAAACCAAAAATAACGCTAAAAGGCGAACGCATTGTTATACAATGTAACTCTGATAAGGACTTTAAATCTACTCAGAAATGGCTAGACCAAAACAAAAAGAAATATACAACTCTTGATCCTAAAGAACTTCGACCCAAAAAAATATGCATTAGGGACCTCCCCTGTTACACCGATACTAAAATTATTGAAGATAGTCTCAGGGAGCATGGTTTCGCAGTCACCAGGGCTGCCATGCTTAAAAATCGTAAAACAGGCCAACCAATGCCAATATACATGGTAAATGTTATCCCTCGAAAGAACTTTGAAGAAATTTACCAAATTAACAATATACATTATATTTCTGTTAAGACTGAAGCTTTTACTAGCAAAAATCGTGTAAAACAATGTTACAAATGCCAGGGTTACGGTCACGCATCAGAAGTGTGTGGCTTCGATGCTAAATGTGTAAAATGCGGAGATAAACATTTAAGTACAGATTGTCACCACAAGGGGCGTATTAAACCCACTTGTGCCAATTGTGGACTGGGGCACCCAGCGAATTTCCGTGGTTGTACAAAAAATCCTTATAGACTCGAAAATAAACAGAACCGAAAAACAAGTAATAGCGTCAGCAATCTATCCCAAGAAACCCAAATCTTAGCGGTTATATTTAAGAATTATAATTATACCAAGAATACTAAAGACTCTGAACCCCCTACAAGTAATGTAGAATTAAACTCTGATAACAAAGATAGTACTACCGCAAACACCCATTCCTCCCCTACTACTGAAAATTCTAATGCTCCTACTAATTACACCAATGATATTAAAGACATTCTTAATACTTTCAACGAAGTCAAACAAATCTTTCAAATCACTAAATTCCTAAAATGTATAAAGAACATCTCAACTCAGACTAAGAACCTCGATAATCCGATGCAAAAATTGATGATTATACTAACTGAATTTGATAAACTTGCTAGTCAAATCAATATTAACGAAGATTAAGCTCTTCATTTGCTAAACTTTTTTCCTTCTTTTTTGTCTGTGTTGTTTGTGTAAAAAGTTATTAAAAAAAAAAAAAAAAAAAAACTTTTCTTGTTTTTTTATGCTCTTCTTATGATATTACTCTTACTTCCTTCATTCTCATGTTTTTTTTTCTCCTCAATTACTTGACTGGGCGGACGCCGTCCTCTTGCTGTCGTTTGATCCCCTCGGCTTTTGCATTTGACTGTGTATTTGGTTTGAACTCTCCTCACTGTAGCTTTTTCTTACATTATTAATCTTTTTTACTTAAAGTAATTTAAATTCTCTTGTAAATATGTAAATACTTAGTTTTGTTTCTTTATTCACTGTGTTAAACTTTTTTACATAACAAGCTATATTAAATGTATGGTCTCTGAATTGAGTCTTTTTTTTATGGGGCTTCCTTTGGTAGCTTTTTCGCCTGTCCTGGACATTTATGTGGATCCTATGGAACTTTTTTTTTTTTTTTTTTTTTTTTTCTTTTTTCTCTACTTGTTCTACTAACAATTTTTTCTTAAAAGTTGTCTGTCTCTTTAGCTTTTACTCTCCATTTCTCGTGGCTACTAGCCGCGTTTAAACGCTCTTTTTTCCAAGGCTCCCATTGCATTGTAACACAATATACTCTTAGCCTGGATGTAAAGTTGCCATGCAACTAGGGAATCCACACACCTGCTTGATTGTTCCATTGTTCCAGCTGCAATATGGTTTTTCCTTATTTAGAAATAAAATTTTTCAATTTTTCCGGAGGGGATTCAGCCTTTCACAAACGCAATTGCTTACCCCTCAAAGGGTTAAGGCAAAGCGATATAAGTAAGCGTCCTATCTTAAATGGGGAAAGTAACCCAAAGATTAAAAGCGAGGTCACATCAATCAAGGTCATGCGCAACGTAGCGGATGGAGTGTGAACTACAGATAAATACCTAACTGTTTTCTCACTCACACCACTAAAATGATAAAGTTTTTTGTGTTAACTTACGCCCGATTCCAGCATTAAGATAGGACGCTTACTTATATCGCTTTGGGTTAAGGGGACCGGGTAAGCTCTATCTCGGCCATGTTAAAATACACCATTTTTTGTACCTTTTTCTCAGGAATGGTAAAATATAGATGTCGAGATTTTTTAGAGTATCGAGAATAACATATTTTACGTATTTTAACAGGCCATTTTCTTTCTAAGTGAAACTGAAAATTAATTATTTATTGAAAGACATTTTTAAATTAGCACTTTTAGTAAGATATCACTGCCTAAAATAAATAATTATCAACAAATCATTAAATCCCTGTGTTAAAGCACTATAACATATTATAAGTATTTAGAAAAATATGAGCTCCTAAGTTTAATAGATATTGAAAAAAAGGAACCCAAACTGAAAAATCGAAGTTTTGCGAAAAAGTCAATTAAAGCTGTGAAGCAATATTGCCAGTGGGCTTCTTTTTTTTTTAAATTCTGATTTATTGATTGGCACCACTTTTTTGAAATAGTAAAATTAGCCTTATTTAATAGCATATCAATTACGGCGAACACAATGGGAATTTTATATCTTCAGAAAAGGGGTATCAATCAAGAAATCTGAATTTTAAAAAAGTAGCCCACTGCTGTGGAGAATGATAACTCTTCGAAATAATCAAAAAATCCATCATTTTTATATATATATAAACATGTGTAATGCATCGTTGAAAAGATAAACGTTTAAACTATTTAACCCTCCGTCTACCAGACGGGTCCATTGGACCCGACAGGTACATACAAAATATTCATTCAAACCAGAAATTTCTTTAAAATAAACTAAGTATATAAACCAGACAAAAATAAGGTAAATAAATAAGTTAAATAGTTTTAAATAAAAATTCTGGTGTAGAACGTTTTATTAAAACTTGAATAAAATTCCCGGTAGTTCTAGGGTTAATGATATCAAATAATAAAAATTGATTTTTTGGTTGAATTTGTCTTACCCAGCCCCCTTAACCCCTTCAAAGTAGCTTAACATTTGGAAAAAAACATCAAAAAAGTACCTATTTCATTTATTACAGAAGTTGGATAAATATAAGGTTTCTAAATAACATATGCAATTAGATTTCTTTAAGGCAAAAAAAAAAAAAAAAAAAAAAAAAAAAAAAAGATGCTATAGAACAAATTCACATTTGTAGAAAAGCCATCATTCGAGAATTCTGTGTGTTAACACGTTCAAGCCGGCGCGGTGAGTCACATTCGACTGTCTCAGAACTGCCAAGTCTCTGGCTTTGTGGCTACCAGTATTTTAATCCAGAAAACGTTGTTTTATTTAATTAGAGCAACTGGGAGATTTAAAGGAAGAACATTTTCTAAAATAACAGCGGTGTGTAAAAAGCCGGACACTTGACAACTCTGAGATAGTCGAGTGTGGCCCACCGCGCCGACGTGAACGTGTTAATGTTTGTTTTACACTGTACAAATTAATGCGAATAAGACATTTATTTATCACATTTTAGATCTTTATTTATCATCATCACACCATTTTTTACAAATGATATTTGAAATAATATATACACATCAAATTCTGATTATTAATAATTTTTTGAGTGTTATATATTTCGAAACATGCAATACAAATCTCAGCATTACAATCAGCGACTTCACACGGAAATGCCCGTTAATTTTTTTCAATTTTCAGAAGTATTTTACAGCAATTAAATCTCGTGCCTGGAAATATGAAGGGCACGAGAAATAACTAACGACACCTCATCCCGTGATATTGACGGGAGCGACAATTAAGGAGTTAACGAAGTAACTTGTTTTATTTTATTGTTTATAGTCATCACAAATATTTTATCAATAATCTCTCTATTCTAAAAAAAAGTAACTACCGCTGTCACCGCCGCCGCCGCCGCCGCCGGTTTTGAATTTTTTGCGACCGGAGGTCTTTCTTCGTTAATATTAAGAAAAATAATGCATACAAAAATTTGAAAATCGGTAGTATTATACAGAAATGTTTGATAAACACGCTGATGCAGACAGTTTTCAAATCGAAGAATTATTTTAAGAAATATTTAATGCTAAAGTTGGACAAAATCGTTCCACTAAAAAAGTTTTATAGGAGCAAAAACTATTCATGGGAATTTAATAATTTTTAGATCATTTTATACGTTTGAAGTTCCCGGTGTGCAGATTGTATTTCTTTTTTAAATTTGGCTAATTTTTTGAGGTTTTATTTCTATTTTAAATTCAAATTTTCAGCATTTCTAGAGATATTTTTTACAGATTTTAGAAAGTGATATTAATTTAAACTGTTGCCAACTGTATAAACAGCGGAAACAATAACGTTTGCTTCAAAAATATATATATATATATATGTATACGTGTAATAAATTAAAAATTTATTTACACGTGACTATTATAAAGAGAAAAAAACATTGGAATTAGAATTAAATAATTATGTACAAAAAGCAGGAACTTATTAAAAATTACGTCATAAAAACTATAATTACACGTGAATTTTAAGAGAGAAAGGGATTTGTAAAATAATAAATTAATTAACATGCGTTAGAAGTCTTAAATAGGAGAAATTACATCATATTTACGTCAGATTACAGTTATTACATAAAACGAACACAAAATAATATTGCAAAACGGTTTAAATTTAGAAATTGCGCTAGACATTTATTTGCTATTTTGAGCGGCTTTTCAACTATTTTTCTTAGGAAAGCGCAAATAATATTTAATTTCTAACACAAGTATTTTCACGTGAATATTAAAAAGAGAAAGAATAGTTTGGTCAAAATTACGTCAGATTAAAAACGATTAATTTAAAATGTCTCATTTAAAAGAACTTTCTTTTCGCTTTGTTAAAAAATACCAGGAGACAAAGATTCTGTTTACTTAATTCCTTTTATGTTAGCTTATTTTGAAATGTTGCTACACGTGTCTACGTCATCAAGTTACTTTTATTTCGACGTTTTATTTGTATTTTTATTAATGTTGTACTAATTTATTTGTTCTTTCGTTATTTAAAATAAAAATTATGTCAATTTGTATAATTTGGCGAGTGGTTTGGCGATTTATGTAATTTGGCGAAATTAGTCGACGGGATAATAAAGTAGTACCGCAGCGGATTTGGCGTTAAAATTTCCCCAATCAAAGAGAAATGAATAGAAATCCGTTTATAGGGAGATCGCCACTGTTTTTTAAATTATAATTCAATCTTTCGAAATCTTTTTAAAGCCGATCACATTAGCCTGCATTTAGAGTCTGGGGTGTCTGGACGGGGGTTGGCGAGCGTAGCTCGTAGGGGGCCGAGCCCCCTAGTAATAATTAAAAAAAAACATTATTGATTTGGATAGGTGGCTCGTTACGTTTTATTGAACCATCTGTAAAATCCAGATGACTCTCACCTTCTCACTATGAAACATGTATCTGCCGTAGTTGCCAACCTCGACGATTTTTTTAATACCAGTAATTTTATCCAGAAATGCTTATTTTAAACAGTCGCACGATGTCTACCATTAACTAAAGCGAACATTTTTGTAAGATTTTACTGGTATAAAAAAATCGGGAGGTTGGCAACTATGTAAATCCTATTATTTAAAAAAGTTAATTCTATTCCCATGCAGGAAGCCTGTGTCTTAATGATAACTATTTATTTTTCGTGTTTTAATCCTTTAGTGCGCAGCTTTGCATATATGCAAACAACAGTGTGTTGGATTTAATAGTTTTTTTTTTTAATTCGTATATACCTAATTCACTCCAGAAAATTAAAATAGTAATATTCGTTTTAATTAATAACAGACATTCTGTATTTAAATAAAGCGAAATTAACCATTGAAACTTTTGCTGTACAGTCAGATTTTCTGGACTACGTGATTTTTAGAACGTATTCTATCGTGGGAATTAAAGTTTTAAAGCTTAAGTTTTATAAAATAAATAATTATATAAAATAAGGTATTTGGAGGCATACTTATTAAAATATTTACTAATTTGCAATGTTTTAGCTTAAAACAGACACACGACAGTAGTTGTTACTTATATTGCAGAAACGATTGACTTATTATATGAAAAATGTATCACTGATTTTTTTTCATTATTTTTCCTGTGTAATAAACCTTTCAGAGAATCATATACATTTTTTTCAAAACAAAATAAAAAACCGCGCATTTTAGGGTTAAACATGGAATTACTAATAAAGAAGAACTGACATATCCTTAACCCCTTAATTGCAGGCAGTTTTTAATTCAAAATGTTCAAAATATTTTAAGTGCAATGATACTTTAAGATAGCAGTGATCTTTTATAGTTAACATTACTTTTAATCCTTTTAAATTTATCTTTAAATGGTGGAGTTTCTACTTTTGCAGCTGTCTTCTGAAACATTGGAGTCATCGCATGGCGTTCGGACGACGTTGTGATTTCGAACTTACTGTTCGTCAGCACCAAATTAATTCAGATATCGTCGGTACCATGTCGAATATCCAATGTTAAAACAGTGGGTTTTTTTTTTTTTTAATGCAGATTTCTTGATTGGCACCACTTTTTTGAAATAGTAAAATTCGGCTTAGTTGATCTTATTTAATGACATATTAATAAAGGCGACAACAAGGAGAATTTTACGATTTCAGAAAAGTGGTGCCAATTAAGAAATATGATTCTTAAAAAAAAGAAAACCCACTGTTTTCAAAAAATGGATAGTTTGACATGGTACCGACTATATCCGCTTTCCTAAAGTTCTTAACCCTAGATCTACCGGGAATTTTATTCAAGTTTTAATAAAACGTTCTACACCAGAATTTTTATTTAAAACTATTTAACTTATTTATTTACCTTATTTTTGTCTGGTTTATATACTTAGTTTATTTTAAAGAAATTTCTGGTTTGAATGAATATTTTGTATGTACCTGTCGGGTCCAATGGACCCGTCTGGTAGACGGAGGGTTAAAAGTGAAATTTAATAGGCATTTTATATTAATCAGATATACTTAGAAAAACTACTGGAACAAACAAGTTCATGCAAATAAGGAAATTTTCTTATTTGTTTAAATGCAAACAGTATTTAAATCAAAATGATCGAAATATTTTAAGATGGCACGGATTTTTAAAATAGCGCGGATATTTGTCATTAAAATCACTTCTTTTCCTTTTAATTTATCTTTAACCCTTTCAGGGGCAAGGAATTTGTATTCGTAAAATGCAGAAATGAGTGATCGACACCAGAATTTATAAACAAATTTATTCTAAGCAAAAGCTTTTCTCCACGTACTTAATAAAAGGGAAATTTTCATTCCAATATTCTGGTGCCAATGTGGCATTTAGGAATTAAAATTAGGTGGAACCACCGCACTTGAAGGGGTTAAATGGTTGAGTTTCTACTTTTGCAGCAATCCTTCTCTTCTTTTTTAAAACAGGGAAAAATGGGTTTTTACTTCTTCATCTATTTCAGACCGTGAGGTTTGATCAGGTGTTAGGGAGCGTAACTCGTAGCCGTTTCGCAGAGTGTTGGGGGAAGGGGGGGGGGGGAAGAGACGATCTCTTGAAGGCAAGGGTCTACCTGCTGCTATAAGATTTGCCCAATTTATTTATGTTTTTTGGGGGGTGATTTTAGTGTTTAATTGCCCTTTTGATAAAGAATGGGAAAGAAAAATATTCTGTTGAAAATTACAAATGTATAAGTATATTCATATTTAAATGCCTCTATTTTATGATTGTGGCTTATATATATACCCTAAGGCATAGATGCCAACATCTCTTAATTATTCCGGAGTCTAATTTACGACGGACATATTTCCAATCGGAAATTCTATTTAATTAAAAATTTGAGAATGAAATCTGAACAATGGAACAATGTAGAGTTTGTTATGGACTGCCTAGATGACAACATCTGTACGTCCCGTCTAGAGGTGAATCGTCGAGTGAGGCTGATAGCGAGCCGTGAAGAAAACTTATTGAGAATGTGGTTTGGCCACTTAAAATTAAAGAGAATAATAGAAGCTAATTAAAAAGATAAGTAAAAACTGATAGTATAACAATATGTAAGAGAAAAAGAGAAAAAAGAGAATATTCCATATGATCCGAAAAAAAAAAGCTAACGGGACGTGCCCCAGAAAAAAAAGACTCTTTACAGAGACCATACATTATAAAAAGGTTAGTAAACGTTCAGATGCTAATATATAGCAGTATAACAGATAGATTTTTTTTTTAATAAGCAGACAGTACAAAAACAAAGAGAAAGTTTAAGTAAAGTGAAGAGAGAGGGAAACTCAATCTTCATCATCTAACAAGAGAGAATACTTGGGACGTTTACGATTTGGGGGGTCGGAGACCTCGTAGTCTGGTAACTCAGCTACAATTTCGTTGGGTAGATTATAGATACTAGTATAGAATTTTTTGGCAAGTTTGCTGATTCGTACTTTGAGAGAAGTAGTTTTAAGGTCCCTTCTGATAGTAGTGTTTCTGAGGTATCTGTTACCATTTCTTATAAATCGTAGATTTTTATTGTGTGCTTTACTGATGTAATCCATATTGGTTTTACATGCAAAACTCCATATGGGGCTTGCATACGTGAGAATTGGCCTAATACAAGCATTATACAGCAGAAGTTTATTTTTGATGGAAAGTGTTTTACCTTTAAGTAAAGGAGCGAGGGTTTTGAGATACCAGCCGCTTGGCCTCTGATGTTGAGGATGTGTTTTTTCCATGTAAGTCGTTTATCCAGAGTTACCCCAAGATACTTGGTGTGGTCAGACCAGGGTATAGAAGTATTATTGACAGTAATTCTAATAGGGTTAGTAAGCTTCATAGAGAAAAAAACAGCAGCAGTTTTTTGTTCGTTGAGTTTAATGCGCCGTAAAGCGCACCAGGCGGTGAATTCGTCTATATGTTTCTGTAGAATTTTGTATAAGGTGTAAACAAAAGGAGCAGAGGCGTAAATTGCCCTGTCGTCCGCGTACAGGGCAAGAAAGGTCCTCACAGTGCGCGGAATATCGTTAAAGAAAATATTGAATAATGTAGGGCCGAGGACAGAGCCTTGAAGAATGCCAGCGAGTATACGATATAAAGTAGAGAGTATATTGTTAATGCGGACACAGAATCTGCGATTGCTAAGGTATGAATGTATTAGGTGTATAAGTCTAGCATGAATTTTAAGCTTAATTAATTTGTAGATGAGTCCCTCATGCCATACTTTGTCAAAAGCCTTAGCAATGTCCAGAAAAACAGCAGCTGCTGGAATATTCGAGTTGAGCTTCTCACTGAGAAACTCTACAACTCGAAGAAGTTGGTGTACTGTGGAGTGTTTGCCTCTGAAACCAAATTGTTCAGGTATCAAAATATGTTTGTTATCAAGAACATCATGGAGCTGGGTCTTTATGACACGCTCAACTACTTTGCTGATAGAGGGTAACAGAGATATAGGACGAAAGTTAGTAGGATCAGATAAATTACAGTGGGGCTTGGGGATAGGAGTAACAACAGAAATTTTCCAAGGGTTAGGAAAGTGATAAAATTTAAGTATAGCATTAGTAAGATCAGTAAGATAGTTAATACAGTTTTGAGGAAGATTTTTAAGAGCGAAGTTAGAGATTTTGCCGTATCCAGGGGATTTCCGGTTTTTGAGTTTTTTGATAATATTAGAGATTGTAGCAGGTTGAACTTCGGGAAGTGGTTCTTTAGGTGGTGTATTTAAGAAGTTATTGACTGTTTCGTGCACGTCAAAGTAATGACTCGGGTTAGCTAGGCAAGGGTTTGGGGAGAATTGGTTTGCATAACTTTTAGCAAGAGTTTCAGCTTTATCATGATCAGTGTAAGCAGTGACGTTATTGGTATTAGTTAGGGGTGGAGTTGGGGTGTATTGATTGTTTAGTTTTTTCTTAATAGTCCATAGAGAGTTGTCTTCCGGTGAGAGAGAGCTGAGGAATTTCCCCCAACTCTTCTGCTTTTCTTTGGCAATTAAGTTTTTGATTTTGTTGTTCAAGCGATTAATAATTGGTTTAAGAGTTGGGTCTCTAGTATTTTGAAAGCGACGCCGTAAGTTAATACGTTGTCTACAGATAGCATGTATGTAATTTGGAAGAATGAAAGATTTTGTGTTTTTGACATACTGGCGAGTAGCCTGATTTTGTGCATCAGTGATAATATTTTGAAAATGGGCAACAGCATTGTCAATGTCATTGGTATTCTGTATGGTTGGAAAAGTTAAATCAGAATTGTACAGAATGTTTTTAAATTTATTCCAGTCCACAGCAACCAGGGGAGGGGGAGATGGGGGGTCAACAAGGTCAATTTTGAAGCAAACAGGATAGTGGTCAGAAGTAAGATCATTAATAACAGTGGTAGTAACAGGAAAAGAAAATTTTTTGGAAATCCCAAAATCAATGATAGAAGGATGTCTATTATTGTACCCAATATGTGTAGGTGTCACTGGAGCATGTAGGCTAAGTTCAAGATGTGAAATGAGGTTGTGTAATGATCTGCCAAAAATAGAAGTGGAATGACAATTCCATCGCAGGTTACGTGCATTAAAGTCCCCAGCGATGAAACTGTGCGTATGTTGTAAAAAAAGTTCTGTAAGGTCGTTGACTGGAAATTGCTGCACGTGTCTAATATAAGCAGAAGTGAAATTAATATTAATGTGTGGTAATTGTACAACAGTTCCGGTATAGTCAGTACCAGCGAGTGTAGTTTGTTGAGTAGTGTAATGTGGTATATGTTGTTTAATGTAGATGGCAGTACCCCCGACGTTTGAACCAAGTCGAGGGGTATGGTATAATTTGTAGTTTGGAAGTTTAATACTTCCAGTTGTCTTATGGACCTCCTGTAGCATGATAATGTCAATATTGGGGTTGTTAGTAATGAAGTCTTGAAATTCGGTAAACTTGTTAGAAAGGGAATTACAATTCCAGGTTAGAACAATGAGAGACTTAGGGGGAGAACTACTCATGGTTGGAGAAGCTGAGATCACTGGAGAGGGTGTCGAACTCTTGTATGATTATAAACATTTTTTCAAGTGCGTTATTAGCACGTTTGGTTTGAGAAGCAATATTTTTAATACATTTGAGAAATTTAGAAATTTGTAAGATCTCTTTCATGTCTTTGAAGGTCTGAAAGATATCCTGTAATTCATTTGTGTAACTAGTGGTAGTGGTTGTAGTGGGTGGTGTACTAACAGTGTCAGTATTTTCTTTGGTGTTTGTCGTGTCTGCAGTGAGAGGAGGGAAAGATTCATCTTCTGCATTAGAAGTGCTACTTTCCGGTGTAACAGTTTTGTTTTGATCTTGTGTTGCAGTGGTTTTTGCTTTTTTAGTGTAGTTAAACCCTTTAAAAAGATCAATGAATTGTTGGGTTTCCTTAGAAACCTGTGTATTGCTATTTTTGCTTTTGTTAGTGTTTTTACTGTTTCTATTTTCTAGTCTGTATGGGTTTTTAACACATCCCCTGAATGTGACTGGGTGATCTTGGCCGCAATTGGCACAAGTGGGAACGATGCGTCCCTTGTGTGAACATTGAGGTGTTAAGTGTTGTCCTGCGCACTTAGAGCACTTGGCATCGAACCCACAAATCTCCGATGCGTGGCCAAACCTTTGGCATTTGTAACATTGTTTTACCCTTTGTCTACTGTTAAAAGCTTCTATTTTTACGGAAATATAATGGATTTCCCTAATCTGGTAAATTTCTTCAAAATTAGTGCGTGGCATGACATTCACCATGTACATATGCATGGGGTTACCTGTTTTTCTGTGCTTCATCTTTGAAGCTCTTGTTACTCTGAAACCATAGTCTTTAAGACTATTAACAATTATGTCTTGTTCAGTGTAACAGGGGAGGCCCCTAATGCATACCTTTTTAGGTCTTTGTTCCTTTGGATGCAGTGTAGTATATTTTTTGTGTTTGTATCTATCCAATTTTGAGTCGCTCTAAAGTCCTCATCAGTTTTGCACAGGGAGATCAGACAGGAAGATCAACCCTTGAGTTGTATGGTTGGTTTTTCCTGGTTTATTTCCTTAATATTTTTAGCTAAGGTTGACCAGTTTTCCTCTAATTCTATAAAGAATGGGTTTATCTTATTTGGTTTTGAGCTACCTGAGCTACCAGGACGAGATCCCACGGGCTCAGCGTTAGAAGTGTCAATACCTTCGTTACTAGGGTCCATTTTGACGTTATTGTCGAGATTGGCCTCATTGGCTAAATTTTGATACTTATTACTCAGGGGGAGAGTTGAATTTCCCTCGTCATTACGTCTTTTAGTGCCTCTATTAACAGTTATGACATCGTTAAGTTTAACTTGCTCTAAAATATAGTGAGCAGATTTTTTATATTTTGAAAAACAAAATACAGTAAAAACAGTAGAATTAAGTAAATTGGTAATGTTAGTAGGCTCCCTAACTATTAGTAAGGCCTCACGGCAAGTTTTACTCACCTCTGTCTGATCTCCTAATGATGTGGCATAGTCCACCTTGCTACGAGTCTCCGTGATGTAATTGTCAACATAGCTGAAGAAGTCAAGAAACAGCTGTTTAGCAGAGTCGTCGAACTGAGTTGAAATGTCCATAAACTGATTAACAAAGTCCGGTAGTCGTGTTCCATTGACAATAGAAGCCAGTATACTAATAGGTTGATTACTATTTTCAACCGCCGCCATACTGCGCAATCATAAAAATCACCACTCAAAACGAAAATGTTCGTGGAAGCACACAACTATTCATTACGAACCGTTACTATACCGCCAGAACATATACGCAACCAGAGCAGTAACACTATACGATGCACCGCTAAAAATCACATAAAGTAAGACCAACACAAATGTACGTCTTTACTCTACGAGAATCTCCACCGAACTGCCGATGAAATCTGAAGTGTACCTTATAGAAGTAAGTCACATTTCCTTATGTATATTTTCCGGTTTGAAACTTGTTTGTATTGTATCAAACTCCGGAATAATTAACTTATGTTGGCATCTATGCCTAAGGAGACATTCCATGTAAATACAGACTTTCCGAAAATTCCTGGATACATTTTAAAATTCAATATAAAATCAAGTATTTTTTGTACAGGAGTGCGATTTGGACTAAAATGAAAAGTTTTCTTCAAACTAATGAAAATAATTAGTTCCAAATTTCGATCATAGACTTGTCCGTCTGTTTGCTCTCAAACATTCGTTTTCTTCTGATTAATTTTGACGGTGTCACACAGAAATCATGTTTATCAGCAGTAGGAGTAGTCATTTCTATGTCACAGAGTTAAAATTGATCTGGATATCAGAAAAAATAACGCATGTTTGAAAGCAAAAGTGGTGCCATCTATGATCGAAATATGGAACTAATTATTTTCATTCGCTTGTAACTGTTATATGTTGTTACTGCAACTCTGTGTTTTAACTATATGAAACTGTAACTTCTGTGTAATGTGCCTGTTGTAACTACATGTATATTTAGCATAGCTATTTAAATAGTATTTTGAATGCAAATCACAAATAGTGCATAAGAACATATTAAAAGTTGATCTAATAAAAAAGTGAAATTAATTAAACACATTAATTCATTTTTTATAAACATTTAAGTTAATTAAAAACTAATTAAATTAAAAAATAATTCTTTAAATGTTGTTAATAACACAATTGATAATAATTTATTTAATATAATAAATATTATTAACTTTAAAAATTATTAATAACCTATTGTGATTACATGCTTCGTGGCCCCTAGGACACTTTATCAACAAAAATTCAACATTATAAACAAAAATATAACCGTATAAACTTATTAACAAAAATTCAACATTATATGGCAATAATCCATTTTAAGTATAATTTTAGTGTTAAAAGTGTTTTGCGTTTGTTAAAAATAACACATACGTCATTGGGTTACATTTGCATTGATTCTAATATGTTTAAAAAACAAACAAACATATAATAAACAAAAGCAAGTAAAAATAAACAAAAAAATTAATAAATAAAAGCTGAAAGAAGAAGAACTTTATCTTTACGTTTATTTCTAATGTAAAACAAAACCTCTCATAAATTCTAAAAAGCATTGATACTTTCTGTGTAAAAAAGCTTTGGTGCGTAGAAGCGTAAATTTTAAAGGGAAAAAAATCTGAAAGATCTTTTTATGCGGTTAGAATAAAAATAAGTTTCCTTTTTTAGCTCTAAGCACTGGGATTTTTTTCTTTCAACGACAAGAAATAATCTTATGAATAATATTTGTCAGCAGAAGTTATAAATCAAGACTTTTTTTTTTTTTTTTTTTTTTTTTAACTTTAGTTTTATAGCAAACTTAAAATGATAAAAGATTTTTTTTTACAAAATCAAAATATAAAGATAGCTAAATAAAACGCTAGAACTTTTAAAAAATTTAAATTTTCTATGATTTTCTATTAATTAATGACTAGAAAAATGTTACCACATTTTTTTATGAAAAAAAAAAAACTACGGATTATAAAAAACTAAAAAGTTTTAAGAACGATGCACTTTAGTGTCAAAACTAAAAATCCTTTAAAAGCTATTAATATTCATTATTGCATATGAAGGAAAAGTGATGAAGAGATTTAAAGTGCTATTAGCGCTTTAAAATTGCAGAGAAAACTTAAAAGTATTACCCTGAAGTTATCTTTTTTTAAATCATGTTCTTATACACATATCAGCTTGTCTTAAAAGGATGTAATTTTCCTGCGGTTATTTTAATGGTTTATTTCGATAAAAACAATTTTCATACAACAAATTTCAGTTATAGTTTTAAAATGCATAGATAACACGAATAAAGTAAAATCTTATCTCCATTTAAAATGTAAAATATAAGGGGGTTGAGTTGTTACATTACTTCTATCTTTAAAGTCAATCTTCTTTTTATTTTTAGGAATCATAATAGTACCTACCATTTAAGCGAGCAGTTTTATTTGTATCAAATGCTGAAATCGCAAACTATAAATAAGGAAAAGATTAAAAATTGAACTTAAAAGCGCTGGAGGAAATCATTCTACTAATTATGGTTTATTTGAAGATAAAACAAAACCTCTCGTAAGCTACAAATAACATAGAAGAAGCTTTCCCAAAAAGAAAAAAAAAATCTGGTGTAAAGAGATGTATATTTTGAATGAAAAATTCTTTGATTTTTTTTTTTTTTTTTTTTTTTTTTTAAGCGGTTAGTATACGAAACCCCCTTCTTTTCTAGTAGTAAGTATTATTTCTCTCTCTCTCTCTTTTTTTTTTCTTTTTCGCCATCGTCAAGAAATAATCTCATGGATAAACTTTGTTAGAAGTTACAAATCATGACAATTCTTTTAGGAAAAAGTTCAAACAACAAAAAGAAAAAGGACAATTTGTTTCTCATAAATGCAAAAAATAAAAATAAGAATAGCAAAATAATAAAATCTAAATTATTTTCTACCACTTATACCCGTGAAGTCTTGTTAAAAATTAGAAAACACCCGTACGAATTCTGCAACAATTTATTGTAGAATAAAGTTACTGCTACCAAATGATTAGAAATAAAGTCTACCTTTAAATTATGGTTGGTTGGTTGTGTTTATGACGGCCAATTATCAACACTTGGGATATAGGCCCTAAGAGGGGGAGTGCCCTTCGTGGGGGTCTTTCTAAGGGAATCCAACCAGTATTTACGCTTGGAAAACCAAGGTCCGAAGAAAACCAAGAAAACTCCGAACGATTAGGCCGACGGGCGCGATTGGGATCGAACCCAGCACTTCCCGTCTACCACCTTTAAATTATGAATGTAGAATTTGCTTAGGGGGCCATCTACATATTAAAACGAACCCAAACATTGTTTTTTCAAAAGCAACACCCAAGTTTGATACCAAAAAATAAATTATACACCCTTTAATTAGACTAAAAACAAAATTTCATAAAAGTCGTACGGTTAGTTTTACAGAATTTAATTATTTTAAAGTGATCAGATTTTAGGAGATACTTCCAATTTGTAGTTCGGTACTCGAATGTTCAAATGCAACAGAATTACTACGTCACTTCTATTAACCCTCTAGTTGCGTAATTGTTTTTTTAAAATAGCATCGCGACCAACGTCTTTTAAGAATTTTTATTCTTTTGTCACCGGTTTTCAAAACAAAAATTTCTGTATAATTTAAAAGGGAAAATGCTCCGATTAAATAAGGCAAAATTTACAATAAAAAATAACTGGTGGGAATAATCAAGGAGGGTTAATTAGTAGACGAAAAAATGCATCTCCGAGAAAATCTTGGGTTGCGCAGCGAGAGGGTTAATGTAATATTTTTTTGTCATAATGACTATTTCATTCACTTAAGAGGCTACTTCAGTCAAGTAAAAAGACCCTTTTGCTAATGCTAATCCTACGGAAGAAATTTATAAAGATATCTCGATTGTATTTCAATATTTTGAAATGATTTTTTTTCTTTTTGCATTGGATAACTGACATCGATCTGTACAAAGGCCGTTTTTTATATTCTCAATTTTGATTGCACATTTTTTTTTATGAGTATGTTTTTATTTTCGAAACCAGTTCCGAAAATGAAAGTGTCCTCATTAAAAATATCTCCAATCAAAATCGGAAAAGTAAAAAACGGCCTTTGCACATATCGATCTCAGATATCCAATGCAAAAAAATTAATATTAATAATAATTTAAAAATATTGAAATGCAACCGAGAGATCTTTATAAATTTCTTCCATAGGACTAGCATTAGCGAACGGGTCTTTTCACTTGACTGAAGAATCCTGTTTCGACTATTGCCATTCAGATTGTTTCAATAAAATAAGTAATAATATATATATATATATATATATATATATTTCAAATTATGCATTTTTGCATATTATACACGATCCCTTAACACTAGAACCGCCGGAAATTTTACTCAAGTGTTATAAAAATATTTTACACCAGAATTTTTATTTAAAACTATCCAACTTATTTATTTAACTTATTTCTCCGTGGTACATATTAAACTTACTTAACCCTTAAAAGCCGGTTGTTGCTTTTCGGCAATATACCCAATTTAGGCTTCTAAAATACTATTAGAATAATATTGAAGGTATAATGCCTAATGTTGCCAAAAAAAAATACATTCTGAAAATATTATTAAATCGATTTTCAACATGTAGATGGCAACACTTGTGCTGTTTAAGAATAAAGATAGATTTATTTTTTCAATATTTCCTACATGTTCTTTTTGTTTTGTTTGGAAGCTTGCGAAATACCCTATTTTGTTCTGCAGTGAGCAAGTAAAATTTATTTCTTATTATAGTTCCTAAAATTCTTGTGTGTTTAATATTATAAAATTTTATCAAGGAAAATTATTTTTTCAATTAAAGACCAGTATTGCCGATCAGTAACAAACTGTTTTTAGCCTTAAACCATACTTAAAACAAAATATGATTTTTTAAAGTATTTTTCCCATGATTTATTTAAAAAATGAAAGCCGAAAAACATTATTACAATGATTTTTGAAAAATCAGGCATTTAAGGGTTAAGAAAAAAAATCCTGTTATCATCGAAATATTTTCCATTTTTACCGGTCAAAATGACTGCTATGGCAGTTCTAGTGTTAAACGATTCTTTTAGTATTTTTTAATCGTAATTCGAAAACTACTTTAAAGAAAAAATCAAATTGAGAATTTGCATAAAGTAGAACATAATAAATATAAATCTATTAAAAAAATTGTAGGTTGCAACTCATATATTTTTAATGTTAATTTCATAATTCATATTATATATATATTTTTTCAATTTACATATTCAATGTATTTATATTTGAGTATTTTAGTATTATAACCACACAAAATATTATCACATTAGGATTATGATTTCAGGAGATATTAATGAAAATATGAAAAGGTAATTTAACATTAGATGCTCTAAATTTTGAATGTTAATTCATTCAAAAACTTATCATTCAAATGAAATTTCATTTCTAGACATGCTTTGAACCGGAGATTTAAAATATATTGCCAAAATTGGTTGTTGTCTTTGAAAAAACAATGTTTGGTCTGGTTTATATTTTCAGATGACCCGCTAAGCAAATTTTATCAACTTAATTTAACCCTCCGTCTACCAGACGGGTCCATTGGACCCGACAGGTACATACAAAATATTCATTCAAACCAGAAATTTCTTTAAAATAAACTAAGTATATAAACCAGACAAAAATAAGGTAAATAAATAAGTTAAATAGTTTTAAATAAAAATTCTGGTGTGGAACGTTTTATTAAAACTTGAATAAAATTCCCGGTAGATCTAGGGTTAAAAGTACTATTTATTTCCAGTCATTTGGTACCAGTAACTTTCTTATATTATAATTAGTTCAAAAGTTAGTAGGGGTGATAACTTATTTTTTCCCTCCAAAACTGTACCTGTAACTTTAAACGCTTTATATAGATTTATTAATAAAGTACCAAATGAAAAAAAAATCTAGACAATTATTTTAGAATAAAAACTGAATATTCTTTAAAAGCTATTAATAGTCATTTTTATTCATGGAGAAAAAGCGATGAAAGAATTTGAAGTGCTATTAGGGTATTAAAATTTCACAAAAATATGAAAAATTATTATTTTAATATGAATATACTTTTTTAAATAGTGGTTTTGTACAAACTATGCATTTTTTATAGGATGATATATTCAAATTTGGTTATGTTAACGATATATTTTAATATTATCTGGATGATTTCTAATTTCAGGAATACTTTTAAATAATATGGATAATACATATCAAAACTGGCCATATTTTTACCTTTAAAAAGTATCAGATAAGTGCAGTCAATTATCGTATGTTTTCTGTTTGAAGAGTAATTATTTTATAATTTGCACAAAACATAATAATTTATATTTAAAGAATGGAGTTGTGAATAAAGAGGAGGAGACATTTAGTGTTGTGTCTACCAGTTACGACTGAAGTAACTGAGGAGGTTGTCCCAAGATGGCGGCTGCTTTTTTTTAAAATCGGATCTTCAATTTCTGATTACGCAAAAGCAAACTTCCCACCAGTAAAACTGAATAGAAAATTCCATCTTATTTAAGCGTCATATCCATGGATATTTTTTCTCAAAACCGATATAAAAATTTCTATTTGTTTTACCTGGTTTCAGTATGCCTTCTATAACTGTCAGTTTGTTTCCCTGGTTGTCACAATATGGCGGAAACGCAGGACCTAACCACCGACAAAGTAAACTCCTACCAGTAATAATGAATATCTGTTTCTACCATTATTTAGAACTGAAATTTTGCTGTAATAAGGCGTTTAAATAAGTTGAAATTTTCTATATAAATCTACTGGTGGAAGTTTCCACCGGCAGTAAGCAACGCCTGCGATAGCGGTTATAGTTGAAGCTTCACTATTTTAAGAATATGTCAGTTCCTCCTTATTAATAGTTCCATGATTTAAAGTGGGACTTTTATGTGTAAAAAAATTCTATTGCGGATTTAAAAAAAAAAAAAAAAAAAAAAAAAAAAAGTTTGTATTTTCGATCAGTTTTCAGTATGAAATTTCTTGTTGAAGAAAAAAAAATTCTGAAACTTTTAAAGTAGGTCGTTGAATTACTTGGTAAAAATTATTCTAGAATTAAATTTTCTTCTTAAAAGTGTTTGATTTGAAAAACTGTAAAATAAATTTAAATATGAATTCACTGCATATATCTTTTCTAAGATGGGTTGTTTTACGGTTATATTATACAAACGGACGTCGATGTCATAATCTCTTATGATTACATAAAAAAATATATATATATTATACATTTCAGTTACTGACTTACCATCTGAAGCGTGTCTATCATTGAATATTGCACTCTTATTTAAAATGAAAAGATAGATTGCAGATAAATAAGATATAATGTTAATACACATACAAAATAGAAAGTTTTCTAGACTAGAAAACATTGACATTCTTGACACATATGTAATAACTTCACTAAAAGAAACGCGTTTTTCCCTGAGGATACGGAAAAAATATGTTCAATATTTTTTCATTATGTTGTTACATATTTTCGGCATAATTTTCTTAATCGCATTCTACAAAAAATTATAATGTTATGTAAAAGCATTGATGTTAAAAATGTTGAAATGCAAACAGAAAAAAATGCTAGAATATTTTTTAAACAGTGTGCATGTAAAGAGGTTTTACATAAAATATGTTTCAAGTTTGGAAGTTACTAGAAGAAAATTTCAACTGCACCAGTTTTTATTTGCTTTCAGCCATTTATATAGAGACAAACAATATTTTTTCTTGGATTTATCTGTTTTTTTCTTTTTTTTACCGTTTTTTTATTCACTAACCCTGCAAACAAATTTAACAAACACAAAAAACTAATTTTCTTGGCTAGTTATATGAGTACTTGTAGTCACATTGTAAGTCACATGCTACGATTTTTGGCTACTAGTATTTTAGAACTGTAAAATGTGACTTACTTTATCGGAGATATCTCACTAATTGAATAAGGTAAAGCAAAATTTTCGAAAATAACGGTGGCCAACAAGAATAGTGGTTATTAGCTATGTGACTTACAGTACAAAAACCCATGGAACTTTCATCTTTTAAAACGTGGTGATTACGAAATATTCATGTGTGAAAGGGAACACGGCAAGATAACATAAGGTACTCCCACTGGAACGTTTTTAAAAATGCTAATATTTAAGAAGATATATTTCGATCTAGTTTTTTTCAAGTTTCGACAATATATTTATGTTCCGTGTAAGTGCGCATAAAATTAGTAAGAAAAATCTAAAAAAAAGCTTTTTCTTAGGAAAAAATTTTAT
This sequence comes from Maratus speciosus, assembly GCA_963932465.1. Classification (NCBI taxonomy): domain Eukaryota; kingdom Metazoa; phylum Arthropoda; class Arachnida; order Araneae; family Salticidae; genus Maratus; species Maratus speciosus. The sequence goes on from OZ010794.1 coordinate 218,210,339, forward strand.
TCAAAAAAGTGTGGAAGGCTTGCATAGCATAACACCAGTGGCGTGGCGTCCGGTCATCGCTGGATGCGGCGATGACCAAGCAATATTTTAAAACTCTTAATAAGCTTTTAAAACTCTACGATCCAGTTTTAGCAGAACATTTGGAGTTCATGTATAAGTGAAGGTAAGATTTAAAGTTTCTTTTTTGAACATTCAACCATTGAATTTTAGAGTTAATAATTTTTCACCACAAACTTAAGTAATTGCGATGACCACCGAAAATTTTCACGCCACGCCACTGCATAACACGTAGGGATATGTTGGAGGATATACGGAAGAATATAGAGTATACCATCTGAAATTTTGAAGCTCCGTATGCCCTATATTTTGTAGAGCAGCGCTCCCACAGGCCACTATTTTTTACTTCTATCTCGTACTACTGTCTCAAAATAAGAATCTTCGACATACAGTTTGACAACTTTTGCAAGAGAAATATACAAGACATTTTTTTTTAAATATTGGTGCAAATAGATTAGAAAGATAGTCGACTTTGTCAGCGTTGTAGTGTTGACCTATTGCCTTAGTGTTGCCAGTATTCCTGCAGAAATCGGAGCGCCAAATGCTCCGGATACAAGTATTTTAAAGTAATATTTCTTCGCCTTATATAATGGCAGAATTATCAGTGATTAAAGATGGCGAAATAAACTGTAAGAAGTTAGTGGTGTTCAGAGCCATTTGGAGTCCTGATTTACGCGAGAAACCTGACAACAGTATTCTCAAGTGAAGCTAAGGCGATTACTGTGTGGTTGCATTTCCAAATCTTATTAGGTGATCTGACATGTATTGTTTAAGAATAAACAGTTATTTTTACAGGAAGGATATTGGTTCTGACCAATATAATTGGTATCCTTCCATACCATATTTCATCCTATTTTAAGTGGAGTAGATGTGAAAAACAAAAACATGGTCAGATTTGTTTTTATAATTGATAATTAGAATGATTGATTATATTTAATTCATAAATATTAACTTTTGAGCTTTGAAAAACATCGCTTTACTTTATAAAGCAAAATAAGAAAATATAACCCCTCTCAGATGTGCAAGATGATAGGAAAATAAATGAAAAAATTAAAGGTTAGCAGAGGGAACCTATTCAAGCATTTTTCATCATAGAGTGTGAGTCCTAAAATGGCGCGTTTAAGAGTTGATGACGAAGAAGAATGAAAAAGTGCAATGAAAGGCAGCGTATAAGCACAAATAGATGGCTCTTATACGCGTCATTTTCAGATACACATTTTATGGCAACCTTAATTTTGTCAGATAGTTTCCGATAACTCTGTATTTCTACAATGCTGATTATTTAAAAATATTTAGAAATTAACACAATTGAAAGTATAACACAATGTACAATTGACATGTATATGTATAGACAGTTATTTTTACAGGGAGTATATTTTATCTGACTAATGTAATCGGTGCTCTTTCTATACCATACTTCATCCCATTTTACGTGGAGTAGATGTGAAAAAACAAACGCATAGTCAGATATGTTTTTTAAAATTGATAATTAGAATGGTTGATTATATTTAACTCATAAATACTAAATTTTGAGCTTTGAAAAACATAGCTTTATTTTATAAAGCAAACTAAGAAAATATAACCCCTCTTAGATTACAAGATGATAGGAAAATAAATGAAAAAATTAAAAGTTAGTAGAGGAAACCTATTCAAGCATTTTGCATCATAGAATGTGTGTCCTAAAATAGCGCGTTTAAGTCCTGGTGACGAAGAAGAATGTGAAAGATGCAATGAAAGACAGCGTATAAGCACCAATACTTGGCACTTATACGCGTAATTTTCTGACACACTTCTTATGACACCCATATTTTTATCAGATAGTTTTCTATAACCCTGTATTTCCACAATCCTGATTATTTAGAAACATTTGGAAATTAATACAATTGATGAGTGAATTATATTCAGGTTCTTCTCCATTTATCAGAAATATTTCATCAAAAATTAACAAACTGGTAACGTCATCAATGAAAAATATAACGGAATGGTGAATTGATTATTTTATTTTAAAATCCAACAGTATATATCAAGTTTAATTCATACAAGCAACTCTGAAAATGAAGTTCAAATCGAATTTCAATAGCGAAATGGCTTATTGATTTCTCTTTCATAAGGTACATTTATCATAAGTACGGACATACAGAAGATGATTCGCTGTTTTACTAAAATATTTTGCTTGGGTTTATATGTTAATCATGCTTCATATTTAAATTAGAAGAGCTCAAAATTTAACTGAAGTCATATAAATATTCTGTAAACCATAATTTTTATCGATGCTATTTCACTTAATTACTAAAGCTATTTCTGCAACCTGCGTAATATACGTTTGAAGTATTTTATTAAGAAATTCCTGGTTTATTTCAGGGTTGACCGTTTGACCTCCAATTTTAATACGTAATTTCAAATTCTCACCAGAAAATTTAAAAGAAGACTTTTAACTTTGCATGATTGCTAAATGACTCTCATGAACCCCTTAATTCTCGCTCATGTGATATATACGAGCTGTGTCTATTATTCAGATTATTTGATTCCCACCAGTTTTTTTTTTTTAAATAGTGTAATTGGCGTTATTATGATATCATTTTAAGTGTCATTAAATAACGTGAATACTAACAATTTACCATGCACGTCGTTCTCTACCCTTTTTGTTTTCTACCTTTACTTCATACGCGTTAGGCGTTTTCATAGCTGCTTAACCCCTTAACGCTCGAATTAAATTACGGTTGAATAATTCAAATTGCTTATTGGCACCACTTTTATGAAAAAGAAATATTCACCTTATTTAATGACAGTTGAAACGATACCCAAAATATACCCAATTTCACTATTATATAAAACTGGTGGGAATCAAACAATTTGAGTAAAAGATACAGCCCGAGAATATGACGGGAGCGAGAATTAAGGGTTTAAGGGTGTATTCGAAAAAATATTTTTCCATCTTCAACAGCTCAAAATTTTCTGAGACATTTTCAGATTCATTTTTAAAAGTAGAAACATTAAACTTGCTGATGTAATTTTTGATGAGATGTATAAAAAGACGTGTGATTTCATTTTTCGTTCAATTTATTAGAATTTGATTTTTAAACAATTATTTTCTCATTATGATCAATTTTTTTCATTCGCAGATATCTCGCTTCTGAAAATTCGGTTCAAAACGCCAACTTTGGCAGCATTCTTTGCAATATTTTCTGCATTTATCCAAAACCCGATAAGCACGGCACATTATGTAGTTTCTAATTAAGAGAATTTGCCCGTTTGATGCCTTTGAGAGTAAAAATGAATTAAAAAATAAATTAGAAAATAAGTAGTTTGAATTAGAATACACCCTTAACACTAGAACCGCCGGAAATTTCACTGAAATGTTACAAAAATAATTTATACGGGAATTTTTATTTAAAACCATTTAATTTATTTATTTAACTTATTTCTCCGTGGCAAATTTTAAACTCATTTTAGAAAGACATTTCTGGTGATATTCGAAATATTTGTATTTGGTACCGGTCAAAATGAGCGCTACGGCGGTTCTAGTGTTAAGTCACTGACTTCGGTATTTGTTATTTGTGTTTACTTGCCTCCTTTCCACTGCAATACATTCACTTATACTTAAGTGTTAAGACTATTTTTGACAAAAGGAATAAAATCATCTCTCAACTTATTTACATATAAAACTCACAGGTAAATATAATTTTAAAGCAATATTAACATGCGATTTAGAAACATCTATTGCCAAGTATCATAGTCAAGTATAGTCAATATCTATAGTTTGTAACTCAAGTAACTGGGAAAGGTATAAGAATTAAATTAAAAACTTCTCGAGGTCTCCTACATTCTCGGTAAAAAAAAAAAAAAAAAAAAAAAAAAAAAAAAAAAAAAAAAAAAAAGATTGTTATTATTTATAATAAAACACACATACTACAATATATATTAAAACATACATACACACATAAATAACGCTTGCATTAAACAGTTAAAGATATACATAAATATTATACAGGCATACATGCAATAAATACAATAAACCCAACTGGAGTGAAAAATTAGCCAGAGCTGTCGTATAGATGGCTGGCGACTTCCCAAACATGGTTTATTAGTGAGAAATTGCAGACCCAGGTATCGACCGGAGTAGCTCAGTGGTTAGACCTGCAGTCTTGTATACTGTGGTCCCGGGTTCGATTCCTGGTTCTGGCTAATTTTTCACTCCAGTTGGGTTTATTGTATTTATTGTATGTATGCCTGTATAATATTTATATGTACATTTAATTGTTATTATTGTTCAAGTTGATTTGTTGTAGTCTCAAGAATATGCGGACGAAGCGATTTTTGAGGGGAGTGGAGGATATTTTCCTGTCAATAAAATGCATCAGAGTGAGACAACGGAGGAGGGTGATACCAATACGTGGCGTACTACTGGCAGACGACACAGTTACCCATAGAACCACTACCCACTGAATACTAGTCCTGAGCACTAACACAAAAATGGCGGCTGTCATACACTGATTTTTTTCAGCGTTAGCATGGTCCTGTAATTTAAATACCTATATTTTTTTAAGGGTTTTTTTTTTTTTTTTTTTGGAGAACAAGTAATTCAAAGAAAACTTTTGAAAAATTTTGGTGTCAAAATTCAGGGACAGTGCAAACAGTGAAAAAAATCTGCCCAAGACAGCTGCTATTTTATGTCAGTGCTAAGGCTTAGTATTCAGTGGGAGGTGATAAAACATATCTAAGAGGATTTATCTGCTGACAATTCCGTCTAATGTTGTATCGGAACATATACACAAAACAATAACGAAAGTTTAAATTCATTGATTTGGATATTTGCCCCGAAACATATCCTTGGTGGCAAAGTGATTATTAAAATAGCTACTTTTATCGCCACACTAAAATTCAATGGCGAGTTTTCATTGTATTACATATTATGAATGCAATGGGTATTCAAATAGGTTCCGTAACGTGATGTACCGCAGCAGAAAAAAAAAAAAAAAAAAAAAAAAAAAAAAAACCACTTCTTGTATTACTTAGAACTGCGTATGTTGGATGATGCAAAGGAGGTCAAGGTTCTTTCCCGAAAAGAAAATACATTGATAAAAACCTTGTTAGAGGAAGAAGAAGGTGGCTTTGATTACCAAATAATCGCCGATTAACCCTAGAACTACCGGAAATTTTACTCAAGTTTTATAAAAAACATTCTACACCAGAATTTTTACTTAAAACTATTTAATTTGTTTATTTAACTTATTATTGTCTGATTTATACATTTAGTTTGTTTTGAAGAAATTTTCTGGTTTGAATAGATATTTGGAATATACATGTCGGGTCCATTGGACCCTTCTGGTAGACAGAGGGTTAATGGTAAATTTAAAAAATATATATATATTCTCTAGTAAAAATAAATAAAATTTAAACACGCTTTATCTTAAAGTAACATTTTAAAAACTTATTCCACGGTTTCTGAAAAAAAAAATCTCAGTCGATTTAAATGAAATTTTTGGACAGTGTTCTGTGCACATATGATTATAATTCAATACGCATTTATTTTTTAAACGATATGTATTATCTACACTTAAATAAATAAATAAATATCCGAGGTGGCCCTCTGTGGCACACTAGACACCGCTAAAATTTTATAGTATTCATTGCCTTATCTAATCATCGAATCTCTGCGATTCAAGAAGTCGGCTATTTCTTTAGAAAATTAGTATTATCAGGTGTGCCACAATTGGCCACCGCTGGTTTAGCGACTTATTAATGCAATATATATATATATATATATATATATATATATATAAGAAAACTACCTCTACGAAGGAAATACACTATTTAAACAGATTCGGGGTATTCCAATTGGGGGGAGTTGCAGTTCCTTTCTGGCAGATATCTATTTACATATAGTATATGAAGGAAATAATAATTTAAACAGTAATACAGTAGCCTACAGATATATACATGATGTTTTGATAGTCAAATTAAATGATGATATTGAAAAAATTGATTTTACATATTATCATACGTCTCTGAGTCTGGAACCCTCCTCCCAGAATTGTAAAAATGTTAATTTTCTAGATGTGAACTTAACCCTCCGTCTACCAGACGGGTCCATTGGACCCGACAGGTACATACAAAATATTCATTCAAACCAGAAATTTCTTTAAAATAAACTAAGTATATAAACCAGACAAAAATAAGGTAAATAAATAAGTTAAATAGTTTTAAATAAAAATGCTGGTGTAGAACGTTTTATTAAAACTTGAATAAAATTCCCGGTAGATCTAGGGTTAAACATAGAATGTGAAAATTTGATAACTAAGCTATTTGACAAGCGGAATGATTATGATTTTAATACCTTAAAGATGATATATTTTGATTCAAATGTTCATGTATCGGTTAAAAGAAATGTCCTAAGAAACGGCTTAACACTAGAAAGACGGGAAATTTTACTCAAATTTCTTTAAAATATTTCATACCAGAATTTTTATTTTAAATTATTAAACTATATATTTAACAATTTTTTTGTATCTTTTAAACTAGTTTTATAAAGAAATTTCTGGTTCGAACCTAAATATATTCATTTGGTAAAGGTCAAAATGACCGCTCGCCGTCTTTATAGTATTAATACGAATCGAAAGACTGAGTACTAGAGTTAAGGATATGATTAATGGCATGTTGGATTGGTGTCGTCAAGGATTCAAATAGGGTTATCCTCGCAATTTCATCAGGAGAATAACTAGTGAATTTATTAAGAGTAGCAGTTACGGAACTGAACTGAATTCAGTGATGTATGAGAATTGTGGTTTTGATGCGTTGATTGATCTAATGAGATAGAAAGATATTTTGTTGGATTTGGTAGATCTGTTTAGTTTTTCATGGTTTTTAATTTTTGGTCTCGGCGAGTGAAGGGGGACGTAGCATGCGTAAAGACTGACTTAACCCTGCAGAGCATGTCATTAGCCATGCCGCTCGCCTTCTGTTCTGTTCTGTTTTGCTGTTATAAATATTTTCCTTAGTTTGGTTTTAAGTATTAATGTTTATGTTGGTTGTTTTAATATTTTTGATGTAGAGTTTCAGTTTAAATATGGTGAGTGATGAAGTTTGATATTTCTTTGTGGTTTTGAATATATTTTGTCTCGAGTATTCGGTGGCCAGTCTACGTTTACATCGGGTCAATCTTGTAATTTATTCTTCGGTGTTTATGAGTTGTTTGGATTAGTTTAATGGACTACTGTAGGCTTGGGTCAGGTATGTCTTTTACGCTTTTTAATAAAAATTCGGTATATGATCATGCTTGCCATAATATAATATAACTATTTGCTGAGTGGGTGGATGGAGTGGATGAGAATTGGTTGGATTACGTTGATTTGTTTGGATTTTTCTTATTATTGATTTTTTGGATAGTTGATAGATTTACGATTGTTTATTCTAGGAGTTTTATTAGTTCTAAGCGGGTTTATGTTATATTGTTAGACGTTTATTTAACTTTATTTTATTTTGTTACAGTTGCACACTTTTCTAGTACACATTTAAAACATTTTGAATTGCTTATATTACATATACATTGAATAATTAAACATTTAATATGAATAGACAAAAATATATTGTAAAAGGTACCGGCAAGATACGGAATTGATATAAATTTCGTAGTGCTCGGTCGGCTTCTGAAACCATTGTGGGGAGCGGATCGTCAAAAAGTTACCATGGGCCAAATGTATTTAAAGAAGTGGATGTATTGGAGAGTAAAGATTATGGTTGTGATTATGGTGAGATTAGTGAGAAGAGGGGGAAATGTCGTATATGCAACTTTTATAGCATGCAGAGTCATATTGACGATATTATAGTAATGACGAAAAATTGTGAATCGTTTTATAAGTTACATGAGGAAAAGGGTGTTTATAGAGATACAGACGTTGTAAGATATAGGACAAGATATGTTTATAATACAAATTTATTGAATAAATATAAGAAAAACACAGATTGTATCGATATACTAAAAAGGTATAAAACAAGATGGTTTTATAATAGGGGTATAAAATATGGACAAGATATTAATAGAATAAACTTAATAAAATGCAGTGACAAAAGATGTAGAGTAGGCATTTGTGCCGATATAGATAATGGTGACAAAGCGATTGAAGAAAAATCTTTAAAATTTTGTAAGGTATATAACTGTGTGTATTGTTTAAAATGTAACGTGTGCAATCAAATGTATTTAGGAGAGACTTCTACTCCTTTAAATAAGAGATTCAACAATCACAAATCAGACATTAGAAATCTTAATTATAAAAAAGAGGATCAAGAAATAGAAATTTCACATTTTTAAGAACATGGCATAGATAACATAAGGACTTCTATATTGTGTATTATACCTAATAAAATGGAAAGAAAGATTCGTGAAAAGGATATGATGATAAAATTTGGTACGGTATATCCATATGACTTAATGTTATGTTTAACCATAGTAATATAATTAAAAACTTTAAAACTAAAAATTTAGATGATACAATTTACGACAAAATCAATCATGACATTTGAAATGTGTTGATTAGAAATAGTTATCACTGTACTAAGTTGAATCATTTAAAAAAATTAAATACTTGTACAGACATAGTAAATGCAATAATTAATTATAAAGGTGAGGGAAAAGTTAATGCTATTAAAGGCTTGATTTTCAACATTAAAAAGAAATTAATTCCCGTAACTCTAAGAACTTTACAGTCTAGGGTAGAAAATGGGAATGTTGACTTAGGTTTGGATTTATTGAGGTATAGAATCATGACACAAAAATTACAAATGTATTGTAACATTGATTATGGCCAAGTAAGTGCAGTAAATAAAATCTATTTTATAATGGATTATTTGGGTGTTAGCCATGGGGGAGTAAATTACTATAAAATGTTGAACAAATACAATGAATTACTACCTGTCGGAAAACTAAAAATAGTTAAGGCTTTTAAATATGATAAGCCTTTGGGGAGAACTATTTTTAATTATAATGTTTTTGCTAAAGATCTTAAGAGAAGTATGGCAAGGAGTATCTGCCATTGCAATGATTCTGAATATGTTAATTATATAGACAAGTATCATGGACACGTTATTACTGGAGATCTAAAGATAGTAAAGGATGAGGAGTTGAGGAGGTTAATGGAGTACGGTACAAAATATCGTGTGAAACGTACTGTAACTAAAAGTGTTGCAATTAAACGTTTTACAATTAACATAGATATATTTATAAATAAACTAATGTATAGATATAATTGGCCTTCCAGTGTTTTTGACGAGTGGAAGTACTATATATTAAGAGATTTTAAACGAGAATTTTCCAGAGATCTTGACGGGGTTAATAGGGAGAAATACAACAAACTTGCACATTCAATTAAAGAAATTCAGGAAAATTTTATAATCACCTACGTGGATAAAGCAAATACAAGTTACGTTCTGATATGTAAGGTACTTTATGGTAAACTTTTGAGTGATTGCTACATTAATAAAAATAACTATTTACCTTTAAATTCGAAAGCTGCAGTAATAGAAAATAGGATTAAAGCCTTCTACAAAAAAGTTAAGCTGAAACATATGAGTCAAAGTTTCCCTTATCTCACATTACTGCCTAATTTCCATAAAACCCCTGTCAAATTCAGAAGTGTGACTTATGGTTTTGGATCATATATTGGTGTTGCTAGCAAGGCATTGCTGGTGATATTGGGAGGAGTGTTTGGCGAAGTGATGGGGGGAGAGACGTCTTTTTTTATCAAAAATAGCTATACACTATTGGATAATCTGAATAAATTAAAAAATATATGATTTTACAGACCTGTATAACACAATTGATTTGACAGATATAAAAGAAAAAATAGTAGATTTTTATAATACAAATAGTACTTTGGATATTCATAGTGATTTTTTTCATGAATTTATTTCAGTTGGTAGTACAAGAAAACTACCTCTACGAAGGAAATACAATATTTAAACAGATTCGGGGTATTCCAATGAGGAGGAGTTGCAGTTCCATTTTGGCAGACACTATTTACATATATATGAAAGAAATAATAATTTAAGCAGTAATAGATTAGCCTACAGATATATAGATGATGTTTTGATAGTCAATTTAAATAATGATATTGAAAAAATTGATTTTACATATTATCCTACGTCTACGTCTCTGAGTCTGGAACCTTCCTCCCAGAATTGTAAAAATGTTAATTTTCTAGATGTGAACTTAAACATAGAAAGTGGAAATTTTATAACTAAGGTATTTGACAAGCGAAATGATTATGATTTTAATACCTTAAAGATGATATATTTTGATTCAAATGTTCATGTATCGGTTAAAAGAAATGTCCTAAGAAACGGCTTAATACGAATCGAAAGACTGAGTACTAGAGTTAAGGATATGATTAATGGCATTTTGGATTGGTGTCGTCAAGGATTCAAACAGGGTTATCCTCGCAATTTCATCAGGAGAATAACTAGTGAATTTATTAAGAGTAGCAGTTACGGAACTAAACTGAATTCAGTGATGTATGAGAATTGTGGTTTTGATGCGTTGATTGATTTAATGAGATAGAAAGATATTTTGTTGGATTTGGTAGATCTGTTTAGTTTTTCATGGTTTTTCATTTTTCATTTTCGGTCTCGGCGAGTGAAGGGGGACGTAGCATGCGTAAAGCCTGACTTAACCCTGCAGAGCATGACGTTAGCCATGCCGCTCGCCTTCTGTTCTGCTCTGTTTTGCTGTTATAAATATTTCCTTAGTTTGGTTTTAAAGTTTGGTTTTAAGTATTAATGTTTATGTTGACTGTTCTAATATTTTTGATGTTGAGTTTCAGTTTAAATTTGGTGAGTGATGAAGATTGATATCTGTTTGCGGTTTTGAATATATATATATATCATTCTAGTGAGGCTTCTTATTTCTATTTCGAGAATTAACAGTATTTTACTTATGGTATCGTAATATTTCCCTTGAAAACGAATTACGTATCATACGTTCCATTTTTATTCATGATAGTTCTCCTTTTTTGCATTCTTTTTGTGGCTTTTCTTATTGAATTTATGGTTTTTCAATTCTGATATCCTGCATTTCGAACAATGGATTTAATGGTGCTGTCAGTGATTTCCTTTTTTATGGAACTTTTTAATTTCTTAAAATGTTTTAGTTACAAATAGTTTGACATAATATGTCAAATATTTCTGATTTTCTGCATATTTATTTTCATTTTTTTTATGTATTTGCCTACCAGTTAATAGTAACATTTTACCAAATTTAAGTGTTGCAATATTTTAATAGTTTATTTATAAGTGATTGGATCTAGTCTTAAAAAAATCATTAGTGATTTGTTAATTTGATAAATGTTCTTCCATATTTAATATTTATAACTTTTGTATAATGTCTTGATACACGATTTATAAATTATATTTGAAAGAGATGATGATTTGTAATATTCTATAATGCTTATATATTGATATTGATTTTTCCTAACCATTTTTTTTCAGATAAGCGCCATTTTAATAATGACAAAAGTTTTATTTTTGTTCACACCAACTGTAGCTGTAAACCTACATATTATAAAAGTCTTCATAAATTATATATATTATTTATAGATGTGCTGGGAAGCTTGGAAGATTACATCTGTGCGGAGCGCAGGCTGAAATTCACTGCTGTTTTGTAATAACAACAAAATTGTTTTATTTTGTTCCAAAAGAAATTAAACAGATGGATTAAAATACAATTAATTGTAGAATAAAAACATCAACTGTAATATGCATTATCTTTTTAAAAATTCTAGACAATTAAAAATGTCTAGATATAAGCAGTAGAATGTAAAAACCCACTTAAAACAAAAAAGTTGCGACTGGAGATTCAGATATTCCTTTTGCAGTGACATTTGAGAGGCGTTCTGGTATTAAACATACCAGACATTCAAACTAAGTAAAAAATTAACTGTCTGATACCCAAAGACATAACATAAATTGCATCTTTGGACCAATTCGCTAAAACGTTATCTCTACAAAACGAAAATGAATATTTCTTTGTAAATACGTTATGTGAATTTAAATAAAAAGCCATTTTATCGGTTGTAATCAAAAGCCACAATTTAAGGAACAAAGCTGTTTTGAAATCCACAGGAAAATTCTAAATAAAGTCATTTATTTTACCGACATATTAAAATGAAATTAAAAAAAATGTAATCAATTCGATAAAATCGTCGCAAAACATTTTTGAATAAACTTTTTGTACATCTTTTATCTGAGATAAATATTAATCATCAAAGAACTTTTGTTAAAATTTATTTTATGAATGTTTGCTAAATCAAAATCAATCTATAGCTTTATTGAAAACATTTTCCATTTCTTCTTTTCACATAAGCTTGGTAATATATTTATGTAGTGCTTTTCTTAAAAAGGGTGGATTTATTACTTGCTTACAATGAAATGAAAATAATCCGAGGGAAAAATTTTTAAAAAGATTTTTTAAAGAATGATTGTTTTTTAGAATTTTAGAAAATTGATCACGATAAGGATGTGAAAAGGAAAATAATGAGAAAGAAAATATGATGTAGCGTTGAATTTGGTAATTTAAGGCACATAGGTAATAGCATTGTACAGGATGCTGACTATGACACATTTATGCGTTATTTTTAAAAGTATCGTTAAATTGTTCAAAATTCTCTTCAGAAAGATTGAATATTTTTGGTTATTACAATGACTAATATTTCGTGAATAAAATAAAAGAAAATTAGTGTTAAATTTTTTCTGTCATGAACGTGAAATATCTTAACCTCTTCAGGGGCGGTGGTTCATTTGTGGACCACCTACTTTTAATTATTAAAGCCACATTGACACCAGATTTATATAATCAAAATTTTCCTTTGATTAAGTACTTGAAGAAAAGCTTTACCTATTATAAAAAAAAAAAAAAATTGTAAATTCTGGTGTCAATCAATCGCAATATCATCGCTTATCAATCGCTAATTATTTAGCACTAATTTTCCATAACACTAATCTTTTACATACCCTATGACAACATTTCATGGTTGCCACAAGCGACTATTCGTATATTCTATTCGTACCGCTATTTTAAGAGTATAAGTTTTGTAGTAAATTTCTTTTGAATATGAGGTCAAAGTGTATGTGAAAAATTTTGTTTTATAAAAGCGGCGGGAGATGGAATTAAAAATTATTCGCCTGCGGCAGCCCTGATTTTGCATTTTATTTCGTAATTTTACTAGTAGTTTATGCGTATTGTCTTTTTTGTAAAATATATATGGTAATATGTGTTTTTATTTTTTACTTATGATATAAGTAATTCTTATGTATATATATTTTTAGGTAAGTGATACTACAGTTTCTATACCGAAATAGAATGCTATAAAGCTGCAACTAGTAAGTGATATGTTAAAATTTAGGTGCAGTATATTTAATAAATGTATTTAAAATTACTATATTTTCATATTAGTAATTTTATGTGATATTAAAAGATATATTGACTAGATGTTTGTAAATAAACTATTTATTAATAAATGTAATGTATTCCCTATTTAATAATTTTGGATATTTAATTAATATGTACTGTATTCCATTTTGACGATTTGTTATTATATAATAAAGCATAATATTTAACACTGAAAACCGGAAACTTTACTCAAGTGTTAGAAAAAATGTTTTACACCAGAATTTCTATTAAAAAAGTATTTAATTTATTTAATTAACTTATTTCTCTGTGTAACAAATTTAACTTATTTTTAAAGAATTTTCTCGTTTGAATCGAAATAATTTTAAATGGCAGCACTCAAAATCACGACTGTGATCGTTCTAGAGTTAAATAAGGAAATCTATTTTTGCTTTGCGAACATTGGTTGCCAACCTCTCGAATTTTTAATACAAGTAAAATCTTACATAAATGTTCGCTTTTTGTAATTGCTGATATTGTACGATTCTATTAAATAAGTATTTCTACATACAAATATTGGTATTAAAAAATCGAGAGGTGGGCAACTGTACTGGTTATCCACGGAGGAGTGGTGGGATATCCCACCTAATTTTAATCAAGATTTTGTGCCAAAAACTTATAATTAAATTTCACTTTTATAACTTTAGAGAAAAATTTATAAAATTACTTTTTTTTTTCTAAATAAAAATTTTCAAAATTCCCGGTGTCATCATATTTCGTATTAAATGTGAATAATAAAATAATTAGAGTTATTTTAATATGTATAAAAATCACACAAATTACGATAAATTACATAACCGTATGTTTATGGTGCCGCATTAATTCAAATAAGAATTTCTAACAACTTTCCGGTGTAAATACGGTTATATTATACTTTTTATTGATTAAATGTCTCTTAACTGAAACTACTTGTTAATTTATAAATGTAGGTTACCACATTTTCTTTTTAATGCATTTTATATTGAATTCTATACTTCAAAGAAAGAGAAAATTTATATATAGTTTTTTTAATGAAAATAGTTAACATTTGTTTGAACTTTAAATAAGGGGAAATCGATATATTGAATTGCGAGCAAAAAAACTTTTCTGAAAACTTTTATTCTGTATTATTTATTGATCATTACTGATTTAGTAAATCTGGACAGAATGTCAATAGTCGTACAGAATGTCAATACTCGTATTATGGAAAATATGTACAAAGCAATATTTCTAAAGAGCAATCTCTAAATTTGATTTTTTTATTTTGATATTTTATAAAAATTAAAATAAAAACTATATTACGACGACGACATATTATTAAAATATTTCACGGAGAAAAGATAATTTCATCAATAAACATGCAATTCTTGTGGTGATATTTAAAATTACAACCTAAAGTAAAATTTTATTAAAATTTTAAAACCACAGTTATTCTAAAATTTTTAATATTTTGCTACATTTTCATACATTTTACACATAAATGCATTTTATGCTATAATAACAAATTTCGCGAAAAGTTAATTAGCCTAAGGGAAAATATATAAAATGCCATGACATATAAAAAATATACCGTAAAAAAATTGTTATTTACTTATTTTTTTTTAAATAAAAATATTAAGAAAAGTTTTAAAAGGTTATTTTACACAGAGTAGCCTATTTGTTTAGTGCCCAGCGTGCCACACTACCATGCTACAGGTGCAAAGTTCGATACCAGACTTGTCATGCTTTACGCAAACATCCACCCCTTCGGGGTCAACAACATAGGTATGAAATTTTGTAACTACATTTAAAAAATATGTTTTTCAAATGCAGTCTCACACTTAACGCCACACAAATAAGTTTCTATCTCTTATTCTGAATTTTAAAAAAATATTTTTTTTTCGATACTTTTGGACATATACTCTATAAGCAAAAATTATATGCCACGCTAAATAAGTTTTTGATATCTAAAAAATAAACTTAAGATAGATTAATAAAATGAATTTACAAGCGTTTTAAATTATAGATAACAATTTCCTCTCTCATATCGGTAAATAAATCAACGCAATGCAGATATTACTATAATTTTAAATGTACATTTTTACTTCTAAATGTATAAAAAGTTCTTTGTAAATTTGCTAGATAAGTTTGAATCAGTATCCATTTTCATGATTATATTAAAAAATCACCACTTGAAAAATTAAGATATTTTATAAAATCTCATAGAAGTTTCAGGTAAAATCATTTATTTAACTGTCATATTAAAATGAAAAGGTGTATAATCAGTGTCGTCTGCAGACAAAATACGATTCTAAATATACTTTTAGTAATTCTTTCATTAGAAAATTTTATTAAAATTTAATGTTGTATAATAATATTGTTTAATATTAAATTTAAATGTTGAAATAAAAAACTGGCACTGGTATTTACGAACAGATTTATTTGGAAATAAGAAAAAAGGCTATGTTTCACATACATATTACATGGAAGATATTTTAGCAAATGTCTGATGTTATTATGGCGTTCGGGAATTAAAATTATGTGGTTTCATGAACATACCACTGCCCCTCAAATGTTTAAGGGGACACTGTACATCAGTGGTGGAAAATTGGCGCAGAGGAGGAGCCTATTGACATCACTAAATTTTAGTAGTATTTTTCGCCTTATCTAATGACAAAATTTCTGCGTTTTTATTAAGGTGAAGAATACTATAAAATTTTAGTGGTGTCAATAGGCTCCTCCTCTGCGCCAATTTTCCACCACTGCTGTACATTAAAAATGAAATCCTTCAATTTTCAATGGTATCATTTGAAAATTGGAAGACTTGTTAAATAATTATATTCTTATTAAATAATTATAAGTTTAAATAATTATAGTCTAAATTTTATGTTAAAATAATAAAATGTTCTGAATTATTCAATATTTATCATTTTTTAAAATAACGAATAATTGGCAGATTTTTAAATGCCCCATGCGCAATTCTTTTGCATAAAGTATGACAGTCTTAATTTACATATTATATATTACAATGGCGTTGTGATAAATTGTAAAATTTCGCTGAATGTACAAGCAAAAAAAGTATATTTTTATAATCATGCTTTATTTTTTCTAAAAATGTAGCGATATAATTCCATATGTACATAAATCTCAACATTAAAATATCTCTAAAATTCAACTTTTTATGCTAACATATTTTTAGTACTGTATAATGGATATACGGTATAAATTTCAAAGGAATTTGATAATTAGGAATGCACATGAATGTTTCAAAAGTAAGAAATGTGCAAAATTTTCTGTTTTCAGAAATCTAAATTTTAAGTTAAAAAGAAAACTGTATAATTATATATATATATATATATAAATTACGGATATAATAGCTTATAACTCTTTAAAGCCGCTTCAGAATTGAAAATTTTTTTTGTATCAGATAAATTTGAGCATCTATTTGCATAATTCTCAAAAAAGGAAAAACATGTTTTTTATTCATATTTCGTGATATTTTAAGCCCACTGTCACCTTAAAAAAAAAAAAAATCTTATTTTTGCTCTCCGTTTCCTTTAAAGTTTTGGTTGCACAAAAAAAGAACATTATTGAAACTACCTATTCGAGGTCTTTAGGTTGTTTTCTCAAAGTTTTATCATAATTTAATTCCTACGAAACTATTAAATGGTAAAAGAATGTTTTTAACCATTAGGCTATCTATATTTTATTTATATTTAATACTTTTTAGTATTTAAAATATTTCGCGGTTGCACAGTTTGATAGCTAGCTTGAGATTTACAACTATGTTTTGATTTTATATATTTTTCCTTATTCCTTTAAATGAATTTACATTTATATGAATTTACATCGTCATATATTAAAGAAATTATAAATAAATATAGATATATAATACATCTACATGCATAAACTTTGTAAGATTTCTTTAAAAAAAAATAATGTATTATTTATGATTTATATAAGACATATTTTATTGCATAAACAAAGGGAAAATAACAAAAAATATACACTTTGTTCTTATTTCAAAAAAGCCAAGAGAAATCTTGAGGAATTGTACATGAAAAACTACATTAAAAACAAATATGCATTCCGAATTTCACATTTATTTGTGACTTAGTTTTTCATGATATCAAGTAGAAAATACATTTTATCTAAAAACACCTTGCATTCGTACTGCTAAAATTCTCGATATGACCTAGGTGTGTATTTTGCTATATATTGCCACGTAGGATATGAAAAATGTAGATAAAGTATTTCAATGTATATTTTGAGTATAAGTTTATAGAGAATTTTGGGATAATAATTCACAACCAGCTACATTGTTTTAAAATCATATGAAATTTTGCAGGATAATAGCGCATATTTTTGTATTCATAAGATAGTAAAAGTAGATATTTACTATACACTATATGTTTCTTTCATAAAAAATATTTTCCTTTTGAATGGATGCGATTTAAAATAATCATAAAATTTAAATCTACAATAGTGTAAACATAATTAAGAGTTTGCTAGTATGTGAAAGATACTTTATATTGTCGCGTAAAATAAAAAATAATAGCCTGTACTTTTATATTTTCACTGTATGTTTGAAAGGAGTTTCAAATAATAATTTTTTACGAGTAACTGGATCATCGTCTTTAAAAAAACAGAGGTAAATGCGAAAGGAAATGGTAAAAAACTCAACAACCAATAAAATTGTAATTGGAAAATGTAAAAGCAATGCACGCAAAACATGGTCAGACCTTCAAAGAAATTTACTGGCTTGTTATACGTCATAGGTTTCTAAAGCTTGGACAGAATTTAAGAAATCAATTAAATATCATATTTGAATGGTAAAATAGTAAAAAAAGTTTAATATGGGTCCATAAATATAAATAATAGACTGGCGATGGCTTCAAAATGGTAAAATGGACTAACCAAAGAACGCATTGTACAACCAAAGAACGCATAATAACGAATTCTATGAAGTGTGGATCCATAATGATGAAGCCAAGTCATGTGTCTGAATTAGTGGAGTGAATGTATAAACGAAGCCAAGAGGTGATTTCCACTAAAGGGGTTATACTTCGCTCTGATTCAGGCATTATTAACCCCTTAATCGTCGTGCCCGTGACATTCACGGGCAAGCCTGTATGTACAAATTTCGTCGCGCCCGTGACACTCACGGGCTGGACATCTCATGACTTTAGCTATTTTTTTCTGGTATCTACTTTGCATTTTTCTTTCCCGAAAATATTTTTAAGCCTTAAATACGTGATTCCATTTTTTTATTCTGTTTGCACCACTATATTTTTAAAGTATAGTTTTTAGTAAATTTATTTTTTACTTTTTGTAGGAAAGCGAGTACAATTGTTCCTTAAACAAATAGTGGAGCCGAGGAAATAAATTGTCTTATGCTGATATTGCAGCATCGGCCTGTTAACCCCTTGGGGACGAGCGGCACGTATACGTGCCGCATGAAGCGCTCAGAATCCTTGTTTTTCCTCACCAATAAAATTTTAGTGTAAATTTTTCCTTATTTAATCAGCGCATTTTCTCGATTCGAGAAGACACAAATTTCTGTTTTTAAAGAACGGTGACAAAAGATAAAATTTCGTAAAAGGCTCCCGTTCCGAAGGGGTTAACCCCTTCGAGACGGGAACCTTTTACGAAATTTTTAATCTTTCGTCACCGTTTTTTAAAAACGGAAATTTGTGTCTTCTTGAATTGAGAAAATGCGGTGATTAAATAAGGCAAATTTTACAGCTAAATTTTACTGGTGAGGAAAAACAAAGATTCTGAGCGCTTCATGCGGCACGTATACATGCCGCTCGTCCCCAAGGGGTTAAGGAAGTCTTAAACGCTTAACCGTTTAGTGCGCAGCTTTGCATATATGCAAAGAATAGTGTTTTGTATTTAATAGAGATTTTTTATTCGTATATACGTAGCTGACACCAGAAAATTAAAATAGCAATATTTGCTTTAAATAATAACAGACTTTCCGTATTTAAACAAAGTTCACTAAAAACAATTTAAACAAAGAAACTTTCTGGTGTAATGTCATATTCACTGAACTACGTAATTTCAAGAACGTATTCTATCATGGGAATTAAAAGGTTAAAGGTTAAGCTTTATAAAATAAATAATTATATAAAAGAAGGTATTTGGAGACATACTTATTAAAATATTTACTAATTTTAATATTTAGGCGTAAAATAGCCACACGACATTAGTTTTTACTTGTATTGCAGATGTGCAATAGAATAAAAGATTGCCGTGTTAAATGAAAAATGTATCTCTGATTTTTTTTTCATTATTGTTCCTGTGTAATAAACCTTTCCGAGAGTCATATATAATTTTTTCGAAACAAAATAAAAAATCGTGCATTTAAGGGCTAAAAGATGGGAAACACTGAAATGAGAAGTTTGTTTTTAAGATCGTAATGTTTAATTTAAGGAATTGTACGAGTTTAAAGAAATGTTTTACTTGTTTCAAATCTGAATTCATCTGGGTTACCGTTTTATAAATTTCTATGTTGTATAGCTCAAGTGAAGACAAAGATTTTAGTGTTCGGATATCTGGAAAGAAATCAGAAGATTCCATTTTTTCTGATGTTTTCGACTCCGAAAAATCGGAAACTGAAGATAGTGATGATGACCCAATATTACGCGCCTCCATGTTTGCAAGTCAAATCGGAGCCTAAGATTAACGTTTCGTTTGAAGCTATTTCGGGTATTTTGCAGTACTATAAACATTTTATAAATGATGAATTGGCGGATAATATTGTAATCAAACAAATCGCTATGATGAGAAATGGAGAAATGTTGTTTGAGAAAAAAAAGAGAAAGGCAGATTGGAATGACAGCCTATTTCTTAAAATCTAATGCTGTTGTTTTTTGCTCTTACTACTCTTGAAAAAATTGTTAAAAATTATAGTAAAAGTAAAAGTTAAAGAAAATGTATTTTGGACAACACTTTATTTGTTAAAACCCCATTTTTTCGCGATATTATGACGTACAATAGGTACAGCGAATTTTTTAAAAAAAAAATTACATTTTTGGAATAATGAAGCTCACAATCCTAAAAATCCTTCTAACCAAAAACTGTACAAAACTTTGACTGTTTGTGCGCATCTGAATGACTTGTATAGAAGAATAATTATCAAAATCAAGTCGTTTATGTGAACACCATTTTCTGGATATTATGACCCCTAGGGACAAAACCTTACACAGAATGAAAAATTTGTTCTTCCCATGAGAATAAATATGGAAACAAAATTATAAAATAAACCAAATACGAATGAAAGACTGTAATGTAGGACAATGTCATGTTTCAAAGTTTTCCTTGTATTGAAAATTTACTAAATTTTGAAAAATATATTGAATGACGATTTTCAAATTAAATTCGAATGAAATTATCGTCCTTGTAGTAATATAAAAAATTATTTCATTTATATATGTCTTTACCTTTGCTTAAAAAGAAACCACAGATTGCAGCATTGCATCGAAGCTTCTCTGTACGTCATGTGTGCACAATACAATCAAATAAAAGATAAATAAAATTGTAAGCTTTAAAAATTTTATCCATCCTAAACACTTTTATGAACAAAGACCCTTCATTGCTTAAATATCGAAATAAAGGATTGACATCGGAATTTATGTACAGATTTATTTAAATATAAGGAAGAGCCAAATTTCGCAAATTTACTAAATTAAAATTTTTGTATTAAATTTCTGGGATTATTGGACTTTTGGGTATTAAAATTAAAGGCTTTCATACGTTTCAAACCAACCTTAAAAGGGTTAAATATTAAGAAAATACCCTGTTTCTTGTACTAATGAACTCAGAATTTTATTAATAATAAAATCGGGCAATTAAAAAAAATGTCGATTTTTGAAGGGACTTTCCCAAAATTACGCGACGATTAAGAAACATAATTTAATAAAGAAGCATAATTAATTATTTAAATAATTCTTTCTTTCTATTTATTTCAAAGATAAACAAAATTCTCAAAAAGCAGCAGGTAGCTCATTAACATTCTGCGATTCTTAATGTATGTGTCTATATTTAGATTATCTATATAAAACTTGCTCAGATACTGATAAACGTATAATTTATGATTTATGTATTTATTTTTTTTTTTTTTTTTGAAAAATACTTAAATGAATACCGTAAAAATCCCGTTTTCAGTGATAAATATAGGGATTTTTTTTTGTTGTTGTTGTTTGATCCCTGAAAAATGTTCTTAGTGATAAAATGTTTTAGCTGAAATTTAAAATAACGAAAATAAAATATTGTTATTTTTTATCACACAAAAATATAAAAGACACTTTTTTTTAAAAAGCACACGTAATTTTTATATGTACAGTCGTGGGAAAAAAAATGTAAACACCCCTTACTAATTCTGCAAAAAAATATCGTTGAAAAATGTTACTGAAAGCACACGATTGGTAATAAAGTCTACTTTTAAATAATGTATATAAAATTTGCGTCGGGGCCATCTACATATTAAAAAGAACCATAACTTTGTTTTTTTTTAATAGCAGTACACAATTCTGACAGCATAAATGAACTCTACACCGTTCAATTAGCCAAAAAACAAATTTTATGCAATTCGTACGATAAATTTCCGAGAAATTAATTATTTTAAAACAAGCGTATTTTAGGGACTGTATCCTAATTGTAGTTCAGTACTCGATTGTTGACCGAGAGAGCCCTCTTCTTGATCAAGACAACTTAAGCGTCACTCAAGCAGTCATTGAAGAATGGTAGATTACAGGATAGCAGAAGAAATTTCAAAATATCTAGTCACTTCTATCATAGACGGCCCCTTAAACCATCATTTTGTCATTTTTTAAGCATCATTTGAAAACTATTTGGAAGAAAAATGTGAAATTGTGAATTTCCATACAGCAGAACTTAATAAATCTAAATTCATAAAAAAAATTGTAGGTTGCAATTCATAATTTTTTCGAATATTAACTTCATAATTCATATCATAAAATTATAAAAATTGCAAATTCATTTATGTTTGAGTATATAAGTATTGTTGCTACACAAAAATTATCGCATTAGAAGTGTAATTTCAGGAGATATAAATAAAGATATGTAAATGTAATTTAACTTTAGAAGCACTCAATTTGAAATGTTTATAATTCAAAAACTTATTATTCAAATGACTTGCAATTTGTTGTCTAGGCATAGTTTAAACCGAAGTTTTGAAATATCATGTTAAAATTGGGCATTGCTATTGAAAAAAAAAATGAAGTTTGGGTTCGTTTTAATATGTATATGACCCCCTAAGCAAATTTTATAAACATCATTTACAAGTAGACTTTATTTCCAATCGTTCGGTACCAGTAACTTTCAATTAGTTGAGGAGTTAGTAGGGGGTGTTTACATTTTTTTTCCCACGACTGTACCATTAAAATTTTAAAGGAGGTTTTTTTTTTCTTTATCTACGATTTCTCGAAACAGAATTAACATTAAGCATGTGCATCTTCAAAAGCGCAGGATTTACGCGCAAGAAAGAAGCAATGAGTCATGCTTAAACCACCAATTAAAACAAAATTATTATCGTTATTAATCACTGAGATTTATTAAGAAAAAAAATACTATTTAAAAATTTGTGATGAAAGTTCACGCATGTTAAGTGGGCGCATATGGAGATTCAGGGGATTTTAAATGTTTTAGTACTAGAAATTTCGTAAAGTACTGGTCGCTATATCTGAAGATGGAGTGTTGTTTCATTAAATAAAGAAAATATTGCTTTACAAAAATTCTGATTAAAAGTACTTGGAAGTACTTGAAACGTACGAACGCAGCTATGGTCATATTGTCCCAGAATTCTGAAAACAAAATTGAAAAATAAATGTTTGACGCACTTTAAATTAGAATCAATTATACAACTTAAAAAAGCTTAGCTGGAAACTTTTATTTCCAATCTAAACCATTCATTTGAAAGCAAGTTGATAAACCACAATAAAGTTTTTTTTTTTTTTTTTCTATTAATATATCTTTCTGTTCCCTAATCTCTAAAAACATATTGCTAAAAATGGAAGTTAATCACAGTGGAAACAAATAGTTTTTTGGGGTTTTTTTTTATATATGCTGTTTTAACCCGTTCAGGACCATGGTGCATCCTCAAAAAGTGCTTAACCCCTTAATTCTCGCTCCCGTCATATTCACGGGCTGTGTCTTTTACTCAAATTGTTTGATTGCCTCCAGTTTTATAAAAAAGTGAAATTGGCTATATTTTAGTATCGTTTTTCCTGTCATTAAATAAGGTGAATATTTCTATTTCATAAAAGAGGTGCCAATAAGCAATTTGAATTTTTCAACCGTAATTTTATTCAAGCATTAAGGGGTTAAAATTCTTGAGATTAATACCAGTAAAAAATAAAAAGTAAAATTGATTTTATTTAATTACAACATTTTTAAAATTTACAAACTTAATTCAAATAATTAACAAAAAGTATTGCCAAACGAATAAAATTCGTATGAAAGATGCCGGTACTGAACGGGTTAAGTTGACTTGTCCCTTTTAAACGCGACGAAAATCAAGAAAAAATTCAAAGTTTGAATTCGTGTATCTTCGAAACCATGAATAAACATGATTTTTTTAATATTAATTAAACAGATTGTTCTCTTTAATATAACACCATTAGAAACTGACTAGTCTTTTCCAGAATTTGTGTAATTCTGAAATTAAAATAGCTTTTTTTTTTTTACTCCGTAAGCCAATGCGCGCTTAAATGTCTGGCTTTAGAGATCAGAGAATAAGCGACTAACGAGTTGCGTATAATAGATTTAAAAGTTTTAGTAACTTTAAGTGTAGATCGACAGAAATATTAGTTACGTTTTCGGCCCAAAATCCGAGTTTCGCCAAACATTCATTTTCGGTGAAAGTGCTGCTGAAAAATCGGCCGAAACAATCTGTATTTCAAAAATTTCGTTTGTTTTTTCGGAAATTTTCTGCATTACATATTGATTTTAGCTGTATCGGCTTAAATGAGACATTCTTCATTTATTGCTATAAACTTCACTTTTTGTAATTATCAGTCATCAGGGACTCCAGATGTGAGTGCAAAGTATACAGCAAGAAATGCATATATGACTCAACTTTGAACATGCTTTCCACGTGCTCATTAAAAGCAGCAAACTTAACAGTAATTATTTATTTATTAGTTTTACTGAACAGCAAATGTTACAGATTATTTTCTTTAAATAAAAAAATAAAAAAAAACTATCGGATTTTCTTTCTGTCATGTTATCGATCTGCATTATTTCGTTTAATTTGGCTACTATGATGCAAACAAAACATTTACAGAAGTTTTACTTATGATTTTTGGATAGCTTGACACAAAAGATAATTCAATCGATTGAAATAAAAACATTTCAATGACTGATATAGTCTCAGTGAAAATGTAATATATTTAACAGTGTACTGGAAAATTAAAAATATCGTTTGGATGTGAAAATATATTTAAAAAAACAAACCAAAAATAATTTTTATTGAATTTTAAAAAAAACCTTTTAAAATCCTATAAATTCGCCACTCAAATTTTCATATCTCATTTAAAACCCATATTTTGAATTTATGAGAGACCTGTATGAAAAAGAATTAATGAATAAATTGTATCTATATAAGTTGATGTTGAAAATACTGTTTGCACTTGTGAATATAAATAGAAACTTGTCGGATATGCCAATCCCAAACTTTCTTCTATCTTATACATCTTAATATTTCAAAACCTAGTTACACATTTTAATACTTCAATATTATTAGTTTAATACTATACCAACTTTGATTTTCATCTTAAATTTCTGCTCCAGTCAATTAAACGGAGTAAAAACGAATTAATCTATATCATGATATTTGTTAAAATTATTAATTTTACCTTATTCTGTAGTTATCAAGTGTTTGCGAATAGCCGGCTTAGCAGAAAGCGAGTTGCCGCCGATGCACAATAGCACATTACCAAATTCAATGAGGACCTGTAGGCCAAAGCCAAAAACATGCACAAAATTTTTGGTTCAATTGTATGCACAATTTAATACACTGTCGATGGCATAGGAATGAAAATGGCACAGGGATCGCAATTATAGCGCCCCCTTCTGGCGGATTTTTTAAAAGTTCGGTGAGGACTTACTTGCCTTAGCCAGAAACTTGCACAAAAAATTTGGTTCAATTAAATGCATAACTTCATACACTTTTCGATGTTACAATAATGGAAATGGTACAGATATCGCAATTATAGCGCCCCTTACCGGCAGAATTTTTCCAACCTTCATGACTAACACAAAAAATTTGGTTCAATTCTATACATAACTTCATACAATTTTCAATGGTACAATATTGAAAATGGCACAAAAATCAAAGAAAAATAGCTATTACAGTGCCCCTACAGGCGATTGTTTTTACAAATTTAGGGAGGACCTCCTTGCCATAGCCAAGAAATTAAAAAATTTTTTTGGTTCAATTCTATGCATAACTTCATACACTTTTCGATGGTACAATATTCAAAATAGCACAAAAATCGAAGAAAAATAGCTATTACAGCGCCCTCTATCGGCGATTTTTTACAAATTAAGGGAGGACTTCCTTGATATAGCCAAGAACTTAAAAAAAATTGTTTTGTTTAATTCTATGCATAACTTCATACACTTTTAGATGGTACAATATTAAAAATCACACAAAAATCACTATTACAGCGCCCCTACAGGCGATTTTTTTCCAAATTCAAGGAGAACCTGCTTGCCATAGCCAAAAACGTAAAATAAAAATTTGGTTCAATTCTATGCATAACTTCTTACACTTTTAGATGGTACAATGGCGACAGACAAGCGGACAGACACACGGACTGGCAGACATTTTCTATAAACATGTTTTCGGGATCTCTGACCCCTAAAATATGTAAATCCGTCGAAAACTGGAAGTCGAAAAAAATTTCGATTACAATACTTTCTTCTGAGAAAGTAAAAAGAAAATGATAGTATATTTTTCTTTTAATTAAAAGCATAGCGTTACCGAAGTGCTGTATCACAAACATTTAACCCGTTGCGAGTTTTTGTACTGATTTTAATTACTAATAAAAATTGTAAATGAAAAATCCATATTACCCATTTTTACGTTCTTCTATCTTTACAAGAAGAAATTAGTTGGATTCGGGAAAATTTTCGACTTATCGATTTCGATGGATTTATACAGTTTTAGAAAATCCTGAACACGATTTAATGGTTTTTAGAAAATGTTTGTCTGTCACTGTGTCTGTGAGTCTGTCTGTATATGACAAATATTTTGTGGACGTTCTATCTCAATAACTTATACACATAATTTCACAAACTTATAGATTCAGTTAGACCTTGATATAAACTGTTGCTAATTAGTGTTTGGTGTGTATGGCCCAACAGGTGGCGTTACTATGCTGATTTTTTCAGGATTTCAGGAATAACTCTATCAAGAATTGATGCACGGAATTTAATAAAATTTTAGATTAAGTTAAACATTGATATAAACCAGTTTGATTAATTTTTGGTGTATATCGCCCAACAAGTGGCGCTGCTGTGCTGCTTTTCTGTACGTTTTCTGAGTAATTATTAGCTCTATCTTAAGAAATAATGCACGGATTTTCACCAAACATCATATTCAGTTAGATGTTGATGTAAGCTGTTACTGATTAGCTTTTGGTGTAAACCGCACAACAGGTGGCGCTGCTATGCTGAATTTTTCACGACTTTCGCAAAAGCTATAGCTCAAAAACTAATGTACGCAATTTAATCAAATTAAGTATTAAGTTACATTTTCACGTAAATAGATCCTTATTAGACTTCAGAGTATGCTGAAAAACAGGTGTTGATTTTATATACTTTGGGTTGGAATTTTGGTTGCGGACATCTAAGAGGTTGGGTTCCGTAATTCGATGATTTGTTTGAAACAATGCGATACTTATATCTTCTTATTAAATACATCCAATTCAAGGAACCAATATACCTTTACAATCCTGATGATGGACATAGATTGTCATTTAAATTTAGCAGTGTGATAGCGAATTTTGAATAATTAACATGTGTGAGATAGAATAATGTTTTGGGATGACACATCAGTCTAATTATATTCTTACAAAAGTAAAGTTATCATATAACTAGGAAATGAAGCAGTTTTAAAAAAAGAATATTTATCCATACTTTAATTTTTAGGATATTGTATCTCGCATAAATAATTAAAAGGGAGATTTTTTTTAATGTATTCCAGTATTTACTTTCATAAAATAATAGCGAGTTTTTTTTTCTTTTCTAAAAGGCAGAAACTTTTTAAAATGTTACCTCATACATTATGTTTCAGTTGTCTGTAATATTGTTTTAATTAAATAATAAATAAAATAAATAAAAAATAAAATATCCCGTCAATCCGGCAATAAATAAAAAATCCCGTCTTCAGAAAAAATCAATCCAAAAGAAAAAATAAACTGATTTTATTCAGATTTAAAAAAAGAATAACAAATAAATAAATAAATGATGATATCAAGCAATTTAAATCCGTTTTTAAATAAAGCTCATTTAACTTGTACATGAATGATGTTTGTTAGCTGTTTTCTTATTTCTAAAAATTATGAAGACAGCACATGCAACGATCCGCTTTTAAGCTGAAAGTAAACAAAGCATCGTATGAGCCAGCGCGCTGTGTTAGGGAAATTCTTGGGTACATTTGTGATGAGAGCAGTTGTGAGGGACGCGATTTAGACGCTGGTATTGTCTATTCGAAACAGAAATTTCTTTATAAATAAGTTAAACAAATATTACAATAAGTAAGTTAAATATTTAATTTTAATATTTTGCAATAACTTTTCTGGTTCCAAGTATATTTATAAAACTTACGTAAAATTTCCCGGACTTCTGGTGTTAAGCGTTTTTTACGTAAAACGCAGCGTTTGATTATCAACTCGTGTAAATAAACACTGTTTACAAGTTAAAAGACATCTTATTTGAAATGGTGTCAGATTCAGACCACTGAGCTCAACACTACAGGGGTCGTACTTGTCCTGAAATTTCACGACCAGAAAATTCTTCGGTACCAGTATTTTCCTATGTAAAAATTTCTTCTTAAATAAGGCGAAATTTCTTGCGTTTAACGGAGATTTATTTTTCTATAAACAAATAGTGATATCTGTCCTGAAAAAATCCCTTAAGCGTACGACCGCTGACAATAGAATGAAGAGCTGTCTCGATATTCCATTACACTGAATCTAGCGATCCGCCCATAAGCAAAAAAATGTCGTAGATTCCGTGAAAAATATTATGGGAAAACACTCATTTCCTCTCTTAGGGTAATAGTATTTTAAAGATATTTTCAATTTTGGATTTTTTTTTTTGTTAATATGACGAAGTTACCGAACTTTCACTGGTTTATATTTTTTATTGCAAAAAAAAGAACAATCTTTATTTAAATTTATCACAAATATTTAATTTTATTCTATTTTAACCCGGGAGAAGGCGCGCATACCCAGGATATCAACGTTTTTACTTTCTCACCGATAAATATAAATAATAATCGTCAAATTATTTAAGGGTCTCAGGAGTCTTACTTTTTACCTGGCGGTGCAATTTAGCTACATGTCACGTTTAATTTTTTTTCTCAGTCTTTATGAAACATAAATGCATAAAATTTTTAATAGGGACAACCTGATATCTTTTCTATTTAAAATATTTTTTTTTAATATTCTATATTAAAATTTTGATTTATTTTTTATGTTTAATTTTGATTAAAAATTAAAAATTGATTTTTGAAGTGCATGCATTGCGCTCAAGACTGTTGCAAAACTATTGGTTCAAGAGGTCTTAAAAATATTGATAATGATGTAAAACTAATGTATCTTGAATGTATACTTCATTTGTATGCAACTTTTTTCATTTATTTTATTTGAAATTTAAATTTAAATTATAAAATTTTGAAAAATTTCATTCTTTTATTGAAAAATTGCCAATTTAATATAATCAATGCAATTATAGTACTAAATTTGAAGTATAAGTTATTCTTTAGCTTTAAATGAAGATATTTACCAAGTTTAGTGCAAAATGCTTTATTAGTTTGTGAAAAATGTTGCGCGCAAGCATAAAATTTTAAGAAACAATTTAAATTTTTTTATCAGAATTAAATATAACAAAAATAAAATAAAATTTCAATACAGAATATTAAAAAAGTTATTTTAGATAGAAGCTATATTAGGTTGTCTATTAAAAAAAATGTTATGCATTTATGTTTTATAGAGGCCGAGAAAAAAAAAAAATAAATGTGACATGTTGCTATATTGCACCGCCAGGTAAAAAGTAAGACTCCTGAGACCCCTTAATGGGAGACAATTGTTACAAATTCTGCGATGAAATAAGTCTAAGATTACTTAAGAAAAATAGCGGTGACAATTGTAAAAACCATGCGCACTCTGGGTATATCCATGGAACTATTAATAAAGAGGAACTGACACAGCCTTAAAATAGTGAAGTATCAACTGTAACCGATTTCACTGTTATTGATTACCAAATGAAAAACTTCCACCATTAAATTTAAATAGAAATTTTCTTCATATTTAATCTCATCATATTTTTCATCATCTTTCTAATGCAAAATTTCAGTCATAAATGATGACAACAACAGATGTTGGAGCTGTAGTCAGGTCCTGCGTGTCCCATATTGTCATAACCTTGACAACAGCCTCTCAATCTCAGTTAAAAACAATATAATACCTGAACAAATTCCCACCAGTTAAAATAAATACAAAATTTAACCATATTTATAAGAGAAAATTTCATGAAAAAGACACCCAAATAAGGGAAAATTTTTCATTCAAAATTTACTGGTGGAAGTTTGCTCCGGCGGTAGATAGAATCTGTTGATCCGATGTAGAAAATCAGCCGCCATCTTGTGACAACTTCCTCAGTTACTTCAGTCTCAACTAATAGACAATACACTTTATGTCTACTCCTCTTTATTCATAACTCCATTAGTATATCAGGCCCGGCACGAGTTAATATGAATTTTATGCAAGTTCAACGTGAAATATCAAAATATGTTTAAATATTGCTCCTAGCAATATGAAAAAAGTGTAGAAATAACCAGAAGCTACAAAGAGTATGCAGAAAAGATTGAATAATATGTCGGTAATGTAAACAACTGTGCTGGGTTGGTAGTACCCAGCAAAGAGGAAATTGCTGGCCAGCAACAAGATAGGCGCTGGCAATGATGGAGAAGTGCTGGCTGGTGGTCTACCACCGCATGACCATTGCTGGACAGCTTCAGTGAACTTTGCTGTTGGAAATCATCAGATAAAATTCTGGTGGTCATCCATTTTATCTCATGCGCTGGCCCACCACTACATGGAAGTGCACGAACTTTAACAGTATTACCTAGCCCCACCAGTGGCTGAGAGGTTCTGCTCTCGAAGCTGGTAGACGGGAGGTGCTGGGTTCGAACCCAATCGCGCCCGTCGGCCTAACCGTTTCGGAGTTTTCGTGGTTTTCTTCGAAACCTTGGATTTTCCATGCGTAAATACGGGTTAGGTTCCCTTAGAAAGACCCCACGGAGGGCACTCCCCCTAGGGCCTATATCCCTCGAGTAGATAATCGGCGGTCAAAAATCAACCCAACTCAACCCAACCTTAACAGTATTATTGCTGGGAACCCTTACACTAGGTGGCGCTGCGAATATCGAAGACATTGAGTATTTGAACACAAATCTGAAAGGAATATCTTAACACAATTTAAGCTGTGAAGCTATTTTTTTTTTTGAAAATGTAAAAAATATAGCACCACTGCCACCAACAAAATAAATAAGAAAATGAATAAATAAATAAATTCTCTATTTCGACATGCTTTTTTTTCTCCTTAAATCTGGTTTACTAGATTACAGAGGATTTCGGTTTCCATAATTTACGCAGTTCAGAATCAATAATAAAAAAAGCGTATAAAATACATAGGATTTCTATACAATAGAATAATTTCTATACCAGTTTAACTCCTTCGCGACGGGAGCCTTTTACGAAATTTTTAATCTTTTGTCACCGTTTTTTAAAAACAGAAAATTGTGCCTTCTTGAATCGAGAAAATACACCGATTAAATAAGGCAAATTTTACAGTAAAATTTTACTGGTGAGGAAAAACAAGGATTCTGAGCGCTTCATGCGGCACGCATACGTGCCGCTCGTCCCCAAGGTGTTAATGATTGGGAACGTAAATTACATAAGAGACAAACTTGAAATATAGTGTAATGAGAGCTTGAAAGCTACGAGCAATCGTAGCGCACGCTGAAAGCACTTGTTCATGTCCGATCACGAAAACCAAGCAGCATCGAGCGCGCTCAGTACTTGGGAGGGTGACCACATGCAGTTCAAATATTTCTATAGACATTTCTATTATAGACACTTCTACAGATGTTTCTATAGCTTTTGGTGAAACTAGCTTATAGAAAAAAGAGCCATAATTATATAATACTTTGTTTTTTTATAGAATTCTATAAGAAATGTTTGTAAGGGAAAGTGCTGGGTCAGCAAAAGAATAGCAGTGGGATAGGTGCTAGCACTGCAGGAAAAGTGCCGGATTGAAGTAATGTGATACCATACTAATGCTGGCCTGCTGTTGGCCATCACTGATGGGAAAAGTGCCGGATTGAAGTTATGTGATGGCATACTAATGCTGGCCTGTTGTAGGCCATCACTGATTGGCCAGCTGCATTCGGCTCGGACACTTTTCGACATGTTTAAGCCCAGCAAAGAAAGAAACAGTGGGCCATCAGCTGGAAAAAAGATGGGAGCCAGCAGTTCCATCAGCGGTAAAATGCAAGCGTTCCATTACATAAACCTGTCGAAAAGTGTCCGTGCCGAATGCAGCTGGCCCATCAGTGATAGCAACAGCAGGCCAGAATTGGTATGCCATCACATTACTTCAATCGGGCAGTTTTCGTGCAGTGCTAGCACGTATCCCATTGCTATTCCTTTACTGGCCCAGCACTTTCTTTTACAAAAATTCCTTATGGAATTCTGTAAAAAAAATCATTATATAATTATGGCTCTTTTTTCTGTAAGCTAGTTTCACCAAGAGCTATACAAATATCTGTAGAAGTGTCTATAATAGAAATGCCTATAGAAATATTTGAACCCCTTAACTAATTTGAATCCCTTAACTCTCGTTCCCATCAATATCACGGGTTGAGGTATCGTTCGTTATTTCTCGTGCCCGTCATATTTCCAGGCTGGAGATTTAACTGCTGAAAAAACTTCTGCGACCAGAAAAATTTAACTGTCATTTCTGTGTGAAGTCTTTTAATAGTACAGCTATTTTCTGCTAAACCAGTAAGGTTTCTTACTATTTGAACTCTATAATACCACTTTTCTTTAAAAGTAATTTTTAAATTTTTATTTTTAATGAAAATTTAAAGTAGTATTATGTTATACTACAGTTAGACATTATATACCGATGGCTCATTCATTTTAGATAAGCATCAATAGACTGGGCGTAAAGTTGTAGACAATTCGGAAGCCCCTCAAAGTGCAAAGACTGTTAACACATTGTGGGGCGGTGAGATATATTTTATCCCACCTAAGTTAAATTAAGATTTGCATCAGAAAATTTTAAGTAAGTTTTACTTTTAGAGCTTTGAGAGAAAGTTGTTGAAAAATTGCTTTTCCTTATTTAGAAATAAAATTTTCAAACTTTCCGGTGGGAATTCAGCTTTACACAAACGCAATTGCTTGTTCCTCAAAGGGTTAACCCTTTCCGACGGAGTGTGCATGGGTCAGGATACCTAACTTTAATTTCAAACTTACGAACGGCACCAAGAATATTTTATTAAAATTTTGCTTTTACATTGAACATGTAAAAGAACATGTTTTTAATTTCTAAAAAAGTCGTTTTTAAAATTCCGGTGTCAATCAATCATTTCATCATTTTACAACAAAAATTGCCTGTGCCGGAAAGGGTTAATCCACTGTTAATTAGTGTTTGGTTTTTCGCGCTGATTATAAAGTTGGATTTTGTATTGCGTGTTTCGAAATATATCACACTAAAAAAATATTAATAATCAAAATTTAATGCATATACATATTATTTCAAATATTATTTGTAAAAATGTGTGTCATGATTATAAATATAGATCTAAGATGTGAAAAAGAAAGGTCTAATTCGCATTAATTTGTATTGTGTAAAACAAGCATTAACCCCTTAACCTACAATGACGGGCATAGCCCGCGTACGATGATCGAGCCAAATGTAAATTCTTCCTACCACTAAAATTTCACAGTAAATATAGTTTAATTTAATCGTCGAAATTCCATGATTAATCAAGGCGAAAATCTCTATTAAATTTTAGTAGAAACTATGGATTTGCCAAACCATGAGCTGTTGAGACGTAAATCGTAGGTTAAGGGGTTAAGACACAGAATTCTCGCATGATGGCTTTTCTGAAAATGTGAATTTGTTCTATTGCATCTTTTTGTTTTTCGCCTGAAAGAAAACTAATTGCGTATTTTATTTGGAAACCTTATAAAAATTCAATTTCTTTAATAATAAATAGGTACTTTTTTATGGCTTTTCCGAATGTTAAGCGATCTTTAAAAGGTTAATGAGTTTAAATGTCTAAGATGATCTAAGATAAACGTACCATTTGGTAAGGCGAAGAAAATTACTTTAGAATTCGGGTATCCAGATTATTTGGATTAATTGATAGAATTTTCCTGTACAAATAGATTTTCAAAAAGGGACACGACTTTCCGAAATACTCTCTCTCTCTCTCTATATATATATATGTATGTATATATATATATATATATATCTGTGTGTGTGTGTGTGTATATATATGTGTGTGTGTGTGTGTGTGTACACACACATATATTTGAACAAGAGAAAAACAATATTATTCTTTCCTTTTTAGTATACACCGCTATATCTCTTTCTAATAAACTTTTCAAGAAATAAAATAAAAATAAAATAATGTTTTATCATAAACAATTTGACTATGATTTGATTTGAAATAATATTATCAATGTTAATAATATTATCAATGTTACAAAGCATAGTACTTATTTATATTTAAAAAAAATCAAACAAATGTAATATACTTTTATAGTATTTTCTTTATATATGATATAAAAAACACGTTCTTACAAAAATGCATCGAACTTGTATTGTTGAAAAACTCGATAAGAATTATGGGAGAAATAAATTTGTATTTTGCAAAGATTTATGCTCAGTAGATATAAAATAAAATCAAAAACATATCTAACTGCATTTGTCTTCTCTTTTGTCAACGTTTTGGAACATTTATTCTATATAATGGGGGATCAGTGTCAAGAACTTTCAAGATCGTTTAGAAAATGTTTACCTTAGAGATAATATCCTATATAAGCAAATAAACTTATAAAGCCTGTCTGTCAGCGGCTATGAAATTTTATTTAGTATAGAAATGTAGTCAATACGATGTGAAATATAAAATTTTTCTGAAGAAACAATTTTGGTGAGAAAGAAATACTGAAATGGTCTTAATACAAATTATCCCTTCTGACCATTATTTTAGATATTTCCCGAGGGCTTCCATAAGGTAGTATATAGCGAAGAGTAAAAATCATATTGAAAATATTAGAATAATTATTTTTTTTTTTTACAAATTGAAAATATCGTTTGGTAATTTAATGTCTTTTAACCCCTTAACGCTCGAATTAAATTACGGTTGAAAAATTTAAATTGCTTATTGGCACCACTTTTATGAAAAAGAAATATCCTCCTTATTTAATGGCAGGAAAAACGACACTAAAATATAGCCAATTTCTCTATTTTATAAAACTGGTGGGAATCAAACAATTTGAGTAAAAGACACAGCCCGAGAATGTGACGGGAGCGAGAATTAAGGGGCTGATACAAATATGCAAACGATATTTTCATCAAGAACTTATTGTTGATTAAACTTATTTATTATCTTAAAATTAATATCATTTATGAAAAGATTAATTTAAATAAAAAATATTTTGAAAAGTCAAAATATTGGAATATTTATTCAAGTGGTTTAAAATATGAAAATATTTCACATTAATTCTCATTTAGTTATCACCAATTCATAACTGGTGGCATCATTGATTAAATTCAGATGATTATAGTTAAAATCAGTATTATTTTTGCAGTTTGTTTGCTTTCTCGTCTTAAAATGGGTCGTATAAGTGATATTCCTGAATCTATTAACTCCTTGGGGACGAGCGGCACTTATACGTGCAGCATGAAACGCTCAGAATCCTTGTTTTTTCTCACCAGTAAAATTTTACTGTAAAATTTGCCTTATTTAATCAGCGCATTTTCTCGATTCAAGAAGACACAAATTTCAGTTTTTAAAAAACGGTGACAAGAGATTAAAATTCTCGTAAAAGGCTTCCGTCCGAAGGGGTTAAACTTCGTATGGTTGATTTCTATCGGCACGGTAAAAATCAATGTTAAATAGTGAATTATTTACATTGTTACGAAGCAAGCGTTAGTAAAATACTAACACAATATTCAATAAATGGAAAATTTCAGAATAATCGCCCCAATGGCAGCCGAAAAACAAAAATATCTGCTAGAGATGACAAGAAACTGAAGCATATAGTTAAGAAAGACCGTTTTAAAAGTGTGCGATTCTTGCACAGATAATGGAAAGAAGAAGGAGTTGAAGTTTCTACATCGACAACATTAAGACGTCTTCATAAATTTAAGTTTGAATCTCGTGTACCGAAAACAAAACCTCACATGACTGCAAAACAAAAGCATATAAAATTGAATTCGTGTAAATCAAGACGTTTATGGAGTGAACAAGATTGGAAAAATATATTATTTAGTGATGAAAGTATGTTTTGTGTTTCATACGGTAATCAAGGTATTCGAGTTTGGAGAATGATACAATAAGCATTTGATAAAGAATGCCTTAAAGCATAGCTGCCAATTTTTACGCTTTTTTGCTACCACTGAAATTTAATAGAGATTTTCATCTAGTTTAGTTATGAGATTTCGCCGATTAAATAAGATATCATTTACTATAAAATTTTAGTGGTAAGAAGAAAGCGTAAATGTTGGCAGCTATGCTTAAAGTTTCCGTAAAATGTCATGCTAGTGTCACTGTTTGGGCTGGATGAGTGCAGAAGGACCTGAAATCCTATATGAAAAGGTTAACTCACAGATATATGAAGAAATTTTGGAGATGATTATTTGAAGATGATTTCATCTTTCAACAAGGTTTAGCGTCACCGTATACTTCGGTGTCAATTAAGAATTGGTTCCACCAACGCAACATTAAGGTATTTCCTTGGCCACCAAACTCCCCAGGCCTTAATCCCATGGAAAGCTTACGGTGTATAATGAAGAAAAAAATCCAAGACAATCCTCCTTCCAGTAAAACTGAGTTAGTGGCACGTATAAAGTCTATTTGGGCTAATATTGATAGAAATGTTTGTAAACACCATGTATATAATATGCAAGATCGATTGTACGATGTTATGAAAACTAATCATGTAACAAAATATTGACTCAACATCATTTACTTCATATTCATAAGGTAATACTATTGTTGCGTAAAATAAAATGTTCTAATATTTTGAACAAATCTAAATTTTATTCTAATATTTTGGTGTGTTTCAGAAAGCTGTACACCTAATTTAACGCACTGTATTTTATATTTTGTAAACGTTAAAATCTTATCTAAGCATTCCAGATTTAATTTATAAGAAATTTAACTGCCCTTTCTTAGTATCAAAGATAAATAAATTAAAAGTAATTTTTCCTTGTTACTTTTCCTCAATTATTCTAATATTTTGAATATGTGCTGTATATAGCTTGTGGTTAGCAATATCCCATGACTGAGCTTATTATTTTAATTTTTTCTGTTATTAAAATACTATCCCCCGACAGGAACTCTCCATTGTATTGTGTGTTAGATATAATCGTTACTGCCATTCAGTTGTATTTTTATTAAAAATAGTAAATTATTTATTTTGATTATTATAGTTTCAATTCACGAAAATATTTCCTGATGATGGCTGCCGGATTACAGACCGAAAGTACTCGGAAATTTAAATAATATGTATATTTCAGGGCTCCCAAATGGTTCGCCAACTGAATGCCAATAAATTTTAACAGAAAATTTTATGGTAGGTTTGCGCTAGAATTAACTTTCAAGGGTGGTTCCGGGGCGGTTTGTAAGAAAAATCTAGAAAAAAAATTCTAAAATAATATTGGTATTCAGTTGTCGGACTATTTTCGGAGCCCTAATATTTTTAAACGTTTAACATCTGCATAACTATTATTTGTCCCCTTTTATGGTAAATGTGATTTTTTTCCGTAATAAGTAGTTTATGATTCGATCAAACAGAACATTGATTTTCGTCTTATGATTTTATTTATAAATTTTATTTTTAGATAAAACTGCATTTGTTTTCATTTCCAACATTATCTTTTTCTTTGTATACCAAATTCAAATTTCTCTAAGGGTTTTATTCTTTTTTATTTTAAAAATGTTATAATATAAATAAATAAAGAAGCTATTAAACCAATATCATACTTCATTTTGATGTCTTTGTTTTTAATGGCAGTCAAACTGATTATTTTAAAGAAGAAAGAACTTAGCGTTCGTAGGAAATGATAGTACTTAATATTTCATTTTGTTATTTTAAAATTTATGAAAATTCTAAAAGCTAGTTTTCAGAAAATGTTTCTAATCAAATAGGATAATGCATTTGGATCTTCTTAATAGATAATGCATTTAGACTATAATGAAAGATAACCATTTAAACCATAATGGAAGATAATGCATTAAGACCGTTTTATGTTGATTGAAGGAAAAAAAAAATGTATTTTGGCTTTAAGATTAGTGCCTAAAAAGGAATTTTTTACACACTGCGGATAAAGCATTTAGAACTGCTTGGAAAATAGTCTATTTAAGCATGTTGATGCTAAATCAATACTTATTAGTGATGTAAATAAGGATGTCTGCAAAATATTAATATATCGAAAATAATAACAAGCGGGGGAAACATCGATCTTCGACGTCGATGTTAGACTCTCGGCATATATATATATATATATATATATATATATATATATATATATATATATATATATATATATATATATATATATATTTCGATATACTGAAACTTAAAAATTAACTTCAAAATTAATAAGGCATTTTTTCTTTTAAAAAATAGTAGTAACGTAACACAAAGCTTAAAAGTTCAAAACTCTGTAATTATGAATATCCTTATTTTGGCGTTAAATTCATATAAGATTTGATAGATCACATTATAGGTGCAAATTTAATTCAGACAAAGAGAAAAAATGCACATATACAATTAGCAGAATTTTAGATTAAATAAAAAAGATTATTTAAAAAAAAATCAATGTATCTGTGTGTTGCAAAAATTTTAACCTTATACTGCAACTTTACTATTTTTATACACCTTCTGTTGAATTCTATACTTCCAGAAAAGAGGCACTTTGGCGGAAAAGAAAAATTGGTAAATTTTACTTAAACATTAAATAAGGGATGAATCGATATATCGAAGAGCAAACAAAAATTTTCTTTTCCAAAAATTTTACACTGTACTATTTATTGATCATTAATCATTTAGTAAATTTAGACAGAATGTCAATATTTTAAAAAACAAAACAACGAAGCAAATATTTATCATCTCAATACTTTGTTAAGGTTATTAATTATATTTTCTTTTTGCCTTTAACCCCTTAACGCTCGAATTAAATTACGGTTGAAAAATTCAAATTGCTTATTGGCACCACTTTTATGAAAAAGAAATATTCACCTTATTTAATGACAGGAAAAACGATACTAAAATGTAGCCAATTTCACTATTTTATAAAACTGGTGGGAATCAAACAATTTGAGTAAAAAACACAGCGCGTGAATATGACGGGAGCGAGAATTAAGGGGTTAAATAATTTAAATCGGGGGGGGGGGGGGTGTCCAACTGTTGGGCGCCCAACAGTGTCAAAGCCAGGCGCGGGGATCAGAGCCTCAAAATACCAATATTTTACTTCTGAAAGATTTTTCTTCATTAACCCTTTCAAGGGCGGTGGCTCATATTTGGACCACTTAACACTAGAATGTCCAGCTGGTGTGAATTCGACAGCGATCAAATGACAAAATATCGATTCGATCTAGAATTTTTTTCGTAAAATTAATTAAATTGCAACTACAGAAAACTCGGGTGAATAAATGAGTCAAATTGTTTAAATAAAAATTCCGGTATTAAAATGGTTTTTATTAAGATTGGGTAAAATTTCCGGACGTTCTAGTGTTAATTTTAATCCCAAAATGACACATTGACACCAGAATTTTGGATATAAAATTTTCCTTTTTTTAAGTACGTGAAGTAAAGTTTTTACTTATTTTGAAATAAATTTGTTTGTGAATTCCGCTGTCATTCAATCATTTCAGTGGTTTACAAATAGAAGTACTTTGCCCCTGAAAGGGTAAACAATAGAACTGCCATGAAAGGTTATATTGACCCTTGCCAAATTGATAATAATCGATTCCAACCAGAAATCTATTCATAAGAATTGTTAAATGTATGCAGCACAAAAATAGGCTAATTAGGTAAGTTATATAGTTTAAAATAAAAATTCTGGAATAAAATACATTTCATAAAACTTTAGTGAAATTGCCGACGGTTTTAGTGCTAATAGCAGAATTATTTTGATTAAATAAAGGGAGGAAAAACTTTTAGAAATAAGTGTACGCCATTCAAATTTAGTTTTTAAAAGAAATCTTATGCGGTTTATGATATTACATAAGAAAAAAAAAATATGTAAAATATGGCTATCATGTATATATCGTTAAATTTCCATAAAATACACATTACCACAATTCCGATAAGCGCTATCTCTATAGAAAGAAAAATGGATTTTCGTTGTAAACACGTTACATGGAATTGATTTCAATTCTGTTTTAACGATTGTAATCAAAAGACACCATTTGAAGAATAAAGTTGTTTCGAAATATAACAGAAGCATTTTTAAGTAAAACAATTTATTTTACCGACATATAAAATAAAAAGTATATAATCACTTCCGTCTGAAAGATACAAAGCAATTTTGAATATTTTTTTTTAGTACCTCGTGTATATAAGATAAATGGAATACATCAGAGATCTTTTATTGAAATTTCTTTTATGGAAGTTTGCTCGAATAAAATCAATCATAAAGTTTAAAGAAAATTATGTTTACATAAATGAGGAACAATTTTACGTATTGAGTTTTTTGTAGAAAATCATTTTTATTACACTTTTACAGTACCGTGAGCATAATACAAGTATAAAAATTTAACGTAAGTTTGTACAGGATAATTATGATTTAATAT
The DNA here is from genome assembly GCA_963932465.1 of Maratus speciosus. Lineage (NCBI taxonomy): Eukaryota > Metazoa > Arthropoda > Arachnida > Araneae > Salticidae > Maratus > Maratus speciosus. The sequence continues at coordinate 218,251,141 of OZ010794.1, forward strand.
TTTATAAAATAAGTATTTTTTAAAAGTTCCGAAAATAAATAACAAATAAAATGGTATGCAAAGAAAGGAACGGAAATTCTACCAGATCCTGACAAAGCTCAGTTATGGGAACATTCCGAAGGTTTTTTAATTGTTGTTATTATTTTAATTGTATATAGTACTTACTTCGAGTTTGAAATGTATTGTTAGTTCAAATGTTGACTTTACATATTCACTGTATTTCTAAATCTCAAAAATCTATTTTCTAACCATTTAGTAATTTTACTTAAGATAGTCGGAAAACCAAAAATTCTTTTTTATTTTAAAAAATCTGCAAAAGTAGAAAATGAAAAATATCATTCTGACAAAAATATATATTAGACGCTATGCTATTAACTTTTTCGTAAAAATATTTTCAGAAAAAAAAAATGTTCATGCAACGGGAGTGTTGGTTTCTAATGCGTTGAAATAAAAAGTATATAATCATTTCCGTCTGAATGATACAAAGCAATTTTGAATACGTTTTTTAGTACATCTTTCATGCAAGATAAATGGAAGTCATTAGAGAACTTTTATTGAAATTTCTTTTATAAATGTTTACTGGTATAAAATCAATCATAAAGTTTAAAGGACATTGTGCTTACATAAGAATTGAGAAATTTTAAGTATTGATTTTTTCGTTTGGAAAATCAAGTGCACTACACTTTTACAGTAGAATGGAAGTAATCAAAGTGTAAAAATTCAAAATGACTTTGTACAGAATAATTCTGATATAGTATTTTATAAAATGGATCGCATGAAAGTTGTGATAAAATAAATAAAAAATAAAATGTTATGCAAAGAAAGAAATGGAAATACTACCATAACCTGCCAAAGCTCCTGTTATGGGGTCAAGCCAATGCTTGAACTACCATTACATTTCAAACTCTGCGTAAATACTATATCCATTTAAAACAACAATTGAAATATTTCTTTGAAATATTCCGCTGCTATCGAAATACTCAAGGCCAGAGGACTTGAGTTGTGACGTCATCACTAATCGATCGACTCCTCACTACTCATGGAATTCACACCGAGTAATTTTGAATAGCAAGTTTCTTTTATTTTGTTAGAGCAATGTCTATTATCTTATAAAACAATAATAACTATTTAAACTTAATTGTGATAATTATGAATCCCTAAACAAAAGTTCAGCCAGATGCGGAATTCCACAGTGTTGCAGCATCTGGCTGATTTTGTATTGGGGGCTTCAAACTGTCACCAGAATGTTTAAATTGTTGTTATTACTTTGTAAAATGATAAATATTCCACAAGTAAAATAAAAGAAAATTGCTATTGAATTTTTTCTCGTGTGAATTCCAGCACTAGTGGGAAATCGGTCGATTAGTGATGACGTCACAACTCGTGCCCTCTGGCCTTGAGTATTTCGACGGCAGCGGAATATTCCGAAGAAATATTTCAATTGTTGTTTTAAATGGATATAGTATTTACGCCGAGTTTGTAATTTAATGGTAGTTCAAGCATTGGCTTCACATATTCACTGTATCTGTACAGTCTCAAGAATTTATTTTTTCTTTTTCGTAATTTTACTTGAGATAGACGAAAAATCACAAAATTTTCTTTTTAAAATATCTGCAAAACTTGAAAAATAAAAGATATATATTACACTCTATGTCTATGCTATTCACTTTTCCGTAAAAAATATACTTTTAAGAAAGATTTGAAATATTTTCAGAAAAAAAAATGCACAATATTGTTTTTACAGAAGATGCCAACGGAAGCGTTGGCGTCTAATGGGTTAAATCAAAATTCTGGTATGAAATATGTTTTATAAAACTTTGATAAAATTCAGGGTATGTGTAGTTTAAAAATACCGTCATATTTAACCCTCTTATTTTCATGGTACAATACGTTTTAGAAATTCCGTAATTCAGAGAATCTGAATTCTTACCAGAATATTTCAATAATACATTTCGAATCATTTAAATATGGAATATCTGTTATTAAATAAAGCAAATATTGCTATTTTAAATTTCTGATATGAATTTGAAATATCCGAATTAGAACATCCACTAAATCCGAAACACGTGTGGTAGCATATATGCTACCATGGGAATTACAGGGTTAAATAGCGTGGATTTGCGCATTCAAATTTAGTTCTTAAAAGATATTTTATATGGTTTATGACATTAAATGTAAAAAAAAGATATTATGTAAAATATGGCTATCGTCTACATTTAAGCAAATTGCCATAAAGTACATAAAAAGCTAAAATCTTAAACAACGATTTTTATGCACAAATAACGTGCAAAACGATAAAAATACTCATACGATCGTTTCGAGGATACTTCGATCCCCTTCCTCAGTGAGGGAAAACATTAAATGTGTTCAAAGAACACCCCGGCTGTAGCCCCGGGAACTGGCTTATGGATTGATTGAAAACGCAGATGTAAGAGTTTATATATCCCAAAGAAATTATGTAAATGAGCAGAACTAACAGAAAAAGAGTCACTGCGCAGGATCTCTCCACACTAGGGAAAGAAAAGGGGAGCTGGTCATATTATTTACTAGGATGGAAGTATGTTTATGAATATAGTGAGTTTCATAAAAGTCTTGATCAAAAACTGAGTTACATTTTCCAATAATTTTTGCCTCTGGATAATTGAACTGGTGGTTGGAATTCCAACAATATTTCGCTATTGTAGATTTCTCAATTTCCTGCTTTCTAACGTAATTCTGGTGTTCTTTCAGCCTAATTCTAAGTGCACGCATCGTCTGCCCAATGTAAGAGAGGCCGCACTCACAAAAAATTCCGTAAATGTCCCAGATATTATGACAAGAATTATTCAAAAATGTAACCCAGTTTTTGATCTAGACTTTTACGCAGCTCACTATATTCATAAACATACTTTCATCTTAATAAATGATATGACCAGCACCCGTTTTCTTTCCCCGGTGTTGAGAGATCCTGCGCAGTGACTCTTTTCCTGTTAGTTTTGTTCCTTTACCTCATTTCTTTGGGATAGATAAACTCTTACATCTGCGTTTACAATCAATCCATAAGCCAGTTCACGGGGCTATAGCCGGGGGGTTCTTAGAACCTATTTATTTATTTTTTTCACACTGAGGAAGGGGATCGAAGTATCCTAGAAACGATCGTATGAGTATTTTTATCGTTTTGTGCGTAAAAATCGTTGTTTAAGATTTTAGCTTTTTATTACAATTCGCACAAAGTTTATTCTATGCTCATAAAGTACGTATTACCATAATTCGGATAAGCGTTATATCTAAAGAAAGGAAAATGTCTTTTCTTTGTAAACACGTTACATGAAATTGATTTCAATTCTGGTTTAACTGCTGTAATCTAAAGACACCATAAAGCTGTTTCGAAATATAACAAAAACGTTTTCAAGTAAAACTATTTATTTTACGGACATTTAAAATAAAAAGCAAATAATCATTGCCGTCTGAAATATACAAAGCAGTTTTGAATATGCTTTTTAGTAGCTCTTTCAAGTAAGATAAATGAAAGTTATCAGACAACTTTTATTGAAATTTCTTTTATGAAAATTTACTGGAATAAAATCAATCATAAAGTTTAAAATACATTATGTTTACATAACTGTGGAGCAATTTTACATGTTGAGTTTTTAGTTTGGAAAATCAGTAGAATGAAAGTAATCAAAGTGTAAAAATTCCAAATAACCTTCTACAGAATAATTATGATTTAGTATTTTAAATAATTGATTATACGAAAGTTGCAAAAATAAATAAAAAATAAAATGTTATGCAAAGAAAGGAGTGGAAATACTACCAGAATATACCAAAGCTCTTTATGAGAATATTCTAAAGAAATATCTCTGTAGTTATTTTAAATGGATATAGCATTTAAACCGAGTTTGAAATGTAATGGTAGTGGAAGTGTTGGCTTCACATATTTGCTGTATCTGTAAAACCACAAAATTGTCTTTTTTTATCTGCACAAAAAGTAGAAAAATGAAAAATATATATTACACTCTATGTCTATACTATTCACTTTTCCGTAGAAAATATACTTTAAAAAAATTTAAATTATTTTCAGAAAAAGAAATTTTAAAATGTTGTTCCTGCAACGGAGGCATCGGTGTCTAATGGCTTAAATCAAAACTCTCGTATGAAATATTTTTATAATACTTTAGTAAAATTCATGGTATGTACAGTGTAAAAACTCCGTCATATGTAACCCTCTAATTCCCATGGCATAAAACGTTCTAGGAATTCGGTAATTCAGAGAATCTGAAGCCTTGCCAGAATATTCCAAAAATATATATTTCGATTTATTTAAATACGCAAACATTGTTATTTTAAATTTCTGGTATAAATTTGGAATATCCGAATTAAAAGATCCACTAAATTCGAAATACTTGTGGTAGCATATATCGTCGGTACCATGCGAAAGTATCCAATGTGAAAACAGTGGGCTACTGTTTTTAAATTCAGATTTCATGATTGGCACCATTTCTCTGAAATGGTTAAATTCCCCTTGTTTCCGTGTTAATTAATCTGTCATTAAATACGCTTAAACAAGGCGACTTTTATTATTTAAGTAAGGTGGTGCCAATCGAGAAATCAGAATTTAAAAAGAGTAGCCCACTTTTTTCACATCGTATAGTTTGACATGGTACCGACGATTCGCTACCATGGGAATTAGAGGATTAAATAGCGTACATTTGCACATTCACATTTAGTTTTTAAAAGAAATTTTATACGGTTTATGACATAAATATAAAAAAAGACATTATGTAAAATATGGTTATTTTCTATATTTAGGTAAATTACCATAAAGTACATATTACCATAATTCGGATAAGCGTTATCTCTAAAGAAAGAAAAATGTCTTTTCTTTGTAAACACGTTACATGAAATTGATTTCAATTCTGTTTTAACTACTGTAATCTAAAGACACCATTTGAAGAATAAAGCTGTTTCGAAATATAACAAAAATGTTTTCAAGTAAAACCATTTATTTTACCGACCTTAAAAATAAAAAGGATATAATCATTGCCGTCTGAAAGTTACAAATCAGTTTTGAATACGCTTTTTAGTACCTCTTTCAAGTTAGATAAATGAAAGTCATCAGAGAACATTTATTGAAATTTCTTTTATGAAAGTTTACTGAAATAAAATCAATCATAAAGTTTAAAGGACATTATGTTTACATAAGCGTGGAGCAATTTTACGTACAGAATTTTTCGTGTGGAATGTCAAATTTACTACACTTTTACAGTAGAATGGAAATAATCAAAGTGTAAAAATTCAAAATGACTTTGTACAGAATAATTATGATTTAGTATTTTATAAAATGGATCATAAGAAAGTTGCGAAAATAAATAAAAAACAAAACGTTATGCAAAGAAAGGAATGGAGATACTATCAGAAACTGCCAAAGCTCCTTTTATGGGAATATTCCAAAGAAATATTTCTATTGTTGTTTTAAATGGATATAGTATTTACTCCGAGTTTGAATTGTAAAGGTAGTTGATGTCTTGGCTTCACATATTCACTATATCTGTAAATTCTCAAGAGTTTATTTTTTTCTTTTTAGTAATTTTATTTGAAATAGACGGAAAAATCACAAAATTCTCTTTTTTTTTAAAAAAAAATCTGCACAAAAAGTTAAAAATAAAAGATATATATTACACTCTATGTCTATGCTATTCACTTTTCAGTAAAAAATCTACTTAAAAATTTTTAAATTATTTTCAGAAAAAAGAAATTATAAAAATGTTGTTCTTGCAAGGAAAGCGTTGGCGTCTAAAGGGTTAAATAAAAATTTTGGTATGAAATATTTTTATAAAACTGTAAAATCCCTGGTATGTTTAATGTAAAAATACCGTCATATTTAACCCTCTAATATCCATGGTAGAATACGTTCTAGAAATTCCGTAATTTAGAGAATCTGAATTCATACCAGAATATTTCAATAATACATTTCGATTTATTTAAATGCGGAATATATATCATTAAATAAAGCAAACGTTGCTATTTTAAATTTCTGGTATGTATTTGGAATACACGAATTAAAAGATCCACTAAATTCGAAACACTTGCGGTAGCATATATGCTACCATGAAAATTAGATGGTTAAGTAGCGTACATTTGCACATTCAAATTTAGTTTTTAAAAGATATTTTAAGTGGTTTATGAGATTAAATATAAAAAATGATATTATGTAAAATATGGTTAACGTATATATTTAGGTAAGTTACAGTAAAGTACATATTACCATAATTCGGATAAGCGTTATCTCTAAAGAAAGAAAAATGTCTTTTCTTGTAAACACTTTACATGAAATTGATTTCAGTTCTGTTTCAACGATTGTAATCAAAAGACATCATTTGAAGAATAAAGCTGTTTCGAAATATAACAGAAACTTTTTCAAGTAAAACCATTTAACTTACAGACCTTTAAAATAAAAAGTAAATAATCATTGCCGTCTGAAAGATACAAAGCAGTTTTCAATATGCTTTTTAGAACATTTATAGAAGATAAATGAAAGCCATCAGAGATCTTATATTGAAATTTCTTTTATGAAAGTTTGCTTGAATAAAATCAATCATAATGTTTAAAAAATTATGTTTACATAAGCGCGGAACAATTTTTCGCATTGAGTTTTTCGTGAAAAATCAGATTTATTACAATCTACAGTAGAATAAATGTAATCCAAGCATAAAAATCTAAAATAACTTTGTACAGAATAATTAAGATTTAGTATTTTATAAAATGGATCAAAAGAAAATTGGGAAAATAAATAAGAAATAAATTGTTGTCGCAAATGAGATATTTATATTTCCAGCGTATGTTTCATTAGTTTTTTTGTAGTCTCAATTATTTGTCTTATGTATATCATATCGAAATAATTGTATAAAAAGGAATTGTGGATATGTTGTTATAGTAGGTCTGCCACAGACGATTATTTTTAATTCTATCTCGTACCATATTGTTTAACCCCTTAATTCTCGCTCCCGTCATATTCACGGGCTGAGTGTTTTACTCTGATTGTATGATTCCCACCAGTTTTATAAAATAGTGAAATTGGTTATACTTTGGTATCGTTTTTCATGTCGTTAAATAATGTGAATATTTCTTTTTCATAAAAGTGGTGCCAATAAGCAATTTGAATTTTTTAACCGTAATTTAATTTGAGCGTTAAGGGGTTAAACATAAATTTTTCACATACGCTTTCACAACATCTGTATGAGAAACAAATTACAAAATTTATTTTCGTAAAATAGTGATGCGAACAGAATATATAAATAGTCGCCTGTGGCAGCCATATTAAAGAAAAAGAAGTGAAACGGATTTCTCATATTATCTAAGGATATTTTAAGAGCATGGTTAAAAAGCTTAAGATTTAAAATCTCAATTAACACTTATCGGTCGTATGTCACTTACCACGTGATAACGGTCCTTTGTCGTATCTGTCGTATGACACGTATAAGGTGATAAAATTAATACTTTCAAGGGCAATTTACTTCGGTTCCTAATTTGACTAAACGATTCTTTGACACCAGGATTCACAACAACATTTAGAAGTAAGTAGTTAGTAAAAGCATTTCTTCTCGCACATTACAAAAAGCCAAATTTATTTCCAAAATTCTGATGCCAATGTGGCATTTGGAAATTGAAATTATGGGCAATATACTACTCCAAGGGGTTAACCCATTCGGGATCAGCATATCTAACACAAATTTTACTCAACTGGAACAAGTTTTTTTAACCCCTTGGGGACGAGCGACACGTATACGTGCCGCATGAAGCGCTTAGAATCCTTGTTTTTCGTCACCACTAAAATTTTGCTGTAAAATTTGCCTTATTTAATCAGCGCATTTTCACGATTCAAGAAGACACAAATTTCTGTTTTTAAAAAACGGTGACAAAAGATTAACAATCTTGTAAAAGGTCCCCGTCCCGAAGGGGTTAAGGCACCACTTTCGCTTGTGCCTTAGTAACATGTGTAAGAAAAATATAATTGAAAATTTAAATTTAAAATATAGTGGTGCGAACAGCGCCTGATTACCAACGGAGCACATTCCCACCAGTAAAAAGAAACAGAAAATTTTGCCTCATAGGCAGAAATTTCACAGGGATACGGCGTTCAGATAATGCGAACATTTCTTTTAAAATTTATTGGTGTAAGTGTGCCCCGTTGGTAACCAGGCCGAATTATGTATAAAAAGCTTGGGTCCGATAAGTTTTAAATGTTTTATGATTATAACATGGGCATAATTTCACAAATATTGTTTAAAAAAGCCAAACAAATAAAATACAAATTCATCAAAAGGTGTGTTTGCCTATCAAAAGGTGCCTCGTAAAATTCAAATCATTCTCATTGGAAATCGATGCTTTGCGATTCCCTCTTTACAGGTTTTACTGTTGAGCACTACAATTTTTATAATGTTGAATTATCTAATTTGTTTGTCAAATACATTGCATTGATTGTTTTTTTAAATACAGTAGAGCCTCGATTATCCGAAGTAATTGGGACCGATCCTCTTTCGGAAAATCGAAATTTTCGGATAATCGAGAATGCTTCAATTATAAGATTAAGAAGAAATATATGAAATATTTCTTATTATGGTGACAAGTGCTTAATAAAAGTAAAATAATAGCAAAATAGAAACAGGAATAAACTACCTGAATTTTAATTTTGCAAATAAGTACCTTTTACGTGTGTCACAAGGGTTTGAAAAAATGTCTTGTTTTTCGTAGTTTCGATTGTCTTTGCTTTGAAGCTCTATCACGGAGTTTTTTAACCCTAGAACTACCGAAAATTTTACTCAAATTTTATAAAAACATTCTACACCAGAATTTTTACTTAAAACTATTTAATTTGTTTATTTAACTTATTATTGTCTGATTTATAAATTTAGTTTGTTTTGAAGAAATTTCTGGTTTGAATAAATATTTTGAATGTACATGTCGGGTCCATTGGACCCTTCTGGTAGACAGAGGGTTAATATTATTAGTTCACCAGTATCACAGTATTTCTACTGCTGCAGCCATGCCAAACCTTTTTCAAAAAAAAAAAAAAAAAAAAAAAAAAAAAAAACATTCAAAAGCTTCAGAATTGCTAATTTGTTCGCTTTCTTCGTACCACTCCGCAGCTTACGGGAGTTCATGTTAAATTCTCATGTTAAATTCTCTGTTAAATTCTCATGTTAATAACTCTAAGAAAGGGGATCGAAAATATTTATATGTACTCGTAGTTCGGGAATGACCGCTTGCACACAAGGAATATGATAGTTTAAAAAAAAAAAAAAAAAAAAAAAAAAAAAATTTCAAAAGGGATTCTGCACGCAAGGAATGTTACAGTTAAAAAAAAAAGAAAAAAAAAGAAGAAAAAAAAGAAAAAAAAGCTTTTAAAATGGATTTTGCACACAAAGAATGGTATAGTAAAAAAAAAAAAATGCTTTAAAAAAATGATTTCGGTTAACCGAGAGTTTCGGTTAAAAGAGTTTCGGATAAAAGAGGTTCTACTGTACTATTTTTATGAAGAAAGTTCAATTATTTTTGTACTAATAAGAAGATAATCTCTTCAGTCTTTTTAAAACCAAGCATAAAGAAAATAACAATTAAATAAAACTTTCTGCGTTTAATCACAATTTAGATGTATTAAAATGAAAATGAATTTTTAATGATCGGCAGATCGCAACGCGTCTGCGAGACGCACAATACGATTTTTTTGCGTTATTTCTCGACCGCATACGTGGAAAAGGCTCTGCGTTCCCATATCTTCCTGATTTGTGTGATTTATGATACTGGTAGTGTGATGAACATGGTAGTGCGGAAGATGACGATGTTTAAAAGATTACGATGTATCTCTCAGATACCTAGTGGTCTAAATTGTACGTATTTATGATTTTTTGCGTATTCTTTTTAAAGTATAGTTTTTAGTTTCTTATTGTTTTGTTTTAAAATGATAGGACTGAATATTGCATAACCCCTTAGCCGTAACATTCACCTACGCGACACACAAAATTTTTAAATTTAAGTTGGACAATTACAAATCCGGTTCCTATTTCAACGTGAATGACGATGCTGAAAATTTTAATTCAATTCTCTCTACTTTTTTGCATTTCGATGTATAATAATATTATGCATATTACTATGAATCCACTTTACCGTTTAAGGGGCAAACAATTGCGTTTGTATAATGCTGAATTCCCACCGGAAATTTGGAAAAAAATTATTTCAAAATAAAGAAAAGTATTTTTTCAAGTCTTTCCCCCCACAAAGTTATAAAGGTAAAACTTAATAAAAAGTTTCTTGTTCAGATCTTAATTAAACTTGGGTAGGATATAATATATTCCACCTCCCTTCAATGGGTTAACCTACATTGTAACTGTCTGAAAGCGAAAAATATATTTATAATGCTTAAATACGCGAAAAAAAACTTTTTTCTATGAAGTTTGAAATTTATACCGAGACACATACAGAGTTGTCAAGACAGAGGCATATTGCATAGCTATATTTTCTTAAGGAAAATGTTTTTCCTTAATGCTTCCTTAAAATGCTCCGATTAAATAATACAACATTTTCTGTACTAAAACACGGGTTTAGAAATAGCCGGAAACTTGGCAGATTCGTAAATGCAGAGAAATGCACATTTTTTTCATCCTAACCCTCTAGATATGGAAGCTAAAAATATCCCATATTATAAACATATGTTCGAAAGTTATACATCAAAAAATATAAAAAATATATTGCCTGAATGTGTAACCTCGTTTCTGTGAAATACTAAATGACTAGACATCAAATATCGATTTTTTTTTTTTAATTTCTCAATTAATCAAATTTCGTTCAGCGAGATGAACTTCCCAAATGAAGTTTCAATCGATAATCTATGCTGAAATGACTTATGAATTTCCGTTCATAAAGTTTATTAACTACTGTGATATATTTATTGAATGCTACTGTATTTTTATAAAAATAATTTATATTATGATTCAAAATATATACTCATTTGAATTTATGTAATGTAATTTACAATCCCAAAAAGATATAAAATTCAAGTAAAGTTATGAATCTCATATATATATATATAAATTAAACTTCCGGAATAAGTAACTTTCTATCTTATAAATACTGAATGAAAAGGCACCAAATATCGATTTTTTTTTTTTTTTAAATCCCGCAATTAATCAAATTTTACTCAGCAAGATAAACTTCCTAAATAAACTTTAATCGATGTTCTATGCAGAAATTATTTATGGATTTCGTTTTATAATGTATAGTCACTAAAGGACAGGGTTGCCAGATTCGCCTATTTTTAAAATTCCAAAATTTCACATTCCTACCAGAAATTAACTATAATTTTATTTAATATTTGATATTTCGTGTTTCATTAAAACAGAATTTTTTGTCAGAAAATTTCCGGTTTAAATTCAAAAAATTTGTATACTGTAAAAGCACTTATTTTCGCGGGCCGTACTTTTAGCGAAAATGAAGATATCGGTGATTTCGCGAATTTTATATGAACAGAACCGAAAGTTGAAAAATCCCGAAACTACCTAAACAGAAACCATTTTGCATAAGGCATTTTAAGAAACTTTCTTTTGTCCAAAAAGTTCGTTCTATTAATTGTATTATTGTTTTTATTCATGAAATAGTTTTATAGTTTTAAAAAAATAGTTGTAAGTATTCAAGAAATTTTTGTGCTTATTTCTTATTTAAGTAATTGTAATTGTTGAATTTTGGGTAAGTGAAAAATTTCTGATTTTTTATTATTATTTGAGGTGAAAACAAAATATTTCGCGAGTCTTAAATTTTTGCGATTACGACAGGATCGCGAAAATTAAAGCCTCTCGAATATTAAAGCCTCGCGAAAATTAAAGCCTCGCGAAAATAAGTGCTTTTACAGTACATAAAAGGCCATACTGCCAACTTTGCTACTGGGACATATTTATGGAATGCTGCTGTATGTTTATGCAAATAATTTCCATTATGATAAAAAAAAATTTAATTTATGAATTGTTATTTTAACTCTCCAAAGATATAAAATATAAATAAAGCTATGCACGGCAATTGTATAAATATTAAACTTTCGGAATATGTAATCTCTTTTTTTTAAGCACTGAATGGCACGGCATCAAATATCGATTATCTTTTAACACTAGAACCGCCGTAGCGGTCATTTTGACCGGTACCAAATAAAAATATTTCGATTATCACCAGAAATTTCTGTCTAAATTAAGTTTAAAATGTACCACGGAGAAATAGTTAAATAAATTAGTTAAATAGTTTCAAATAAAAATTCCGGTGTAAAATATTTTTATAATACTTCAGTAAAATTTCCGGCGGTTCTAGTGTTAACCCCTTAACAGTGTGGCCCGAACTGGATGCGGGCAAGAACACTTTGCTTGCTTCGTTATTAAAAGCATTTTGATACCACTAATTTGTAACTGTAAATTTACCTTTATTGATTGTCATATATTTTTCGATTAAGTAAGGTAAATATTTTAGTATGGAAAAAGTGGTGTCCAGCCCCATTATTAAGATTTTTGTAAGAAAACAAATGTCACTGTTAAGGGGTTAATCACCACAATTAATCAAAATTTATTGAGCAAGACGAAGTATTTAACCCCTTAAGGGACAAGCAAAAATGTCTCTAAATATTGAATTCTCACCGGAATAATCGAAAAAAAATATTTATAAATGAGGAAAAGGAAGTATTCAGTGATTATCCTCCAAAGTTAAAAATAAAAAAAATTGTTAACATTTTCTGGTGAGAATCTTGCTTAAATTAGCCGCCCTTCAATGAGTTAAATGAAATTTTAATCGATATTTTATGCCGAAATGACGTATAGATTTCAGTTAATAAAGTATAGTAACTGCTGGGACATGTTTATGGAAGAATTTTGAATGTTTATTAAAATCATTTCTAATATGATAAAAAAAATATATATATTTATTTATGTACTGTTCATAGTTTACAGTACATAGTAATTTTTGTACTGTAAATCTATGTACTGTTATTTTAAATCCCAAAAATATATCAAATCTAAATAAATTTATGCATGGCATATATATAAAAATTAAACTGTCGGAATATGTAACCTCCTTTCTTTAAAATGCTGAATGACAAGACAATATCGACTTTATTTTAATTCCCTCAATTAATCAAATTTACCACTAGAAAGTACACGAGCAGTCATTTTGACTGCTACCAAATCAATATATCTCGGTTTGAACCAGATTTTTTTTATATATATAAAACTAGTTTAAAAGAGACAAAGAAAAAAAAACTAGTTAAATGGATGCGTTAATAATTTGAAATAAAAAATTTTGATGAAATATTTTTCTAAAATTTGAGTAAAATTCTCGGTCTTTCTAGTGTTAATTCAGCAAGACGAACCTCCTAAATAAATTCCAATCGATGTTATATGCTGAAATTACAGGGCTACCAAGGGCGGTTATTTTTATATTCTGTTTGCATCACTATTTTTAAAATACAAATTTTATAGCATGTTTCTTTTGTATATGTTGGCAAATTGTATGTAAAAAAAATTTGTTTTGAAAAAGTGGCACGAGATAGAATTAAGGAATAGTCGCCCGTGGCAGCCCGGAAATTACTTATGAGTTTCCTTGCATAAAGTATAGTAACTTGTGGGTAGGAATGCCAGATTAGCCTTATTTTTAATTCCAAAATGTCTCATTCCCACCGAAAATTAACTATCATATTGCTCTCTTTAATAACTGACGTTTCTTGACTTATTAAACCTTTGAGGGGCAAGCAATAATGTCTCAGTAATTTTAAATTCTCACCGAAATAATACAAAAAAAAAATATTTTAAAATAAGGAAAAGGAATTTTTCAAAATTACGCTCCCAAAGATAAAAAAAAAAAAAGTTTCTGGTTAAAAGTTTCTGGTGCGAATCTTGTTTAAATTAGATCCCACTGACCCTCAAGTGGTTAAAGTAAAAATTCTTTTCAGAAAATTTCCGGTATGAATTCAAAAAAGGCCAACCTGGCAAACCTGCTGCCGGGAAATATTTATGGAATGGTGCTGTGCGTTTATTAAAATAATTTCTATTATGATAAAAAAATATATTTCATTAAATTTATGAAAAGTTATTTTAACCCTACGAAAATATATAAAATCTAAATAAAGTTATACATGGTACATGTATAAAAATTAGACTGTCTGAATATGTAACCTCCTTTCATTAAAATACTGAATGACAAGGCATCAAATATCGATTTTCTTTTAAATCCCGCAATTAATCAAATTTTATTCAGGAAGATGAACTACATAAATGAAATCTCAATCCATATTCTATGATGAATTGACTTATGGATTTCCGTTTATAAAGTATAGTAACTACTGGGACATATTTATGGTACATTGTTGTATTTCTATTAAAGTAATTTGCAGGCCAATAAATTTTCTTCATTTGATTTTTGTAATGTCTCTTTAAATTCACAAAAGAATATCGAATCTAAATATTTATAATATAAATTAAACATAATAATATTTTTATGATATTTGAAAAGAATGTACGTGCTCCATTAACCATTTATGTACAGAATTATGCGTTCATGAAAATTTTATCTTCTAAAGCATTTTTCGTAAAATGTTTAAACTACGTTAGACAATTTACATAATCATTTAATAAATTTTAGAAGGATTTCAGAAGGATTGAAGGATTTAAAAGAATGAATTAAATTTTAATTTATAGGGAATTTGTGCATTATTCATAACCCACTCAAATCTTTTATTTTAAATATTTTTCTCAGTTTTTTAAATATAGAAATATTTCCGAATTGAAAAATTCTTCCACACCCGACCCAACGCTAAGAAATCTGAAAAGATGCAAAGGCAAAATAAATCATCTTTTTAAAAATATTTTTGTTTTGTGTAACCAATAATGCTTTTGCTACAATATAAAGTAAAGCATCTATAACTCATTCTAAACTGTATTACTAATAATCGATGTATTAAATGAATTTTATAACAAGTTATTTTAATGGTACTTATAAATACCGTCAGTAGATAAATGACTTTGCATATTTCATAGAAACTTTCTTCATTTGTTACTCATCTTACTTTTTTTGAAATTTACCAAAAAACCGAAAATTTACCAAATGAAATTTATCCAAATTTTGAAAATTTACCGAAATTTAGTTTTTCTTACTAATAACCACATTTTTATACTTATATTGTAACACGTGATAAGAATAATTTAAAAAAATTAAACTATTGGGTCGTGTTAAACTTTATAATTTTTTACAAATTATTAAGCGTTTTTATAAAGTAGATGTACAAATAAGGCAACTTTAATGTTTCAGATAACAATAAACTGTACTGTAGTAACCGAATTTACATTTTAAATGCCATTGGATATAATATTTCTACATATTTTTAAACTATTAATTACATTTTATTCAGCAAGATTAAACTTCAAAATGAAATCTCGGTTTATATTATATGCTGAAAGGACATATGGATCTCCGTTCATGAAGTACAAAAACTACTGACACAAATTTAAGGAGTACTGTTGCATACTTGCCAACTTCAGACTTAATTTCAGTAAAATGTGAGTTAATTTAAACCAGGTTAAACAATTTTCTAACCGGAAAATATTTTAAATGTATCATTTTCTATTTAATTTTCTATTTTTACATGGATGATTTTTGAAATCTTTTCTTTAAAAAAAAAAAAAAAAAAATTCTGGTTCGAAACATGTTTAACCTGGTTTAAATTAATTCACATTTTACGGATGTTAAGTCCGAAGTTGGCAAGTATGTCGTTGTATATTTCTTAAAATAATTTCTATTATGATAAAAAATGTAATCATCTGAATTTATGTAATTTTTTTTTTTTTTTTTTTTAACTGCCAAAAAGATATAAAGTCTAAATAAAGCTATGCATGGCACATGCATAGAGATTAAACTGTTGGAATATGCAATCTCCTTTCTTTAAAATACTGAATGGCAAGGCCTCAAATATCAATTTTCTATTAAATCCTGCAAATAATTAAAATTTATTTAGCAAGACGAACCTCCTAAATAAATTCCAATCGATATTCTATGCTGGAATTTCTTATGGATTCCCTTGTTATAAAGTATCGTAACTACTGGACAAGGTTTCAAAATTGGTCTTTTTTTTATTTCGAAAGTTCCGCATTCCTACCAGAAATTAACTATAATATTTATTTATTTATTTATTTATTTATTTATTTATTACGTGAAATTTCGTGATTTCTTAAACTAAAATTTCTTTTCATAAAATTTCCGGTATGAATTTGAATTTTTTTAATTTAAAAAGCTGGCAATCCTGCAACTAGAACATATTTATGGTAACTGTTGTAAGTTTATTAAAACAATTTCTATTATGATAAAAAATATATTCATTTGAATTTATGTAATTTTATTTAAACTCCCAAAAAGATATAAAATCTAAATAAAGCTATGCATGGCACATGTATTAAATTGAAACTGGCAAAATATGTTATCCCTTTTCTTATAACCCTTTGAGGGCAAGCAATTGCGTTTGTGTAATGGTGTTTTCACACCGGAATATTTGTAAAATTTTATTTCAAAATAAGGAAAAGCAATTTCTTAATCTTATGCTCTCCCAAGATTGAAATATAAAATTTAATTAAAATTTTCTGGTGCGAAACTTGATTAAAATTATGTGGGATATAGCTGAAACACGCCCGACGTTGCCCGGGACGCGAGATTACAAACCAACAAAACTTGAAGCATTTGTCGAGATAAGACTGGTTACCATCTCCCGGTCCCAAGCCCTCAGAAGGCCCATCTGTCAACGCAGGGAACCACCCGCGAGACAAGCCCTGCGGCGCGTCCCGAAGGTCGCCGCCAGACAAGTCCCGGCAAAGCGGAACCCCACGCAAACTCCAGTCAGGTCGACGCACTGCCCAGCGCACGCCACGCCGGCTATTCCCAAGTTGGTGAACAATCGCTACGATAGTCCTCACCACCCAGCTAGAAAAACCAAGTGGTCCCTAAACTTGGTTCCCGAGCCGGTAGACCCCGCAAGCCATCGCAGGAACCAGACGCCTATAAAGACGCTGGGCCCACGGACTGAACCGAGGCTTCCCGACCCGGAGTTTCTTTACGGCAGGCCCCCAAGATCAGATACCATTTTCCGGCAGAAACATTTATGTGGGCCAGCCTATAGGAAAGTTATTGAAGAGCCCCTAGCTTGAAGACCAGGGAGGACGGGGAAAGTCCCTCCGGCCGTAAAGCGACCCAGCTCTTGGCTTTTCGCCCAAGCCAGCCGGCTCGACCGACGGAACCACTCGTGGATCACGCCGGGAACCATTTGGCCCAGACTAGGTGCCGTTAGTGACCCCAGGCGGGCACGGAAAGCTCCACCTAGACGAAATAGACTCCGCCTCGCTAGGAGGGTGGACGGAACGGAGTCCCGCCAGCCCCCACCGACTCGACCCCGTCCGAAGACAGAGAAGCCAGTGGAGGCCGACAGAAGCCCGCCCGCCACTACCTTACCTCACGGCCGTCGAGGGTCCCAGGTCGAAGGCCCCTGACCCCGTGCAGTGACCGACCGCTACCTTTCTTAGTGCGTTCGAAAGTTAAGTGGAGACACCTCTAGGTCCTCATCACCAGGCGAGGAAAACTCCGGTACCGCATAGACACGGAGGACCTGGATCGGACCAAGAGTTCCTCTGTGGCACGATGAGCCGCCGCGTTACCGGCGAGCCTCTGGCCCGTTTCCCCGCGGGGACAGCGTTCGATGGTGGACCTGCCGGCCGACCCCCTCCCAAGGGTCACGGCACGACATGGATCAACCACAGCCATACTGGCCTCCCCACGCGACCGCTCCTTGGTCAACGGGGGAACCGCCAAACCCTACCACCCTAAGGGTCGGCTCACAACTGCTTCAGCTGAGGTCCTCGGAGGGATGAGCCACTTAAGTCATAAAGTAACCTGGGCGCTGTCCGAAACCCTCGCCCTTCGGTTGCTCCGGGAGTCCCTGCATGGCGTTCCCGCGAGCCCCGTCGTCACTAGCGAGCACCGAGGACTTTACACTACAAAGCCCTCACTCCTACCTCAGGCTCCCTCTTAGTCAAATGGTGGATGGGGTCCTATCGTCTTAGCTAGTCTTTCCCCGGCGACACCGCCCGGCCCATAGACCGGCACCGGGATAGACCTATGGAGCGTCGCTGTCCGGCTTGCCCAGAGAAACTGGGTGCCGGGGGGTGCGTTCCTAGCCGCGGATCCCGAGGGACCAACGCACCCATGCACAACGTCCGTTAACCGTGGCCACCGGACTCAACGCCTGTCGGAGATGAGCCTCTCCAGGAGGTGCCGATTCGTCCCCATCCGCCCCCCTCGCATTCGTACACAACGAACTCTGCCGAGCTTCCGGTCACCTCCCCCACTCAAGGGGTCGGGTCGGAACCACCCGGAGGGGCGGCCACCATTTGGCGAGATAAAACGCAACGAGCCAAGAGCGCTAAAATCTTCACTTTCTACTGTTACTCCAGTAACCCATTTGTTTACAGGGGGGGAGGGGGGCGTACAATTTCAATTCATCTTATTGCTGGTGGATGAGGGTGCTGTGAAAGAAGAAACACGACAAACTTTTGGAAAAAAAAATTGTTAAAACAATGAAGTTCTACGCGAAACATATGATCAGTAATGTCTTAATTAAAATTTAAAACACTTGTAAAAAATGTTGTTTTAATGGTCATAAAACTTATTTTCAGGGTTTATAAAGATCGTCTACACTATCTAAGAGTTAGATGACTGTTTGTCATCGTTTTTTTAACCCCTTGAGGGGCGGTGGGATAAAATATATCCCACCTAATTTAAACAAGATTCTCTCCAGAAAATTTTAACTATATTTTATATTTTTAGCTTTGGTGGAAAATCGTTAAAAAATTGCTTTTCCTTATTTAAAAATAAAAATTTTCGATTATTCCGGTGAGAATTCAATATTTAGAGACATTTTGCTTTCCCCTCAAGGGGTTAAGAGCATCTTCTGTATATATAACTTGCATATGTCCTATATTACAGCTATATATTTCGCTTTTTAAAAAAAATGGCATGATGATTAAACAGTAAAATGGCATGATGTGCTGTCGTATGTTTTTATGATTGCATGTCCATTAATGTTTTGTTAAAAAAGTACAAGAAAATATTTTGCTAATTTAGTTTATATAGAAAAACACATTTGTTCGTTTATTAAATTGAGTGAAAATTTAAAAATATAGCCACAATATGTATGTTGACATTAGCGATTTATCAAAGTTATATTTTAAAAGAAATAAAAAAATTTTTGAGAACATTCAAAAGTAATATTCATTTTTTACAAATCTTGTTATTATTATTATTAACACCAATTATCGTCTAGGATCTATTGTTCTTTTAATTTGCTTTTATTTTTTGACTCATACGTGAGACGAATTTAAAAAGAATATATGTGATCAACATTAGAGCCATTTCCCTTTAAGAAATCATACGATTTTAATAGAATGAGTACTGTCATCATAAAAAGTAAATCTAAAAAAACAAATATTTCAGAAAACATAATGATAGCAGTGCTTCCATAACATTTTCTTTAAACGTTAAACGTTCTATGTTATGAATGAAGGGATTCTAAATACAGTGGTATTAAATATTTTCATCATTAATTTTTTTTCTGTCCCGTAAGTGAACGGTGGACGTTTAAAAAATTTCTTTTAATTTTCATAAAAGATATTTGAAATTTTTTGCATATATACACTTTACCATACGTATATAGGACACCTTAAAAGAAATTTTCAACCTTATTATATTATTTTTTAAATTTTTAAGTAAAAAAAATTAAAACGAAATTTTAAAATGCTCCATACGTCTTAATTTTTTAGATAATTTCCTTGATTTTGAATTTTAATCACGTAAAAAGTTATTATAAACAAATTTGTGGATTGATTTTTTAATCCCTTAAATAGTTAGTTTTTTAGAGATATTTTTCTGAATACCATATCGATTTTCTTCAAAAAATTCTGCATTATGATAAGTTAAAAATCAAATTTAACCGTCTTTATAAAGTCAAATTTTAAAATGCATTCACAGTTTCTTTTTAAGCAATATCAGGATTCTTCCTTTTCCATTTCATGAATTTTGATAAAAAATTTAGTAGCAAGGAGTATTTCAAAAATTTGAAATAAACCGAAACATCAGTATTTAGAAAAACAGATTTAAAGTATATTAACTCCTTAACAGTGACATTTGTTTTCTTAAAAAAATAAATAAATAAATAAATAAATAAATATGGGGCTTAACACCACTTTTTCCATACTAAAATATTTACCTTACTTAATCGAAAAATATCTGACAATCAATAAAGATAAATTTACAGTTACAAATTAGTGGTATCAAAATGCTTTTAATAACGAAGCAAGCAAAGTGTTCTTGCCCGAATAAAGTTCGGGCCACACTGTTAAGGGATTAAAACGCTACAAAATTGTTTGTGAACAGAATTAAAACACTTGTAACTTTCAGTAAAATGATCGTATCTGCATGAAGTTTTCCAAGAATGACGCAGTACAAATTGGAAAATAATACACACAAAAATAAATGTCGATTTTGAGTCGATTTTTGCTCAAATAAAGGTCCATGGTCCCCTTAAGTTTTCGAATTTACAGATCTAATTTAAAAAGTAAAAGCAAAAAAAACCAATCCTTTTTCCTTAGTGAATGCAAGAATTATGTTTTCTAGTTACAAAAAGTTATAAAACACAGTTCATACAAAAGTTCCTTCTCTATCAGATTATCTGAAAAGTTCATTTTAATTTTACACTGATATATTTCATTATTAACTTACAATATATTAATGATTATTGTTTAACCCCTTAATTCTCGCTCCCGTCATATTCTCGGGCTGTGTCTTTTACTCAAATTGCGAGTTTTTGCGTCGATCGGCCTCGGAAAAATCGCGAATTTCGTTGGTCGGGAACGAAAAAAATCGTCAATTTTGTTGGTGATGCGCGGAAAAATTCAAAATTGTTTTGATCGGCTGCGGAAAAATCGTGAATTTTGTCAGTCGCGAGAAAAGACCGCGAATTTCGCAAATTGTCCGGGGGGGAAAATTGCAAATTTCGTCAGTCAGTTAAGAATCGCCAATTTCGTCGATCGGGTGCGGAAAAATCGCAAATTTTGTCGATTAGGAGAGGAATAACCTCAAATTTCTTTCCTCGGCTGCGAAAAGAATCGCATGTTCGTCTGTTAAACGCGAGAAAAAAATCGCAAATTTCGTTAATTTGCCGCGGCAGAAAAATTAGCCATTTAACAATTGCGAATTTTGCTGATCGGGCGCGGAAAAATCACGAGTTTCATCAATCAGTCTCGGAAAAATCGCCGATCCGACACGGAAAGAATGCGAGTTCTTGCGTCTATCGGCCTCGGAAAAATCGCAAATTTCGTTGGTCGGGTAAGGGGAAATCACGAATTTTGTCGATCAGGCTCGGAAAAATCATAAATTCCGTTGATCGGGCACGGAAAAATCGTCAATTTTATTGATGATGCACAGAAAAATTGAAAATGTTTTTGATTGCCTGCGGAAAAATCGTGAGTTTCGTCAGTCGCGAGGAAAAACAGCGAATTTCGTCAATTGTCCGCGAAAAACATTTTTAATTTGGGAAAACCAGAAAATTTCATTTATCAGTATCAGAAAAATTGCGAATCGGACGCGAAAAAATTCGTAAGTTTTGTCGATCGGGCTAAGAAAAATCTCAAATTTCGTTGTCGGGCACGAAAAAATCTCGAATTTTGTTGATCGTCCGCGGAAAATCACGAATTTTTCGGTGATGCCCGAAAAATTGCAAAATTCATTGATCGGCAGCGGTAAATCGTGAGTTTCGTCAGTTTATCGTGAGAAAAAAAAAAAAAAAACAGAATTTTGTCAATTTGCCGCGTAAAAAAATTGTAAATTTCGTGAATCAGTGAAGAATCACGTATTTCGTGGCTCGGTCGCGGAAAAATCGCAAATTTCGTTGATCAGGGGCGTGAAAATCAGAGTTTTCCCGATCGGCCTCGGAAAAATCGCGAGTTTTGTCGATCAGCTTAAGAAATATCGCGGATTTCGTTGGTTGGGCACGAAAAAAAACGCGTATTTTGTCGATCAGGCGCGGAAAAATCTGAAATTTTGTAGATCGGGCGTGAAAAATCCGCAAATTTTGTCGATGATGCGCGGAACAATTGAAAATTTCGTTAATCGGCAGCGGAAAAATCGTGAGTTTTGTCAGTTTATCACGAGAAAAAAACGCGAATTTTGTCAGTTTGCCGTGGGAAAAAAATTGCAAATTTCGTCAATCAGTAAAGAATCGCGAATGTCGTTGATCGAACGCGGAAAAATCACGAATTTCGTCGATCAGGGTCTAAGAAAAATCGCGGATTTCGTTGGTTGGGCATGAAAAAATCGCAAATTTTGTCGATCAGGTGCTGAAAAATTGAAAATTTCGTCTATCGAGTGCAGAAATATAGCAAATTTCCTCGATCAGGCGCGGAAAAATAGCGAATTTTGTCGGTCAAGTGCAGGAAAAGTACGGAATTTTTTTCGATCAGGGGCAGAGAAATTCAAATTTCGTCAATCAGGTGCAGAAAAATCGTAAATCCCGTCAATCAAGCACGAGAAAATCGCGAGTTTTATTGATCGGTTGCTAAAAATCGCGAACTTCGTTGGTCGGGTGCGAAAAAAATCGCGAATTTTTTCAATCAGGCGCGGAAAAATTGAAAATTTCGTCTATCATGTGCGGAAAAAAGCGAATTTTGTCGATCAAATGCGGAAAAATAGCGAATCATGTCTGTCGGATGCGGAAAAATCGCGAATTTTGTCAATCGGCTTGTCGATCAGGCGCGTAAAAATCGCAAAGTTTTTTGATTGGGCGCAGAATAATCGCGAATTTCATTGATCGGGTGTGGAAAAATATCAAATCTCATGGATTGACTCCTTCTCTCCCCTTCGTTCATAAAGTTTGCATTTTTTTGTTCGGCACTAGCCACTTTCATGCCTATGTTTGTTTTTTAGCACTTATAATAAAACAAAATTTACTCCGCCGAATAAAGTCAAGGAATATTATCACACCTTGAAAACAATCCTTGCTGTATCTGTGTGATATACATACAAACATAAACTGTTGATATATCCTTGCCAACTGAATTTGATATGCTGACTGGGTAGGGGAACCTAGAGGTGTAACCCCCCCCCACATCACTGAAACCATATTTTTTTATCCGATTATAGGACACAGATCTCCTCCCCGAAATAGAATTCTCTCCATGTTACTTATGTGGCCCTCGACAACCAAGATATTTTTGTAAGTGGCCCTTCTCTAAAAAAGGTTGTGCACCCCTACTGTAAAGTTTTAGTGGTGTGCAGCGTGCCACATTCGGCCGCCTCTGTTCTCAAATATAGTTAACCCTATCGCTGTGCAGCCCGAGATATGCTCGGTCATGCATTTTTCCGCTAAATTAATACTATTTGGTCATTCCTATCAGTTATTTTTTAGCGAAAACTTTATCTGGTTTAATTAGGACATTTTCCCCGATTACGATAGTCAAAAATTTCTGCTTTAAAGAACCGGTGATAAACGATTAAAAATTCTGCAAAAGACACACATCGTGAAGAATTACTTACGCAGCGAGAGGGTTAAATTATCTAGAACATCGTGCAAAGATTGTATAATTCGATCAATAGCTGTCGCTAATTTTAATTTAAAGTTCACTTACTAATTTTTAAAATGACGTGTCTAATGATGCAGTGGTCGGAAAATGACGACGAAGCCGGAATCTGTTGTGGTTGAAACTCTCTGCACATGTCAAGGAGAGAAACCGTCAGGTATATGCTGCTAATAATCACTCTGAAACCGTTAGTACAATATATAGGCTGATGACCTTTTTAAGAGCATGCCCTTATCATGGAACTAATAACAAAGTGGAACTGACACATCCTTAAAAAAGTGAAGTTTCAACTATAACCGATTCCACAGTGGTGATTAACGAAGGAGGAAACTACCACCAGTAAATTTTAATTGAAATTTTCTCCTTATTTAAACGCCATATTAATGCAGAATTTCAATCATAAATAATGGCAGAAATAGCTATTCATTTTTACAGGTGGAAGTTTACTTTGAGCGTTCTCACGCCCTGCATTTCAGCCATATTGTGACAACCTAGACAACCTCCTGTCAGCGTCAGTTTAGAAAGGTTATAATACCTGGGAAAAGTGACACCAGTAAAAAGAAATAGAAAATTTTACCATATTTTTGAGAAAATATTTCCATGAATAAGGCGTTTAAATAACACGAAATATTCTATTCAAATTTACTGGTGAGAAGTTTGCCCCAACGGTAATATGAAACGGTTGATCGGATTTACAAAACATCCGCCATCTTGTTTTAACTTCATCAGTTACTTCATTCGTAACTGGTTGACAGCACAGTATATGTCTCATCCTCTTTATTCGTAACTCTATAGCCCTTATTTTAGAGAAATGCCTTATTAAATATCAAACTTAATTTTAATCTTCAAATGTAACATTGGCATCAGAATTCTGGAATAAAATTTTGCTTTTATAAGGAACATCATGAAGAAACTTTTATATTTATTTTTAAGCAGATTTTTTTACAAATCCTTATATCAATCAATCTGTTTTATATTTTACTAGCATACTCACTTATCTTCTTAAAGGGTTTAAGTTTTTAATCCATTTTCATCATTAGTACATATATGCATTCATTTCGGAAATTTCTTTTACATTCAGAAATTCTTTCCTTAATTTCTGAATAGGATTTTTACTGTAGTTAATGACAGATATTTCGTGTAAATTACTCAAATTAAAGTTCTTTTTTTGCAGAATTTCTAGTAAAGATTCGGAAATCACGAATTTTAAAAATGCCTATAATGCATGTATATTTGCCCCAATGATCGAAGTAATATTAATAATCATTTTAGCTATAACAGCTTCGTAAAAACAGACACATTTGTACATTTTACGCGGTTTAATATCGTCATTATTGCTCATTTTTTCTTCTAAAAATATTTTCGATAGAATCCACGTAACTATTAAGAAATCTTTAAATTATAAATTTAAAAGAAGTATTTTCCAAAATATTTATTATCTGTAATCTTTATATAAATGAAAATTCGATTTCTACTTGTTTTATTACTATAAATCTGAATAAACATAAATGAAGGTTTAATTATAAAGATAAACCTTATTTTAAATTTCTCTTTCATTCAATAAAGGAAGAGTAGTGTATCGAACAAAAGGATATAGCTCTTATAAAAGTTTTATTCAGTATATTTTCAATCATATCTCATTTATTTAATTTAAATGTTAATGATTTTAAAACAAAAAATATTTGTTCTTCCCAATTCAGGTTATGCTAAAATATGTCCCCATGAACGATTTTTACAAATAATAATAGTGAATGAATATAAATATAATAAAGGAGTTCGTCTTTTTGAAATTGTTCCAGCTATAATAATTTTATTTAGTGACATGAAATAAATAAATAATAAAAATTGCTATTTTTTTTTAAATGCGTTTTTCATGCAAGTCATTTTTTCATTAACTCTATTTATTTTAAAATAACATAATTCAAACTAAACAAGGGTGAATAAACTTGAATCATTGCATATATTATGAAGTATTTTCCAAAACTATTCGAAAACAGTTAAGAAATTTCATTTTTCAAGAAATGAGATATCTTATTAAACTTTAAAAAAAATGAAAAATAATAATGCAGTAAAAAAAAAAAAAAAAGATCAGCAATTGCTGAACATAGTAGGCAATGGGTGAGAATTTTTTCGCGCAACCTTGAATATCATCTACTCTACACCATTAATGCCAACTTTCGACTTAACTCCCGTAAAATGTGATTTAATTTAAACTAGGTTAAACATGTTTCGAACCAGAATTCTTTTTAAAATAATACTATCAAAGAAGTTCCGGAACAGATGTCATAAATTCCCGGGGCCTCCATCTTGGAATTTTTCTTGGCTTGAAAACCCCTTTTCCGACAAGTAGTAAATGTCGCCAAACACCTGGTTATACGCATGTTAGGCTTAACGAAAATAATACGTAAATATTAAACAAAACTCGCTAAAGTTGCAATCAGTTATCGTTGTATGACAGCTACGCGCTCATTAACCAAAAAAAAAAACCATCACTGGATTCAGCATTTCTCGCTGTGTAGCATTCTCAAGATTCAGCAGTTCTCACTGTGTAGCCGTCTCAAAATGTAAAAAAATCGAAAGACAAACAAATATACATGAAATTATCAACATACCTTAACAGACATCTGCTTTCTTCAAAGCTCAAGCATGAGATATTGTAATAGCATCACCGTTATTTTCAAAAATAAGCTTATGAATACGCATTGACACTCTGTAAATAAACCTCCTTTTTTCATAGAAATTTCCTCAAATATCTTAATTACTTCAGCAAGAACGTTTAAACGAACTACAGAAACCATAGTCAATCAAATAAATCCAATAAATTTAACATAAAAAAAAGACAGAAAAATACAGCACGAAATCAAACCACATCCTCAATATCTTAGCGGAAATGACCTTCTCAGGGGTTGCCAGATTACGACACGCCAAACACACACGTCACACGGGGTTCCACATATCGATAAACATCGCCAAGAAATCTCAAAACATCTAAGATGGCGGACATCCGGGAATATAACGCATCTAAGTCTAAGTTCCTAGTGGAAACAGGAAAGTAAATAGCTAATGATACATCTAAAATATTTCTCGGTAAGAAACCTGTTTAATCTGGTTTAAATTGAATCACATTTTACGGAAATTAAATCGGAAGTTGACAAGTATGATCTACACGCTTCTTGAACTCGTAACTCTTAAATGCATGATTTTTATTTTCTTCCGAAAAAATATATATATGATTCTCAGAAAGGTTTATTACACAGGTAAAATAATGAAAAAAACATCAGAGATACATTTTTCTGATAATATGTCAACCTTTTCTTATGTTAAACATCTGCAATATAAGTAAAAACTGCTGTCGTGTGGCATCACATAACTGATGCTTAAAGGGTAAGTAAAACGAAATTTTAGTTAAATTATGTTTATTTGACAGTAAAAGAAAATAAATCTCAGAAAATCAGCATTTGAAAATGAAGCAGTATATTTAATATGATAATAATACGTTAAAATATAAAAATTAATCTTCTTTGATTAATTGTGTTAATTACGTTTCAGTATAATTTAATGAAGTTCTTCTACTCAAGAATAAAATCTTAGTTTGAAAGAGATTTGATATAAAATAATCTGTTTATCTTGAATATAAAAATGCATATGCATATAATCAATGTCATCTACAGGATTTAAATATTTTTAAATATCTCGTCTAGATGGTCATTTGCTTAAATTCAGTATTTAAAATAACAAAAAGAAAAAAGTTTTGTCAAATCAATTTAATGAATATTCGAATAAATAAAGATAAATATTAATCCCGAAAAGATATTTATTTCAATGCACAAATTCGAAAAAATAGTGTTGATTTTCTTTAACCATTAAACGCAAGACTTTTTATTCTGTTTCGAAAAAATTCTATATGATTCTCAAAAAGTTTTATTACGCAGGAAATATAATGAAAAAAAAAAATGGAAGATACATTTTTCGTATAATACGTCAACATTTTATCACGTTGCACCTCTGCAATACAAGTAAAAACTACTGTCATAACTAAAATATTGCAAATTATTAAATATTTGAATAAGTATGAATCTAAATACCTTATGTTATATATTTGTTTTTACTTTGTAAAACTTAACCCTTAAATGCATGAATTATTATTTTAGAATTGTGTTTCATAGTCTTATATTAAATATTAGATACCAGGAATTTTAAGATAAAATTTTAACTTTAATTAGTAGAATATATTTTGGAACAAATGGAACAATAAAGCAGGTGTGTGGATACCCTAGTTGCTTGGCAACTTTACATCCAGGATAAGAATATATCGTGTTACAATGCAATGGGAGCCATAGAAATAAGAGCGTTTAAACGCGGCTGGTAGCCACGAGAAAGAGAGAGTAAAAGCTAAGAAGATAGACAATTTTTAAAAGAAAAAAAAATTAGTATAACTAGTAAAAAAAAAAAAAAAAAAGTTCCATATGATCCACATAAATGTCCAGGACAGGCGAGAAAGCTACCAAAGGAAGCCCATAAAAAAAAAGACTCAATTCAGAGACCATACATTTAATATAACTTGATAAGCAAAAAGTTTAACACAGTGAAGAAATGAAAATCAACTAAAATATATACATATTTACAAGAGAGTTTAAATTATTGCAAGGAAAAAAGAATAAAAATGCAAAAAAAAAGCTACAATGAGGAGAGTTCTAACTAAATAAACAGTTAAACGCAAAAGCCGAGGAGAGCAAACGGCAGCAAGAGGACGGCGCCCACCCAGTCTAGTAATTTTAGATGAATAAAACAAAAAAGAATAAAAAAATAAGAATAATATCATGAGAAGAGCATAGTATACAAAAATAGAAGTTTTTTTTTTTTTTTTTTTTAAGTTTTTAAACAAACAGCACAAACAAAAAGAAAGCAAAAAGTTTAGCAAATGAAGAGCTTAATCTTCGTTAATGTTGATATGAGCTGCAAGTTTATCAAATTCAGTTAATATAACCATCAATTTTTGCATCGGATTATCGAGTTTCTTAGTCTGAGTTGAGATGTTCTTTATACATTTTAGGAATTTAGTGATTTGAAAAATTTGTTTAACTTCGTTGAAAGTATTAAGCATGTCTTTTATATCATTGGTGTAATTTGTAGGAATTTTAGAATTTTCTTTAGTAGGGGAGGAATGGGTGTTTGCGGTAATACTATCGTTGATATCAGAGTTTAATTCTTCATTACTAGTAGAGGGTTCAGAGTCTTTAATATTTTTGGTATAATTATAATTCTTAAATATATCCGCTAAGATTTGGGTTTCTTGCGATAGATTGCTGACGCTATTACTTGTTTTACGGATTTTGTTTATTTTCTAGTCTATAGGGATTTTTTGGACAACCGTGGAAATTCGCTGGGTGCCCGAGTCCACAATTGGCATATGTGGGTTTAATACGCTCCTTGTGGTAAATATATTTTGGTATTTTTTGTATATATATATATATAATTAATATCTTTGTATAAATATAGTGGTTCATAAGAGTTAAATGAAAAGTGATGCAGATATGCATCACTAAGCATTTAAGATTTAATTCTCGAGCCCGTGACTTTCACGGGCAGTGTAGGCTACTTTTTAACCCCTTGAGGGGCACCGGTATATATTATATACCAACTACGATTAATGAAGTTTTACACCAGAAAAATTTTATTAAATTTTACTTTTCTAACTTTGGTGAAAAAAAGCCGTAAATTTGCTTTTACTTATTTTGAAATATAATTTTTCAAAGATTCCGGTGGGAATTCAGCTTTTCACAAACGTAATTGCTTGCCCCTCAAGGTGTTAAATTCAGATTGTTCCATTCTCACCAGATAGTATAATTGACTTTATTCTCGCGTCATTTTATCTATCATTAAATAAGGTGAATATTTTTTTTTTTTCTAAAAAGTGGTGGCTATCAAACAATCTGATTTTTTTTAAGTAGCCTACACTTATCGGGCTCATCACTTAACCCTAGATCTACCGGGAATTTTATTCAAGTTTTAATAAAACGTTCTACACCAGAATTTTTATTTAAAACTATTTAACTTATTTATTTACCTTATTTTTGTCTGGTTTATATACTTAGTTTATTTTAAAGAAATTTCTGGTTTGAATGAATATTTTGTATGTACCTGTCGGGTCCAATGGACCCGTCTGGTAGACGGAGGGTTAAGGTATTAACCTTTTAATCTCTTCACCTCTGGAGGGGCGGTGGGATAAAATATATCCCACCTATTTTAAACAAGATTCTCACCAGAAAATTTTAACTAAATTTTATATTTTTAACTTTGGAGGAAAATCATTGATAAATTGTTTCTCCTTATTTAAAAATAAAAATTTTCGATTATTCCGTTTAGAATTCAATATTTAGAGACATTTTTGCTTGCCCCTCAAGGGGTTAACGGTCGCATTGAATTACAATTGCTTTGAAATTCAAATTGCTTATTGGCACCACTTTTTCGAAGAAGAAATATTTACCATATTGAATGACAGGTAAAATGATACCATAATAATGTCAATTACACTATTTTATAAAACTGGCGGGACTCAAACAATTTGAGTAAAAGACACATCCCATGTGCGTCACGGGAGCAAGAATTAAGGGGTTAAGGTCTGACCTTACAGGATTGTGTAGATGATCCTAAAGAAAAAAAAAAAAAAAAAAAACATATTCTTTTTTTGTGCGGTTTAACCCTTTCACGGGCAGTGTTTTCATAAAGATACCACTTAATTTTAATTCTCAAACGGTACAATGGTACCAGAATTTTGATAAATATTTTCCACTTAATGTGAAAGTGAAATATAGCGTTATTCTTATTTCCAATTAAATTACTTGGTAAATTCCGGTGCCATTCATTTATTTCAACAATTTAGCAATGAAAATGCTTTCCCCTGAAAGGGTTAAAATTAAACCAGCACTCACAGTATTACATGGACCCTCCCTTGGTACAACCTGACATCGTATATATTTTTAAATATTTTTTCAATGAAATATGATGCAATTAATTAGGAGAAACCACCAAAACTTTCCATTTCTATTAAAAATCTTCTGGCCTTAAAGGGTTATTACACTAAAAATTAGCTAACTTTACAAGTGAATTTCACAGCTCAAAGCGTACATCCGGCACCTATTTCTGATAGTCAGTGCTCTCACTGAATTGTTTTAAGTGTATCTATAAATAAACAATAAATTCTGTGTACTCCATAATTTATAGAAATCCTGGTCTTGTGAATCATAGTGAGAATCAATTTGGAATATGAGAATCAATTTCGTTCAAGTAGTTTAACATCATTAAAATACACTGCAAATGAATTTACATATAGATTATAATGCAATTGAATACCTTTGTGCGTCTCTGTATACGAATTATAATAGATAATTACTCTGTACTCTATTTTAAGCATCTTGCCATCACAGAATTATTTATAAAGATAAACTGACATATTTTTAAAATAGTGAAGATTCAACTGTAACCGCTTTCAAGGGGATGGTTACCGCCGAGTCAGACTTTCACCAGTAAATTTAAATGTAAATACTCTTCTTATTTAATCACCTTTTTAAAGCAAAATTTCTGTCAAAAATAATGGCAAAATCATATCTGATTTTTACTAGTAGAAGTTTACTTCTGCTGTTTTCAGGAGCTGATTTTCCGCCATATTGTGACAATCAAGGCAACATCCTATCGGTGTGAAGGAAAATGATTATAAAATATGGTCATACTGATAGCAGAAAAAACAAATAGAAATTCTAGTCATATTTGTGAGAGAAATTTTTCATGAAAGAGACCCTCTGAAATAAAGAAACATCTTCTCTTCAAAATCTACTGGTGGAAGTTTGCTTAGCCGTTTATCAGAAACTGTTTATCCGAAGCAAAAATAATCATCCGCCATATTGTGACAACCTCCTCAGTTCCTTCACTCGCAGCTGGTAGACAATACAATACATGTCTCCCCCTCTGTATTCATAACTCCATTCTAGCCATCCGCTTCAATGAAGCCTATCAATTTCATTATGTTTGCAATATAATTGACTCTCGTGTGCATTTATTTAAAAATAATCGAAAATAATGTACCATTAGTTGTCAAAAATGTATATTGAATAGAAAATTAATTTACTAATCATTGCTACCCGCGTACTTTAATACAATTTTTAATATGTATTTATTCTTTTATACATATCTGCCGAAAGAAAAAAAGAACTTTCGAGAAAAAACTTCATAAAAATTCAATAAAATTCCAGGGATTAATGTTTGCCAGGAAAATATTAAATTTACTAGATGCTTTTGTTAGGATTAAATTAATTCAACAGTAAAATAAATAGGAAAAGCTCCATTGTGCTTATAGACTTGCTAAAAATAAGTATTATAATTTTTTAATATATAATTTAGAAAAAGTTTTTCAAACATCTTAACAAAATGCTTAAATTTGCTTTATTGATGCAAATAAATGAAATAATTATGTTAATTTTATGGTAATAAGGATTTGAGAAATGCGGCTTTTACACAATTTTCCACAAAATTTAAAATGTTGTTCATGTAATTTGATTTATTTCCATTTCCAGAAAGTTTAAAGTAATTATATTAGTGATACTTTATATTTCCCTTTGGGACTAGTGTACGGTGATAACGTTTAAATAAATAAATATATATTTGTTTGTTATAGGGATATTTTTCTTACATAAGCCGATTATTTTATTTAAATCGTTCATCAGAGAACACTGATGAATTTTACAGAAGTTGGAAGTATACATTAAGCCATATTAAGGTACGAAATATTTATTATCACCAAACATTTGTTACTCTAGAAAATCATGCCATTAGTGTAATTGCCTAATTCTTACGTTTTTTGTTTTCTTTACTGAACGTCTCAAATTCCGTTATTATTATTTGGGGGGGGGGGGGGAGTAAAGCCACTTGTAGAAAATATGTTATTTCTCATTAGGAAAATAATTACATGCGTCGTATTTCTTCTGTTTCAAAACTTTGAACATTAAATAAAGCGAAGATTATCTTTCAAATTTCTTTGTGGCCAACTTTTTTTTGTAAAAAAATTAATATCCCCATGTTATAGTATCGGCAATTATTCGTGCGAATCCTGGAATTTCCATTTCAGGAAATTTTTCGGTACCAGTATTTTCTTATAGAAAACCTCTCCGTAAATAAGGCAAAATTTCGCGTGTTTGAAAGCTTTTGATTTATTTTATTTAAACAAATACTGATTCTTTTTTTCTGGAAAATAACGAAACAAGTACGAACCCTGTAACTACTTAATCCCTTGTGTTCCGGGGGTGAATATCTTCAAAATGCCCAAAAGCGACATTGGCACCTGTATTTTGTAAACAAAAGATTCGGCTTATAATATACACGAAAAAATACATTATTATATTTTCAAATAAATTTGGTTGAATATCCCAGTGCCAATGTGAAATTTGGCAATTAAAATTAAGTGTGAAGAAATTTACCCATCAGAGCTCAAAGGGTTAATAAACAATTTACTCACCGGAGCTCAAAGGTGAGAAACACGAGGCTTATTTATACAGTGCAAAGAAAATAAAAACTGGAAAGGATTATTTTATAATTTTTTTTTTTTTATTTCGAAGTTAACAAGACCTTCTAACCAGGAAACCTCTTAAACCCTCGCATACCAGCCAGGTCCAGTGGACACGACAGGTACATTCAAAATATTTATTCAAAAAAGAAATTTCTTTAATATAAACTAAATGTATAGAACATACACTGCTTAACAGTGTGACCTGACCCTCTGTTTGATTCGGCCAACCCAATGCTCTGGATTTAGAGTGCAAATTCTAATTTTTCTTAACATCTACGAGTCAAGAACTAATCAGTTGATCAATTTCAACTGAAAGTAAACGAGAATTGCGACTCCATGGAACTATGATTAAAGAGGAATTGACACATCCTCGAAATGCTGAAGCTTCAACTGTAACCGGTTTTGCAATGGCCCATTACAGTCGGGGAAAATTTCCACCAGTAATTTTGAATAAAAATTTTCTCCTTACTTAAAAGGGTATTAATGCAGAATTTCAGTCATAATTATGGCTACAGCGCCTAGAAGATACAGTGTGGAAAACGGCTATTCCTATAATGCTTTAAAAAGTGCTAAAAACTTGTATCCCATAAATCTCCAACAATGCTCAGCGGCAATATGCTGATACGAGCGCCATCTCGTGACTCTTTTCAATATAAACCCTGTGTTTTCAAAAATTATAGAATGTTAAATATTGGAAACTATAAATATAAGATATTTCAGTCTGTTATAAGCTAATTTAGTTAAGGAATGACGTGAAATAGGTTAAAGAGTCTCTTTTAGAATGACTATCGTTTTTAAATCACTACGATGGCGCTACGATCGACATCTTGTTATTCAGCATCATTGTACAATTATGGGATTCAATTTTTTAGCACTATTTTGTAGCCGTTTTCCACACTGTATCTTCTAGGCGCTGTATTTATGGCCATGAAACACATATTTACTTTGATGGGTGTAAGATTATTTCGGCGGTAGCCAGGTCCTGCGTTTTCGCCATATTGTGACAACCTAAACAAACTCCTGTCAATGTCAGCTAAAGATATTATAATACACGAGCTAATTCCCACATACAAAAAAGAATAGAATGTTTGACCATATTTGTGAGGAGGATTTTGCATAAATAAGTCAATAAAATAAGCCGAAGTTTTCTATACAAAATTTATTGGCCGATGTTTGCTTCGGAGGCTGAAAGAAATTGTCGCAGCGATGTAAAAAAAAAAGAAAAAAAAAACAATACAGCCGACATCTTATGACAACTTCCTCATTCGAACTAATTCACTCTACCTACACCATATGTTTCCTCCTCTTTATTCATAACTCCATTTGCGATTTTCGTAGTCATTTCAAAGATTACTGCTGTCGCGAGAAGAAGAAACCCACCGAAGCCACTTTTACTTTGTTGCGAATGGCAACGGCAGGTTTGTTGATATAGAATGTTGTTAGAATGATGTTCGACGATTTTGAGTCGTAACAATGTAACTCGAAAGCAAATGCTTTAATTTTGATGTATAAGATGTTCAGAGTGAATGTTTCGAAACGAAATTATTTTTAAATTGTAAATATGTATATAATTTGCGCGTTATATTTAGCTGTGTGTGCTTTTGGAAATATTGTGTTATTTACAAGTAAAAACAATGAAACTCATCTACGTCGTCTGTCGTCGATTCCAGCGAAGTCTCTCATTTATTTTTAATTCGTAGTGTTTGTTTTCTATAACTGCATTGGTTCACTGGTTCATTAAGAGTGTGTGATGTTAAAGGGGTTTCACCACCCCCTGAATACCAGGCCTGAGCGCTGACACAAAATGGCGGCTATTGTAGGCCGATTTACTTACCTCATCTACGGTCCCCTAAATTTCCTCACCAGTAATTTATAAAAGATTTCTTTGACTTGTTTAGTCTCAGAAAAATAAAGCAGAAATTAATATATATATATATATATATATATATATATATATATATCAGTGGCGTGGCGTGAAAATTCTCGGTGGTCATCGCAATTATTTAAGTTTGTGGTGAAAAATTATTAACTCTAAAATTCAATGGTTGAATGTTCAAAAAAGAAACTTTAAATCTTACCTTCACTTATACATGAACTCCAAATGTTCTGCTAAAACTGGATCGTAGAGTTTTAAAAGCTTATTAAGAGTTTTAAAATATTGCTTGGTCATCGCCGCATCCAGCGATGACCGGACGCCACGCCACTGATATATATATATATTGGTACCAAAACTCAAGGGACCGTACACACGCTGAAAAAAATCCAACTACGACAGCTGCCATGTTTGTATCATGGAACTATTAATAAGGAGGAACTGACATATTCTTAAAATAGTGAAGCTTCAACTATAACCGCTATCGCAGGCGTTGCTTACTGCCGGTGGAAACTTCCAACAGTAGATTTACATAGAAAATTTCAACTTATTTAAACGCCTTATTATTGCAAAATTTCAGTTATAAATAATGGTAGAAACAGATATTCATTATTATTGGTAGGAGTTTACTTTGTCGGTGGTTAGGTCCCGCGTTTCCGCCATATTGTGACAACCAGGGAAACAAACTGACAGTTTTAGAAGGCATACTGACACCAGGTGAAACAAATAGAAATTTTTATATCAGTTTTGAGAAAAAAAATCCATGAATATGACGCTTAAATAAGATGGAATTTTCTATTCAGTATTACTGGTGGGAAGTTTGCTTTTGCGTAATCAGAAATTGAAGACCCTATTTAAAAAAAAAGCAGCCGCCATCTTGTGACAACCTCCTCAGTTACTTCAATCGTAACTGGTAGACACAACACTAAATGTCTCCTCCTCTTTATTCATAACTCCATTGTTTTTATAATGGAGTTATGAATAAAGGGGAAGAGACATATAATGTACAGTCTACCAGTTGAGAGTGAAGTAACTGAGGAGGTTGTCACAAGATGGAGGCTGATTTTTCTAAATCGAATCTACAGTTTCTGAATACCGCCGGGACAAACTTCCCACCAGTAAAATTGAATAGAAAATCTTGCCTTATTTAAGCGTCTTATTCATGGAAATATTTTCTCACAAATGTTGTAAAAACTTCTGTTAATATTTATTGGTGTCAGTTTGAATGGTAAAATTGCCAGATTGTTTCACTGGTTGTCACAATATGGCGGAAACAACTGGTTTGACTACCGCAAAAGCAAACTTGCACCAGTAAAATTGAAAATATGTTTATACAATTATTTATAACTGAAATGTGTATTAATAAGGCTTTTAAAGACTGAGATAATTTCTACATAAATTTAATGGTGGAAGTTATCACCGGAGGTAATCAACCCTTGTGAGAGCGGTTTACAGTTGAAGCTTCACTATTTTAAGAATATGTCAGTTCCGCTTTATCAATAGTTCAATGGTTTGTATCAGCGCTTAGGCCTAGTATTTAGGAGGCGATGGTAAGTTTTCCTAGTTGACGACAAAATAAACCCGTCAATGATAAGTGAAATAGTTTATAATAAATATTCTGGTGTGGAATATTTTTATAAAACTTGAATAACGTTCCTGGTAATTTTAGGCTTAGAGCTGCAAATAACATATTATCTGCCTCTATTTACAAAACGCCTTGTGTAAGGAAACGTAATCTGTTTTAAGAAAAATATTTGAATATTTTTTCATAACTGGTTAGCGTACAAGGTTGCCATAAACGTCTATTTTTATAATCTGTTCGTACAACTATTTTAAAGAAAGTAAATATTGTAGTATATTTCTCTTGCGGATGTTGTCAAAGTATATGTGAATTTTTTTTGTTTAAAAAAAAATGGTGCGAGATAGAATAAAAAAATAGTCACTCGTGGCAGCCCTGAGCGTAAAGCTCTACGCCCATTTTTCTGTTGTAAATACAGTGATTTTATTTCAACTAAAGAAATAATCTCTTAGTTTTAAATTTCCACCAGCAGTTCCAAATCATATTTTTTGTAATATTGTGGTAAAGAAAAAAATATTAAAGGAAGTTTAAACAAAAATAAATATGTGTAAAAACAAGATAGTTCACTAAAATACCAAATCTTTAATATATATATATATATATTGTATTTGTTTATTGAAATAACTGTTAACGTTTGATAATTTTAGCACATTTTCAAAAAAAAAAAAAAAACAGTAAGTATTAAAACGAAAAATGATACGAATTGAAACGCAGAAAAAAAAACAACTCAATAGCTTATATAATCATTATTGTTTATAGAAAAAGGTTAGATACCGGAAATATCAACAATCGAAAACAAAAATAAACTAAAGCTTCATTATCATTTAAAATTAAACAGAAAATATAAACATTATACAGAAGCTCCATTTTTATATTATGATCCTATTTATGTCATTCGGTTTTTAAAGTCGTTGTGTGTTATTTTAAATCAATTTCATTCGATGATATTGTATGCCTTCATATCTAATTTCCAAATCTCTCTATATGTAAAATAAGAGATGTCTCCTTTCCTGCCTGCCTGCCTGACCGAGCAAAGCGCCGAAATTATAACACCTAGACCTCTGAAATTTTTGCCATGTGTAGATGCTATCACTGGAATGTGCACTTCGTCGCCGGATTTTTTAATTTCAATAAAGATTTTTGTTAAAGAAATATAAAATTCCATGGGTTAGTGGCTATTTACAGCTCTCCGCCAAATCCGTGGCAACGAAGCAGTCAGCCAATCAGAGCAGACAGTAAATATGAGGTCCGGCGACAGCAGTTCAGTACTATCGGCTTCCGCTAGCGCATTTCACTATTTGTTTATATATGTTATACAGAATTCAAATACAGAATTCAATACAGAATACAAAATCTCGTGAGTGAAGTATAAGATGAGTGTTTTGATTAAGATTTGTTATTGAAATTAGTTTGTTTCATATACAAATTCCTGAATGTTTTCATAGCGCGCATATCAGCTCATAGATCAGACCTTAGGCCTAATTCAGTGAAGCAAAAATTTTGAGTATTTATTCTTATTTACAATTTTAGTTCCCATACATGCGCTAAATTATAGACATAAGAGTTTTTGCTCATAACATGCGATAAATTTTAGAACTGTACATTTTATAGTAAAGTGCATGATTAATGTTTTCATTAAGATTTGTTATTGAACTCGGTTTGTTTCATTGAAGAACATTTTTCGTCACCCAAAAATGGAAAATATGAATCTGAAATGAAAACATTCAGTCTACAAATCCTAACACTTACTTAATGTTTTACTTTCTTAGGAAACTAATAATATGTGAGAAAACGGTGATTTTTTTTTACCTCATAACTTACAAATTGAATTGTTTTGATGGAAACACACAGCTTATACTTCACTGAATGCTTTCGTTTCTTTAAACTCATAATATTTAAGAAATATTTACATTATATTATTTTCAACAACAGTTGCATTAGTATTGAAAGCAGCATTGGCCAACATATATTGAGACTTTATATTTCATTTTCTTTTCATCAGTTTAATATTTAGGAATATAATTTTCATAAAACAAGCGGTCAAACATTTTGTTAATTGAAATATCAATATGTATAACTTGTCCAGAAATAACATTGTTTTGAGTATTTTTAAAGGCGATTCTTTATTCTTTTGAATTGTTTTTATAGGAAGTGGGGGTGTTTGGCCGATGTTATTGACTTCATAGATTGGTGTTACTGTTTAGTCTTTGCTTTTTGAACCAAAATTGAATCACGATCAATAATCATTAAAGGAATATTAAATATAAACTTTTGTGATCATCTGTGCATTTAACATCTGCGAGACGAATGTACATTTGCAGATGGCGATATCATTTGTGGAAAAGAGTACGATAGCAGAATAAAAAGTTATAAAATGACATTTTTTCTGAGTATAAATTTAAATTTCACTTTTTGTAGCAGGAATTGACAACATCTCATTTATTTCTGTATTTCTTTTTTTCTGAAAAAAATTTTAAAACGACATGTTTTTTGAATACGTTTTCACATGCAAGAAGTTTTAATTGGTCACAATTTTCTTTATTTTTTAACTGGCCCGGGTAACGGTGGGCGGGTCTGCCACAGTTTCATATACAAATCTTCAGTGTTTTGATTTGTTATCATTGTCTCCATTATTGGGCGATAACGACATATGTTATATTATACGATTATTTAAGCACCTTTTTAGTCACCCAAAAATGGAAAATATGAATCTGAAATGAAAACATTCAGTCTGCAAATCATTAATATTTAATTAATGTTTTACGTTCTTTTAAAATGCATAATATTTGAGAAAACTGTCTTTTTTTTTTTTTTTTTTTTTTTTTTTTGCCTCATAAAAAAAACCCCTTATAAATTAAATTGTTTTGATGAAAACACACAGCTGACATTTTACTGAATGTTTTCGTTTCATCAAATGTTTGAAGGAACAGAAACGGTGATTGTTTGAAGAACCTTTCTAGAAATCACATGATTGACATGCTGTTATTGTCATTCATGTACAGTGTTTTTAGCACCCTGGTACAAAGAACAAAACATGATTAACAAGAACAAAAAATCATGCATAAAGCATAGATTATAATACACTTTCCAATACATTCTAAATGCTGTAAACCAATTATTTTCATCCATGTACAGCAATTTTACCACCCTGTGAAAGATAAAAACTAAACTAACTAGAATGAAATAATTATGCGTACAGCATAGATTATGAAACACTTTCCAACACATTCTACATACTGTAACACCTATCATTTTCATCCATCTCCAGTATATGTACCACCATAGACAAAGAACGAATTATAATTAAGAAGAATGAAGAATCATGCGTGCAGCATAGATTATGAAAAACTTTCCAACAAATCCTGAATGCTGTAACATGTGTCATTTTCATCCATCTGCAGTAATTCTACCACCATGTGCAAAGAACAAGCATAATTAACAAGAACGATTTAAGATTTATTTTCAGATATTCTTTTTTCTATTTTAATATGAATCAATATGCTAAATATTCACAATTTGTTTAAACAAAATCGTCGGTCTCTGGCAACGTCGGGCGGGTCAGCTAGTTAATTATAAAACAGAAGATACACTGATCATCAAATTAAAGGATAATGAGAAAAAAAATGCTCACTAATTAATGTTGCTAACAATGCCCAATGCTACCATTAACTATGTTAATTAAACACTGCTGAATTCAAAATTGCACTTCCGCCCATACGTTAGCGTCGGAAATAAGCAAATTAGATGATTGACAATGTGGTACGCAATGGACGTATGTTGTAACTATCGTCTGTAGTGTTGTTTAAAGTGAATGTGGTGTCTGAGTGTAATCAGTATTCATTACTTATGGCTCAAAGGCATAATTTAAGTTAACCCTCTGTCTACCAGAAGGGTCCAATGGACCCGACATGTATATTCAAAATATCTATTCAAACCAGAAATTTCTTCAAAACAAACTAAATGTATAAATCAGACAATAATAAGTTAAATAAACAAATTAAATAGTTTTAAGTAAAAATTCTGGTGTAGAATGTTTTTATAAAACTTGAGTAAAATTTCCGGTAGTTCTAGGGTTAAGATCAAAACTGAAGAATAATTGGTGGACTCGAGGAAGATAAAACACAAATGGAGGTCGCCCAAGATTTGAATATCCCTAAACTGTCATACCAAGAGCTTCGAGACGCATTCTAAGCACTGGATCCGTTGATAGACAGCCTGGTCTAGGGCTACTAAGAAAAACAACTGCATCCGAAGACCGTTTTCTGACACTGTGGCTCAAAGAAACTGCGAGCTACTACAAGAGATTTGCTTTGAGACATTCTGGCCGTCACAGGAACTTGAATGAGCTGTTCTACTGCTGCACTATGGTTTAACAAGGATAGACTATATGCGAAAAAACCAATATTTTGTGTCTCACTCACTCCAGCTTTCAAAGGGGCCCGTTTAAACTGTTGCTCTCGTCATGTTCAATGGATCTAAGAAGATTGGGCTCAAGTATTGTTTACTGACGAGTCCGGATATAGTCTGAACACTGAATCCAGACGTGTTTTGATCTGGAGAGAGGGAGGAACATGCAACTTTCCTTCCCTTGTCCGTGAAACATCCCGTTT
The DNA here is from genome assembly GCA_963932465.1 of Maratus speciosus. NCBI lineage: Eukaryota > Metazoa > Arthropoda > Arachnida > Araneae > Salticidae > Maratus > Maratus speciosus. Next base: position 218,292,431 of record OZ010794.1, read on the forward strand.
GAGCCCAGTCTTCTTGGCTCCATTGAACATGACGACAGCAACAGTTTAAATGGGCCACTTTGGAAGCTGGAGTGAATGGAACACAAACTATTGATTTTCCCGCATACACTTCACTCTCGTTAAGCTTACGTGCAGCAGTAGAACGTCTAATTTGGGTTACTATGGCAGCCTGAAGGTCTAAAATCATATCTGTTGTAGTCGCTTCGCGGTTCCTTCGAGGTGACAATGACAGAAAACGGACTTCAAATGCAATTGTTGTTGTTCTACTCCTTTGACCAGGCTGTATATCAATGGATCCAGTGTTTAAAATACAGCCCGAAGCTATTTCTATGACACTTTAAGGGATGTTAGAATCTCGGGTGACCTCCATTTGTGTTTGACCTTCCTCGAGTCTACCAATTATTCTCCACTTTTGATCTTAACTTAAATTATGCCTTTGAGCCATAAGTAATGAATACTGATCACACTTAGACACCACATTCACTTTAAACAACCCTCGATTCTACCAATTATTCACCACTTTTGACCTTCAGTTAAATGATGCTTTTGAGCCATAGCTAATGAATACTAATCACTCTATGACACCGCATTCACTTTAACCCTTTCCGGCACAGGTAAATTTTATTGTAAAAGGATGAAATCATCGACTGTCACCGGAATTTAGACACGACTTTTTTAGAAATTAAAATCTTATTAATTTAAGCTTTCATTGTTAATGCAAAATTTTATTAAAATATTCTTGGTGCCGTTTGAAAGTCTGGAATTAAAATTAGGTATCCCGACTAGGGCACACTGTGCCGGAAAGGGTTAAACAACGGTACCGACCAGAATTCCAACGTACGTCCATAGCGCACCACATTGTCAATCATCTAATTTGAATATTACCGACGCTAACGTATGCGCAGAAATGCAATTTTATATTCAATAGTATTTAATTGAGGTAAATAACTTTAACATTGGCATTGGTTGCAATATTAACTTAGTGAGCATAATGTTTCTCATTATCCTTTAATTTTGATGACTAGTGTATATTAAACACTATAAGAAATAAAGTTTAGCAGAGGTTTACGCTTTAAACATATATTGAACGTTAAACACAATTACAGTATAGCGCCAATTATCCGAACAAGCCGGGAAAGACGCTAGTTCGGATAAATGGACAGTCAATTTAAGGAAAGTCCCTGACCTTAACCTAAAACCTTTTTTTTATCATTTAAAATTTTCTGTTTCTCTTATCTTTTCCTAAACTGCAGAAATTAGAATTTAAGCAAAACAACTTTCGATTGTTCTTGCTTCTAAGAAAACGTTCTTTCCAATGCTGCCATGTCTCGAATTCTTAAATACGTTAGCTGAATAGGAGCAGAGTTATTTTACCTTTCGAGCCATTTCATATCTGTTTCCAAACATTCAAAGGCTTCGTTATGTGATGGACCTGGGTCATTTTCAGAGCATTAGTTTCCATTTCTTCAATTTATCTTTCATCTTAAATATCAACCACAATCTCATCATCATTTTAAAAAAAATGCGAGAAATAAGCTGTTCGAATAAATGGAAGTTCGATAAAAAAAAAAAAGATAAATTGTTCAAATAATTGAAAGCTCGGTTAATTGGAGTTCCGATAATCGGCGATCTACTGTAATAATAAATCGTTTTTGGCTATTTTTTTCCGGTTGGAAATTATTTTATTGCCCAGTTCCATTGTTTTTTTTTAGTGTAAGACACATAGCTAAAAACTGCTATGCTTGTATGCTTCTTGCCCACCACTATTTTCGAAAAGTTTGCTTGGCCTTATTCAATTACTGAGGTATCTCCAATAACATAACTCACATTTTTCCGTTCTAAAAGACTGATAGCCAAAAAATCGTATCATGTGATATACACTACCAGTATTCATGGAAATAGCCTAGTATACATTAAAATATTCCGGACATCATGCATTCGTTCTTTTAACGTAAAGCTCCATCTATGTGCGTAACTTTTAAATGATGCATACTTTAACAAAAACATTTTCTGCATTTGTGTTCATATTACATACGAATATATATTAGTAATAATTCTTCTAATTGATGTATACATAATGCATACAATAATTGTCTAAATAATAATATTGTGTTTATTTTGGTCAAATAATGTAAAATTTAAAATTTAAAAATAACGCTTTCATGCGGAGTTATGGATAACCAATATATGTTAATTCACGTCAGTGGATGCAAATGTCTAAACTAAAATGCATCTTGTTTCTTAGAAAATTAAAACAATGCAACTATTACTAAATATATATAGTGTAGTGTCTACCAGTTGCGAATGAAGTGATTGAGAATGTAGTCACAAGATGGCAACTGTTGTTTGTTTACATATGATCAACGGGGCCTGTTTACCACTGTGCAAAGCGCCACCAGTAAATTCGGGTAGAAAATGTCGCCTCAGTTAAATGTCATATTCAAGCGAAATTTCTGTCATATGTAAGACAAAAAAAAACATCTATTCGTTTTTACTGATAGCACATGCCCCTGCTAAATTATAATCTCTTTTACATACATGACAGTAGCGTTGTTTATGTATTTACAATATGGTGAACTGCAGGACGTGATTACTGCATTAATTTCACCTGTAAAGATTCACCATTCTACGAATATGTCTATTTCTCCACGTTCCACGATTAAATCCTCCGGTATATTTATTATATATACCACTTAATTTTAACTCCCAAACGCCACATTAATTCCAAAATTTTTTAATAAAATTTTGCTTCTTATAATGTGTGTGATTAAAAGCTTTTACTTACTTTCATATAAATTTGTTCGTAAATCCCTGTGTCATTCATTCATTGTACCATTTTAGGAACATAAGCACTTTGCCCCTGAAGCGGTTAAAGCCTCAGGATAAATAAAAATTCGAAATATACTTTCTTACCCTTTTGCAAAGTTCATTTATTAAATAACAACATTTATTTTAATTCTTTTAACCCTTTCCGGCGTGGTGTAATTGCATTTTTAAAATGATAAAATGTTGGACACGCATCAGAATTCCCCCAAAAAATTATTAGAAAATAAATAATTTCTTATTTTCCCGTACTTTATAAAAGGAAATTTTTAATTAAATATTCTTTGTGCCGTTTGTCAGTTTTGGAATTAAAATTAGGTGTCCTTTTTTGTGGAGACCGCCCTCTAAAGGGTTAAACTATAATTCTAACTTTTAATCACCTGTTTTCGATTGTTGATTATCACTTAATCAGGAAAATATATTTTATAGCTGAGCGTAATATATGTATGTAGAGTGATGATTAATTAGAAACATTTACGTATTAAAGACAAAAATAGTCACTCATCTTTAATTCTGATATTCAAACATGTTTAATCGAAATTTAAAACAACGGTTAACGGAGTAAATGAAATTAATAACGAAATATTCGACTGATGATTTATTTTTAAATTTCAGCAACGTATCAAGTTTATCTCTTGAAACAAGTTTTGAAAATGCAGTTTAAATTAAATTTCATTTCCAAAATAGCTTATTGATTTTATTTTCGTAAGGTATATTTATAACATGCTTTGATATATTTTGGATGAATTTTTTTATATAATCTGTTAAAATTTTGTTCATGATCCGTATGTCTTTTATACTTTATACTGGGGAATTGTTGTTTTAACCCTAGAACTACCGAAAATTTTACTCAAGTTTTATAAAAACATTCTACACCAGAATTTTTACTTAAAACTATTTAATTTGTTTATTTAACTTATTATTGTCTGATTTATAAATTTAGTTTGTTTTGAAGAAATTTCTGGTTTGAATAAATATTTTGAATGTACATGTCGGGTCCATTGGACCCTTCTGGTAGACAGAGGGTTAAAATCTGTTTTTATGAAAAACGAGATGCCATTGTAATATGTTTTGTGTTAATTTATCATCGTTTAACAAGCCCTTTTAACAAGCCTTTAACCCAGGGGTGTCAAACTGTGGCCCGTCCGATACCACTAAATTTTTAAAGAAATAGTCGACAAGTTGAATCGCAGAAATTCGACGATTAGATAAGCCAAATATAACTGTAAAATTTTAGTGGTATCCGGCGGACAGCAGTTTGACACCCCTGCTTTAACTCTTTAATTCTCGCTCCCGTAATATTCACGGGCTGTTTTTTTTTTGTTTTTTTGTTTTTTTTTTTTTCAGATTGTTTGATACCCACCAGTTTTTAAAACAGTGTAAATAGTATCATTTTACTTGACATTAAGTAAGTTTAATATTTCTTTCTCAAAATAAGGGTGGCAATAAGCAATCTGAATTTTTAAATCGCAATTTATTGCGACCGTTACCCCTTTCCGGCACAGGCAATTTTGTTGTAAAATGATGAAATCATTGACTGACACCGGCATTTACACACGACTTTTTTAGAAAGTGAAAACGTGTTACTTTACTCTTTCATTGTTAAAGCAAAATTTTGTTAAAATAGTCTTGGTGCCGTTTGCAAGTTTGGAATTAAAATTAGGTATCCCAACCCGGGCACACTGTGCTTGAAAGGGTTAAGGGGTTACCCCTTTAGGGCAAACAAAAATGTCTCTAAATATTGATTTCTCACCGGAATAATCGGAAATTTTTATTTTTAAATAAGGAAGAGCATTTTTTCAACGATTTTCCTCCAAAGTTAAAAATATAAAATTTAGTTAAAACTTTCTGGTGAGAATCTTCTTTAAATTAGGTGGGATATATTTTATCCCACCGCCCCTCAAGGGGTTAAAAGAAATATATATATATATATCCGTTTATAGATTCATTATTTATTTTCCTGCACATTTTTTATACGCATTCATTAGCTATATGTAAGGTAGAAACAGCCTTTATACACGAATATGTTTTATATAGTGCATTTTATGTGTTTATATCACATTTCCATTTGTTTAAAATGTACTATTATTGCTTAAAATTTTAATATTTTGAGTTATTTAACTTTTTACATGTAAAGAGTGTTAGTGTTAGGAAAATATATGTATACTTTATACGCCACGTATTTATATTTTTCACTTTATGAAAAAAATCCCATATATGTTTCGAATGTTTTATATTGAATGAATTATCTATATGAAAATAAATTTAATTGATTTATTTAAAAAAAGTCTTTTCTTACGTTACTTAAATATTAAAGAAAACCTTAAGACTTAAAATATTTTAATTCTTTGTGAATTAATATTAAAGACTTAGCACTTAAAAATGTCTGAGAGAAAATTTAAATAGATTCAATAATTAGAAAATACTCTAATAGTAGGTATTCCCTAGGTAATACACACTGACTAATTTCAAATATAGATTTTTGAATAACACCAGCATAAAAAAACATGCTGATACTATGCAAAAAAAGAGATACGGGTCCTTAAATTCAGTAAGAAGTAAAAATTGAAAAAAAAACAAAAAAACATTGTAAGTAAAAATTTTACATTACAGATCATTTTCTTTTATTAATTAATTTTTTTTTGTAAGTCTTCTATTTTGTAGTTTTTGGAAGAAAAACAAAACCCCCTTTTTAATAGGAATAATCCATTTTATCTTAGTAATTATATAAAATCTATTAAAGTGCATTAAGATCAGTGGCGGTTCGTGAGTAGCATTCTGGGGGCACTACACGTACAGCTGCCAAATTTACTCTTTTTATAGCCACTACTGTTTTAGAAAAAAAAAAAAAAAATGTTTGATTTATTTAATGGCAGGACTTCTGTCATTCAATAATAATAATAATAAAATGTATATAAAGTATAGGGTATCAAATTGTGTAGCTTCATTAAATGTGCATGTACTGCCCACAAAAAAGCCGCAGCAGATTAATATAGGGTGATTCAAAATTCATGGTACAAACTTTAAGGGTTGGTACAAGACAATGTAACAATCATTTATTGTATAGGAATGTATGGGCGTAAGTGACGCATTGAGGTACAAACACCAGGAGGCGAATTTGGCCCCTTTTTGCTATTTCAAAATTTCTCATTCATACTAGAAAATTCCTATACAATTCTTTTCTTTATTAAAAACAGCCATTTCAGAATTAAATAAAGAAAAATGTCTTCTTTGAAAATTTCCGGTACGAAATCGAAATTTTTGAATTTTTGAATTTAAAAAAAAAACTGGCAGATTTGTTAAACACAGGAAATACATGAAAAGTAATAGGAATGAGTTTTTTTTATTATTATTCAAAAATTTCGACTACATACCAGAAATTTTCAAAGAAGATTTTTTTCTTTATGTAAACATGAAATGTCTGTATTTAATAAAAAAAAGAATTATATAGAAATTTACTGGTATGAATAAGAATATTTTAAATAAAAAAAGGACAAATTGGCCCCTTGGTGTTTGTAACTAAACGCGTCACTACCACCCATATATTCCTATAAAATAAATGATTGTTATAGTGTCCTGTACCAACCTTTAAAGTTTGTACCATGAATTTAGAATCACCTTGTATACATTGTTTGAAGATAAAGAAATAGTGTCAATAATGTTTAATCATTTCATGGGCGGTATGTATGTTTATGTAGCCAATTAAATTTAATTCCCTAGTGTCACAATGGTACCATATTTTTTTTTAATTCATGTTTGCGAAATACATATATATTTTTTAATATTCATGCTTGCGAAATATATTTTTTTTCTTATTTCGAAATAAATCTGTTCGAAAATTCCGTAACATTCATTCAATTCAACATTTTAGCAACGGAAATACTTTGACCCTGAAAGGGCTAAATATTTGTTGCTATTAAATTCAAATCGACTAGGATTCATTTTAATATAAAATTGAATAATAATCGCTTTGGATTCGCTTTGTCGCTATTTATTATTATTATTATGATGATTGCATGGTACCACTATTTTACGATAGTATAATTCGCCTTATTTTTGCCTAATTCAATGTAATAAGGCGAATATTTCAAAAAAAGTTGGGACATTAATCTAATCTAAATGTTTAATCTTTGAGGGGTTATCCAACCTAATTTAAATCAAAATTTGCACCAGAAACTTTTAACCAAATTTTATATTTCTAACTTTGATTGAAAGAAATTTGTAACAATCAGTTTCCTGTTTTTATTGTAATAAATTGTTTTTTCAAAATTCGGTGTGAATTGAAGATTATGGAAACGCAATTACATGCCGCTACTGACGGCTGTTATCAGAATATTAAAATCTCCTGAATTCCCTAAAGCGTACTTTGTTAATCCATTAACCGCCAAAATGCAGGAAACTACAAATTTCTTGTTGGATGTCTTTTGCCACCAGAAAGTTTAGAAAGATAATTTTTGATTTATTAAAATAACATCATTTCTTTCAATAAATAAGGCAATTTTTTAAATTGTAAAATAATGGTGTCAAATCAATTCATCCAAGCATAAGCAATTATTTTGACCGTTTCGTCAACGCAACACCAGCGGATAATGGGTTAATACTATCTTTTTCTGACTGCATGAATATTTCTCATGGCAGTGCTTAAATCACACTTCCAATGGCTGATCTTACAAACAGGAAACAAAAGTATAGGCTTGAAATGCATGCTAAATACAACCAAAAAGACAGAGCTGCCCCGGGCGACTATTTTTTTAAATTCTATTTCGCACCACTTTTTCAAAACAAAAATCTTTTACATACGCTTTGAGGAAATCTGCAAGGGAAATGTATTTTTTAAAAATAATGGTGCGAACAGAACATAAAAATAGTCGCTTGTGACCAAGGTTATTAGACTATAAAGGTTGGCTCGTAACTTTTCACCCAATCGGAGGGGTCTTTCTCTGCTACGTCACAAGAATCCACAGTCGGAATCCCTCCTGTGCTAATAGCGTTATATACAGTTGAATTGTTATGCAATTTTAAGGGGAAAAAATTTTTAATACTTTTTTTTACGTGTAAAGAAATAAGAGACCTTAGTTTTAAAACTACATAGAAGAAAATTAATAAGTTTTAAAATCTTTACAGTGACACGGGGGTGAAAAATTAAACATTTTTGAAAAAAAGAGAAAAAACAGTTACAGCTGCTCTATATTCTCTCTCACTCTTTCTCTCTTATTTTGTTATTATGATATATATTTTTTACTTACTAGTTGACAATTTCTTATATATATATATATATATATATATATATATATATATATGTATATATATAAAATTAGTAAAATAGTGGGTTGCAACTTGAATTCATTTAATTAAAATGTACGTTTTAATATGAATTTCTACAAATTAGAAAAACAAAATAACTTCTCAGAATTACGTTTATAAAGACTAATAGTTTTAAAATATTTGTAAGTTGTAAAAAACAGTAAAAAAGACTTAAACATATGCAATTATGATTCTTTTAAAGCACATATTAGTAAAGTACAAAGTCAAAAATTCGGAATCGTCCAGAACTCGTCGATTGGACTTTTCCGAATTTTTGTTCATTTGCATAATTAAAAAAAAAAATGAAAACTTTATCCACTTTCACCGGTGAATTATTTACGCATTGGAAAGCATTTTAATACTAAAAAGAAAACAATTAATTAATAATTAAAAGAAAATAAAATAATACTAAAGAGATATTTTAATTGGGGAATATGTGTTTTTCAAAAAGTAAAAACTATCTCAATTACAACATTAATTTTTTATGTGGTTTTTATCGTTTTTATGAATTTTGCGAAAAAAATTTTACTTTACTAACAGGATTCTGATTACAATATTCTAATTCAGTATAATAAACTTTGACCTCTTTTCAGTGAAGTTTATTTGGAAATCCTACATCGACTTTTCAATGTATCGCATTTTTTAAGCGATTTTAAGAGTTTTTGTTTTCGTTATACGGCGATTTTTTGACATTCGTAAAAGTAATTCGATTTCAAAGTTTTAGCCACGTGATTAATGACTTTTTAGGGATTTTGAATGCGTTATTTTGCGATTCACAAAAGCATTCTGGTTACAATGTCTTAGACAATAAATTTATCTACAATAAATTTTGTTGTTTGCGATTTTTAAATTAAAAAAAAAAAAAATTTCCTTCTCTTTTCGCGCGTGTGGCACTTTTCCCAAATCATTAAAAGGTATCTGGTTTTAGTCTTTTAGCTTAATATGGTAAATGTTGTCCTCTTTTTAATAATGTTTATTTGGAATTCGTACAGCGTTTCTTGAAATTTTCGCGAATTTTTTATGTGAATTTTAGATTTTTAGAGGCAATTTTTTGACATTCGTAAAAGGAATTCATTTTCAATCTTTTAATTCAATATAGTACATTTTATCCTACACAATTTTTGAAATTTGGGCGATTTGTAATGCGAATTTTTGCGTTTCGAGGCAATTATTTTGGCATTCATGAAGGAATTCCAGTTACAATGGTATTGTTCACTATAGTAAATTATGTTCTCTGCAAACTTCAAACGCTTAAAGTTTGCTATTTTTTCTGCCTTTAAGTTTCGCGGCGATTTTTCCGCATTAGTAAAAGGAATCTGGTTTTAATCTTTTAGTTCAGTATTATAAAAGGCCTCTTTTTAATAAAGTTTATTCAGAATTCTTGCAGCGATTTTTAATTTTTAAACATTTTTTTCCTGTGTGATATTTAGAGATTTTTTTGGCATTCGTAAAAAGGGATTCGGTTTCAAACTTTTAGCTTAATATAATATTGTTTTATGCGATTATTAGCGGTTTATTTTACTTTTCGCTAAAATAAATACGCCAATTACGAAAATGTCCGAATTTTGGAGAATTCCGGATTTCGGACGTCCGGATTTGAGACTTTGTACTGTATATAAAACACATAGTATCTTCCTACAGGTTTTTTTAACCAAGTATTGGTTATTTCCAGAGGCTGATACAAAGGAAGGGGAAGGGGGGAGGGAGTAGTGGAGAAATTAGCCCTCACAATAATTAACACCATCAATTTTTTATATTTAATATATCAATAATTAAAAAATAATAATATTTACAACAGTTCAACTGTTCACATATTATTTACAATTTAAAGCATTTGATTTTATATAATAAAGAAAATACTAATGAAAAATAAAACAACTATACAATAGTTTTTCTCATTTTTTTTTCTACACAATCCCTAGTGCTAAATTTTAATTTTCTTTTTAATGATTTCATCTCTTCTGACTTAGCATTTAAATATTTTACGCGGATAAAGATTCGTAATTTAGAAAAAGAAGTTATTAACATACTGTCGATATTTAAATTGGATGTGTTTGATTATATATATTCAACAGTTTTCTTTAAAATATCTTTCTTTTCATTGAATGTCTCTTTATGAAATAAAATATTAAAAGAGAGCTTCAAATTCAAGTTTTTATGTATTTGTCTTTAAATCTAAAAAGAAAAATATTTTAGACGAACAAACATAAACATAGCAAACACGGGTTACGGCCGACAGGAAAATAAGGATTCTTGGATTCTTGTGACGTATGATTCTGCCTAGCAACGAGAGTGGGCGGGACGGAGTCCATAGTGACGAGCCAACCTTATATGTCTAATAACCTTGGCTTGTGACAGCCCTGATAAGACCAAATTTTCCTTTAAATTCTACAAATCTTACATAAAAGCACGTGTTCTATATTGATTTGTTGAAACGTAATTATACATGAGACTTCAGCTATTATATATATATATATATATATATATATATATATTGTGTGTGTCTGTATATGTATATATATATATATATAAGCTTATATGTAAGTTAGACGAAACTTTATGTTTTTAAGCATTTTTTACTGTTTATACGAGAATTTAAAAAGGGAACGTGTTTCTTCATTTAATTACAGATATTTCGTGATCACATCAAGTAAAAATTCTTCTTTTGGAAATTCGATATGATCTTGAAATTTCCGAAGAAAATGAAAGCCAAGCCGGCAACGTCGTTTAAACTACTCTCTTGTAATATTAGTAATGTGGTATGCTACATGTATTACTTTCTTTCCCACAAAAGATGATTAATGTATTCCTTCAATAATAATTCGTTTATGCGTTCTTTCCATATTTAATAAAGTTAAAAAAGTAGCATAATTTTGCAGCTTCAAAGAATATTGCAAAAATATATGTTTATTAAGTTTGTGAAAAAAAAAAACTGATATTCTGCATAGATTAACTAAATCAGAAATGATCAATAAAAAGTAGAGAGCGAAATTTTTCTATAGGAATATTTCAGTTCGTATTCAATATATCGATTTTCGCCTTATTTAGAGTTTAAAGAAAGTTTAACTATTTTTATTTTTCTTCAAATTGTTACTTTCTTTGAAGTGTGGAATCTAAGATAAGATAAAGAAAGAAGGTAAAAGAAAAATTCTGTATTTGAAAAAAAGAAAAGCATTTTATATTAGGACACATTGATTTATTACAATGGATAATTTAAATTTTTTCGTACCTGGAACTGAAATTCTAGTAACGATATTTGCGCTTTTTAGTTTCATGTAGCTGAATTTATTTCTAACCGCATTGTAATTTATCATGATTTAAGAAGAATTGATGTTCATATATAAATATCAATAATGATATGCTCTTGATTTTTCAGAGAAGAAAAATATGATAATAATGTTTAATCAATTCAAATAAATGAATGTTTCACTCTGTGTGTATGTCTATGCGTGTGTGTTCTATTATGGCTAGCAGAATCTACGGTACGTACGAGGCTGGAAGTTTTTGTGAAGAAAATCCAAGGCCAGTGTTGCCAGATTGGGGACATTTTTGTCCCCAGATTGTTGATTGTCACCGCTTTTTTTAACCCTTTGCTCTCGAAGATTTTTTTTTCATTCGTATTACCAGCAACTCAAAGCGGTTTTAGTTATATTTTATTATTTTTTTTAATTCTTTACGAATACAAATGTTACGATACATATAAATTAAAAAATTATTATTTTGTAATAGTCCAAAGTATGATACCTCTCCAAGAAATTGCCAATATGTAATCTTGACTTTTCTAGACAGGTATCACAAAATTATCTGCATTGTCTCCGTAGTGGAGCCTCGAGTGCCAAGGGTTAAATGCAAACATTCGCCCTATTTAAAAATAGATTAAAAATTCTGAAAATAAGCGATTTATAATATTTTTAAAAAGTGGTGACAGTCAAATAATCTGAATTTAAAAAAAAAAATTCTGCAATTTAAAAAAAAAAAAAAAAAAAAGTATTTGTTACAGAAGAAAATAGTTTTAAAGCAAAATAGTTTTTTTTTTCTGTAAAAAAAAGTGTATTTTCTATTTTTTACTGTAAAAATCTTTGTTTTTTACGAAAAAAAACTGATTTAATGAAAATTACTGATATTTTCTGTAAATTAAACGGTTTTCTACTGGCGCCAAAATTGACAGTTTTTTTTCTGTCAATTTAAGAGATTTATTTTTACAGTGCATCAAACGGACCAAATCGTTGCCATCGAAATACTCAATGCCAGAGGACATGAGTTGTGACGTCATCACTAATCGACCGAATTCTCACTAGTGTTGGAACTCACACCGGAAAATTTTTATGGGCAATTTTCTTTTATTTTGTTCGTGGATTTTCTATCATCTTATAAAACTAGGATAACTGTTTAAATATACTGGTGAGAATTCGAAATCCTTAAACAAAAATTCAGCCCGATGTGAATTGCTACAGTGTTGCCGCATCTGGCTGATTTTTTATTGGGGGATTCCAATTCTCACCAGTAAGTTTAAATAGTTATTTTTGTTTTATAAGATAGTAGATATTTCACAAATAAAATAAAATAAAATTGCTATTTAAATTTTCCCGGTGTAACTTCCAACACTTGTGAGAAGCCGGTCGATTAGTGATGACGTCACAACTCGTGTCCTCTCGCCTTGAGTATTTTGATAGCAGCCACCCAATTACAAATGTATTTCTTTCTTCAAACCATAAGTTGACTAGAACTGAGCCCTGGTGCCAGGGTTACGCACGACTGTCCAATCAACACGCTCCCCCTGAAATCGCATCAAAGCTTGCGGTTTGCAAAACGAAAAAATTGTTAACCTTGCAATAAAGAAATTTTTTTCCCAATTTCTTCTTTAAGAAGGGAGGGTTAGCAATAATTTGTACTTCGTCAGGTTTCTACATTTCAAAGTGCAATTGGGATTTTTAAGGGACATTATACATTCTTAACACTAATAAGACCGGAAATGTTACTCAAGTTTTATAAAAATATTTTTCACCGGGATATTTATTTAAATCTGTTTTACATATTTATCTGTTTTACTTATTTATTTACTTTTTTCTTCTTTGTATCTTTTAAACTTATTTTATAAACAAATTTCTGGTTCGAACTGAAATATCGGGTGATCCGGAAGTTTTGAGAATTTTGGAATGTTAACAATTAGCAGGACTGCCGCAGGTGACTATTTTTATAATCTGTTCGCACCACTATTATTAAAAAATACATTTTATAGTATATTTCTCTTGCAGATATTGTAAGAAGGTATGTAAACGTTTTTTTTTTGTTTTAAATAAGTGGTGTGACATAGAATTAAACAAAATGTCGCCTGTGTCAGCCCTGCAATTAGAGAACTAAGTGCAATAGAAAGGTGCGGTTTTCACATACATGCTCAGAAACATGCCGGATTTTTGTTTATAATGATTTTTTTAAATAAATAGTTAAATATTTTATCAACAGGTGGCGCTACTGTATACCATCGAAAGTGCATATACCATGCGTTGTATAAGCAGATAAGTTCATTGCGCAACACTTTTCATGAGATATTGCTCAGATTTCGCTTTAATGGCCATTTATGTTAAAACGCCTTTTCGAAGGTTAACGAAATTGCATTTAAAAGGAATTTTGATACAAAAATTGATGTATAACTATAATGTTTAGACCATGAAATTATTAAAAAAGAGTAACTGACATATCCTTAAAATTGTTAAGCATCAACTGTAACCGCTTTCTCAGGGGTTAATTGTCGCCGGTGGAATTGATTTTTTCTGCTTATTTAAAAGTATTATTAAAGCAAAATGCCAGGTAGAAATAGTGGCAAAAGCAAATTTTCATTTTTCCAGGTATAAATTTACTTTGACGGAAGTCAGATCCTGCGTTTTCGCCATATTGTGACAACCAATGAAACAAACTCACTGTTTTAAAAGGCAAACTGAAACCAGTAATTCAAATTGAAAATTTTACCATATTTGCGAATAAGACGCTTAAATAAGACAATCTTTTCTATTAAATTTTACTGGGAAGTTTGCCCAGGCGGTAATCAGAAACTTAGTTCCGATTTTTTAAAAAAGCAGCCGCGATCTTGCGACAACCTCCTCAGTTACTTCACTCGCAACTGGTTGACAGTACACCATATGTCTCCTCCAGTGTTGCCAGTGGGCTACTTTTTTATATTCCGATTTCTTGATTGCCACCACTTTTTTCAAATGGAAGAATTACCTTTTCTTTCTACTTAATTAATATGTCATTAAATAAGGCGCATTTTATCATTTCAAAAAAGTGGTGTAAATCAAGAATCTGAATTTAAAAAAGATAGCCCATCTGGCAACACTGGCCTCCTCCTCTTATTCATAACTCCATTGTTTAGACATACTTTCTTTGCGCGACAAACCTTCGCTAGTTATGGTGTTTTACAAAAAGGATGAATCGGTAAATTTAGTTTCGCGTTCTTCTCGTACAATGCGTGGAGTTATAAACGGAAAAGGGCCGAATACGGTCACAAATTTAATCCCTTCGGACGAGAGTCTTTTACAGAATTTTTAATCTTTTATCACCGTTTTTTTAAAACAGAAATTTTTGCCTGACTGAATCGGTAAAATGCTCGGATTAAATAAAGCAAAATTTAAAGTAAAAATTTACTGGTGAGAATAATCACTGATTCTGAGCACCTTAAGTGGCACGAATACCAGTCGTTCGTCCCCAAGGGGTTAAAAGCTATGACAAAAAGCTTTGAGAGACGGGCTCATTTGAAGGTCTTCAAAGAAGCGGGAGACTCCAAACGTTTGTTGCAGTCGTAAACGAGGTAGAACACGATGCCGAGGTCACATGTGTGCAAAGATCAACCTGTGTCATTGACCCAGTTGAAGGATGCTATACACCATCATGTTTTAGAGGCATCCCTTGAACCCCCCAACCCCCTCCCCCGAGGACCCTAATCAGACCCTATGTCTAATGAGCTATCCCATGAGCTATCACAAAATATAAACTCATACCAGTAAAATATTAATTCTTGTTAGCCCAATGCTAAAATTTACAATGCATGATGATTTAGGCCGCTTATTTAGTACCAGGGTTACCGGATTGGCGCCCATTTTCAATCCGAAATTTTGACTTCACACGAGATGTTTTGAAGAAGGATTTTTACTCTATCCCTTTATAGTTCCCGAGTCAGGTGCAAATCTCGTCAGTTATTTCCTCTCGGCCGATAATATGTAAAATACTTCAGAGAGTTGTATCATGAAGATCCGTGAACGTCAGCTGCGGTTCCGTGGGTGGGTTGAGCAGCGGTAGTCTCTCAAACACGTAAAAAAAGAAAAAAAATCTCAGTCATTTCATCCCGGTTGAAAATTTGTCAAATTATAGCTAAACCAATATCTTAAAGAAAAAAAAAGTCAGCTGATTATAAAGTGGTGGTTAATACGTCAGCTGGCCACACGAACATGAAAAAAATATACAGCGTGCAAAGGAAAGTCCCTTTAACCTGAAAATACTTGCGAACGGAAAGAGTTACAGCTATGCAATTGAGGCAACGGTATAGTAAAGTGACTACGCACGATTTAATGCAAACGACAGCAGCGCCCCATAGTGGCGAAATTTGGAAGATAGCAATTGAAAATCGTAAACTAAAAGAAATAGAGCAAAATTTGCAGTTAGAAAGTTTTAGAACATCAATTAATTAGTACATAACGACATTTGGTTCACACGGATAAGATAAATCGTTGCCTGTGAACACAAAAATGTCCGAAATCGATGAGCGACGATTGTACTTTGCATATTCACATTAAGTAAATGTAGCAGTGTACAATTTCAGATTGTGACGTTATGTGCTGTAATGTCTGTAAAAATTTAATTTCCAATGTCTTTAAAGTTTTAGATTAACACTTTCAGGGACAGAAGAATTCTGTTCGTAAACTGATGACGTAATTTACTGACACCAGAATATTCAAACGAATTTCATAGAAAAAAAAACCCGCTAATTTTCACTTTCATTACAGAAGCAAAATTTTAATAAAATATTCTTGCTGCCATTTGTCAGTTTTGGATTTAAAATTAGGTGGCTAGACCGTCTAAGGGCTCTTGAAAGGGTTAAATCTATGTCGTCGTATTGAAGCGGCTAGCCATAGACGTTCCATGCTGAGAAATGTAGCATGTAGAATTACTCTCGCGAATACAAACGTGTATCGTGAGCAATGGCAAACTTTTCGAACATACTGAATATTAACTTTTTATCACTGTGAGAAAGTTTGTCTTTTTTGTGTGTGTGTGATGTTATCAAAATGTATTGAGATAAGCACGTATTTATACCATAAATTGTGCGTATTTCGTCATACTTCTGGCTATTCCATTCAAACGTTTACACAAAATAGAGTAAATCGATTTCGGTCATTTTTGGGTATACGGGCGAAGATTTATTTTATCCACGTAAACCAAATGCCGTTTCTTACTAATTAATTGATGCTCTAAAACTTTCTAATTGGAAATTTTGCTCTATTTCTTTTCGTTTACGATTTTCAATAGCTATCTTCCAAATTTCGCCACTAGAGGGCGCTGCCGTCATTTCATTAAATCAAGCGTAGTCACTTTAATATACCATCACCTCACTTCCATAGCTGTAGCTCTTTCGGTTCGCAAGTATTTTCAGGGTAAAGGGACTTTTCTTTGCTCCCTGTATATTTTTTTCATGTTCGTGTGACCAGCTGACGTATTAACGACCACTTTATAATCAGCTGACTTTCTTTTTTCTTCAAGATATTGGGTAAGCTATAATTTGACAAATTTTCAACCGGCAGGAAATGACTGATATATATATATATATATATATATATATATATATTTATTTTTTTTTACGTGTTTGAGAGGCTACCGCTGCTCAACCCACCCACGGAAACGCAGCTGACGTTCACGGAGCTTCATGATACAACTCTCTGAAGCATTTTACAAATTATCGGCAGAGAGGAACTTGGTCATCAAAAACTGTTGCTGGCTCGCGGACTATAACCCCTTGAGGGGCGGTCGTGTGTTTATGAAACCACTTAATTTTAATTCCCCAAATCCACATTGGCACCAGAATTTTAGTAAAAAAATATCGCTTTATTATGTGTGTGAAATATAGCTTTTTCTTATTTATAAATAAATTTGTGTTCAAATTCCGGTGTCATTCATTAAGTTCAATAATTTAGCAATGGTATTGCTTTGCCCCTGAAAGAGTTAACTGCATCACTGTTTATTGAACTCTTAGCAATCTCTATATTTATTTTGAAATATTAATCCTGTAAAAAGTACTATTTATTACTAATTATTTTATACTGTTATTACTACAGGTATATTTTTAAAAAGTAGCCCACTGGCAACACTGTTTACAACTAGCATCAGGACCGGAACGGGAATCTACTAGCAGGTTTGTCAGTTTGGCCTCAACTTTTACTTTGAAATTTCAAATTCACATCGGGAAATTTGAAAAAAGTATCTTTACTTCATACGGTCACATAATTTCTATCATTAATTAAAGCAAAGTAATACTATTTTTAATGTCTGGTACGAACTCGAGTTTTCTGAATAAAAATGGAGGCCAAACTGACAACCCCGGCTACTAATCGCTAACAAATTTACAATGTATTGCCTCTGCTTCCTGCAGCATTTTAGAATACAAAATTTCATCTCTTTTAACCCCTTAACGCTCGAATTAAATTACGGTTGAAAATTTCAAATTGCTTATTGGCACCACTTTTATGAAAAAGAAATTTTTTTCTTATTTAATAACAGGAAAAATGATACTAAAATATAGCCAATTTCACTATTTTATAAAACTGGTGGGAATCAAACAATTTGAGTAAAAGACGCAGACCGAGAATATGACGGGAGCGAGAATTAAGGGGATAAAACCAGATCTCTTTGTTAAAATAAGGCTAAAAATAATTAAATAATTTACATGTGCGTGTTTGACCCTGTATTAATCGAACTCTGAAGAAGACATCTGCTCTTTGTTACCTTACGGACTATGCATATGTATGCTATGTATGTTACTCTGCCTGTGTATTCCTTTATTAGTAAGATTCCACATAATTCCGTTGGATTGACTCAATTGATCTTCGCAGTTACGCGTATATTCTTACCCAATTTAATTTCCGAATCATTTTTGATGAGCAATCCTCCATTTTCGTTTATCAACTTTAATTTTTCTCACTTATAAAAATACGGCGCCGTTACGTTGTATAAGTTGCGACATTTTTAAGACATTTTACTGACATTTAAGGAGGATTAAGAAAATGTGCAAAAAATTCAAATTCTATAAAAATAGAATTCTCTTATCTCTAAAGATATATTATCATAAAAAACATATTACGTTAAAATTGGGCATGCTTTATCACTGAAAAACAAAGATAAGATTTCCGTAGCAAACATTGTTACATAAATTTGAATGTAAATCCATTTTAACGACTGTAATAAAAAACCACAATGTAAAGTATAAATACGTTTTTCAAAATTCGCAGAAAACATTTCATATAAAATCATTTATTTTATCGTCATGTAAAATACAAAGAACGTAATCAGTGTCGTCTGCAGAGACTAAATATATTTGAATTTGCTTTTTAGTCATCTTTCATCTAAGATAAATGTCAGTCATCAAAGAACTTCTATTAAAATTTCCCTTGTAGATGTTTATTCGAATAAAATAAATCATTAATTTCAAAGAAGATTCAATCCGCGTAAGCTCGACGAAACATTACGTGTTCTGCTTTTAATGGAAGTAATAGATTTAACATTTTCATATAGTAAAGCACAAATAATCGAAGGTTAAAATAAAAATTATTTTTTAAAGAATAATTTTAATTGGAAATATTATACGTTCGATCAATATAACATTATAAATAACTTGAAGAATTAACAGAATGTGGCACTTTTTAACACTAGAACCGCCATTAGGTGTCATTTTCACCCCTGCCAAATTGATAATAGTTGATTCGAACCAGAAATTTCTTCATAAGATATGTGAAATGTATGCAACACAAAATTAAGCTAATTAAATAAGTTAAATAGTTTAAAATAAAAATTTTTGCGTGAGAAACTTTTTATAAACGTGAGTAAAATAGCCGGAGGTTCTAGTGTTAACTTTATATTCTTTTGTGGATGTTTACTCGAATAAAATAAATCGTTAAATATTAAGAAGATTCAAACCGCGTAAGATCGGCGCAACGTTACAATTTCTGCTTTTAAAGAAAATAATATATTTAACATTTTCCTATAGTAAAGCTCAAATAATCGAAGGTTAAAATAAAAATTATTTTTTTAAGAATTATTTTAATTATACATATTATACATGCGATCAATATAACGTTATAAAATAACTTGAAAAATTAACAGAATGTAGTACTTTTTAACACTAGAATCTTCATTAATTGTCGTTTTGATCCATGCCAAATTGATAATAATCGAATCGCACCAGAAATTTCTTCATGAGGTATGTGAAATGTATGCAGTATGCAACTCAAAACTATACTAATTAAATGTTTTAAAGAGTATTAAATAAAAATTTTGGTGTGAGACACTTTTTATAAAACTGGAGCAGAATAGCCGGTGGTTCTAGTGTTAACTATATATTACGATCTAAACTATATATATACTATATACAGGGTTCGTACACCTCAAGGACTTTCAAGCACCTTTTACTAGAATTTTTTTAATGTACTATTTGTCTTATTTAATGAAAAAAAAAATATCTATCTTCAGATATAGCGACCAGTACATTGCGAAATTACTGGTACTAAAACACCTAACATCCCCTAAATCCCTTGATATGTACGAACCCTGTATATAGTCAAAACTATATATTACGATCTAAACTTCATAGGCATGTACATGTGGGATAGGGGCATTCCATGGAAAACGGACAAAATGCCCTGCACGTGACATTTAAATAATTACGTATATTAATTGACTTATTTTTTTTAGAAAATAAACTATACATTAAAAATAAAAATAAAAATAGATTTTCATATTAGCATAGTAGTTTTAATTTGAGGATACAATAACATTGTTAAAACAGCAGTAATATGTGGAAAGCTGTCCCATACCTGATATGAAATGACTCTTTAATATAGTGCTGCACAACCTGTTTGCCGGAAAATTGTTTGCCACCACAAAAAATTTAAAAGTAACATCCAAATTATTTATTAGCAAAGTTTCTGTCAATCAGTTAGGAAATTTTTTCTGGATAATAATACTGGTAATTATGGTGGCCCGCGGGCCACAGGTTGTGCACCCTTACTTTAATAGGTTTAAAAATATCCGTTTTTTAAATGATAGACTTAAGTAATCTGCCCGTTTCAGAACTATTCCATGTAAATCGGTGAAATGGTCCTTCGCGTGACACTTACATAAATACTTATATTTATTACATTATAAGCTGTGAACACTAGAACGTCCAGGTGGTGTCAATTCAACACCGATCTAATGATAAAATGTCAATTCGAACCAGATTTTCTTTCGTAAGATTAGTTAATTTTTAACTAGAGAAAATTCAGTTAAATAAAAAAGTGAAATAGTTTTAAATAAAAATTCTGGTGTTAAAATGTTTTCATTAAGGTTGGGTAAAACTTCCGGACGTCCTAGTGTTAAAGTATAAACTATACAATAAAAAAATTTAAAAAACCCTAGATTTTTCATATTAGCATACTTGTTTTACTTTGGAGATAAAATACCATCGTTTAACAACAGTATTGTGTAGAAAAGGTGTCCCACACGGGACATGGAATGTTCCGATAATAAATATCCTCAACAATGCAACTTATCGGTGTAATTCAGGGATATACTCTATCAAATGCAAAGAGAAAGCATAACACGAGGAACCTGAAGAAATCGCAATGTATGAGGTGATGTTCTTGTGTATGGAAGTTTAAAAAAATATACCATGAAACTTTGTTGGGCTAGTTCCCTGGGTTTTTGTAGTGTAAGTTACATAAATGATCACTGGTATGCTTGTTGGTCACTGTAAGTTTCGAAAAGTTTGTTTGGCCTTATTCAATTAATGAGGTATCTCCCTTAAAATAAGTCATTTTTTTTTCGTTCTAAATACTGGTAACCAAAAATCGCAGAACGTGACTTAAACTACAAGTACTCATGAAAATAGACTGTTGATGTTCCATAATTTTTATCTCAAATGAAGGTTGAAGATCCGTTGAGTGCCAAATAAAAGATTTAAGAGAGAATTCTAGGTTATCATAGGAACAAATGATGCTTCCATGGGATTCCTATTTGTAGGCAGTTTGACACGCTGTATATGAGTAATTGTGTATCTCACCTTACAGGAACCATGAAAACAGTTTAGCTATTGTACAGATCTATAAGAAAAGAAAATACAGATTTAAAAAAATATATATTTATCACCTAATAGTCAGGGCCTGATTACCAACGGGGCACACTTAGACCAATTAATTTTAAAAGAAATTTTCTTCTTATCTAAACGCCGTATTCATGTAAAATTTCCGCCATGAATCAGGCAAAATATTCTGTTTATTTTTACTGGTGAGAATGGGCTCCGTCTGTAAGCAGGCCCTGCTAAAAGAAAAAAAAAAAAAAAAAAAAAAAAAAAAAGCTATTAATATTATGCAGAAAGTCTATAAACCTTGGAATGAAACAAGAAGAACGTACAGTATAAGTAAAACAGAAAATAAGTAAAAAATGTAATGTTACAAGATATAGACTTGAAAAAATGAAATGAGAAATTTTAACCGCCTGAATGGTGGTGGTCCATTTTTGGACCACTTAATTCCATTTCTTAAATGCTACATTCGCGCTATCATTTTGTATGACATTTTTTCATTTTTTTAAGTACGTGAAGAAAGGTTTTTCTTATTTTCAAGTAATTTTTTTCCTAGATTCTGTTGTCAATCCATCATGTCAGAATATCACGAATAGAAGTACTTTCTCTCTGAATAGTCCAGGCAATAGAGACCGTATAGGGGCTCTACCTAGAAAAATTCATGTTAATTCTGGAAAAAGGCTTACTATATGTTGTTTTTGGGTCGCGGAATCCGAATTTGTAACTTCCCACCGAAATTTCTCCCGGCAACACCCCCCCCCAAAAAAAAAGGTAAATCCCCCCCCCTACCCCAAAAAAAAAGGTTTTTATTAAAAAAATCAATTTTTTTTTATTGTTTTAGGGAAAAAGTATCTAGAAATTCAGAAAGTAGACAAAATTTGCAACAAATAAGTTACATGACATTATGACGTAGGATGAATGGGGAGGGGGGGATCTGCCTCGGAACATGCGCCGTGGTGCTGCGTGGACGAAGTTGCGCAATTCCACTTAACCACTCACACTTTTAGATTCGCACTCCCTCCTCCCCTCCGAACTTTCCCTATAAGGTTTACATTAAGTTTTTTGGGCCGCTGAATCCGAATTTTTAACTTCCCCCTAAAATTCCCCCCTCCGAGCCCCCCCCCCAATTTAGTTGTTTTTAAATTAAATTTTTTATTGTCTTAGGGGAAATGTATGTAGAAATACAGAAACTAGACAAAATTTGCAACAAATAGGATATATGTCATTATCAAGTAGGATAAACGGGGAGAGTGGGGGCTGCCTCGGAACATTCCCCGCGCGCTGTTCTCAAAAACCAATTTTTTTCAAAAATTCATTTTTTTTTGGGGGGGGGGTGTTGCTGGGTGAAATTTTGGTGAGAAGTTACAAATTCGGAATCAGCGACCAAAGAAACATAAAGTGAGACGAAATTCAGGACTAGCATTAATTTTGCCAAGTAAAATCCCCTATTACCTGGACTTGCATAACTTATGTACATAGCGCCGCAGTGTATGTTCGGAGGCAGCCCTCTCCATCGCCGTTCATCCTAAGTCGCACAGTGGAGTATTTGACCAGAAATCCTGACCAAAAATATTGTTCTATGTAAATATAGTCCGATTGTCTTGAAATTGGAAGATGTTATTGGGTATCACTACGGCATGTTTGTTATTGTAACTGAAGTCTGTAGCATTTACTGTTCATTTACAGAGACACCCAAAAGAATTCCCTTACATTATGGTCTATGGGGGAAAATCGTTTGCTCTGTATTTTAATGATATCACACTATTTTAAACGCACTGAAATTTATGTACATCACTGAGGTGTACTAAGGCACTTATTGTAGAACATAGTGTGTATAGAATATATCATTCATTTACAGGGACACACAAAAGAATTTGGCTGAAGAATAAATTTAACTATTGAAGCCTATGACCAATAATTGCTGGAAGTGCGTTTGCAGTTGTGATATGCGTTTCTAAATTGAACTATGTATTTTTTTTTAATATTACTTGGTGTGGATACATTCTATAGATCATATACAGGGCTGCACAAAAGTTTTTAAGTACATTTCCGTTTATTCACTGAAATGGCTGAATGGAAATGTTTTATTTTGCTATGCGTTTCACTGAACTAACTTTTAGCATACTATGTAGTATACATACAAATCCATAGCTTAGTTTAATATTTTATTTCTTAAAAGCTGACGAAGTAGAAGTAAGATTTTAACACTTCACATAATAATAAGTATACGTTTTATAAATATTTTGACAACTAAGAAAAAAAAAAGAGACATCATTTAAAAAGAGCACAAAGAAAAAAAAAATTAAAATATTAATTTACTAAGTAGATATTTTAACAAGTAAAAATTAAATTTAAAAAATCAGATAACCCGACTGCGTGAAAAGCGAGCTAATTAGTTATTTCTCATCAATGTTAAACTATTTTTTATATTACTTACCTATTTTTTTTATTTACTTGTATTGATGACTTTTAAGTTGTGTTTAATTGTTTTAGTTCCTATCTATAAACACTATTTTGATGAGGCATGTCTATGATGGTTACGGTTTCAGTAAAGCTAGAGATCCTACCTACACAACTTTCAGGTTGTGTAATATTTAAACGGAGCTTCTCACTGTAAAATAGTCAATAAAACATCGTCTTCCTTTTGAAAGACCTATCCAATGATATGCTACTCAACAGGGTGATTAAAAGGTTTTTTCGTGTCTACATCCATTTTGTATTTTACTGCCGCCATTTTGAACTTATAAAAACAAAACATAGTCTGTAACCATCGGACGGTTAAGACGAATCGATAGAGACATCATTCATTGAAATCCATCCAGCCGTTGGGATGTTTCGAGGGAATAAAAAAATCCACATACACAGATACGCGTGAAACACATAACCCTTCTTGACAGTCGGGTGAAAATAGGAATACATCACATGAACGTATACTTAACATTAACGAAGGGAGTTTGGAAGTTGAGTGACTAGCAGCCTTAAATGTTTACTGTTTATAAGAGAAAAGTAATTGTTGATAGATTTTTTTATTTACTAGTAGTGTTTAATTAAATGTATTTAATTG
The DNA here is from genome assembly GCA_963932465.1 of Maratus speciosus. Taxonomy (NCBI): domain Eukaryota; kingdom Metazoa; phylum Arthropoda; class Arachnida; order Araneae; family Salticidae; genus Maratus; species Maratus speciosus. The sequence goes on from OZ010794.1 coordinate 218,316,943, forward strand.
TACTATCTATAAAATGCATTATTTACATTTTATTTACTTTAATAATAATTATTACATTTAATTTTCATTTAATAAAGATTATTTACATTTGATAAAGTTGCATTTAATAATACATTTAATAAAGTGTAGTCTCTGCAGTATAGAGATGCTGGTTTTTCAGTGTATATAATAGATTACCAGTTTCAATCTGATTCTTCAGACGTCTGTTTTTCATCTTCTTCATCACACTCTTGTTGGCTTTTATCAGGACTACCATCAGACTTAGCTGGAAGAAGTTGTAGGGTCTCGCTACTGCATGGCTTGCTCTTTTCGCTTGGTCTTTGTCTAGAGCAGTTTATAAAAGGATCACTGCTTAAAAGAAGCTAATTTGGAACATCTCTATTGCTAACTTCTCTATTGCACTTTTTGTATACTTTGTACGATACTGTCTAAAGTGTTTGTTCCTGGCCTCGGCACCTTCTTCTGACCGTTGGCCAATGTGTATGACTGCTTTCTTAATTTCAGTGCTACCATGAATGAAAACCTTGTGCATTGTCGGAATCGTAGGGTACCAATTGTAAAGGTTCACATACAGTCTTGCTGTTTCATCAGCAGACGTTTGGAACTTTTTTTCGTCAATTAGATGCCTACTTGTTATGACTTCCTATATTACTTACAACCTTTTAATCATTTCTGCGTCTACTCCAGACTTCTTTAATTCCCTCCTTTCTCTCCTTATTTTCTACCTATGAGCCCCTGAAACTAATTGGAGAAATTTTTTCAGTAAATAAGTATTTATAATTTGATGCCGATCTGATATTTCAATAAAGAGGTATCGAGTTGCGTACGTATGTACTACGTACTTACATAGGTACGTACATGCATACATACAGAATATGTAGAGGCAAAAGCTCTCAGGCAATATTCTGTAAGTTAAAAACCTTCAATACGGGAGTAAAAATATAGTGTTTATCTCTTTAATTCGGTTGCCGCAAAAAAATGGGATTTAAGTAGTCCCCCGAAAAAAAATTATATAAAAAAAATGGCAAAAATACGCGGAAGATTTTTTTGCAGAAATTGGCACTCAAGACTATGTCTAACACGATTATAATTCAAACATGGTTGGGCAAAGCCCGGCACATATTTAAAAAGCTTTCGATGTGTTTAAATTAGAGCCAAAGACAGTTTAAAAATAACCCTTTTACACATTCAATGTTTTTTTACTACATTAAAAACTAAACTATTTATATTAACACATAGTTTAACACTAAGCTCTGACCTTTTTTAAATACACAAACCCTGTTTAGTTTCAATTTAACAATTTATTGAGCCACAAAAAAAAAAATATATATATATATTTAAGCATCAAAACAATGCCAAAAAGCAACAAAAAACCACGCCTTCTCACAAAGAAATTTCCTCTTCAACTGAGGCCAGGAGCCACCAGATATAACTTAGGTTCCTAAAATAGACATAGGTCGACACACCAATTAGTCAGCTATTAAAAAATATGATTTTTGCAATTATTGACGAAATTTTAATTTTTGCGTTTTTGGCTAGGTTTTTGGGTCAAATACTCCACTGTGCGTCGGAATGTCATGTATCCTATTTGTTGCAAATTTTGTCTACTTTCCGAATTTCTACATAGTTTTCCCCTAAAACAAAAAAAAATTAATTTAAAAACAACAATTTTTTTTAAGGGGGGGTGTACGGGGGGGGAATTTCGGGGGTAAGTTAAAAATCCGGATTCAGCGACCCAAAAAACTTAAAGTAAACCTTATAGAGAAAGTTCGGAGGGGAGATGGGAGGACGAATGTAAACGTGTGAGTGGTTAAGTGGAATTGCGGAACTTAGTCCACGCAGCACCGCGGCGCATGTTCCGAGGCAGAACCTCCCTTCCCCTTCATCGTAAGTCAAAATGTCATGTATCTAATTTGTCGCAAATTTTGTCTACTTTCTGAATTTCTAGATACTTTTTTCCCTAAAATAATAACAAATTTGATTTTTTTTAATAAAAAACCTTATTTGGGGGCATTTTACAAAATTTGAGGATGGGGGGTGTTGCCGGGGTAAATTTTGGTGGGAAATTACAAATTCGGATTCAGCGACCCAAAAAACATAAAGTAAGCCAATTTCCAGAACTTCCATTAATTTTGCCAAGTAAAATACCTGTACTAGAAAGGGATAAGATAAAATTAAATGGTTACATTGTTCCAAACTGTTAAAAAACTCGCCATAGTCGGATAAAGCAAAAAGCAAGATGTTAAGGTAAAACTGTCTACCTCCTCCTGAAAAAGATCAATTTTCATTGTCATACATTTATAAATATAAAATAATGAATTTAAGTGTAGAAAACTTTACAATATGTGTATTGAAGACTGAAAAATTGAAGGCTGAAACTAAATTTAATAAAGATTCGTGAAATAAATTTTATGTTTGGAATCGTTTTTATACTAGTTAAAATTAATCACATATTACGAAAGATTAGTCGAAGCTTGAAACCTATGAATATACAGGTGGAAATTTGCTTTTTTCGGTTGAAAAATTCTTTTTTTTTTTTTTTTTTTTTTTTTTTTTTTTTTTTTTTTGCATTTAACTATACTCTATAGTCTGTAGATTATCCGTGCACAACGATATGGCCGAATTCGAAGACCTTTCGTAGTTGTTGAGAGGTTTAGCATAACGCGTCCGTAGTCTTACACTGTTTTGGAGCATTATAAATGCATTTTACGCAAAATGTCTATTTTCTAAAAGGGCGGGATCAGAAAATGAAGTCTTAAACCGCTCTTGCTAATTCTATTTTTTTTTATTGCAAGTGATATAATTTATTGGAGCTTGGACTACGTTCAGCCATCTTTAAAAAAATGAAATACTTTTAGAAGCACGCTAAAGCGCGAAAGAATGTGGTCGGATATAGACATTTTTTTTCAAATCACAGCCTCTTTTTTATTTTAAACTTTTTCATCTCAAAGTGGTTGAAACTCCAGACAATATTATCCACTTTTATATTCCTTAACGGAAATTCATTGCAAACGACTCTAGTGATCTACCGCATCTCGCCCGATTAGCAGTGTGCACGGCGCGCGCAAGGGCATGTACCCACGCAACTCGACCCATGTGATAGTTTTTCATTAAAAATAATTCGAAATGTTCTTCAAATGATAACAAATAACATGTAAAAATCTTGGAGATAAAATCTTCATTCCTATTTCAGACACAAATGCTAAAAACAGCTTTTTTCGGCCTTGTACAACCAAAATCCTTTAAAGGTTCGTACATTATAAAAATAATAATTGAAAAAACACTTTCATGTCATTTCAAACTTTCCTGGTCCCATTAACTGGTATACGAAAAGGAGCTTTGTTTATAGCTGTAGTTTTATTCTTGTGAAAATTACGCGTGTATATACATTTAAAAAGTATACGATTATTGATTTGTATATTTTCTTTGAAATAGGTTATAATGGATGAATAGGGATCAGACATTTATTTCTGTTCAACTTGTTCAATAAATCAAAGTTTTTGCACAAAGGTTGAGCTCAAAATTGAAACCTCAGTCGCTGTTTCATACATAAATGACTTATAGATTTTTCTTCATAAACTGTATTCATCATAAATAAAGACATAATCTTGATTAATGGTACACAAAACACGAAATTTAATAAGCTAAAAGTTAACTTCAATGTTTCGAGTTGTTTCTACAGCCGTCTTCAGGTAAATATGATGGTTAAAAGGCTCAAAGTTCAGAGACGAAAGCTTCCAGTGCAGGAGATAATTAGTCGAAACTTGACCAATGATTTGAATACAAAAATGTAGTGTTGCCATCTAGTGAAAATAAATAATTAATGAACTGTGATCAAATGAATCAAAGAGGTCGATTTAAGAAACCACGAGTGCCTCCATCTGTGTATAGTATGTGTTATATTCAACATATTGACATATTTATTGAATATTGCGTCAGCGTTTAATAATTTTTTTTCTATTATTAAAATGTTTTATATGCAATAATATAATATAATTTATACTTACGCAAAAATACGAGTTTTAGGGGTTCACGTTAATGTTTATGGATTGTACCAACGCCCCCTAGATCGTGGAAAACCATGACATGTTTTGTTGTGACGTTGCACGAAGCATGAAAAACAAAGAAAAAAAATCGAACAATTTGCACGTTTCGATTTCATTGGCTCGTGGTCGTGGAATTATTAATTATTATTACGGGGAATTATTAATTACCATTTAATAATATTAATTAATAATTCCACGAGCAAAAGAAAATCGAAACATGCAAGTTGTGACATTTGGTGACTTCACAACAAATCGTGCCAAGGCTTTCTTCTTTATGCATGTACTAAAATAATTTTAGGATTTTTCCAGTCCGGCCAAATACACGATATACTTAAACGTTCATACAATATACAGGGATGAGGAGCGTTTCGATCCAAATGAGCGATTACTACCATTAAATTTTAATAGTATTCTTTGCTTGTTTAAATCTCAGAAATTCTATCATCAAATAATGCGCGAAAAACTAGTAATATTTAATGGTAGCATTCGGTCATTTGGGTCGGAGCTCTCCCATCCCTGAATATAGTAATATTGATTTAAAAGTATATAAATATTCTCGTAATTCCAAACATTTTTCGTCCCATTAACCTAAATACGGAAAGGAACTACTTTTTAATACGGTAGTACTATTCGTGTGAAAATTACGCATGTATATAAATTAAAAATGTATATTATCGATCTGTATAACCTAGATTCTTTGAAATAGGTTATAACGGATGAAAGGAGATCAAACATCGATTTCTTTTGAAATTGTTCAATAAATCAAAGTTTTTTCACTAAGGTTGAGCTCAAAAATGAAATCTCAGTCGATGTTTCATGCGAAAATGGCTTACGGATTTATCTTCATAAATTATATTCGTCATATTGACATAGTTATTTAATACTGCGTTCCGTGTGTAACAAAATATTTTCTGTTATTACAATGTTTTCCTATGCATTTATGCAACATAAGTTATACTATGCAAAAATAGGAGATTTAAGAGTTATTACATAATGTGTTTGTAAACGGTTTTTACAGAATAAGGGTGCCGATAGTACACACCTGGTAAACCAAATCTTACATAGGAAGCCAAATTCGCAACCCGCTCACTTAGCCGAAAAATACAGTACGTTCATTTTAAACGGAACTCATATTTTCTTTCACAAAATGAACAAAATGTGAACAACATCTGGTACTTTGTTGTTTAACAAGTCCTTGCTTATTTCAGTATTATAAAAGTGCGATTATGCACCGAAAATCACAAAAGTACACCCGTGACCAATAAATTCATTAAATTCTTTTACACAGGCCACGGAAAGGTCCCTTTTCATAGAAACTAAATCAAAACATTTGTCAAGAATATTTCCTTGGGAAAGTTTTCGTTATAGATTTATATTGAAAATATCTTAGAAAACCGTATCGTAGGGAAAATTTTAACATCTGGTGATTCTTTGTTATACGTGCCTTAGCATAATTCAGTATTCAGTATTTCAAGAGTGACCAATAAAATTATTTAATTCTTATATACAGGCTTCGGAAAGCTCTATTTCCGCGGAGACTAAATCGAAATGTTTACCACGAATATTCCCGTACGAAAAATTTCGTTTCAGATTTATATTGGAAATATCGTGCTTTGTGTTGAGAATTTTAACATCTGGCACTTCATTGTTATACTTGCCTTACCTTAATTCAGTATTATAAAACTACTATTATGCTCCGAAAATCACAGAAGTATAATGGTGACCAATAAAATCATTAAATGTTGTACAGGGCCTCGTAAGGGTATCTTTTCATAGAGACTAACTCAAAACGTTTACCACCAATATTTACTCTTGCGTACATTTTTGTTTAAGACTTGTATTAGAAATATCGTAAAAAAACGCTTTGTAGTGAGAATTTTATTGCAATTCTTATAGTAATCTGCCATAAAAACAATAAAAAAATTAGTAGTGGCTAAAACAATAGGAGTTCCGAGGCCTGTATATACCTTATTTATGTTATATATTTTGTATTCCATTGTTATAAAGCTTCATCTATTATATATATAAAATCCAAACGGAAATTTCGTTCCGAACGCCTAGATTTCGAGTTCTACTGCATGGATTTTTACAGAACTTATACCGTTAGACAGGTATTGTTTCAGGGATGGTTTTAAGCTATAACACATCATTCTACTTAGAATAGTTATAGAATTATGGCGGGAAGTTCTGTTATTTTGGACGATAAGGTTTACCATTTTATTTCTTGGCGAAATTTATCGTTGATAAAAAAAATTGAAACAGCTATTACACCTCGAAACATAAAAGAAATAACGGTTACTAATTTTAATAAAAAAAAAGAAGGAAGAAAAAATCCGTTTTAATGAGTGATAATATTAAAAAACGAAAATATTTAATTTAAACATGAAAGGGAATGTTCGTAATGTTTAAAAAATTACTCAGTTAAAATATTGCAATTGAAATAAGATTTGACTCTTTATCTTTTGCGTCAGGTTAAGAAAAATGCATCTGAAAAATTGATAGGATAATATCAAGGAAGTTTCGATAAGTGCATGCTCAGAAATATTTGAAAAAATTATATAATATTCTTCTCATGAGGAATATCTAGAATATTCTTCTCGTGACATATAATATGTTTATAAAAAAAATCTGAGGAACCTCGATTTAGCGTTTGTAAAAAAAATAATGAAAATTTAATTTTGTTGGCGATTTAATGCTGGTTGGTGGCACAATAAAATTTTGAATGATACTTTTCCTATCATAAATATTTTTTAAGTAAAACCTTTTTCTACTCTTCGTACGAAGATAGTTAGATTAAGTTTAACTTAAATAAATACATTTTTATTACTACAGTTTTGTCATATACCTTTATATGTGTATATATTAAAATTTTATTATCGTAATGATACGGTTTAAAACAAAATTTCAGTTTATTAAATTCTTTCCAAATTCAAAATTAATGTCCGATTCGGAACATTGGCAATTTGACTTCAATATTGTTAGTGTTAGAAACAAGAAATGAAGGTTATTGTTGCCATGGAAACAAGTATTTAATATAAAATGTTTAATGGTAGCATTTTTAATTAGCCAACTACTTTTAAAACAAACTTAAAACGGTACTACTTGATTATCCCGTCGACAAAATAACTATCGCCAAACTATAAGATTAAATGCCAATAATAGCTGATCGTATATTTTACATTCACTTGACATTAAACACTTTACACGTGTTTGTTGCGTCATCAAGTGATTTTTAATTTTACTTCTATTTGTAATTTTATTAATGTTTACAAATTTATTTATTCTTTCGTTGTTTAAAAAAAAATTTTTTTTTTTTGTCAATTTGTATAATTTGGCGAGTAGTTTGGCAATTAATACAATTTGGCGAATAGTTTGGCAATTTATATAATTTGGCGAAATTGGTTGAATGAATAATCAAATAGTACCCTTAAAACTTTTCCAGCCGGTGAAGCCATGTAAAATTAAATAACTACTGCAACACGCAGTTTGTATATATTATATACGCTTAAAGATAAAAAAAATTACGCTAATCCTTCGTTTAAGTTTAAATTCATTGAGTTTTAGGCATTTAAACACTTATTTAACAAGTAATTTTCAAATGCATTTAAATATCTTGCATCTGGGATGGAAATGTGTTGGCTAGCCAAATAGCGTGGAACGTTCAACAATTTTTGCGCCAAATACTCGAATATATATAGATTTATTTCAGATTTTTACTGAGATTCCGCAGCCAAATTTCACTGATGTTTTACTAAATACATGAGTAGTTTTAAAAGCATTTTTCTTTTCAAAATAATTTGAGTATGCTCTTTAAGGACTCCTTCCTTGGGGTAACAATTTTGTTTCTGATTTGTTCTTTTTTTTATTTCTAACTCTTCCATCATGTGACTTACAGACGAAACTAGCAGATGTAATTGTAAAAATGATGGTACTCATAATTTACATGTTATATGTTTATTTTTGATTTTTGAGTTCACCTTTGTCGCCAAACAATTTGATTTAAGCCAAAAAGACGTAAGCGTGAATTAGGTTCAAGCAATGTTTACAATAAAGGTGATTTTGCAAGTGTACGAAAGCATTTTTTGAGTATTTTTTAAAATTCAAATGTACAATATATAAATAGCAATTAATATTTTAAAAATGGAGTCGAATATTTTAATTTTAGTATAAATGTCTCCCACACACGCACATACATATTGTAAAATAATTTAATTTTAGACATTTCGAAAGCATGTCGGTTTGTTTTCCCCAAATTTGTGAATTTTATAACCTCGAAGCCAGATTAGCTGATATTGTCCATTCTTTTTTTAATAAAAAACATATCGCCAATTTCCCTTATACAAACGTTCAATGCTTGCAATGTCAGTTAGTAAAGATTATTCTTAAGAAAATGTAAGCAATCATGCGTTATTTCTATCAAGAAAAAAGACATTTTGCAAAAAAAAATTCCTTTCTGAAATCCCTTTTCGATATTCCATTCCATTCGTCATTTCTTTTTTTTTTCTTTTTTTTTTTCATATAATCCCTTTTTTTTGGAAATGTTATAAAAAGATATTGGATGAATCTTCCATAATCAGCTACCTTACAATTGGCGAGTTTACTATAAAGTATTGGAAGATTCGTTTATATTTGAAAGGAACCTTGGACGGTAAATCCGATTTCAGTAGATTACGCGAAATTTGTACTTTTAGTAATTAGCGATTAGTAAATTTATGTTTTTTTATTATGGAGCAAACACGCGAAAGAAGATTTACTAATAGATATTTTTCACGTGCAGTTATTTTACTATCACTAATAAAGCATTAATTTGAATGTACAAAAAAAAAATTTCAAATGCCAAAGATAGCCAATGGAACAATATTTGTTCATTTAGCCTAGGTTTTTTTTAAAAAAGTACCTCAAATTCAATTAAAATTTTAATCATTATAAAATTTTGGCTGCTGCACAGCCCGAGCAGCTGAGTGTAGTGACAAATTTTAGGTATATTTTACTATCACTAAAAAAGCATTACTTTGAATGTAGTAAAAAAAAAAAAAAAAAAAAAAAAAAAAAATCAAATGCCAAAGGTGGCCAATGGAGCAATATTTTTTCATTTACCCTAGGTTTAAAAAAAAAGTTCCTCAGATTCAAATAAAATTTTAATCATTATAAAGAAATTTTGGCTGATGCACAACCCGAGCAGCTGATCATAGTCACAAAATAACGTTTTTAGTTTTATTTAGGCAACAAACTGATGAATAATGACGTCTTGAAAATAAAAGCATGTTTATTTCTCTGTCTTATCACGCTCATTAGAGAAATGCGAAAAAAATCTTCGGTTTGTCAAAAAAGATCAATACTAAAAATTTTGCATAACTAACTTTATTTATCATTTGCAAAGAGTTTTGATAGTGAATGATCTAAAATTCAATCAACAGCAATTTGACATTATTTAATGGAATGTAGTTTGGAATGTAATTAACTCTGTTTTGTATAGCTAAATCTGGTACTTTTTTAGCCATACCATTACGAACATTTCTAACGTTTCACATCAAACTTGGTTGTGGATCCGATTACGGATGATTGGGAAGATTTTATTGAATGAAAACTAGAGGTTTAGTTTTCAATTTTAATTAGTTATGGAGGGTATTTTCCTAGGTTAATAGTTGCATAATTGAAACTGGTATGTAAAAAAAAAAAAAAAAAAAAAAAAAAAAAAAAAAAAAAAAAAAAAAAAAAAAAAACGGCAGTTAAAATGACATTATTTTAATTTTATTCACACAATACCGCTTTAAATATCCACTTTTACATGATTCACATATTTTAAAATATAAAAGTTAAATACTGTTTTGATTGTATTTACTCTACTGGAAATCGAAGATAAGAAACTGTAGCGAAAACCTGCCAAAAGAAGACGTATATTAACAAATACATAGCTGCCAACTTGTACGGATTTTTGCTACCACAAAAATTTAGCAGAAATTTCTGCCTTATTTAAGCATCAAAAACGACTGCAATTCGGCGATTCAATTTGGCAAAATTTACTATTAAATTTTAGTGGTAAGTAAAATCCGTACAAGTTGGCAGCTATGCCAAATATAATGTAACGTAGAGAGAGATTGTATTTATGTTATCAGATCCGTACAAAGTACCAAGCTGAGAAGCCCGGAATAAAAGAACTAACAAACGAAAGTGAATAACCCGAACATTCTGTCATCATTTCATTAAATGGTCGATCTCTGCAGTCATTGTAACTCTCTCTTTTTTAGTACTGTGGTGATATGATCGTAATGGCCGCATTTCCCTCCCAAACTCTACATGTGTACTGAAGAGTTGTTTCTGAATTGCCCGTATTTCGTCTACCGCATCAGATAACGTAATAGCGCAATGGCGTCCGATGCGTATTCAGAAAATGCGGAGGGACCTTCCAGGTGAAGGTCCGTATTAATTTACTAGTATCCGTCAGGCCGAAATGCCGGAGCATGGAGGCGCGTAAACTTAAAAGATATTATTTAAAAAAATGTTTTATTTTCTAGATTGCTGTTTAATAGCATAAAAGTAAGTTTGATATAACAATCGTCGATACTTCATTTTAAAGTGTTTAACTCAGTCGTCAATTGCCTCGGGTAATGCACACATTCTAATCTATCAGCAAGTGCTCTCATACTTCTAATTTGGGCCATAGTAGAAAACGTGGGCCATAGTCAATATCTTTTATCGCACTTACTTTTACCAATTCTTCCTCCGTTCAGATATTGGTATGTAGCATAATGCATAACCCTGCATCCAGCTGCTGAGGAAAGTCTAGACTGAAGTCCAGACGCGTGATCATCTTCACTCCATCTTGCTATTTAATCATTGTGATCTTCTAAAATTCTTGTTTATTGGCCCCCGCTTTGATTTAAAAAGTGCTCCTTGATTATATTATTTAGCTTGCTTGGTTTTGAGAAAAAGACATATGGCACCTTCAAATCATTCAAGTTAGCCGAAAGCAGTATGTCTTTGCGTTTTTGCATAAGGGGTGAGAGGTAGTCAAAAACTTGACTCACGCAAAGCGAGTTCAGAGCCTTTCGGAACTGTGTCTGCTGATAGTCGTTTTGTGTCAATGAATTTGTTAATGTAAAACATTTTTTTAAAGCTCTAAGCATTTTTTGCCCGCGAAGAATCAAAATGACTTTTAAAGAATGTCTCTTATATAGAGGGATGTCTTTTACGCGATGTAACTACCTAATACGTCCAAGGATTTAAACAAATAAGCCTCTAAAAGGCTAAATGCTATCTATTTTACCTTCGCGACATCTTTGTTCAAGGTCAGCCATAAGACGACATCCTATCATTGAAAATTCGTCAATAATGAGAAATAACACTGTATCCATTCTGAGCTGTAGTTTTATTACTGACTTTTTAAATTAGCGAACTATTTCAAACACGTTGGTTCTTTAAGCACTGAGGGAGTTACCTTGTCTTTGACATTAACCCTCCGTCTACCAGACGGGTCCATTGGACCCGACAGGTACATACAAAATATTCATTCAAACCAGAAATTTCTTTAAAATAAACTAAGTATATAAACCAGACAAAAATAAGGTAAATAAATAAGTTAAATAGTTTTAAATAAAAATTCTGGTGTAGAACGTTTTATTAAAACTTGAATAAAATTCCCGGTAGATCTAGGGTTAAATGCAGCAGTACCTGTTAGTGCCAAAAGAATGTAGCTTCTGATCCTAACTGCTCTATGATTGTTTTACTAATTTCTTTGATTTTTGTACATTTTACAGCTCTTCCTTTTCCAATAATAAAAGTTGATTCAGGGAAATTTGTAACCTTTGTTTGCAAAGACAAAAGCTGTTTAGTGCATAACTGAAGGCAGCATAATTTGTTGTTCTTTAGAATAATTCAGAATTTTTAAAAGTAAAGAGAAACCATTGCATAAGAGAATCTACGGTAAAGATAAAGAATTACCCCCGGATGTATTTAAGAGATTTTGATTTTTTTAATTTAGCTCCGATCTTTGAGAACTTGATCCATCGAGTTAGCGGCAGAAAACTTCAAAGCGCCTTCAAAGACTTGCTTGTCTGGCAGAAGCCCACACTTATTTAATATGACAGCAGGTAAAAATTTGTAACACGTATGTAACACACACTCATAGATAGTCTGCTATACTCCTCTATCAAACTTGATACCTTTATTCATCTGAGTTGTTGTTATATCGTTATTATGAAAATATTAGGAAGCATTTGAGTTATTTTTATGCGACTTTTCCGCATAGAATTAAGCTGAATAACTTTATACATTTGAATTACTTTCTTTTAACCGTCATTTTCGAAATTTCTGTGTATAACGTTGCACATATAAAATATGTATATTTCTTAAAATGTACACTAAATGTAGGCAGCACATTAAAAAAATCAGGGATAGATATATGACTTTTAGTGAACATGATTTCTCACGAATTACCTTTCATTGTTGTATTCATTTCTCCGATCATAAGCATAAGCGATCATAGTCATATACATTAACGTCGCATTTATAGCTAAGCTGCGCGACATTTGGACGAAATATCGCCAAATTTGGCGACAAAAAATATGTCGTCAAACATTAAGCCAATTTGGCTGTATCTGACTATGTTTGCGAAATTTCCATTGAAATTCAGTACTGATGATTCTTCTCTAACGGGGTTCTTCGCATTTTAACATCGTGTTCTCCAGTAAAATTAGCTAAAATCTTAAAGCCAAGAAATAGGGAAGCTATCTTTTCCAACCCGTACAGAATTTTTTTATTTCGTAATCTACATATTTCTGTTTTCTAGTGTTGGTCATCTTGACAAAAAAAAAAAAAAAAAAAAAAAAAAAAAAAAAAAATGTTTATCTCATTTACTTCAGAATGTTCACTTGCATTTCAGTTGAAATATATTCCCTTACGATGAATTAAAAAAATGAGTAAACGTCAGTAATTGGGACAATTGCAAGTAATTGCAAATTATTAAATTTGCTTATCAAACAATGCTCAGTAAATTATGAATTTGTCTACAAACCCGATTACAAAAATTTCCCAATAGAAACATACATTCGTCTGAATACAAACATAAGAATACATACATATAAGTAAAGTAAATCGAGAAAAATATATGACATTATAATTTTCTCGATTTCCTTGAGTATCACTCGTAGCCGTTCGACTAATGCCCAAAATCGTATTTTCCGTATTCGAGTTTTTTTTTCGTTTCTCATAATTTAAAATTCAAAATGAATTGCATCGATTATAGCTTACAAAGAATGAAAAGTTAAAAAAAAAATAGTGGTTTTTACATACATAGAATGTAAAACTTCTGAAAGGGATGGAGGGGGTGGGTGTCAATCTATATATCAGGTCACCAATGTATGAACATCGACTTCAACATTCGACCCCATAATTATCCGTATGAGGTTAAAATGCATAATTTACAGCAATGGAGCTAATGTTTTAATTAATAACGGGATGAATCTCGTCGAATTTCGACGAAAGAAATTGTTTAAAAACGAACTCATACATAGGTTAGTACTTAGTCTCTTAAAACAAATATTATTTTTAACTTAATGTTACCAAAATACTAATTCCATACACTTCGACTGTTCAAAATATTAAAAATTTAAACTGTATTATTTATTATACCTAATCAAAATACGTAATTTTGTTTAAATTACCCTTTGAGTCTGTTATGTGTAAAAGGCACAGATGTCATATACAGATGTCACATGTCAGATGCCATATTAGCGAGATTTTTTTCCCACGCCAATTCGGGGAAAACGTCAACACCACACACAATAACACCCGTGTTACCATATCAAGCAAAATAACGACACTTTGGCGCCAGTTAAGTACCGTTGCGTGTATGACACTGGCGTCACGAAAAAATCGCGCCAATATGGGCGCATATGACATTTGTGCCGTTTAAAATTGCCGATTGAAAATTTAAAAAAATGATTTCACCTTAAATCAATCATGGAATTATTTTAACTTGAAATCAAGTTTGTCAACTACGACATTGCATGCGAACATTCGCAATCTTGACTTGTGATTCTAATCTCTGTATCGGCGAGTAAAATTCCAAAAATTTATATCTTTTACAGGTGTTCTTAGTAAAATATTTGCTTTTATCAGAGAAAATAATCCTTTTCATTTAAATACGATGTCATTTTGCCTCATTGAAGCATTTCACCAAGCGTCTCAAACTCAATGAATGAAAAAGAATTGAATTATAACAGCTTTTTGCGGAAAACATGAGTATTTTATTAAAGCATGACGTCATTTTCTGTTCATTTTTTTTCAGAAAGTTTATTTTGAATTTTATGAGAAAATGGCATCAATAAAGATAAGCAAACCTTATTATTTTTCCTTTCTTTACAACAATGGAAGTAATCCAATTGCTACCATTTTGAAACAAATTCATAGAAATTTTTTAATTTTTAAATTTAAGCATAAAAATGAGAATATTTAAAAAAATAGCTAGTGCGGGCAAATCTACAAAGAAACAGTTTTCATAAAAAAAAAAAAAAAAAAAAAAAAAAAAAAAAAATATTAAAATTGGTGCAAAAAAAAAAAAAAAAAAAAAAAAAAAGGCTCAAGGTACATGACTAAAAAAAGAAAGCCTTATCTTTCAAATATATAGAATTAAACTCGCAATGTTATTTCTATAGGAAAATTTTGAGCCGACATTTCAGGCTGTTAGGGTTGACGAATAAATATGATTTTCAATACGCGCCGAGATTTTGGCACTACCAACGTCCAGTTCATTTTTTGTGTCGATGCGTCAAATATTTTGGACGCTATCATGTTAACAACAAGTGTAATTTTTGCAGGGAAGCCGGAGCTGTGCTCCGACAAAAATACAGGGGCGGATTTTCCATTTCGTTTGATTGAAGGTTTATATGAAAAATGGTCCAGCGCAGCGGGCTCAGCCTGCTAGTTATGTATAAATTATAAACATTCGTTGTCAATCTATGTATAAAATCTTGTAAATATAAAACATATTGTTTACTGGATACATCTATAATTATTTTATAAAGATATAAAAATCTATTAATGTTTTAAAAATATAAATAAAAGTCGCTAGAACGTGTTTTTGAAAACTGTGCTTCCCCGTCAAATTTAATCCCGCCATTTTCTTCTTCGTTTGAAGGTCTCTATAACAAAGAAGTAATCCAAACATTGTTAGCTTACGTATATTTCTATTCATTTCAGATTTATAATGTTTATATTTGATTTTATAGTTCGTAAATATTTTTTGAAACATCCCATGTCTACTTAAGAGCCTGCTTCAGCCATGCGTAAACACCCGTCCCCTAGAGTTATTTCAATTGGTTAAATTTTCTAAGATATCTTGTTGGCATTTCAATGTCTTTAAATGATTTTTTTGCATTGGATGGTTGCAGTCAAACTCTTCAAAGGCCGTTTATAAATTTTTCCATTTTGTTTACAGTGATTTTTAATTAAGACACTTATGCTTTCGGAATCGGTTTCGAAAGTGAAAGCATCCTCATAAAAATAATCCTTCAAACAAAAACGAAATTGCAAAAAGCGGCCTTTGTAGAGATCTATCTCCGCTATATCAATGCAATATATATATATATATATTTAATAATGAAATGAAAATGTGATATCTGAAAAAATGTTTATATAGCAGTGTTGCCAGTGGACTGCTTTTCTTAAATTCGGATTTTTTGATCGGTACCCCTTTTTTGAAATGGGAAAATTCCCCTTATTTAATGATATATGAATTATGGCGAAAATAAGGGGGATTTTACAATTTCCAAACAGTGGTGCCAATCAATAAATCTGCTTTTTAAAAAGTAGCCCACTGACAACATTGTTCTCTCATTGAATTAACATAAAAAACGGATGTTTTCGCGTGACTGAAGTAGACTCCTCGAGAATGAAACTTATTAGTTATATTCTGGAAGATATTTGACACTAAATTACGCACTCAACACTTGCTCGAAAACAAAAATAAAACTAATTAATTGCATCTAAATTGATAACACAATAACCATTTGCTCTAGAAAGACTTGCTAAGCACGTTGAAATGATTTTGTTATTCAGTTGCATAACTTCCAAATCCCGTATCAGGTCTTTTTAAAAGTATTTTTCATCATATTGTTTCGCTGATGTCGAAGATGTTTCGTTTCGAGATGCCTATCCCCAACTTTGCACTTTCCCGGTACATAATAATTAGGGTATTTTTAAGGTTAGGTGATTACCTGAGAGGTAAAAAGGTGCGTGGTAGGCAAGTATGAGTAAAAATAGAGAAGGCTAGAGTGAATGAATGTACTATTGAATGAATTATTCGGGCATGCGCAAACACGTGGTTCCAACAATTGTATGTATATTTTTAATCAATTACTAATAGTCCAGGCAATATAGACCGTATAGGGGTTCTACCTAGCAAAATTCATGGTAGTTTTGGAAAAAGGCTTACTATATGTTTTTCGGGTCGCTGAATCCGAATTTTTAACTTCCCACCAAAATTTCCCCCGGCAACCCCCCCCCCCCCCAAATTTTGGTAAAATGCCTCCCAAAAAAGGATTTTATTAAAAAAAAATATTTTTTTTATTCTTTTGAGGAAAAAGTATCTAGAATTTCAGAAAGTAGACAAAATTTGCAACAAATTAGATATATGACATTAGGACTTAGGATGAAGGGGATGGGGGATCTGCCTCGGAACATGCGCGCGGTGCTGCGTGAACTAAGTTGCAAAATTCCACTTAATCACTCACACATTTACATTCGTCCTCCCACCTCCCCTCCGAACTTTCTCTATAAGGTTTACTTTAAGTCTTTTGGCTCGCTGAATCGAAATTTTAAACTCCCCCCCCCCCCCAAATAGGTGTTTCTAACTTAAATTTCTTATTGTTTTAGAGGAAAAGCATTAAGAAATTCAGAAACTAGACAAAATTTGCAACAAATAGGATATATGACATTATGACGAAGGATGAACGGAGAGGGGTAGGGCTGCCTCTGAACATGCACTGTGGCGCTACGTGCACGTACGGGGCTACGTACGGGGAATGTTCCGAGGCAGCCCCCTCTCTCCCCGTTTATCCTACGTCATAATGTCATGTATCCTATTTGTAGCAAATTTTGTCTAGTTTCTGAATTTCGTAATTCTTTTAAACTAAAACAATAAGAAATTTAAGTTAATAACAACTATTTTGGGATGTGTTCGGGGGGGGGGGAAATTTTGGGGGTAATTTAAAAATTCGGATTCAGCGACCCAAAAAACTTAAAGTAAACCTTATAAGGAAAGTTCGGAGGGGAGATGGGAGGGCGAATGTAAACGTGTGAGTGGTTAAGTGGAATTGTGCAACTTAGTCCACGCAGCACCACGCGCATGTTCCGAGGCAGATCCCTCCTTCCCTTTCATCCTAAGTCATAATGTCATATGTCTAATTTGTTGGAAATTTTGTCTACTTTCTGAATTTCCAGATACTTTTTTCCCTAAAATAATAAAAAAATGACTTTTTTTTATATAAAAACCTGTTTTGGGGGTCTTTTTACCAAAATTTGGGGGGGGGGGCAGCCGGGAGAAATTTTGGTGGGTAGTTACAAATTCGGATTCAGCGACCCAAAACACATAAAGTAAGCCGATTTCTAGAACTACCATTAATTTTTCTAGGTAAAATTCCCTATTGCCTGGACTATAATAGAAATTTTTAAAAAGAAAAAAAGTATAGTTGCCAGCCATCGTAATTTGTTTAATAAATTGCTTTTAGAAATTTTTAAGATAAAAAGGATTTTTTATATTTTTATTTTTATATTTTTATGGGGTTCTTAAAGTGATATTTATTAAAATAAGAAACTACATTTTTGGTACAAAATTACTGGTAGAAATTGAATGTTTAAAAAAAAAGGCTTGCAGCTACCCTTTTGCAATATATGGCAACAACTCTTAAATATTCCTGAGTCTGATTCAAATAAAACATTCTTCAAACCGGAAAATGAATGTAAGGAAATGTGTCTCCTTTGTATGAGGTTCTTTATAAACTTTACTTTGAAAAGCTTTATTAAATAAAATATTCGGTTACAAATTTATTTGTCTTGAATCTGACTCCGGAATAATTAACAAAAGATGGCATCTATGTTTTCGCTCATGCCCGAATGCAGGGTTCGTACGCTATTAACCCCATGAGGGGCGCCGGTATATATTATATACTACCTACGATTAATGAAGTTTTACGCCAGAAAAAAAATTATTAAATTTTACCTTTCTAACTTTGGTGGGAAAAAACCGTAAAATTGCTTTTAATTATTTTGAAATAGAATTTTTCAAAGATTCCGGTGGGAATTCAGCATTACACAAACGTAATTGCTTGCACCTCAAGGGGTTAAGCCACGCCATATTTTGTAAGGACTCTACCACCAGTATTATTATACAGATCATTTTCTTCGCGATTCATTAGCTAGAAGATAGTTTTATGCGATTACTGGTGGTAGAGTCCTTACAAAATGGGGCGTGGCTTAATAGCGTGCAAACCCTGGAATGTTTCATTGGATTAGTAAAATTATTCTTTCTGCCCAGCACTAAGAAAAAATACAGTAGCGCTCAAAAGTATTTTGACAACCTTATATTCTCTCTTATTTTATTTAATATAAAAATGTAAAGGAAAATACATTCCCTATAATTGAGAACACTATGACTGCAGTTATTCAAATGTATCAAGTTTCAACTTGTTTGTTTACATTCGGCGCCACCGAAGAAATATGACTCCTCCTTAGCTCAAAAGTATTTTGATAATTGGTTAGCATTTACTTGTTGAAGTTGTCAGTGGCGCTATAGCTTCGATTAGTGTTTATATCGACTTATTGTGATTATTTTTAAATGCCGAAATGTAAAAAAAAAATATTGAAGTGATTCTAAAAAAGCCGCTGTAAATGCACTTAAGAAAGGTAGACTGCAAGAAGAATTAGCTCGTTCTTTTAACGGGTCTCGCCAACTTGTTATTACATGGAATAAAGTTTTTAATAAACAGCATTACATCGAAAATGAACCTCAAAGTTGCCATCCGAAAAAAAACTTGTAATGTTGACTGTATACTAAAAATGACATCTACAAGTGATTGTCGCAAGTCCGCTGTAATAATAAAAAATGAATTGAAAGAAAAGTACGACATAGACGTACACGTTTCATCAGTCAAACGACGCCTACACCTCTATGGTTTACATGGCAGAAGACCAGCAAAAACACGTTTGTTATCTACTAAGAATAGGAAGGCTAGAGTCGCATTTGTAAAACGGCATAACCATTTCAGGGGCAAAGCAGTTACATTGCTAAAGTGTTGAATTTATTGACTGACACCGGAATTTGAAAACAAATTTATTTGTAAATATGAAAAAAGCTGTATTTCTCTCACATAATAAACCTAATTTTTTTAAACCAAAATTCCGGTGTCGGTCATTAATTTCAACACTTTAGCAATGGAATTGCTCTGCCCCTGAAAGGGTTATGCCGTTTTACAAATGCGACTCTAGCCTTCCTATTCTTAGTAAATAACAAACGTGTTTTTGCTGGTCTTCTGCCATGTAAACCATATAGGTTTAGGAGTCGTTTGACTGATGAAACGTGTATGTCTATGTCGTAATTTTCTTTCAATTCATTTTTTATTATTACAGCGGACTTACGACAATCACTTGTAGATATCATTTTTAGAATACAGTCAACATTGCAAATTGTTTTTTTCGGATGGCCCCTTTGAGGCTTATTTTCGATGTATTTCTGTTTATTAAAATCTTTATTCCATGTAATAAGAAGTTGACGAGACACGTTAAAAGAACGAGCTAATTCTGCTTGCAGTCTACCTTTCTTAAGTGCATTTGCAGCGGCTTTGCTAGAATCACTTCAATATTTTTTTACATTTCGGCAATTAAAAATAATCACAATAAGTCGATATAAATACTAATCGAATTTATAGCGCCACTGACACCTTCAACAATTAAACGGAAACTAATTGGCAAAATACTTTTGAGGTAAGAAGGAGTCATATTTCTTCGGTGGCGCCGAATGTAAACAAACAAGTTGAAACTTGATACATTTGAATAACTGCAATCATACTGTTCTCAATTATAGGAATATATTTTCTGTTACATTTTTATATTAAATAAAATAAGAGAGAATATAAGGTTGCCAAAATACTTTTGAGCGCTACTGTATATACAACGATTTATTTTCATAAAATAAGATGGAATTTCTATAAAAAAAAAAAAAAATAGTGGAACAAGGACATATAACTGTATAACTGCGTTTCTGATCTTACTTGAGCACGTGTTTAGGAGTATCTTATTCAACTATTTTTATTTTTAAGTTTAATAAATTTTCCGTACGAAAAATATCATTAAACATCGGAATTTGTAAATAAAGAAATTATTCATTATACATTTATTGTATTAATACATGGAAACACGGATTGTTTATATCATCATGTATATCGCTTTGCATTAAAATCTATATACATTTTCCTATTCGAAAGTACAACCAATACTTTGTAAGTATTTCATATAAAATAATTTATTTAACATGTATATGAAAAGGAACTAGTGATTTAGCAGTTTTGATTTAGCATTTTTGGTTCTATCCAGGTTTTGAACATTTTTTTAATTTTCTACAAACGTTCATTGTCGACCGTACTCAATATTTTCAAAAGCAGAAACTGTGCCGGACCTATATAATAGCATTAATAAATGAATGGTTAATACTAAAGTAATATACATCCACAAAAAGGAACCTAATATTATAAAATGGATAATAATTTAAAGAAAGTTAATATATCAAAGTAATTTAAGTTTGAATATTTTACATTTTATAGTTGTTTTTCAACATTACCGATGCTGTTCAGTTCTTCTTTTATTAATGTTTAGTATTTACCATACGAAAAATATCATTTCAAAGCAGAATTTAAAAATGAAGAAATGTATTTAATACTCCAATTATATGTTAAAACATGAAAATTAATTTTCCTCAAATCTTCAAGTATATCACTTGCTGTTAACATCCATTCAAGCACTGCTATTTCAGATCAAATTCAATAGTCTGGAACATATCTCAGATAAAATAATTTATTTAACTAACATACGCAAAGGAAATATTATTTATTTTATGTCATTTCGAGGATTATCGAAATTATTTAGCAAATTCTTGTATGATTAAAAGGAATGACTAATTTAAAGGGAAGTGTATATAAACAAACTTCGTAATATAAAGTGGGTTAAACTTTACAGAATGTCAAGTGTTTACGTTAATTCGGTGTAATTATAGCAATTTGGTTTTTTATGTTTTGTGATTTAGACTAGAAGACAATATCTGAAGAAGAAAATATGCCAGATATTTCTAAATATTTGTTTTATATTATAAATAATAATCTAGGTAAAATTATCTACTATATAATAGAACTAAAAATGACTTGATTTTAATTATTCTTCAACATATGTGACGTTAGAATTTATTATTAATTATTTTAAAATAAAGAATTTATATATTATTAATAATTTTGGGTAATTGATAACAAATTATAGTAAAAGTTTTTGACAGAGTTTAACGATACTTGGGAACCTTTTAAACATCTGCAACCAAGGAGATACACAAAAATATTAAGAGTAGAAAGGTTTGACTTCCAGATTCTTTAATTATTTATATATTTTTAAGACTTTCAGGGTAAAGTAATTGTGTTACTGTAATCTCGAATTCACACCAGAACATAAATAAACAATTATGTAAAAATAATGAACAGCAATTTCACCCTATTTTCCGGAAAGTTATAATAGTATGTTTCTGGTGTAAATCTTTATTAAAGTTAGGTGGGATATAATATAACCCTCCGCCACTCAATGGGTTAAACTACAGTTACACTTAATTTTTCCTAAAGTCTGACTAATAATAAGACATTCAACTGAAGTCTGCGCTTAAAATGGCTCTCAAAATTGGAAGCCTCTCCGTTTACTTTACACCAGAGGTTCCCAAAGTGTGCTCCGCAGAGCCCGAAGGGCTCCTCTTGAACTTTCCAGGGGCTCCTCTACGCGTTAAGTAAAATAAATAAAATTTGAACGAAAAAACACATTTAAAGGAAGGTTTTTATCCATTTCTGCTTTTTTTTTCCCCAAAAATGTAAACAGATTCTTTTTTTACAAAAATATTTATACATTGATCTTCAACTATCTGAACTCTTTTAATAAACTAAATTCTATTTTCTTTAAAAATTTCCGGTGAAAATATTAATGTCTACTAGCACTCTATTTTTTCGTTTTCCGATCAAAAAAATGCAATAAATGAAAAAAAAAGTAGATTTAATATAAGAAAGCCAGAAATTGTATGGAAAATTTGTATATTTGAATTTCTCAACTCCTCCTCTCAGTATGACTTGAGGTATAGTGTTAACCAATAGCTTCACATTGTCATGCTCAGCTGAGTCATCATTTCGAAATAAACCATTCTGATTTGAAAGATAAACCGCCTCAGTTTTTTTTTCATATGAAGGGCAAAATAATGTATACACGCTTCAAAAGAAATAATCACAACATTTGTTAAAACAAATATGAAATGTCCTGAACATATTCGCAGACTTCACTGGGACGAAATAGACAATAAAATATATTTCTACCACTAATTTAAAATTTTCCTTTTGTCCTGTTTAATCACTGTGATTCATTATGCTAAAAATAATGTTCTAAAATTATTGATGGAAGCTTGCCTGGTTTTACACCATCGACCCGGTTAAGTCGGCGCTTATGATGGTACCTACCTAATAGTTTAACGAGTCGGTTGAGTTCCTGAAGATCGTATAATTGCAAAGACACTTAATAAACCTTGTAAAATTGATATTGTCAAGAATTTGCTTTATGAAAAAGTTCTCAATTTAGTGCCCAATATTCCCTTGTCAAATAAAATTATTTCTTTTGCAAATTAACTATATGATTGTTGACATAAAAGAACACTTAACAGACTCTTCAGATGTACTAAATTTACACTACAAATGCATGAATCATCTGACGTCATTGGATTAGCAGTTTTGTTAGTATTTTTTAGTTACATACTCCCGTTCAATCCAGGACAGTTAAAAATCTTGACTTACTTTTTTGAAACGGACACCAGACTTGACTTCTCTATTACTACAGTGTTCGAGAACATTAACTCGATTAAAATTAACTGCCTTACTAACGCTAGTCTGAAAGTGGTTTCACAAAGCTATCAGGATCATATTGTTTGTAGATCACTACAAACCAAAACATTAAGGGACGAAATATTTTTGGATGAATATACAGTAAAACACATATGAACATGAATGCACTGACGATGCGAAAGCAATGATGGGTCGCAACGCTAGAGCCATTTCAAAAATTGAACAAATGGCAAAGCACTATAGCACCATCTATTGCGCTCTTTATACACTGCTGATCATTAAAATTGCAACAACAGGAAGGAATGATCTGACGAACGTCAAAATCACATGAAAGGAAGAAGAGGTTAGAATATGCAAATGATTCGTATTTCAGTACATTTAGACGACACAGGTGGGAGAAACGACATCTGAAGCACTGCATAAAAGAAAAGTTGCGTAGTGGATTTCTAATTCGGAAAGCGCTTTGTAAGGTCGGCGTTTGCTCAGAATATCGTGTTATGCCTCGAATAATAAGAATAAATCGTTACCAGCAAGTGTTGGAATTCGACAGAGGGAAGATCGTTGGCTATCGAGAGTGTGGATAATCGTTCCGTGATATCTCCCGTCACACTGGTCGAAATCCGACCACTGTCATGCGATTATGGAATCAATGGTTTGCTGAGGGTCATGTTCAACGACATGCAGGATCTCAACGCCTTCCCATGACTAACGCCCGAGAGGCCATACATATTGTGAGGTCGGCCCTGCAAAACCGTACAACCACATCACTGACCATTAGTCAGAAAATGGGCAGGTTTGCAGCGCGCCCAGTATCAGCTCGTACGGTGAGACGACGTTTATAGCAGCATGGACTGTCAGCACGACCACCATTACTGCGGCGTTCCTTGACAATGCAGCACAGAAGGAGACGGCGACTCTGATGTGTCGAACGACAAAGCTGGATACAGAAGTGGCACAATATCGTCTTTTCAGACCAATCTCGGTTCTGCGTGGAGTATTCTGATTGCCGTATACGCGTCTAGAGGCACCTAGGAGAACGCTCATCGCCTGCTTGCACTCGATATCGGCATAGGGTCTTTGCACCTGGTGTGAAGGTTTGGGCAGCCGTTGGGTACATGACACGCGCATCTCTACTTCAGATCGACGGTAATTTGAACGCAGATCGGTACATTTCTGACATATTACGTCCAGTGGTTGTGCCTTGTCTTCGAGGCCTGTCAAACGCCATCTTCCAACAAGATAACGCAAGGCCACATGTTGCACGTCATGTTCTGACCTTCCTCGATACTAAAGATATTCGATTGCTGCCCTGGCCTGCACGGTCTCCAGATCTGTCACCCATTGAAAACATCTGGTCATCGATTGCTGAGAGACTAATCCGCCACCCCTCTCCAGCTAATACGGTTGATGATGTGTGGCATAGACTTGAAGTAGCATGGAATGAGTCGCCCGTTTCTGTCATCCAAGCCCAGTTCAACCCCATGCCTAACCGGCTAAGGGCCATTTTAGCTGTCAGGAGTGGCAGCTGTTTCTACTAATTTCGCACCCCTGTAAACCCTAAAACGGCTTATAAATTTAATCATTTCGTTTTCATGCCATACTCTTTACGTACAATAAATATCTTTTTTATATTTTCTTTCTTTCATGGTGTTGCAATTTTAATGGCCAGCAGTATACTAGATACACGCTATCCCCGGGAAAATGTATTTTGAAATTATGAAAAGGTTGAATGATGCCATTAAAAATAATAAACTATATAAAATTAAACTATATAAACTCTTAAAAGCAAACTTTTAAGCTTATGCGTGAAGTTATTGGAAACCAGCATCCACCCCTCCTACTGCATATCGAAGTAAGATGGTATTGTCGAGGAATAGCGTTTACACGATTGTTGAAAATGCAGCGGTAATATTAGAAGAACCATAACTCTAAACTGGCAAAATTTTTAATCAGTGAAGATTGTGAATACTAATTGCATATTTGTCCGATATGTTTAGCAAAATGAAATAATCTGTCATTAAAATCATAATCTGTCACAATTTCCAATGCGTTTACCAAACGTGCCTTCTTTTAAGATGAAACGTGTATCGGCCTGATTCTGAACAAAACGATGATATCGATTACGTCCCTCTTGTTAAAAATAAATGCAAACAACACCAGATTAAAAAAAAAAATAGAAATAAATATTCAAGGGCATCAAACAATTTTGAAAAACTCGTTTAAGCAACTTTTTTAACAGCTGAATAGAAAAGTCTCTGGACAACTCTAAATGTGTAATGAATGTGTTCAGCGATGTAAACAAGTTGGGAAATGCTCGTCAAACGTGGTAAATGAGGTGCGTTCGTACTATAACTAGGTTTATAAATATTTTTAACCCCATATTTTACTGAATGTATATTCTAGTGCACTTCAATAAGTGCATATCCATTTTATTCTGCTTCGGAAAGCTGTAACCTCATTAAAATGCACTTGCAATAATTTATTCCCATTGGCCGTAATGTAACGGAAAAATTTTGACTGTCCCTGTAATTAAACTATACATCCGATTTTCCTAAAATTTCAAATGACTCGACAAAATTTTCCAACAATTATATATTTAAAATTTCAGACTATTCGGTCGGGTAGTTTTTGCTCTGTTATATGCGGACAGACGGGCAGACGGACAGACGGACTGAACGACGACTATAGGTGCTACGCATTTATATAACTACGAACCCACCTAAAAACGGACACACAGCTTAATTTCAGTGAGACACGAAGTCCTCGTTGATTTGATATCTCATAAAAGTTAACACCGAATATACAACAACAGGCTATTCAGTGATACCAAATGAAAATATTTCATTTCGAACCATAAACTTTTTATAAAATAACTAAAATATAAATCAAACAGAAATAAGTTACACACAAAAGTAAATAATTTTAATTAAAAATTCAGTCTGAAATATTTTTATAAAACTTGAGTAAACTTCTTGGTACATTTAGTGTTAAAGATCTTACTTTAAAACCAAAACGAAATATTCGCCTGCCATTACTTTCAAAGGACCTGAATTCAGAAATTTGCGCAAAACAATCCAATCACATTAAGCGTTTATGCGTTATTGTTCGTCATTCTAATAATGTAAAATTTTACGATTTTCTGAGTTTTGAAGGTTTTTTAAGTATGTAAACTTTTGACAATTCCATCTGTATTGATGGTAATTGAAAATACATTCAGTGTATAGGTAAAAGTTTCAAAATATAATTTTATTGCTGTGACAATGTATAGTTGTTTAGATTACTATTCATTCTTACTTCCTGTGCTCGGTAGCAATGAATTTAAAAAACCTTATTTTGTAACATAGGACACGGTAAGCTTTGGGGGCTCCGCCATACAAATTCATTCTAAAAAGGGCTCCGCGAGTCAAAAAGTTTCGGAACCGCTGCTATACACCCTTAAGTACTGTTAAAATTTCACGAAATTTCCATTTTTTACGCATTACGTACTTCCACACCGATATTTAGTTATTCTTTGAAATTCTTCAAAAAATATTACGATAATTTATAGAAAAAAATATAGATTTATAAGCAGTCAGAAGATATGTAAGCGATCAGTAAGACAATCTCTTGTTACAGTAAAAACTAAACATTTGAAAATTGTGAAATTGAACCCACACTATTATCATTATTTATTCTTATAAAATAAAAAGGTACATTATATTTGATTGCATGATACATGTATTAATATGTTTATCTTAAGAAAATTGTATCGAATAAAAATTTTAATGTAGTATAATGACACGAACTTTAGTATGTACATATCCTGGAAATGAGGAATTCAAAATTTACATTTATTAAAAAATCCAAACAAAAATCAACAAAATGAATTCAAAATGTGTTTCATAAACATGGTTACACGTCCTCTTACAATAATTAATATTCAGTGTCATATTAAAACTTCATTTTTGTTTTTTGCAACATAATAATAACACTCTTTTTTCATAAAATGGAACGAATTAAGTCATAAGTAACTGTTAAATAATGTATGAATAAAATCGTCTTCAAGAAATTTTATTCACATTCATGGTATGGATACGAAATTACGCTACGTTAGTATATATACAGTTATTGACATCTTTTCACCCTCTAAATTTTCAGAATTATTTCAATGATTTTTAATAATAAAGGTAAAGTCAAATATGTACACGTAATTTCTTTTATCAATGAAATATTTTCGAAAATTGTAATTTCTTATTTAAATATTAATTAAATTATCCATTATGTAAATATTTGTGATAACGACAACTTGTATTTTAAAATTTCTTTATGCATAACTTATTTTGAATACAAGTTCAGAAGCTAGATATGTAAAAAAAACATTATTTTTATTTTTCCAAATATTACGAAAAATTTCCATTAAAATTTATATTCTATAACAATATGTTAAATTTTCAATTCTGTAAATATTAAGAGGCATACACTCACTTTATTTAAATAATTCACATTCGTTCGTCAAATATCTCGTTTTGAAACATGGTTTTAGTTTTGAATTTAAGAGTAGCATACAGCGTGTCATGAATTGTACTCGTGATTACAGAAACATTCTGAGTCCTTGACAGAAAGTAATTTGTCCATTGGTGCGTATACAGAAAGAATATTCTGATATCTAATTTGCTTCTCTTCAAAGTATTGCAAGCATGTTACCCATTCTTTCACTGACAAGTTACTCACTGTAAACAAATTGTGAAAAGCCAAACTTAAAATAATAATAGGGGTTCTCTGTCTTGGGGTTGCAAACATATTGTCAATTTGCAAATCCTCCTAGATTTGCACATATTGTTTCAAGAATATCCTAATAATAAACGGAGCATAGATTCTTTATTAGTATTTACGATGAAGAGTTCGCGAATATGTTAGATTTTATTCAAATATATTAAGTAAAATTATTCAGTATGTATTATTCAGTTTTCCGAATATATCATAGATTTTATATTTTTAGAGTTCTTTATGAATGATGTATTCACCATATATATGCAGAACTTAAGACATAGAAGAGAAGACAATAAAATATATTTATTTTCAAATAATTTAGAATTTTCATATTATCCAGGAATATAAATAAAATTTCTTAACAAAAAAATTCATTTCTCTAACGACATATTTACTTTTACATTCTATAAACAATATGAGGCATATATTTATTTTGTTAAAATAATGCACTTCAGTAAACTTGTTTTCAAATCCCAATTTACTACCCCTTTTAATAACGCGATAGAATACGTCATTCAATGAAAACTTTATTAGAGAACTATTTTGAATTCCAGACAGAAAGAAATATATCTCCACTGGAGCAACTACGAAGTAAATATTATTGTGTCTTTCTCTTCATGGCGACGTCAGTGTGTCACGCATTCTTCCGATAACTAGCTACTCTGTGTAAACAAACTTTCTTAAGCAAAATGTAAACAGCAATAACTATGAAAATTCGGCAGTCAAATAATTGCGCAACAGTGTTCAATATATGACTTTCTAGTTTATATAAGATTTTACATTTAAGAACTTCCTAGATTTGCAGATAAAGTTTCAAAAGTATGCGATGAGTTGTGAGAAAAGAGGGGTGAAATATATTGATGAATTAGTTTTATATTATGAATACTTGGAGTGTTGTTATTTTTAACCGCCCATTTTTTATACAAAAAACATGGATTCATTTTATAAAATCCAGTCTTACTTAAAAAGAAAACCATGATTATTTTTATTATGCGTCTAAAAAATAAATCAATAGTTCATAAACTTTTTAGTTAATATAACTATTTTCATAATAGCTAAAAAAAACAAACTGCACTTAAATTAGCATTCTAAAAGTTGGGATCATATGTTTAAATACAATATACAATAAAAATGAACGTTTTAATATGTTAGAAAATAAAAGCAGATATATTATTTTTTAGAAATTTAAAATAAGCACTAGAACGTTACGCAAGAAATACACAAATTTTATGAATAAACTTCCTTAATAAATATATTTTTTATTATGTATAGTAATTTTACATTCTGTGAAAAGACACAAAACAGTATTGCACTTCATTAAATTTGTCTTGAAACATTACTTTTTTTTTTTTAACTTTAACAATAGTATAGAACATGCTATTGATTATAATTATAATTACCCAAACATATAAAGACCTTGACAGAAAGTACAGTCGTGGAAAAAAAAAAGTAAACACCCCCTACTAACTCCTCAACAAATTATCGTAGACGAAAGCTACTGATACCGGACGATTGGAAATAAAGTCTACTTTTAAATGGTATGTATAAAATTTGTTTAGGGGGCCATATACATATTAAAACGATTCCAAACTTCATTTTTTTCCATTGCAGTACCCAAATTTAACGATATATTTCAAATCTTCGGTTCAAAATATGCCTAGAAACCAAATTTCAAGTCATTCATATGATAAGTTTTTGAATTATAGACATTCAAAATTTAGTACTTCTAATGTTAAATTACATTTTCATATTTTTATTTATATCTCCTGAAATTATGTTCCTAATGAGCTATTTTATGTGTAGCAATAATACTAATATACCCAAACATAAATACGTTGAATTTGCAATTTTTATAATTTTATGATATGAATTATGAAATATGAAATTAATATTCGAAAAAATTATGAATTGCAACCTACAATTTTTTGATGGATTTAGATTTATTAAGTCCTGCTTTATGGAAATTCCAAATTTCACATTTTTCTTCCAAGTAGTTTTTAAATTATGCTTAAAAAACGGCAAAATGATGGTTTAAGGGGCCGTCTATGATAGCAGTGAGTAAATTTTTGAAATTTATTCTGCTATCCTGCAATCAAACAGGTTTCATTGAGGCTTAAACCTGCCTTGATCAAGAAGGCAGCTCTCTCGGTTAACAATTGAGTTCGGAACTTCAATTTGGATACAACCCTTAAAATACGCTCGTTTTAAAATAATTAATTTCTCGGAAACTTATGGCACGAATTGCATAAAAATTTGTTTATAGGCTAAATGAAAGGTGTAGAGTTCATTTATGCTTCCAGAATTCTGTACTGCTATTGAAAAAAAAAAACAAAGTTATGGTTCTTTTTAATATGTAGATGGCCCCCTAAGCAAATTTTATATACATCATTTAAAATTAGACTTTATTTCCAATCGTTCGGTACCAGTAACTTTCTTCTACGATAATTTGTTGAGAAGTTAGTAGGGGGTGTT
Organism: Maratus speciosus; assembly: GCA_963932465.1. Classification (NCBI taxonomy): domain Eukaryota; kingdom Metazoa; phylum Arthropoda; class Arachnida; order Araneae; family Salticidae; genus Maratus; species Maratus speciosus. The sequence continues at coordinate 218,347,331 of OZ010794.1, forward strand.
TACTTTTTCTTTTCCACGACTGTACATTTTTCCACTATAGCTATAGCGCATAGAAACAAAATATACGAATGTTGTCCATTTGGACACTCGGAATTTAATCAGTGTAGAGCATAGTTGAGTAGCCTAATTAAACATCAATACAGGTTATGAGTGCCTGGCCTTAATGTTTTTATAAATTATAGGCTTTTTCACAATTTCCGCGAATTGAAATAGTGTGTGAAAGTTATAAACTAGCACAGGTTTCGCACGCTATTAACCCCTTGAAGGGCAAGCAATTACGTTTGTGAAATGCTGAATTCCCACCGGAATCTTTGAAAAAATCTATTTCAAAAGAAGTAAAAGCAATTTTACAGCTTTTATCCACCAAAGTTATAAAAGTAAAATTTAATAAAATTTTTCTGGTGTAAAATTTCATTAATCGTAGGTGGTATATAATATATACCGGTGCCCCTCAAGGGATTAACCCCTTGGGGACGAGCGACACGTATACGTGCCGCATGAAGAGTTTAGAATCCTTGTTTTTCCTCACCAGTAAAATTTTACTGAAAAATTTGCCTTATTTAATTAGCGCATTTTCTCGATTCAAGAAAACACAAATTTCAGAAATTGAAATAGTGTGTGAAAGTTATAAACTAGCACAGGTTTCGCACACTATTAACCCCTTGGGGACGAGCGACACGTATACGTGCCGCATGAAGCGTTTAGAATCCTTGTTTTTCCTCAACAGTAAAATTTTACTGAAAAAATTGTCTTATTTAATTAGCGCATTTTCTCGATTCAAGAAAACACAAATTTCTATTTTTAAAAAACGGTGACAAAAGATTAAAAATTTCGTAAAAGGCTCCCGTCCCGAAGGGGTTAAGCCACGTCCCATTTTATAAAGGCACTACCACCAGCTATCGCATATGTCTTCCAGCTAATGAATTGGGAATAAAATGATCTTTATAATAATGCTGGTGGTAGAGTCTTTACAAAATGAGGCGTGACTTAATAGATTGGGAACCGTGTAACACTAAAAGACGCATCAACATACATGCTTAATTAGTTTTAACAAAGTAAAATTTTCGATTGGTATTATTCACAATTCAAATATTTTAACACTTTGTTTACCCTCAACGGATACACGCTATTTTTTGTTAGTAATCTACTTTTTATATTACTGCATATATTTGTGATTAAATAAGACGAGGATATCTATTTAAACAGAGTTGGTACGAGATCAGGGAATTTTTCCAGGAAAACTACTAGTATTTTCTTACAGAAAAACAAATCTGGGCTAAACGCACGACATCTCGCCTTCTTTTAAGAGATTTTCTATAACAAAATACTGGTGCCGAATTTACAAAATTCCAGGAGGCGAACGAACCATATTAAAATAGTAGTCTCCAAAGTTTATAAACTTTTATACTCATAACTGTGTCAAAAGAATATAGTTATATACTAATACGCCACTAATTTAAGGCGTATTTTTTTTATTTAAAATATAAAAGAACAATTCTATAAAAGTGGCCGATTTCACGTGACGCCCTTTACAAAAGTAACTATATAGGGTGTTTCATAAACGATAAACAAAATTTTAAGAGGTGATAGTAGACATCCAAACAAACAACTTTCATCAAAGAATACATGGTCGGAAACAAAACGCAAAGGTGCTGGCGCTTTTGAAATATTGGTTCGTGCAAACGTTAAAGTTACATTCCTCTTAGGAGTTATCGGGAGAAGAACAACTCTAATAGCATGTAAATCTGATATGTTGAAGAAGAATAACGCGTATGCAAAACTTCGCGTCCATTATATCATGAAATCCAATGATCCGAGTCCTCAACTGTCAATCTTTTTGTGTTTTTGACAAGTATAACAGCATACCATTCGTTACTTTCCAGCTCATTTACGTTTTAATTCCGACCATGCATTCTTTGATGAAACTTGTTTGTTTGGATGTGTACTATCACCTCTTAAAGTTTTGCCCATTTTTTATGAAACACCCTGTATATAACGACTGAAGGATGGCCATCCAGTTCACACCACGTCTAAAGATCCTAACTCTGGCTGTTATAAAGAGTCCTAACCTAAAACCTAACCTGTAACCTAAGTAAAAAGTCAGTATGACTTGTTCTCAGTTCAGATTAAATTGTTTATCTTAACCCCTTGAGGGGCGGTGAGATAAAATATACCCCACGTAATTTAAACAAGATTCTCACCAGAAAATTTTAACTAAATTTTATATTTTTAACTTTGGAGGAAAAGCACCGAAAATTTGCTTTTCCTTATTTAAAAATAAATTTTTTTGATTATTCCGGTGAGAATTCAATATTTAGAGACATTTTTGCTTGCCCCCCAAGGGGTTAACCGTTTGAGGGGCGATGTCTTATGTTATATCCAACCTAGTTTTAATTAACATTTGCACCAGAAACTTTTAACCCCTTGAGGGGTGGTGTTATGTTTATGAAACCACTTAATTTTAATTCCCAAATGCCACATCGGCACTAAAATTTTGGTTAAAAAAAGTCGGTTTATTGTATGTGTGAAATACAGCTATTTCTTTTTTTAAAATATATTCGTTTTCAAATTCCGGTGACAATCATTAATTCCAATGCTTTAGCAATGGAATTGCTTTGCTCCTGAAAGGGTTAAATAAGTTTTACTTTTTTAAATTTTATAAAAAAAAGCTGAAGAATTGCTTTTCCTTATTTAAAATAAAAGTTTTCCAAAATTTCCGGTGGGAATTCTGCTTTACAGAAATACAATTTGCTAGCCCTTCAAAAGTTAAAGACAGACGTGACGGTCTGCACGAAAATATCTCAATATTTATGGATTACTTGAGAGAGAAGCCGATAAAATACGTTACCTTTTCGTAAAGGGTTATCTATGACCTGTGTCATTTTGGACGAAAAATACAATACGCAACACGATCATATCAATAACAGCACTATACGTAGAATATTCCAGACGATCGTTATATTTTTATAATTTTAGAAACTTTTTATCCAAAACCACGAAGCAAACCTAAATATACAGGGTTAGCACAGATGAACGGCCTGATTTTGATAATTTGTATTTTCAAAACTATTACACATATTAAAATAATAATATATGAAAATAACGAAAAACATTTCAAATTTTGTTTCAGTTACAAATGTTCGATATGGGGACATTCCCTAATACGACATACACCTAATTTATAATCAATTTCGTTCAACACATTTGGCAGTTTTGCAACGATCTTCAACGATACCTAACCCTCTCGCTGCACAGCCCGAGAGTTTCTCGGGCAACGTGCAAGTAGCAAAATTTGCTCAACCCGAGATTTTATTAGGGATGCATTTTTTCCGTCTAATTAACCCTCCTTGATCATTGCCACCAGTTACTTTTTATTGTAAATTTTGCCTTATCTAATCGGAGCATTTTGTATATTAAATCAGGCGAAAATTTTTGTTTTGAAAAACCGGTGACAAAAAATAAAAATTCTTAAATGACGCTCTTCGCGAAGGAATGAAATGCGCAATTTTTGAAGCTATTTTGATGAAACAATTACGTAGCGAGAGGGTTAATGCAGTACTGATGCACAGTGTATATTTTCAGTGCACCAGTGCAGCTTTACTTTGTGTTTTAACGCTAGAACCGCCATTGCGGTAATTTTGACCGGTCAGAAATGAAAATATTTCTATTCAAACCAGAAATTTTTCTTTCTAAAAAAAGATAAATATGTACCAGGGAGAAATAAGTTAAATAAATGAGTTAAATAATTTTAAATAAAAATTACGGTGTAAAATAGTTTTATAACACTTCAGTAAAATTTCCGGCGGCTTTCGAGTTAATGCATCCGTGCTGCATAAACACCTTGAGTGGCAGTGGGATATATTATATCCCACCTAAGTTTAGTTAATATTTGCTCCAGAAACTTTTATTTAAGTTTTACTTTTAAATCTTTGGAGGAAAATAGTTGAAAAGTTTCTATTCGTTACTTTGAAATAAAGTTTTTCCAAATTTCCAGTGGGTATTCAGCATTAAACAAACGCAATTGTTTGACCCTGAAAGGTTTTATAAATCGTTAACTGTGCAAAACTGACCAATGTGTGGAACGAACTTGGTTTCAGATTAGGTGTTTGTTTAGTTAGAAAATATTCGCACATGGAACATTTGTAACTGAACGAAAACTTAGAATGTGCTTTATTATTTTCATATATCTCTTATTATAACATGTGTAATCGTTTTGAAAATATAATTTTTTAAAATCCGGTTGTTCATTTGTGTTTGATGCACACAAAATTAGCTACTATATGGAACAATTTAGTGGTCAAAACTCGTAGGTTTCTCTATTTCCAACGCCTACAAGGGGCAAGTACGTGAAATTGGACACATGTAAAAGAACTACCACCCAAAAATCCATTTAGAATTATATTCTGTTAACCCTTTGAGGGTCAAGTAATTGTGTTTCTGTAATGTCGAATTCACACCGGAATCTGCAAAAAGAATTATTGCAAAATAACGAAAAGCAATTTTATGAAATTTTTTTCGACCAAAGTTAGAAAAATAAAATTTAATAAAATTTTGGTTCAAATGTACATTAATTGTAGGCGGGATAAAATATATCCCAACGCCCCTCAAGCGGTTAAACCCTGAATTGCTTGTCATTAAATCAAAATAAAAGTATTATTGAAAAAAAATATCTCGTAGATATTTATAATTAGAAATAAAAACCAGCTAAATTGACAACGCCGCCTGTCAACGATGTATTAATTAAAAAATTTCGACCTGTACAAATTTTTGATGATAAGGTAGTAATTAATATTTTTAAAAGACCTTATTTATAATGGATTTTCAATACGAGTGTAGATCTTAAAATAAGCAAAGAACGCATATGCTTTTATTCCCAAGTTTTAGAGTTGTTGCATTATAAATGCTTTTGAAACAAAATTCCTAAATAAATTTCACATCTCTATATATAAGTTTACTTTTACATTCTGTAAACAATTCGATCCATACACTCTTTAGGCTTAAATAATGTACTTCAGTAAACATGTTTGGAAATATGACTTTCCTTTTGCCTATTACAATCCCATAGAACATGTCACCGATTTTAATCATAATTACAGAAACACTCCGACAACTTGACAGAAAGTATATTGTGCACTAAAGCAGACACGAAGAAAATATTCTCATTTGTTTTGTTCTTCCCATTGTAAAATAGTTCGCTATTTCGCTGTCAAGTTACCAAGCGTAAACAAATTTTGAGAAACAAACTGTAAACAGACACACTCACCCGTGACTGTTCTCACTCCGTTGCGTTTGTATTTATATAGTTATTGTCAAATTTTCAATAGTACGTTGATATTAAATAAAGCATTAAACATTGATGCTTATTAAGTTTTAAAATTTGTTTTTAAAACTTGTATTTTATAATTAGTAAAAATATTCTTTGTGTGAAGTTTTTGGACTAAAACAAAGCAAATTATACTTTGTGTCACTTATGAATAAAATATTTAGAATACAGTAGCAGAAATTGAGATAAGTGAAGACCACATTCACTTTATTAATTTATTTGATACAACATAATGTTTTTATAATCTAAGCATAATAAAATATTACATAATGTAATGAATTCAAATACATTTTATTGTAGGCAAATAATTTAATTAATTTATATGCAGTGTAGCTAAAAGTCCCTTGCCCCCTTGTTATCTGAGGAAAGTGTTGGAATTCCAATCAATTTGTGGGAAGCTTTTGTTTAACACTTGAAGTATGGCAAATTTTACTTAAATTTTATTTAAAAAAATTGACATCAGAATTTTTGTTTAAAACAATTTAACATATTTAAATTATACAGCCTAGTTGTAAACCATTTTATAAAGCGTTTTTTGGTTTGAATCGACATCTATTAATTTGGTAGGGTCACGAAAATAACTCTTATATACTAATGTCTATGTATATATATATATATATGTGTGTGTGTGTGTGTGTGTGTGTGTGTGTGTGTGTACTGGCTATTGTTGCCAAAACTTTTTAATACATTTTTTGCTTATTTAAAAACGCAAAGCTATTAAAAGTTCTGGAAAAATACAAGAGGGTTAGAAATTCCGAGATTTAAATATCACTCCACTTAATTTTAATTTCTGACACCGGAATTTTGTAATAAAAATTTTCATTTAGACTGTACACTGAAGAAAAGCCTTTACTTATTTTAAATTAATTTGTTTCGAAATACTGGTGTGAATCAGTCATTTAAACATTTTAACCCCTTCAGGGGCAAGGAATTGCGTTTGTGTAATGCTGGATTCCCACCGGAAAATTAGAAAAAAAAATAATTCAAAATAAGGAAAAGCAATTTTAAGACCTTTTTTCCACCAAAGTTAGAAAAGTAAAATTTCGTAAATATTTTCTGGTGCAAGTCTTCATTAATCTTAGGTGGGATAAAATATATCCCACCGCCCCTCAAGGGGTTAACAACAGAAGTACGTTGCCCTAAAAGGGTTAATTCCCGCACCCGTGACTTTCTCGGGATGTATAGGCTACTTATTTTTAAATTCAGATTATTTGACTCCCACGAGTTGTTATTTTTTTTTTTTTTTTTTTTTTTTTTTTTTTGCTCTGAAGGGTTTTAAAAAAACTAGCATACACACGTTGGGCGCGACGCTTAACCCCTTCGGGACGGGAGCCTTTTACGAAATTTTTAATCTTTTACCACCGTTTTTTTAAAACTGAAATTTGCGTCTTCTTGAATCGAGAAAATGCGTTGATTAAATAAGGCAAATTTTACAGTGAAATTTTACTGGTGAGGAAAAACAAGGATTCTGAGCGCTTCATGCGGCACGTATACGTGCCGCTCGTCCCCAAGGGGTTAATTGGTTAAATTTCACACATATGACGGAACCATCCATATATTTAGAATAGAACAATATTCAATAAATTTAATAGAAATAATGATTATTAGCAATAAATGATTTAACATATAAATATTTTACTGTGTCGTGATTGAAAACGGCAAAAGAAGGAAGTCCTAAGAAGAAATTTTGAATCTGCAAATAAATTAGGGCTATACACAGCCGAAAAAAATATTTTGATTTTCATATTTATTTATAGACACCTTGAACTTTCTGTCTTGAAAAACGCGATAAGAGTTATGAGGTATATAACTTTTATTTTCAAAGGTTTCGTCTGAAACGATATAAATAAATTCGAAAAATAATCCAACGCATATTTCGTGTCTATGATTAAAGTTTTTTGAAAGGTTATTTTAAATTACGTGGCATGGATGTCAACAGAATTTTTAAAATATTTACTATGTGATTATTGGTTTTTTCATATGAATAAATTTTGAAGTTCCCGCCTGCCACATGAATTATATTTAAGTCAAATAAGCTTCGGTTGCAAAATAAATATTAAATACTATGTCAAAATTTAAATAAAATGCATGAAACTTTCTTTCGATATTCACTTTATTTATAATGCATAGTATACTGGTTTTCCAAATTTTATGTCTAAACAGTTTTTTGTATAATACAATATCCATGGAAGTGCATTTCACACTTTTACGTATAAATTAGTTTTGTATGTAAAAATGATTATATGTTCAATAGATGGTTGGTTGGTTGTGTTTATGACGGCCAAATATCAACTCTAGGGATATAGGACTAAGGGGAGGAGTGCCCTTCGTGGGTGTCTTTTTAAGGAAACCTAACCCGTATTTACGCTTGTGTTCAATAGATAAATACATTGCTGCTACCATTTCAGGCGATATTAGGCGTTTTAGTACCAGAAATTTTGTAAAGTGCTGTCGCAATGTCTAATGATGGATTTGTTTTTGAATAAATAAGGCAAATGTTGCTTTACGAAAATTCTGGTAATAAGCCCCTGAACTTCCTTGAAGAGTACGTACCCTGAAATATTTATTATGATAGATGCATAGCTTCCAACTTTTACGGTTTGTCTTACCACAAAAAGTAAATTTTACCCTTTTTAATGGCCGTAACATGCCGATTAAATCTCTTTTCCCTAACAATTCTGTTAGATTTTTTACTAGTATGCCCTCCCTTGCGATTGCTATCCGCTGTGAGTTTGCTATACCATTTAACACTAGAACGCCCGTAAGAATTCGATTCGACTCCGACTAAAGTGATATAACTATTTTTGTATTATTATAACAAATCCTAAAATTTATTTTTCTGAATTGTAAGATACGGGGCAAACAAATCGACAGATCTAATGAAAATTTCTGTATATTATGTTGTATATTTATATTTATCCCTGCACAAAGGAACCTTATGTAAAGAACGGGAATCATGAGATATCATGAGAAAATGTCTACATTAAGTTTTGCATTGTATCAAATCTGAATTTCGAGACTTTGTCTGAATCAATTTTGTAACCACTCGAAATTTGCAGTCAAGTAATATATTTTACATCATTTTGTCATGAGATATCTACGTAGAACTGGCAATTGCAATTTTTGTCCAAATTTGGTCACAACTTTAAACATTTCGCGGTTGCAAAACTTCATGTGCTCTTCATTGCAATTTTCTTCTATAAACAAAGCACTTTCTCGTAATATTTTTAATCTTGTTGCTGTTCCATTTTGTTTCAAAAGTTTATTTATGTGACTAACTTAAATTCTGCTGTCTTTGATAAAAATAAAATGGCACTTGAACTAAAATTTCATTTTTTTTAATTAGCCTTAAGAAGCTAAAAGAAAATCAAAAATTGGGGGGGGGGGACTAAGAGCAGACAAATTAAATTTGAACGAAATGATTATAATCTAAGCTATTTAATCATATCAAAAATTGAGCTTAATCCTGCTTTATCATAATTTTTTTCTATATTAAAACTGAAAAATTGTAAAAAAAAATACAGAGTTTTTTGCGATATTAAATATGAAATAACAGCTGATATGTGCAAAATTTATGCACATAAATCCGATAAAATAAAGTCCATATTTTGTTTCGAACATCCGAAATCGAGCAGCATATTTTATCCCGCTTTAAGTAACAAAATCAAGAATTGTACTCAAATTTCTTGATTCATTCCCAACTAAGAAGCATCAACTTTGCACTAGTCTATGGACCATACAATTATATTTATATCAAAACTAATAGCAGGGCGCGATGCCCTAACTATTGAGTTATAACAAGCAAAAAATAAAATACACTAGCATAGACTTTTAAAAATCGACTTTTGGCCGGCTAGAATCGATAAATCACCCACCGTGCGTCGTTTATCATTTATACAGAATAGTCCAGGTAATAAAGTGACGCGAACTGTTCACCTATAGAAGTTGTTGAATTTTTTAAAACCTCGTGTTTATATTCTGACGTTATCTTTCTGCACCAGGCGTGTCAAACTGTGGCCCCGCTGATACTTCTAATATTTTAAAGAAATCGATGACTTCTTGAATCTCAGAAATTCGACGATTAGATAAGACAAATATTACTAGAGAATTTTAACCCCTTAATTCTCGCTCCCGTCATATTCTCGGGCTGTGTCTTTTACTCAAATTGCTTGATTCCCACCAGTTTTATAAACTAGTGAAATTAACTATATTTTAGTATCGTTTTTACTGTCGTTAAGTAAGGTGAATACTTCTTTTTCAATAAAGTGGTGCCAATAAGCAATTTGAATTATTCAACCGTAATTTAATTCGAGCGTTAAAGGGTTAGTGGTATGCAGCGGCCCGCCGTTTGACGCCCCTGTTCTAGACGTTGACATTTCTTGCGTTAAATAGGAAGACCATAACCAGCATCATTTATTGGTTGTTTACTTTTTGCTGATTGGTAGGGTCTTGTAGTAAACGTCTGGAACTCCAATGTCTCGGAAAATAACGCCTGAATGCAAGTGGACCGTTACTGTAATAAGGCGAGGAATTCATCTACTATGTAAATAGCATTATCTTCCTCTTGTCATGTTGCTTTATAACGTTTCATAATATCAGATATTCATAATATCAAGAATTCCATGTTTCATATACAGTGAACTCTGTTTAGTGCGGACTGCGAAGTAGGGCTATTTTTCGTTCCCATTATACTAAATCCGCATTAAAAGATGAGAGCATTGCAATCGCGTAAAACAATCATTTTGTAGGGAAAAAAGAAAAAAGTTACTCTAGAGGAAGTAAGTATGCAAAGGAGTTTTTGTACTTACATAACTTTGCTTCAATTAACCCTTAATTCTCGCTCCCGTGATATTCACGGGCTGTGTCTTTAATTCAGATTGTTTGATTCCCACCAGTTTTATAAAATAGTGTAATTGGCTTTATTATGGTATCATTTTACATGTCATAAAAAAGGGTGAATATTTCTTTTTCAAAAAAGCGGTGCCAATAAGCAATTTGAATTTTTAAACCGTTATTTAATGCGAACGTTAAGGGGTTAAAGCAATCTTTCATTTCTTTTGTGATAGTTGAATAAATGATCTTTTTACAACACCATTTTCCAGTTTTGCGACAAGCCTGGAACATTTGGCTAAGCACATCACATTTTCATTCTAACTATTGATGAACAGCTGCTAGCAACTTTTGAGCATATCGTGTTTTTTTATGATGCGATGTTTTCTTTCTGTCTTCTTTTCTGCGACTGCCACTGACAATTTTTTAATCACTTAGAAAAAAAAATACACCAAAGTGATTTTTGAAGGAAGAATATACAATGCTAGATTCGATTTTGCAGTGTAAGTTGAAATAATGGAAAAATAAAATTTATTCTAATTAACAGGAGATACATCTTAAGGGCACACGTATTAACCGTAATCTACTGTTTTATTTTGTGTACAAGTTACATAAAAGAAAGGTTAACTCCATCAAGTACTCCATGCCTCTGAACACGATTTCGAAATTAATTCATTTTCATAGGCTGTAAGAATAATGTTTTCAAATAATGCTGTTATTACATTGTTACATCACAGCTTATGTTTTAAACATTTTTTAAATAATACTTTAAAGGTGCTCTGTATAATACATACAAGTTTTTTATGATCTACATTTTCCCCCGAGTTCGAATGACATCCAAAAATATGATTGTAAAAAGTAATATGAGTTTCTAAAATATTTCATGCAGCAACTAATTATCGTTCTATGTTTCATGCGTCCTTCTAATTAGCATAACTTTAAAAACTTTCTCTGTAAATTGTGGAATAGGCGAATTCAAACTATAGAAATGCCAACAATAACGCCGCGTGCTGAGAACCATTACTTCACTATAACTTTACATTGTTAGAATTTTGTTTACATTAACTTGTCAGAGAAATAACAAGTAACAATTACATTCCATTAACCATGTTGTGATACAAATTAGAATGCGCCTTTTTGTATGCAGTTTAGTGGAATGAATTGTTTTCCGTCAAATATTTGAAAGAATAATGCAATTATGCTAACAACCAGCCGCGTATTTCAGAGTATTATAAAAGTTAAAAAATAAAATTATATTTCAAATAATGTTACTGAACTACATTATAATGGATCGTGTCGTCGCGTACGTTCATGGGCTTCAGAGAATTTGAATGCCATATTTAAATTAAGTGATAGTCACCATACTTAAAACTATATTTTATATCCTACCTAATTTTAATCAAGATTTGCACCAGAAAATTTATATAAAAGTTTACTTTTATAACTTTGCAGGTAAAAGTAAAAATAAAATGCTTTCCTTATTCTGAAATAAATTTTTTCGAAATATCCGGTATTGGTTCAACATTTCAGAAACGCAGTTACTTGTCTCTGAAATGGTTAACCAGTTCAAATATTGAAAAACCGACCTCATGTTGATTAACCCCTTCACGGTCGCTTAATATTTGAAATAAAAAAGAAAAGTGCCCAGCTAAACTGATGGCATTGAGCTCACAGACTATTCACACTAATTGTATATTATACTCTTATTTTAAAGAATAATGCCACTCAAAAAAATAAGTGAAGGGGAATTAGCCCCCGTTTCCCCCTTTATACTTAACCAGTGAACCTCCAAATCTAATCAAAGAAGCTCCTTATCATAATAAACCGGTATACCAAATTTGGAGCAAATCGAATAATCTTGCAAAAAAAAAACATTTATCTAAATTAAGGGGGTGGACTAACCCCCCTTTATCCTTAACCGATTTATCGCCAAAACGAATCAGGGAAGCTCCTTAACATAATAAACCGGTATACCAACTTCGGAGCAAATCGAATCATTCTGCATGAAAAACGCATTTATCTAAATTAAGAGGGGCGGGCTAACCTCCCCTTTCCCCCTTTACCCTTAACCAATGAACCCTAAAACTAATCAGGGAAGTTCCTTAACATAATAAACCGGTATACCAAATTCGGAGCAAATCGAATCATTCTGCATGAAAAACACATTTATCTGAATTAAAGGGGTTGGACTAACCCTGTTTTTCCCCCCTTTATCCTTAACCAATGAACCCCCAAAACTAATCAGGTAAGTTCCTTAACATAATAAACCGGTATACCAAATTCGGAGCAAATCGAATGATTCTGCATGAAAAACCCATTTATCTGAATTAAGGGGGTGGGCTAATCCCCCTTTTCCCCCTTTATCCTTAACCAATGAACCCCCAAAACTAATCAGGAAAGTTCCTTAACATAATAAACCGGTATACCAAATTCGGAGCAAATTGAATGATTCTGCATGAAAAACCCATTTATCTGAATTAAGGGGGGTGGACTAACCCCGTTTTTCCCCCTTTACCCTTAACCAATGAACTCCCAAAACTAATCAGGGAAGTTCCTTAACATAATAAACCGCTATACCAAATTCGGAGCAAATCGAATCATTCTGCATGAAAAACACATTTATCTGAATTAAGGGGGGTGGACTAACCCCGTTTTTCCCCCTTTACCCTTAACCAATGAACCCCCAAAACTAATCAGGGAAGTTCCTTAACATAATAAACCGCTATACCAAATTCGGAGTAAATCGAATCATTCTGCATGAAAAACACATTTATCTGAATTAAGGGGGTGGACTAACCACGTTTTTACCCCTTTATCCTTAACCAATGAACTCCCAAAACTAATCAGGGAAGTTCCTTAACATAATAAACCGGTATATCAAATTCGGAGCAAATCGAATCATTCTGCATGAAAAACCCATTTATCTGAATTAAGGGGGGGTTGTGGACTAACCCCGTTTTTCCCCCTTTATCCTTAACCAATGAACTCCAAAAACTAATCAGGGAAGCGCCTTATCACAGTGAACCTAGGAAAAAATTTTGAAGCAAATCGGATGTTTCTATCAAGAGTTATCGCGTTACGTACATACGTACGTACGTACATACATACATACATTCAGAACGGGCGGGCACAATAGCTCTCAGGCTTTGATAGCCTGTGAGCTAATCGAATCATTCTGCATGAAAAACGCATTTATCTAAATTAAGAGGGGCGGGCTAACCTCCCTTTTCCCCCTTTACCCTTAACCAATGAACCCTAAAACTAATCAGGGAAGTTCCTTAACATAATAAACCGGTATACCAAATTCGGAGCAAATCAAATCATTCTGCATGACAAACACATTTATCTGAATTAAGGGGGTTGGACTAACCCTGTTTTTCCACCTTTATCCTTAACCAATGAACCCCCAAAACTAATCAGGGAAGTTCCTTAACATAATAAACCGGTATACCAAATTCGGAGCAAATCGAATCATTCTGCATGAAAAACACATTTATCTGAATTAAGGGGGGTGGGCTAACCCCGTTTTCCCCCTTTACCCTTAACCAATGAACTCCCAAAACTAATCAGGGAAGTTCCTTAACATAATAAACCGCTATACCAAATTCGGGGCAAATTGAATGATTCTGCATGAAAAACCCATTTATCTGAATTAAGGGGGTGGACTAACCCCGTTTTTCCCCCTTTACCCTTAACCAATGAACTCCCAAAACTAATCAGGGAAGTTCCTTAACATAATAAACCGCTATACCAAATTCGGAGCAAATCGAATCATTCTGCATGAAAAACACATTTATCTGAATTAAGGGGGGTGGACTAACCACGTTTTCCCCCTTTACCCTTAACCAATGAACTCCCAAAACTAATCAGGGAAGTTCGTTAACATAATAAACCGCTATACCAAATTCGGAGCAAATCGAATCATTCTGCATGAAAAACACATTTATCTGAATTAAGGGGGGTGGACTAACCCCGTTTTTCCCCCTTTACCCTTAACCAATGAACCTCCAAAACTAATCAGGGAAGTTCCTTAACATAATAAACCGCTATACCAAATTCGGAGCAAATCGAATCATTCTGCATGAAAAACACATTTATCAGAATTAAGGGGGTGGACTAATCCCGTTTTTACCCCTTTATCCTTAACCAATGAACTCCCAAAACTAATCAGGGAAGTTCCTTAACATAATAAACCGGTATATGAAATTCGGAGCAAATCGAATCATTCTGCATGAAAAACCCATTTATCTGAATTAAGGGGGGGGGGGGGGTTGTGGACTAACCCCGTTTTCCCCCTTTATCCTTAACCAATAAACTCCAAAAACTAATCAGGGAAGCGCCTTATCACAGTGAAACTAGGAAAAAATTTTGAAGCGAATTGGATGTTTCTATCAAGAGTTATCGCGTTACGTACATACGTACGTACGTACATACATACATACATACATACAGAACGGGCGGGCACAATAGCTCTCAGGCTTTGATAGCCTGTGAGCTAATCGAATCATTCTGCATGAAAAACGCATTTATCTAAATTAAGAGGGGCGGTCTAACCTTCCTTTTCCCCCTTTACCCTTAACCAATGAACCCTAAAACTAATCAGGGAAGTTCCTTAACATAATAAACCGGTATACCAAATTCGGAGCAAATCGAATCATTCTGCATGAAAAACACATTTATCTGAATTAAGGGGGTTGGACTAACCCTGTTTTTACCCCTTTATCCTTAACCAATGAACCCCCAAAACTAATCAGGGAAGTTCTTTAACATAATAAACCGGTATACAATATTCGGAGCAAATCGAATGATTCTGCATGAAAAACCCATTTATCTGAATTAAGGGGGTGGACTAACCCCCCTTTTCCCCCTTTATCCTTAACCAATGAACCCCCAAAACTAATCAGGAAAGTTCCTTAACATAATAATCCGGTATACCAAATTCGGAGCAAATTGAATGATTCTGCATGAAAAACCCATTTATCTGAATTAAGGAGGGTAGACTAACCCCGTTTTTCCCCCTTTACCCTTAACCAATGAACTCCCAAAACTAATCAGGGAAGTTCCTTAACATAATAAACCGCTATACCAAATTCGGAGCAAATCGAATCATTCTGCATGAAAAACACATTTATCTGAATTAAGGGGGGTGGACTAACCCCGTTTTCCCCCCTTTACCCTTAACCAATGGACCCCCAAAACTAATCAGGGACGTTCCTTAACATAATAAACCGCTATACCAAATTCGGAGCAAATCGAATCATTCTGCATGAAAAACACATTTATCTGAATTAAGGGGGTGGACTAACCCCGTTTTTACCCCTTTATCCTTAACCAAAGAACTCCCAAAACTAATCAGGGAAGTTCCTTAACATAATAAACCGGTATATCAAATTCGGAGCAAATCGAATCATTCTGCATGAAAAACCCATTTATCTGAATTAAGGGGGGGGGTTGTGGACTAACCCCGTTTTTACCCCTTTATCTTTAACCAATGAACTCCAAAAACTAATCAGGGAAGCGCCTTATCACAGTGAACCTAGGAAAAAATTTTGAAGCAAATCGGATGTTTCTATCAAGAGTTATCGCGTTACGTACATACGTACGTACGTACATATATACATACATACATACATACATATATACAGAACGGTCGGGCACATTAGCTCTCAGGCTTTGATAGCCTGTGAGCTAAAAAACATCAAAAGTGTACCTATTTTTTTATTACAGAAATTGAATAATTATAAGGTTTCTAAATAAAATATGCAATTAGTTTATTTTTAAGCCGAAAAAACAATATTTTATAGCCATATTCATATTTGTATAAAAGCCATCATGCGAGAATTATGTGTCTTAACCTCTTAAGCTCCGCCTCCGATAAATGTAGGTTACTTTTTTTTTATTATTCAGATTGTTTGATTCCCACCACCGTAGTTTACGGCAGATAAAATGATGCGAAAATAAAGCCATTTACACTATTTAGAAAGAAAAAAAAAAAAAAAAAAAAAAAAAAAAAAAAAAAAAAAAAACTGGTGGGAGTCAAACAATCTGAATTAAAGGATAGTAGCCTACATTTATCGGGGGCGGAGCTTAAGAGGTTAAGACACATAATTCTCGCATGATGGCTTTTATACAAATATGAATATGGCTATAAAATATTGTTTTTTCGCCTTAAAAATAAACTAATTGCATATTTTATTTAGAAACCTTATAATTATTCAATTTCTGTAATAAAAAAAATAGGTACACTTTTGATGGTTTTTTCAAATATTAAGCGACCGTGAAGGGGCTAATATTCCAGTTATCATCAGAAAGGCTTGACTCATCAGAAACCATATCAAAATGACAAAAATATTACAAATCTATGACAAATCTAAGGCAAATTATAGATCGTACAAATCAAACCAGAATGCTAATATTCAAAGACTTCAAATGGAAATTCCAGTTTAATTTTTTCTGGTTTCAGAAGTTTTTTCCACCAATTAAATCTCCAGCCCGAGAATATGACGGGCACGAGAAATAACGAACGACACCTCAGCCCGAGATATTGACGGGAGCGAGAATTAAGGGGTTAATAACAGAAAAAATATAAAATTATAACGATAAATTTATTCAACAATTTATGTTTTAAGATTCGATTGTTTGCTACGCTTGTCATGTATTTTTTTACCATAATATAGTTTCAATATAAGTGGCACTCTAATATTTATTGGTCATTATTACTTGATTTTCCTTGTTTTATTTAATATTTCTGCGAAAAAAGAAATTTATTGTAGATTTATGCTGTAAAATTCGATTTGTATGTGTTTTTTGCGTCGTATTTTCCATCAATACAAGAAATATTCTCACATTTATTGGCCCTTATTACTTAATGTAACCTACTTCATTTAACATTTCTGTGAAATAAAAAATAATTTTCTTTATTCTGCTTCTCACTATTATATACTACATTTCATTAATTTTCAGGCAATTCCTGTGAACTTGGTTTAAAATCCACAAATTGAATTTTATTTAATATCTGCAAAGTCTCTACCATTCAAAAATAAATAAGGATATTTCCATTCCTCTAAATAGGCACATGCGAAAGCATTTACAGTAATATTACAAAATCTTCTTAAGGCTATTTCCATGAGTTCTTGTAGTGTAATTCACATGCTACGGTTTTTGGCTATCAGTATTTTAGAATGAAAAAAAAAGTGACTTTTTTTATTGGAGAAAGCTCATTTGTTGGATAAGGTAAAGCAAACTTTTCAAAAAAAAAAAAAAAAAAAGAAAGAAAGAAACGGTGACGAACAAGCGTAGCTGTTATCAGTTATGTGACTTACATTACAAAAACCCATGGAATTAGCCCTTAACTTTTTTTTTCAGACAAAGGAAATGGATTCTTAAAACTCTGTAAACCTTTCAAAATAAACTGCTTAAGTGTCGTTTGTATTTAACAATTATTCGTTTTATTTTCATTTCTTTAAACATTTTATTGGCGGTAGACTCTGTTTACAGTCCTGACTAGAACAAACGTGTAAAGTGGAAATCAGTAATCTGAGTTGCGTGATAAACAACCATAAAATTCTACAACCTGTGCCGTTACTGGAACTTGTGTTTTGTTTTATTGTATTTTCTATAATATTGCTCATTTTACAAAGGGATTTGCGCTATTCTGATAATGATAAAAGTGGAATAATTGTTGATAAGCAGTGTCGCTGAATTTGGCGGATATTCACTGCAAAAAATCACGAGTTTTCACAGATTTTGAATAGTGCTTTATTTTATCTATTTTTTACGCGATTTCCATCATTATATAAATTTTAAATAAGTATTCAAACTTTCAGGTGAGAATTCGGAGTTTCTAATTTAAATATCCAACAGATTTGGCTACGCTGCTGAAAAGTTTTCAGCACCTGTCTATAAAAACGTATATGTAATTAGTCAATATTTTATTTACAAAATTAAAATCCGTCACATCAATAAAATTCGTAAGTTAATAATGTGATTCATATCCTCAATAACTCGTTTTCTACACAACGCGTTAAGAAACATCTCAGATTAAATGAAGACTAAATAAAAGGCTACCAGCCTGCAAATCCTACACTATTGATAATATTTTTTCATCTACCTATAAAAAATTATACGTAATTAGTCAATATCTGATTTACAAAATTAAGTGTTTCACATCAATGAAATTCGTAAGTTATTAAGTTGATTCATGAACTCAATAAACTGATTTCTTCACAACATTTTAAAAACACTGTAGATTAAATGCAGCCTAAATAAAAGGCAACCATCCTACAATTTCTACACTGTTGATACATTTTTAGAATCTATCTATAAAAAAAATATATATGTAATTAGTCAATATTTTATTTACAATATAAAGTGTCTTCTCTTCAATAAAATTCGTAAGTTATTAAGTTGATTCATATTCTCAAAAACTGAATTTTTCCACACAATTTTAAAAAGTACGGCAAATTAACGAAGACTAAATAACCAGACTAAATAATACCAGCCTACAAATTTTTAACTTTAACATTCTGTATAAGTTATGTTACGAATGCCATTGCAGTTGTTATGAATGCCATTATTAAATGAAATAACATTTTCTCTAAGATTATACTGGTATGCAAGAAAGCGGAGAATTCTCATCAATGTGTTCCACAGTGCGTAGTTGGTTGGTCGGTTGCATGAGGTTTTATGGCTTAACCCCTTGAGGGGCAAGCGATTGCGTTTGTGTAATGCTGAATTGCTACCGTAAATTTAGAAAAAAATTATCTCAAAATAAGGAAAACCAATTTTACGACTTTTTTTTTTTTTTCACCAAAGTTAGAAAAGTAAAATTTCATAACATTTTTCTGGTGCAGATCTTCATGTATCGTAGGTGGGATAAAATATATCCCACCGCCTTTCAAGGGGATAAAATACTTTATGGGATATGCTGATCCATAATAAAAACTGTAAACACAAATAGTACAACCCACAAGTGGATACATTTTTATCACAATTTTTTTGTACGTAAAAAATTATTGCAAATCATACGACTCAATGATGGTGATTAAAATTTCTGATATTTAAATATTAAAAAAATAGAAATTTTATGAAATAAAGGTGCCAGATACTTTTGAAATTCCAATTAGTGTTTGCGCTTTTTAGGTGCGTTCGTAATTATATAAATACGTAGCACCTATAGTCATCGTTCAGTCCGTCCGTCAGTCTATCTGTCCGTCCGCATATAACAGAGCAAAAGCTACCTAACCGAATGGTCTGAAATTTCAAATGTATGATTGTTGCAAAATTTTATCGAGCCATTTCAAATTTTAGGAAAATCGGATGTATAGTTTAATTACAGGGACAGTCAAAAGTTTTTCTTTACATTACGGCCAATGGGAAAAATTATTACAGGTGCATTTTAATGATGTTACAGCCTTCCGAATGGTCTGAAATTTTAAAGATATAATTGTTGCAAAATTTTGTCGAGCCATTTCAAATTTTATGAAAATCGAATGTACAGTTTAATTACAGGGACAGTCAAAAGTGTTCCGTTACATTACGGGGAATGGGAAAAAATTATTGAAAGTACATTTTAATGATGTTACAGACTATGCACTTTATGAACTGGAAAAAATTATACATTCAGTACAATATGGGGTGCAAAAAATAATTATAAAACTAGTTATATTACGAACGCGCCTCATTTGCCACGTTTGACGAGCAATTTCCAACTTGTTTTTTCTTTCAACGGATACTTTTAATTCAAATAAGATTAAAAAGTAACTTTTAGAAACTTAATTTATTTCCGTCCTTACAAAAATAGTTTACGATATTCAATGCCTAGTTTAAAGATAAATTACCTAAATTTATATGTTTTGCTTGCATGAATTTCCCTTCACAATTAATCATGTATTTTATGCATTCAAGATTCACAAAACAATATTTGTAATATTTCTGCTATAGAAAATTGGTTTAGTCTGTTTAAGAACTCAATAGATTACTGAGAAATGTTTAATGCCTGGAAGTGACTTGGTTAGATTTTTATTTATCTTTCTCTTGAGATTAAATAAATCATTTTATCTGAAAACATTTTCCAGATTATTTTAAATGCGCATCTTTACAAGTTACTTTATATCTTTAATATCTTTTGAATTCAGAATTTACTGATATTTAATGTAATCTATGGAAAGAAATTTTGAATAGATGTATCTTTTTGAAGCGATTTCTTAAACCTTATGTTACTGCCATCCATTCACAAATATTAATTTCGATTTTCTTATACAAAGAGAGACCTGTGTTATTTTATCGAGTTTGCTCGTAAAACTTTTCCGTCATAATTTAACCATCCATTTTATTCTTTCACATATTTCTTTAAATATTTTGATGATTATGGAATACTGAAATATGTTTTAATTCTTAGAAAGAAGACTTTAATAAATTCTTTATTTGTCCCAATCTGCCGACTTAACCCCTTAATTCTCGCTCCCGTCATATTCACGGTCTGTGTCTTTTACTCAGATTGTTTGATTCCCACCAGTTTTATAAAATAGCGTGATTGGCTTTATTTTAGAATCGTTTTACGTATCATTAAATAAGGTGAATATTTCTTTTTCAAAAAAGTGATGCAATTTGAATTTTTAAACCTAATTTAATTCGAGCGTTAAGAGGTTAATCTTTTGATTATGGGTTAATGCAGGGACTATTTATATATTCACTCGTACCACAAATTATACAAAAATTATCTATGGTAAATTTCGCTAGAAAATATCGTATTAGAAAGTGTATAGGAAATATTGTTTTTCAAAAAATGGTACGAATAGGAAAAAGAAATAGTCTCTGGAGCGACGTATACCCACAATCAAAGGGTTAATCAATCATTTACCTGATACAGTGGCTCAGCCTGGTTGGCTGTTTAGAGGCACTGAATACCACATTTTTTACTAATAGTTTTGTTATGTTTTATTATATCAAAAGAAAAAAAAATCAAGTAAATTTTACGAAGTTCACTGTATCAAAATAGTGATATTAAGATCTTCAAATGTTACCACACTGGCTGCGCTATTGTACCAGAATATTTTAAAACGATTTTACAGGGTACGTAAACATTAACCTGAATAGTGCTGCATACATGAATTAATGAAGATTAGATAAGATCTTCAAATGTTACCACACTGACTGCGCTATTGTACCAGAATATTTTAAACCGATTTTACAGGGTACGTAAACATTACCCTGAATAGTGCTGCATGCATGAATTAATGAAGATTTAACCTTCAATAAATAAGCCCCTGGTTCAATAATTAACTCTTTCGTGCAGTGTCCACGAAAAATGGACACCTAGTTTTAATTCCAAAAATGCAAACGGCACCAAGAATATTTAATTAAAATTTTCCATTTATAATGTACGGGAATAAAGCAAGTTTTTATTTTCTAATAAATTTGTTTTTTGAATTCTGTTGTCAGCCCATGATTCATCATTTTACAAACAGAATTACTCCACGCCGGACAGTGTTAAAACGCAATTTTTTGGCGATCACTGTATTTAAATAAAAATATTATCATTATGCCAATGTTGCCAGTTTGTACTATGTTCGAACTTCCCGCTGACACAAAAGAGGAAATTTTTATCAGTATTTCTACAGTCCCTTGAATTTTAGTACTAGTATTTTCTAGAAAAATTTTCGTCTTTTTTAATCTGAAAAATAAAAGGAACTAATACTTTTAAAAAATACAGTATTACAGTAGCGCTCAAAAGTATTTTGATAACCTTATATTCTCTCTTATTTTATTTAATATAAAAATGTAAAAGAAAATATATTCCCTATAATTGAGAACACTGTGACTGCAGTTATTCAAATGTATCAAGTTTCAACTTGTTTGTTCACATTCGGCGCCACCGAAGAAATATGACTCCTCCTTAGCTCAAAAGTATTTTGACAATTAGTTTGCATTTAATTGTTGAAGGTGTCAGTGGCGCTATAGCTTCGATTAGTGTTTATATTCAGTTATTGTGATTAATTTTAAAGATCAGGAATGCCGAAATGTAAAAAATATTGAAGTGATTCTAGAAAAGCCGCTGTAAATGCATTTAAGAAAGATAGACTGCAAACAGAATTAGCTCGTTCTTTTAACGAGTCTCGGCAATTTGTTATTACATGGAATAAAGTTTTTAATAAACAGAAATACATCGAAAATAAGCCTCAAAGTGGTCATCCGAAAAAAACAACTTGCAATGTTGAGTGTATTACAAAAATGATATCTACAAGTGATTGTCGTAAGTCCGCTGTAATAATAAAAAATGAATTGAAAGAAAATTACGGTATAGACATACACGTTTCATCAGTCAAACGACGTCTAAACCTCTATGGTCTACATGGCAGAAGATCAGCAAAAATACGTTTCTAATCTACTAAGAATAGGAAGGTTAGAGTTGCATTTGTAAAACGGCACAACCCTTTCAGGTGCACAGCAATGCTATTGCTGAAGTGTTGAAATTAATGACTGACACCAGAATTTTGGTTTAAAAAAAATTCGGTTTATTATGTGTGTGAAATATAGCATTTTCTTATTTAAAAATAAATTTGTTTTCAAATTCCGGTGTCAATCATTAATTTCAACACTCTAGCAATGGAATTGGTTTGCCCCTGAAAGGGTTATGACGTTTTACAAATGCAACTCTAGCCTTTCTATTCTTAGTAGATAATAAACGTGTTTTTGCTGGTCTTCTACCATGTAAACCATAGAGGTTTAGGCGTCGTTTGACAGATGAAACGTGTATGTCTATGCCGTAATTTTCTTTCAATTAATTTTTTATTATTACCGCAGACTTACGACAATCACTTGTAGATATAAATTTTATAAAATAGTCAACATTTCAAATTCTATTTTTCGGATGGCCACTTTGAGGCTTATTTTCGATGTATTTCTGTTTATTAAAAATTTATTCAATGTAATAACAAGTTGCCGAGACACGTTAAAAGAACGAGCTAGTGCTGCTAGCAGTCTACCATTCTTAAGGGCATTTACAGCGGCTTTTCTAGAATCACTTCAATAATTTTTACTTTTTGGCATTCCTGATCCTTAAAAATAATCACAATAAGTCAATATAAACACTAATCGAACCTATAGCGCCTCTAACACCTTCAACAATTAAATGCAAACTAATTGTCAAAATACTTTTGAGCTAAGGAGGAGTCATATTTCTTCGGTGGCGCCGACTGTAATCAAACAAGTTGAAACTTGATACATTTAAATAACTGCAGTCATAGTGTTGTCAATTATAGGGAATATATTTTCTTTTACATTTTTATATTAAATAAAATAAGAGAAAATATAAGGTTGTCAAAATACTTTTGATCGCTACTGTATGTTAATTCAAGGAACCGTGCAAACCATACAATTATCATAAAGAGGAACTGACAAAATGGTGAAGCTTCAACTGTAACCCGTTTCTCAATGGCTGATTACCGCCGGGTAAAAACCCACCAGTAAATTTGAAAATAAATATTCTCATTATTTAAACGCCTTATTTATGCAGATTGTCTCTCATGATTATGGAAAAAATGGATCTTTATTTTTACTGAAGTAACTTACGCTGTTGATCATCTGGTCCCGCTTTTCCTCCATATTGTAACAACCAAAACATCTTCCTATCAGTGTCAGTGAAATAGATTATAAAACCGGGAACACTAGAAATATTTATCGCATTTGTAAGAGAATTTTTATGAAAAAAAGCGCTTAAATAAAGCGAAATATTATTTTCAAATTTAATGGTGGAAGTTTGCCCAGGCGCTAATCAGAAAGTCTAGATCCGATAAAAAAAAAAAACAGCCGCCATCTTCTGGTTACCTTTTCCGTTACTTTACTGGTAAATGATAGACACTACTTTATATGTCTATTCCTCTTTATTCATAACTCCACTGCACAAACACTGAAAAGAATCCACCTACTATGTATTTTAATTTTTTTCCTAACTTGTCGTTTTGCTTTCTCTAAGTCATTTTCACTTTTAAGCTTTTCGCATCAGTTTTTCTAATTCAGTAGGTTATTAATTATAACAATAAAAATAATTTAAGGAATTCATTGTGAAATGTTATCTCAGAACGTTTTAATTATTGAAATATTAAGTGAATATTTTTAGCCTATGAGTCAGAAACAATCAATCGGATCATTAAGCAAACGATTATTAATATGTAAATAAACTTACATAATTTTGTGTATTGATTATTTTGCTTTAAAATAAAGCACTAAATCACTTTCTCTAAGTCATTTTCACTTTTATGCATTACGCATCAGTTTTGCTTATTCAGTAGATTATTTGTAATAACATTAAAAAAGAATTTAAAAACTTCATTGTGAAATGTTATCTTAGAACGTTTTAATTACTGAAATATTAAGGGATTATTTTTAGCCTATGACTCAGAAACAATCAATCGAATCATTAAGCAAATGATTATCTATATGCAAATAAACTTACATAATTTTGGATATTGATTGTTTTGCTTTAAAATGAAGCACTAAATCACTTTCTCTAAGTCATTTTCACATTTATGATTTATGCATCAGTTTTGCTTACTCAGTAGGTTATTAGTTATAACAATAAAAAATAATTTAAGGACTTCATTCTGCAATGTTATCGGAACATTTTAAGTATTGAATTATTAAGGGATTAATTTTCCCCTAGGTTCAGAAACAATCAATCGAATCGTTAAGCAAACGGTTTTTATTTACAAATAAACTTACATTATTTTGTATATTCATACTTTTGCTTTAACATAAAGCACTAAATCAACTTTCACAAGATAAAGCTCTAAATCAACTTCCTCTACACAAAATCTATTCTTAAAACGAAATGTCATTACATACAGTGTTCATCAAAAGTTTAGACAATAATCAATTATGCTTTTGTACTGATAAGTATGTAACGAATTGTTGTAACGCAACTGTCATATATTACTGGGGTCTTATCTTTCATACCCAAACAATAAATTTTAATTTATATACTTTAGATAATATATAATGACAAAAAAAACAAATTTAACATTGTGGCAAAAGTATAGACAATTTGTCTGTTAACAGAAAAATATCCATAAATTAAAATCGAACTGTACCTACAATGATTGCTATTAATGCAAAAAATGTGAATTCCCATCGAAGAAACTAAATCCTGCATTACTTGGGGGTCTATTTCGTACCAAACACGTTCAACAGCTGATCGAAGTTCATTTACAGTGGAATATTGTCAAAAAATTGCATAAACCGTATGAGATATGATGCCACAAAAGTTTTCGATTGGGTTCAGATCAGGGCTACACGCAAGCCTGTCGATAACAGTAATATTTTGGGAGTTAAACCAATATTTTGATTTGTATACAACATCAACAAACGCATTATCTTGCTCAAATACATATTTTGGAATAGCTAAAAGTTCACTAAATGGCTGTAAATTGTTTCCCAATGTATGTATGTAGTCTTACGCTCCTTGGCGACCATTGAGAAACTCCAGCAATACCTTAGTATTAAAACAAAGTGAGGCCCAAATCATTAACTCATTCCAGAGCACCGTCCATAAAAGGGTCACCTAATTTTAATTCCATAAACGACAGACAGCACCAAGAAGATTTAATTAAAATATTCCTTTTGTTATGTACGTGAAAATAAGCACGTTCGTACTTAATAATAAATTCGTTTATAAATTCTGGTCTCAGTCCATTATTTCATCAGTTTTATAAACGGAATTAGTCCGCGACGGAAAGGGGTCAATTTGTTGTGAGTTGTCATGGCTAATTGATTTATCATTTTCATGTAAACTAATGTACATCTTTTTACAATTCATCTACGAAAGTATCCGTTCACACGGAAAGCTCTGACTCACTTTTAATGCGATTAGCAGTCATCATTTGTCTGGATGACAGTTTATGAATCCTACTATAATCTCGTTTTCTGGCCACGCGAGGCCTTCCAGATTTATGTTTTGCTTTGAAAAAGTCACCCTTAGACAGTACTTAATGGACAGACTTCTTTGGACGATTTAAAGTAGCTGAAATTTCTGCAACAGTCTTCCCTTTCGATTTCAGCTTCCTTTCTTTAATTACTGCATCTTGCTGAAAATTTCTAGCTCGCGGCACCTTCACAAACCGATACTATCGCGAGGTGCACTTAAATACTTCATGCATGTGACGTCATAAATTTGAAAGTTGCGTTTTTCCGTGAACATTTACCAAAAAATCACAAAAGTGTCTAAACCTTTGCAATATGCAAATTTCACTTTTTAAAGTTAAATTAAATAACATACTACATTAAAACCATTATTTCTCTCCTAAAACGTTAAAATATATTTAAAAATAAGTACAGCCATTTGTATAACCCAAGTGTTCGTATTTTGTATTTAAAGGTTAAAAATCACCAGTGTCTGAACTTGCGCAACCCGAGATTTCATCAGGGATTCATTATTCCAACGGCGACTAGTTTTTAATTGAACTCGGACCTCTTTTTAACCCGGGAGAACGCACGCATACTCAGGGTATGAATGGTTTTTACTTTGTCACCAATAAAAACAAATAATAATCGTCAATTTATTTAATTGGAGACAATTTTGCGATAAAAGAAGTTGAACATTACTTTTAAAAAGATAGCGTGTGACAATTGTAAAAACCGTACACATTCCGGGTCTATCGGTCCCGGCGCGCGTCCTCCCGGGT
Organism: Maratus speciosus; assembly: GCA_963932465.1. Lineage (NCBI taxonomy): Eukaryota > Metazoa > Arthropoda > Arachnida > Araneae > Salticidae > Maratus > Maratus speciosus. Next base: position 218,374,163 of record OZ010794.1, read on the forward strand.
TAAATACAAAAAATTCCACATAAATTTTAACAACAGCTACAAGAGAACTATACAGCAAAATTTATCTTCTTAAAATAGTGGTGCGAGAATATGAAAATAGTCTTCAGTGTCAATAGTCTGCAGTCAATATTCTTCCCTGATTTAGCCTGATTTAGCGCAATTTTTGAACCTACTTTGATAAAAAAAAAGAAAAAAAAAGTACGCAGCGAGAGGGTTAATATAAGAATAATAATAAAAAAAAAAACACAATTCTAAAAGAATAATGTATGCATTTAAGGGTTAAGGAACCGTACAAATAAAAAGAATCCATCTACTATGTATTTTAGCTCTTTGCCTTATTGCCATTTTACTTTCTCTAAACCATTTTCGTTTTGATGCTCTACGCATGAGTTTTGTTTATTCAGTAGGTTTTTATTTATAACATACAAAAAAAATTAAGAACTCCATTGTGTAATTTCATATAAGGTTTTCGTTAGTGAATTATTAAGGGGTTATTTTTAGTCTATGACTCATAAACAATCAATCGAATCGTTAAGCAAACAATTATCTATTTGTAAATAAACTATCATCATTTTGGATATTGATTATTTTGCTTTAAAATAAAACAGTATATCAACTTCCATTACACAAAATCTATTCTGAAAAGGAAATGCTGATCGATTTCCAATAGAGGAATGACTTAGTGATTTTCCATGCTTCGGGTTCATTTATAATAAGATTAGATTTATGAACATATTCTGTTCCATGTTAGACTAAAACGTTATTCATGATTTCAGATTTCTTGTCCTGTTACGTTGATATAAAATGATGTTGTGAGACATATTATCATTGTGGCCAACTTTACGCCTTTTTGTTACCGCTAAATTTTAATAGAATTTTTTCTCTTATTTAATCGTAGATTTCGGCAATTAAATTTTAGCGTTAAGGAGAAAAAACGAAAATGTTATGCGCTATGTATTATTCGAAACACGATACTTATGTACAATGTTTTAGAATGTATCTTCTTTAAAACCGAAAATGAAACTTCTAAATTTTAAAAGAAACCTTTTCAGAATCAAAATTCCTGCTGAGGTATTTTTAAACACTTTAATTAAAAATATACAAATAAAATGTATTTTTAATCATTATAGTAATACTAGATTAATTTTAACACAATTATTTTAATTGGTAAATAAATCATATAAAATCTAAATTTCCGACTGGGCGAAAAATCGTAAGTTAAGAATTGTTAACAATTTTCGCCCAGTCCGAAATTTACATCATATATGATTTATTTCCTAATTAAAATAATTGTGTTAAAATTAATCTAGTGCAATTACGTATCCAGTTATTATAATTGTAATCTAGTGTAATTGCATATCCAGTTGCGCACGCAAATGATTTCTAGGTGTAAAAGAAGCAGTCAGTTGTTGTTATTCACTTAGTACAAAATGCCTAAGTCGAAAGAATTTTCAAAGGAGGGGGTTATAAATATCTGGAGTATGATATCAAAACATAAGTTTATTTCTGAAATTGCAAGTGCATTAAAAATATCAAAACGAGGTATTGATAAAGTTTTGTCTCGTGGTAATGATTTCAAACGAAATTTCCTTTCAGGAAGACCACAAGTGACTACTTTGTGCGAAGACCGCCGCATCAGAAACTTGATTTCAACTGGTAATTGCTCCCATTTTCAAATAAAACTTGCAGTTGGAGGAAAATATTGAAAAAAACTGTTCATAGAAGAGTTTTGGAATCGGAATACATAAACAAACGTAAAATGGCTCGATTATCATGCCTGAAACGACACCATAAAAAAGCTAGATTACAGTGGGCCAAAGAGCATATGTCATTTGGTGATTAGTGGCTGAATGTCATATTCAGTGATAAAAAGAAAATGGAACCTCGATGGATCTGATGGATTTAAGTACTATTGGTATGATCTTCGCAGAGAACTTAGGAGAATATTTAGTTGACAACATGTTGGTGGTGTGTAATATTTCTTTCAATGGTAAGACATCTCTAGCATTAATTAGTGGTCGTGAAAACTTTATAAACTATCAAGAGATACTTGCCAATCACTTGTTCCCAGTTGCCGAAGTTTTGGGGCATAAAAATGGTTATTCCAACATGATGATTCTTCGATCCATACTTCAAACTCAACTACAACGTGGCTTAAGTCGAAAAAGTATCCATTTTGAAATGGCCGGCACATAGTCCTGATTAAAATCCCATCGAAAATATGTGGAGTATTCTCACTCATGCAGTTTTATCCAAATGGAAAGCAGTATTCTTCAGTTAAAGATTTAAAAGATGCCATTGAAAATGCGTGGTTTAAAATTGAACCAGAAACGACGCAGAACCTCATGTTATCGATGGAAGTCCGGATATTTAAAGTAATTCAGCAGAGAGAAATAATCAAGCATTTTTTTCTTGTTTTATTAAAGACTAAAAAACTACTGTGCTTAAACTCTTGACACACTCATTTTTGTTCTTTTGATGAAATCTATTATTTGAGATAAATTTTAAAGCGTAAAGCTACAATTTGTAGGTCATGTTAAAATAAAAGTAACTTTCAGTCAATAACAAAATTTAATTTTGAATTTGTTTGTTGTGCTTGAACTTTGGACACGCACTGTAACTATTTTTATATTCTATTCATTCACTATTTTAAAGATACGTTTCATAGTATGTGTACTTTCCAGAAGTTGACGAAGTATGGGTGAAAGATTTTTATTTTCAAAAGTGGTGCGAGTTGAATTTAGAAATATCACGTAAATTGAGAAAAAAATTTTGACTGCCAGAAACAAACTCCTTGCATTCGTTTGAGACATTCGGATCCTCCCTCCGTACTCTCCGGACATTGCTCCGCCCGATTACTCTTCAAATCATAAATGTTATTGGAAGAAGGCATTAAGACACTTTATATAGAAGGAAGAAGATAGTAGGACACCTATATAATTGAATAAATGTATACTAAAATTTAAATCTTCAGCGTTTCAAATTTCCTTCAAAATCGGTCCCAACTTTCCGGACAGTACCCCCCACCCCCGAGAAAACCACCAGAATCATTAGTATATGGCAGACACTGTGGATTGAGAAATCGTGTTATGTGCCAAAAATTCCTAAGTATAACTAAGGACTGTTTCCCAAAACTCCGCACAAACTTTGCAGTTATGCAAAATAGCAAAAGAATACGAATCAGGCGAAATCTGCGCATGAATTGTTACGTTATTGTATATAAAGGTACGCCAGTTAGCCGAGAATCGATTAAATAATCTGTGTTTTCCGAGAATGGAGTCGAAAGAGGAGTGTCTGTGTACGCGGGTTTACACGTTTTACGAAAACAATATTCATCACGGGATCAAGTTCATCGTTAGCCATTTCTTGCCAAAAATAATCCCAAACGAACTGTATACGATAGTCTACAACAGTACTAGAAGTGACCATGGCCACAAATATCACAACAAATGGATATTACCAAGACGAACAGAAAACTAAATAGTGGCCGTGAACTTGAAGTGCGGTCGCTTGTTCAAAAAATTCTCTGATCGAGGATTCATATTGGATGACGAGTCACATTTCAAGCTCATTCACTCCACTTTTAACCCTAGATCTACCGGGAATTTTATTCAAGTTTTAATAAAACGTTCTACACCAGAATTTTTATTTAAAACTATTTAACTTATTTATTTACCTTATTTTTGTCTGGTTTATATACTTAGTTTATTTTAAAGAAATTTCTGGTTTGAATGAATATTTTGTATGTACCTGTCGGGTCCAATGGACCCGTCTGGTAGACGGAGGGTTAACTATAAAGGTAGCTACTACACATCTGACGTCTCCACGACACGACCTATCATCAAATTTGATACTAAAGGGAAATTCGAAAAGATCCTCGTTTGATTGCGATGGATCCGAAAAGTTTCAGTCGTTTGTTCATCCGAAAGTTCTGGTTCGCTGTCAAGGAACGACATTTGAACAAGTGCTTTCGACGTCTTCTCATCTCCTACATCCATAAAAATTACAATGCTAGTGATTACGTCTTCTAACCAGATTTCAACAACAGTTATTACTGCAAAATAGCGCTCAGCCACGTCCGCCTGCAAAACATCACTTTCTTAGAGAATTCCAACAACCAGGCTAACGTTCCCAAAATTTTACCAATTGAGTGTTTCTGAGTGCATCTTAAATCGAAGATGTATGTTCAATGCTGGAAAACAGATAACATACAGAAACCGATCAATCGAATCAAGCACCGTCTCAAAATTATGGACCTAAATTGTGTACAACGTCTAGCAAGTACCACCAAAAGTAAAATCGATAATGTCCGACGAAACGGTTTACAACAGTTTTATTTTAATTTGGTTGTAAAAGTTACCTTACAGTACCCATTTATGTTCTTTCCCTCGTTTTTCATTGCTTTCAGACAAAAAAAAATTGTGCGGATTTCTAGGAAACAGTCCTTAAAAGTACCTCTAAAATTAAATCTTCCTCCTCTAAGATTAATATCAGTTTCTGATGCTCCCCCACGAGAAAAAAAATGCCAACAAAAACAAATTCCGCGAATAGATCAAAATAAGCTCTGTAAATATAATCTATAATCTGTATAAAAAATTAATTTTGTAGCCTTTTAGAAAACTTTCATGTAAAATCATTTATTTAATCGGGAGACAACTATAAAAAAGCAATATGAGTCCTCTGTAGGATTTAAACAATTTTCGATAATATTTTCTGTACCTTTCTTCCCTAAGAGATAGTATACCAATCGTTAAAACAATTTTATTGAAATTATCTTCTAAATGTTTGCTTGAATGAAATCAATCATCATTTCTATGTAAACTTGGGAAATCAGAGCGCAATAAAGCCTTTCCTTTGGATTACTGTCAATTACTTACAATTGTATTACTGTCTTTCAATAAAAGAGATTACTACCAGTAAAATTATAAGGGTGCTCATATTTGAAATTTACATACGAGAAATTTAGAAATAATAACATTGTAAATAATGATAGAATCTTTTATTTGCATTGTTTATAATACAGCAAAAAATAAAATAATCAGGGATGAGATTTCCGCTATTTGCATACCAGTATTTTGTTAGAGAAAATGTTATTTCATTTAATCGGAACATTTTTGCAATTTAACAGAACAACATTTTTTCTAAGAATATACTGTTGTGCAAAAAACGGAAATCTCATCCCTGAATAATACACAGTTAAACGCGATTTCAATTTGGCCACCTTTGTACATAACAGTTTATTAATTGAAATGTATTTGTCAAAAAAAAGTTTTTGCCTGTATTTTAAAGTTTTTATTTCTATTTATCAATTCTAACTGCTTATTTTCTTAGCAGATGATGTAAATTATAATAAAATAATTCAATAATGAATAACAATGAACAAATTGAGAACCACATAAGCCAAGTGGCAAAATTGCAAACAATGAGCTAAGTGCACAGGCGATCTAGAAATCAGGTTATTTGTTTGGAGGGAAATTAATATAAGTGATTTTCTAATTATGCACTGTGTTCTAGAGGTCAACTACTTAAGCTCATCAAACTACTTAACTACTTAATTCTTTAATCTCTACTTAAATTTAAATATATACGTATGTACTCCACTTTTCTTTAACACTTATTGAAGTAAGAGTTAAAAGACTGCTGTAAAATAAACAACAGTTTCATATTTTAATTCAGTGAATTACTATTGATGTTCCAACTTTGAACTCAATTTATTCCAAAACTAAATTTTGTCACTTGTATCCCTTCGCTTCTAAGGTCCTCATTTATCTCTGAATTTTCTATTAACACATCGGCTGATAAGTTCCCGGTCTAATGAAGAAAACAAAACTGTTTTGGTCAAATTAAATTTTATTCATCAACATAGTCTCCTCTAAGAGCGATACAATCATCCCAGCGCCTCTCTAACATTTCAATACCTTTCTTGAATACCTTTCTTGAATTTCAATACATTTCCTTCATTATCTTTGGCCTCAAAGTAAGTCTTTTGTTTCGGCGATCACCTTCTCATTCGAGTCAAATCTCTTGCCTGCGAGCATTTTTTTCAGGTCTGCGAAGAGGTAAAAGTGGCTGGGAGCCAAATCTGGAGAATAGGGTGGATTCGGAAGCAATTCAAAGTATAATTCTTGCAATTTTGCCATCGTAGCCAATGACCTTTTACAGGGTGCAGGGGGGTTGGGAACGCCGCACCCACATCGAAAACAGCTTTCTCACAAATGTTCACGCAAAATAAAGCCTACACGTACTTTTGATATGTTTAGAGTGTCACCTATCTCCTGCAACTTAACTTTACCTTTTTCTAAAACGATTTTGTGGACCTTTTTTATGTTTTCCGGTATGACCACATCTTTTCGGCGACCAGAGCGTTGCGAAACATCGATGTTTGTACGACAACGTTTAAATTCAGCAATCCAGTCAATAATGGTCGATTTCCTGGTGCACAGTTCGGATAACATTTATCAAACCAAGCTTTTCTTTCCACGGTGTTTTTCCCTATCAAATAGCAATGTTTTATCAAAACACGAAATTTTTTTTTCCATTGTTTTGAAAATACAAAAAGTTGTTTCACTAAAACAACTGTAACTATTAAAGCAACTGCCAGATCGTCATAAAATGTTTGCAGCTACTTTTTTAAGGTTAGTACTTACTAAACAGAATATTAATTCTGTATTTGTGGCGCCATCTGTGTGTCAGAACGGAAACTTATCAGCCGAAGTGTTACTAAATGCCTTACCTCGCACCAAAAATTATAAAAAAATAATTTATTTTATTTTTTAAAAAAGTTATTTTTTAACTAAAATAGGTTCTAGATCTGAAATGTCATATTTTTTAGCGACTTGGCCTCTAGATTCCAGAAATGCTTTTGTGTAAAACAAGTGCACATATACAAATTAATAAAAATAAATTTATCATCATTCGTTTTTTCAGAAAGTATAAAACTAAATATATATATATATATTTGTTGTTGTTGGAATTCAAATGACATTGAATCAAATTGAATTTTCTCTGTGTTTTAAAGAATGTTCCATTTATTATAGCTAATTTGACCCGAATAAGAAATAGAGATAATGGTGAATGAGAATTTTATATTAAGTTGTATATATATCAGAGTTGCCAGGCTTCAGGGGATTTCCAGATCAGGTAATTCTTCGTTAACAGTATTTTCTTATAGAAGAGCGATCCATAAATATGGCGAAATTCCGTGCGTTTAACGTAGATTTATTTTTCTATAAACGAATACTGATATTTCGTCGGGAAAATTCCCTGAAGTGTGGCAACCCTGTATATGTACATAAATTTTAAATATTCGATCGTACACTAGTATCAAAATACTTTTTGGTTGTTTGGCGAAATCTGTTTAACCCCTATAACCGGTTTTTCAAAAACAGAATATTTTCCCGAGAGCCGCTCGGGCAAAAAGAGTTTGTTATCTTCAATACTAAAAGCTTTTGTATACCACTTAATTTTAACTGTAATGTTTGGTTTGTTAAATGGCATACCTTTTTAAATTTACAAAGTGAAATATTTTAGTTAGAAAAAATGTGGTGCCGGTCCTTATATTTAGTTTATTATGTCAAAAAAAAAAAAAAAAAAAAAAAAAAAATAATGGTTAATGTTGCTTTGTATTGGCGAATATTGGCTACATCTGGCCATTTTGGCTTCTTCTACAACAATACTAACAATATTGCTGAGACGTATTGTAAATCGACGGAGGCAAACTTGCACATGCTTACTCCCTACTTCCTGATGCGCGTAGGAAAAAAAAACCAAAAAAACATATGCTTTTTTTTTTTCTTTTTTCTTCGGGCTACGCAAAAATGGAATACATTTTCATAAATTTCACACTTTTAGCTATTAAAAGCCACAAAATCTTTTAAAAAATGTTTTAAACCCTTGGAAATAAATGCCTATTATTATTTAAAATAAAATGAAAATGAAAGCTCAAGAATATTAATCAAGATATTTATTTCCTAAAATAATCATTAATTTAGAGAAATGAACTGCATTATTAAAGGAATGCTTAGTGAAAACAAATGATAAAATAAATAAAAATCCTGTTTAAATGTAAAAGTTAAAATGAGAAAGAAATAACGGGCATATTTTCATTAAAAAAGATTAAATTCAATAGCTCACGAAGATTAACTAAACTTTTAGTTATTTAAAGGGATCATTAAGAGCTATATACCTTGCGGAAAAATTTGTTTGAATGTTTTTAACGTAACCAAACTTTTTTTTAGAGAAAAAATCGATAGTTTAAGAGATTTGTAAAACCAACATCTTACATAATTAAGATATGAGATTATTATTTTTTTAATGAAGTATTTTCAGTTTTAAATGCGCCAGAACATGTTTAATCCATTTTCTTCAATTTTATATAGATATTCAAAAACCTTTAAAATTCCGTTAGAATTCTATTAAAAAATATATTACCAGCCAAAAGACAATTGTATTCTTCCATTTAATTAACCCCTTAACCCATTAAACGCCAACGCTCCCGTTGCGGGAACAACAATTTGCTATTTTCCCCCTCAACATATTTTTGAATTATTTAAAAAATACATTTTGTGCCGAAAAGTTAATAGTATGGCGTGTAGTATACATATTTTTTCAGAATGATATATGTATATTTACTATTTTTCGAAGATTTAAAAAAAAAGAGAATTTTTGGTTTTTAGACTTAATCAAGTAAAATTAGTAAAAAGAAAAAAGTAAATTCTTTAGTTTTTACAAGTGCAGTGAATATTTAAAGCTAACAGATCACCTAATAATAAATTCCTAATATGAAGTAAATATATTCATTTAAAGCAATATTAGAAAGGTTTCTTTCGTGTGTTCCCACAACGGGAGCGTTGGCGGCTTGTGGTTACATTCCCGTCCCTTTGTCTGCAAGCGCGCTTCCATAAAGAGAGGAACATTTTATATTGATTTTTCATGAAAAGCAGTGTATGTCAGTTCGCTTGAATGTGGATTCGTAATATTATACGGAAAAACAGAACCATTGTGAACAAAAACTCCCTTAAAATTTACCTTTATGACGTTCATCCGCAGAAGAAAAAAAATCTTTAAATTACAACTAAAATGCAAGATGCAAAAATAAAAGATTGCGTTTTGCATGGAAGTAAGTTATTACTAAAACATTAAAAAAGAATTTTGGTAATTTCTAGTAACAGTAAATTTGACCATAAATTAAGATATAATACAGTAGTAGTTGGCAGCTACTTTTGAAACTTAAATCCATAGGTAGATTCATATACAATATAAAAAAAGAAAAAGAAGGATTACGAAAATTCAAATTGTTTCATGTCATATTAATTGTACTAACGGTGATACTGTTGTAGATCGATTTTTAAATATATGCAGGCCTCTTATTAAAGAGATAATATATATATATTTTTTAAATAATTTGAAAATCGATGTTTGGTAATAGTAACGTGAAAAGCATTTATTATATTGAAATAAGAGATGTCTCAATTTTCATTTGTAAAACAACTACTTTATTTGAAACAGGTAATAAAGAAAATTCAAAACATCGTTTAGGAATATATAGAGTTATATATATCAGTTAAGTGTCGATGAAAAAAAATATATTCTAATATAAGTATATGCCAGAAATCTAGGTGTAAAACAAATTTATACATATGTTCGTGTAGTGTTTATTACAACATAATGTTATATCTGAGTTAATCCTTTCAAGTTGCATAGACAATGTGTAGGGAAATAATAAAAAAGAAAGAGTGACGTTATATTTCTAATATTTTGAATATTCGTTAAAAAAATTAAAAGAAAGTGATTTATGAATATTAATATTAATTTTTTAATCCATATATTTTTTGTAATTGTTTATATGTTTGCATCATGCCTAAAAATGAAGTTTTATTAAATTTTCTAATCGCAATTGCATTATGGCAGGAGAAAATAACGCGCGTTTCTTTGCAGTTCAGAGGAAGATTCAACCCCCATTAGACGCCAACGCTCCCGCTACGGGAACATGTTATACATCCTAAACGGTTACAGTTATTAAAAAAATTTCAACTGCTTTATCATAGGGGCATCTTATATATATAAAATATATAAATAAACTTTATTTATTTAACGTGCTTAATATAGCGGCGCTTAATGGGTTAATTCGAGACTCGCACGGGCAATGTAGGCTACTTTTTTTCATACTCAGAATGTTCTATTCCCACCAGTTTTTTTTAATTGTGTAATTAGCTTTATTATGGCATCATTTTGCCTGCCATTAAAAGGTGAATATTTCTGCTTCAAAAAAGTCGTGGCAATCAAACAATCTGAATTCAAATAAAAGTAGCCCGCGCTTAGCAGGATCGACGCTTAAAGGGTTAAAAGTGTCAACAAAAAATTAATATTGTATCAATCAATTTAAATTTCAATGAACTATTCTGCGATTAATAATTGCTGGAATTAGAGATTATAAAGCTTACATATTTAATACTGGATAAACGTGATCATAGCGCCTCGATCTTATTGAATTTTGTGAGTATCTGGCAAGTAATTCAGTTCGAAAGCACTGAGATACCTATAAATTCAAAATATAAAAGAAGTTGTTCAGAAAGGATGATAAAACATATACAAATTAATTTACCTTTGCTTTAAAAAAATTTAATATTTATTCTGTTTCAAAAATTTTGCCACCGGTCTTCATATCTCATAAAAATTAATTAAACTTTTTATTATTTAACGTAATCATTAAGAGATAGACCTTAAGGGAAAATATATGGAATATTTTAAGGGTAAGTTTTCTTTTTTCTTTCTTTTCTTTCTTTTTTTTTTCTTTTTTTTTTGCGAAAAATTCGATAATTTAAAACGGCTTTGTCACATCAATATCGTCCATTATCAAGTCATGACCTTAACCCCTTGGGGACGAGCGACACGTATACGTGCCGCATGAAGCGCTCAGGATCCTTGTTTTTCCTCACCAGTAAAATTTTACTGTAAAATTTACCTTGTTTAATCAGCGCATTTTCTCGATTCAAGAAGACACAAATTTCTGTTTTTAAAAAACGGTGACAAAAGATTAAAAATTTCGTAATAGGCTCCCGTCCCGAAGGGGTTAATTCTATATGTTGTTTTCAAATGATGTAATTTAGGATTTAAATGCACGAGAACTATAATATAAAATTTTTCTTCATTTTTTTTTTCTAGATAGTTAAGTATTTTTTAAATTCTGTTCGAATTATATAAAATAATATTTATTACAAACCTAAAAACACTTAAATGGTTTCGAATACTCATGATCCTGCGGGTTTCCATTTATTCAATTTTGAAGGCATTCAGGCAAGCCTTTCAATTCCAAACGGTTACAATTCATATTCTAAGAGTAAATCTAAAAGAAACTGCTCGAGACATAATTTCAATAAAAAAATGAGTAAAAAAAAAATCGTATCTGTAACATTGTTCAGTGGGATGGTTCGCTTAAAATACAAAAACTTCAACCATATTACAGGAACTATTTCTTTATTAAAAAAATCTTATAAAAGGTGGTTCAAGTGGAGCCAAAATGGGAGAGAGAGACCCCATAATACATGGGACGCCGAAGCGCCTTTTCTTTTTAGACAACTTTACATCTCGAGAGCTGAAACAGAAGTGAAGTTTTTGCATGAAATCAAGAAATCTTGGCGTTGCACAGCATCGCCAATTTACAACTTTTGGTGACTGCGCGAAAGTGTACAAAGGCTTTTGGCGATAAACATTACCGCAAAAATGTGGATTGCAAGTAAGCGCTTCTAATTAGGATGAGAAAAGTAACAGACAAACCGAAATTGTTTATCTTGCAGATAGGCCTTTGCCCAACTAACTGTTACGTGAAATTGCAGACTGCAGATTGCTTGATGAGAAAAATGCAGAAAATCCGGGACATCTGGCTTTTAGCGCGACCACATAACACGATAAATGCATGCTTCCCATAAGATTCGTTCATTTTTACTTTTTATTGTTAATACATATTCAACGTTCACGTATTAGTAGCGATAAAAATTTCTTATCACTGCGGCGGGGAAAAAAATCCAATCCAAGAAAATGAAATGAGACAAGCAGCTGTGCTATTTAATTCTTATTTATTTCTTTGCACAAGCAGCGGTAACGGGTAGATACAGATTAAAATAAGAAAGGGAAAAAAGGAAATGATTATTTGAGCGCTTTGAATTAAAGATGATTTTAGAAAGAAGAAAGAAATCACTTTAATAAACTCTGGATGGTTTTGAGAAATGAATTTAATATGCCTAAAGAAAATGTATGCCAGGATAAACTAATCTAAGCTTACTAAATATTTTGCCAAAGTTCACAATCCAAGAAAATATTTATGTGAAAGATAAATAATCTAATATTTTTTTAAATGATTACGCCAACTGTATGTAAATTTCTTATCAAGTGCTCACATCTAACTGAGAAAAAAAATGTTATGCTCACCTCCTCTATACCTATTTTAAATTGCCACGAATATGCAAATCCAACATATTTCACATTACTCTTAATCAGTGCAAAAAAATTTAATAAAGTCATAAAACATAAAACTTTCTGCATAGAAAAATATATATATATATATATTAACTCTAAAAAGAAATTTCAAAAGTGTGTCCTAGGTCTACTAGTGTAAAAGGTATTTAAAAGTAAGTCATTTACAATCTAAGATAAATATATCTATAGATTTTTTTTAATCAGAATCTTTAAGAAAGGCTGAATGACAACATCTTAACTAACAACAACAAAAAAAACATCTAATAATCCCCAGAAAAATACTCATAAAAGACACTATACTGAATAATTTGCAATATGACACAACATATTATTTAAATCATACTGTTAACAGACACATACGAGCCAGCGTATTTATGTGCAACAAATGATAAAACAACAGAGAAGCAACTTCAAGGCCTAGAGATAAAATAAAAGGAATATATTATCTCTGAAGTGCATCAATGTGTCAATGCAAGATACTCAGGAAGTTTCTAATATGAATCAAATGCAACAAACTTTTTGAAAAAATGCTACCCTTTTTTTTGTCCCCCTTAGAAATGCATCCCAATTATTCATAAATTTTACTTTACACATCAATTGCCGATCTGAAAGTAACAACTTATATTTTTAAAAGCAGAGGAAATATTACCTAACATATTAAATATTCATAACAGAGATAAATACAAATACATCTCTTTTCAATCAAAATAGAAATTAAATTAAAAATAAACACACCTTTCGTTAAAAATATGTCATTCATAACTATAATTAAAAACAACAAAATGTGCACAGATAAATTAGATAAATTTTAAAAGGCTATTGTTTGTGCAATAGCGACAAGGAATGCAAGCGCAATATCTTTCACGATAAATGTTAAACCCAGAAAATCCTTGTCATGCATGAAAATAAAGTATCTATAAACATTCATAAAATAACTGAACTTAAATATCACTTACCTTTTAAACATTAACATGCAAAGAGCAGCTTAGAATTATAGCTGCAAGTATAACGATTTAAAAAAAAAAACAATAATTTTTCTTTATAAAGCCGATATCTTCTTTCTTCCGGCTATTACCTTTTATAAGCAGCCTTAATAAAAACAATATGGAATAGTATGGAGTAATAAAATGTTAAACCAGTATGACTATAGAAACACTTATCATAGCATGAAAAGAGATTAAACTGAAAAAAATATAAAAGGAAAATACTGTATTAATTAAAATTAAGATTTTAAAAAGTAGAAAAAAATGTTCATGTTGAAATTTGTAGTGTATTCTTAATTTTTTTTTAACACTACAAAAATGCACTTTTTAACTGTAGTAATTAACACAACTAGTGTCACACTGAGTTCACTATGAGATTTTCATCTAAGTCACTGAAAAGCACATACTTTTTAAATGATGCGTCCCCGATATTTTAAGTAAGAAACACTTTTTTTTTTAGATTTCCTTGCGTAAAACACATTTTGAAAAGAAAAAAAAAATCTATCACAAAGGCAATATTCGGAATGAAGCACGATGAATTTTTGACATTGTCAGGTGCACTTTTTTTTGTAGGAATCACTAGATTTAACTTTTTCCTTTTTTGCAATTTCACAAACAAATTCAAAAAGAATTGTGATGAATACGGACATGATTAAATACCCTTTTTTTTGTCGAGTACACTGGTTCCGAACAATTACTCTTCTTTTTATTTTTTTGTTGACACACTTTTTTGAAGAAAACACAGATCACTTGTAAAAACTCAAATCACTGATAACACACATGTAGAAGACTCCAGGAGAGATTGAGCACAGTACTAAGTAGTAAGCAGTCTTGAATTAAAAAGAAAACACAGCGTCGCTCATCACAGGCACGTCAAACAGGCAACGATGGCTTGTCGCTTAAGTGGAGAGGTGATGACATACCTTTGATTCCAACATCACTAGATACAGGAACTGGCAGGGAACTTTAAGAAGACAACTGTCCTTTTAATATCTAACTGGAATTCGTCAAAAGTGGAGCATACATCCATTTTAACAGTGGGGGGAGGGGGGAGGGATTTCTCTATCTCAACTATATATATATATATATTTTTTTTTTTTTTTAGGTTGGAGAAAATACCGGCCGTTGGCCAAATTTATGTAACATTGTTCAGTGGGATGGTTCGCTTATAATACAAAAACTCCAACCATATTACAGGAACTATTTCTTTATTAAAAAAATCTTATAAAAGGTGGTTCAAGTGGAGCCAAAATGGGAGAAAGAGACCCCATACATGGGACGCCGAAGCGCTTTTTCTTTTTAGACAACATTACATCTCGAGAGCTGAAACAGAAGTGAAGTTTTTGCACGAAATCAAGAAATCTTGGCGTTGCACGGCATCGCCAATTTAAAACTTTTGGTGACTGCGCGAAAGTGTACAAAGGCTTTTAGCGATAAACATTACCGCAAAAATGTGGATTGCAAGTAAGCGCTTCTAATTAGGATGAGAAAAGTAACAGACAAACCGAAATTGTTTATCTTGCAGATAGGCCTTTGCCCAACTAACTGTTACATGAAATTGCAGACTGCAGAATGCTCGATGAGAAAAATGCAGAAAATCCGGGACATCTGGCTTTTAGCCCGACCACATAACACGATAAATACATGCTTCCCATAAGATTCGTTCATTTTTACTTTTTATTGTTAATACATATTCAACGTTCACGTATTAGTAGCGATAAAAATTTCTTATCACTGCGGCGGGGAAAAAATCCAATGCAAGAAAATGAAATGAGACAAGCAGCTGTGCTATTTAATTCTTATTTATTTCTTTGCACAAGCAGCGGTAACGGGTAGATACAGATTAAAATAAGAAAGGGAAAAAAGGAAATGATTATTTGAGCGCTTTGAATTAAAGATGATTTTAGAAAGAGAAAGAAATCACTTTAATAAACTCTGGATGGTTTTGAGAAATGAATTTAATCACAAATTTCATTATAGGAAAGAGGGGGGGAAGGATAATATGATCTAAAAGTAAGAAAGGTATGTTTTAAATTAATTTTGAATAAAAATGATAGCTATGGGACAGAAACGCTGTCACAGTATCACATGTATTATTCACTTTTTTTAAAAAATTAACTCAAAGTCTAAGATAAATTGAGATTACTACAAAAAAAAAAAAAAAAAAAAAAAAAAAAAAAAAAAAAAAAAAAAAAAAACATTTGACAAGTTATTCAATAAAACATCCCAATATAAAAACAGTGTTGCCAGTGAGCTACTTTTTTAAAATTCAGGTTTCATGATTGGCACCACTTTACTGAAATGGTAAAAATCTCCTTGTTTTCGCCTTAATTAATACATATTTAAATAAGGTTAAATAAGACGAATTTTACTATTAAAAAAATGGTGCAAATCAAGAAATCTGAATTTAAAAAAAGTAGCCCACTAGAAACACTGATTTCATATTGGATAGTTTGGCAGGTACCGACGGTATGTGGTGATATAGCTATAAATAAAGAGAAGGAAATATATAGCGGAGTGTCTACTATTTAATACTGATGCAACTGAAGTTGTTGTCAAAAGATGGCGACTTTTCTTTATGTACACTGGATTAGCATGGTCCGATTACCACCTGGCAGAATTTCCAACAGTAAATTTAAATAGAAACTTTCTCCAAGCCTTTGATGGAATATTGCTGTCATCAATAAGGCAAAAAAAAATGGTTTTGACGCGTGATGTTTTCCTCAGCGATATTGTAATATATTTAACAAACATTGATAGGAGGATTGTTTATGTTGTCTCAATATGGCAGAAGAGCAAGGACCCTGAAAACCGTCAGGAAAATGTTCACAAGTAAAAAAGAATACATATT
The DNA here is from genome assembly GCA_963932465.1 of Maratus speciosus. Lineage (NCBI taxonomy): Eukaryota > Metazoa > Arthropoda > Arachnida > Araneae > Salticidae > Maratus > Maratus speciosus. Next base: position 218,390,471 of record OZ010794.1, read on the forward strand.
TTTGCCTTAATTATCACAGAAGTTATGTATCATTAAGGCGTTAACACAAGGTGTAAAATTCAATACAAATTCAATGGTGAAAATTTTCCCTATTGTAATCAGCTCCTGCGAAAGAGTTACCATAATTATCAACTTTCACTTTTTTCTTAGCACTATTTCTGACAGGGAAAAATTGTGGTATTTAATTGATAGTTTTCGATAATTAAATATGAAAAATGATAATGTCAAATCACCTTATTCATATATTCATATGCGTTGGACGTCTTTAACCCTTTTTATACTGAATTATGAATTCAGGAAAATTTTATCTTCTAAAGCATTTTTGTGACTTGTTTAAACTACATTAGAAGATTTACATAATCATTTAATGAATTATAGAAGAATTAATTAAATTTGAATTTATAGGAATGTGGTGCAGTATTTATAACCCCACTCAAATCTTTTATTTTAAATATTTTTCTTGGTATTTTAAAGAATTTGGAAATGTACAAATACAATGTTCTTACAATAGACATCTAGAAATATTTCCGAAATGAAAAATTCCCCACCCCTCCCAACGCCAAGAAAGATGAAAAGATTCAAAGGCAAAAGAAATCACCCTTTAAAAAATATTTTTGTTTTGTGTTACCAATAATGTTTTTGGAACAAGATAAAGTAACGTATCTGTAACTCGCTCTAAACTGTATTACAACTAATCGATGTATTAAATTAATTTTATAACAAGTTGTTTTAATGGTTCTTATAAGTACCGTCAGTAGATAAAAGGTTAAGACGAAAGGGTTTAAATGCACCAGAACATTAATTGTTCATTTATATTTCATTTCAAAAGTCCGAGAAAAAATCAACAATTTTGTAAAATTCCTTAACAGGGACATGTTTTTACTTTAAACATGAAGAAATACTTCCTAAATTTCCACCATTATCATCAGAAGCTGAGAAAACAATTAAAATTCAATCAATAAAATCAAAATATAAAATATTTTTTCCCTTTGTAACATTTTTTCCCAATATAAGAAGAGAAGAAATGGTTGAGATATAATTACTTTAAAAGAAGTTGTTAACGTTCGTGCACGTGAACACTAATTAAAACCTTAATTATATAAAGCAATCTTTAAGAAACGCATCTCGAGGCAAAGAAATCCCACGAATATCTTAAAAGTAAATAAAATTGCATTAATTTTAGCAAAAAAATAGACAATTTTAAAGAGTTTTGTTTACTTAATATATTCGTTATTTTATATATAACCTCACAAAATTTTTATTTTTTCAGATGAAGATATATTTTGGTTAAATTTATTTCAATAGAGGTCAGTTAATTTTATCTGTTTCTTGAATTTTTTATATGAAGAGTACACATAATGAAAGACTATTAAATTTTATAGTGGATTTCTTCAGTTAAATTTCCGAACTACGAAACTTCACAGAGGAAAACATAAGAATTTTTTTTTCGTTTAACAACGATAAAGAATGAAAAATAGTATGGTATCAATCGAATTAATTTCAATAGAATTCCTTTGCAGTTTTAAATGATTTGAATAAAAGTATATGTTACTATACTTTCCCTTTAACTACTATAATTTGATCGATCTTCATCAGTTTTTTTTTCTTATTTTAATTACGCTTCAGTCTTTTATTCAATTACCAATATTTTTTCCTTTATTGTAATTTTTGTTCTTTTAATTAATTGTGAGTTTATGTTTTTTTTAGCTCACAGGCTATCAAAGCATAAAGGGCTAATGTGCCCGGCGGTTTTGTATGTATGTATGTGTACGTACGTATGTATATACGCAACGCGATAACTCTTGAATGAAATATCCGATTTGCTTCATTTTTTTTCTATGTTCATTCTAATAAGGCGCTTCTCCTATTAGTTTTGGGGATTCATTGGTTAAGTATAAAGAGAGAAAAGGGGAATAACACCCCCCCCCCACTTAATTTAGATAATTGGGTTTTTCATGCAGAATTTTTAAATTTGCTACAAATTTTGTATACCGATTTATGTTAAGGAGCTTCCCTGATTAGATTCGGAGCTTCATTAGTTAACTATTAAAGGGGGGGGGGAGAAGGGCTAACCCCCTTAATTTCGATAATTGGATTTTTATTAATTATTATTCGATTATTAATTATTCGATTCGCAATTATTCGATTAATTATTTCGAATTATTAGATTATTATTCGATTTTATTAGAATTATTCGATTTGCACCAATTTGGTATACCGGTTTATTATATTAAGCAGCTGCTTTGATTAGATTTGGAGATTCATTAGCTAAGTATAAAGGGGGGAAGTGGGGCTAGATCTCCCCTTAATTTAGATAAATGGGTTTTTCATGCAGCGTTATTCGATTTGCACCAAATTTGGTATGCCGGTTTATTATGTTAAAAAGCTGCCTTGATTAGACTTGGAGATTCATTAGTTAAGTATAAAGGGGGGTAAGGGGGCTTGATCCCCCTTAATTTAGATAAATGTGCTTTTCGTGCAGAGTTATTCGATTTGCTCTAAGTTTGGTATAGCGGTTTGTTATGTAAAGGAGCTGCCTTGATTATATTTGGAGGTTTATTGGTTAAGTATAAAGGGGGGACGGTGGCTAGTCCCCCTTAAATTTAGATAACTGTGTTTGTATTGCAGAATTACTCGATTTGCTTCAAATTTGATATACCGGTTTATTCCGATATGGCGCTTCCTTCATTAGATTATGAAGTTAATGGGCTAAGTATAAAAGAGGGAAGGGAGGGCAAGTCCCCTTTCCTTAATTTAGATAAATGGGTTTTCGTGCAGAATTATCCAATTTACTTCAATTTTTTTTCTAGGATCATTCTAATAAGGTATTTTCTGGATTAGATTTGTAAGTTCATTGGTTATGCATAAAGGAGGAAATGGGGGAGCTAATACTCTCCTCTTAATTCCTCTTGATAGTTTTTTTCATGCAGAATTATTTGATTTGCTTCAAATTTGGTATACCGGTTTATAGGAGGAGCTTATTAAGGAGCTTCCCTGTTTGATTTGGAGGTTCATTGGTTAAGTATAAAGGGGGAAAGCGGGAGATAATCCCCCTTGATTTATGTTTTGAGGGGCATTATTATTTTTTCAAATAAGAGTATAATATACAATTACTGTGAATAGCCTGTGAGTTCAATGCCATCACTTTAACTGGGCACTTTTCTTTTTATTATAATGCACAATGCATCATACGGGTGTTATTAATTTTGATTACTTATATTTTTAAAATGATTCTTTCGCCTTATTTAATTGATATGCTATTAAATAGGTGAATATATCTTTTAGAAAATATCGTTATTGCAAAAAAAAAAAAAAAAAAAAAAAAAAAAAAAAGACCCTGTATAGCGCATGTGCATAATTCAATATTTTTTTAACATCCTAAATATTTCATTTATTTTTCATTATTTCTATCTTTATTGTTTTCCAATTACTTTAACCGACTGCTATTGTCAAACAAATCGAAAATTGCAAGTCAAACGTGGCAAATGAGGTGCTTTCATATTATAACTAGTTTTACAAATACTTTTTGCATCGCAGATTGTACTGTATATATATTGCAGTGCATTTCATAAGTACATATTAATTCCATTCTGTTCGGAAGGCTGTAACGTCATTAAAATGCACTTGAAATATTTTTCCCACTAGCCGTAATGTAATGGAAAATTTTTGACTATACCTGTAATTAAGCTATACATCTGATTTTCATAATATTTGAAATGACTTGACAAAATGTTGCAGCAATTATATATTTAAAATTTCAGACCATTCGGTTGGGTAGTTTTTGCTCTGTTATATGCGGACGGATGGACGGACAGACAGACAGCCGGACCGAAAGACGACTATAGGAGCTACGTATTTATATAATTACGAACCCAATTAAAAATATTTTTTGCTTCTGGTGTATGTTAATAACATTGTAAACGAACACCTGCGCTCACCACCTATAAGAATGTTTTGGTTTAAGACGGTTTTTAAGACTGTGTGCGCGGCGACAATTGAGAGTTTAAAGCTGCCGTATTCTTTTATACAGCTTACTATAACATAGCTGCCAACTTTTACGCCTTTTTCCTACCACTAAAATTTTATAGCAACTATTGTCTAGTTTAATCGTCGAAATATCACTATTAAACAAGGCGAAAATCTCTGTTAAATTTTAGTGGTAGCAAAAAAGCGTAAATGTTGGCAGCAATGCTATAAAATATAGAAGGGCTTCAATAACATACCTGAATAATCACCTCCGATAGCAGCCTCGTTAAACTTACAATAATTGGCGGGTCTACGGCAAATAAAGTCCGATTTAAGTTGTTGAGACATTATATTTATATTATACTAAACTATGGAAAGGATGGGCGGGATAAAAAGCAACAGTTTGCACACGTATGTCAAATTCTTCTACCACACGAACTCAGATTGGACAATGATAATTACTATCGAGTTATCTTGAACATAATCGGGTCCATATGTTCGTGCTAAACCAAAGTTTGGGGGATCAGATTTAAAAACAACTGACTGAATACTCCTCCTATTTACTTACAAATTCTGAGTCAGTCATGGCAATTAGAGTTCTACTTATAAGTGTTTAACCCCTTGAGGGGCAAGCAAAAATGCCTCTAAATATTGAATTCTCACCGGAATAATCAAAAAATTTTATTTTTTAATAAGAAAAAAGCAATTTTTCAACGATTCCTCCAAAGTTAAAAATATAAGATTTAGTAAAACTTTTCTCGTGAGAATCCTTTTTAAATTAGGTGGGATATACTTTATCCCACCGCCCCTCAAGGGCTTAACTCTAGAAATACCGTGAGCCGTCATTTAGACGTCTACCATATGAATATGTTTCAATTCAAACCAGAAATTTGATTATGAAATAAGTTTGAAAGATTCAAAGAAGAAAAACGTTAAATAACAAAGTTTAACTGTTTTAAATCAAAATTCTGGTGTGAAATATTTTTATAAAACTTGACTCAAATTCCCGGTAGTTCTGGTGTTAAAGTTTTCGGACGTTATTTTTATGTTAAAATAATATGCGGATTTGCTTCCACATAAAAGGGACAGTGTTTTCCTTTATAACAATAACATTGACCGTACAAAATAGTAACCCTTTGCACTCGAGATGTGTCTCTCACTCACCACTAGTATTGCCAGTTGTCACGCGTAAATTAAGACTCAAAATTCTCTGCACACCACTTATTTCTTATAGTTTATTTTACCATCTTTAGTCGCAAATAATTCTGCCATTAGATAAGACTAAGAAAATTTCTTTAAAATCCTGGTCTCCAGAGCATTTGGAGCTGTAATTTATGTAATACACCTATCAGTACTAGTGATGAGCGAGGGTGACCTCTCGAGTGCAAAGGGTTAATAAGCTGCGACATTTAACATCCAAATATCGCCTGTTGAATTCTGGACCTACGCACTTGCACCAAAGCTGCGTTTGTCGTAGGCAGATTTATTTATTTATTTATTTATTTGGCATTTAAACGATGCCTTGAATTAAAACACAAATATTTCCGGAGAGGAATCTTCTCCTTCTTTTTCTGTGATAAAATAAATCAAAGAAAAGTTTTAGAAAATACTGGTATTACTATATTAATACTTGGAAATTTTTCCCAGAGAGAAACATTCTCCTTGCATACAATATTTCAAATGAAAATCAAATTTCAAATTAATTGCTTAAAAGGCGCAGAGGCCAACATAGTGAAAAAAGGATCCACGCCGGAAGTCTAACCCGGGCCATCAGTATAGAGCACTGACATTATACCGACTAAACCACATGGAACGATACCCAGCCTTTAAAATTTCTCACTATTACATGTTGGCAAGGTGGCACAAGATGTAATATTTTTCGTGATATAAATATTCTATCTTGCGCTGCATTTGTAGCCTTCGCAACATGTAATAGTGAGAAAATTTCCAGGCTGGGTATCGTTCCATGTGGTTTAGTGGGTACAATGTCAGTGCGCTATACTGATGGGTCGAGTTCGAGTCCCGGCATGAAATCTTTTCACTATGCTGGCCTTTGCACATTTTAAGCAATTAATTTGAAATTTGATTTTCATTTGAAATACTGGTATTACTATTGAAAGACACGAACAGACGCTGAAAAAAATTTGCATACGAAAACCGACATTTTTTGTATCAGGGAATTCACCTATACTTTAACGGGGAGAGATTCGACTTATAAACGTTTAATGTCTTATCTTTAGCTGGGCTCTTCAATCTTTTCAGAGCCCGAAGGTCTTAGCTTATCAATACGAGTGTACTCGAATGAGCTTGAAAATTCTGAGATTTACGGATCAAACTTATTCACTACCCAGGGAAAAGTGTGCAATGTGCACTTATAGAATTTATGTCACTTAAACAATCGCTTGTATTATTGATCTATGCTTTAACCCTCTCGCTGCGCAGCCCGAGATATGCTCGGACATGCATTTTTCCGTCAAATTGGTACTATTTGGTTATTTACCAGTTCCGGTATATCAGTTATTTTTTAGCGAAAACCTTGTCTGATTTAATCAGGTCATTTTCCCCGATTACCGCTGTTAAAAATTTCTGATTTAAAGAACCGGTGGTAAACGATTAAAAATTCTGTAAAAGATGATCATCGCGAAGAATTACTTACGCAACGAGAGGGTTAAAGTGTACATCAATAATCAAGAGTTCCTAACACTATAATACGCCGCTGACAGATTTATGGGTTATTTGTAAAACTATCCTTAAGATATTCTAATATCTCCCCTGAAAGTTTAATAGTTATTTTTGGTTATTATAATGGTAAATATTTCGTTAATGAATTTAACCAAAATTAGTAAAGTGGGTGATCGGTTAATAAACTTAATCCATTCCAAAACAGTGTTCGCTAACCGAATTATTCGTTAACCTATCATAGATCTTTTATTGATTTTTATGGGAATTCAAATAATTCGTTCTCAAAAGCTAAATATAGTATAAAAATACTATAAATCTTCGCTATAATAGGGTAATAAACGTCCTGAATTGATATGGACATATTGTATTTTGATGATATTGTCTGTGTGGTGGCGTTTTTAAAAAAAAATAAATTAACTGACATGCACTTGTAAAAACATTTAGGATTACCTTGACTACGGCATTAAATGATTTTGACCTTTCAAAAACTCCTTAGTTCTCTAAAAGACGAGTTTACAGCAGGGCCCGATAAATCTCAAGTGGAGCCTATAGTCTGTTAATAATTTGTGAGCTAAATTTCAATTAAAATAATTAATTTGCAATTAAAAATATTTCTTTAAAAACGGACACAAAATAAAAGAATTGACGTTTCTGGTCTGTTCATTCTAATTTGATGGCCCTTAAATGTAGTCCCGAAACCCCCGGTAGCTCATGTAATAATTAGGTTAAACGTATACAACTTTTAAAATGTATATGCAGTATATGCAATTAAATACAGTTCGGCAAATCTGAAACATAGCATTGCTTCTTCTTAGCTTTCTTTTGTGATGTGCTTGTTAACCCGACATATGTCCGTTATCCGAACATAAATATAGCTCACGAATGTGTTAGTTAACTGATCAGTTCGTTAACCTATCAAAAACTGTATTAAAATGTTTCTGATGCAAGCCCGAAATTTCTGAATACAAAACTAGCAGATTTGGCAGCACTGTTTCCGGATATACATAATTCTAAACTTATGAATATAAATGAAACACATCCTTTGAGAAAATAAATTGAAAGGTAAAAAGAAGTACTAAATTTTCTTAAACAAGTTTTATGAAAGAAAAGTTTGTTTTAGCCAACAAACAACATAAAAAGTTACACAAAAGTTCTATAACATCTTATAAATACAAAATACTTACGCTTTATTAAATTTGAAAGACATTCGTTGGGGTACAATTTTAAAAAGAAAGATAATACTTTAATTTATAATGCATCTTGTTTGATAGAAAATTTTTTTTAGTAGTTTATACCTACTAGTACTTTAAAAAATCCGAAGAAGTTCTTAAACATTTTGAATGCACAAAATTATTTTCATATTGCAAAATATTTACTTTAAAAGGTTTTCTTTGAGAAAAAAATACGTATGTGAAAAGTATCGTAATTTTTTTTTCTTCCAACCGGTATATAAAAAATCTCGTAGAAGAAATGCGGAATCGTTCATGAAAAATTAGGAATGATACAAAAACAATTCAGTAATAGAAAACTTGAAAAACATTTATTTTTCCGAATTTCATATTTCTTTAAGACGTTTTTCTTTGTATACCTTACATAACATATTTTTCTTGAAAACAACTTGAACGCGTGTTGTTGAAAAACTCGATATGACTTATGAGTCAAACATACTTTACTTTCAATGGATTTTGACAGGTAAAATATAAAGAAAATAGATAAATATTTCAGTGTTTATTTTTCAAAAGAATTTAGAATATAAATATATATATATATATATTAAAGATATTAGATGTAATACATATAAAACTAAACTTTGTAGAAAAAAAAAATGCCTTTTTTTTTTCTTTTTTTTCGGCTTTTAAGTGGGTCCGGGGCTTTTTTTATTTATAGAGATTTTTTTATGCAATTTTTTTTTTCTGAAATATCTTTTAATATAATAAGAATATTGCATGTAAAAAAAAATCTGAAAAAAGTTTAAACATTTTTACATTTAAATTTTAAAATTTTAAACATATTTCATTTTTGATAGAACTTTGGAAGTACTTACTCGATTTACAAAATTTTTACACTTTTGTGTACTGAAAATATATCATTTTAATTTATCTTGACTATTTATTTAAATATTGTTTATGAATTTCATAAACAAAAATAATTAAAAAAATGAAGTTTTTTATGAGCGTGTATTGCATTAATTAGCATATTTTCACAATTATCACTCAAAAATTAAAAATTTTGAAGACAATTTGTTGGAAATATTGCTTAAAATCTCTGTTAAAAATTTCATACATATATATTGCAAGGAATTTTAGATATATTCGTTTAAAGTTGATAAATCGTGAAAAAATTCATTCTGAGATAAATAAAGTTAAATTTCTCGTCAGAGAGCAGCTAATGCATCGTTTCTCAAGGCAAAAAGTTGTTATATATTTGCATCTAATGAAGATAAATAAATGCGGGTTGCGATATTTAACGCAAAAAACTCAGTATTTTTTTTAACAAATAAAAAAAAACTTCATTTTTTGAGAATTTTTAGCCCCGGACCCCCTTAACACAAGAAAACATACATAAAAATGAAATATGATTAAAAATTATATTTTTGTTTCTGGAAAACTTTTTTGTTCACTTGACAGTATTTTGATACTATTAAAATACTGTAATTAAATAAGACAAAAATAGCATTTTTTAAATTACTGATGAAATTTTGCCTGAATGCCCACCTTATGTCAGCGCCTGTGGTAATGCCCAAAACACGCGCTGTTTGTTTCTAAATTACTACGAAAATTAGTCATACGTAGCATATTAACTCTAAGCAGTAAATCATTTTTCTATATCAAGATCAACTCACAATTTTTTTTTAAATGGTTTATTATACAGAGAAAATTTACTCATATTACTATTATGATGAAGCATAAAATATTTTATTTCAAATTTTATTAAAATATTTCACAACAATATAAACATATTCTAAAATATAAGTACTTGAATTAAAATAATTATTGCAGTGTGGCAAAATTAAGGGGTCTTGTACCTTTTAAACGCGTCGAAAATTAACGAAAAACTTCAAAGTTTGAATTTGCCTATCTTCAAAACATTTTTATGTATAAACATGAAATTTTGGATATTGATTAAACAGATTTTGCTTTGTACTATTATACCATCAGAAATGTATTAGCCTTTTACAGAATTTGTGTATTGTTGAAATCAAAATAGATCTTTCTTTTACTCCAGAAGTCATTGCGCTCTTAATATCTTGAGAAAGTATGTATGGATTGTCATGAAATTTGGTAAAGATACTAAACAAATATGTGTGTTTAAAATGAACTACTTTTAAGTATTTACAATAATAATATTTTTAGTTATGACTATTTTTATTCATTATATATATATATATATATATATTATTTTATTTTATTTTATTTTACAAGAATATATATAGTTAACGAAATAATTTTGATCTAAGAGTAGACTAATTCAAACTTTGAATTTTTTCGTTAACTTTCGTCGCGTTTAAAAGGTACAAGACTCCAAAATAGAAAATATATTTGATTAATATATTAATATACAAGTTAAAAGAAAGAGATATCCTCAGGGTGGATTAAATATTCTTAAAAATAAGAAAAATATTAGTGTTTAATCATTCAAAATTAATTCTAAGAAAAACAAGTGTTCTGTTTTAAAAAATACACGTGTAATTTGTCCAAGAAGATTAGAATATTAGACATCACTCTCAGATTTCCTTTGCAAATTTTAATATCAAGAAATAAATCAGGTTTCATACGAAAGAGCAGATTTTAAAATAAACTGATAATCGATTTACCATAGTGTAATAATTTATTCTATTTTGTAATAAATTTATTTCATCATCATCACAGATCCAATAGAATATTCTGTTGCAAATTTTATTAAAATATTTTATTGTAAAACAACAGCAGTTTCATTTCATTTGGTATAGAATTATTTAAAAAATATATCTTTTATATTTCTATTTGAAGTAATAGAAACAGAAATTCAAAAAGTTATATTTGATCTATAATATTATGTAAAATAGGAACATTGCTAAAGCTAGAAAGAAATGCTTCCTGTTGGTGAGGGGTACATTTAATATTTTTCAAATTTCAGCATTGCTACTAATTGCTGAACTAAAAAATAATCATTAACACCTGAACAGGTTTGCCCGTATACTTTACATGCAAGAAGAATTTGCTTGTTTCGTTTCTAAAAGACTTGCTACACCACTAATTTAAAACTGCAATATCGCTTTACTTAATGGCATACATATTTCCGTTATAAAGGGTGGGGGGTGGGGATTTAGTACTGGAACAGTGGAGTATTGTCCATATTTTTAGTTTTTTTTTTTTTTTTTTTTTTTTTTTTTTTTTAATCTTAAGCGGTTGACTTAAAAGATATGCTTCGGTTTAAGAACTGACACAGAATGAAATAAGTCACATTTACATTACTCCTAAGATTAAAAATTGAACAGTAAATGTCATGAAATTTGGTAAAGACACTAAACAAATATGTGTGTTTAAAATGAACTACTTTTAAGTATTTACAATAATAATATTTTTAGTTATGACTATTTTTATTCATTAAATGTATATATATATATATATATATATATATATATTATAGCCCAGTAAATTTAGACCAAAAAGTGGATCGATAGCTAAGAAATTCATAATGAGCTAAAATTTTCAGGATTAGCTCCTGGATATGGGTAGAATGGATCCTGAAAAGTCTCAAAAAATTCGATGTCGGCTTCCACCCAAAATGGCGGATCAACTGTTGCCGCCAAATAATTGTGCCTTGTTGGATGTTTTTCTGCATATTTATGTCAAAAGTGAATATTTTTCTCTTCTAAGGAAACCAATGCAGTCAGCAAGTATGCTAATTTGAATATGAGCTTTATAAAATAAGTTTATAAAATAAAGAAATTATAAATGTATGGTAATACGATTTATTTAATCTGAAATTATTTAAAAAAATAAAAATCGTTTTTTCCTTTGGAGTTTTCACCTACATTTTCACACACAGGCATTTTTTCAACAAAAAATGCAGATAAGAATAAGAATAAAAGGTAGTGAATGAAGGGATTTCCTACGGAAAAAGAGAGTTATACCGATACCGGCAACAAATAACGCGTTGATAATAAGGAATTCAATTGTGATATTCAATCCTCTACAGTTGTTTACCAGGATTGCTGCTCTACTCAAGTCAAATGAAAATCTACGAGATTACCTCAAATACGAATTGGCTCATCAACCTCCCTCCCTCTTTGATGAAGTTTCAATGAGGAAGAATGTTAAATCAACTTTAGCTGCTATTATTGAAACAACTGAGCCTTGTGTTGAACCTCCACTAACTTGCTCGTTTATTGTAGATGGGGGATTTCTTTTGCATGCATTGGATTGGAATGAGTACGGCACCTACAGAGATATATGCCTCAAATATGTTAGATTTGTTCATAAACACTTCTCTCCATGTGAAGCAGCTGTTTTTGATGGGAACACTTGTGCCTTATCAACTAAAAGTGTGGTTGAAGATTGATGTCGAAAATGTCTGCAACTATTGCTTTTGGCGAAAACATGGTGGCCACAATGAAACAAGATGTTTTTTTACTGGACTCCGAGAACAAGGCTAGGCTTATTCGAATGGTCATGGGCTACTTCCAGGCCGAAGGAATAACTGCCCTACAGGCGGATGCTGATGCTGATGCAATAATCTGTACAACAGCAACTAATTCAAGCAAGACCAATTTTAGATTAGTCACAGTAGTTGGTACTGACACAAATCTGCTGACCATTCTCATCGCACGAGGTAACCAGGAAAACCACTCTTCTTTCTACGACCTCGCGAACAGAAATTTTATAACATATTTAAAATTCAAAAATCACTTGACCCAATGAAGGATTCCATTATCTTCCTACAGCAACTGGATGTGATACCAAATCAGAAATTTTTAGGAAGGGGGAATCCTCAGCTTTTAAATTGATAAAGAAAAACCATGAGCTGCTTTCTTTGACTTCCTTATTCAACAGTCCTCAACTTAAACCCAAAAAAAGGTAATTGAAATTGGGGAGATATTCATGAAAAACCTTTTTGGGGGAGAGAAAGTTGACTCCCTAGATGAACTGTGATATACCTGTTACAATAAAGAAGTAACCAAAAATCTCTCATCAAAATTTAACCTGGCCGTTCTTCCACCAACAAGTGCAGCAACTTCGCAGCATTCACTTCGGATTTATCTTCAAGTCCAACAGTGGCTGGGAAACAACCTAGATCCTACTGAATGGGGATGGTCCATGAAAGAAGGCAGATTAAACCCATTACCTTCAACACTTCCCGCAGCGCCCGAAGATCTTCTGCAGCTTATCTCTTTTGATTGCAAAATAACTGCTGCAAGGGATTGTGATGAAAGATGACAGTGCAAGAAGGCAGCTCTCCATTGTTCTAGATTTTGTACCTCTTGCTTAGGAGAAACATGCACAAATTCAGTTCGTCATATTAACGGATTTGAAGACGACGATAACGGTTACGACGTTGAATGAGTGGTATTCTGGTAATTTTGTTTTAAGTTTATTTACCACAAGATTATTAGCTTATTTATTACAAGCATTACTATAATATTTTATTGTACTTTTACTTTGGATTTAAATTTTTGTGCCTGGTAATAAATAATTATACTTATTCTAACTTTCTTTCTTTTTTTTCCCATCACAGTCCTCTGACAAACATTTCTATATAGAAAAATGGAATATCTGTCATTTTTTAAAACAAAATTTTAAAAATAAACCTCACAAATAGGATTACAAACATACAGATGACTTGTCAATAGTTTCTTAAGTACGAGGCAAAACAGGCTAAGGACAATGAAATTCTATTAATTTGACGACAAATAAATGAATGTACAACTCTTTCGTAGCTTTTATTTTGATAAAAACTAGGTACAGGGATCGACTAATCGACTGAGGCCTGGGCAGGCATTTCTTTGCAGGACCCCTACACTTTAAAGTTCTTTTACAAGACCATTAAAAAACCTTAACAGAGAGAGGGGTTTTTTAGCAATTTTATTGTTTTTTTAGGCCTTTTCTGGAACGGGGGCTCGAGGCACATGTCCCGTGTGCCCCTGCTTTAGTCAGGCCCTATGTACACATTAAAACAGGATGTAAGTAGAGGTCACAGAATTTTTCAGAAGTACAAAAATATTGAAATATGACTTAGAAATGGAAAAAAAACATTGGACGATGCAAAAATGTTTTAGCGGCCATCTTTGATCGGCCATTTTGGATAGAAGCACGCATGCGAACTTCTGAGACTTTTAAGGTTTTTTTTTTTTACTTGTCATAAAGAGCTAATTCTGAAATTTTCAGCTCATTATGAATTACTTAGCTATCAAACCCTAAATTTACTGGGCTATTACTTTATTTTTTTTTTACAAGAACATATTATATATATATATATATATATATATATATATATAGTTAACGAAATAATTTTGACCTAAGAGTAGACTAATTCAAACTTTGAATTTTTTCCTTAACTTTCGTCGCGTTTGAAAGGTACAAGACTCCAAAATAGAAAATATATTTGATTAATATATTAATATACAAGTTTAAAGGAAGAGACATCCTCAGTGTGGATTAAATATTCTTAAAAATAAGAAAAATGTTAGTGTTTAATCATTCAAAATTAATTCTAAGAAAAACAAGTGCTCTGTTTTAAAAATACACGTGTAATTCGTCCAAGAAGATTAGAATATTAGACATCACTCTCAGATTTCCATTGTAAATTTTAATATCAAGAAATAAATCAAGTTTTCACGTACTTAAAAATAAAATCTCGATGCATTTATTATGAAAAAAAAAAGATTTTCAGATAACATTTTTTTTTAAATACATAAATGAAATTTGATGAGAGATAAGGGAAAATTGAAAATTATAAAATGGCATTTTAGAGTAAAAAAAAAAAAAAAAAAAAAAAAAAAAAAAAAAAAAAAAAATAATAATAATAATAATAATAAATAAGTACATAAAATGGCGTTCATTACAACGTGAAATTATTAAAGAATAATAATTTCATTTTGTATTGTGCAGAAAATGAATTGGTATTGAATAGATTGAATTTATTATATAGACTAATTCCATGAAAACGTGTCATGTCTGTCACATAGCTGAAAATCGCTATGCGAGTTGGCCACCGTTATTTTCGAAAAGTTTGCTTCTTGTTATTCAATTGATGAGGTATCTCCGATAAAATAACTGGCATTTTTCCGTTCTAAAATTCTGGTAGCCAACAAGCAAAGCGGTTTTCAGCTGTGTGACAGACATGACAAGTTTTCATGGATTTAGCCTATAGAGTTTGTTCTATAAAATCAGAATATTGAAGAAATTTTATAAAAATAATCTACTTATTTAATCCATTGATTACGCGACAGAACTAGTTACTATCTTACAAGGGTGTCAAACTGTGGCCCGGCTGCTACCACTAATTATTTAAAGAAGAAGAAGTGTTCTTATTAAATAGCAGAGATGGTTTGATATGACAATGATTTCTGTAAAACTTTAGTAGTTTCCTGAGGCCCACAGTTTGACGCCCCTGTATTAACCTCTGGACTTGGAAAGACGTGCTATGGACGTCGCCTTGGATTATCACTAGAAAGCCCGGGAGCAGTCATTTTGACTGTTACCAAATGAATGTATCTACTAATATCTAATATATAATCTAATAATATATAATAATGAATATAACTACTTAACTAGTTTAAAAGATACAAAGAAAAAAAAACTAGATAAAGGGAAAAGTTAATAGTTTTAAATAAAAATTCTTGAAAATATTTTTCTAAAATATGGAAGAGATAGTCACGGGCTTCTGCCAATTAATTTCCAGTTTAAGAGTAGTTAAAGAGTTACAAAGAAATTCCGTGAAATTTTTGACTGTCCCTTCCCTGTCCCTGTGGCTTATCTTTATAATTTATCCGTACCAATTTTCAAGACTCTCAAACGGTCTGTTTTTTGAATGCCAATATTTTCTAGGGAAATTTTTTGTTGTAATTTTCTGTCACATTTGAAAGGGAAATAACCAAAAATTTACAAGAAAAATCTACAAAAGAATATATTTAAAAATAATAATAGTACTAAAAAAAGGACCATTGCAGACACCTGCCCTTCATACACTTAATCATTGAAACCATACACTTATATTAGAATATTTCGAGGAGAAATTCAGCACAGCCAATTATTTTATTCTAATTGTGGCACGATTGAATATTAAAATAGTCTCCAGTTCTGGTCTGTAATCAAAGAATTAATATTATTATTTTTAAATTTTTTAAAAATTTTTGCTTTGTTTTTTTTCTTTATGTATAAAATGTCGAACACACTCAAAATACATACAATATGGTGGTGCGTTTACAACAGTATATATATATATATATATATATATATATATATATATAAGTTCTAAACACCTGCAGTTTATCTTGTCACTCCGCATAAAAATCTCAGTATTATTGAAAAACTTTAAAAAATTGCAACATAAGAATTCATTTTTGAAGATTAAAATAATTTCAAGTTATAAGGAGTTGTTTGTTTTTAAAAAGAGAGTTCAGTGAGTCGAACGAGAACCGTACGACAATCGTTCGAACAATGATTTTCTTATTTAATTTTAAAGTTCAATAATAAATCAAATTTCATACGAAAGAGCAGATTTTAAAATAAACTGATAATCGATTTACCATAGTGTAATAATTTATTCTATTTTGTAAAAAAATTATTTCATCATCATCACAGATCCAATAGAATATTCTGCTGCAAATTTTATTAAAATAATTTATTGTAAAAAACAGCAGTTTCATTTCATTTGGTATAGAATTATTTAAAAAATATATCTTTTATATTTCTATTTGAAGTAATAGAAACAGAAATTCAAAAAGTTATATATGATCTATAATATTATGTAAAATAGGAACATTGCTAAAGCTAGAAAGAAATGCTTCCTGTTGGTGAGGGGTACATTTAATATTTTTCAAATTTCAGCATTGCTACTAATTGCTGAACTAAAAAATAATCATTAACCCCTGAACAGGTCTGCCCGTATACTTTACATGCAAGAAGAATTTGCTTGTTTCGTTTCTAAAAGACACCACCAATGCTACACCACCAATTTAAAACTGCAATATCGCTTTACTTAATGGCATACATATTTCCGTTATAAAGGGTGGGAGGTGGGGATTTAGTACTGGAACAGTGGAGTATTGTCCATATTTTTAGCTTATTTTTTAAAGAAAATCTTAAGGGGTTGACTTAAAAAGATATGCTTCAGTTTAAAAACAGATTTTACACTGACACAGAATGAAATAAGTCACATTTATTTTACTCCTAAGATTAAAAATTGAACAATAAATCTAATGTATTCATAAAGCATCAGCTTCTAAAACTAAATCACAATCGATTTACTAAACAGGAATAGTTTATGATTTCCATGCACATAGTAATGGCTTCTATTCATACGGTAAATTCATCATAATGACATATGAATACAATATTCTGTGTTTCGTTTAACCTTTTGACTAGGGGTCGATTTATATACGTGCCAGTGGAGTATTTTTTTAATTTTTTTTATTCGTACTATCTTTTTAAAAATAATCAATTCCATACACTTATACTAGGATATTTTCAAGGAAATGCACCCCAAATGAAAAAAGGTAGACTGTGGCACGATTTTATAAAAATACTCACCTGTCCTGTCCCCAATCAAAGCGTTAATTAATTTCATAATTATTTTAATAATTTGTAATTTAATGTTTCATAATTTTAAATAAAACGTATTCTCGCAGTGAAATATTGTTCTCAAAGAACTTTAATTTGTTATATGCCCATTTTTTAGATGTTAGCGTGATTTCGAATCATTCACTGTAATATTTAATTTGTATTTAACAATAAAAATATTGAGTCCAATTAATCCTTTACCCTTTGTTATAGATCAGGATCTATACTTACAGTGTGTATGAAATTCAAATAACAGTTTTGTGTAAAATTGGAGCATTAACAAATATATTAAAATGTAATTCACAATATTCTTACGATTTATGCGTAATATGTAACAATAAGTTGTTATTATAACGAATGTGCTATTATTGTCAGTTCTTATAATCAACCATGCCTCTGCCACAAGCTAGTTCCATGGGTTTTTGTGGTGTAAGGTCACATATCTCATTACTGCTACGCTTGTTGGCCACCGTTATTATCGAAAAGCGTCTTCGACATGACATATCCAATTAATGAGATATTCCTGATAAAACAAGTCTCATTTTGCTTTTCTAAAATACTGGTAGGCAGAAATAGTAGCATGTGACTTACACTACAAGTACTCATAGAATAAGCCCTCAGGTATTTAACCTCTTCGGTTCCTGGGTCCCCATACGGGGACCTTTATTCTTTTCCTTATAAAAACTAAAATGTTCGATTTTTTTTACATTTTCACATCACTTCTTAATAGTTGAATGATTTTTGCGTTCAAAGCAAACGAATAAATTGCAGCATCTAAGCTGATTCCTACATAAAATAAATGTTATTTTCATCTGAGATTGCAAAATGCCTAAAAATGCCAAAAACACAGTATGACAAGGAAAGTGAGAAATTTTCATAAGTATTTAACATAAATCTTTTTCAATAAAAAATTTTGAGGATTTGTAGATTATTTACTTGTTTAAAGCTCTTAAAGTTGTGATTGCGTTAATTTAGGTCAATGGTTATTAAATTGATGTTTTTAATGGAGTTTGTAGTTTCAGATCCATATTTTTTAACGTAAATTACTAAGCGCCTAAAGGATCAATTTCAGAAAAGATATTTTTTCTGTCATTTACGATGACATTTTGTCTGGAAAAAAACAATGAATAATTATTTGTATTATTATTTTAGCTTCGGAACTGAAGAGTTTAAAATAAGAAATTTTCTATTTACATTCTGGAATTTCTAACTGTCTAGTTTATTTAAATAATTTTAATAGTTTTGTCTTGTTAAATAAGGCAAAAAATTCTATTTATTATTATTTTTTTTTGTTAGCAATTTAGACAGTAGCACATTAGTATGTAAAAAACAGCATGATATTTTCTTAAAAATTATTTTTTAGATCAAATATTGTCAAACATATTTTATTATTATATCTTTAAAATTAATTAAGTAGAAGTTTATTAACCCCTTAACGCTCGAATTAAATTACGGTTGAATAATTCAAATTGCTTATTGCACCACTTTTATGAAAAAGAAATATTCACTTTATTTAATGACAGCAAAAACGATACTAAAATATAGCCAATTTCACTATTTTATAAAACTGGTGGGAATCAAACAATTTGAGTAAAAGACACAGACCGAGAATATGACGGGAGCGAGAATTAAGGGGTTAAATGGGAAATTAATTGTTTATTTTGTAATAATAATGCAAAATAATATTTAAAACTATCATCTGTAAAGACCTTATGTAAATGTATGTCTGTTAGGGGTCGGAAAAATCATTTTTATGGAACTGATATTACACAATAAATATCCTAAAATCTAAATAAAATCAGAACAGATAATTGAAACGAAATTAACACCTGGTGAAAGGTTGTCAGCTTGGGCTTTTTTTAACTCAGATAGTTAAGAAAAAAGTATTTTTATTCTATCTAATCACGAAATGTCTGTCATTAAATAAAGAAAAAAATGCTATTCAGAATTTCTTGCATTAGTTTGGAATTTCTGTATAAAAGTAAGGACTAACTAGCAATTTAACTTTGTGTAAAAAACGTGTTTCATACGATTCACAAAGTAAGATACAATTCTAATGTAGTAAGTAATAATCCCTAAACAAATATTATAAACTGTTGTGTTCAGAATTATAATAAAACAATTTGCATAATTTTTCTGTGTGTGTTAAAAGAAATTGAACAATTTTAATTTTTCTTTACCACAAATCATGAAAATGAACAATTCTGCAGTTCTGTTATTTTAAATGATGCAATTCTGTTGCTTAAAAGGTTGCGAAAATGTTGTTTTCAATGGTGCAGTTCAATTGCACTCACTACAATCTGAAACCGTGAAAACTTGGAGGATTCGCTCCGGGCCTGATAGACCCATAGTATGTATTTTTTTCCCTTTTCTATTTTACAATTGTCACCACTATTTTTTTAAAGTAATCTTCAACTTTTTTTATCGAAGAATTGTCTCCGACAAAATAAGGTGACGATTATTATTTGCATTTATTGGTGACTAAGTAAAAACCATTCATACCCTGAGTATACGCGCGTTCTCGCGGGTTAATTAACCACATAACTGTCACATTTGTTTTGACGACATAAACTAAAAACAGGGAGCCAACACCACTTTTTAAGCATAAAAATATTTGCCTTAAATAATCCAGAAAATTCTGCCATTTAAAGAAACGAAGATTTCGTGTAAAAATTAGTGATGTGGAAAAGATTAGACAAATTAGGAAAAGAAAGACAATTAAGTGGTTAAAAAAAGATCCATCACTTATTTTATAGCTGAGCCACCGCCACCTGAATGCTAAGCTTGTGCGATGACACAAAAATGGCGTCTGCCAAAGACGGAAATTTCAACGAGTGGACTGTTCCTTAACCCCCTCGCTGCGCAACCCGAGAGTTTCTCGGGCAACGTAAAAGTAGCAAAATTTGTGCAACCCGAGATTTCATCGGGGATGCATCATTCCCAGCAATTATCTTTTTATTCTAAATTTTGCCTTATCTAATCGGAGAAATTTCCCGTTTAAATCAGACGAAAATTTTTGTTTTGAAAAACCGGTGGCAAAAGAATGAAAATTTTTAAAAGACGCTCGTTGCGAAGGAGTTAAATACGCAATTTTTGAAGCTATTTTGATGAAACAATTACTCAGCGAGAGGGTTAAATTCCGCTACCATTAGATTTTAAAAGATTTTTCAGCTTATTTTTTCAGAGATTAAATAAGATAAAGAAAACTTTTATAAAATACTGGTGTCAAATTTTGGGACCAAACATACGTAGAAAAAAAAATCCGCCAGCGATAGCTGCCATTTTTGTGTCAGTGCTCGGGTCTAGTATTCGGGGAGCGATAGCTGAGCACTGACACAAAAATGGCGGATGTCTTAGACGGATTTTTGAAAACGTTTGTACGGTCCCTTGAATTTGAATTCCAGCAACGTTTTATCAGCTTTATTTTTCTGAGATGACTAAGTCGAAGAAATATTTTGGAAAATACTGGTGTCTAGATTCTGGGGACCGTAGAAACACTCAATACAATCCGCCTAGGACAGCCACCATATTTTTGTCAGTACTCAGACCTAGTATTCAGGGACCGTTCTTTATATGCAAGGCATGTTTGGTTACAACATAGAAGAATTTAAGATGCATTTTCTTCCTTTTACAGTGTGTCCATAATTAAACGACCCTACTTTAAAGTTGTATACACACAAAACTATTGTCCATAAACTTTTGAAATTTTGTGAGAGGCATAATAAAGGGATGGGAATTTGTGTGGACTAAAAAAAAATTGTAAACAAAAGTAATTCAAAATTTTTCCACCAGACAGAGTTTTTAAATAAATTACACATTTAGCATTACGATAGTTTAAAAATTTTATTTATTAACTTAACCTTACTCTACAGACAGCTTTCACAACATTTCCCTAGCTTTTCCCTGAACATACTGCGGCCAACTGTGGACCATGCTATCTTACGATTCCAGATGGTATCTGAAAATGATGAAAATCATGCACAACATGTTTGGTTATAACAACATTTGTTAAAGCATCATAAATATATGCTTAATTTGTGATTCATTAAAAAATGGCCTCCTAATTTTTTTTCGCTCACACATATTCACAAACTTTTATTATGTCCTCCAAAAAAATTCACAACGTTCAAAACAACAGTTTCGTTGGTAGACAAATTTAAAATAGGGTCGATTAATTATGAACATCCTGTAAATAAAATTTCTAAACTATTTTAATGCTAAATATGTAATGTATTAAAAATCGCCCTCTGGTGGCAAGATTTTAAACTATTTTTATTTATATATTTTTTTTTTTTTTTTTTAGCCTAAACAAATTCCTTTCCCTTTATTATGCCTTTACCAAAACTTCACAACTTTATGAACAATAGTTTTGTCTGTAGACAACTTTAAAGTAGAGTAGTTTAATTAATGACACCCGGTATATACCGGGTGAGCCAAAATTTGGTTAAAAGTTTAAAAACTCATAAAAAAGAAAGAAATTATCATAAAGGAGTGCGGTTTTCAAGAAAGGGCTCACAAGGCAGTCGGATTTTAGCAGTAAAAAATAACTGTAGTTAAAAAATCGCATGTAAAGGGCGCTAACGACCCGAAACACTATGAACAGGACAACCATAGTGTGTTCTGGAATATTCTAGAGGTCATGTTGAACATTTGTTATTGGATGAACAAATGAATGGAGCGTATTATTGTCCTGTCCATTGTGTTTCGGGTAGTCAGCGCCCTTTAGATGTGATTTTTTCACTTTTTGTTTTCTGCTAAAAAAAAAAAAAAAAAAAAAAAAAAAAATCTGACTACTTTGTGAGCCCTTTCTTGCAAACCGCACTCCTTAACCCTCCGACTGTCTTGGAAAAGGGCAAAACTGTAATGTTGTTTTCTCTGCATTTTGTTTTAAATGCTAAAAAAAAATGATTCTTTGAACATTTTATAAAAAAACTTAATAACGAATATGAATGCAATCCTTGGAAGTATCAATCACTGTTCAATGTATTAAAAATACATTAAATCAATAGAATTATATTACTTTAAATATTGCTTGTATTGCAGTGAAACCTGGAGCTTAGTGAACGTATTAACACGGGCTTGTCAGTGAGAGGTAACCATAATTTCTTCCCTTTTTTTGTCAGATTTTAAAGTTGTAACGAACTTTTGGCTCACCCGGTATTATTAAATTTTCCAAAGTGTTGATTTTTTTCGGAACGCTTTAACCCTCTCGCTGCGTAATTGTTTTATCAAAATAGCTTCAAAAATTGCGTATTTAATTCCTTCGCGACGAGCGTCTTTTAAGAATTTTTATTCTTTTGTCACTGGTTTTTCAAAACAAAAATGTTCGCCTAATTTAATCGGGAAAATGCTCCGATTAGATAAGGCAAAATTTACAATAAAAAGTTACCGGTGGGAATGATCAAGGAGGGTTAATTAGACGGAAAAAAATGCATCCTTATGAAATCTCGGGTTGCGTAAATTTTGCTACTTTTACGTTGCTCGAGAAACCCTCAGGTTGAGCAGCGAGAGGGTTAAAAATTTTAATGACAAAATTTATCTTAATGATTAGTTTCAAACTATCGAAACTGCTTTTTTTTAGAAACAGATATGATACGATTAAAAATCTAATTAATTTTTCTACGTCGAACTGAATGACACCATTTAAATCTCTGGTTTTCTTCTTTAAGTTTAAAATCGAGAAACAAATCGTGTAATAAAACTGAGCAACGTAAGTTTTAAAATTACAACATTATTATTAATGTTTTTGTCTAGTATTTTTAAACAAAAACCTATTTTACTATTTAAAAATAGAATGTAATCTGTCAAAGTGGAACAGACTGACAGCTGTTCAATCACTGATTTTCTTTTAAAATATTAAAATTGAGTGATAAATCAAATTTTCTTTCTCAACACCAGTTCCGAAAATGAAATCCCAGTCAATTTACTAGGCAGAAAATGAAATAAAGTTTGTAAAGTTAATTTATCATGATGAAAGATTAGTGAAATATTCTTAGAGAACATTTATTAAAATATTTCATAGCAAAATTAAAAATAAAAATCTTTCTTTTGCTTTAACAAACGAGCAAAAAAAAAAAAATAATAATAATAATAATTAATCAATTTTCTCTCGGATATAAAAAAACATTAGGTTATTATTTTTTAAGCATTTAAACTATAGTAAAATATAATACTATTATAGAAATATTAAATAGGTAATATCATTATTTAACGGGTGATAGTTAATTAATGTTAAAAATATCAGTACAGTAGAGCCGAACATGTCGGGAGCGAAACTAGTTAGGATAAGCAAAAGTCCGGATAAATGGAAATACAATTTAAGGCATGTTTCTGACTATACTAAAACCTTTACATGTTATCTAAGCTTAGGAATGTCAGCACCAGTTAGCGGTGGCATGATTATTTTTTTCTTGTCTTTTTATTTATTTATTTTTTTTTTTGTTTACATTTTTACCATTAATTTTTTTCTCTCTTTTTATTAATTACTGAATTCCGGAGATTAAAATTTAGGCAAAAGGGCTTTTGATTGTTGCTTGCTTCAAAGAAGACATTCTTTTCAATGCTGTCATATCTCTAATTATTCTTAAATACATATATTGAATAACATCAACGTTCATCTGCCGTTCGAGCCATTTCATAGCTGTTTCCAAATATTCAATGGCTTCGCTATGTGATGGACTTTATTATGGTATCATTTCACTGGTCATTAAATAAGGTGAATATTTCATTTTCAAGAAAGTGGTGCCAATAAGCAGTTTGAATTTTTAAACCTAATTTAATGCGACTGTTAAGGAGCTAAATAATACTGTTATAAAATAAAATGCTTTTTAAAAATAATACTGCGAGAATTTCTGGTTATATCGAGTTGAACACAAAACTAATTTTAACAGAGCGTAGCTCAGTTTTCCGCGCTAGTAATATATAGGGTGTTCGAATTCGACCAACAAATTCAAAAGGATGTTAGTTGGCATCCAGAGGATGAAAAATAGCCATGGAACATGCAGTCAAAAACCACTTATTTAGTCACTAATACACGGTGTTTCATCCTATCTGAACATGTGTTGACGGTAATAATTTTGAGATAATTTAAAATATTGCAAAGAAAATGCAACGATACTTACCTTGTTTTGTGTGAAATGTTACAGCATCACGAAAACTTCTGCGAAAACAGATTCTCAGTCAATCGATGATACCGTATGAATTGGTAATCACACTCCAAAATGTGGAGCGTCACTTGCATTCTTCTGGCCCGTATAATGGAAATTTCTACCACTTTTATTTATTTATTTTTTTTTGCTATTTTCTCATTTACAACAGAGGTGAGAATGTCTATTAAAAGTTTTATTATATTATACATCAGATTCCTTACCGTCAGACCAAATTGAGCTAGAGTAAAGAAACCTGCTGGTTTGAATAAATACGTGTTTTCGACCCCATGTTCTATGGTAATTTTCCAACCTCTTGGTGCTTACTATCACCCCCCCCCCTCCCGCACACACACACACACACACGCATCGAATTCGGCAGCACTCTATTTAATGATACACGTAGTTAGATATATATTAAACATAGTTGCTTGAAATAAAAAATCAATATCTACTATAGGTATAAGATTTTTTTTAAGGGGACAAGGGAACTTTAACCCCTTAACAGTGACATTTGTTTTCTTACAAAAAAATTAAAAATGGGGCTGGACACCACTTTTTCCATACTAAAAGATTTACCTTACTTAATCGAAAAATATCTGACAATCAATAAAGATAAATTTACAGTTACAAATTAGTGGTATCAAATGCTTTTAATAACTAAGCAAGCAAAGTATTCTTGCCCGAATCCAGTTCGGGCCACACTGTTAAGGGGTTAAACTCATTTTTATTTTTATTATTTCTTTCATTTCACTCTAAATACTCTTCAAGAACACACTATAGTATGCATTATGACATATATTTATTACACAAGAACTAGAGAACATGAATTCTGCTTTTTCAGAATTTAATGTCGCCCCCGACATTTCCATTATTTCATTTTCTTCTGATGGACTGATGGCTTCTATTATTATGAAACAGCCATTTTGACCAGAAAATCAGAGTTCTAACTTTTTACGGCTGCTCTTTCATCTTCACATAACACTTCATTTATAATGGCTGTTTCATAATAGTAGAAGTCACCAATCCACCAGAAGAAAATAACTCGGTTAAGCGGGACTCTACTGCAGTACAAAACATATTTCAATTTTAAGACTAAAAGTACACGTTTTATTTTATGTAAAATGGCGTCATTCGCATTCGCTTAAGAATTCCACATTTCCGATCGACCCTTAAACATCTACAGTAAAGCATGTATAGCACATCACTATCGCGAAATAATGCACAAATGCAGCAAGAAAATCCACAAAAAAACTTATGATTCATAGATACTTAAAATTAAATATAGTTTATAATAGTTCCATTGTTTTTACAGAAATCATTCGTTTATATATTTTTTCCAAAATAGCACGTATTTTAATTACATTTTCTTTCGGTTGTTATGATAAAATGGCAACAAAAATATATAATTACTATTTTAAAACTATTTTTCCTTTACTTTCTACAGAAATGGAGTACTTCCGTTGCCAATATTAAGCAAATGGCCTTAAAAACTACAAAAAAATTAATATTTAAAAAAATAAATGGGAATGCAGTTTTCGAACAAATTGCAATTAAAATTCCTTTTTTCCACAATACGACGGTATAAAGATTGCAAATGTGCGATGCTTAGAAGTTAAAAAAATTGCTATAGATTATTCAATCGTACTGCTTTGTTTTACGGCTGGTTTCTGTAAAGGTAACGTTAATTTTTGGAGACGGCACAAAATAAGCTGGGAGAAAGAAATAGCGTACCGTACCGGAGGCTAAAAAAATTTGGAGAAAAATAAGGAATTTCCTTGAATATTTTAAACGTAGATTATAGAGCGACGCAGAGACGTATTTTAACTCTTTGAGGGGCGGTGGGATAAAATATATCCCACCTAATTTAAACAAGATTCTCACCAGAAAATTTTAACAGAATTTTAATTTTTAACTTTGGAGGAAAATCGTTGGAAAATTGCTTCTCCTTAATTAAAAGTAAAATTTTTCATTTATCCCGGTGAGAATTCAGTATTTAGAGAAATTTTTGCTTGCCCCTCAAGGGGTTAAAGAACATTTCAAAATGTCCCATGTGCATTCCACATCAGTTAGAATCCCCAATATTTTTTATGCAAGTTTGGTTTATATATACGGAAATAAAGCTGTGCATCTTTTTCTTTAAATTAAATATAATTGCCAAAGTTAAAAATAGTTAATTGCAGAAATAGGATGCAAAAATGCCGAAAATTTCATAAAATTTAGGAAATGTTTTTTTTTTTTTTTTTTTTTTTTTTTTTTTTTTTTTGTAACTTTATATTCAAATATATAAAACACGATCCAAAGTTTATTTGTATATATAAAGTGAACTTACGTAAAAAATATGGAGGATTTTAATTGAATGGAATGCGCATGGAGTATTTTGAAATGCTCTTCATAACGTTTAAAATATACAAGAAAATTCCTCATTCGTCTTCAATTTTTTTTTTTTTTATTTCATGTGTGACAAATATAGTAGAACATCGATTATCCGAAGTAATTGGGACCAACCACCTTTCGGAAAATCGAAATGTTCGGATAATCGAGAATGCTTCAATTTTAAGATTAAGGACAAATAAATATATGCGCTATTTCTTATTATGGTAACAAATGCTTAATAAAAATAAAGCAATAGCAAAATAGGAACAAGACTAAATTACCTGAGTTTTAATTTTGAAATTCAATATCTTTTATTTCATAAAAGTTTGAAACAAAGATTTGTTTGTCGCAGTTTCGGTTGCCTTTGCTTTGAAGCTCTATCACGAAGATCTTTTTAATACTATTAGTTCATCAATATCACAGTCTTTCAGCTGCTCCAATCATGAGAAACCTTTTGCAAAACATCCAAGAGCTTCAGAATTGAAACTTTGTTAGTTTTCTTCGCCTTCTACACCACATTCATACATCCCGGTTCTCTCTCATCTTACTGTGTTCAGTTCCACACCGCAGTTTACGGGAGCTCAAGTTAAATTCAATGGCATTCAAAGAAAAGGGATCCAGATTATTTATCTGTACTCGTGGTTTGGAAAGAACCACTTGCTCTCAAGGAATGTGATAAAAAAAAAAAAAAAAAAAAAAAAAAAAAAAACTTTAAAAATGGATTTTGGTTAACCGAGAGTTTCAGTTAAAAGAGTTTCGGATAAAAGAGGTTCTACTGTATATGCCATAATGCATATAGTGTGCCTTGAACAGTATTTAAAGCATAAAAAAAATTTAAAAAAATGAGTTTGAAGGTCCCTTAACCCTCTCGTTGCTTAAGTAATTCTTCGCGATTAGCGTCTTTTACAGAATTTTTAATCGTTTATTACCGGTTCTTTAACGCAGATTTTTTTCCCTATCGTAATCGGGGAAAATGTCCTGATTAAATCAGACAAAGTTTCTGCTAAAAAATAACTGGTGGGAACAACCAAATAGTATTAATTTGACGGCAAAATGAATGCCCGAGCATAGCTCGGGCTGCGAGTGGTTGAATATTGTCATATAAAGCTGGAATATTGAAAAAGCCCTATAAGAAGCTCTATCTAATAAAATCAGTGATTTTTAATATTTTATAAAATGTTGCTCAAATATTTATGTTAATTCATTCAAAATTAATTCATATGATCAGAAGCCGATTTCAGGATTTAAAAATCGAGTATAATCTGTCAAAAACGAACAAGATGGCAGTAGATCACTCATGCTTTTCTTTTAAACTTTAAAATTAACCAATAAATCAAGTTTCATGCCGCAAAAGCTGTTACTAAAAATAAAATATCGATTTATTTATATCGAAGATATAATTTACCGATTTCTCTTTATAAAGTAAATTCATGAAGATGACAGTGGAGTAAAATATTTTGTTTGAATATTTTAAATTAAAATTATTCGGAATTTTTTATTTTATTTTTACATGGAATTGTTACATCATCAAATTAAGCACCAATTTTAATCTTTTTTGAACACATGTGCAGGAGAAACTTATTATAAAGTTTATTTTTAAAATATGCCGCTGCGAATACAACATTGTTGCGACATTGTTGTCTGCGGAAGCCCTGCGAATATTCATTAACCCCTTCGGGACGGGAGCCTTTTACGAAATTTTTAATCTTTTGTCACCGTTTTTTAAAAACAGAAATTTGTATCTTCTTGAATCGAGGAAATGCGCTGATTAAACAAGGCAAATTTTACAGTAAAATTTTACTGGTGAGAAAAAACAAGGATTTTAAGCGCTTCTTGCGGCACGTATACGTGTCGCTCGTCCCCAAGAGGTTAACCCCTTAACCTACGATTTAAAATCAACAGCTCCACGGTTTGGCAAATCCGTAGCTACCACTAAAATTTAATAGAGATTTTCGTCTTGTTTAATCATGGAATTTTGTCGATTACATTAAAGTATGTTTACTGTGAAATTTTAGTGGTAAGAAGAATTTACATTTGGCTCGATCATCGTACGCGGTCTATGCCCGTCATTGTAGGTTAAGGAGTCAAAAACAATTAAAACCTATTGGAAATCATATTCAACCCCTTAATTCTTGCTCTTGTAATATTCACGGTCTGTGTTTTTTATTCAGATTGTTTGATTTCCTCCAGTTTTATAAAATAGCGTAATTGACTTTATTATTGTATCATTTTGCCTGTCATTAAATGAGGTGAATATTTATTTTTCAAAAAAGTGTTAGGAATAAACAATTTGAATTTTTAAAGCGTAATTTAATGCGGCCGTTAAGGCCAAATTTTTTAGACGCAATCGCAAGTCAGAGGAGAACATTTTTGTTTTGAATAGGATTTGTCTGAGCAGGTATAATTGTACAGTAAGCAAAATGATATTTTAGCACTTAAGACAGTATTCCGTCAGAGACCGGTTCCGTTTTTATAGCGTTTCCTGTATTACTGTGTCTAGATTTAAAAGCCATTGTCCCGCTTTTTTTTTTTTTTTTTTTTTTTGTCCTTTGTCCTACTTTTTGTGACACTCGACCTGAAAACTCTAGTTGTCACAGAGTTTGGCTTCATCTCACGGTATTTATCCTGGTGAAATTAGTCTACATACCTTCCTAAACTTTTTAGATCAATGTCATGTTCTTTTGTAACCGCATGAGCACTTTACTTATCATTAACATCTTTAACACGTTCACGCCGGCACGATGGGTCACACTCGATTGTCTCCGTCTTTTTGCACACCGCTGTTATTTTAGAGAAAATGTTGTTCCTTTAAATCGCCCAAGTGTTCTAATTAAATAAAATAACATTTTCGGTATTAAAATACTGGTATCCAAAAAGCCGGAGACTTGACAGCTCTGAGACAGCCGAGTGTTACCCACCACGCCGGCGTGAACGTGTTAAAGGTGCAAAGTACTTTCAATACTAAAATGTTCAAATAAGTGACTGGAACCGGAATTTATGAACAAATTTATCTGCAAATCAGAAAAAAGCTATATTTCACATACATATTAAACGTTAAGGGGTTAAAAAGCTAGCATCAGGTAAGGGTTAAGCACCGTGTTAACATTAGAATCGCGATGAGGGTTCATTTTGACTAGTACCAAATGCATCAATTTTGACTCGAACCAGAAATTTTTCTTAAAATAAGTTAAATACGTGTAGAGCAGAGATAAGTTAAATAAATAACTTAAATAGTTTAAAATAAATGGTATGAAATATTTTTATAAACCTTGCGAAAATTTTCTCAGTGTTGATTCTGATTATAAAAGATTTAACCCCTTCGGGAATGGAGCCTTTTATGAAATATTTAATCTTTTGTCACCGTTTTTTAAAAACAGAAATTTGTGTCTTCTTGAATCGAGAAAATGCGCTGATTAAATAAGGCAAATTTTACAGTAAAATTTTACTGGTGAGGAAAAACACGGATTATGAGTGCTTCATGCGGCACGTATACGTGTCGCTCGTCCCCAAGGGGTTAAAAAGAGTTTCATTTTTTAGGTAGCTCTATAAGGAAGAGTGGAAGTAACCCACCTCTTCGGCTTTTCGTTTGCGACATGCAGGGATGTGTACGGGGGTATACGCCGTATACCCTCTGGATTTTTTTTAAGGAACACAGTATAACCCCTGTTTCTCAAGAAAGCACTAGTATATATACACTAGGGTATACCCTCTACCTTGAGCGTATACCTTCTGCTTAGAACGTATACCCTCTGTTTTTTTTTGTTTTTTTTATGTACACCACTGGGGACATGTAGATAATATTAAATGCGCTGACGTTTAGGGTTTCATTAATATATTCGGCTTCAGTGAATCTTGTGAATCATAGTATGACAAATTGGAATTTCTCTGTGTGATACAACATTATTCTATATTAGTTTTTGCTTGAGAAAATTTTCAATTGACGTTTTTAGCCATGGTTTGCTGGAAAAGTTTTAACATAGCTGCACCATTCTGGCCTCGAACTCGAACTTATCACACTCGCTTAGCTGCCAACTGTCCATATTTTTGTACCACAAAAAAGTAATAGAAAATTTTACCTTATTTAATCAGTAGGTAAGGGTGATTTAAAAAGGTAAAATTTACTATAAACCTTTTGTGGCACAAAAAAAGCGTAAGTCGTTGACAGATATGCACTGTGATCCTTGCCAAGGGAAATAGCATAGCTACCAACTTGTACGGACTTTCTTACCACTAAAATTTAATAGAAATTTTTGACTTATTTAAAAGTTAAAATTGCTTGAATTTCGGTGATTCAATTAGCTAAAATTTTCTATTACATTTTAATGTTATGAAAAATCCGTACAAGTTGGTAGCTATGAAATAGTAGTAACAAAAGAGGTATGGCTCATGCCACCACTGCAGGCAATGTGCACACTCACCCACATCTTTGCCATCATAGAGCAGCGAGCCACCGCCCCCTGAATACTTGGCCTGAGCGCTAAAACAAAAACGGCGGCTGTCGAAGGTGAATTTTTTTACGTATGCACGGTCTCTACATTTTGACACCAATATTTTATAAAAGATTTCTTTATCTTGTTGAATCCCAGAAAAATAAAGCGCGGAAAATATTTTAAAAAAATTATTGGTACCAAAATTCAAGGGACCGTAAACACGCTGAAAGAATTTCGCTTTCGGCAGCCGCCATTTTTGTGTCACTGCTCAAACCTAACATTCGGGAGGCGGTGAGCAAGCAGAAATCTGACACAGGGCTGCCAGTTTGTCCTCCAAATTTAATCAGAAATTTACAGTTCGCACCAGAAATTAAGAATAGTATTTTTTGATTTCCTTATTGAGGGAAAATTCGTGAACACATAAAATAAAAATAATAATCCTGAATACATAAAATGTTGATGGAGGCCAACCCTTTTCGGAAAGATGTTGCCACACACGCTTTTGGTTATTGCTGATGGTGGCATTAAAATATGAAATACATTTTTTTTACGATCTCAATTAGTGGTGCAAGATGACTTAAAAATTGCAAGTATTGTAAGCGCCTTACATTAGTAAAGAAAGTTTTCGTTGCAGCGTAAAAAAACATATTAACTCCAGTGATGCTTTATCCTCTTACTGCGTGTAAAATTGAGCTAGTCGTTTTGTTGGGAATCTTTAAGTTTTAAAAATTGCAACATCAATATAAATTAGTATTTTAAATTTAAAAAATGTTAGAGTAATTTCGAAATATGTGCTTTCATTTATAATTAAACGTGTAATCTGTCACACATATTTTTTGTGTGGAATAAATTTGATATGCAATTTATATATTTTATTAAAATTAATTGTTATATTGCTCGATATATTAATATGTTATATTAAAAGTAATTTTTAACATTCGTACGCCTGCGAAAATGTGGGAAAAATTAGCAATTTATTGAACTAATGTTTTATATTAATGATGAAATCTGCAGCTTTTAAATTCAATTAT
The DNA here is from genome assembly GCA_963932465.1 of Maratus speciosus. NCBI lineage: Eukaryota > Metazoa > Arthropoda > Arachnida > Araneae > Salticidae > Maratus > Maratus speciosus. The sequence continues at coordinate 218,422,864 of OZ010794.1, forward strand.
TTAAAATTTTTCGTTTAAAAACATTTTTAATATGTTTAAAAAATGTTCAAAAATAAATATGTAATCTGTCAAAATAAAACAGAATGACAGGAATTTAATCATTGTTATTCTTTTGATATTTTAAAAATGGGAATAAATCAATTTTCTTGCTGCGTGGTCAGTTCATAAAAATACAATCTTGAGCAATTTACTATGAAAATATGATTTAACGATTTTGCTTCGTGAAGTCAATTCATCATGATGACAGGTGAATGAAATATCACATAGGAAAATTTATTAAAATACTTTTTAGTAAAATAAAATTCTCTCTTACGTTCCAACAAACAACAACAACAAAAAAAATCTGTATTCGATTTATTTGATGATGTGTCGCAAAATGATAATGTGATGTATGTAATGCATTAATTTTATAGAATTATTTTGCACTAGAACCAGGGTTCGCACAGTTCTGCCACTAAATTTTAACAGTATTCTGAAAGTATTTCACTGCAGGAAAATATTGCAAAATCTGTGAATAATGGCGGGGATTGCGACTTCTGTGTTTTAAAAATTAAATGTAAATTTTCTTATCATTAATAGTGGTGTCAGAGTCCTTGGAAATTCCAAGGAGTGTGCGAACCTTGACTAGAACACCCGGGAATTTTACTCAAGTTTCATAAAAACATTTGCCACCAGAATTTTTATTTAAAACTATTAGACTGATTTATTTAACGTAAATCTGCATGTTTTAAATTAAATTTATTTTTTGAAAGACTTTCTGGTTCCAGTTTACATTTAATCATATGGTCGGAGTCCAGTCGAGTCGAGCGTTCTAGTGTTAAAATCAGAAGAAGAGGGACGATTGAACAAATCATGTAAAGTTGTGGCTTCTGACTTTGGGGACATAAATGTACAACAAACAATTTTATTATTTTCTTACCATTATTTTTGACCCCTTGTGCTGAGTTGGGATATATTATATCCCACCTACGATTAATGAAGATTCCCACCAGAAAAAAATTATTTAATTTTACTTTTCTAACTTTGGTGGGAAAAAAGTCGTAAAATTGCTTCTCCTTATTTTGCAATAAAATTTTTCAAAGATTCCGGTGTGAATTCGACATTACAGAAACACAATTGCTTGCCCCTGAAAGGGTTAATCGAAAACATTGCTTTGCATAACCCTTTCAGGGCAAAAAACTTTCATTGATAAAATATTGAAATGAATTATTGACACCGGAATTTGCGAAAAAGTTTATTTGTAAATAAGAAAAGGTTATATTTCACCGAAAAATTTTGATAACAAAATTCAGCTGTCATTGTCGCATTTGGTAATTAAAATTAAGCGGTTTCATACATATACCACCGCCCTTGAAAGCGTTAGTAGTAAAATAAACTACAAAAATTAAGTTTAAAAATTCGTTTAACAAAATAGTGGTAAATACAGAATAAACTTGGCAGTCATGCATTTAGTGCCTCAAATAAATAAATAAATAAATAAATAAAAGCAGTCTCGACCCGCCACTGGTCATATACTTATATAATAAATGGAATGTCAGAAATCTGAACTCTTTGATGGGGTACCGTTTGCAGTCTGCAAACGGTTATTTTTAAGGCCTAAATTGCTAAATGGCACCAGTAGTATTTTAGTACAATTTCGATCTCGTAATATACGTGGGGGGAAAAAAAAGCTGTTGATTATTTTCAAATAAATTTGTTTGTCAATTACGGTGCAAATTAATTATTTGAATATTTTTTGAGCAGAAATGCCTTGTCCCTGAAAGGGTTAAAATATGCGAAATTAATATTAATTTAATTTTGTTAAAAATTAACATATTCAGACACGCAAACATCCCAGCTTACCCTGAATACCAAGTCTACGCGCTGGCAAAAAAAATCTCAGCTGTTGTAATTGGACTTTTTTCACATTTTATACGAACACTTGAAATTAAATTTCGCTATTTTCTAAAAGTATTCTGAAATTAAGTAGTAGTAGTCTATAAATGTTATCTGAAATTAAGTATGTAAAAGAATGACTTTAGAAAATATTGGCATTAAAATTGAAGGGACTGTACAGAAAGGTGTTATGAAAAATGAGGAGGTGACATATAGCGTTGATTCTGTCAGTTACGAGTGAAGTAACTGAGTTGGTTTTCACAAGGTGGCGGCTGTTTGATACATCATAATAACAGTTTCGATTGCCGCCGAAGCATCCTACAAACAGTAAATTTTGACAAAGAAAATTTCTCTTTAGTTTAGCTTAGCTGTTTGTGGTTCGCTGGACACACCAATTTTCTAATAATCATTACCGTCGAATCTAATCGTCGAATCTCTGCGATTCAAGAAGTCGGCTATTTCTTTAAAAATTTAGTGGTACAAGGCGTGCCACAGTTGGCCACTCCTGGTTTAGCAGCTTATTAATGCAAAATTTCTCTCACAAATATTGTAATTTTTTTTATTCTTTTTTACTAATGGAAGATTGCCCGTGTATTATAATCTATTTCGCGGACACTGACAAGAGGATGTTTATGTTGTCACAATATGGCGTGTTTTTAAAAAAAAAAAAAAAAAAAAAACCTAATTTTAATTTCAAAACTGAAAAACATTATCGAAAATTCTTAATTAAAATTTTCCTTCAAAAAGGTACGGGAAAAGAAGCACATTTTTATTTTCTAATTAATTCGTTTGCGAATTCTGGCGTCAGATCATCATTTCATGATTTTACAAATAGACTTACTCCGCGCCGGAAAGGGTTAAGCGTATTCACTATGCAACATCCTTTTAGGCATGTGTAATCGGAAAAGAGAATATTAAAATATAATATATAGTTAGCATGCTGAAATATTTGAATCCACGTGAGTATTTTCTGAATTTGAATAAAAAAATATTGTCTTGAAAACTGTTCGTTATTTTACAAGTTGTTTTACTTTTATGCATTTTTTAAAATATCTGACACAAATAAGAACTATTCTTTTTCAAAGTTAATGATACTGGTCTTTTAAGGATTATTGTAATTGTATCTTTGGATAGCACTTAACCCTTTCAGACGCAATGTACTTGTATTCGTAAAATGTTTAAATAATTGAGTGATACCTGTATTTACAAGAATATTTATTTGTAAATAAATAAAAGTATATTTTCGCGTACTTAATAAAAGTAAAATTTTCATTAAAAAAATCGGGTGCCAATGTGGCAAATTGAGATTAAAATTATGTGATGCCATAACGACATCACCTCCTTCAAGGGGTTAAAACATGAATTTAATGTTTCACAATTTCATATGTATGATGAGTAATCTCCTAGAAATTTGCAAAGACTCATACCACTATTTCTAATTTGAAAAATTATATTTATATTTTAATAGTATTTTTCAGTCGCTTTGTTAATTTATAAAAATATTTTTCTCCAAGTAAATAGGCCGAAAAGCCCATTAATACATAATAAGCCCATTAAAAATATTGTAAAAATGTCCGGATCCTCCGTAAATATGTCTCCACGTGTCTTATGTTCCAAAAAATTCAATTTTGATAAGATTTCCATCTAAGAATGCAGAGAATTGGTATTATACATTCAAACAACATAATATTAAATGCGTCTTTTTTATCTTGAGTTTCAAGAATTTTTACAGTTTATCTTAAAAGCATGATTTGGCAATGTGCCACTTCCTTCAGGGAAGATAAAAAAATCTTACCATTGTATTCAAAACAAAATAAAATCTTGGTAGATCCTTTCGGCAAATTGAAATTAATAAAATTTAATTAATGTTACTTTCATTAAACAAAATGAATATACACTTGTAAAAATTGTTAAAGATTAAAAAAATTAAATAATTGTTTAAAAGTCTAATAAAATACTCATAACACACATAATATTTTTTTGTGTGTGTGTGTGGAAGATTTCTATGCAAACACTCAAAGTAGAATGATCAGTGTGAGATTTAAATTATATTTTCCTCTATCACAGTCATAATAGTAACAATTAATGCATTCAAAAATAAAACACTAATTTTAATGAGATCATCAAATGTGTTATTACGCTTCTTACATTTAGGATTTTTTAAGTTTACTCAAAAACTTTTCAAGATAAAGAAAGAACGTTACGTACATTTGTACCACAATTTGTAAACTTAATATTTCGTCTTATTTAACTCTTTCAGGTGCAATTAAATTCCATTGCTAAAATGTTGAAATGACTGACTGGCACCGTAATTTATGCACACAATTTTACAAATAAGAAAAAGCTATTTTTTCACATGTATTATGGACAGAAAATACAAAAACCACGGTGCCATTGTTGCATTTGAGAATTAAAATTAAGTGGTTTCATAAACATACCACCGGCCCTGAAAGGGTTAACATATTGGCGAAAGCCAGTTTATTTCTGGGTTTTAACCCTTTCAGGGGCAAAAAATTACGTTTCTGTAATGTTCAGTTCACACCGGAATATTCGAAAAAATTTCCTTTCAAAATAAAGAAAATTGTCTTTTAAACCTTTTTCCACCAAAGTTAGAAAGGTAAATTTTAGTTAAAAGTTTCAGGTGCAAATCTTGATTAAAATTAGGTGGACTGTAATATATTTCACCGCCCCTCAAGGGGTTAAAACAGAAGCGGTAGACGATCCACCCTCTTCTGAAAATCTGTCATAAATTGTGTGGATAGGTATCCCAAGTTATGCATTAGAAAAAATCTGTCAACGTTCGTATATAACATAAAAAGTCTTACAATAATAATAAAAAAAAAATGGGCAAGATAATATATTTATAATACATATAAGTATAGTATAAATATATTTTCTGTAAGGTAGAAGCTACGGCCATAGTCAATAATGATTGGTTAAATAAACACGAAAATTATGCTCGCGGCCAGTGTTGCCAGATGGGCTATATTTTTTAAATGAGATTCTTAAGTAGCATCACTTTTTTGAAATGGTAAAATGTGTCTTATTTAATAACGTATTAATTAAGGCAAAAATAAAGTGAATTTTACCGTTTCAAAAAAGTGGTGCCAATCAAGAAAGCTGAATTTTAAAATATAGTACATTGGCAACACTGCTCGTGGTTGCCAATGTATTAACACTATAAAAGCCGCTGACGCATTTATGGGTCATCACACCGCCCCCTAGATAAGGGAGAAAGCCTTGACACGCGTCACGAAAGCGTCACACAAAGAAAAATTTTTTTAACAACTTGCATGCTTCTTTTTCTTTGGCTCGTAAAATTATTAATTATTATTAGAAAGTTATAATTAGTAATTCCACGAGCACACGGAATCGAAAGATGCAAATTATTCGTATTTTTCTTCTTTCATTTGCCTGATTTGTGCGACGTTTTCGTGACGCGTGTCAAGGCTTTCTCCCTTATTTGAGAGGCTTTGATACTAGGCCTGATCGCTGACACAAAAATGGCGGCTGCCGAAGGTTGATTTTTTTAACGTATATACTGTTCCTTAAATTTAGACACCAGTACGAGTATTTTATAAAATGTTTCTTTGACTTGTTTAATCTCAGAAAAATAAAGCGGAAAAAAAAATATATATTGGTACCAAAATTCAAGGGACCGTACGTAAGCTGTAAAATATCCGCCTTTTTCAGCAGCCATTTTTGTGTCAGCGCTTACGTCTTTTCTATGGTATTCCGTGGAATTATTAACCCCTTAACGTTCGCATTAACCCATTCCCTGCCAAGATCCCCATTCGGGGATCACACGTATGTGGCAAGAAAGCGCTTTTCACACCAGTAAATATGAAGATAAATATATACCATCTTTCACGAGACAAATTCCTTGATAAAATAGGATAAAAATTACTCTACTCTTGTGGTGGGAAATCCAAAATTTACATTTGAACGTAGATAATAATTTGGGCGTTAATGGGTTAAATTACGGTTTAAAAATTCAAATTGCTTCTTGGTACCACTTTTCTGAAAAAGAAACATTCACTTTATTTAATTACAGAAAAATATATAGCATGATAAAGCCAAAGCGAGAATCAAGGGGTTAATAAAGAGGGACTGACATATCCTTAAAATAGTGAAGCTTCAACTGTAACCGTTATCGCAGGCGTTGCTTACCGCAGGTGGAAACTTCCACCAGTATATTTATATAGAAATTTTCTTCTTATTTAAACGCCTTAATATTAAATTATTTCAGTCATAAATAATGGTAGAAACAGATTTTCATTTTTACTGGTAGGAGTTTACTTTGGAGGTAGTTAGGCCCTGCGTTTCCGCCATATTGTGGCAACCAAGGAAACGCACTGACAGTTTTAGAGGGCATTCTGACATCAGTAAAAACAAATAGAAATTTTTGCGTCATTTTTCAGAAAAAAATCCATGAATAAGATGTTTAAACTAAACGGAAATTTACTATTCAATTTTACTGGTTGGAGGTTTGCCTTTGTCGTAATTAGAAACTGGAGATCCGATTAAAAAAAAAAATAAGAAGCTGCCATCTTGCGACAACAACCTCAGTTACTTCAGTCGCGACAGGTAGACAGTACACTAAATGTCTCCTCCTCTTTATTCATAACTCGATTTAATATTCATGGTCATCATTATGAAATTCTAAATTCCCCGCCCAGAAAGTTTGAAAAATTAATTTTAGTATTGTAACTGTAAGCCGATCTTAAGTAAAATAAAGAAAATTTAGTATTGAAAGTTTTTGATCTGAACTCGAAAATTCTGAATAGAATAACAATGGATTTGACAACACCGTTTTCGGCCTTTATAGTGTTAATTCGAGTAAAATAAAATATAAAATCTACGACTAAAGACGCCGACTGCAAGATGCTACGTTTTAACACCTTAACGCTCGAATTAAATTACGGTAAAAAAATTCAAATTGCTTATTGGCACCACTTTTATTAAAAAGAAATATTCAGCTTATTTAATGACAGGAAAAATTTTACTAAAATATAGCCAATCTCACTATTTTATAAAACTGGTGGGAATCAAACAATATGAGTAAAAGACACAGCCCATGAATATGACGGGAGCGAGAATTAAGGGGTTAAATATTAAATAAAGAAATTCTAAAGCAGAGATGGCCAACTGTGGAACGATCGATACCACTAAAATTTTATGGTAATCACTGCCTTATCTAATAATTGAATTTCTGCGATTCAAGGAGTCGGCTATTTCATTAAAAAAAAAATAGTGGTATCCGGCGTGTCACAGTTTCCACCCCACCCCCACCCCCCTATTCCAAATAAACCAAGTGTTGCTAGACTCCTTGGATATTCCAAGACTCGGACACGCCTAGTTAAACCTTTCCGTCACAGAAAATTTCTGTTCGTAAAATGATAAATTGATTGACTTGCACCAGAATTTACAAACGAACTTCTTAGAAATTAAAAACCTGTTGTTTTAAACTTTCATTACAAAATCAAAATTATTCTTGGTGTCGTTTGCAGGAGCCTTAACATTAGAAGCTCTAAATGTAATTCATAAACTTATCATCCGAATTACTTGAAATTTCATTTCTAGAAATAGTTTAAACCGAAGATTAAATACATTATCAAAATTGGATTTGTTACGGAATAAAACAAAATTTGCTCTAGTTTTGATTTGTAGATGACTCCTTAAGCGAATTTTATATGCATCATATAAAAGAAGGCTTAATTTCCAATCGTTTGGCCAGTAACTTTCTTCTATTATAATTAGTTGCAGAGTTAATGGGAGTGTTTGCAATTTTTTTTTTCCACGACTGTCCGTGTTACTAACACGAAACAAATTTTGCATAAATATTGAATGAAAAAATAAATGAATACTTTGAGTTTGTCATTCCAAATTATTCAAAAATCACACTTTCAACATGGCTATGCACTTCGTTCTTTGAGTGCACAATTATTTTAAATTTAAAGCAGCATACAGGAAGAGAGAAAAGGTTTATTTAAAATTTCATTTAAATACAAAGTACAAAAAATCGATGTATCCCAATGTGAAATAGAATGTTGTTTAAAAAAAAAAACTCCTTATTATATTTATTTATTACTCAGTCTTAATTAGTCAGCATGTCAAAAGTTGAAATAAATTTACAAGTGTATTTAATTCAGTGCAATAGCTTGACAAGTCCCAATACGTTAATATTGTTTTCCTTTACACAAGTTATTAGCAAGAAGCACTTCACGCAATTATTTTTAACGGGCAAATTATATTATTATATTCATATAAATTATTCAAAATATTTAAAAAAATATGATTTAAACCTTGTTCTGCACTTAGTCACTCAATCATTAAAGAAACAGATAATTAGAAATAAAGGTTAATTTAAAATTCCCTTCAAACAGAAAACACAAAAATCAATGTAAGGTACTCCAAAATATAAATTTGGTTTCAGAAAAATATCTCATCGTTTTATTTACTAAATATAGCTGCCTTAATTAGACAGTATGTCGATAATTTGAATACCTGAACAAAAGGGTTTTTTTTTTTTTTTGTCTTTTTGAGTAGCTGCCAAATTATATTCCGATTAAAGTTATTAATAACGAAATAATAATAAATATAAATTATGGTGTTCCAGCATTCAAATTTGTCAGGGTTCAAATAAAATATTTTTAGTTTACGGATGCAGTTCAATGACTAGAAGTGTTTGAAAGTCATTCATCATGTTAAAAGCATTACACGGCAAAATAGTTATTTAAAAAATATATATATTTAACTGAGATTTTAATGCTGCGTTATGAGTTATATTTTTAAATGTCTTCTCCGTGGTAAAATAAATAAAACAGACAAAGAAAATCATTTCTGTCCGTCTAAAACTTGCTAACAATGAATTTTGAGAATTTCAAAATCTACTAACATTAAAAAAAAAAGAAAAACATGTTTAGATCCAGGAAACGATCAAATTTCACATGTTAGTGCATGGAGAATTTTATTTTAAATTTAATGGGACGAACTCCCAGACATTTTGTAATTAAATTATATATTTTGTATTTAAAATATTTTTGTTATGATGCAGAACATTATTTGAATATGTTTTGCAATATTTTAAGCTATTTTAATTTACTTTATATTTTATATTTTTTATATTATATTATATTGTATTTTATATTTTATGTTATTTTATTCTGTATTATTATTATATATTTCATTATATTTTTATTATATAATAAATTATTATGTGTAATTTTATATCATTTTACTCATATTCTACTTTATTTTATTTTACTTTTATTTTATTCTAAGTTTATTTTATCAAATTTTGAACCTCTCAAATTATATGTTCTTATTTCATCTATTGGACAACAACAGACCTTATAAAAATAATATTTTGTTTTCTGTAAAATATTGTATTATAATAATATTTTTTTCTTTTCTTTTCTAGGTAGGTGGTATAACAATAGCGAAATTACAGTGGTGTTTTATTTGTAAGTAATTTAAATAACATATTATGTATTTGCGCCATGACATTATTTGTATTCCCTTTGTAATATTAGGCTTAGCAATATGAAGCAATTCCATTTAGTAATAGCAACTGTTCAGAAGGATGTGACATGTTCATAGAACATATAAGTTAACCCCTTGAGGGGCAGTGGGATAAAATATATCCCACCTAATTTAAACAAGATTCTCACCAGAAAATTTTAACTAAATTTTATATTTTTAGCTTTGGAGGAATATTGTTGAAAAATTGCTTTTTCTTATTTAAAAATAATTTTTTTCGATTATTCCGGTGAGAATTCAATATTTACAGACATTTTTGCTTGCCCCTCAAGGGGTTAACCCCTTAATTCTCGCTCCCGTCATATTCTCGGTCTGTGTCTTTTACTCAAATTGTTTGATTTCCACCAGTTTTATAATATAGTGAAATTGGCTATATTTTATTATCGTTTTTACTGTCATTAAATAAGGTGAATATTTCTTTTTCATAAAAGTGGTGCCAATAAGCAATTTGAATTATTCAACCGTAATTTAATTCGAGTGTTAAGGGGTTAAATTTTGCTCTGCAAAAAGTTTACTTTCTTAAGAAAAATTACTCTTTAAACCTTTTTATTTAAAATACAATAACATTGTAAGCACAGGAGAACACCGAAGTTAGGCTTTTCATCACAGAATTTGACCCCGAAAGTAATACTCGTTTTGTGGCGCTAGTATACCCAGCCTGCCAATCACGTGATCTATTGGATGCAGTTTCGATTATCGATTATAGATGGCGCCATCAACTTCCATTGAGTATTTTATTATTTTCTTTTTGAGTCTCAAAAAAGTGTACCATAATTGCAATAAATATGAATGAAAATAAGAAAAACAGCTGATTGATAATGATATAAGCATAGCTGGCAACCTTTATGATTTTTTGCTACCACTAAAATTTAGAAGAGATAATCACCTTGTTTAATCGTGAGATTTCGACTATTAAATAAGGCGATATTTACAAGAAAATTTTAGTGGTAGGAGAAAAGCGTAAAGGTTGGCAGCTATGTATAGGCATTGTTTTTTTTTTTTTTTTTTAATTTAAGTTCATAGCAACAAACATAAATTTCTATCAAAATAGCCACATTTTCGAGTAAGATTTAATCATAAAATGCGTACATTAAAAAGTTTTTCTCACTAAAAAAAATAATAATAATAATAATGTATCATTTTATGATTTTTTTTATTTTGGTTTTTAAAATAGGCATTAACATTTGATTTTAGTACAAAGAGATTATGTAAACTACAATTTAAAATAATATTTAAAATACAAAAATTTGAACTGAAAAATGCCTTTTTGAAAAATTATATCCCAAATTTTAAATATTTCAGCATGGAGCAGGAAAAGATTAAAGTTGCATTGTATTTGTAACAATAAATATATATATTATAGGTAAATTCGATAAAAATTGTTAAAAAATATTTTTGCATATTGAATAGAAGACAATTTGACAAAAATACTTACAAATTATTTTGCTAGTCAGAAAATAATTTTGAATTATTATGCAAAAAATTAAACAGCAATTTTTTAATCATTTTAATTTGCATCATTTCTCAAAACGAAAGAGAAGTATCTAGTTTAAGGTATGATATTTTCAACATATATAAAAAACAAATATGACAGTTAGTTAATAACCTTAATAAATAATTGGAACAATTTCAAAAGATTCTTATTTTAAATTACATTAAATTTTTTATACTCCTTAATATAGGAAAAGTAATTTCTGCAGTTTTTTAAACACACACACACGCCTTCCCGGAGAATAATGTCTGAATTTAATACTATTTGGAAAGAATTTTAGATTTTTTTTTTCTTTTTTTTTTAACCATTTGGAAAAATGGTTATTGTTCTCGTCAGGATGGGAAATCAAAAGCATATCTGAAGGTTTTTATTGGCTTAATCCGCATTTTATTCGTTTTCTGATTGGTCTATACAGTAATATGTATTTCCATTTACTTTCAATAGAGATGGACAACAGAGTGTTGCCACTATGATAAAAAAGTAATAAAAACTACAAAAGAAATTAATAACTCAGAAAAAAATTGAGATACAGCTTTCGAACAAATTGCATTTAAAAGTAAATTTTTTTCTCTATACGGCGGTGTAAAAAGTAATATTGTGTGATGTTTAGAAGTTTAAGAATGAAATTTCATTTAAAATGGCTCGTCAGTTTTCTAGGAAATCTGACGATGGAAAAGCCTTTTCCCGAACAGCCAATGAAATGCTTGGATAATACATACGTTTCAGGTGGATAATACATACGAGTGACAGGCAATTTTTGTCGCTTGGAATTTTAACATGTAATAACACTATTAATGTTTAATTCATGGCGTACGTAATGTATGATCAACTCCGTGCGATTTTTTATGTCTTAAATTTTAGTCTTCCGAAAAAATAATATCCGTTGTAATCCTTCCGTTGTAATTTGATAGATTGCTTTTTTTTTTTTTTCAGCAGCTATAAAAAACATATATCAGACAAGAAAAGAGACTGTATATATGTACATAATATATATATATATACGTAATTAAATGTGAAAATACTTTCTGAAAAAGTTAATCTGAGACTTTTAATTTTTATGTGGAGATAAGATACATAATTACAAAATATTTGAAATGCATAGAACAAAATTCATTACTCAAATTTAGATAAAGATTTTTTAACTCAATTACATTTACAAGTTAATAAATTCAATGAACTAGATATATTTTATGTGTGATAGTAACACTCTCAAAATATCTAAAGGATTAAGAAATAATATTGAATAACATTTTCCAATTATCGTTATCTAAAAATGTTAAATGTACATATCTGTATTCTATATGAAATGTTAGAGTTTAGGTTGATATCCGAAATATAAATGGCGCCACATTTGCCAGCTGCAGGAAATGGCACATTTTGTTATTGAAATTTATTTAAAATGAAGTTTTATTTTATTTAGCTTAGTTATAATTGCAATTTAATTTTGTTTAACTTGATAACAATTAAAAAAGTCTTAAATTTTATTTAATGATCTAATTGGCAATAAAAAAATTACAAAAGAACTCATAAAAAAATCAAAAGGCATCACTGCGGATTGAACCCGAGATATCACGCGTATGAGAGCAGCACTCTTAACAGCTCAGCTAATGTTTGGATATCTAGCTGTTCCCAAAACTTAATAAAAAGAAAGCATGCGCAGGAATACATTATTAACCTCTTGTGCATTTGCGGTAAATTCTCATAGAGTGGCAAAAAAATATAGTCTCCTTTTTCATACCGATTACATAACAAACAAGTTTTTTTTTTTTTTTTTTGCAAAAAAGTGTCATGTTATTCGCTTTATCTCAAACATATTTGTATTATATATTAATTTTAATAAAATCGCGCAGGTCATTTTTGAGGGGGAAAATGCGAATTATATAAAAAAACAAGAGTTTTCCCGGACACAAGTATTATCTCATTCCCTTCATCTAAAACAAATTCATATTATATATAAATTTAAAGAAGGTCACCCGGGCCATTTTCCAGAAATGGAAATTAGGAATTTTATCCATCGCAAGACTGTGAATATATAAATAAAATGACATTAACAAATACAGTTCCCCCCAACACTCTTAACATAGATTCCAAAAACGTTGTAAAAAACAGCAGAAATTGAATAACATAAAATGGAATGATGGAAATTTCTAGAACTTAGACAGAACCATTTGCTCCCAAATGCCTTAAGTTCCACAAATAAAATGTGTGGTTTTATCTTCATATTAGCCATAAATTAGCTAAAGAATACGAATTTGGGCTACCACACACAGAAAACCGAGAAATAAACCATTGAACACCAATTAAGTTAAAAATGAAACAAGATAAAAAGAGGATAGAGGGAAAAAAACAAATTACCACATTAAAATCCATACTGTCAAACATTAGCAGGCCTCCCAAATAGTCCGCCAATTGCATACCAATATTATTTTAGGAAATTTTTCTTTTTTGATTTTTCTTACAAACCGCCCCGGAACCACCTTTGGAAGTTAATTTTAGCACAGACCTACCATAAAACTTTCTGTTAAAATTTATTGGTATTCAGTTGACGGACCATTTGGGAGCCCTGCATTAGGTATAACAAATACACACATTATGCATTTTATTCTCATTTAAGATAGTACTATTAGAAATTAATATGATGAGTAGGCTAAAATTTAAATACAAGCCAATCGTTAACTTTATTAAATATTAATGAATATGAAAAAAATTAATATGGATTTATAAATAAAGGGTGAGCAAAAAGTCCGTATACACTTTAAAAATTCATAAAAACCGAAAAAATAACCCAAATGAAAAACTGTTTGCAGGATTAGCATCTATTGGTCACGGGAATTTTTTCAAGACAGAAATAAAAAATAACTCAAAAAACAGCCGACAGATGGCGTAGGTTCGTGCGATTTTGGTGGTAATATGGAAATGAAACGGTTATAAGAACTTGCCTGGTAATCCAGAAATTGTCCAAGTAAAATAACTTCACCAACAAAGCTTTATCTTTCATACTCAGCATCCTTGATCAAGCACACGGCTCACAACGGTGAAAGAGTTCTGGATTAGTAGCGCAAATTCTTAAAACAATTTCATTTGCATATTTCTACCAAAATCGCACGAACCAGAGTCATCTGTCGGCTGTTTTTTGAGTTATTTTTTATTTCTGTCTTAAAAAAATTCCCGAGACTTATAGATGCTAACCTGCAAAGAGTTTTTCGATTCGGTTATTTTTTCGGTTTTTATGATTTTTTAAAGTTTATACGGACTTTTTACTCACCCGGTATGTAAATATAACTACACCATTATACATATAAAAGTATCGAATCAACATCAGTTATAAAATGTGTATTAGCAACGTCGTTATGAAACAAATGCCCGTTTTTTTTTTTTAATTAACCATTACGTATTATCCAGACAACGCCATATATATGGTTCATATACATATACAATACACACACACACACACACATATATATATATAATCATATTTATCCTGAAGAATTAGTTCGATACCTCGATTATGCTTTATCTGTAATTTTAATTGTAGAAGTTCGTATAAAAGTTCTCTATGTGTACGATTGAGAAAATTTCTGTCTTTTTACGTATGCATTTTATTTCACTAGATACCTCATATAAGATAGTTGCTAATACTCTACAGTTGAAGAGCTAAGTGGATGAACATGTTATGCTACATTTTCTAAATTTTTTTCATATCTTTTGGATGAAAGCGTTATGAGATATCCTATCACATGTTGAAGCTAAAATACTAAGATTCTATTTAGTCTTGAAAAATTAAGACATTATTCATTAATATTCAATATTTTAAAATTTAATAATGTCGATAATATTAATAATTTTTAATATTTGAACATTAAATATGAATAAGTTTTTCTGAGAGAGTTTAGTACCATACCTGTTAATATTTTAAACACATGGTATCAAACAGAAAATAAATCATTAAAATTTACAGCAAAAACTTTCACCTCAAATTTCTTGAAATGTAATTTTTAATACTTATCATGTTCTTCCACTTAGCTCTTCAATTGTGCACCAGTAATTTGTTTATTTTCTGATAGCAACACAAATGAATAAATGCTTTCATTCCGGCCTTTTATACTATCATATACATTATCAACAAGAAAGAATTCATTTAAAAAAATTAACAAAAGCATGCATATTTCTCCGTTCTAATTATTGGAAATCATTAAATACATTTTTCAGTATTTATTTTCACTTGTATTCATTTATATCGTATTTATGCGAGCGTCAAAGAAGCAGATAATTAGAAAGTAAAGGTTATTTTTAATTTTCTTTAATATTGTGTGTGTAAAAATCGATAAATTGAACTGGTTTGTGTTTTGATGAACATTTTCTGCCGCGGTATTTATCGAACTGCTTTAACTAGACAACGTTTAAAAAATAAACAAATTTAAAAATATAAATAAATATTTCTATTTTGATAAACTATACAATTATATTCTCATACTAGTTGAAGTACCCGGCGTTGCACGGAATTTTAAGAATGGTTGTTTTGAAAATCCAATTTCAAAATTTAACATAGAGCATAAAAAACAAAAAACAGAACAGTCGAAGTGTTGTACACACGAATCAAATTAAAACCCAATATAAAAATGTATAAGTTTATATAACAAACGCAAAATAATACTGCTATAAATGAACTTATTTCCATTCATCATTGGAACAATAACGATAAAATGCGCCAATATTTCCATAATTGAGTTTTTATCATGCTTCAATACAATTTTTCACAATTATATGGCTTTATACATTCACCATGACCTTTATATTTCCAATATGACGCAATATTCCTTTTTTTATTCATCAAATTAATTAAATAATTATAATCTTTCACATGGAAATCATAAACAGAATAAATATGATGTAACATCCACTTTTGTTTTTAATTCGTCAAACTATTTATTTTATTTTCATTTGTCACGT
Source organism: Maratus speciosus (assembly GCA_963932465.1). NCBI lineage: Eukaryota > Metazoa > Arthropoda > Arachnida > Araneae > Salticidae > Maratus > Maratus speciosus. Next base: position 218,438,723 of record OZ010794.1, read on the forward strand.
GGGAATCTTGCAGTAGAAAAGTTATGATATCATATTACCTTTTTTTTTTTTTTAATTCGCCAAACAATTTATTTCATTTTTTCACTTGGAAACTTTGCAATAGAAAACTAATTGTTGTGGTAAGAATTTTACTATAGATTTTTAATTGTTGGCAACAGCTATAACGAAAAATGTTTGCATTTGATAGGAAATTGTTGTTAAATTTGTGGTTTTTTATTAATCAAAAAAAAAAAAACTATAAGTCATTCTTATTCCGGATTACTTTCGTTGCCTCGGCCGTGTTTTAATACACATGTACATAACTTTTCAAAATTTTGGATTCTAAACTGTGTATACGATCACAGGCATACAGACAAATTTACATTTTTATATATTAGATATATATACATATATATTTTAAGAGATAATACAGGTCTACAAAAAAATCACTTTTTAGGGAGTTTTAGCACATTTTAATGATCTGTTTGATTTTGAATTTAAAAATCACAATAAAAATTGTGTATCACGAACCATTTTTTGACAAGATAAAGTGTTATAACGTGTAATCGATGTTAGAATCTGCTTCTTCGAATTAAAATACCTAATGTAAATAAAATGGAAAACACATTTTTAACGAACATTTTTGTTATTCCATTTAATTAAATCTGCGCAGTATTTCAAATTTTAATTGCTTAAAAAGCGTACAGCCATCAGAGCGAAAAAGTTTCCAAGCCAGACCTCGAACCAGAGTTATTGGTATAGCTCACCAACGACCTATCAAATGAACCACTTGGAACGATATCCAGTCAGCCACTTCTCACTATCATCATGATAGTGCCGTACTGGGTATCATTCCAAGAGGTTTAGTTAGTATAGCGTCGGCGCGGTATACCGATGACCCGGGATTTCGAGTCCCGACTTGTACAATATTCATTATGCTTGCTGTACGCCTTTTAACTCTTTATCTACTGCTTTATGATCTACTGCATATTTTTCATGTAATTTTTTTCAGTAACAACAATGAAAATTAAGTGATAAATAAAAAAAAATACTTACCCGTGAGAAATTTAATTACTTAGAGGTAATTAATTAAAGTGGTACTTTAAAGTACTGTCTGTACACTATGATTAAAATATCGGAACAGAAAACCCACAAGATATTTCAAGTGACACCAGAATTGGGATAAAATATTTTCAATTTAATAAGTATATAAAATATAGCCTTTTTCTTATTTAAAAATATATCTTTTGGCAAATTACGGTGACAGTCATTTATTTCAATACTTTCGCACTGAAAATGCTTTGTCCCTGAAAAGGGTTAAAAAAAACCTTTTTTTTTTTAGGTTTCGATCATCTTAGCGGTTCGTTAGTTCTGCGACGTCTATATTCAAGGAACAACATGTTCTCTCGCATCTCCACATATGCAATATACGAATTTACATATGCCATTTCCAGCATAGCCAAAACGAGCCGGTGCCACAACTTTTTTCGATTTCCTATAAAAAAAATAATGAAACAGAAAAGAAATACCAAGAAAATTATTACTACACTACATTTTCGTAATTACATTTTAAAGCAGATGAAAACTACACAGACGAAAAGTAAACAAGAAGTTTTACTCCATCACCCAGTGTACTGATGGTACTTATAAGTACCAGCGGATAATTCAGCTATTAAATCAAATACGTCCACCGTTCACCGAAAATAGTTAGTCAAACTGTATTCTATGATCATAATGAACACATAAAAAAGTCCAACTCTTATAACTCTTCTTATAATTCTCATCTTATAACTCTTACTTTGTTTGCAGCTATAAAAAGACGAGCATGAAAATCTGTACAAAATGTCAACACAAAACACATGGACTGCTTCAAAGCTAGCCTCCTTCCTCGCTAAAATAATAAACCTAGAAATACTGCTGCCATGTATCCGGATAAAGTGGAACTAAAAGAGTGTTTTTGCAAAGTACCATTAGAATATTAGTAATTTTCACTATGGGATGAACGTTTAAAGTGAGTGGTACTTATAAGTGCCGTCAATAGATAAAAGGTTAAACTATTAAAATTTGAAGTAATATTGAATGCAAGGCGTGAGAAATTTTCTACAGGAAAATGTCTAAGAATTATATAGATTTAAATCGGCGTAGTGCTACACATTTCACAAGAAAAAAATATTTCACCTATTGGCAGTGCTAAATGGTCCGATTTTTCAAACCGGTTTTTTTTTTCAGTTTTTTAGTTTTTACCACATATTTTGAACGATCGCCCCTCGAAATTTATTTTCGTTTCAAATGCTGATGAAATCTAGGTCATATACAAAATTTTCTGTGTATGCAAGGCTGCCACTGGCGACTATTTTTGCATTCTATTGGAACCAATATTTTGTTAAAATAATCTGCGTAGTATATTTCTCGTGCACATATGTCAGAATGTATGTAAAAGATTTTTGTTTTGAGAAAGTGATGCGAGGTAGAATAAAAAAGTAATCGTCAGTGGCAGCCCTGTATGTTATTTAATGAGCTATTTCAAATTTTAACCCTTTCAGGGGCAAGTAATTGTGTTTATGTAATGTCGAACTCACACCGGAATCTTAAAAAAAAATTTATTGGAAATAAGAAAAAAAGCTAAATCACTCATTTTTTCCACCAAAGTTAGAAAAGTAAAATTTAATAATTTTTTTCTGGTGCGAGGCTTCATTATTTGTTATATCCCACCGCCCTTCAAATTTTTCAAAGCCTTCAGATTTCTTAAGCGCACTATAGGAGCTACGTATTTATATAATTACGAACCCAATTAAAAATATTTTTTGTTTCTGCTGTATGTTAATAACATCGTAGACGACCACCAGCGATCACCACCTAAAAGACTGTTTTGGTTTAAGATGGTTTTTAAGACTGTGTGCGCGGCGACAATTGAGAGTTTAAAGCTGCCGTATTCTTTTATACAGCTTACTAATATAGAAGGGCTTCAATAACATACTTGCATAATCACCTCCGATAGTAGCCTCATTAAACTTACAATAATTGGCGGGTCTACGGCAAATAAAGTCCAATTTAAGTTGTTGAGACATTATATTTATATTATACTAAACCAGGGGTGTCAAACTGTGTCCCGCCCGATACCACTAAAATTTTACAGTTATCTTTGCCTTATCTAATCGTCGAATTGCTGCGATTCAACTTGTCGACTGTTTCTTTACAATTTTAGTGGTATCCGGCGGGCCACAGTTTCACACCCCTGTACTGAACTATGGAAAGAATGGGCGGGATAAAAAGCAACAGTTTGCACACGTATGTCAAATTCTTCTACCACACAAACTCAGATTGGACAATGATAATTACTATCGAGTTATCTTGGATATAATCGGGCCCATATGTTCGTGCTAAACCAAAGTTTGGGGGATCAGATTTAAAAACAACTGACTGAATACTCCTCCTTTTTACTTACAAATTCTGAGTCAGGCAATTAGAGTTCTACTTATAAGTGTTTAACCCCTTGAGGGGCAAGCAAAAATGTCTCTAAATTTTGAATTCTCACCGGAATAATCGAAAAATTTTATTTTAAAATAAGGAAAAGCAATTTTTCAACGAATACCCTCCGAAGTTAAAAATATATAATTTAGTTAAAATTTTCTGGTGAGAAGCTTGTTTATATTAGGTGGGATATATTTATCCCACCGCCCCTCAAGGGGTTAACCCCTTTGTGTGGTGTTGCCTAAATACCAAATTTAATCAGAATCACACAATAAATAGGTAAAATGCTCCTGATATTTTTATTAATAGTTTCACCTTATTTTGCAGGTGATTAACTAATTATATTCAATGGGGAATTCAAGTATATATTTAAATGCGTTGTTAGTGTCTTGTAATTAGCGCAATTTTATTGGAGTTCATAGTGTACATTTAAGGATGGCTAATTAATCTAAAATAATAATAGTCCATTTACAAAGAGCCAATTTTTGTATAATATTAATTTTTCTATTCATTTGAAATAGATTAAGATGCATTTGATCACTGTTTTAAATTTTTTCAATGATCATGAAAAATTTTTTTTCAGGCAAAATTTATTGTAACACTGGTATTCCAAATTAGATAAAAGTCTCATAAAATTAATGTACTCTTCCATAAGTATCTGTGTTACGCGACATTTCTTATTACATTTCTGTGACAAATGTTTCTTAGTAAGTGTTTTTTTTTTCTTTTTTTGTGTATGTTTGTGTGTGTGTTCGTCTGTGTTTAGAAAGGTGTCATTGACATGAAATTCCTGTGCAACATGATTCTCATCCAAAAAAAAAAAAAAAAGCCACAGGCATACTACAATCATGAAATATCACAATTTTAGGAAATTGCGAACCTCGAATTTGCAAGAAAACGAATGATTTAGGGAACCTGATAATAAGCAACTGAATTTTCACAAATTCGGCCTGCAAATTTGCACTATTTATTCTAAAATAAATACAGTTCAACAGTTCAGGATAAACAGTTCAGGAATGTGATTGCATGAAATCGTATTTAATGTTAAACACATTTAATATTTTATTTTCATTTTCCGAGTCTTTGAGAAATTTTATATTCTCAGAAATATACACAATTAAATGCATTAAATAATTAAACTGCAATTTATAGGATATCAAAATTCAGGTAAAGTAAGATCGCTTCAAGGACTTTCAAGAACCTCTTATCAGAATTTTTGTAAAGTAATATTTTCCTTATTAATCGAAAAGAAATTCCATCTTCAGATATAGCGACCGGTACTTTACGAAATTTCTGGTCCAAAAGCACCTAAAATCCCCTGAATCCCTTGATGCGTACGAACCCTGGAACAAAATAAAAATGTGATTTGACATCTGGCATCCAGACTCATTTGCTAGATCATTTCTATTCTCACATAGCTTGGCAATGGCGACACGTCCCATGATTTTGTTAGATATTTGCATTATTATTCCACCACTTGCTTGAGAGGTGGAACACAAGGAGCTTAGGTAAGCGTGTCCAACGAAAGCTGCAGTGACCAATGTTAGATGGACTTGATCTAGATTATGTTGGAGGAACAAAGGATTAAAACTTGGAAAGTTGGTGTTGCTTTATGACGGCTAATTATCTACACATGGGATATGGGCCGGAAGAGGGAGGCGTGTCCTCCGTGGGGATCTTCCTATGGGAACCTAACCAAATTTACGCAAGGAGATCCAAGGTTCGAAGAAAACGACGAAAACTTGGAAAGTCCATGAAATAATTTTTTCTCTGAATTCATTTGGATTTGAAGATACCATTGCATCAAATACATGATGATAGAGAAAAGAATCTCGAAACTAAAATTAAATGAAAAAAACAAAACAAAAACAGATTATTCAAAAAAATATTCGGATTGCAGATAATATGTATATATACAGGGTGTCCACGTATAACCTGTCCGACCTTTATTTTCGCAACCGTTGGTCCTAGATGCATACTTTCAATTACAAAAGTGGTCAAAATTAGGTGCAGAGTTAAGATAAAAAAAAGTTTGAAGCGAAAAAACAATTTAGTGAATAATTGCAGAATCTAAATTTTTATACGGACTCCCCCTCCTATAAGAGATATTTAGTCAAACTTTACTGTGACACAAACACGTTAGACAAAACAAAAAACTTCCATTCATCGAACATTAAAATTGACCCAGTTACGAAACTTTGAAATGCATAACTATACCACTTTTTTGCATTTCAAAACAGATGATTTCGGCCATGCTTTCAGTGGTAGTAATAAGTTACGAACGGCGGCTAGGGGTCATTTTGACCCTTACCAAATGAATACATATCGTACCGAACCAGAAAACTTTTTATAATATTAGATTAATATATGGTATACATGTATAACTTAAATAAGTAAATTAAATAGCTTTATGTAAAGATTCTGATGTGAAATATTTTTATAAAATTTGAGTAAAATTTCCCGCCGTTCTAGTGTTAAACGTATTTCAAGGTATCCGCGTCTTGAGAGAAATCGTACAACTATTACGACTGAGTTAACTTTTGTTAGTTACGTTTCAGATCAGTTAAAATAATTGAATTTTAACATGTTTTATTTTGTAAGGATTTGAGGATATGATTTCTTTTAACAAAAAAACAAAACAAAAAAAAAAAAACTTAAATCCGATGACAGTGTAACGTTATTATGATTTTCGACGCTTACCAAATTATACACTTATATTAGAGGATAACACAAGAAAATTCGGATAGATTACCGTCCACAAGTTTATGAAAGAGTTTTAGATTAGATAAAATAAACATGCGATGGTTGTGTTTTTTAACTTTTATAATTATGTTTTATGTATTTATTAACGCTGAATAATAATTAAAAAAAAACCTTCACTTTTATCCATCATATCAGGATTTTTCGCAAATCGTAAATTTCAAGGTTAAACAATAGCGAAAAATCTGATACAATAAAAAAAAGTAACACTTTTTTATTCAGTTTAATTTTATTTAATTCAATAATTCATTCAAATTTTTGACTTAAACTGGGTTTGTTACAGCTAAACAGGTCAGATGTCCGATGAGGTTGGGAAGGGAGGAGGGATCAATTTTAAATTTGAGCTTTTTAACTTTGAAATTTGCGATTTGAGGAAAATCATGATGAGATGGTTTAAAATTTGGGTCATTTTCGGATTCAGCGCTAAAAAATAGGAAAGAATCAATTTCCAAAGCTAAATAACATGGCACAACCCAAAATTTGAAAGACAGTTTAATCTAACAGCATTTTAAAATATGTATCATTTCGTAAAGAATTGAGGCTGTTATTTTTCAATCTTTTATTTAACAAAAATTCTGTTATTTTTATCCTCTTATATGTTCAGTACAAATTGTATATTTTGCAGTAATACGTCAGAATGATTAAAGATTTAAAATTTATATTCCAATGCTAGTTTTACTCAAAATTTCTTTAATATATCTGACGAAATTATATTTATTTAAATTCGTGAATGACTCCTAAATTGCAGCAAAAAATATGCCCCAACTTTAAACAGCTATTACTCGGTCAATTTTAATTGTAGAATAACGGATTTTTTCCTTACTTATTAGTGTAACAGGAAAATTTTACTAAATATAACTTATAGGACCGGGGGACATTATAAAAATTAGATTCTGTAATCCTCCACTAAATTGTTTTTTCGCTTCAAACTGTTTTTTATCTTAACTCTGCACCTAATTTTGACCACTTTTGTAATTGCAAGTGTGCATCTAGGGCCAACAGTTGCGAAAATAAAGATCGGTCAGGTTATACGTGGAATTATGTATATATTATAAATTTAATTAATCATTTTTTAAATCTTTCTCCATGGAGGATTTAGTTATAAATTACAGGGCCATTATTTTTATATTCTGCTTGCACCACTATTTTTATAAAAATATAATTTGTAGCATTTTTCTCTTGCAAATGTTGCCAGAAATTTGGACATTCCAGCGAAATTTGCCGCCTGCCGCCAAAATGCGCCAAATGCTCGGAAGAGCATTTAAATACCCAGTGCGATAAAATTGGAAAGATCATCCCCAAAAGTTCAAATTGTTATGGTGAGCACGTGGCTACTTACCGTGGTTGCCCCAAAACCCCCCAGTTTCATAAAAAACAGCAGGACCCCAAAACCGTCCGTAAAGAAAACCCTAAAATCATTCCGAACGCAATGGCGGAACTTTTATCAACATATAATTATGTCCGTAAGCCAGAGGCCAAAAAACCAGAAGATAAACCTACTGAAGCCCCGGCTCCGCTCCCTTCTCCCTCCCAAGACCCTAACCCCGAAAACACTACACCAAATAAGCCAAATGACACTCAAAAAGCAACACCAGAACAACCCAGTAGTTCTAATTATGCTAATGACTTAAAAGAAATATGCAAGACCTTCAAGGAGATGAAAGAACTCCTAAAATTTAACAAATTCATCCAATGTTTCAAAAATATTGCTAACCAAACTAAAAATATACAAGATCCAATAGAAAAAATACTCATCCTTATGAGTGCTATAGAATCTTTAGCCACGGAATTTAACACATTTAATCATGAGTAATTCCTCTTCTACCTTTTCCTCTCTAATTTTTCTTTCCTGGAACTGTAACTCCTTGCAGAATAAATTTAACGAACTTAAACTCTTTATGCACGAACATCCCCAAATTGATGTTATTTTCTTACAAGAGACTTTCAACCCCACTTTCAACATTAACATCCCTGGGTACAGGCTATTTCATACACCTCGTGCGGATGGTACGCACAGAGGAGGTACCGCTATTTACATCAAGAACCATCTTCCACACTACCAATCGCACAACCCCACCTTTAATGATCTTGAGTATACCAGTATCAATCTTAAACTTCCACATATCAATATTAAATTAGCTTCTATTTATGCTCCACCCACTGGTAACTTACCTGTTAATAGTCTTACACAGCTTTTTTCACAACATCACCACTGCTTTTTCGTAGGCGATTACAATGCCAAAAGCAGACGCTGGAATTGCCATGGCAATTCTCGGCGGGGTACCTCTCTTCACAACTTAGTCCAAAACTTAAAATTAAATCTTCATGCACCACCCAGACCAACACACATTTCCAAATTGCCTGGTGCCCGGGACTCTATCATTGATCTTGCTCTTTCCAAAAATCTTCCTTACCCTATCTACTCTACAGTTATTAATGATCTCTCCTCTGATCACCTGCCTGTCTGCTTTAAAATAGATATTATTAATCCTCTTTCTCCCCCCCCCCCTTCCGTGGCTATTGACTGGAATAAATTTACTAATTACCTTAACTCTCAGGACATCACCTTCCCTGATATTAATAATACCGATGACATTGATGCGGCTGTTGAAAATTTCAACTCTCATATCACTAATGCTCAAAATTTTTCTACATTTAACACCTTCAAAAATAATTTTGCCCTTGTCCCACCCCGTTATATTTACTACCTTATCAAACAGCGTAATCGGCTCCGGCGACAATTTCAAAGTTCAAGAGACCCCTCCATTAAACCTCTTCTCAATAGGTTAAACAATAAAATCAAAAAGAGTCTTTATAAAGAAAAACAGAAAAGTTGGAACAACTTTCTCAGAACTTTATCATACGAGGACAACTCTCTGTGGATTCTTAAACGCAAACTGAATAAACATTACACTTCCATCCCCCCCCTCACATCTAATAATGTTACCGCTTATACTGACCAAGAAAAAGCTAACATGCTTGCTAATTCTTATGCCACCCAATTTTCTCCTAATCCTACCCTTGCAAACCAAGCTCACCTTCATCATGTTAACGAGACAGTTCTGAACTTTTTGGCTAGCCCCCCCCTCAAGATCCCCCCCCCCTAAAATTCAACCTATTGTTATCCACAATATTATCAAAAAGCTCAAAAAGCGTAAAACCCCAGGATACGATAAAATTACTAACTCTGCTCTTAGAAACCTTCCTCCTAATTGCATAATCTATATCACTGACCTCACTAATGCTATCTTAAAACATAACTACTTCCCTAAACCTTGGAAACTTTCTATAATCTCTCCTATTCCAAAACCTGGAACTAACCTGCCAGACCCCACTAATTACAGACCTATCTCCTTGCTACCTTCTATCAGTTAAGTGGTGGAACGTGTCATTCGTGCCCAGTTGCAGGAGTTCATTCAACAGCACAACATTCTCATGCCCGAGCAGTTCGGCTTTCGCCCAAAACACTCAACACAACACCAGCTTCTTAGGGTTGTTGAGTTTCTCAGCGAGAAACTCAATGCAAAAATTCCCGCAGCTGCCATCTTTCTTGATGTCGCAAAGGCATTTGACAAGGTCTGGCATATGGGCCTCATTTACAAATTAATTCAGCTCGGTTTTCATCCCAGACTTATACATTTAATATATTCGTACCTTTGCGACCGCTCTTTTCAAGTCCGCATAAACAACATTCTCTCTATTATTCTCCTTATCCTAGCGGGCATCCTTCAGGGGAGCGTGTTGGGCCCATTTTTATTTAACATTTTCTTTAACGATATCCCACGCTCCTTGCACACTCACCTCGCTCTTTATGCGGACGACACCTGTATTTACGCTTCAGCACACCACCCGTATACTCTATACAGGTACCTACAGATTCATGTTGATGACTTCATGAACTGGTGTATGCTTTGGCGCGTTGTCATAAATGAAACTAAAACTACTGCAGTATATTTCTCTCGCAAAATAATTTTCCCTAACAGAATCATTATTAACAACACTGTTATCCCTTGGTCAGACCAAGCTATGTATCTTGGGGTCATTCTGGACCGCCGCTTAACCTGAAAAAAGCACACTTTCTCCATCAGAGGTAAAGACGCTGGAGCCTTTAACTCTATAAAACCTCTCCTTAACAGTAAAACCTTGTCTGTTCACAATAAATTAATCCTCTATAACTCATGCATCCTTCCCATCATAACCTATGCCAGTCCGGTCTGGGGCTTCACTTGTAAGACCACTATGGACAGCCTTAGTCGCTTGCACAATTCCAACCTGCGTAGTGTCCGTAACGCATCTCGTTGCCTTCGCAACTCCACGGTCCGAAGAGACCTAAAAACTACTACCTTACGTAAGCGCATAAACGACTTAGCCGAAAAATTTTATGAAAAAGTTTTTGACCTCCCTAATGAAATTGTAGCGGAGCTACCGGATTATGACGCTTTTGAACCCCACCATCGGAAACGGCCCAGGTTTTCCATAATTATGGACACTCAGTAACATCTGAGTTCTCCACGCTATTCTTGCCTTCGCTTATTTTTCTTTCCTTTTTTTTATACTTTTCTTAAAAAAAAAAAAAAAAAAAAACTCTATATACATAGAGACCATAAAAATTGAAAAACTTAAAAAAAAATAAATAAATAAAATGTATGGCCCTCAATTGTCCCTTCTTTGGTTGGATGTTGTGGTCTTGCCACCCTAGCTTTTCTTGCCCTTGCTTGGTGAGTGTTTCACTGAACAGTACTAACTTTAACTTTCTAAATTCCTTATAGTAGTTTTACAACTACAGTTTGACTTTACTTACTTTAAGACTCATGTATTTTTTCTGATTTATTGTTAACTTTCTTTCTTCTTAAGATTTTACTTAAATTTAATTTTATTCCTATTTTTTCTTAAATTTCTTATTTTTCTCTTGTTAACTTCTTTTACTCTTATAGTAGCATTGCAACATTTTAACTTTATCCCAATGGCTCATTAAAACATAAGACATTCTAATTTCCTAGTCTGGGTGTTAAGCTGATAACAGCTAGGAAACCCCTCAATGCTGATTACCTGTTCAGTACCTGTTCAGTTGCCTAATAGTATGTAAAAGTTTTTTTTTTCTTTTGAAAAAGTGATACGAAATAGAACTAAACAAGTAATATAAAAATTTTGTTATTACAGGCAATTCCTACTTAGGTCAACAAAGAAAAATTTAATATTATCCATTAAGCTAATATTAGTTTTTGTTGCATTAAAATATCTCAATTTGTTGGTTTTCTATGAGCAAGTAGATTTACAATGGAAGCCTATGGGAATTTGGCAAAATATTAGAGATATCGCCAAGTTGTCGTCACTTTTGGCGACTCATTTTGGTCGCCAAGTTTACGAGCAAACTTGGCGGCATTTGGCGACAGAACAGGGTCCCCCCTATGGTAACCCCCTTATAGATATGAAGATGAATTAAATGCTGTTCAATAACCAATGGCTGCCATTTTGTCTCCCATATAAAACTAAAATTAATTAATTACAATTTAATTAATGTATTAATATTTGAAAAATCTGTATTATCATCAATTATCATCCAGTACATGTTTTTAAAAAATTATTTCAAATTGATAGGATGAATAATAAGTATTTTATTAACTATTAAAATTTTAAACAAGATATATAAATATAGGGTGAGTGTGAAGTAATAGTAGGAATTGAAAAATAGTCGCCAGTAGCAATGCTGAAATTAATAGTATAAGAGGTTCGTTAAGATGTTTACAAAATAGAGTTATGAATAAAGAGGAGGAGACATATTATGTACTGTCTACCAGTTGCGAGTGAAGTAAGTGAGGAGGTTGTCACAAGATGGCGGCTGCTTTTTTAAATCGGATTTCCGGTTTCTGATTACTTTTGGGACAACACATCCGTAAAATTGAATAGAAAATTTCTTTTTATTTAAGAGCCTTATTCATGGAAATATTTCCTCACAAATATGGTAAAAATGTCTATTTGTTTTTCTGGTGTCAGTTTGGCTGGCAAAACATACAGTTTGTTTCAATGGTTGTCACAATATGGCGGAAACGTAGGGTCTAACTACGGCCAAAGTAAACTTCCACCAGTAAAACTTCAAAATATGTGTCTCGGATTAATTATGACTGAAATTTTGCTTCAATAAGGCACTTAAATAAGGAGAAAATTTCTATATAAATTTACTGGTGGAAGTTTCCCACCGGTGGTAATCCAACCCCTGCGAAAGCGGCTACAGTTGAAGCTTCAATGTTTTAAGGATAATTTAGTTCCTCTTTATTAATAGTTCCATGGTTTTCAATCACTTTACGTACAAAGGTGAAAATATTCACTTTTGTAAAATTAAGATTTATCATTTTTGTTTTGTTTTTATATTATTATTTATTTGAAAGAGGATTGTTATGTAAAATATTCGAAAAGTCAAATAAAGACAGTACAGGTTTGTTTTTTAAATGAAACTTACACTTTCATTCATAAAAAAATAAATATAGATTAATTACATAAAATAGTTGTCATTTTACATGGGCTTTTTCTTGTGACGTTTCGTTTGAAAAAAGAAAAAGCTGACTTTATATTTATTATAAATAGTAGGAAATGTTAACAACCCACTAATGATAGTACATTTTCCCACAAGGTGAATCTGTAGAAATAAAAAAAATAACAATAATAAATAAAGAATAGCAACCATTTCTTTAGAGTCCGTTTGACGTCTTAACCACTCGGGGGGCAAGCAAAAATGTTTCTAAATATTGAATTCTCACCGGAATAATCGAAAAATTTCTTTTGTAAATAAGGAAAAGCAATTTATCAATGATTTACCTCCAAAGTTAAAAATATAAAATTTAGTTAAAATTTTCTGGTGAGAATCTTGTTTAAATTAGGTGGGATATATTTTATCCCACCGCCCCTCAAGGAGGTAAATAAAGCATTTGGTGAAAAGTGACATTGCATTAAATAATTTATAATTATTTTGCCTGCATATTTTTCTTGAAATAAAAATTCTTGTATTATAGTATATGCTCTAAATAAAAATAAATTTGAAGGAAAGCATTACGTCATTTTAATGTTTTTCTAGTAACCTTTTTAATTATATATACGAAAAATTTGCATTAACTTCCACCGACCCTGAATACTAGGTCTGAGCGCTTACACGAAAATGGCGGCAGTTATAGGTGGATGCAATTTAGCGTTTGTACTACCCTTTGAATTTTAATACCATTATTTTTTTAAGTTATACCGCTTTACTTTTCTGAGATTAAGTAAGTCAGAGAAAAATAAATAAAACAGATGTTGCTATCGGACGTATACTTCATTCATAAATTTCAACATGATGTTAAACTAGATTCTTAAAAATAAAATTCGACGTCGCGGTTTAGTATTCAAAACCATCTTCAGGAGTCAAACTTTCTAAAAACACAAATCGCCAGATATTAATCTACTTACTACATCGTGAAAAGCTATATTCAATGTGGACGAAGACAACATAGCGTGTTTAATTATTATCAAAGAAAAGTTTTGTAATATACTGGTGTCTGAATTCAGGAGGCAGTTTGAGAGCACCTCAGCCCTCTTTAAGGACGCCTTTGGATCTTAATAGCAGGTCCTTTACTCAGAGTCTAATTTGAAAAGAAGCTCCAAATATTAGTCGAAATGCCTTACATTGTAATGCCCAGCATTGTAAAATCGTCAAAACTTTCAAACATTAAAACATATCGGGATCACTGAAAACTAAGTTTTACTGCTCAAAAATCTTCTTGTTTAACCTCTTAATTCTCGCTCCCGTCATATTCACGGGTTGTGTCTTTTACTAAGATTGTTTGATCCCCACCAGTTTTATAAAATAGTGAAATTGGTTATTTTTTAATATCTTTTTTCCTGTCATTAAATAAGCTGAATATTTCTTTTTCATAAAAGTGGTGCCAATAAGCAATTTGAATTTTTGAACAGTAATTTAATTCGAGCTTTAACCCCTTGGGGACGAGCGGCACGTATACGTGCCGCATGAAGTGCCCAGAATCCTTGTTTTTCCTCACCAGTAAAATTTTACTGTAAAATTTGCCTTATTTACTCAGCGCATTTTCTCAATTCAAGAAGACACAAATTTCTGTTTTTAAAAAACGGTGACGAACGATTAAAAATTTCGTAAATTGCTCCCGTCCCGAAGGGGTTAAGGGGTTAAATATTTAAAATTTTCATTAATACCAGGACGCCATAATTAAAGTGCACGCAATTAAAGAGCATTATTACAAGATAAACTATTTCAGATATTTGAAAAAGATTAAGCAATTATTCGGTTTAAAGTATATGGAAGCAAGTTACGCAATATAAAAAAGTAATTACATTTTAAGACAGGCAGGGCTATACATACATAGCAAAAAGAAGAATTTTCTGTCAGCGAAATTCTGAAAGTTTTTATATGAATTCCACATAATAAATTTGTTCCAAAATTACAGTAATTATAGCACTCTCATGAAAGAATATGGCCGTCTCAAAAAATATTGATTTAAAGTGAATTATTTTTGTTAATATTTGCTAATAGAACATCTATAACATTCAAGCGCCGTCTATCGATGAGATTGAAAACTAATTTTTTTTATTGCATAAATCGTTTCCGCGTACCCTAAAAAGTATCTATACCAAAGTTTTTAAAATTTTTCAAATAGTTTAAGTTGCAGAGTCCTTCAAACACAGGGACTTAATTATGGCGATACTGAAATATGGTTTCTATATATAATAAAAGTGGAGTATATGTTTATTCTACTCACACCGCTTTAAATATATAATTTCATTTCAATAATTTATTTAAATTGGAATGTAGGTATAACTGAATTTATTGAATGGTATTCAAGGAAACACTTGGCATATTGCCCAGTGTAAAATTAAAAATATATATCTTATGCGAAAAGTCTCTTTATTTTTAAATTTGAAATTTTATTTAATGCTAATTTATGTTCAACATAAAACTCTTTTCTTTGAGAGATCTCGCTTTAGCGACATGGTGCAGAATGTAATAAGTTATTTTTAAATTTGAAATTTTATTTAATGCTGATTTATGTTCAACATAAATCGCTTTTCTTTGAGAGATCTCGCTTTAGAGACATGGTGCAGAATGTAATAAGTTAATCTCACATTATTTTAAATCTTGCGTAAATAGGTCATTGACAAAATGTGATTTAGTGCATAAGGACTTTTAAAACAATTAATTGGATTAACATTCACTTCAAAGTATGTTGTAACCACGACGGCAACTGTAGGTTGGGGACACTCGGGATTTTGGCATTAAACAGCATTAAAACTGGCTTAGATTCTTTAGCCAGGTCGTTATCCTCCTCTCCCATCTCAATTCCGTTGGATACGTCCTTGTTATAATGATTACAAAATTCATAAAATGTATTGAAGTTTTCACCTAAATTTCACTGTCGCGTTTTTAAAAGTAAATTCATAGCGAATTCCAGCAAATCAATTTAAAAATAAAACAATGTTTAATTAAAACTCATTCTATAGTTAGAGTCAATATTTAATATCATACTCCCTCAGTCCAAAATTAGATGCTATATTTTATTGCTTTTGACCTGATTATTGAAACTGATGATTTTGTTTGAAGATTTTTCAGAAATTTCAGGTTGCTCTGCATTCAATTAACAACATTTACTTACCAAGCATTCCCTCAGTCTCTCCTTAAATGTGTACCAAATTAGTTTAAGAAATCCAAGGTTCGCACGCTTTTAAGCTACGCCCCATTTTGTAATGATTCTTCCACCAATAATCGCATAAAACTGCCTTCCAACTAAAGAATCATTAATTCTTTAGGAAGAAAATTATTTTTATGGTATACTGGTGGTCGAGTCCTTACAAAATGGTGTCGATCTTCTATACTGCACCAGAAGTTATTTATGACTCCACCCACTTGAAAAGTAGCAACTAATTTGGGACAAAATTTTCAACCCAAATGTCGCAACTAATTTGGGAGGGAGGGAGTATTAGCGAATGAGTTAACAATTCACTTCTATGCATTCTGTGAGTAATTGTGAGCTGAAGTTAAATTTTGCATGTCTTCTTGTAATTTTTTAATCTCACAGTACAAGGAATTACTTATCTATGATAAATTATCCAAATGATCCAAATCGTTTATTAAAGAATGTCACACAAACTCACTACATTTTTATCATATCGATTTAGGCAAAAATGTTAATTATTTTTACAATTTCCCTGATTTCTTATTACATTTTGTACAAAACAAATTATACGAATTACGTTTTCTAGATATATTTCACGTTATGCTTCATTTATGCACAACAAATTTTATTTTTATTTCAAATATATACGTATAAGTATGATTACTTTTAATAAAACTTTTACATAACTTTTAAATATTTATAATAACTTTTAATAATCTTTACAAGAATGATTTTTAAAATTTTCCATTTACCAGAAACTTGTTCTTAATTCTTTCGGTTTCTATTATATATAAAAAAAATCCCCCATAAATTTCACCGTAAAAAAACATATTTACTACTGCTAATTAATAGAAATCATTACAAATACAACTATGTAACTTTTCATCTCTGCTCTTTTATCGAATAGTTATGGAAACGTAAAAGCAATCATTACTTCTGTAATCGGTTTATTATTTCCTGAGATTGCATACAAATCGTAATCTAAGCCTTTTTAAAGAATGCTTTTCGTTCTTATCCTTCCCCTTTTAAACTTCGAATTTATTTTCGACAGATCTTAGAGGGTATTTATATTTTATACGTAACTATATGTAAAGTTTCTAGCCTCTTCACTTACACAGAAATCGCAATTTAGAAAGTTTTTTGCTTCTCCAATCCTCTGGTGGTAGTGGCACGGACATAGCTTATGTTTGAACAGCTTCTATAACCACAAATTTGCAACCATTATTTTTTCAATCGGTTGGGTATTTCTTAAGATTTCATAAAAATCGTAATTTTGGGCGTTTTAAAACGCTTTTCGCTTACTTCGTCCTTTTAATTTTGGAATTTTCTTTAGACGGTTCTTAGAAAGCATTAAGTAATTAAGTAAGCTTTTAAGTAATTACCATAGCAATATCAAAATGTTAGACCCCCTTAGTATCACAAAACGCGATTTAGAACATTTTTTGCTTCTGCAACCCCCAGGTGGTAGTGACAACAACATAAAATATTTCTTATTTTGGAGCAGGGACTGTCACCATCAATTTGCAAACATAACTTTTGAAATCGGTTTGATATTTCCTGAGATAGTATACAAATTACAATTTAGAACGCTTTTTGCGCATTTTAACAACATTTAAATTTTGAATTTTTTAGAAACTGTTCTTGGAGAGTGTTCATTTACATATTATAAGTAAATACCATGCTACATTTAAAGTTGCTATCCCCTGCAGTGTCACAAGAAATCACAATTTAGAACATTTTTTGCCTCCACAACCCCCTGGTGTTAGTGACACGGGCATAAAAAATAGTCTATCTTGGAGCAAGTGCTGTCACCATCAATTTACAGCAGTATTTTTGAAATCGGTTCGATACTTCGTGAGATTGCGTAGAAATCTCAATTTCGAAAGTTTTTTAGAACGCTTTTCACGCATTTTCACCACTTTTAAATTTTGATTTTTTTTAGGAAATGTTCTTAGAGATCATTTATATCTAAGAAAAAACTACCATACCGAATTCCATGTTTCTAGTCCCTTCAGTAACACAATAATCGCATTTTTAGAACGTCTTTTGCTCATGCACCCATTTTGGGTTAGTGGAACCGACATAAAATATAACCTATGTTGGCTCATCATCATTTTGACACATTATTTTTAAAAACGAATGAGTACTGTCTGAGATTGCGTAGAAAACGGCATTAAAAACGTTTTTAGAACACTTTTTGCGCATTTTTATCTTTTTAAATTTTTAATTTTTTTAACAAATGTTCTTAGAGATCTTTTATATCTTATAAGTAACTACTATTCCAAATTACATGTTTCTGGACCCTCCAGTAACACAAAAATCGTATTTTTAGACTTTTTTTGCTCCTACACCCCTTTGGGGTAGTGGCATCGACTTCAGATATAGCCTATGTTCGAACGTGGACTAGCAGCATCATTTTGATACCTTTACTTTGAAAACGGTTCGGCAGTTCCAGAGATTGTCGCCTACTAATAAACAAAAATTACCTGTTTATAATATTGGTACAGATAAGTTACTACCATTCCAAATTTCATACTTCTAGGTCCTTCAGTCACACAAAAATTGCATCTTTAGAAAGTTTTTTGCTCCTATACCCCCTTGGGATAATGGCATCAACTTAAGATGTAGCCTATGTTCGAACGTGGACTAACACCATCATTTTGACACCATTACTTTTGAAATCAGATGAGTGGTTCCAGAGATTACCTCCTACAAATAAACAAACAAACTTTACTTCTTTATAATATTAGTATAGACAAACAAACTTTACCTCTTTATAATATTAGTATAGAAGTATAGACAAACACAAATCATTTAAATAATCCATATTACGAAAAATTAAGCAGAAAGTCTGGCTGTGGGAGATAAAAATTTAGTTGATCTTTAATAATTTGGTGTGCAATAACGATGTTAATAACGTTACATTCTTAAATTTAATGTAGATACTATTGAAAATCTATCACAAAGTAATTTTTTATAAGAACAAATCGATGCTATTTAACCCGAAAGGACGCGCGCCGGGGCTGAAAGACCCGGAGTGCATACGGTTTTTACAATTGCCACCACTATCTTTTTAAAAGTAATCTTCAACTTTTTTTATCGCAAAATTTTCTCATATTAAATAAGGTGACGATTATTATTTGTTTTTACTGGTGGCAATGTGAAAACCATTCATACCCTGATCATGCGCGCGTTCTCCCAGCAGGTTAAGCAATTATCAGTGGAAACGGACAAGATGATGAATGATTATTCAGCAGATTTAACCCTCTTGCTGCGTCTTATTCTTTCGTCTCTTGCTTATTTTCTCACCGGTGTTTCAAAACAAAAATTTTCGTCTCATTTAATCGGGAAAATGCTCCGATTAAATAAGGCAAAATTTACAATAAAAAGTAACTGGTTGGAATGATCAAGGAGGGTTAATTAGACGGAAAAAAATCATCCCCTATAAAATCTCGGGGTGCGCAGCGAGAGGATTAAAAGTCTCCAAATATACCTATTCTTGGTGATTTTTGTGTAGAGTTGTCAAGTCTCCGGCTTTTTGCACAACACTTATATTTTAGAGAAAATGTTGTTCTTTTAAATCGCACAAATATTTCAATTAATTAAAAGAACATTTTCTGTATTAAAATACTAGTATCCAAAAAGCCGGAGACGTGGCAACTCTATGTACGTTATTGCTATCGGGTAGATTAGTATGTATTTAAACTAAAGTTTTAACATGATAAAAGTGAAAAGACGTACATTTAAAGGCATAAAAATAATTTTTAATAAACTGATTTGATAATATTGCAAAATTAAAAACAATAGAATAAAATAATTTATGTTCACAGATGACGCTTTTTATTAGAGTACATACATACATTATACTTGAAATCTCGTAATTTCTATTTTACCAAATTTAATTAAAAAAATTCTACGGAAATAGTTTTTTTTATCAATACTTATATTAAAAAAGTCGCGGATTGTGCTTGCAAAACGTAGAAATCAGTTTATTAAAGGGCATCAGTATGCATTTAAATGAACTTTTTAAAACTTTTAGCATGTTATAGCTTTAGTTTAATGACAGTAAGTGATTGTCTTGCGAAAGTTTATAGAATCTATTTATGCTAGATATTACACCTAAATATTAAAGAAGTATTTCTATTTGTATATTACGATAACATGAAATCCTTGTCCAAACTATTGCTTATCCGAGGAAAATTCAAGTGTAAAACGAAATCCAAGATACACTATAACCATTCGCGCAATCAATAGGAAATTGTTAATTTAAATTTAATAAGACTAAAACTAAGGGGGCAGCCCCCCCCTGAAGAAATGTATTTTTTTTTAAATTTAACAGATTACCAAAATAAGCAATTTCTCAGAAATTCAGAACGTCTTTGTCACACCGTGTATAATTTAATGCTTCTCATTTTTCGAAAACTTTCAAGAATTTTATAGTTGCTAAATATTTATATAAGTAAAATGCGGATTATAGGATGCTGAATATTATACAATGTGAGATTAAAAGGCAATCACTTTAAGATCTGACGTTGAGTCTCCTGATCTTCCGATTTACTAGTTACAAATGTGTAAGAATGACGTGGAGTTACTGGTTGATTGAAAGCTGATTGAAATTTTTGTGTATTTTAGTGCAAAAAAAAAAAAAAAAAAATAAAAAAAATAAAAAAAATAATAAAAAAAAAATCGTGCAAAAGGTTAACTATCCTATTGAGTTAACTGAAATGAATTTCTTTTGGAATTCAATATTTTAGGAACTTCATATAATAATAGAATTGGAAAATGGAGACATCTAATTTTTATTTTGGTTTGCTATGCTAATACAAGAAACTTAGTACAAATCACCCTCCTAAAAAATTTATTAAGTTACATCTAAAACCAATTCGAAATTACCTTAAAAATATTCAGGTAAAATTATCCATTTTGTCTGCAGACTAAGACAAATAAGAATTTAATAAAAGTTATTTATAGACATTAAACATTCTTTAATATTCTATTGGGATCCATTTTTGTCTGAATCTAGTTGATGTAATAGATGTTTCAACACAATAGTTTAACAAATGTTTGAATAAATAAAACGGATGATTAAATTTTGAAATATAATAATACAAGTTAACTCTATACGATAACATAAATTTTATTTCCACTAAGTTGTTATATATTTTTGAATAGATACGAATAATATAACGTTTAATATTTTGCTTTTAAAACATATATATAGCCCAACTTTCCATGTAGGGATTTTTATAGTGTATAAAATAATAATCAATTTAAAAAAGGAAAAAGAAAACGATGCTAACATAGTTTTAACATTTCCGTACTTTCAGAAAGATTAGTATTCATTGTTTGTTAAAACAAATATTAAATGCATTTTGTAATATTATTGTAATCCATTTAGTATGTGCATATACAGGGAATAGAAAAGCTAATATTTATTTTTGATTTATATAAATGATAAAGGTATTAAATAAAAGGCGATTTATGATTAAAGATGTTTGTTAAATAAGCTAAAATAAAATGAATTAAGTAAACAGAGTCTTTGTCTCTCGGTATTTTTTAACAGAGTTATAAAACGATTGACAAAATACAATTACTAAAATTTGTTTCTTTAACCCCTTCAAGGGCGGTGGTTCATTTTTGGACCAGTTAATTTTAATTCTTAAATGCCACATTAGCATCAGAATATTGGGATGAAAATTTCCCTTTTATTAAGTAAGTGAACAAAAGCATTTTTGTAATTCGAAATTTGTTTGTAAATTCTGGTGCCATTCACAGATTTCAAGGTTTTACGAATAGAAGTGCCTTGTCCGTGAAAGGGTTAAAAGCATGTTAATTATGTTTTATTTTAAAGTTTTCTTCCCCTTTTAATATTCACGTGAAAATACAATTTTCAGGACATAATTTTCAATATTTTTCTGCCTTTAACACGTACTCATTTAATAGTAATTTTAAAGTTTTTTTTTCTGTTTTTAATAGCCACGTGAAAATAAATTTTTAATCGTAAGGAAATAGTATTCTTTGCACTGTTTTTAAAATTGAAAACAATCTCTATAATAATAGCCTAAGTCATGTGACTATCATCAACAGCTTCAGGCGGATCCCTTCGATTTTTATATTTCAGGCGGCCATTTTGGTACTTTAATGTTAGCACTCTCAGGTGTGATAAGTCACCGAATATTATTCTATCCCCATTATTTCGTTTATATTATAATAGTCCAAGTCATGTAACTGCCATAAACAACGGTCTGATTCCTTCGCTTTTCATAAGAAAGGTTTCCATTTTGATTAAATAATCAAAATATTTTTTTCGAATAAAACTACATAAAAGTTGCCATGATCACAAAGAACTCCTGGTACTTTTATGTTAACCGGGTGAAAATCTCGCCAATAGCTTTTATTTAACTCGCCAGTTAGCCTTTTTTTTTTATTTTTCGAGTGGTAAATTAAAACGGTGCTACTTGGTTATACCATCGAGGATAAATCTGTCGCCAAACTCTAAGATTAAATGCCAATAATGGTTAATCGTAAATGTCACATTCACTTGACTTTAAGGAAGTTACACATGTTCACGCCATCAAGTGATTTTTATTTCGACGTTTTATTTGTTTTTTTATTAATGTTACATAGCTGCCAACTTGTACGAATTTTTCCCACCTCTAAAATTTAATAAAAAAATTTATCAAAAACAATAGCCGAAATCTGCGTTTCTCTAACGATTAAACAAAACAAAAATTTCTGTTAAATTTTAGTGGTAGGAAAAATCCGTACAAGTTGGCAGCCATGATGTTATACTAATTTATTTGTTCTTTTGTTATTTAAAAAAAAATGTCAATTTGTAAAATTTGGCAATTTATATAATTTGGAGAAATTGCTCGACGGGAGAAGTAATAACATTAAAACGTTGCTTTGAAGTGGAAATTAAATCTCGTGATTTGTTGCATTGTCACATACGCACCGGGTTTGGCGTGATTTTTTTTTACGACAATTTGGCCAAAACCTCGTTTTCAAATACCTGTTACATAAGTATTTTTAAATTATTTTCTGTTATTTTTAAAATGAAATAACAATAAATAAAAAAATTAATTAATAACTATAGAACAAAAAAATTTATAACATTTTTTGTAAATAAAAAGAAAATAAATTCAAATAAACATTTATTAATAAATAAGCAACAGTAGCCGGGTTACCATGTCAGGCAAAATAACGCCATTTTGGCGCCAATTAGGTACACCGTTGCGTATATGACATCTGTGTCTAATATTTTTCGTTTGGTTTCGTTTAAAAATAAGAAGGAAATAAAAACCATTTATTTTAAAGGTTTCAATTTTAAATGAAAGTTTACTATTAAATAAAGTGATTATGGAATACAAATTGAATTCTGAATAAAAGTAACATGATGCATTTCTCAGCATACATTTAAGGGAGGCCAAACTCGTCGCCAAATTAATTTAAAATAACCTTTTCTAAAATATGAAAAAAATATATTTTATGATTAAAATTTGAGTTGTCATCATTAGAAAAAAAATTAATATTTAGAAAACTAATTCTAATTTTAAAATTCTAATACCAGTTTTGAGATCTGTGGATCAATACGGATTTTTGGCGTTAATTTCATCGCAAAGTTTTCCATATTTTAGGAGAAATTGCCGTGAAACGTAATCAGTTGTTTAATTAGTCGTTTCATAGAATCGTTACATAAATTCGTTTCAATTCGATTCATTAGAATTATATATATATATATATAGGGTAGATAATAATAAACGTGATACTTTTGATGTTAGTAATTGTTTCGGCCAATTATCTGAGCAGGTAGTAAAGTCCAATGGATCAAACATCGTACGTGGTGGTCACGGGATAAAGAAGAGCTATTCTAGTATGAGAGATTAATATTAAAAGAAAAAGACAATATAACGTACTACAAAGCTACAATTATTATACTATTATCTTTATCGATAAAATATACAATTCTAAAAAAGCAAATAATAAATATAATAAATATTTAAAGTTTATTACAATACACCCTTAAGGATCTTTCCATAACCCGAGAGACTATTAATAAAGAGTAACTAACATATCCTTAAAATAATGAAGCTTCAAGTATAACCGCTTTCGAAGGGGGGTTGATTACCACCGGGGAAAACTTGCATCAGTAAATTTAAATAGATTTTTTTCCACATTTAAACGTCTTACCACTGAAAATAGTCAGTCATAAATAATGGCAAAAACCAATAATCATTTTTACTGGTATAACATTTTTTCGGCGGTAGACAGGCTCTGCTTTTACGCCATATTGTGACAATCTAGAAATCCGCTTGTCCTTGTCATTGAAAAAGATTAAATACCTGGGCAAAATGTCACGAGTAAAAACAAACAGAAATTTTTAGTATGCTTGTGAGAGAAATTTTCAGTGAACAAGATGCTTAAAAAAGAAGAAAATTTCTATTCAAATTTACTGGTGGAGATTTTCTTGATGGTAATCAGAAATTGTAGTTCCGATTTTTAAAATGTAGCAGCAATCTTTTCATAACCTCCTCAGTTCCTTCACTCGCAACAGTTGACAATACATTAGTTGTCTCCTATCTTTATCCATAACTCCATAGTTAAAACTAGGTGAATTGGATGCATTAGTATTTTTAAAATATCTCCTCAGGAAATCATTTTTGTGTATGTGTGTGTCTATTCTTTTTAAAAGATGTCGCTTTTTTCAGTTATCAAAATATTTATAAAATGTAGTCTTACTTTTATTTGAAGTATTTTAATCTAGCTGACATATCTTCAGCTTCGTTAAGATGTTAACTCATAAAATATACAATTAAACCTATCCTTCTGAGAAATTTTGTCAGCTAAAAAGAAAGGAAAATCCCAAAGAGTACACATAAATCAAGCTGTAAATTACACGTCAAACATGGCAAATTAGGTGCGTTCGTACTATAACTAGTTTTATAAATATTTTTTTTGCACCGCATATTGTACTGAATGTGTATTTTAGTGCACTTGATAAGTGCAAATCAATTTCATTCTGTTCGAAAGGCTGTAACATCCTTAAAATACGCTTGAAATATTTTTCCCATTGGCCGAAATGTAACGGAAAATTGTTGACTGTCCCTGTAATTAAACTGTACATCCGATTTTCATAAAATCTGAAATGGCTGGACAAAATTTTGCAACAGCTATATGTTTAAAATCCCCGACCAATCGGTCGGGTAGTTTTTGCTCTGTTATATGCGGACCGACGGACAGACAGACAGACGGACCGAACGATGACAATAAGTGGTATGTATATATATAATTACGAATGCACCTAAAAATTGTACATGCTAATTTCCTTGGGATATATTTTAAAAATGCTAATGCATTCTACGCTCATAGGTTTAACAATAGCTGGGGCAACTTTAGAACGAACTGACCAACAACCTTAATGGATTTTTCTTTAGGCTAGTTACATGGGTTTTTATTGCGTAAGTAACATACCTGATAACTGCTATACTTGTTGACCACCATTATTTTGGAAAAGTTTTATTCGCTTTATTCAATGAATGAGATATCTTCGTTAAAATGTGTCACATTTTTCGTTCTAAAATACTGGTTGTGAAAAATCTTAACAATTTGAACCTATGCGACTTACAGTACACGTACGCATGGAACCAGTGTTGCCAGTTTGGCCTCGAATTTTAATTCGAAATTTCAAATTGATTGAGAACAATATTTTTATATATTATACTTTATGGATCAGTGGCCGCTCATTATATGTCACCGCCCATTCAATTCAAAAGAAATGAATAATGAATCAATAAGTATTGCCAAATTTCTTCAAACAAACTTTCAATGAATGAATCTCAAAATGAATGAATCACCATACCGCTAATGCTAACCATACAGCCCAGTGATTTGTTTGACCATAGAATAAAGAAGGACTTCTCACAATAAAATAGTGTGAATATCGTGTCGCGATTTTGGAATTAAATGAGGTGATGGTAACGGTTAGAATAGAAACGTGTACATACCAGCGCCTCTAGTGGACAACGTTCATTGACTGGATCTGAATGACCAAATAGGTTATTGGTAGAGCATATTGAAGCAGACGAAACTGAGTAGAACCGAGCGACACAGCGCAAACTATTAGACAAATATTCAAGGAACATTTTTCTTCTTCTAAAACATATTTTGTGAGAAGTCCTTCTCTATTCTATGTTCATGATTCGGTCTATAGAACGCTGTTTGAAAAAAATATGTTTGTTTCTTTCATGGAGACATGAAGATTAATAGGAGACGACGCATCAATCTAAAACCGTTGGAAGCTACGAAGCCGAAAGATGATCACCGTAGTTGATTTGCGCCATAGCTCCATGGTTTAATTTTTTTTCAATGAATCAAGTGAATATTGTGATATTTATGTGTTGAATGATGAATCAAGTGGTGATTTAGTGCCAAAAAAATTGTTTTAGTGCAAAAGGATAACTATCCTATTGAGTTAACTGAAACGAATTTCTTTTGGAATTCAATATTTTAGGTGCTTCACATAATCATAGAATTAGAAAATCGGGACATCTATTTTTATTTTGGTTTGCTATGCTAATACAAGAAAATTAATACAAATCACCTTACTTAAGAATCTATAAAGTTACATCTAAAACCAATTTGAAATGACCTTAACACTAGAACGCCCGGAAGGAGTTGATTCGACTCCGACCATATGATTAAATGTCAATTCAAACCAGAAATTCTTTCACAAAATAAGTTAAATTTTAAAAACGCAGATTTACGTAAAATAAATCAGTCAAATAATTTTAAATAAAAATTGTGATGTAAAATATTTTTATGAAACTTGAGTAAAATTTCCGGGCGTTCTAGTGTTAAAGGTAAAATTATCCATTTAGTCTGCAGACGAAGACAAATAAGATTTTAATAAAAGTTATATATTGGCATTAACCCCTTAATTCTCGCTCCCGTCATATTCTCGGGCTGTGCCTTTTACTCAAATTGTTTAATTCCCATCAGTTTAATAAAAGAGTGAAATTGGCTATATTTTAAAATCGTTTTTCTGTCATTAAATGAGGTGAATATTTCTTTTTCATAAAAGTGGTGCCAATAAGCAATTTGAATTTTTCAACCGTAATTTAATTCGAGCGTTAAGGGGTTAAACATTCTTTAATATTCTATTGGGATCCCTTTTTGTCTGAATCTAGTTGATGTAATGGACGTTTTATCACATTAGTTTAACAAATGTTTGAATCAATAAAACGGTTGATTAAATTTTGAAATATAATCATACAAGTTAACTCGATATGATAACATATTTTATTTCAACAAAGTTGTTATATATTTTTGAATAGATACGAATAATATAATGTTTAATGATTTGCTTTTAAAACATATATATAGCCCATCTTTCCATATAGGGATTATTATAGTGTATAAAATAATAATCAATTTAAAAAGGGTAAAAGAAAACGATGCTAACATAGTTTATTTTTAACATGTCTGTAGTTTCAGAAAGATTAGTATTCATTTTTTGCTAAAACAAATATTAAATGCATTTTGTAATATTATTGTAAACCATTTCGTATGTGCATATATAAGGAATAGAAAATCTAATATTTATTTTTGATTTATATAAATGGTAAAATGATTAAATAAAAGGTGGTTTATGATTAAAGAAGTTTGTTTTGGAAAAAATATATATATTTATTCAAAATTCCTCTATGCATTAAATAGTGTAATTTCCATAAAATATTAAAATTAAAAGAAACGTAAAAACGGACATTTACAAAACACAAGCTACACTGAAGCATTTTATTTCGAAAGTTTTTGTAATTTCCATGGGATTCATTTTCACCATCTGGAAAAATTATATATTATTTTTTAATTCTTGTTCGTTGAAAAAGTATGGTGTCATTTATATTTTAATAATTTACTTTGAATCGTTTGAAATTATGCAGATATCAAGACAAGTTTTATTTCTGAATTAGGAATCGATATTTCTGAAATTGTGTGAATTTAAGAAATATATAGAATAATAATAATAAACGTGATACTTTTGATGTTAGTAATTTTTTCGCCCAATTATCTGAGCAGGTAATAAAGTCCAATTGATCAAACACCGTACGTGGCGGTCACGTGATAAAGAAGAGCCATTCTAGTATGGCAGATTAATAGTAAATGAAACAGACAGTATAACGTACTACAAAGTTACAATTGTTATATTATTACCTTTGTCGACAAAATATACAATTCTAAAAAAACGTATAATAAATATAAAAAAAATATTGAAATTTTATTACAAGAAAACCTTAAGGGTATTTCCATAACCCTGGAACTATTAATAGAGAGAAACTAACATATCTTTAAAAGAAATAAGCTTCAACCATAACCGCTTTCGAAGATACTGATTACCGCCGGGGCAAACTTACACCAGTAAATTTAAATGGATTTTTTTTCCATATTTAAACGTCTTATTATTAAATTAATTAAATAATTAAAATTATATTAAACGCAAAATTTCAGCCATAAATAATGGCAAAAACATATATTCATTTTTACTGGTGGAAGATTACTTCGGCGGTAGACAGGCTCTGCTTTTCCGCGATATTGTGACAATCTAGGCAACCGCTTGTTCTTGTCAGTGAAGAACATTAAATATTTGGGCAATCAGCGGTGAGTAAAAAGAAAAAAAAACTGTTCAGCGAATAACGTGCTTAAATAAGGTGAAAATTTCTATTCAAATTTGCTGGTGGAAGTATTCCGTGGTGGTAATCAGAAATTGTAAATCAGATTTTTAAAAAAGTAGCCGCCATCTTGTGACAACCTCATCAGTTACTTCACTCGCAACTGGTAGACAATACATTATATGTATCATTCTCTTTATTTATAACTCCATAGTTAAATCTAGGTGAGTGGAATGCATTAGTATTTTTTAAATATCTCCACAGGAAATCAAAATTTTTATTTTGTGTGTGTGTGTGTGTGTATTCTTTTTAAATGATGTTTCTTTTTTTTCAGTTGTCAAAATATTTATGAAATTTGTTACTTAATTTGTAAAATTATTATTTTAACCACTTCACCGTTTGCCAAGAGATAAGTCAGGAGTTTAACTCACAAATTTTCAGCTTCGCTAAGGTTTTATCACATAAAATATATAATTAAGCCCATCCCTCTGAGATATTTTGTCAGCTGAAAAAGAAAGTGAACAAGCCTTAACACTAGAACAGCCGGAAATTTAACTCAAGTATTATAAAAATATTTCACACCATAATTTTTATTTAAAATAATTTTCCTTATTTATTCAACTCATTTCTCTGTGGTATATGTTTAACTTATTTTAGAAAAAAAATTCTGGCTCGAATCGACAAATTTTTATTCAGTACCAGTCAAAATGATCGCTATGGTGGTTCTAGTGTTAAGAAAAGTGCACATAAAACAAGTTGTAAATTGCACGTCAAAGGAGGCAAATGAGGTGTTTTCGTACTATAACTAGTTTTATAAATATTTTCTTCACCGCATATTGCACTGAATGCATAATTTAGAGCACACTTGATAAGTGCAAATCAATTTAATTTTTTTTCAAAGGCTGTAACATCATTAAAATGCACTTGAAATATTTTCCTCGTTTGCCTTAATGTGAAGGGAAACTTTTGACTGTTACTGTAATTAAACTATACATCCCATTTTCCTAAAATTCGAAATGACTAGATAAACTTTTGAAACAATTATATATTTAAAATTCAGACCATTCGGTTGGATAGTTTTTGCTCTGTTATATTCGGACGAACGAACAGACAGACAGACCGAACGATGACTATAGGTTCTACGCATTTGTATAATTACGAACGCTCCTAAAAAGGTAAAAAGCTTCCTTGGGATATATTTTAATATGCTAATTCTTTCCATGCTCATAGGTTTAACAAGAGCTAGGGCAAATTTAGAACTAACTGACCAACAACTGTAATGACTTTTTCTTTAGGCTAGTTCCATGGGTTTTAGTTGTATCAATCATATAACTGATAAACGCTATACTTGTTAGCCACCGTTATTTTCGACAAGTTTCTTCGCTTTATTCAATTAATGAAATATCTCCGTTAAAATACGTCGCATTTTTCGTTCTAAAATACCGGTTGTCAAAAATCGTAGCAATTTGCTACTATGTGACTTACAGTACACGTACGCGCCAGTTTGACATAGAATTTTAATTCGAAATTTCAAATTGATACTGGAAATTTTGAATAGAGAATTTTTACTTCCGGTGATCGCTGAATGTCTGTTATTAAATAAAGTATAAAATGCTATTCTTTATTTCGGTTATGAACACTAACTTGTTTTTATAATAATTGAGGCGAAAATGCAACTCTTCATGGAACTAACCTTTCATAATGTTATATTTATTTTTCTCTCATTTCAATTATATAAGAACAGTTTTTCAACACTCATGATGGTTAAATAACGCACTTTTATAACTAGTTTTGAAATATTTATTTATGTTTTACTTTAATAATCTAAGTTAAATCTTTCGTTATTAGCGTGATTAGAGAAAGATTTTGACAAGGAGAAATTTATTTCAGTTGTTGAAGCTTAGTATGAATTCTAACATGTTTCTATTCCTGATAATGCAATCGATTCCAATCTTACGCCTTACTTTGATGATAATCTAATGTAAACAAATTTTCAATAACAAAAAGTATAGAGAAATAATGATTCTCCTGTAAGACTCTCATTGTTCTTACTGTTGCCATAATTAATCTTTACATTTTCTTCAATTCAGAGTAAGAGTAATAGAAAGTATGCTAATTAGGCAGAATCTTGAAACAGATTTGGTTAATTAGTTTCAGTGTGAAACATTTTATGAATCCACTGTACTTTTTATAATTATCTTTCATATATCATTCATATTTGAATAAAAGTTTGTATTCGTATGAAAAAAAATGATGTATGATACAAATTGTGGTATATTTTAAAGTAGACGAGTAAGATTATTATTAAGTATACAAGAATAGGCTTTTCTATAATACAGAGCTAGCAGGCCAATATTTTTACAACCCCTTTTTTTCTACCTCTATTTTAACCCCTTAACCTACGTTTTACGTTTCAACAACCTGGGTCAACAACGTAAACAAGATCGCGCAGCCTTCGGGCCATTCCACGGTTCAGCAAATCAACTGACAAAGTATAATGCAAAGTACAAAGTATAAGTACTGATTGTAAATATTTTAGGCCATGTCCGTAATATTTACATTTGGCACGATCATTGTATCGGGGACCATGCCCGTAATATTTATATTTTGCCCGACGGATGTAGTACAGACCATGCTCGTGATAATCAGTTTTGGCCCGAATGCAATACCACGTGTCTCACACGTAGTTGTAGGTTAACCCTTTCCGGAACAGTGTGCCCAGGTCTGGATAT
Organism: Maratus speciosus; assembly: GCA_963932465.1. Taxonomy (NCBI): domain Eukaryota; kingdom Metazoa; phylum Arthropoda; class Arachnida; order Araneae; family Salticidae; genus Maratus; species Maratus speciosus. Next base: position 218,470,001 of record OZ010794.1, read on the forward strand.
CTAATTTTAATTCCAAACTTATGTACGGCACCAAGAAAATAAAAAAAAAAAATGATTTTACAACGAATAGTTAAAGTACCATGTTTTTAATAACTAAAAAAGTCGTTTTAAAATTCCGGTGTCAGTCAATCATTTCATCATTTTACAACCCAACTTTTACGTTTTCCTCCTACCACTGAAATTTTATAGTAAATATTACCTTATTTAAACGCCACAATCTTTCGGTTAAACAAGGCGATAATCTCTGCGAAATTTTAGTGGTAGCAAAAAAGCGTAAAAGTTGGAGGTGTTGGGGTTAAGGGAACTATGGGTTAACCCCTTCGGGACGGGAGCCTTTTACGAAATTTTTAATCTTTTGTCACCGTTTTTTAAAAACAAAAATTTGCGTCTTCTTGAATCGAGAAAAGGCGCTGATTAAACAAGGCAAATTTTACAGTAAAATTTTACTGGTAAGGAAATACAAGGATTCTGAGCGCTTCATGCGGCACGTATTCGTGTCGCTCGTCCCCAAGGGGTTAAGGGATTAAAACGATAATTTTTATTGTAGACTTCTATTCCAGATCAAATGATTATATCTGCGCGCAGCCGGGGACTCTTGGGCTGTTTGGAGGGTACTAGGCAACGGTTTTTTCCATTTGTTCATTTAAAAAAAAAATATATAAATTGAAGTTCTTATACCTTTAACTTTTTTTCTAGACATCAGCTCTAGAAAGTTTGGCTCCCCCCCCCCCACACACACACATTTTTTGTTTCTTCGCTACTGCCGAATATTCGCATTCCTGTTATTCATTCCATTCTATTGTGTGACGGGGATGTGGCGCAAGGTCCCAGGCTCCTCATGAAAAGGTCAGAAATCAAATGATTCAACAGCGAAGATTTTTTATTGGGAATAGTGGTAGAACACAGAAAATATTACAGGGTTCGTAAGCATCAAGTGATTGAAGAAATTTTTGGTGTTTTAACTCCAGAAATTTCGTAAAGTACTGGTCGTTATATCTGAAATTAGATTTTTTCTATATTAAATAAGGCAAATATTACTTTACGATACTTCTGATAAAAGGTTCTTGAAAGTCCTTGAAGCATACAAAATCTGTATTAGGAGTACTGCGATCCCTGATGATATTTACCGTTTCAAGAGTATTGTATTTGTCGTTATAAAAAAAATCGTAGTTACAACTAGCGATTATCATGATAACTTATTATCTATTTATATTTTAGTAAAAATAAATTATGATTATAATAATACTTTATATGTTTGAAAAATCAAACAATCCAATTCTACAAGGCTCTCAGTTCTCTTAACATAGCCTTATTTGATGTTCACATTTTTTGCAATTCAGAGTAAGGAAATTATGCTAATTAGGAAAATTCCTGAAACAGATGTGGTGAGTTTCAGTGTAAAGCAATTTATGAATTCACTGGTCTTTCTATACTTATATTTTATACCTTATCATTCATATTCGAGCAAACGTTATTCATCTTATTGCATAGCGCAATATATTTTACGGTAGTAGAATATATTATATGCTTAGTTAAGTAGAATATATCGTATGATTAGATTAACGTTAAGAATTCAAGAATACACACACACACACATATATATATTTATTTATCTTAAATATGCAAATTTTCGTTCCAATTGTTTTATAATTGTTTTTGACAGTTAGTTAATACCGTTCAATAATATTTATATGCCTTTTTCAACACAAAGAAAAAGTGATGATACAAGTTTGCAGGAAAAAAAAATTCTTTAATAAATTTGAATAATTATAGAATGATGTTTTTTAAAGTATTAATTAGAAGAAAAACCAACGTATACTCATGATTTTCTTGTCAAATCAGGAAAATGCTCGGATTAAATAAGGCAAATTTTACAGTAAAATTTTGCTGGTGAGGATAAACGAGGATCCTTAGGCCTATTTCCGGCACGTATACGTGTTGCTCGTCCCCAAGGGGTTAAATAAACTCATTCTTAACATTTTAAAATGAGTTACTTTTAATTCTGAATTTCAAAATCTATCATTAATCTATGTTAGCTATCTTATTACCTTTAACTATAATTCATTCTGTTTTACATCTCTATGTTTCATAATCTCATTATGCTCCATATTTTTACTTTAAAAGGGATGTAATATAAAAAGTAGAAACAAATAGCACAGGGAATTTCCACAATAGATTCATTAGAGCAACTAATAATCTTCTGTGTTGTCTCTTCTCAATTAGCATAATTTCAAAATCCTTTATTTAAATTAGGAGTATGTGAAAACAGATATTAAGTTTGTCAACATTAAATCCGCATGCTGCGAGTCGTTATTGTTGTGCACTTTTTACTGTTGCAAATTTGTTTACATTGAGTAATATATCATGGATATAATATCAAGAATATAATGGCCTTACATAACTATTAAGACAAACAACTTATAATGTATCCTACGCACGCAATCCAGTGGAATAAATTACTTTCTGTCAAGGATTTAAAACATTTCTGTAATTAGGACAACAATCAGTGACACATTTTGGAGTATTATTAAAATCAAATGTAAAATAACATGCCGAAACACATTTAGATGAGTGCATTGTTAAAGCACTAGGAGTGTTACAAATGAACTCTTGTGTTGTTCTAATGGCAGATAAAAAATAAAATATTTTAAGCAAAATTTATTAAAGATTTTCTGTTGTAAAATTCGAATGCTTATTAGTTTTCTTCATGCATTCTTTAAATAATTTTATATCTACTTCATATAGCTAATTATGCGATAATAATTTTTTTTAATTAAGTCACATTATATCCCTTCTTGGATACTATAGTCATAAAAAAGTTATATATACACTAATATAGAAATTAGGGTAACACAGAGCCACTGAATAATTACTCTATCATTAATCTTTCATTAATCTATCTTATTGTCTTTAAATATAATTAATTCTGTTTTATATCTGTCTGTTTCATTATCTCATTATGCTCCATACTTTTATTTGAAAAGGAAAGTGATATAAAAAGTAGAAATAAATAGCACAGGGAATTTTCCACAGTAGATTCATTAGAGCAACTAATAATCTTCTGTGTTGTCTCTTCCTAATTAGCATATTTTCGAAATCCTTTATTTAAATTAGGAGTATGTGAAAACAGATATTAGGTTTGTCAACATTAAATCCGCATGCTCTGAGTCGTTATTATTGTATAATTTTTACTGTTGCAAATTTGTTTGCATTGAGTAAATATATCATGCATAAAATAGATAGCAATCGTCTTACATTACTATTAAGAGAAACAAATTATAATACATCCTTCCCAAGCTATCTAGTGGGAAAAATTACTTTCTGTAAAGGATTTAAAACATTTCTGTAATTATGACAACAATCAGTGACACATTTTGGAGTATTATGAAAATCAAAAGTAAAATCACGTGTCAAAACACATTTAAAGAAATGCTTTGTTTAAACAGTAGGAGTGTTACAAATGAACTCTTGTGTTGTTCTAATGACAGATAAAAAATAAATATTTGAAGCAAAATTTATTAAAGACTTTCTGTTGTAAAATTCGAATGCTTATTTGTTTTCATCATGCATTCTTTAAATAATTTTATATTTATTCATATAGCAAATTAAGGGATAATTAAGACTTTTACTTATGTCACATTATCTCCTTTCTTCTATACTAAAGTCATAGAAACGTGATAGTGACACTAATATAGAGATTGCAATAACACAGAACCACTGAATAGAAAATCATTAGAAATTTGATTTAAATATCTAAATTTTTGTTCCTATTGTGTCGTAATTCTTTTTAGCAGTTATAACCATTTAATAATACTTATATTTACTTTTTTAAAACATATAGAAAACATGATACAAGTTTTCCGAAAAAAAAACCCATCAATTATATTTAAATAATTATTGCATGATATTTTTTAGCCGTATTGAAGAGGGAAAAAACTATACTCATGATTTTCTTAATAGTCATATATATGCATTTTAAAATGTAATGTGGCTGATTGTTCGAACAAAATTTTATAATTCATAACATTTTAAAATGAATAAATTTGAAATCTAAATTTCAAAATCTATAATTTCTCTATATTTGATCTATATGACCCATCTTAATATCTTTAAATATAATTATTCTGTTTTATATATCTATTTTTCATAATCTCATTATTTGCTATATTTTTATTTAAAAAGGGAAGTAATATAAAAAGCAGAAATAAATAGCTCAACGAATTCCAAGAATAGATTCATTAGAGCAACTGATAATCTTCTGTGTTGCCTCTTCCTAATTAGTATACTATAGAAATCCATTATTTAATTTAATAGTATGTGGAAACATATATTAAATTTTTCAACATTAAATCCGCATGCTGTGAGTCGTTGTTTTTGCTGTATACATTTTACTGTTGCAAATTTGTTTACGTTGAGTAATATATCATGGATATAATAGGTAACAGTGGTCTTACATAACTATTAACCCTTTCCGGCACGGGCAATTTTTGTTGTAAAATGATGAAATTATTGACTGACACCGGAATTTTAAAACGACTTTTTACTTTCTTCTAACTTCAATAGAAGAAAGTATTGTAATCGAAATTTTATTCGACTTCCGGTTTTCGACGGATTTGCATGTTTTAGGGGTCAGAGATTCCAAAAAACGTGTTTATAGAAAATGTCTGTCTGTCTGTGTGTCCGTCTGTCCGTCCGTCCGTCTGTCCGTCTGTCCGTCTGTCTGTCGCCATTGTACCATCAAAAAGTGTATGAAGTTATGTATAGAATTAAACCAAAATTTTATTATAAGTTTTTGGCTATGACAAGCAGGTCCTCCCGGAATTTGCAAAAAATTCGCCGGTAGGGGGCGCTGATATAACAATTTTTGTGCAATTTTGAATATTGTACCATCCAAAAGTGTATGGAGTTATGCATAGAATTGAACCAAATTTTTTGTTTAAGTTTTTGGATATGACGAGCAGGTCCTCCCTGAATTTGGAAAACATTCGCCGGTAGGGGGCGCTGTAAATGCGTTTTTTGTGCGATTTTGAATATTGTACCATCGAAAAGTGTATGAAGTTATGCATAGAATTGAACCAAATTTTTAGTTTAAGTTTTTGGCTATGGCAAGCAGGTCCTCCCTGAATTTGGAAAAGATTCGCCGGCAGGGGGCGCTGTAATAGCGATTTTTGTGCGATTTTGAATATTGTACCGTCCAAAAGTGTATGAAGTTATGCATAGAATTAAACCAAATTTTTATTTTAAGTTTTTGGATATGGCAAGCAGGTCCTCCATGAATTTGCAAAAAATTCGCCGTTAGGGGGCGCTGTAATAGCGATTTTTGTGCGATTTTAAATATTGCACCAAGTATGAATGAAGTATGAAGTGAATGTGTATGAAGTTATGCATAGAATTGAACCAAAAAAAAATTTTAAGTTCTTGGCTATAGCAAGGAGGGCCTCCCTTAATTTGTAAAAAAATCGCTCGTAGAGGGCGCTGTAATAGCGATTTTTGTACAATTTTTGTGCCATTTTGAATATTGTACCGCCGAAAAGTGTATGAAGTTATGCATAGAATTGAACCAAATTTTATGTGTTTATTTTTGGTCATGGCACGAAGGTCCTCCCTGAATTTGGAAGAATTCCGCCTGAAGGGGGCGCTATAATTGCGATGTCTGTACCATTTTCATTATTGTACCATCGAAAGGTGTATGAAGTTATCCATATAATTGAACCAAATTTTTTGTGCATGTTTCTGGCTATGGCAAACAAGTCCTCCCTGAACTTGAAAAAATTCCGAAAGAAGGGGGCGCTATAATTCCGATCTCTGTGCCATTTTCATTACTGTACCATCGAACAGCGTATACAATTATGCATACAATTGAACCAAAATGTTTGTGCTTATTTTTGGCTTTGGCCAACAGGTTCTCCTTGAATTTGGAAATATTGCGCGGTAAAGGGGCTCCGTGCTAGCGATTTTTGTATACTTTTCTTGATTTTTCGTAGTTCTATTGTGCATCGTCGGGAACTCGCTTCCTGCTATGCCGGCTATTCGCAAAATGCTGATAACGACAGAATAAGGAAAAATTAATATTTTTAACAAATATCATGATATAGATTAACTCGTTTTTAGTCCGTTTAATTGACTTGCGCAGAAATTTAAGATGAAAATCAAAGTTGGTATAGTATTGAACTAATAATATTGAAGTATTAACATGTGTAACTAGGTTTTGAAATATTGAGATGTATAAGATAGAAGAAAGTTTTGGGATTGGCACATCCAACTAGTTTAGAAATTAAAAACATGTTACTTTAAGAATTCATTATAAAAGCAAATTTTTACTAAAATATTCTTGGTGCCGTTCCTAAGTTTGGAATTAAAATTAGGTATCCCGACCCGGGCACACAGTGCCGGAAAGGGTTAACCCCTTCGGGACGGAAGCCTTTTACGAAATTTTTAATCTTTTGTCACCGTTTTTTAAAAACAGAAATTTGTGTCTTCCCGAATCGATAAAATGCGCTGATTAAATAAGGCAAATTGTACGGTAAAATTTTACTGGTGAGAAAAAACAAGGATTCTGAGCTCTTCATGCGGCACGTATACGTGTCGCTCGTCCCCAAGGGGTTAAGAGAAACAAATTATAATGCTTCTGAACGCACGCAATCTAGTGGAATAAATTGCTTTCTGTCACGGATTTAAAATATTTCTGTAATTATGACACGAATCAGTGACACATTTTGGAAGATTATTAAATGTTTTTTCCTTCAATTTTATATCTTCCCCAAAAAGCTATTAAAAAAAATAATGATTAGATTGTTTTAATTTTCTGACATTTAAGTATTATTATAATTATAATTTCATTTTACTAAATTACAGATTCATATTATGTTAACATGTTATCCGTCCAACTTAACTTCTACTATAATAACAACGATTTTTTTTTTTTAACGACACATAAAATAACCGTGAAACTGTAAATATTTTCAGGGTTCGCAGCGTTCCTATTTTTCCTCTGTTTCCCATCACTATTTCAAATCAAAAATCTTTGTGTAGATTCCTTTAATATCTATCATAGAAGTCTATAATTCAAATTATCGTTTTAAAATAATAGTAGCAAGAGACAAAATTTATGAAAGCTGCCAGCTCTGTATTATCTTGATTTAGAACTAACCGATTAACACTTTCCGACGCGGAGTAAGTCTTTTTGTAAAATAATGCGCTGGCACCAGAATTCACTAACGAATTTATTAGAAAATATAAATCTCCTGGAACAACAATGGAACAATAAAGCTGGTGTATGGATTCCCTAGTTGCTTGGCAACTTTACATCCAGGCTAAAAGTAAATCGTGTTACAATGCAATGGGAGCCTTGGAAAAAAGAGCGTTTAAACGCGGCTAGCAGCCACGAAAAAGAGAGAGTAAAAGTTAAAAAGATAGACAATTTTTAAAAGAAAAAAAATGTTAGTATAACTAGTAGGAGAAAAAAATAATAAAAAAAAAATTAAAATGTTCCATATGATCCACATAAATGTCCAGGACAGGCGAAAAAGCTACCAAAGGAAGCCCCATAAAAAAAAGACTCAATTCAGAGACCATACATATATGTGTGTGTGTGTATATGTGTATATATATATATGTGTGTGTGTGTATGTATGTATGTATGCGTATATATATATATATATATATATATATATATATATACACTGGTGTGCAAAAATTAAGACGAAATGAAGAAATTAACACAGTAGCAGCACGAAAAGGCAGAACGGATTTGCCTCATTTTTGGAAATTCTGTTCACTTTTTACATATTCTTATAAATCTAGCATATTACGGTTCAATTTGTACCGATTTTCAAAATTTCTGTACGATGTTTAAAAAAGTTCCGTCCTTAATTTTTGCACACCAGTGTAAGTATAGCACAAAAAAGCACAATTAATTTTAATTCCAAAATTGACAAACGACACCAAGAATATTTAATTAAAATTTTCCTCTTATACTTTGAGGGATATTAAGGAGGTTTAGCGTTCTGTCAGTTGCGTTGGAGCTCTGTTATGAGGTGGACGTAAGAGGTGATTGCTCCATCGCATGTTATACTTTTTGCAGTGTGAATGGCAGGTGGGGCGGTTCGTTATAATGGTTTTCGCTCGCTATTTGGTGCTGCATTATGACGGCTACAGATGATCAAGATTATTATATTAAGGAAGTTATCGACAAAATATGTAATGGAACGTTAAACAGCAATTTCAAGGACCAGTTTGACAGATTTTCTTCAAATTTTGAAGAATATGCTAAAACTATATTTGGTGATTTTTACACATTTGTGGATAGATATATTTTGGACATAAAGGCTAAAGACGGCTATTCTGCTTCTGATTCAGAGCAAGAAGAGGTAAGGAAAACTTGCCTTGATGCTTTTACTTTGCTTAGGGAGCCAACTCATGATAATTTGTTAAATTCAGCTATCTTTAGTTTTTTCTGCTCTGTTAAGTATAAGAAAACTCCTAATTTTTTTCTTACTAACACTAATCTTAAAAAAGAAATTTTTAACGCTGTTAAGAAAGGAGTTAAACGACCTATTTCGGAGGAGAGTTCTCCTATCCCACTTAGTAATAAATATAAGAATATCGCTAGCGAAGTTAACCTAACTGAAAATGTGGATATGGATGAATCAAATGTTAGTGAAAATACACAGGATACTGTAAAAGTTAAAAAATCTATTAACCCTTTCTACGTCGAAGTCGACAGCAATTGCGCGACGGTTGCCCATGAAATTACGGAGTTAAACTCAGAAAAACCCAAAATAACGCTAAAAGGCGAACGCATTGTTATACAATGTAACTCTGATAAGGACTTTAAAATTACTCAAAAATGGTTAGACCAAAAAAAAAAAAAAAGAAATATACCACTCTAGATCCAAAAGAACTTCGACCCAAAAAATATGCATTAGGGGCCTCCCCTGTTACACCGACACTAAAATAATCGAAGATAGTCTCAGGGAGCATGGTTTCGCAGTCACTAGGGCTGTCATGCTTAAAAATCGTAAAACTGGCCAACCAATGCCGATATACATGGTAAATGTTATACCACGTAAGAACTTTGAAGAAATTTACCAAATCAACGTTATACATTACATTTCAGTTAAGATTGAAGCTTTTAGTAGCAAAAATCGTGTAAAACAGTGTTACAAATGCCAAGGTTACGGTCACGCATCAGAAGTGTGTGGCTTCGATGCTAAATGTGTAAAATGCGGAGATCTACATTTAAGTACAGATTGTCACCACAAGGGGCGTATTGAACTCACTTGTGCCAATTGTGGACTCGGGCACCCAGCGAATTTCCACGGTTGTCCAAAAAATCCCTATAGACTAGAAAATAAACAAAACCGTAAAACAAGTAATAGCGTCAGCAATCTATCCCACGAAACCCAAATATTAGCGGATATATTTAAGAATTACAACTAAACAAAAAATACTAAAGACATTGAACCCTCTACTAGTACTGATGAATTAAACTCTGATATCAATGATAGTACTACCGCAAACACCCATTCCTCCCCTACTACTGAAAATTCAAAAATTCCTACAAATTACACCAATGATATAAAAGACATTCTTAATACTTTCAACGAAGTTAAACAAATTTTTCAAATCACTAAATTCCTAAAATGTATAAAGAACATCTCAACTCAGACTAAGAAACTTTATAATCCGATGCAAAAATTGATGGTTATATTAACCGAATTTGATAAACTTTCAAGTCATATCAACATTAACGAAGATTAAGCTCTTCATTTGCTAAACTTTTTTCTTTCTTTTTGTCTGTGTTGTTTCTTTAAAAATATAAAAAAAAAAGAAAAGAAACTTCAATTCTTGTATATTATGCTCCTCTCATGATATTACTCTTTTTTATCATTCTCATGTTTAATTCACCTCAAATTACTAGACTGGGTGGACGCCGTCCTCTTGCTGTCGTTTGATCCCCTCGGCTTTTGCATTTAACTGTTTATTTAGTTTGAACTCTCCTCATTGTAGCTTTTTCTTACATTTTTATTCTTTTTTACTTAAAGTAATTTAAATTCTCTTGTAAATATGTATATATTTAGTTTTTGTTTCATTTCTTCACTGTGTTAAACTTTTTTACTTATCAAGATATATTAAATGTCACAATGTGTAGGGAAATAATAAAAAAGAAACAGTGACGTTATATTTCAAATATTTTGAATATCCGTTAAAAAATTTGAATGAAAGTGATTTATGAATATTAATATTAAATTTTTAATCCATATATTTTTAGTAATTGTTTATATGTTTGTTTATTTGTTTGCATCATGCCTAAAAATGAAGTTTTATTAAATTTTCTAATCGCAATTGCATTATGGCAGGAGAAAATAACGCGCGTTTCTTTGCAGTTCAGAGGAAGGTTCAACCCCCATTAGACGCCAACGCTCCCGCTACGGGAACATGTTATACATTCTAAACGGTTACATTTATTAAAAAAATTTCAACTGCTTTATCATAGGGGCATCTTATATATATAAAATATATAAATAAACTTTATTTATTTAACGTGCTTAATATAGCGGCGCTTAATGGGTTAAAATAGTGAAGCTTCAACTGTAACCGCTATCGCAGGGTTTATTTACCACCGGTAGAAACTTCCACCAGTAAATTTATATAGAATTTTTCTGTTTATTTAAACGCCATATTATTAAAAATTTTCACTCATAAATAATGGTAGAAACATGTTTTTATTTTTACTGGTAGAAGCTTACTTTGGCGGTAGTCACTCACTACGTTTCCGCCATATTGTGACAACAAGCGAAATAAACTGAGAGTATTACAAGGCAAACTGACACCAGTAAGAACAAATAGAAATTTTGGCCACATTTGTGTGAAGAAAATGCCATGAACGATGCTTAACCCTTTGAGGGGCAAGTAATTGCGTTACTGTAATGTCGAACTTACACCGGAATCTTCCAAAAACTTTAATGCAAAATAAGGAAAAGCAAATTTACGACCTTTTTCCGCCAAAGTTAGAAAAGTAAAATTTAATAATTTTTTTCAGGTGCGAATGTTCATTAATCGTAGGTGGGATCCACCGCCTCTCTAGGAGTTAAATAAGACGAAATTTTCTATTTAATTTTACTGGTTTCAAACTATTTTTAAAAAAGAAGCCGCCATCTTTTGACAACTTCCTCAGTTACTTCACTCGCAACTGGTACAGTGTTGCCAGTGGGCTACTTTTTTATTATTCAGATTTCTTGATTGACACCACTTTTTTGAAACGGTAAAATTCAATTTGTTTTTGCCTTAATTAATATGTCATTAAAGAAGGTAGTTTTTACCATTTCAAAAAAGTGGTGCCAATCAAGAATCGGATTTTAAAAAAAGTAGCTCATCTGGCAACATTGAACTCGTAAACAGTACACTATATCTCTCCTCCTCCTTGTTCATAACTCCATTTTCCATTTACGCTTATTAGAAGCATGGAACTACGAATAGAGAGGAATTGAGATATCCTGAAAATGTTGGAGCTTTAACTGTAATCGATTTTGATCATTACCGCTGGGCTAAAATTCTACAAGTAAATTTGAAGAGAAATGTTTTCCTTATTTAAAAGACTTATATTCCGCGAGCCAGCAACAGATTTCGATGACCAAGTTCCTCTCGGCCGATAATTTGTAAAATGCTTCAGATAGATGTATCATGAAGCTCCGTGAACGTCAGCTGCGGTTCCGTGGGTGGGTTGGGCAGCGGTAACCTCCCAAACATGTAAAGAAAGGAAAAAAAATAGGCATTTCCTCCCGGTTGAAAATTTGTCAAATTATAGCTAACCCAATATCTTGAAGAAAAAAAAAGTCAGCTGATTATAGAGTAGTGGGTTATTCGTCAGCTGGTCACACGAACATGAAAAAAATATACAGTGTGCAAAGGAAAGTCCCTTTAACCATAAAATACTTGCGAATGGGGAGAGCTACAGCTCTGGAAGTGAGGTAACGGTATAGTAAAGTGACTACGCCCAATTCAATGCAAACGACGGCAGCGCCCCCTAGTGGCGAAATTTGGAAGATAGCTACTGAAAATCGTAAACGAAAAGAAATAGAGCAAAACTTCCAATTAGAAAGTTTTAGAGCATCAATTAATTAGTACTAAACGACATTTGGTTCACACGGATAAGATAAATCGTCGCCTGTATACCCAAAAATGTCCAAAATCGATGCACTCTATTTCGTGTAAACGTTTGAATGGAATAGCCAGAAGTATGAAGAAATACGCACAATTTATGGAATAAATATGTACTTATCTCAATACATTTTGATAGCATCAAATAAAAAACAAAAAAGACAAACTTTCACACAGTGATAAAAAGTTAATATTCAATATGTTCGAAAAGTTCGCCATTGCTCACGATACACGTTTGTATTCTTGAGAGTAATTCTATATGCCACATTTCTCAGCATGGAACGTCTATTGCTAGTCTCTTCAACACGACGACATAGATTTAACCCTTTCAAGGGCCGTGGCTTGACGGTCTAACCACCTAATTTTAATTCCAAAACTGACAAATGGCAGCAAGAATAAAATTTTGCTTTTGTAATAAAATTTTGCTTTTCTAGTGAAAGTTAGCGGGTTTTTATTTTCTAAGAAATTCATTTGAATATCCTGGTGTCAGTAAATTACCTCATCAGTTTGCGAACAGAATTCTTCTGCCCCTGAAAGGGTTAATCTAAAATTGTAAATACATTGGAAATTAAATTTTTACAGACATTACAACGTCACAATCTGAAATTGTGCACTGCTACATTTACGGAATGTGAATATACAAAGTAGAATCGTCGCTCATCGATTTCGGACATTTTTGTGTATACAGGCGACGATTTATCTTATCCGTTTGAACCAAATGTCATTTAGTACTTAATTAATTAATGCTCTAAAACTTTCTAATTGGAAGTTTTGCTCTATTTCTTTCCGTTTACGGTTTTCAGTAGCTATTTTCCAAATTTCGCCACTAGGTGCGCTTCCGTCGTTTGTATTAAATAGGGCGTAATCACTTTACTATACCGTTACCTCACTTCCATAGCTGTAGCTCTCTTCGTTCGCAAGTATTTTAAGGTTAAAGAGACTTCCCTTTGCACACTGTGTATTTTTTTCATTTTCGTGTGACCAGCTGACGAATAACCCACCACTCTATAATCAGCTGACTTTTATTTTTCTTCAAGATATTGGGTTAGCTATAATTTGACAAATTTTCAACCGGGAGGAAATGACTAATTTTTTTTTCTTTTTTTACATGTTTGGGAGATTACCGCCAAAGCGTTATAAGTAAGCGAACAAACTTAATGCTGGAATCAGGCGAAAATTAACATAGTTGCGCCACCTTGTGGACGGAGTGATAATTCACATACACGGGCTTTTAGTGTGGCGCGTATTTTCTAAATCTTTAGTCACACATAGAAATGAATTTTTTTGCCGCATTTATTGCAATATAATGGCGTAGCGAGAGGGGCATCCAGAAGCACTTTCGTGAAGTTTGCATGAAGTTTTCTTCGCCTTAACAGAAGCACTTCAGTTATTAATGGCGGAGGAAAAAAACTTTACAATTTTAGTGGTGTGAGTATGAAAACAGTTAGGTATCTACCTGTAGTTCACACTCCATCCGCTACGTGACGCATGACCTTGATTGATGGGACCTCGCTTTTAGTCTTGCGGTTACTTCTCCCATTTAAGATAGGACGCTTACTTATATCGCTTTGGTTACCGCTGCTCAACCCACCCACGGAACCGCAGCTGACGTTCACGGAGCTTCATGATACAACTCTTTGAAGCCTTTTACAGATTATCGGCCGAGAGGAAATAACTCACGAAATTTCACGTGGCTCGGGGACCATTAGTAATGCTGAATTATATTCATAATTATGGCCAAAAACAGTTATTAATTTTTAGTGGTAGAGGTTTACTTCTGCTGTAATCAGACCAGCTTTTCCTCCATATTGGACAACCTCAACAATCTTCTGTCAGTGTCAGTGAAAAAGATTACAATACCCAAGCCAGCTTCCACCAGAAAAAATAATAGTATTGTTTACCATATTTGTTAGAGAAATTTTGCATGTATAAGACGCTTAAATAAAGAGAAATTTTCTATTCAGAATTTACTAATGGAAGTTTGCTTCGGCGGTATTCAGAAGCTGATCATCAGATGTAAAATATCAGCAGCCATTTTGTGACAACAACCTTAGTTACTTCTATCGGAGCTGGTAGACTCTACACTATGTGATTTCTCCTCTGTATTCATAACTCCATTATTAGAAGTATCGAACATCCATGTTTAATTTGATCTGAAATGAAAATTTCCAAAAAATCAGAATCTTTTGCATTAATGTAAAAATATAGATCTTAACAAATATAAAATATAAAAAAAGAATTAGTATTTCAATGCGTTTGTATATTTAAATTATGCATGTTCTGTGCTTACGGCGGGGAACTTGTTGAACTGTTTGTTTTTCAAGATAAGTTACCATAAGTTACGTGGATTATTTTACTTTAAGCACAAAAGTTAACTCGAGTATTAAATTTCACAAAATCATTTCTAATAAACATTTACTGTCCAATTCATTTTACATTACAATTATATCAAACTTTCTAGTATATTTTTATTTAAATGGCATTAACAATTTGCTTATTACATTTAGCCTCCTAATAAAACAAGTACTGTGTTGGCGGTTCATTATCTTATTCCACATTTAAAGAAAAACTGAACTTATCTAAACATTTATCAAAAACTGTAAGTATAAATTAACGCTAATTATTACAAAACATTAAGTTTAATATTTTGAGTGTAACTTTCATTTGTCTCATAATTATATAAACATCAAAGAAGAGAAGTAATTACAAAATGCTTTCTTTTAAAAGGGAAAAATCAATGTATTGAAGTAACGGGTAAAATTTTGCTTTCACAAAATTTTTCCACCATTGTGTTTATCGATCTGTTGTAGTTAGACAACATGTCAATATTTTGAAAAAAATAAACAAAATGATTTTGTTTTGACAAAATTATATCCTCATTAACGATTTTTTAAAATGATAATCGATAATGAATAAAAGATTTATCCCTTAAATGCATAGTGATGTATATTTATATAGAAATATTAATGCTGTAAAAATTACAAAAGTATAAATTTAAAAATCTATCTTACAATTTCTGGAGTACAATCTTTAATATAAGAGTAAAAAACATAAATCTAAAAAAAAATAATTTATGAATGTAAGGGTTAAGTTTTACAAAATAAAATATCAGATAAAATAAGCTATTTAGATTCATACTTCTTAATATATTTACTAATTTGCAATAGTTTAGTTTTTACTTGTATCGCACATGTGCAATATAAGAAAAGGTTGACCATTATACGAAAAATGTATCTATAATTTTTTCATTATTTTCCTGTGTTTTAAAACTTTTCAGAGAATCATATATAATTTTTTCGAAACAATTTAAAAAATCATACAATTAAGGGAAAATATGTTGGAATATAAATATACATAAATTAAAATGTTGTATTGTATAGTATAAAACACGTACTGATACATTTAGAAACAAATTTGTTTTTAAATTTGTTTTAAAACTTTTGTTAGCATATAGTTACTTTCCAAAAATGCATAATTTTTATTAAATCGACAATAACCAAGAAAGTAAATTAATGCGTCAAGCATAAATTAATTTTTACTTTCCAACACTCCCAAATTACTTTAACAAAACTTCGCTGTTTAACCCTTTAGCGGGTATTACACATATAAGAGCATGATCAGAGAGGTAATTGAAGTTTAAGGTGAATGAGAATTTAAATGGAGGAAAATGTTCCCGATACAATTTTTCATTCCTTGCTAAAGTGTGAACATTTTTTCGAGAGTGTAACAATTTTGAAATCAAGACAGCGAGAAATTACAGATTTATTCGTCTTATTAATGTAAATTCTTCTTATTAATATAAATTTTCCTTATGTGATTTTTATCATGCTTTCAAATAAATACCTGTTCTCTTTTTTGAAATTTTTTAAAGAATTCAGAAATACAATATTAGATTAATATTTATAGTTAGAAATTTGAAATTCTTAATTAAACACTTCAAAAGTAATTTTTGTTCAAAATTTACACATTAAATAGAAATTTTTACTGATTCTCTATATAACGAATTTATCTATATAACGAATTTTTACTTGAACAATGGATTTCATTATATAGAGACTCGACTGTAATATAAGTAATGTTGTCTATCACATAAGGTACCACTGAATTGCGGGTATTATACGAGCATCTGCATTTTACGCCCCTAATAGTAATGATTTGAAATGCCCTAAAGGGTATTTCATGTAAAATTATTTATAGAATGTGCGCTTAGCACTGGAACGCCCGGAAGGAGTCGATCCGACTCCGGTCATATGATTAAATGTCAACTGGAACCAGAAATTCTTTCTTAAAATGAGTTAAATCTAAACCACGCAGATTTACGTTAAATAAATCAGTCAAGTAATTTTAAATAAAAATTCTGGTGTCAAATATTTTTGTGAAACTTGAGTAAAATTTCCAGGCATTCTAGTGTTAAATCGATAATTTAACTGAAGGTAATTTAGCCCATCAACCCTCTCGCTGTGCAATCCGAGATTTCCTCATGCAACGTAAAAGTTGCAAAAATTGCGCAACCCGAGATTTTCTCGGGGATTCATTTTTTTCCCCTAGCGACTGTTTTTTAACGCCTTAACGGTCGAATTAAATTGCGGTTTAAAAATTCAAATTGCTTTGGCACCACTTTTTTGAAAAAGAAATATTCAGCTTATTTAATGACAGGTAAATCGATACTAAAATGAAGCCAACTACACTATTTTATAAAACTGGTGGGAACCGAACAATCTGAGTAAAAGACACAGCCCGTGAATATGGCGGGAGCGAGAGATAAGGGGTTAATTCAACTTGGGCAACTTTTTAAGTACAAATTGTTCCATATAGACTTTAACAACATCTACAAAAGAAATATACTGCAAAATTGATTTTCTTAAAAAAATGGTGCGAGAATTTAAAAATAATCTCCAGTGACAGCCCTGTTTTAGCCTGATTTCTAATATCCTATCCCATCTAAGATCCTGAACTCTTTTACAAAAAATATTTACATACCGTAATTTCTCGTGTACCCGCCGCGGCTTAGTTAAGTCATTTTCAGAACGGAAATTTTATTGAAAAAATGAAGTCAAGTAACTGATAAGCAAAAGCGAGTCACATTTTATGAAAAATAGATTCCGGTAGGAAATCGAGTTATTTCAGGTGCGGCGAATATGCGCGAAATCATGGTATTTAAACTCTAAAATATACATAGATTTCAAATATGCAGTTAAAAAATGCGCAATTTTTAAACCTATTTTGATTAAAAAAAATTACGCAGCGAGAGGGTTAAGGACCAGCATGTTTTACAGGAATTCTATTCTGTTCACAGATTTTTTTTGTTAAACACTTACTTTTACTTTATGAATCACTGAAATGTGTTAATCTTATAAGATAAATTTTACTTTTCTCTCTCTCTCTCTTTTTTTTTTATCACAAATATAATGTTACGACGTCAACACAACGTCAGTCTTTAATGAGTTAATCAGTTAATATGCGTGGAATTGAGATATTCTTTTTTTATTCAGAAATACTGAATCCATACCAGAAATTCCGAAAGACGGATTATTACTCTATGTACCCGCGAAACTTGTGTCGTTAAATAAATGAAGAATCAATATTCAAAATTTGACCGAATAAAAACGAACTTACTGAAACACACGCATATATACGTTAATTACGCTGATGTCTTAAACACGTGTATGATATTCTGCATATTTTTTCTTCTTTTTAATTTCAGTACATCTCTTAGAAACGCAATTGAATTTTAAAATTCAGATATCTGTTTCACAATTCAATTATCACATATCACAGAAACACATTTCTGTAAATTCCACGTTATTGATACATTTGTCCTTAAACATTCATTCAATTATTTTCCTGGAGTTCAAAACAGAATTTAAATAACGTGGAACAAATTCCATTAAAAGAATTTATTTAATATGGTTAAGAAAATCAATACGAATTTAATGAAAGTCATTTCAACGACTTCGGATTTTTATATTTTCCATTAAATTCATTGTCGAACGGATTTGTTATGAGAGTAATTTTACAAAAATTGTTTAGTAATTGCTTGAATGAATAAAACATACAATTAACTATGGGGAAATTTTATTGAAGCAAACGTGATGAAATAGCATGCAGTTAAACAGAAAATGAATATAGTTATATGTTTTTCAAACGTCGGAAGAATTTAAAAAATGATTTTTTATTTTTGTTATACATTGATCAAAACAATTAAATGTTCTTGAGGTTGTGGATGGATCCTGCAGCTGGGGAATTGTTTAGTTTAGATGGTTGAAACATGATCGACAGACGTGGTAGGCTATATGCGAAAAAAAAAAAAAAATCTAAATATGTTTGGCAGGAAAATATGCATTGTATTGAGCATATGTGTACTAAAGGGAAAAAACACTATTTGTGCATATGAGAAATAACGAAAAAAAAAAAAAGGTGTTATCTTCAAAGAAAATCGTTTTTAGCAAGGGATATAGTTTTCCCGGACGGCCAGAAAAATTGAACAACTTTGAAGCAAGGAATCAATGATGCAATTAATGAGGAGATAGGGTATTTTGTCCCACTCCTCCAGAAGAGCTCTAACTAGTTTTTGGAGAGTTTGTGGGGGTGGTAGGTTGGTCTGCAAGTATACAGACCGTGGAGCCGGTCTCGCAACGTTTGTGTCGAAACTGTGGTGACAGTAGCAGAGCGAATGTGATGTTGGAGAAGAGTGGCCTTCATATTTCGGTGTCTCCGAGTCTTTATCGTTAAATGTCGATCTTCATTGGACAATTTTGTAGGTCTTCGACCTAGCACAGGTCTTCGGCCAGCATTTCCAGTCTCCAAAAAAACTGTTCCAGATAGTAGAAACCACATTTTTTGAAACTCAAGTGGCTTCTGTTACTTCGGCTTATGTTTGACAGACCTCTAACCGACCAACAACTCTCCAAGCTTCTTATTCCGTTAAATGACTTCATTGAGACATTGCACTCATGGAAACCAAGTACTTACTGAATGTCAATCATTGTTTTTCCGCTTTCTCTCTCAGTAAGTTAAAAGCTAAATTTCATCCGGTCCCGCTAAATCAACTTTAACTTAAAACTTAAAATTTCTATACACCGAAGTTTGAAAATGAGAAAAATGTGCATTTGTGACTCTCTTCTTCTATTTTCAACAAAAGATTTTCACTGATACTGTTATTTTTCATAAGACTTACAATATCCATTAATTGATTTGAGCAGTGTACATATGCATATATATATATATATATATATATATATATATATATATATACTAGGAGGATCTGCCCCCTGGAAGCTACGCTCGCCAACCCCCGATCAGACACCACAGAATCTAAAAACACGCTAATGTGATGGGTTTTAAAAATATTAGAGAAGATTGAATTATATTGAAAAAAGCTGTGCAGATCTCCTTTTAAACGGGTTTCCTTTCAATTCCCTTTGATTGCAAAAATTTAAGGGCGAATCAGTTGCTGTTAAGACATCCAAAGGTTGTTTTCGTTTTTGATTAAAGAGGATCAGTTAAACATTTGAAAAGAAGCTAAAATAAAATAAATTAAATACAGCGTCTTTGTCTCACGGTATTTTAAAACAACTCTATAACAATAGCCCAAGTCATGTGACTATCATCAACAGTTCCAGGCGGACCACTTCGCTTTTTATACTCTAGGTGCCATTTTGGTACTTTAATGTTAGCCAAACACAGGTGATAAGTCGCCAAATATTATTATATCGCCATCATTTCATCTATATTATAACAGTTCAAGTCATCAACTGCCATAAACAAATACGGTCTGATCCCTTCGCCGTTCATATGAAAGTTTGGCACAGATGTCATATACGTCCCATATTGGCGCGAATTTTTAACGACGACTTTTTATTGTCGACCAAAAATCTATCGCCAAACTATAAGATTAAATGCCAATAATGGTTGATCGTAAATGTCATATTCACTTGACTTTAAGCAAGTTACACGTGTTTACGCCATCAAGTTATTTTTATTTCGACTTTTTATTTGTATATTTATTAATGTTATACTAATTTATTTGTTCTTTCGTTATTTAAAATAAAAATCATATCAATTTGTATAGTTTGGCGAATGTTTTGGCAATTTATATAATTTGGCGAAATTGGTCGACGGAATAACTAAGTAATAACGTATTTTTTAATTATTTTCTATTATTTTCTAAAGGAAATATATAAAAAAAAAATTAATAATTACAGAACAAAATTATTTATATAATTTATAAAAAGAAATAAACGTAAATAAACATTTATTATCAAATAAACAACAATAGCCGGGTTACCATGTCAACCTTTTCTGAAAAAAAAAAAAAAAAAAAAAAAAAAAAAAATATATATATGTTTGATTAAAATTTGAGTTGCCATCATTAGAAAAATGTATAAAAAATAGAAAAAAATTAATATTTCGAAAACTAACTCTAATTTAAAAATTCTAATACCAGTTTTGAGATCTGCGGATCAATGCTGATTTTTGGTGTTAATTTCATCGCAAAGTATTCCATATTTTAGGAGAAATCGCTTGAAACATAATCAGTTGTTTAATCAGTTGTTTCATGTATCCGTTTCATAAATTCGTTTCATTAGGATTTTATATATACTAGGGCATCGTACCCGGGCTTCCCGGGTTAAAGAATATAGGGGAAAACATTTTTTTTTAATTGAAACAAAAATTTTTTTTATATGCGATAAATTTTTTAGATTGCCCACTTACATTAAAAAAGCATTTTTCATATGGAAAATACGAATTATACAATCAAATAAATTTTTGAAATTTATCAAAAGAGATATTTTCTTATTAGCCGCATGCTAAGAGTTATTTGACCAAGATTTTGCTACGTATGGCATTCTTTTATATTCTGATAATTTCAGAGCTTATACATGTTTGTTAAATTTGTGTTTTATTTATATTATTTTATTTATTTATTCATAGGGAAGTTCTTTTTTAACGGATATTAACCGTAAGAAAATGATGAACTATTTATTTTGTTTTAAGGGCAAACGGTATCTTTCTCGATATCTTTCGTAATCGAGCTCCGCGCGATATATATAAATTAAAAAATATTTCATGCTTTAAAATTGTTTTTAAAACCATAGACAATCAGTAAACCGAGATGCACTTTGCAAACAAATTCCATTTGAAAAAAAAAATCTTTTTGGTGATCTAAAAATTTAAATTGTACGATTACAAATATGTTAGATTTGTATTTTTACAATATTGCTCTTTTATTTGTTTATAATTGAAGTATTAATTTCGTTAATTTATCTTTAACAAATATGCCAGATTGGCAGTTTTTTTAATGCTATTCTTTTATTTGTTTATAAAGGAAGTATTAATTTCTTTATGCAAAAATAGTCAAAAACAAATGCTGAAAAATGTTTGTTGCTTTCTGTGCAAAATGTTTTTTATTATTATGTATTGAAACCGGCACGTGATAAGATAAACTTTTAAAAAATCATGCTTAAAAATTATTTTAGAAAATATCATACATTAGTCAATTAAGATACAGTTTTTAAACAAATTGCTTTTGAAAGTAAATTTTTTCCCTATGCCACGAAAATTAAAAATGTACGACGGTCAGAAGATTAAAAAATTTCAAGACCGAAATTTGATCGTGAAGTGTTGCCATTCTCAAAATGACGTCAGCGTTACGCACATATATGTTTGTTCTTTATAATATAGATACTGAATCAGTAAAATATAATAAAAATAAGTTATTAGGATGTGTTATCAATTGAGGCTCTTATGCTTGGTATTCCGGAATGAAAAACAGCAATTTTCACCTTCTCAAAATTTGCATACGTACTTCTCATATCCATATTCATCATTTTTTAAAAAATTGTATTTTTTTTATCATTTAAAAATCATTTTAACTCAAAACTTGAAGTCACGATTCTGAGCAACATCTTTTATGTGAGCTGACGCACCCTTTACTTGAAATTCTAATCTCAATTCCGGAGAGTAAAAAAAATTTCCGTAATTTATGTTTTTTAGACGCATTTGTGTTAAAATGTTTAGTTTTATCTAAGAAAATGATCGTTTTCTTTTAAATATGATTTCATTTTCACTTAAATAAGCATTTTACCAGTGCCTGAAACTTAGTACACATGCAGAAATAAAAACAATATAGAAAATTTATGAGGAAAAATTCGTGTTTTCAAAAGCAGTATGTAATTTTCCGTTATTATGCCCCTAATACAATATTCTGCTCCTAGTGGGATTTTGCGACACTAAACCTAACACCACAATTTTTATCAACAATTTGGAATTTTTATCAGAAAATAGCACGAATAAAGATAAAAATACCTCATTATTTCTCTCTTGTCTGCAATAATGAAAGCTATCTAATTTTCACCATTTTGAAGAAATTTCATAAAATGCTTTTAAAATTAAAATATAAAAATGGTGATATTAAAAAAAAAACAGATAGTGCGATCACATCTACAAATGAAGAGCTTTCAGTGAAAAAAAATATTAGTAAAATTGGTTCAGAAGAAAGATTAGGACGGATGACTAAAAAAACACTTGTGTTTTAGATATAGCGTTTATATAAAAGTAGGAAAAATTAAATTAAGCAAATTGTGTTATTTTGATAAAATCATAGTAGAATGTCCTAAAGAATAGCATTAAAATTTTATTATTCGAGAGAATTTTGGACAAAAACGTCAGGAACATGATATTTTTTTAAACCACGAATTATTTGTTTGCTTGTCTAACGCGGCGAAGCAAATCCATCCAGGCGAGAATCATCAATTTCTGTAATGTAAATCGCTATTATTTGCATGTCACCTGTCTTCTATAAAGACACTCTACATTTTTGTAAAACACTGCGTTTTCTCAGTGTGTGATTTCGATTACATTATTTTCAAAAGTGAAGTATTTTCACCTGTGAAGAATTTCAAAGCAGCTGGGCTGTGAAAATGACGCACTTCTACAAAACATAATTCAGGTTTAAGAATTAAAATACACGCTCTTTTATAAAATGACGTCATTTGCATCCGCTAAAGCAATCCTTTTTTACAATCCAATCTTAAACTTTATCTATAGAAAAGTATGCATATGACGTCATTATCACGGAATAACAGACAATATTCTTGACATAGCCCATATTTTAATTTCAACTTTTTTATCATGTTTTATGAGAAAATGGCAATAAAAAGATACAGTATCTCCTATTTTCGACTATTTTCCGTTTACTTTCAATGACTTTAAATAGAATTGGGGTACTTTTATTGCCACGATAAGAAAAAATGGTATTAAATCTACAAAAAAATTAATATCTCAAAAATAAATTGAGATATAGCTTTCAAACAAATTGCATTTAACAGAGCATTTTTTTCTTATTCGACGGTGTAAAAATTTAAAATGTGCGATGTTTAGAAGTTTAAAAATTTGCAGTAGAGAAAATTGCAAAACCAAAATTTTATTTTAAATTTCAAAGTGTTGCCATTCGCAAAATGACGTATGCGTTACGCACAGATATGTTTGTCCTTTATAATATAGATAGGGTAGATATATATGTATGTGTGTAATAAATTAGTAAGAATTATTAGAAGAATGAAATTGGCCTGCTTGTCAAGTGGTTAGCATAGCTGCCAACTTGTACGGATTTTTCTTACCACTAAAATTTAATAGAAAATTTTGACTTATTTAAACGTTAAATTTGCTTAAAATTTGGTGATTCAATTAGCTAAAATTCACTATAAAATTTTAGTGGTATGAAAAATCCGTACAAGTTGGCAGCTTTGGGTTAGAGTACTGGCTACTAGACAAAAGGTACAGGACTGAATCCCTACTCAGGAATAGATGTTTGTAGCGTGTAAGATTCAACTTTAAACGAAAGTCAAGTTCTCGTTATCACTCGCGCTCAAAATATGACTTTAACCTTCGATAATAAACTTAAATAATTAAAAATAAATAATAATAAATTCAAAAAATCACCAGCTTTCATGCAATATATATTTCAAATATGTTCTATTATATAAAACATCTGAAACTTTTTTTAAAAATATTCTGTTAAACGTTAACGGCTATTACCGAAAAAGTAACGTTTCTGTCGAATAATTCATGTATATAATTTTTGTTAATACCCATTCAATATCTCCTCTTTAAACGAAATAAGAATTTAAAATTGTGTGGAAAAACCTTCGGGAAAAGTGATTTATTTAATCTGCATATGAATGTGTATAAACATTTAATCAAAGTCATTTCCAGGCTTTAAACACTTTTAAATATTCTATTTAGTTCTTTGTCGATCTGAATCAATCTTTTATTAAATTTATTTTATGAAAATTGTTTAATAAATATTTCAATAGAAGAGGTGTATAGAATTATTCTAGAGAAATTTTCATCGAAGTATACGCAATAAAATAAATTGTAATATTATTTTCACTAGAAAATCTATCTTTTTATTTGTTTAGGAAACGGTAGATTTGAGTTTTCTTTTAAAGCATATATTTATTTAAAAAATTAAGGCAGTTAACTATATTAAGTTATAGAAATGTAATTCAAGAAAATATTGGAATTTTCGTGTAATCATTGCGGATATAGATTTTATGAATGAAAATGAAATTATCTACTAAAATTACATCTACACGATAAAGAATTCATTAAATGCTACGACATTTGGTTTGTTTTTTACACTTTAGCAAAACATTTTACTTCCGATAATTAGAAAACGTATATAAACTATAAACACTTTATTACATTTTAGAGGAAACATTGCACTATTTCTTATTTATTAGGGTCTCAGACACAACTCAGTCATAAAGAATTGAAATTTTGTGTAAAATAATATAAACAATCGCAAAAATGAAACTGCAAACAATCAAAAATTGAGCGCCATCTAAATCGGCAATCCTCTCTTCATAAAAAGAAAAAAAAAACAACTCTAGAAGAATTTTGCTAGTGTACCGAGAACTTTAACTTATTTTAAAATCAAAGCATATCCGTTTTATTTTCCATTTTATTAAGGCTATGCTGCACAGAAACTCCCCGATCGCGAAATTCTATGTTAACCTATGAGAAAAGTTTGGAGCGAGTATACTCATTACCAGTGTTGCCAGATTGGGGAATTTTTTTGTCCCCAGATTGTTGATTGTCACCACTTTTTTTAAATAGAAATATTCGGCCTATTTAGAAGTAGACTAAATTTCTAAAAAAAAAAAAAAAAAAAGGCGAATAAAAGTAGTAACAGTCAAATAATCTGAATTGAAAATGTCTCCAATCTGGCAACTTTGCTCATTACTTAACGTAATTATTAAAATACCGTTTCACCATCATAAAATAGACGTCAGATGCGGATGATGTGCGTTCTCAAAAATTATCTCCATAAATTTTAAGTACAAAAAAATCCCTATAAACTTTGAAATTTGCATTTGATTAAATTTTATCATCTTCTTAAAAATACTTAAAATTTACGTAGTTAATTTTTAAAAACGCACATCATCGGCATCTAACGTCTACTTTCTGATTGTGAAAACGGTATTTTAATAATTACACTAGGTAATTAGTAAACGCACTTCAAAATTTTCCCATGGGTTAATATGGGATTTCGAGATCAGAGATTGTCACTGCAACGGTCCCTTAACCATTTCCGGCACGGGCAATTTTTGTTGTAAAATGATGAAATGATTGACTGACTCCGGAATTTTAAAACGACTTTTTTAGAAATTAAAAATATGTTATTTTAACTATTAATTGTAAAAGATAAATTTTGCTAAAATATTCTTCGTGTCGCACGTAAGTTTGGAATTAAAATAAGGTATCCCGACCCGGGCACACAGTGCCGGAAAGGGTTCATCCTTTCAGGCAAAGACAAATTTTGCTGTAAAACGATGAAATCATCGACTGCCACCGGAATTTACATACGACTGTTTTAGAAATTAAAAATTTGTTACTTTATACTTCCATTGGTAATGCAAAATTTTATTAAAATATTCTTGGTGCCGTTCGTAAGTTTGGAATTAAAATTAGGTATCCTGACCCGGGCACACTGTGCCGGAAAAGGTTAACCCTTTCAAGGGCAAAGCATTTTCAATGCTAAAGTGTTGAAGTAAATAATTGGCACCGGAATTGACAAACAAATTTATTTGTAAACTTCAAAAAAGGCTATATTGCACATACATATTAAATGGAAAACATTTTACCAAAATTCTGGTGTCAGCGTGCCGTTTGGAAAATAAAATTAAGTGGTTTCATAAACATATCACAGCCCCTGAAAGAGTTAATAAAGATATATTCGCTTTTTTCCCGTACTTAATCATATTCATGCACATTGCATTATTAACTCTCTAATGCCCATGACAGAATGCGTTCCAAAATTGCGTAATTTAGAGAATCGGAATTCATACCGCAAAATCTAAATAGTAAATTTCAGTTTAATTAATAACTTAATGTCTATTATTAAATGAGGAAAAATTTCTATTTTAAATTTGTGGTGTAAATACGGAGGATGTTAATAAAAAACCCCACTAAATCGTGAACACTTATGGTAGCATAAATGCTACCATGGGTGTTGGAAGGTTAAGAAATGCTTTACAATTTCCGTTTTATTTCCAATATGACGACAAAATTCATCTGTTTTGTAGTTTTTATGTTTTCAATTTTCATTTTTCACGTTAATATCTTTCGATGGAAAATTAATTGTTGAGGATGAATTATTATCCCGGATTTTGATTTGTTGTCAAATGTAAAGAAAGATCGTTAAATTTTATAGAAAAATGGCAATAGATTCTGTATGAAAATAATTTTGAATTATTATAAAAATATATTTGAGTAAAATAAATTTTAAAAAAGACTATGTTCAATTCTGTGTTATAATCCATCCATATGCAAATTTACAAAGACATTCATTCATTTATTTTGACGTTAATTTGACTCAAACATTCACACTCACTTTTACATTTATAATAATTATCCTCCTGAGACCCAAGCAAAATATAATGCATATATTTTTTTATATAATTTTTTTTCAACAAATACGCATCAAAAATGATGTTTTTAAAGAAATTAATAAATTTCGAGTTTTTAATTTTCTTTTACAGCACATCCATCTAAATGGATGTTCAGGCCATAACTCGCTTTAAAATAATTTTAAAAATGCTAAAAATATGGGAAAAAATAGAATTTATTATAAAGAACATAAGGCAAGTATTAACATCTGCTATCAAAGTTGCAAAAAAAAAAAAAATAGTTTAAACAAATTTCAATAACATAAAAACGAAACTTACCAGCAGAACGTAGAATTCCAACTTGACTCATTTATTACGCCATTTTGTAAACAACGTAGTTACCGTTGCCAAAATCCAAAAACTTAATGTTGATTTTTGATTCATACATTACCATGCCAAACTGGTTTTAGATTGCTACAATCAAATTTAACGCAATAGAAGGAGAAAACAAAACATCCATTTAAATGGATGCCAGGTCTCAGGATAGTGTTGCCAGATTGGGGACTTTTTTGTCCCCAGATTGTTGACTGTCACCACTTTTTTTAAATAGAAATATTCGGCCTATTTAGAAATATATTAAAAATTCTGAAAAACAAGGCGAATTATACTATTTTTAAAAAAATGGTGACATTCAAATAATCTGAATTAAAAAACTCCCAAATCTGGCAACACTGTCTCAGGAGGATATTATGATTAACCCTTTAGTGAAGTGGTGTAACAATCTAGGCGCCAGCTAGCTGTCTCTCATCACTAAATTTTATTAGTTTTCTTCACTTACATTTTATTAGCATTCTAACAAAAAAATTAGAAGAATTATTAGACGAAAAATAACGATTAAAATTTAGTGGTGAGAGAATGCCCGCTGGCACTTAGCTTTTTACACCCCTGATTTATCGGGCAGTGTCCACAAAAAATGACGCCTAATTTTAAGCGTACTGGTACTTAGCATATTAAATTAAAATTTTCCGTTTATAAAGTGCAAGAAAACAAGCAAGTTTTTATTTTCTAAAAAATTCGTTTCAAAATTCCGGTGCCATGACATCATCTCATCATTTTACAAAAAGAATTACTCCCGCCGGAAAAGGTTAACGCTAGAATGACCATAGTGGTCATTTTGATCCAACACCAAATAAATGTATTTCAGTTAGATGCAGAAATTCCTTCACAAAATAAGTTAAATATCTGTACCAAGTATTGCCAGTGGACTACTTTTTTTTATTCCAATTTCTTGATTGCCACCATTTTTTTGAAACGGTAAAATTGTCTTTGCTTTCGCCTTAATTAATATGTCATTAAATAAGGCGCATTTTATTATTTCAAAAAAGTGGTGCCAATCAAGAATCTGAATTTTAAAAAAAGTAGCCCATCTGGCAACACTGTCTGATAAAGTAGCACCTAGAAATGTCAATAATTTCAACGCATTCACGTGTAAAAGACTTCTGTTGCAAAAATGTTAAAATTACTGAATGACGAAAAAAAAACATTTTGGAAAATAAGTAAAAGCCTTTCTTAGGATACAATATATAAGAAAATTTTTACTTCAAAATTCGGAAGTCAATGCAGTTTTTGAAGATAACAATTGATTATGGACCTTCAACTGGTTAACATTAGAGCCGCGGTAAACTTGTCCTTTCGTCCCGTACAAAATAAGGATTGCTGATTCGAAACTGAAAACGCTTTGTAAAGTAATTTAAACATCATATTGCACAAGAATTATTTCAGCAAATAAGTTAAATAATTCTAAATAAAAATTCTGTTGTGATAGTTAAAAAAAAAATAGTCAAAATATCCAAGGGTTAAACAAAATGTCTAATAAAAATACTGTTAAACAAAATTTCTGGTAAAAAAATATTTTTACATAACTTCAGTAAAATTGTCCTCTCTTCTTTAGGGTTCGTATGGGTGCTTGAATTTCCAGACTAAGAAATTCCTCGGTACCAATGTTTTCTTATGGAAAATCTCTCCTGAAATAACTCGAAATTTCGTCCGTTTAAAGTAGATTTATTTTTCCATAAAAAAATTCTGATATTGAGCCTTTAAAATAACGGTAGCCGCACGAACCCTGGTTCTAGAGTTAAATAACATTTCACCCAATAAGTTTTTTGAGAGAAAAAGCATTATGAATAAATCTAAAAAAAAAAAAAAACATCAGCACAAAAATAATTATAATTGCACCCAAAGCCATTTTAGCTTCTCAATATCCTTCTGTGATCGTCATTGGCTCAAACCTTCTTATTTTAAAAGGAGCTTGATCAAAAATTTTTAATAAGTGTTTAAATAAATATTCACTATTTTACTAAATTGGAGAGTAAATGCATTGAAGCAAATTGAGATAAAATAGTCTGGATATTTTTTTCAAATATAGATAAAATAATATTGTCTGTTTGTGGAAGAATGGAAATAAATTAAGAGTTGAATTTGCGTTTCAAACAAATCTCTATTCAAAGATTCTATGCAGATGATTATGGTAATCTAAGGAAAATAATTAAATAAATAGAAAGGATTGGAGCTATATTCACAAAATACAAAAGACGTTATAAAGATAAAAAAGTTGAAAAGTTTTACAATTTCACAGATTTATTTTCACTAATGAAAAATTTATTTAAATAACTTTTGTAATATTATTATAAATGATTTCGCATCTGCATATTAAGTGATTAAAAATTCATTTCCTTCTTTCCGATAGAAATTATTGAAGTATTATCGGTAATTCAATTTGTTAATTAAGAACTGAAACTGTGAAAAATGTCATATCCTTAACGGACGTTAGCATTAAATACATTATACATTCTCTTATCTAATTTTTATATTCTCCTTTTAAAAGTAAGTGTGTTAGTAATTTCTGTTGCACACGTTGTCAAAGGTCAAGTAAAAGTGTTTCTTAAAAAGATCAAAGAAAAAAAAACGAATAATTGATAATATACCCTATATATATAAAATCCTAATGAAACGAATTTATGAAACGGCTGAAATGTGTATCGATTCATTGAATCGACTGATTAAACAACTGATTATGTTTCACGGCGATTTCTCATAAAATATGGAATACTTTGCGATGAAATTAACACCAAAAATCCGTATTGATCATCAGATCTCAAAACTGGTATTAGAATTTTTAAATTCGAATTAGTTTTCGAAATATTAATTTTTTTCTAATTTTATATACATTTTACTAATGATGGCAACTCAAATTTTAATCAAACGGATATTTTTTTTTCTTCAGATTTTAGAAAAGGTTACTATTTTAAACTAATTTGGCGAGAAGTTTGGCCTCCCTTAAATGTATGCTAAGAAATGTAACTTGTTACTTTTATTCATAATTTAATTTGTATTTCATTATCATTTTATTTAATACAAACAGAAACATTTAAAATAAATGGCTTTCAGTTCTTAAATTTTTTTTTAAACGAAATGAAAAGAAAATATTAAGCACAGATGTCATATACGCACAGGAGTACCTAATTGGCGACAAAATGGCATTATTTTGGTTGACATGGTAACCCGGCTATTGTTGTTTATATAAATGTTTATTTACTTTATTTATTTTCTTTTTTGAATTACATAAATTGTTTTGTTCTATAGTTAATTTTTTTTTTGTTTATTTTCCTTTAAAACTAAAAAATAATAGAAAATAATTAAAAAATAATTAGTTATTCCATCGACCCATTTCGCCAAATTATACAAATTGACATAATTTTTATTTCAAATAACGAAAGAACAAAGAAAATAGTATAACATTAATAAATATAGAAATAAAACATCGAAATAAAAATCACTTGATAACGTAAATACGTGTAACTTGCTTAAAGTCAAGTGAATGTGGCATTTACGATTAACCATTATTGGCATTTAATCTTATAGTTTGGTGATAGATTTTTGGTTGACGGGATAACTAAGTAGTACCAAAAATACATATGTAACTGGTATTCGAAAACGAGGATTTCGCCAAATTTTCGTAAAAAGAATCACGCCAAACCGGGTGCGTATATGGCATTTGGCAAATATTAAATGATGTAACAAACGATGACATTTAATTTCAACTTCAAAGCAATGTTTTAATTTACCACTCGAAAAAAAAATGCTAACTGGCGAGTTGAAGAATAGTTATTGGCGTGATTTGCACCCGGTTAGCGTAACAGTACCAAGAATTCTTTGCGACAATGGTTTTATGTAGTATTATTCGAAAAAAAAATTGATTTTTTTTTTTAAATCGAAACGGAAAACTTTCAGCACAGATGCCACATACGGTCCCATATTGACACGAATTTTTCTGACGCTAATGTCATATACTCAACGGGTACTTAACTGGCGCCATAGTATCGTTATTTTGCTTGATTTGATATGGCGAATGTTGTTGTTTATGCTGTTGATGTTTCCCCCAAATTAGCGTCGGAAAAAATCGCGCCAATATGGGGCCGTATATTATATCGGGGCCAAACTTTCATATGAAAAGCGAAGAGATCAGTGCGTATTTATTTATGGCAGTTACATGACTTGGACTATTATAATATAGATTAAATGATGGCGATAGAATAATATTTGGCGATTCATCACCTGTACCTGGCTACTATTAAAGTACCAAAATGGCACCAGGAATAAAAAAAGCGAAGTGGTTCGCCCGGAACTGTTGATGATAGTCACATGACTGAAGCTTTTGTTATAGAAATTGTTTTAAAATACCGGGAGACAAAGACTCTGTACACTTAATTCCTTTTATTTTAACTTCTTTTCAAACGTTTAACTGATCCTCTTTAATCAAACACGAAAACAACCATTGGATGTCTTAATAGCAACTGATTCGGCCTTAAATTTTTGAAATCAAAGGAAATTGAATGGAAACCCGTTTACAGGGAGATATGCACAACTTTTTTCAGTATAATTCAATCTTCTATAATATTTTTTAAACCGATCAGATTAGCGTGTTTTTAGATTCTGCGGTGTCTGAACGGGGATTGGCGGGCGTAGCTTGCATGGGGCAGAGCCCCCTAGTATCATTATAAATTCCAGAATTTTATGCATTTGTTGTAATATAAAACACAAGTACTGTCAAGTAATGACAAACTTTAATTGTTTAATAATTACTTACATAAAATTAATATATAATGCTAAAATAAATAACACTAACGTTTAAATTTTAAAGTTGAAAGTCCTTTAGATATTTCCATTCAAATTTATATTTATTTCTCTTTTATTAGAATAACATAAGATTACTTAACCCTCCGTCTACCAGACGGGTCCATTGGACCCGACAGGTACATACAAAATATTCATTCAAACCAGAAATTTCTTTAAAATAAACTAAGTATATAAACCAGACAAAAATAAGGTAAATAAATAAGTTAAATAGTTTTAAATAAAAATTCTGGTGTAGAACGTTTTATTAAAACTTGAATAAAATTCCCGGTAGATCTAGGGTTAATACTGACTAAATATTGTACTCATTTAATAATAATATAAAATGTGTCGCTGATTATTAGAACAATTACAGAAATATTTCGAATCCTTGACAGAAAGTAATTTATTCCACTAGACTGTACGTGAAGGATCTATTCTAATTTGTTTCACTCCATGTAAATGAAAGCTCATTGTTACCTGTTATTTTGATGGCATGTTAATCAGTGTCAATAATTTAAAAAAATGTGTACAACAATAGCTGTTCATAACATGTACGCTTAAATTAAACATAATTAATGTATCTATTTATATTTTTTTTGTAATTTACAAAAGCTTTAATGAATATATATGATTTAGATTGAAACATGAACACTAAAACATTAATTACTTGTAATAATAAAACTCTTTAGACATCGACAAAGCTTTATATTTTCCTACATTTTAAAGTTTTGATAAATATACTCTTGTATTATGTATGTGATATGGTATTGTATTGTACTGATCGTTTTCGAAAGCCGCGTCTAGCACTCTGGTGCGATTCTACTATCCAAAGGTGTGTTACGCTGAGCTGGGTATTTTTCGAAGTTGTTCATTTGTTGGTTGTGACTAAGATTAAGTCAAGCTCAGATAAACGAACACTGCTCGCCCCCATTTTTATAAAATCCTAAAGACCTGTCTCATGCACAAAATTACGGATGGTTTTGTTATCCGAAAACAAACAGAATATATTTTGAATATGATTACGTGTATGAAATTTATACTATTTTGGAAGAAATACAAAAACTAAATAATTTTGTTTCAATAAAACATTTTAGAAACTGACTAAACTTTATATCTTCAGAAACGTTAAAAATCTGTCTGACATAAAGAAAAACGTTATAATAGTAATACATCTACCATATTCATGCAGAAATGTGTATCTTTTAAAAGGCTGGGGACAATATAAAGAATCTTATATTCAACGTATACAGATATTTCAATATGTTTTTTATTATTTAAAAGATCTAACTTTAGCGAAATCTATTGTAACTATGAAGATTTTCTATATCTATAATTTATTTGTTTTCATGCGGTAATATCAACTTTATGAGACATGAAGTTATAATATTGACGTTTTATCTATTTAAACATTGTAGTAAAGATAATATTTAAGGGGGTTCGGGACACATTTTCAAAAAATTTTTATTTATTGAGTTAAAATATTGAAATTTTTTGTGATGTTAACCATATCATTTGTAAACAAAATCGCATGATAAAACTTCTCATATTTAGATGAAAAAAAAAATAAATTTTAAATTTTGTTAAAAAAGTAGGGTAGTTTAAAATCGCATAGTTACCAACTTGTACGGATTTTTCGTACCACTGAAATTTAATAGAAAATTTTAGCTAATTGAATCACCGAAATTCAAGCAATTTTAACTTTTAAATAAGTCAAAAATTTCTATAACATTTTAGTGGTAAGAAAAATCCGTACAAGTTGGCAGCTATGAAATCGTTATAACTCGAAATATTATTTATAGAATTTCAATTTTTTTTCATTTAAATAAACAGAAATATATAAATTTTAATTTAGATTCAGCATTTTAAAAAATATTAATTTTTAAAAAAATTAAAAATATTTAAAATAAAAATTAGAAAAAAAATGATGTAACTTAAAAAAAAAAAATCATATTTTCAAAATTAATATATATTTTTTAATTTTCTGAATCTAATTTAAAGTAAAGCTATTGAAGAAGGTATGTACCAAGTTTGAACCATTTATCTGAATCGGTTCTTCATTTATAACAATTTAAATAGGAGTAATGGTGAAAAAACCCATCATGAAGTAAAGCGCAATTTCACAAAAACTCGTTCCCTTGACAACCATAGCTTGAAAGGTAGATTTCGAAAAAAAAAAACCAAAACGAAAAAATTAATATATCCTGTTCTAATTGAGATAGAAACATGATTTAAACGTCATTTTAAGCGGAAAACGGCAGAGAAATTTTTAATCCAATAAAAAAATGAAAATTTGAAGATTTTTGTGTCCCGGACCCACTTAAGGGGTCTCAGGACCCTTAAAATTGGAAAAAAAAAGAAAAAAAAAGACCATTTTCAACATTTAACATCTTAAAATGTATTTGATTTTAAGACACAATTTTAATTAGAATAAAATATATAAGTATGTTCTTTCATTTCATGTATTTAAAAAATTATAAGATGCAGAATTAGCATTTACAGGGGATTTCAAACTGTCAGACATTTGACGAGCAAAAAATTGGCATAACAGCTTACGCGCACGATTGCAAAATAAATATTACAACTAGAATGAAAATTTTGGTGCCTACTTATACCTCAGATTATAAGAATTACACTGAACCTAAATAAATGTGTATTTAAAGTATTTTTATATTTTTAATGCAAAGTTGTATTGAGCCAATGCAAAATTTAGAAAATTTCAACAATACAAACCCCTAAAAAATATTTTTTGTTTACAATAAGGAGGAAATTTTAGGTTCAGTTTATACAGACTAACATGAAACATATGTTTTGAAAATTGTATGAAAAAATATTCAGAAGTTTTTGAGATATCGTGCGCGTTATGCCCAAAAACGTCATTTGGAGAAAAAAGGCTTCAAAGTTCTGGAAACACCGATTCAGCTATTGCGCTAGTATAATTCTAAATGCCATAACGTCTGTTCTAATGGGAATTTCAAGATAACAATTATATCAAAATGTTCAAAAAACATAGAAGTTTAACATCTAAAAAAATTAAAATTTCGAAAATTTTAGAGCTTTAAGAGTCCTGAGACCCCTTAATTAAAAATTTAGAAAGATTTAAATATTAAGAGTGCGTATAAAATTTATTCCTTATACGCATAAGTTGGTCTGAATCTCGTAATACCACTTATTAATTTAATATTTATATCTTCGAGGATATTTCCATGCATTGTTCGTATAATGACGAAATCCAAAATTCAGTTGTCTTTAACATCAAATATGTCAACAGCAATTCATATGAACGCTATCGAACCATAATTGTTTTCACAAAATCAATTAAACATGCATCACACTCTCATAGGCATAAGTTAGATGGAAAAGTAAAATAGTTTTAAATAATAATTCATGTCTGGATTCCTTTTTATTTCCTCAAAATTCATTTGACCTGCAATTCATTTGACCTCTATCGAACCATAATTGTTTCACAAAATCAATTAAACATGTATCACACTCTCATAGGCATAAGTTAGATGGAAAAGTAAAATAGTTTTAAATAATAATTCTTGTGTGGATTCCTTTTTATTTTAAAATTTAGTTATATTCCTGATATGTCTAGTTTTTAACCATCTCACGATCTAAGTGATTATGTTGCTAAAAGGGTTAAATGATTGAAAGTCACCAGAATTTCAGTAGAAATTTATCTGTAAGTAAATAAGCTATTTTCATCACGTACTTAATTAAGGAAATTTTTATAAAAATATTCTGTGTGTCCCATGTCGGATTGGAATTACAATTAACACTAGAACGCACAAAAATTTTACTCAAGTTTCTTAAAAATATTTGACACCAGAATTTTTATTTAAAACTGTTTGACTGATTTATTTAACGTAAATCTGCGTGGTTTAAATTTAACTTATTTTATGAAAGATTTTCTGATGCCAGTTGACATTTAATCCCATGGTCGGAGTCGAATCGACTCATTCCGGGCGTTCTAGTGTTAAGAGGTATACCAAACATACTACATCCCTTCAAGGTGCTAATATGTTTTTACACTTCAATAAATATCTTTCACGAAGAATAGGTTATTAATATTGAAATTTATTAATTCTTTATTCACAAAAAACACATTTATAATTTTATTGTCTATGATTAAATTAAAATACATAAAAATCATCAAAAGTTTCGATATAGCTATAAAAGAAATGTAAGATGTTTTAAATAATAAATCAAATTTTAAAATCAAACTTCAGAATATATACTTTGATGACTTTATCTGAATATTACTATTATAACTGCATTATAACAATATCACATTGCTAGATTTGCAATACACATACTCTCGAAGTAATGCACTCCAGTAAACTTGATTCGAAAAATATTCTTACAATTTTAGCTTTTATTATATGTTGGAATATGTCACGGATAGTAATTATAATTAGACGAACATATTAAAATAAATGACGAGAAGTTATTTCTGCCGTTGTATTGAATACGCAGTATTTATTCTAACATGTTTCTCTTCACTTTAATATGCGCATGTGACACAAGAAATCTCGAATAAGCTATTCAGTGTAAACAAAATTTGGAATTAAGAAGCAGCAATAATGGTTTTCAACTCATAGCTTTACTGTTGAGATGTTAAATGACTTTATACAATTTTCTTACATTTGCGGAAAATACTTGCCGGAAAGCTTTAACCGAAAGAATAATTTTGTATTTTCTGTAAAACAGGAAATAATCTTTCGCAAAAAAAAAAAAAAAAAAAAAAAAAAAAATTAATTTTATTTTTAATTTGAACAATTGGGAAATAAAGAAAGAAATGAAAAATTGGAATCAAAATCAGGGATGAGATTTCCGCGTTTTTTCACACCAGTATTTTGTTAGAGCAAATGATATTTCATTTAATCGGAACATTTTTGCGATTTAACAGAACGACATTTTTCAAAGAATATACTAGTGTGCAAAAACGCGGAAATCTCATCCCTGATGAAAATAAAATATATAAATAATTTTAACCCATTGATGCCGAGTTTATTTTACGCATTTATAATACCTAGGTACCAGTTGACACCAGTGTTCCCATATTGTAATTTTAACTCATATAATCTCTCAAAGTTTGAGATTAAGTAATATGAACATTTCCTTACTAAAATACTGGTTTTCATATTTAAAACTTTCGTATTACCTAAATGGCAGATATTCGTACCAACCGGCGTTAATGGGTTAATGGGTTTTGAAATGTAGTTTATGCAATTTTTTTGTGCTAGTCAATGCGTTATCTGACATGCATAAATTCAATGAAGCATGTTACTAGATTCCATATAAATATAATACCAGTTCAATTAGAGTAACTATTAACCACTTGAGGGGCGGTGGATTAAAATATATCCCACCTAATTTAAACAAGATTCTCACCAGAAAATTTTAACTAAATTTTTCATTTTTAACTTTGGAGAAAAACCATTGAAAAAATTGCTTTTCCTTATTTAAAAATAAAATTTTTCGATTATTCCGGTGAGAGGTCAATATTTAGAGACATTTTTGCTTGCCCCTCAAGGGGTTAAAAGTAAATTAAATATGTTTTTATTTTCATATTTTTTACATGTTAATTTAAAATTCATTTTTTTCTTCTAGGTGAGTGGGAATACAATTCAATACAATACATAAACTATAAGTAAGTAACTTATTTCGTATTAAGCTATTTGTAATGTATATGCAGGACGGGGTTGGCCAAATGTGGACGCTGTACACCACTAAACTTTTATAGTGATCATTGCTTTATCTAATCATCTAATCTCTGCGATTCAAAAACTCGGGTATCTCTTTAAAAAATTAGTGGTATAGGGCGTGCCACAGTTGGCCACCCCTGATGTAAGATCTGGTCACTTAATTAATTTCAACACTAACTATCTAGTGAAATATTATAAAGAGTAGTTTATTAATAATGTTTCAATTTAATAGAATATTTAAAGGTACTTGAATTTCGTACTTTTGTGTGTGTGTGTATCAAACGGACTTAACAGACAATACAGACTATCTTCAAATTTACCAACACAATGCTTACTTTTTATAACTTTTTGTTTTGTAAGTCCCTACGCTCGTCTTCATAATGTCGTCATGTACAAACGACGACATGCATGTACAAACGAATATTACACAAATGAATGCTTTCTGGTATGCATTTAAATATTAATGTTTGCATTTCTATGCTAAGTAGGTTAATGCGTCATTGATCAATACTGATCATCACACAAAACTTCGTACGGAAATCCGAACGTTGCGACAGAGAACCCCGCTAAATACCTAGCGAGAGTGGCCATGATAGGTCCGAAGCGAGGAAAGGTGCCAAACCTTCGACGCTCCGAGATCACAGAAAACCGAAATCAGAATTTCTGATCCCTGCAGCTCCATGCGAACACCCCACCCCGTACCCGTATTGATTTACAACCAGTCGGAACTGAGGACACCCCATTGGCAGGGCTACCTCTGAGATTCAAGCCGGCGGATGAATGTTAGTAAAATATTAGAATAAAAAATAGGAAAGATGATATGCCACAACCCGAAACGTAACAGCTTCACACCGAAAGGAGAAGACCAACCCTCAACTGAGGAGGAAACTGAACAACGCCAGAGCTATGACACAATAAGTAAAAGAATTACAACACAACATAAAATAACAAACACAAACAAAAACACGTTTTCAAGCCAATGGACACCACGGACGTAAACGAACACTCTTTGAGATGTTTGTTAGTGAATTTCAGAAAGAAAATAGAATGTAGTGGTGCCTTTGGACCTCACGCAGTCTCTAAAGGGCATGTGGATCTAACCGTGAAGTGATCCCGAAAGACAAACATAAAGTGTTAAGAGTCGATAGGACAAAAAATAGGAAAGTTAGTTATCCTGCAACCCCACCGGACAGCGTGAACGTAAATCACTTCCACACCGAGAGGTAAATAAAGATTAACCCCTTAACTGATTTGCCCTAGCGCCGTTCGGGAAAAAAGAGTTTGCTGTCTTCGATACAAAAAGCTTTTGGATACCACTTAATTTTAACCGTAATCTTTGGTTTGTTAAATGACATAACTTTTTCGATTGTAGAAAGCTAAATATTTTAGTAAACAAAAAGTGGTGCCGAGTCCTTATTTTCAATTTAGTGTGTCAAGAAAAAAATAACCAGTTAAGGGGTTAATCGCCCCTCGCGTATGTACAGGTTGAAAGTAATTCAACGTCGATTTGCAGGACAAAGAGAAGAAAACAAAAATAATTTCAAAGTTCAAACGGATCCCACACTGCACCGGGGGGTAGTGAACCGCCCAGATATCTTAATGGGCGTTCTTCAAATCAACTTCTGGGGCTTGTGGCCATCACAACAACAAAAATTGTTGGTAGATAGAGACAAAACATGGGAAAATTAAAAATCCCACAACCCAAACGGATCCTCCACAATAGGTCGCTATCTCCCCAAGGGCTACCGACTAAGGTCGGAGCCCATCGAACGGTGAATAAAATCATGGTTCTAGGATATGAGAAAAACAAAAGAATTGGCCCGACCGGACCCTTGGCATCCTTTTTTGTCCTTTTCTATTAGCTGTCTTTAAGGACCTGCTTCCAACTACCCAAGTGGTTACATACACCCACTTGACCTCACAGTGTAACCCACCAGATCAACCCTTTACGCTCCCTTCGAGGAAAATACTGTAGCTAGCCTAGTCATCAAGAGACAACTCACGTGCACCTCACGCCCTGTGAATGAGCAAGCAGTCGGTGGCACCCACTACCCCCGCACGCACTCGCACATGCTCCAGTCGACAATCTCACCACGGAGACGCGTTGCAACCTTCATTCACGCACACTCTCAATGGCTGGTCTGCATCACAGCTCCCCACATTAGTTCGCCGACAGGCTGCTCAAGGTAAAGATGTCAATCTTCCACACGTTAATGTGCTCAACGACATGCTATCAAGGTGCACGCTGCTTGGAAACATAGTCTCTAAGCTGGACGTAGGACTCCATCGGCAGATTAAACTCTGTTTCTCCGCTTTTGTCTCTGTTTCGAAGATGAAAAAGGAACGCTACATCGTCCTCGTCCGACCTTCTGGTCCTCCTCCCGTGCACAAGGCCGGGTTGAGTCAGAAAACCCGAGGGTTCCCGCATCCTTTTCAATGCGAATACTAACTCAGCAGCAGCACACTTGTATAATTTTAAATGATTCATTTAATGATAGTATATTTGAGAATAAAATCTAACGTAATAGTTTTGCAATTTATGAATTTGTTTTGCAGTTCCATTTTGAGACAGTGTTCTTTACCAGTTCCGAAATTGAAGGTGTACTAGCATACATTAGTGTGTATATGAAATATGCTATATACGTTTAAAGTATTATTAAATACTTTTTTTCCAATTATTTTTTTAACCATCGACAAGACGCGCCAAAAATATGCGCAGAAGCAGGCGCGCAAGGTATGTCATCCCCGACGGGTGTTTTAACCTTTAATTGTCATGAAATGCCAGTTACTTATTTTCTATAACAAATAAATGAACAAAATAACATTAACTTTTTCCGGCACTGACAATTTTTGTTAATGATGAAGTAATTGACTGACAACGGAATTTAAAAACTACTTTTTTAGAAATTATAAACATGTTACTTTAAATGTTTATTCTAAGAGCAAAATTTTACTAAAATATTCTTGGTGCCGTTCGTAAGTTTGGGATTAAAATTATGTATCTCGACCAGGGCACATTGCGTCGGAAAGAGTTAAAAAAAAAAACTCAATCCATAAAAATTCACAATTATACACTTTATTATTGCAATAAAAATGCATACACATATTTATTGCATATTCCTCACAAAATAGACTCATATGATCCATACATATGTACTTGTCACATTTTTGGCATGCGTATTAAGTTTTTGTTCCCTTGTTCATCATTGCTGCTTAGGTATTTTCACATCTTAACTTT
Source organism: Maratus speciosus (assembly GCA_963932465.1). Taxonomy (NCBI): domain Eukaryota; kingdom Metazoa; phylum Arthropoda; class Arachnida; order Araneae; family Salticidae; genus Maratus; species Maratus speciosus. The sequence continues at coordinate 218,511,178 of OZ010794.1, forward strand.
AAAAGAAAACTGAACATTGAAATCAATACGCGAAAACAGACTGACTCTAGAAATCGCATAGGTATCTCACACTCGTTGAATACAATTGTTAAAATTAATCTTAGAATTTTCCTATGTACTTCTTCTCTTTCAGAGGATGACTTCTAACTGAGCTATACGGGGTTTGACTCATTTAATGTAAGATGGTCGTGAAATAAGAAAGGATGAATGCAGTTTCGGTATTTTATATACCCTGCTCTAGACGTCTGCTATGTATTTAGTACCGGCAAATTCGTCAGAAAAACATATATAAGTTTCTATAAATAACTAAATATATATGTATATACAGGGTGTTTCTGGATGAATATCGGGATTTTAACGCTTTTTAGAATCTATTATATAAAACTTAAAAATATACTTAATACATAAAATGAAAGAGCAACTCAAACAGTTTATTTGTACCTGTGCATGTGCATGCGCATGCCAAGTTTCTTCAGTAATCCGTTAGATAGCGCTAGTAGCAAAAATGGCGAATAGTGAATAAAAAGTATTCTGTGTTCAGTACTTGTGTCCAGCAGACCGAATCTGTAGTTACTGTGCAACGTGCGTTCTGGATTAAGTTAAAATGTGATCCCTCAAATGATAACACCTGTAGATGAAATCATCAGTTTGAAAATACCGGCTGCCTTTGCAACAATTACCCCACAAGCATTAATCAACGTTTGGGAAGAACTGAGTTATCGACTTGATGTGTGCTGTGTGGCGGAAGGTGCTCATGAACAATTGTAAGCTTGAACACTTGCTCTTTCATTTTATGTATTAATTATATTTTTAAGTTTTATGTAATAAATTCTACCAAGCGTTAAACTCCGATATTACTTTAGAAACACCCTATATATGTATATATATCATCAAACGGTTGCAAGTTGCGAATCTCACAAATCGTGAATTCACCACCATCTAACTGTCTGATGAATGATTTCATAATGGAGTAACGTAGAAATGCCATGGAACTAACATATAATAGTGAGTATATGGTATGTGCTGTGTAAGTTTTTTAAAAACCTTTTCTTCAATTATTTTTTCAACAATTTTGAAGACTCCTGTCATTAGCTTAGTACAGTTGGATTCGTCCACGAATTATTTTTTTTTTTTTACATTTAAGTAGCATATATTTTCCTACATATAAATTATAGCTTTTATCAAGAAACATTTTTTGTATAAAAAAATTCCGAATTACATAAAACCACTAGCACTGGTAGATCAATTATTTAATAATAAAGTAAGACAAAAATATTATAAAATTAACTTTAAGCTTCTACCAAGTACCAACTATAATTATCTGCAAGCTCTCGGACTAATTGTCTAATTTTAGCGATTAATTAAAGAGTTCGAATTTGATTAATTTCTTCTTTGTACGCGCAATCACAGTATTCATTTTTTAAAAACAAAACGTGTCACTAATGCTGAAATATTGGCGCTGTTTTATTGCCCATAAAGTATTTTATGAAATATCTTTTTAACCAAATTATGGCATACAAACAAAAAAAAAAAAATCCGCATAAACTTAATTTCAATGATACATAGCTTTAATATAGTATTTATTTTATTATTTATTATTAATTTCGTTTGCTAAATAACTTTTATTTGTTTAACAAAGTAACGCCAAGTATTACTGTCTTTCTTAAGTGCCATTTTAAAATCGTTTTAGCATAATGAACATCGAATTAGTACTTAAATAATTAGATTATTTTAAGTAATGTAAACCAAAAACAAATGGAAAGCTTAGGATTTCATTTGAGGTTTAACAAATGTTTTCTTTATTTGAAACAATGGAAAAAGTAAAGTAGACAGTTTAAATTTCAGATTAATTTGTTTCTTTCTTAATTGCCGCCCATTAAAGAAAAACAGTATAAAGCAAAACAAATTTTGAACTGGAAGCAACTTACGTTTCAAATGTTTCGGCGCATTAATTTTGAACATTTCCTTAAATTACTCCTTAACCCTTTCAGGGGCAAGGTACTTGTATTCGCAAAATGTTGAAATAATTGACTGACTCCAGCATTTACAAGAAAATTTATTTGTAAACATGTCAAAGTATATTTTCGCGTACTTAATAAAAGGGAAATTTTCATTAAAAAAATCGGGTGCCAATGTGGAAAATAAGGATTAAAATTATGTGATGCCGTGACGGCATCACCGCCCTTCAAGGGCTTAAGTGTTAATAAAGGTATTTTTCATTACAAAATGGTTAAAATTCGATAAAAATAAAATAAATTTAACCCTACACCAGAATATTTTTTTAGAACTATTTAATTTTCATATTGAACTTTTTAACCCCTTCGCCAAGAGAGTCTTTTGTTTAATTTTTAATATTTAGCCACCAGTTTTTGAAACAGAAAATTTCATCTAATTGAATCCCCAAAATGCTGTGATTAAATAAGGTAAACCTTACAATTAAAAATAATTGGTGAGAATAATGGAGGATTCTGAGCAGCTTAAGTGACACACATACCCGTTACTCGTCCCCAAGGGGTTTAATGTATAGTACATAATTAATGCTCAACATTTATGCATGAATATCTACTTGACTGATCACCTTCGATTGGATGTATATTCGATTGGATGCACCTACGATTATCGTAGGCATTCCAGAGTTCCGTTCATTGTTTCATACATTTAACTGTTTTTATAAAGCAATTTCTGATTTAACACGTTCACGCCGGCGCGGTGGGTCACACTCGACTGTCTCAGAGTTGTCATGTCTCCGGCTTTTTTTCACACCACTGTTATTTTAGAGAAAATGTTGTTCTTTTAAATCGCCCAAATGTTCTAATTAAATAAAACAACATTTTCTGTATTAAAATACTGGTATCGAAAAAGCTGCAGACTTTGCAGATCTAAGACTGTCGAGTGTGACCCACCGCGCCGGCGTGAACGTGTTAAATCGTCAATTATTTATTTATTTGCAGTCAATTGCTGCTGGTCGCTCTAGTGCAGAGGTAGCCGACTGTAGCACGCTGCACACCACTAACATTTTACAGTAATCATTGCCTTATCTAACCAATGAATATTTGCGATTCAAGAAGTCGGCTTTTTATTTAAAATATTAGTGGTATCCGGAGTGCCACAGTTTGCAAACCCTGCTCTACTGTTAAAAACAGAAAGAAAGTTCAAAATTTACCGAATAAAAGATAAATACTGTTCAATCTACATTTGAATTTAACCCCTTAACCTACAATGACGGGCATAGCCCGCGTAAGATGATCGAGCCAAATGTAAATTCTTCTTACCACTAAAATTTCACAGTAAATATAGTTTAATTTAATCGTCGAAATTCCATGATTAAACAAGGCGAAAATATCTATTAAATTTTAATAGTAGCTATGGATTTGCCAAACCGTGGAGCTGTTAAAAGTAAATCGTATCTTAAGGGGTTAAACAACGAATTTCCTGAATTTGGGATAATTTTTTATGGTGTTTGAAAGATGAAAAAACATAAGCAAACTATTGCAAATTAAAAACTTTTATTTCATGTTTTATATTATACACGTATATTTAAACAAATAATATTCATACAGATATCTATTTTATAATATTCTTAAATATGATTAATATAAACGAAAAATATATTTAGTAATTCTTTTTAAAGAGGAATGCAGATTTATGTTTAATAATCCTCAACGACAGAAACTTTAAAGTAAATTTTATGATGTTTCATTCTCTCAAAAATAATATATTTAGAGAAATGCTGTTTATAAATGATATTTTCGCATTTTGTTAATGAATAGTTTTGGTCAGTGAGATATCAAATTACCAACTCTAATGTTAAACTTATGGATATCTGACTAGGAAATTAATATCTTTAAATTCTTTTTTTTCTGTGCACTGTGTTAGAATATACGTTTTCCTTTTTTTTTTAGAGATAGTCTGTTTGTTTTTTGGGGTTTTTTTTAGCTGTGAAAATATTTCTAAAATATGTACTTAATTTATAATTTTATGTGTTAAAACTTTTCAGAACTGAATAATATTTTAACACTACAAATGAAAATATACGTTTTCCTTTTTTTAGAGATAGTCTGTTTTTTTTTTTTTTTTTTTTTAGTTGTAAAAATATTTCTAAAAAATGTACTTAATTTATAATTTTATGTGTTACAATTTTTCAGAACAGAATAATATTTTAACACTACAAATGAAATTAAGCTGTGAATTTAGAAATAATTTACTAATTGTAAAAAGAAGAGATATATTCTTTATAAAAAAAAGTACACAGAAGAAAATAATAATAAAAAAAATACTGAAGATATATTTTTAATATGTACATATTTTATACTGGAATACATTCCATCTCCATAGATTTAACATTAGCACGAATAATTTTATATGTCTCTGATCAACAGCCTTATGAGCATACACTAGTCAAAATGTTAAACCTATGGGACTGTTCTTTTAAAATTTCTAGCTAGCATTTCAGTATTTTTAAATGATTTTTTTCCATAGGAAAGCGGAGCCGTCTAGCTTTAACCGAGCTTTTTTTTTTCGATTTGGGTTGCAGATTTTTATTTTTATTATTATTACTATTATAGCAAATATTTGTTTATTTTCAGAACCTGTTCCTGTAGGCTACACTTTTTTTGTCAAAAAATAATGTTAAGCGAGTAGTTTTATTTTAAAATAATGAATATTGTAATAGTATAAAAAACGTTAATAATTTAAAACCTAGTCTGATGTACCAATCCCAAAACTTTCTTCTATCTTATACACGTTAATACTTCAAAATTCGGTAGAACAGTGTCAAAATTAAATGGCAATCAATTCCCATCATGAGGATTCTAAAGATATAAAATTCCGTGCATTAATTCTTGAGATATGACTATCGCTATAATCGTGTAAATCATGCAAAATGCAGAATAGCAGTGCCACCTTTTGGCGGTTTACACCAAAACCTAATCAACAACAACAACTTACCCCGACATCTAACTAAACCTGATGTTTGATGAAAATTCGTGCATTAGTTGTTGAGATAGAGCTATTGCGGAAATTGTGAAACGATGCAGCATAGTAGTGCAACTTGTTGAACGATTTACACCAAAACTTAATCAGCTCCAATATTTATCAAGGTATACCTAAATTTGAAGTTTGATGAATATTCGTGTATTAGTTCTTGAGATACAGCTATTGCGGAAATCGTGCAAAATGCAGCATAACAGCGCTATCTGTTGGGCGATTTACACCAAAACATAATCAGCATCAATTCATATCAAGAGTTAATTGAATCTGAAGTTTTATGAAAATCTGTGGATTAGTTCTTGAGATAGAGCTATTGAAGAAATCGGTAATAATGCAGCGTAGCCGCGCCACCTGTTGGGCGATATACACCAAAAACTAATGAGTACCAAAGGTCTAACTAATTCTAAAGTTTTGTAAAATTCCATGATTTAGTTCTTGAGATAGAGCTCCCACAAAATTTTTGTCACATGCAGACTCACAGAGCGACAGAGTGACAGACAGACTCACAGACAGACATTTTCTAAAAACCATCAAATCGTGTTCAGGACCTTCTAAAATGTATAAATCCATCGAAAACCGGAAGTCGAAATTTTTCACGAATCCAATACTTTCTTCTTGTAAAGATAGAAGAAAGTAAAAAGAGAAAGAAATGAAATTCTATAGATTATATTTCGATGCCGTAATCATCTGCATTTGATAAAATAATTATAAAAAATAATAAAAAAAAAATATACTTGAGGTCAGCTAGAAGTTTTTATTAATTGTATGTTATTAAGGAGAATAATATTAAAAAGAAACATTTGTTAACTGAAATCATTTTACTTTTAAATGCACAACAATAACATTAATCGTAGCAATTATCTTAAATGGTGTCCTTTTTGCTGTGGTAATAAAACACGTTTTCTTTCCATAAAGTATTAATAGTCTTAATAAATAACATGCATTTAAACAAGTTTAACACTCGTAAAGGGAAAGTACATTTGTTCCGCAATGACTGGAAGATGAATAAAATCTCTTCTTTAAATTTAAACCCAGGATGTGAGCTTTTAAATATAAGATTTTTTAATGAGGTGTATCTAGGTTTCATAAATACTTAATTATTTTCATTAGATAAAAAAAGAAAAGCAAATGGAATGCTAAATATTTCATTTAAAAATTTAAAAATCTAATCTGTTTGCTCCCAAAGAGATATGAACAAAAGGAGGAGACAGATAATGTAGTGAATATATTTTGCGAGTGAAGCAATTGAGGCCAGTACAAAATGACGTCTGGATGATGATAATATGGAATCATAAATTATAATGGTAATAATAATGGAATAACAAAATGGCGCCTGCTGTTTGTTTTTATCTAATCGGTGTCTGATTAACGGCGGCCAAAATTTCTGAAGCAAAAACGAATAAAGCTATTGACTTATTTATGACTGATATTCTGCAGGAAAAAAGTTGTTTAATTGAGTTGAAAATTCCTATTCAAATTTAGTAATGGATATTTGTGCCGGAGGTAATCAAATTCACCGACATTGAAAGGGGGCTTGTTTATGTTGTCACAATATAGCGGAATCGCAGGATTTGAATTTTTCTAGGAAACACTTCCTCCAGTGAAACCTGATATATATATTTATCTTAATTATGATAGAAAATTTGTATTAATAAGCATTTAAATAAGAAGAAAATATCTAATCAAATTTTCTGGCGGATATTTGCCTCGGCTATAATCAGATACTGTGGAACTGGTTACAGTAAAAGCTACACCATATTGAGGATATGTCATTTCCTCTTTATTAATGATCTGAATAGTCTAAACTAGACACTGAATAGTGTTTCCAGTTACATGTGTCCATAAAAGAGAAATAAACCAACACTAAAAAAGGGAAAATCAATTTTCTTGAAGTGGGCGAATTTTAGCAAAGAGTATAGTTAACCCTTTAGTGCGCAGCTTTACAAACAACACTGTTTTGAATTTAATAGGGTTTTTTTTATTCACATATACTTAACTCACACTAGAAAATTAAAATAGCAATATTTACTTTAATTAAAAAACAGGCATTCCGTGTTTAACACTCCGTCTACCAGACGGGTCCAATGGACCCGATGGGTACATTCGAAATATTTATTCTAACCAGAAATTTCTTTAAAATAAACTAAATATGTAAACCAGACAATAATGAGTTAAGTAAATAAGTTCAATAGTTTTAAATAAGAATTCTGACGTGTAATATTTTTATAAAACTTGAGTAAAATTTTCGGTAGTTCTAGGGTTAAATAAAGCGAAATTAACCATTGAAACTTTCTGGTGTAAAGTCAGATTAAATGAACTACGTAATTTCTAGAAGGTTTTCTATTATGGGAATTGAAGGGTAAAACATTAAATTTTATAAAATAAATAATTATATAAAATAAGGTATTTGGAGACGTACTTATTAAAGTAGTTATTCATTTGCATTATTTTAGCGTAAAACAGCCACACGACACCAGTTTTTACTTATATTGCAGATGTGCAACAGACGAAAAGTTTGACGCATTATATGAAAATATCTCTGGTTTTTTTTCATTATTTTTCCTGTCTTATAAACCTTTCAGAGGATTATATATAATTTTTTTCGAAACAAAAAAAAAAATCGCGTATTTAAGGGTTAATATAAATTGTTTCTTTAACCCTTTCGTGAGCAAAATACTTCAGTTGCTAAAATGTTGAAATGATTGAATGACACCAGGGTTTACGAACAAATTTGTTTCATAGCGAGTAAAAGCTTTTCCTTCGCGTAAATAATAAAATGTAAAATTCTGTTTAAAATTTCTGGTGTCACTGTTACATTTGGTAATTAAAAGTAAGTGGCGTGTATACTTCCCACCACCCACGATAGGGTTAAATGGCAGTCCAAATGTTGAAGTAATGCTATTTCTTTTTCTTTTAACAGTTGGTTAATAATAATCCATTGTAATGAAAGGAATTTAAATGTTGCAAAAATCCACTCTATTAAATATATATCCAGTGTTCAATGTAAGGCAATTCAGGGTTGCTGTTTAGACTCCCTATTTCTGTCAGTAATTCCGAATTTAAACACTTTTGCATATTACTAAATTTTGCTTTATTTAAAAGATGTCGTTTCGTTATTACTTACAGTATCATATCTTCTTTTGGAATTTCTTATATAAAGCCGGATTATCAGAATAAATAAAGAAGGCTCAACTGGAAACCTTGAGATGAATAAATAGGATTTAATCGATTTAACCCTAGATCTACCGGGAATTTTATTCAAGTTTTAATAAAACGTTCTACACCAGAATTTTTATTTAAAACTATTTAACTTATTTATTTACCTTATTTTTGTCTGGTTTATATACTTAGTTTATTTTAAAGAAATTTCTGGTTTGAATGAATATTTTGTATGTACCTGTCGGGTCCAATGGACCCGTCTGGTAGACGGAGGGTTAAACAGAATCTAGGTTATGAATTTTTTTTAATCCAGTTTCATTTTAAATAGATCACAGCTTTTTCTCACCATAAGAACAATGCAGACAGGATTATGCTTAAAAAGGATCTACAGTTTCATAAATTTAAATAATACTATAATATTTTATATAAAAATAGATACATATGCACATTATTCCAAGAATTTTTTATATTTATTCTTTTTGTGAATAAAATTTATGTAAAAGTTCATACATATGTGTATGCGTTTTTTCTATGTGTTATTGTTTACCACATATACAGTGCTGGAAAAAAGTTTAGGACCACAAACAAATTCGTGGTGCACCACACCTTCGTTGCCGAAAAAAGCAATGAGCATAACTTTTGTTTTGAATTTGACATGACGTGATTTCCTTGGTCGAGGACAGGACTTTGTGTGCCATTCTCTGTGTCCATAAATATAGAAATAGTGAACAAATAAATTAATTATATTGTGGTTTTAAAGAGCTACAACAAAATGTCGTGATTTTTTTTACTGCTCTTTGTATTAGTCATTTCCGTGACGTAACCTCAGAGGTGTTTGGGCTGGATCATTTCACTATCAGCTCTATTATATAGAAAATTTCACTTTTTTAAATCATTGAACGTTCTAGGGTTAAATAAAGCAAAATTTAGCATACAATTTTGGTAATAAAAGATCGAACGCCCCCTCTGACGTTACGCCACTGAGTCGCTTCATAATTATTTGTCCTTAGAAATTTGTTATGGAAGGTTGAACTGAATCCATTTTTGCTTGCAGCTGTATAGGATCGCTACAAGTATCAGTTCCCTGTTTTTCATCGAATGGTACAATGACATAGAAAACAATTTGTTTTTGTCAAAGACATTATAAACTTTTCATAATAAAATCAGCGAACTTTTTATTAAAAAAAAAAAAAATCAGCGAACGATCTGCATTTTGCTGAAAATGCCACACCAAAACTTCATACGGATAATTAAAGCCTCAATAACATAGATTAAATTCTTTAACCCTTACAGGCGCGGTGTCCTTAAAAAAGGACACCTAATTTTAATTCCAAAGCTGACAAACGGCACCAAGAATATTTAACTAAAATTTTCCTATTATAATGTACTTGAAAATCAGCAAGTACATATTTTCTAATAAATTCGTTTATAAATTGCGGTGTCAGTCCATTATTTCATTAGTTTATAAACAGAATTACTCCGCGTCGGTAAGGGTTAAAATAGCCAGAAAAAATCAAGTTTCATATTATAAAAAAAAATACAGTTATCTGTATCTTATGTAGATCAAAATGAATTGAAATAGATAAATATTTAAGTAGAATTTTAGCATTTAAAAAGCTTCTCTTCTTTATAATGACTCACAAAGAAAAAATGAAAGATGAAAAACATTTTTATAAAAGAATACATTTCACGTTTGAAACTTAAAACAGCAATGGTTGTGTTAGTTTCCTACTTTTAAATGTAACTTACCCTTTCAGGGGCAAGGTACTTGTATTCATAAAATGTTGAAATAATTTAATGACAAAAATGAGAATTTATTTGTAAACAAGTAAAAGCATATTTTCGCGTACTTAACAAAGGTGAAATTTTCATTATAAAATTTCGGTGCCAATGTGGCAATTAGGGATTAAAATTATATGATGCCGTGACGGCATCACCGCCCTTGAAGGGATTATGTGATAATAAAATATTTTTATTAATATTCCATACAAATGAAGAGAATTTAAATGAAAGTAAATGTATAAGTCGCACATTTATTAGCAAGTGAGATCCAAATGAAAAATGCAGGATTGAATTATACACATTTAAGGAATTCTGTAAATTATTGTATTTTTTTTTTAAATTAAACTTTATAAAAAAGGTAGTTTTGGTTTACTACATCTGATCAAGCTTTAGTGGTACAAATAAAACATGAACAAACATGTTCAGATATTTTAATTAACAGCATCAATATCCATACTTAGATTTAATGATGAAAAGTGAACAAGATTATTCAATTATTTTAACCCTTACCGGCGCGGAGTCATTCTGATTATAAACTTATGAAATTATGGACTGGCACCAGAGTTTATAAACGAATTAATTAGAAAATAGGAACTTGCTCATTTTCACGTATATTATAGAAAGAAAATTTTGATTAACCCTTTCGGGACGGGAGCCTTTTACGAAATTTTTAATCTTTTGTCACCGTTTTAAAAAAAAAAAACAGAAATTTGTGTCTTCTTGAATCGAGAAAATGCGCTGATTAAATAAGGCAAATTTTACAGTAAAATTTTACTGATGAGGAAAAACAAGGATTCTGAGCGCTTCATGCGGCACGTATACGGGTCGCTCGTCCGCAAGGGGTTAAATATTCTGGGTGCAGATTGTCAGTTTTGGAATTAAAATTAAGTGTCCTATTTTAAGGACACCGCCCTCGAAAGGATTAATGAACTACCAGGGATGAGAGCGGTTAGACCCAAATTGCCGATTACTACCACGAAATTTTAATAGTATTTGAGGCATTATTTAATTACAGAATTTCTGATATTTACTAAAGCAAAGAATGTTATTAAAATTTAGTGGTAGCAATCGGTCATTTGGGTCGGGACGCTCTCATGCCTGACTACATGGAAATCTATATTTTAATGACAATAATACAAATCTTATTGTTGTATTGCATTAATTTATTGTGCATTTTGCACTAAATTAACTATTATTTTTACGGTTTTTATAAACACTCTATTATTCAATCGTTACACTCTTTGCTCATTATTATTCAATTAGCCCTCTTTATCCAATCTATTACACATCCTGCTCTGGATTAACTGTTATTTTCCCATATGCATAAACAGATTTTATTTATAAAGACTCTGTTTTAACATGTACATATCTGTATGTATAACTGTGTGATTATTCATATAGCATAGTAAATTGTTGAATGTTATAATTGATAAAAGTAATCTAAAATGAAATATATTTTTCTTACAGTTGTAAGTATATTTTTAGTAAATTTCCTAACAATTTCTTATAAATAATATAGAATGAATATTAACATATAAAAAGCAAAAATATGCAATTTAACACTTAAATGCCCCATAGTACCATTTATGATGCCATCAGTGTTCCCAGTTCAGTGGATATTTTTATTCACGACTTCTGCAATGACACCAGAAAATTAAAATGGAATTTTTTGATTTATTTTAAAACAGTTAAAATAAACGAAATTTACTATTTAGATTTTTCAGATAAAACTTACAATTCTCTGAATTACGCATTTTCTGGAACGCATTCTACCCTGGGCATTAAAGTATTAAGTATTTGCATACCACCTAACTTATATTAATGGAATACAAATGTGCACTTACATATATATCTCGTTCCGTCTAAATAAATATTTTTAACCGTGTATTTCCCTGAATATTTTGTTTATCATGAGCTATACAAAATATTCTTCTTTAATTTTGTCTAAAATTGTTACACGTGGATTTTCTGTCGGCCTGTGGAATCACTCGCATGTAGTTCAATTACACACCAAAAAATGATAAGATATACATTATTTATAAATAATAGATTATATGTAAAAGTCGTATTTGATATTCGTGAAACAATTTATTTAAAATTCAAATGTCTTATCCCTTTTGTACGTAGCCTATTTGAAATTGTGTGTATTTATTTTTCCTTGAAATCAAAATTCATATTTTACACTAATCGTTTCACTTACATCCATTATTAGTGATATTCCACCACGATATTAATAAAACATAGGATAAAGATTCAAAGTCTCATAAAACATTCATTGTTTACGCAACATTGCTGCAGATATGTTTTTATAAATATTAATTTTAGTTGTTTAGACAGAACATTCTTTGAATAGTTTTTCGAAGACATTGACATATTTTTCCTCGTGTAAAATTTTTTGAATGAAACTAAATATATATGTTACTTGAAAAACATGATTTATTTTGATTGATTTTCGATGTGAAAATTATTTATCGTAATTTCCGGCGTATAATCCGCGGATCAAGCAATTCTGATTGGACCCAGAAATTTTATTCAATAATTGAAGCCAAAAATTTACCGCGATATGATAAGTTACATTTTATTTTTAAAAGTTTCTGGGTCGAAAAATGAGTGCTTGATCCGCGGATTATACACCGGAAATTACGGTAACACTCGGAATGATATTTTATTTAAGTGTGAAAAAAGAAAAATGAATATAACAGGGGTGAACAACTGTGGCACGCAAGATACCACTAATTTTTTAAAGAAATATTCGACTTCTTGAATCGCAGAGATTCGATGATTAGATAAGGTAATGATTCCTATAAAATTTTAGTGGTGCATAGCGTGCCACAGTTGGCCACCCCTGGAATATAATTTACCATCTGCGTTTTTATTTTTAATTTCCAATAATAGTTTACATAAAACAAAAGGAAATTTTCTAAATATTATTAAACCAATAAAACACCTTTTCACTTTACATTTCAAAAATGTGATCTTCGTTCCTTTTACCTTTTATATTTGTTCATCAAACTGTATCTTCAGTTAATTTATTTAATCGGAGAATTTAGATCAATAAATAAAACGAAATTTAGCTTCTGAACTAGAGATACCCAAAAATAGAGCAATCTATTTTTCTTAATTACTAATATTGAAGTATTAGGTCATCCGGAAAGTTCTGCGGTTCTTTGAAAAAATTTGAATCCACAAATGCCACATTTTTACCGGAATTTCGGTATAAAAGATTGCTTTGATAATGTTCAGAAATATAAAAGCGTTTATTTTATTTATTTATTTATTTTTTGAAATAAATTTTTCACAATTTCACGTGCGAATGAATTATTTCAACATTATCTCAACAGACGTATACCGCGGAACTTTCCTGATGACCGAATATTATATACTGATCAATATAATCATATAATAAGGTACCATTGTACAGGATTATTTGGTCACATCTGACATCGTATTTTTAATTTTACTACCATGTAGCGTACGACGATGGATTAGTCATTACTGAATAGGATTTTTTGCTCGCAGACATTGCACAGTGAATTTTCATCATAATTTCAGGTTAAGTACCATTATTCATATTATTACCCTTATTTCATGACTGGTAGAATGATACCATAATAAAGCCAATTACACTATTTTATAAAACTGGTGGGAATAAAAAAAATCTGTATAAAAGACATAGCCCGTGAAAATCACGGGAGCGAGAATTAAGGGGTTAATGAAAATTGTATGAGTAATTAAAAGATTGCAGTGAAAATGCTTCTCTCGGGTCTACTGGTTGTTATATATTCATACAGGGACATTCCAACAATTCAGCTATTTGACAGTTTTATGTTTAGGTTTTATTCATTTTAGCTAGTAACAAAATTAGATTACAATTTCACATATTTGTAAAGCAGTTTTCATACATGATTTTTTTCCTTGACTTTAATTACGAAAATAATAACTTTTACTATTATGCATTATAATTTTTTTAAATAAAAAACTAAAAATATCCTGTCTGATCCAGATTTTAAAATTCTTGAAAGGTTAACGAGTACAATTTTCTGCGAAAGATTTGCTAAAGAGGTATTTTCTGTGACAAAATAAAATTGTTTAACACTAGAACGGCGGTAGGGGTCATTTTGACACCTGAGCACTTTCGTCCGTTGATTACTTTACTTTGGTTGGAAGAAATCGTTTGAATTTTTTTTACTTTTCCTAAATATATAACATATTTATTTTTTTTTAAATTCAGCTTTCTAGATTTGTTAGTTTTTGAAATATTGGTATGTATTCCTTGAACGGCGGGCAAGGGTCATTTTGACCCCTTTAGTAAAATACTCTTTGTACACTAAGGATTGTGAACCCATGAGAAAAATTCAGTGATAAGCAATTTTCGATTGCATTCATACTGTCTCCCAGAGAGATAAAAACCGGTGTAGTGATACAACATTATTATCTGTAATTTGTATGTTATAATTCCTTTGTTTGATTTTGCCATGCTTTTGAATACAATATTTCAAAAAAAGAAAGCGTAAGGTTTTTCAGACTTATATTTCTTTTCAGAAATAGTATTTTCCCATTTGTTACTTTTGTTAGTTCAGATTAATCACTGAAGGTGGTAACCATAGGGGAGGTGTTTTATAAGTAGAGTACGAATATTGTTCGTACGGCAGACAGTTGAACATTTCCGAACATATAATTTATTGAAAACTGCAAAACATGCTACCAACCAGGACAAAATATTACAGTTATTGAACAATTGTTCCCATCTAAAGCTAGATGTAAATTTACGCAATATATGCCAAATAAACCGGAGGAATTTGGGATAAAATTTTGGTTTATCTGTTGACGTTGATACTAAATATGTACCTCTTGAATGGATTTCCATTTCTAAGAAAAGATGAAACCGCAAATCCTCAATTAAGTTTAAGTGATTTTTACTTTCTTCTATCTTTACAAGAAGAAAGTATTGGATTCGTAAAAATTTTCAACTTCCGGTTTTCGACGGATTTACACGTTTTAGAGGTCAGAGATTCCAAAAAACATGTTTTTACAAAATGTCTGTCTGTGACTCTGTGAGTCTGTCTGTCTGTCTGCCTGTGTGTATGTGACACAAATTTTGTGGGCGCTCTATCTCAAGAACAAATGCACGGAATTTAATAAAAAATTATATTCAAGTAGTCCCTAATATAAATTGGTGCTGATTAGTTTTTGGTGTAAATCGCCCAACAGGTGGCGCTGCTATGCTGCATTTTTCGCGATTTCTGCACTAGCTCTATCTCAAGAACTAATGCACGGATTTTCATCAAACTTCAGATTCAGTTAATACTTGATATGAATTGGTGCTGGTAACGTTTTGGTGCAAATCGCCCGACAGATGGCGCTGATATGCTGCATTTTGCAGCATTTACACGATTTTCGTAATAGCTCTATCTCAAGAAATAATGCACGGATTTTCATCAAACTTCAGATTCTGTTAGTGCTTGACATGAGTTGACGTTTTGCACCTTGTGGTGTAAAACGCTCAACAGGTGGCGCTGCTATGCTGTATTTCTTGTGATTTCCGCAATAGCTCTATCTCAAGAACTAATGCTTGGGTTTTAACACTAGAACGGCGGCGAGGGGTCATTTTGACCCTTGCCGAATGAAAACATTTCGATTCGAACCAGAATTATTTTTATAATATAAAATTGATATATACTGCACAAAAATAACTTAAATAAGTAAGTTAAGTAGTTCTAAATAAAAATTCTGATGTGAAATATTTTTCTAAAACTTGAACAAAATTTCCCGCCGTTCTAGTGTTAATCTAAAAACAAAAGCTTATTTTTTTTAAAGAGAACAAAAAGTATTAGTTATTTTTGATGCAACTGAAACTGAAATTTGAAGCCTCCTTTTTTTCAGTAAAGGTAAATTAATTTTAACTATGTGACAAAAATTCTTTACAGAAAACTGCTGAGTCATTGATAACTGAAATTCCCCTGATATTTTCTGATCATATATATACCTTAATTATAAAATAAAAAGAGTTTATTTATTCTCAGCATTTTAGAAATATCTCCAGTAGATCATATCCATAAAAAAAATCAAATACGATTTTAAAAAATCTGTGCAGGCACTTTAAAGCGTTATAAAAATGTAATAAAAATGCATTTATATCTTATATCTATTTTTTCTAGGTAGATTTATATATCGCGAATTCAATTTAAACTTTTCATTTCTCCGTAAATTTAATTAGAGCGTATCTGTAAATCCGAATAAGAAAAATGTTTTTATTCACATATTTTTTAAAAGAAGTTTGGTTAAAGTATTTTTTAAGCAAGTATATATATTTTCTAATTATTCTATCTGGTGTACCTAAAGGTATCTATGTATAACATGACAATGTAACTTTTGTACACTCGGACACTTCAAATTATTTCATACTCGTAGATTGAATTTGTTTTTATGGCATGGAAAAAAAGAGCAGTAACATACAATAAAAATAAATAAAAGTAAAAGTGTATTTAAAGTGTCTTAGAAAGGAATAATCTAAAACGGAAAATTTATTTCGAATGAAAAATTCATCTTCTTTTCAAAGTAGCATTTTTCCTTTAAATTTAAAGTAATCTTCTATTTTATAGATGTTATTAAATTGTTACTTATCTCTAAATATTCTACACAATTCAATTATTTTATATCAAATTGAAAATAGAAATAAAAAAGTTCGGACTTCTTCATCAATCAACAAATAAATAAAGCGAAACACACCTAAAAATGTGTTTTAATTAAACAAATTTTAAATAATATACTATATTTCTGGTTTAATTCTGGCTTTTTTCTGGTCCCAATACATATATTAATTAAATAATAAACTTGTAATTGATATTTATCGTATGAACTCCATAATCTTTTAGATAAAGATTTCGTAGATTACAAAAAACTTGAAAAAGAAGGTTTTGTGTTGCAATAAAATATTCTTTATAACATAAAAAGAAATTTTAAGTTAATAATAATAATATACGTAATATATATATATATATATATATATATATATATATATATATATATATATATATATATATATATATATATATATATATATATATATATATATATATATTGTGTGTTTGATTACTTTTGTAATTATGATTTAAAATTCGGCGACTATTCATGGGGGAAAAGTCAGTTCCCGTTTTTCACAGCAACATTCCAAACATCACCATTGTCTATAATTCATAATTGTTTGCTTTATTATACCTAAAGTAATGCATGAATGAAACATTTGCCAAGAAAACGCCATCACTGAATTTCTTGCCCGTTTTTCTTTATTTTCAAATTTGAAAATGTGAGTTGACATAATAACCAGGGCTTAATTTCTAACAAACAAATACCGGAGATCTAATTTTCTGAAGTGATATAAACATTAATGTAATCAACCGCTTATCATTTATATACTTTGTTCTTTTGTCCCTCACAAGAATGCTTTAATTTTCAGATTTATCATTGTTCTTATATATACGGTTATAATTCGTAAATTTTGTGAAATCACCCTCTTGTCTTTCTAAATGCATGGATATATTTATATAAAATTGTGAATTAGATTTATCATTACTTTTCTTTGTTCTAAATACTAGAAAATAATTATCATGCATTTACTCTAAAGAATAAGATTATAAATATTAAATAAACATTCGTTTCAAGGAGCCACTGTTTTCTTTATAATATTTCAAACTGAAAACGCAGAACATTTGATAAATACCAACAATACTTATAAAAGCACAGATTTTAATAAAATTTATATTACGCAAATGCCCGGGTAACTTTGAACCAGGTAAAAAAAAAAAAATATTTTTTATTGCTTTTATCATTATTATTCCTTAATTTTTGATAGTCATACAATAATTTAGGATAATTTCTTCTCCCTTATGCCCCTAGTTGCAACAATACTCTTAAAATATGAATGTGACATATGAAAATAGAGAAAATGCGGATCAAAGTTACCCTGAATGACTGTAATTTAATTCATATTAACCAAATGCTCCGAATGATAAATATACTTTTAAAACCATGTTATTTGTTATTACAATATCATTAAAACAAGAATAGCGGAAATGTTATTATAAATTCTTTGTGTGTTTTATAAATAATTCCAGGTTCATATTCGAGTTTCTCTTATGTCTTCATTTATTTTTACATTTTAATGTATGTGTGATATCAGGCAAACTATTCGTGAATTTGTTTTGTAAAAAAAAGTTTTCTTAGGAGAGTTTTTACACTTCGAGCGGTAACAATGTATTTATTTAACCACAAGTCATTAAAAAAGTTTTTGAAAACAACAAGCTTTTGAAGTTTAATCTTTAATTTGTATATTTTGTTTATATTTGTGTGGCAAGGGAATACAATGTAAGGGATTTTTCGTCATTTCTGTCACATTCTCAGACTATGGTTTTTCATTTAGATTCATTCAAAATAGTTTTCATATCGATACTGAAAATATAAAAAATTTCGTTGCCTGATACTGATCTTTATTTTTTTCATCAGTGAGTTTTATGATATCCATGATTAACTTTTAATATCAAATGACACGAATAGTAAAAAATATTTTGCTTTCAAAAAATATATATATTATTTATTTTCCCGCTAACTATGCTAACCACAGAAATTTCTGTTAAGTTGCCTCCGGATTCTTAAAGCTGAAAAGTTTCCGAAATCATATTTTTTTAGATGCAAAACTTCATTTTTTTCCTGAACATTTTTATATATTTGTTTCCTTGAAATTCCCATTAAAACAGAAGTTATGACTTTTAGAATTATATCCGCTCAATAGTTGAAGAGGCGTTTCGGAAACTTTAAAGCCATTTTTTTCCTAATTAATTTTTTTAGGATATCGCGCAGGATATCTCAAAAACTTCTAAATATTTTCCATGAAATTTTCAAAACATTTAAACAATTTTTTATGCTAAATACAACTTTGTATTAAAAATATAAAACTGTTTTAAATACGAATTTATTTAGGTTCAGTGTAATTATTACAACCTAAAGCATAATGAGGCACAAACATTTTTATTCTAGTTCCAAAATTTATTCTCTAATCCTGCGCGTAAGCTGTTATGCCAATTTTCTGCTCGAAAAATGTCTGACAGTTTAGAGCCTCTTACAAATACTAGCATGTTGGAAATTTTAAATAAATGCACTATAGGAACATACATATATCTTTCATCCCAATAAAAATTGAGTTTTTAAATCTTATAGATTTTAAGATATTAAATGTAGAAAATGGTCTCCCCCCCCTTTTTTTTGCAACTTTAAGAGTCCAGAGACCCTTTATACCTCCTGCTGCGTAATTGGTTTTTTTATATAAATAGCTTCAAAAATTGTGTATTTATGAATTTACATTTTTTGTCACCGTTGTTTCAAAACAAACATTTTTGTCTAATTTAATCGGGAAAATGCTCCGATTAAATAAGGCAAAATTTAAAATAAAAAAATGACTGGTGGGAATAATGAAGGAGGGTTAATTAGACGAAAAAAATGCATCCTCGATGAACCCTCGGGTTCCACAGCGAGAGGGCAAAAGGACTTCTATCATTAAATAAGAATTGTATCATTTATTTTGAGACAAAACGTCTGCCATTAATCCATATAAAATTATAATGAAATGTTCTTAGATATAATGTTCAATGGAAATATTGCATATTTTGGTAGTAGGCAGTAACACATGACTATTGAAACATACTTGCCAATTTCAACTAAACTTCCGTAAAATGCAAGTTCAATTGACCTAGGCTAATTGACCTATGTTGCTAACAGGAAAATTTATTTGAAGTATGCTTATAGATTTAATCTGATGTTTCGCTAAAATATCCATTTCATATTATTTCTTTTCCTGGTATATTTCTAAGAATATTTGTTATGTATGATATTTTTTTACCTAGATATTGGATATTCTCTAATTAGTTCATATACGATTTATTGGAAACGGACGGAATAAACAATTCCCAGTTTTATTAATTAACGCTAACTTATCTATTCCTTTAAGAGTCTGTTAAATACATCGAGACATATTTTATAATAAAAAATATCACCTACTTTATGTACCTTTAACTCATTAAAATCAGATGGTAAATTAACATTTCATCGAGAAGCACGATCAATACTGATAAATGGAGTTTGATTAACCAAATCTTTCTGCAGTATTAATGATTGGTTTTATTCGTGTAAACATTTACAAAAGAATTTTGGTTAAAATTATTTTATCTTCCATATTCAGCTAGCATAGATGAATTAATGAATGGGGAAACATAAAAAATAAGGGAGCGTGCGTAGAATTCTGATTAATTCCCTTTTTCATTTCTATGTGTCAGGTACATAGATGAGATATTTTTAAATATATATAACATTTTTCTACAGTTACATGAAATTTATTTTTAGGTTTAACCCTTTCAGGGGCAAGGTAATTGTACTCGTAAAATGTTGAAATAATTGAATGACACCAGTATTTACAAGAAAATTTATTTATAAACAAGCAAAAGTATATTTTCGCGTACTTAATAAAGGTGAAATTTTCATTATAAAATTCAGGTGTCAATGTGGCGATTAGGGATTAAAATTATGTGATGCCGTGACAGCATCACCGCCCTTCAATAGGTTAACAAGTAATATTGTGATAACATATTATCCCATAAATTCACGCTCCCGTAATAATCACGGGCTGTGTATTTTTTATCAGATTGTTTGATTCCCACCAGTTTTATAAAATAGTGTAATTCGCTTTATTATCGTATCATTTACCTATCATTAAATAAGGCGAATAATTTTATTTTGAAAAAAGTAGTGTCAATAAGCAATTTGAATATTTGAACCGTCATTTATTGCGACCGTTAAGGAGTTAATATCAAAATGTACATTTTAAGAATAATGATAACAACCTTTTAAAACTGTCTTAAGAACTACAATGTTAATAAATGTACTTAGTGTGAATGATTATAAAGAATGCAATGTTTATTATTTCCGTCTAAAAAAGGAAAAAAAAAAGATTGTAATTTTTGGAAGTATGTATTAAAAATATATTTTAGAAAATGAAGTGATAATTGCTATTTTGATTACGTGTGTATAAACTTTTAGACTTAAATTATATTTCTTTCCAAATGAAAATACGAAATTTATGTCGGCTTGCATAACTTACCAAGTTTATATCGTAAATTTAAAGCTAGAGATAAAGCCGAAAAAAAAAAAAAAAAAAAAAAAAATGATAATAAATCGAGCACTAAATTTTTTATGATTGGGAATGACAGAAGGGTTGCAATTATAATGCTTAAGTCATGTTTTAAAAAATATGTTTTTAATACTTATAGATTGCTATCGAAAAGTATTATAACACCGTGCGAGTGCGACACTGAACAATTCTTATCTATTTAAACCATAGAACTATTCATAAAGAGGAACCGACATATCCTTGAAATAGTGAAGATTCAACTGTAACCGCTTTCGCAGGGGCTAATTCCTGTCGGAGAAAACTTCTACCAGTAAATTTAAAAAGAAATTTTCTCCTTTTTTTAAAAGACTGATTAGTGCAAAATTTTAGTCATGAATAATGCTAAAATATATAAAAATATAAAAATGAATATATATTCATTTTTACTGGCGGGAGATTATTTCAGCGGTACTCAGGCTCTGTGTTTCCAACATATTGTTACCATCTAGACAACCCCCCCCCCCCCCACCTCCTCAATGTCAGTGAAAAATATTATATTACCTTGGAAAACTGACACACACACACACAAAAAAAAAAAAAAAAAAAAAAAAAAAAAAACTATTAGAAATTTTCGCCTAATTTGTTAGAGCAATTTTCCACGAAGAATAAGACAGAATATTATATCCAAATTTACTGCTGGAAGTTTGCCCCAACGGTGATCAGAAACTGTTGATCCGATTAAAAACTAGTCGGATGTACCAATCCCAAAACTTTCTTCTATCTCATACATGTTAATACTTCAAAATTCGCTATCACACTGCCAAAATTATATGGCAATCTATGCACCTCATGAGGATTCTAACGATATGAAATTCCGTGCATTAGTTCTTGAGATATGACTATCGCTGAAATCGTCTAAATTCAGCAAAATGCTGCCTAGCAGCGCCACCTATTGGGTGATTTATACCAAATCCTAATCAGCAACAATTTATGTCAACGTCTGACTGAATCTGAAGTTTGGAGAAAATCCGTACATTAGTTTTTGAGATAGAGCAATAGCGAAAATCGTGCAAATTTCTGCATAGCAGCGCCACCTATTGGGTGATTAACACCAAAACCTAATTAACAACAACTTGTGTCAACATACAACTAAATCTGAAGTTAGATGAAAATTGGTTCATTAGTTCTATTGATAGAGCTATTGAGGCAATCGTGGAAAAGGCAGCAGAGAAGCGCCACCTGTTGGGCGATGTACACCAACACCTAATCAGTAGCAAGTCATATCAAGGACTAAATTAATTTGAAGTTTGATCAGGAAATCCGAGCGTTAGTTCTTAAGATAGAGCTATTGGGGAAATCGTGTAAATCCTGCAAAATTCATCATAACAGCGCCACCTGTTGGGCGATTTACACCAAAACGTAATCATCATCAATTCATATCAAGGACTAACTAAATCTGAAGTTTGATCAAAATCCGTGCATTACTTCTTGAGATAGAGCTATTGTGAAAATCGTGAAAAATGCAGCATTGCAGCGCCACCTGTTGAGCGATTTACACCAAAAACTAATCAGCATCAATTCGTATTAGGCACTAACTGAATATCAATTTTTATTAAATTCTGTGCATTAGGGCTTGAGATAGAGCGCCCACAAAATTTGTGTCACATACACACAGACAGACTCACAGAGTCACAGACAGACATTTTGTAAAAACATGTTTTTTGGAATCTCTGACCCCTAAAACGTGTAAATCCGTCGAAAACCGGAATTCGAAAATTTTCATGAATCCAATACTTTCTTCTTGTAAAGATAGAAGAAAGTAAAAATACAGCTGAAATCTTATAACAACCTTTTCAGTTACTTCACTCGCAACTGATAAACAATACACTATATGTCTCCTCCTCTTTATTATTAACTCCATTATTTAAATATAAACAGCGTTGACAGGTCTTTTTCTATACAAGTATTTTCTTATAGAAAATGTTGTTCATTTAAATGGTAGAATTCTTCAAATAAATTAAACAAAAATTTCTGTGATATACTTGCATTAAAAAAAAAAAACCCGGAGACTTGGCAGCTCTGCTTGAATATTAAATTAAAAAATTAACAGTAGTAGAAAAAATTAACATGTATTTCCAGAAACAACAGCTGGATATTTTTCGTTGCTCTAATTTTTCGCGAAAAATGTGAATACAAATTGTACAAATGTACGTGTAATACACTTTCTAAAAAGTAAAGTAATAAATTCTGATAAATTCACATTTGAAGTAAATCCAGTTTATTTGAAAAATTAAAAAATAAGCAAGTTTTTCCAACTGGATCATTATATTGTTCGTAAAAGCATTTGAAACATGTTTTTTTTTCATTACATGTAATTATAAAAGATGTTTAGAAAAAAAGAAACATTCAGAGCATTTTTTTTTTTTTTTTTTTTTTTTTTGTTTTGTGTGTGTGTGTGTGTGTGTGTGTGTGATCTTCAATCCGCTTTGTTTTTATATTTAGTATTATTTTGCTGCCTTATTTCTTGAAATGATATAGTGAAATATTTCTCGAGCATGAATTTTCTAGGTAAAAATAAAAATAGTCACAGTTATATTATTTTCTTTTTTTAAATTCATGCCTTGTTAATTTTATGAAAGAAATAAAATGTATGTATTGGAGTTTGTTTAAAATTGCACAAATGTGACTTTTAAAATATATATTCTTTGAAGGGCATGAATTGCAATGTTAAATTGTAACTAACGTTAATTTTTACGTTTGATATCGTACATTAAAAATCTAAAATTTCTTGAAACATGGCACGAACTTTTTATAAGTCTTTTTTCTTTTCCTTTCAGAGGTGACAGTTGAAGACAAAAAAAAAAAAAAATGCATAGCACGGATTTGATGTTAATAAATGTCTTAAGTGTTTTATCATGTTAAGATTAAAATTCCTTTTTTTCAAAAAGAAATATTTTAAAGTTCAAAAACAATTCAGTACAGTAACCGTTTTGGACAAAAAACGAAAATCAATCGCAGACGTTGGTTCATATCATTAAAAATACACTGGTACAAATGATTCTATTTAGTGCTTATTTCGAAATGATGTGCTCAAAATATGCTTAATGAAATTAATTAGGTTCCATATAGCAATTGAAGATGAACTCGCTACTTTTAATAAAATACATATATTAATATAAAATTTAACGCTAAATGTTTCGTTACATGTTTCATTAACCCCTTGAGGGCCGGTGGGATATATTTTATCCCTTCTACAGTTAATGAAGATTTGCAGCAGAAAAGTTTTATTAAATTTTTCTTTTTTTAACTTTGGCGGGAAAAAGGCCATAAAATTGCCTTTACTTATTTTGAAATAAATTTTTTTGAAGATTCCGGTGTGTATTCAACATTACAGAAGCACAATTACTTGCCCCTCCAATGGTTAAATAAATCAGTTAAGCATTTGAAGTACACATGATGGAGTTATTAATAAGAAGGATTAGGCATATAGTGCACTCTCTACCAGTTGCGATTTAAGTAACTGACGAAGTTGTCACAAAATGGCGGTTTTTTTTTTTTTTCATAAATCGTATCAACAGTTTTTGATCACCGCCGGGCAAACTTCCCACCAGTAAATTTGAATAGAGAATTTCGTCTTATTTAAGTGCCTTATTCTTGGACATATTTTCTCACAAATACGCTAATTTATTTTATTTTATTTTTATTTTTTTACTACTGTCAGTTTACATGGATATTATTATCTTTGTCTAGGTTGTCACAATATGGCGGAAACGCAGGGCCTGATTACCGCCAAATGACACTTGCACTATGAAAAATGAATATATGTTTCTGTCATTAATTATGACTAAATGTTTCGTTCATAGGACGTTTAAATAAGGAGAAAGTTTCTATTTAAATTTACTGGTGGAAGTTTTTCCCAGCTATAATTAACCCGTGCGAAAGCGGTTACAGTTGAAGCTTCACTTTGGATATGTCAGTTCCTCTTTATTAATAGTTCCACGGTACACATAGTCTTTATCTCCTGGTATTTTTTAAACCGCGTAATAGGAGAAAAAAAATAAAAAAGGCATTTTAAATGTATCATTTTAAATCTGATATAGTTTTCACCAAATTTTTCTTTCTCTTTCTAATATTCACATGAAAATACTTTTTTGTTAGAAAGGAAATATTATTTGTGCGTCTTATAAATCACAACAATTGTTAAAAAGATCATACCAAAATATAAAGCAAATATCTCGTCCGAATATATTTTTTCACTTAAATGGTTTTCCAATATTATTATTTTTTTCATTTTAAATATGACGGAATTTCTTTTACTTACTGCTTTTAATACATATTAATGAATTTATTATTTTAAAGTTTTCACTCTCTCACGTGAAAATTCTTTTGTTGCTAGAAATAAAACATTTTTATTTGCGCTGCCTTAAATGACCAACAGTAGTTTAAAAGATCATCAAGAAATGTGAAATGTCTCGCGTAATTATATTTTTAAATTTAAACTGTTTGCAATATTATTATTTTGCACTTTAACTATGGCGTAATTTCTATCATTTACGGCTTTCCCCTTAATTCTCGCTCCCGTCATATTCTCGGGCTATGTCTTTTACTCAAATTGTTTGATTTAGGCCAGTTTTATAAAATAGTGAAATTGGCTATATTTTAGTGTCGTTTTTCCAGCCATTAAATAAGGTGAATTTTCTTTTTCATAAAAGTGGTACCAATAAGCAATTTGAATTTTTCAACAGTAATTTAATTTGAGCGTTAAGGGGTTAAGGCATATTAATGAATTCATTGTTTTAAAATTTCCTTTCTATTTTAATATTCGCATGCCATTATAGTTTTTATTACATAATTTTCAATATATTCCCGTTTTAAAACGTAGTCATTTAATTGTAATTTGAAAGTTTTTCTTCTGTCACGTGTAAATAATTTTTTAATTTGAAGGAAATATTATTCTTTACGCTTAGACCGGGAGTCGGCTGCCTAGAGAACCCCCTCATCGAGTCCACGGATAAAATGCTAGGATTAGTTAAAGCTTGATTCACATATTAAAACGTAATCGGTCTGCCAAGTCATATCTTGGTGGAAAACACTTGAAAACTCGATTTTAGCGGCTGACTCGTAGGTTTTCCATTGTGTTTTCTTGCTCCCAGTCCTCTAAACTTTCATACGTTTTGGTGCAGGAATACACAATAATAAACCTACGAGTCGGCCGGTAAAATCGTGTTTTCAGGCGTTTTTACCAAGATATGACTTGGCAGACCGATTGCGTTTTAATATGCGATTCAAGATTTAACTAATCCTAGAATTTCATCCGTGAATTCGATGAGGAGATTGTCTGTTCTGCCAGCTCCCACTCTAGCAGTTTTTACACTTGGCAACTATTTAAAATAATAACCTGTTCAAAAATATGTAAAAAAATATGTTTTGAAATGCTGAAAACGTGAATTTAAAATAAAAATAAACACTCAAAAATAAGCCAAAAAAATATTAATAATAAGTGCAGTCTGCACGCCCGGAACTTCCAATGGATATCCTTAGAAAAAAGTGATTATATTCCTATGTATAGTTTTTGCTCCTATAAAACTTTTAATGGATCGATTTGGACCAAATCTATCATTAAATATCATTAAAATAATTCTTCAATTTGAAAACTTCGTGCATCAGTGTGTTTATAAAACATTTCTGTATAATACTACCAATTTTCATGTTTTTGTGTGCAGTATTTCTTAATATTACCGAAGAAAGACCCTAGGTCACAAAAAATTCATTAAAAGCTGCGGTGACAGCGTTAGTTACTTTTTTTTAGAATAGAGAGAAGAGAGATTCTTGTAAGCATTTGTTAGAAATTATCTGTATTTATATCATAGCTGCCAACATCTTACGCTTTTTTGTACCACAAAAAGTTTATAGTAAATTTTACCTTTTTAAATCGCCGTAATCGGCCGATTAAATAAGGCAAAAATTTCTATTAAATTTTTGTGGTACAAAAAAGCGGAAGATTTGGCAGCTATGTTATATGATATACTTAACCATATTATTTCAAGACTTCTGGCAAGTTTCATATTACCGTAATTTCCAGTGTATGGTCCGTAGATCAAACAATTCAGTTTGGACCCAGAAATTTTATTCAGTATTTGAAGATCAATATTTACTGTGATCTAAATAGTTACATTTTATTTTTAAAAATTTCTGGGTCGAAACACGATTGTTTGATCCTCGAGCTATACATCGGAAATTACGGTAAATCCATATGTCCAGACATTATTATTAGTGCACAAATTCCGATAGTCTATTTAAGTTCATAATATTTTAGGAAGAGGGGTGAGGATTACATTCTTCTCGTAGAGTATTGCCTGTCAACAAAATTTAACTTAGGTATAAGTGGAATTTCTTTACGTTTTTAGAGAATATGCTTCATAAATATATATAGCTAATTCCATAAAAACTTGCCATGTCTGTCACACAGCTAAAAATCACTATGCTTGTCATCCACCGTTATTTTCGAAAAGTTTGCTCCCTGTTAGTCAATTGATGATATATCTCCGATAAAATAAGTCACATTTTTCCGTTCTAAAATACTGGTAGCCAAAAATCGTAGTATGTGACAGACATGACATGTTTTCATGGAATTTGCCATATATATTATTTTCTCAATCGTAATCGATTACAAGCACACGCCAATATATGATATGTCAAGATTTAATGATATTTACATTAAACGGATGAGGTTTTTAGGAATTGTGCATAAGATATTTCTGGAATAATTTGATATTTTTACATGGTATTTTAAACGTTATACATGATGCATATATCTTACAACTATTTCTGTCAGGTGCCCTGCGTAAATTACGTCCTCGAATGCCCTGGATTTCTTATTTCCTTACAGTTTATTTTACAATCTTTCATCGCAGATAATTCTGCCATTTGATAAGGCGAAGAAAGTTACTTTAGCATTTCTATCTCCGATGCACGCGAGTACCTGGCAATACTACTTACAACTAAACCAACATATATTTATTATTTCAGTTACAAAATAACTAAATAACGAAATCAATAAAAAAAAATGCTAGAATGCAATGAGCACAGTTTCCAAATTTATCTTTAAAACGTAATTTTTTCGAAAATATACACAGGTTTGAGTTCAATCTTAAAATAGAGATATAATCTTTAAATCTGAAAAGATTGGAAGTAAAAATATTGAATGATTAAAAAGAAATAGGGCGTTTAAATTAAAAGAATCAAATTTATTAATACTATACTACTTTAAAGTATTATTTTAATCACTAGTTCCATAAGTATTAAGCTGCTTATCATAACTAGGTTAATTATACGAAAATTTTCGTATAATTAAAGTAGTTTCTTCTTTTTAAATATGTAGAAACTTTTGTTCTTTAATATACATCGTCTCTGAAAAATCATTTTTTTTTTTTTTTTTTAAGATTATAAAATAATAGGATAAAAAAAAGTAAAAATAAATTTTACAATATTTGCTGATTTTTATGTAGCCCCAACATTTTTTTATAAGACTAAATATAAAAATCACATTTTTTTAGATTAATTGTGACTTTAATCGCGTTTTTAAAAATGGCAGAACAATTTAAAATAATTATTTATAATTTCTATGCTAAATTAAGCTTTTTAAAAATAATACAGATGGATTTTTTTTATAAGGATTATAAAATTTACTGATTTTTGCTTATTATATGTACAGTCGAACCCGGTTAAGACGAGTTTCAAGGGAGTGGACAAAAGTCGCGTATTAAACGTGATTTGTATAATGTTGCAAGAACATTGCTTATTTACACATTTAATCGTCTAAAGGAACTTTAAAGCTTTCATTTATATATTTACGGCCAAAAATTGTGTCTTTTACACATATTTAAATTAACACTAGAACGTCCATAAATTTTAGTCAAGTTTCAATAAAAATGTGACACCAGAATTTTTATTTAAAATTATTTGACTGATTTATTTAACGTAAATCTGCGTGGTTTAAATTTAACTTATTTTATGAAACAATTTCTGGTTCAGTTGACTTTTAATCATATGGTCGGAGTCGGATCGACTCCTTCCGGGCGCTCTAGTGTTAACCGCGACTAGTGTTAATTGTAACCAACTTTAACCCCTTGTGGACGAGCGACACGTATACGTGCCGGAAATAGGCCTAAGGATCCTCGTTTATCCTCACCAGTAAAATTTAACTGTAAAATTTGCCTTATTTAATCCGAGCATTTTCCCGATTTGAATAGGCACAAACTTCGGTTTTTTTTAAACCGGTAGCAAAGTAATAAACATTTCGTAAAAGGCTCCCGTCGCGAAGGGGTTAAGGGGTCAGGTAACCTTTGAACCAATAAAGTACATGGAAAAGTGACCTCTGTAAGAATTGCAGTCATTCTTTAACTAATTAACTTTTAATTATAAAATTGAAAACACATATTAGGAACGCATTTTTTTCATCAATCAACGTTGTTAGAAAAGGTATACACATATATCAGGGTTCGTACGGGTCCTTGATTTCCAGAATAAGAAATTCTTCCGTACCAGTATTTCCTTATAGAAAGTCTCTTCGTAAATAAGACGAAATTTCGCGCGTTTAAACTAGATTTATTTTTCTATAAAAAAATACTGATATTTGGCCTTGAAAATAACGGTACCCGTGCGAACCCTGTATATAGTTTTTTTTATTTATTTATTTTTAAAATAATACAATTTTTACGAAAGAATTATTCTTGCATGCATTGTGCGCATGATTTTTCCCATTTGAATGGCTGAAACAAGCCAATTTTTTTTTTCATGAGTACAGATATAAAGTGTTTTCAAAATGACATACAATGAAAAAAATAAAACTTGTAGATCCCGAGAAAATTTTTTTAGAGTAATTCGAAATTTAGAGATTTTTTTTTATACAGAAGTAAACTTGAGAAATATAATAGGTCATTTTGTGCTTCTGCACGTTCAATACATCCACCAAAAATTTCATGAAATTCTAGGCAACCCTTTTTTCAGAAATCGTGCGCGCAATGATCAAAATTGCTGTTTTGAGAAAAATGGCTTTAAAGGTTGAAAAACTCGTTGATCATATAGCAAGCGCTCAAAGTGTTTCAAACATAACTTCGCTTCTAATGCGATTTTTTTAATGGGGTTTGCTTTTAAATGTTCCCAAAGAATCATATTTAATTATCAGCTATTAAAAAAAGTTCGATTTTTGGACACTTCAAAGGTTACCTGACCCCTTAACACATTGTTTCTTTTTGTAGGACCGACTGGAGTTAAATATGGATTCCAACTTGGATTTATCGTCTATTAATACGTTGCAACCAAAAATAAAACAACAAAAATAATTTTCCTACTTGACAAATTTTTTAACAGAAAAAAATCTTTGAAGGACAACCCAGTTTTTAAAATCATATTTAGTACTTATAGTAATGAGTACCATTATAATCTGTCCTTATTTTTAATTTAAGAAAAAACTGTCCTTATTAATCTTTATGTAAAGCTTATTGCTAGCATGACAATAAGTAAAAAAACAAACATAGAAAACAAAAAAATAATTATCAAACCACAGCCGTATTTGTTTAATCTTTATGATTTTCATTTTTTGTTTTCTATAATATACATTATAAAACATAGTAGTGATACAACGTACATTAAAAACCTAACTAACAACTGGTATGATCATCTCTAATTATAATAATTTTTATGATGTATCTGAGTAACATGAATTCATCTATATATTTCTACTACATCAAAAACATACACGTAGCGAGAGCCAAAGAATGTTAGGAGGCGGTATCGAAGAAAAATTGCAATTTTATTAGTTTAGCGGGTTTCTGCTTTATTCAAATATCTGCCGCTATTCCGATTAGTAATTATTGTCTTAATTAATCTTTAATTTAACCCCTTAATTCTCGCTCCCGTCATATTCACGGACTGTGTCTTTTACTTAGATTGTCCGATTCCCACCAGTTTTATAAGATAGTGTAATTGGCGTTATTTTAGTATCGTTTTACCTGTCATTAAATAAAGTGAATTTTTATTTTTCAAAAAAATGGTGCCAATAAGCAGTTTGCATTTTTAAACCGCAATTTAATTCGAACGTTAAGGGGTTAATAAATTAATTAATATTATTCGGAAACAGCGTTTTTATCTGAATACAAAAATCCGCTAAACTGGCAACACTTTAGAAGAGAGAAGGAATTTGCATCTTGATGAATGAATTCGCATCTTAAAAGTGATTTTTTTTTTAAAAGCACCAAAAATCTATCGTGTATTAAGCGGGATCACGTAATTACAGTGAGCGTGTTAAATGTGATATTTTTGCATTAGTCTTATAGGCGATGTTCAAGGGATCGGAAAAAATCCGCGTATTAAGCGAGATCGCGTGTTAACCGTGATCGTCTTAACCGAGTTCGACTGTATTGTTTATGGCACTTTTGTCTCTGTCTTAACTTTACATATGAAAGGATCACCATTTTAAGTTTATTAATATTTAAAATATTTTAGGAAGCAATATTTATCAATAACAAACTATTCTAATCATAATAACATTTCCATTTTTAATAAACTGTACATTAGGCTCACGAAAACCATTTATTTTTATTTTCATCATACATAATCAAATAAAGTACCAATGTAAGTAATAAGTCTCTGCTAATTAGCCTATAACTATGAGATCTCTCCACGGGTGTTAATTAAGAAGATTTAAAATAATTAACTTAACGATGAATAATCGCGGCAGTAAAATGCAGTCCATTATCGCCAAGTTTAGAGAAGCGATTATGGTTGTTTATTTTTAGCGTGTTTTATGTCAGAATGTGAATGCGTTGGACATTTGGATAAGCAAATTTTGAAACTTTTCGCTCCTGAAAGTGACATAAAATGCTCAGAATTAAATACTTTATGCCTGGAACTGAAGCAACCTTTGCATTTTTATTAAATCTCATGTCATATTTCAGAGTTAAATTTATGTCAGTGACAAAATATTTTTGTGATTCCTTTCTAAACGTTGGTTTTCAAATTACAGTTGACTAATATGGAATTTAAATTAATGTTATTAATGCAGTTCTAACGGGTCATTCAGTTTTTGACAACAACTAATTAAAAATACACAATTTTTCATTATTCAGTCGCAGAAATCTGCGATTAATTAAAAGTAACAATCGTAAATGAAAAAAATTATGCTCAAAAATTGGGAGACCTGGCAACAGTTCCGCGAAAACGTAAATTGTCAATAAATTGGGATCGCTTTTAATGCTCCATGTCTTAGAAACATAATCCACGATTTAACGGAAGATTTGCTTTCTTTCGGTTCAAAAGACCGATATTTCTTTTTTCACATTTTTTCTATTTCTTAACCCTTAATTGCATAGTGATGTAAATTTCCATCACCTTTTTTTTTAAATTTTTAATGCATAAATTAAATATTTACAACCACTATATTTATATAGAAATATTAATCCTCTAAAATTTACACAAATATGCTACTAAATAAAGTTAAAAATCAGTCTTAAGATTTCTGGTGTTCATAGCTGCTAGCTTTTACGCTTTTTAGCTGCCACTAAAATTTAACATAGATTTTCGGCTTGTTTAATAGTGAGATTTCGACGGTTAAACTAGACAATAGTTACTATACAATTTTAGTGGTAGGGAAAAAGCGTAAAAGTTGGCAGCTATGAGTGTCTAATCCTTAATATAAAAATAAAAAACACAATTCTAAAAGAATAATCCATGCAAGTAAGGGTTGAAGCGTGTAGATTATCCGTGTGCAATAATTTGGACGAATTCGAGGTCTTTTTGTAGTTATTGAAGCGCAATGCGTCCGTAAACTTACACTGTTTTGGAGCACAATAATCGCATTTTACATAAAATGACTTTTCTGAAACAGAGCGGAAACATAAAGCTAAAATTATTAAGCCGATCTTGCACATTTAAAGAAAAAAATTAAAGGTGATATAATTTATTGGATCTTCGACTACTTTCAGCTATTTTGATAAAAAAAATAAATATTTTTAGAAGAACGCCAAAATGCGAAAAAAGTCATCAGAAGTAGACCTTTTTTTTTTTTTTTTTTTTTTTTTTTTTTTTTTTCAAATCGCTGCCACTTTGGTGATTTTCAACATTTTGATCTCAATGTGGTTGAAACTCCAGACAATATCGCCTACTTTCATAATCTTTAACGGAAACTGATTGCAAACAAGTCTGGCGATCAATTGGTCATGAAATTTAATTAATTATGCCTGCAATTACGCTGTCAATTACGTTTGCAAAGACATTTACAGGGGTTGCATTATATAGGGAAAATTTTATTCTTTTTACCGAAACGCTTAATGAGTTATCTTCATGATAATTTTATTTAACATATTTAAAGAAAGGTGCGATGAAGATATTATTTTCAAAATAGTGGTAGAAACAGTAAAAGTTTCCCTATAGAATGCGACCCCTGCATTTAGAATAAAATAGTAATAAAAAAATAAGTATTATAATAAGTGTAAATTATATTGGCATCCTTGTTTTTGCAAATTCCTAATAAATAACACTTTAACTCTTTTTTCCTGTCTGGAATGTTTACATAACATGGTTACTACTTTTTCCTTACAGTTTTAAGTTGTAACTATGCCAATGTGTACAACATAAAATAGTTTTATATTTTTATCACATATATCTAATTATTCTATACATAATGTATATTAGCACATATTCTAATTAAGTAATGAATCATAAATCTTTAAAAATTCGTTCACATTTGTCATGATTATAGACACTCAATTTCTGTTTATTTTCAGTACATTTTATATCAGCAAATGATAAATAATACATTTGATTAACTGCTTACCAAATGATGAATTTCCCTTTTTTGAAAATGACTTAAAATGTCCAAAATAAAATGCTTTACGTCAAGAAATGAAACGTTATTTGTCATTATTGTAACAACTTCTGACACATTTGTCAGAATTTTCGTATGAGACTTGAAATAAGATTTTGAGATTTTTAATTAATATATAATCCAGCGTATTGCAGTGACACATGCGTAAATTTAATTAATATACATTAATTTCGTATATTGCGGTTGAGATATTTTCTGGGTGATATTTATTTTAATGTTCATAATTGTAAGTGTTTATTGTAAAATTTCGCTCACTGTCAGGTAATTGAATATTCAATAATTAATAAAAAATCAATTATTCCAATATTTATTGCGCGACAGAAGAAAAAAAAAAGAAAGAAAAAAGAAAAAAAAATAGATAATTTAATAAGTTTCACACAGGGATGAGATTTTCGCGTTTTTTCACACCAGTATGGTGTTAGAGAGAATGATATTTCATTTAATCCGAACATTTTTGCGTTTTTAACAGAACAACATTTTCTCTAAGAATATACTGGTATTCAAAAACGCGGAAATCTCATCCCTGGTTTCACATATAATGGGTTTACTATTTTATGCTTATGTATATTTGAAAAATAATTATGCAGGGCTCGCAGTGTTCCTAAAATTTTCACACTTTGCTACCAGTATTTTAAATAAAAATTCTTCGTGGTAGATTCCTTCAATATCTATAAACAGAATTATACACTAAAGATTATCGTTTTAAAGTAGTGGTAGAAAAGTGCGAAAATTTTAGGAACACTGCGAGCCCTGATTATGATACATAAATGTAAGTGACACAAGAAACAAAGCGTAGGAAAATCACAGAAAAAAAAAAAAAAAAAAAAAAAAAAAAAACAATTTAACAAATTACAACGACCATTTGGAAAATGATTTTTTCAAAGACTAAAATTTAAGACATAAAAAATCGCACGAAGTTGATAATACATTACGTACGCCGTGAATTAAACATTAATAGTGTTATTACACGTAAAAATTGTAAGCGACAAAAATCGACTGCGACTTGTCAGATTTCCTAAAACTTACGTATTATCCAAGCATTTCATTGGCAGTTCGGGAAAATGTTATTCCATCGTCAGATTTCCAAGAAATCTGACGACCCATTTTAAATGAAATTTCATTCTTAAACTTCTAAACATTCCATAATATTACTTTTTACACCGTCGTATAGAGAAAAAAAAAATGTACTTTTATATGCAATGTGTTTGAAAGCTGTATCTCAATTTGTTTCTGAGTTATTAATTTTGTTTGTAGTTTTTATTACTTTTTTTTCATAGTGGCAACAGAAGTATCTATCTCTGTTGAAAGTAAATGGAAAGTACAGATTACTGTATAGACCAATCAGAAAACGAATAAAATGCGGATTAAACCAATAAAAAGCTTCAGATATGCTTTTGATTCCCTACCCTGACGAGGATAATAACCATTTTTCCAACTGGTTAATAAATTCCCCATTAACTAAAAAAAAATGGTTTTAATATTTTTAGCATTTTATCAATTAATCTACTAATGTATATAATTACTCTCTTTTAATAACCATATGGTAACTGCGAAATCCCATGATGGGTGCCAATTACCAGGCTAAAGATTAATTTAATAAAGAATGGAATTTAACGCTAAACAATCCCTCTTTGCAGTTACTTTAACAGAAGCGGTTACAGCAATTTAACGTGTTCCCTGTCAGTAAAGAGGTGCAATAGACATTTATCTAAACATGTGTTCAGACTTTTAAAAATAAAATTTTACTGTTTGAAAATGACACGAAACTTCAAGATAAAATGCTTTGCGTTAAGAATTGAAAAGCTCTTAGCCGTTAATGTTAAATATTTTGTCATATTTGCTAGTTTAAATAATTTTAGAACTAAAACAATATAAGTCTTTTTAATCATTGTAGTGCAAAATACAGTATATTTATTTATAGATTTAATTCATTGAATTTCAGTTTCCGTTTGGGCCACGAAATAAGATTCCCGTAACACAATTTATAAGTGTCAATCACCAATAACTGACTAGGCCCTCAACATGTTAATTATGTTTCAGTTTAGTTTCGCTCAAGTATTCCATATCCTCCAGATATTTCACAACAGCTAGAACAAGAAGCAAATGTGCACATAATCTTTAATGCACATCGTTATTTTAGACATTACATTGATAATAAAATGTTTTTAAAAGAAAACTAAACTTAGATGTTGAAGTTGCAATGTGTTTTTGTGCACTGCCAGTGAAAGAAATTGCTTCAAAGATTTATATTTGGCTTAAATATGTGTAAAATAATCCAGTGTTGTTCATTAAATTAATGATAAATATGTATTTGTTTCAATTTATTGTTAATTTAGTGCTTTTCAGTATCACTTTACATGTGAAAAGTTAAAGTGAAGTGTGTTTACATTTCCTCATATTTAAGAACTGAATATCCATTAAAATGGATATGGTTCTTACGTAATTAAAAAAAATAAATAATTTAAAAATAATATTTCTTTTTTACCCTTTTGATAAAAATAAAGTAGTAAAGACAAAGCTAAAGTGTTTCAAATTTTCTTGGGTCTCAGGAGGATATAATAAAAACAAATGTTATAGTAAACAAAGCATAACAACAATCACATTTTAAACAAATTTTGCATCCGCTACCAGATACGTCTTAAATACTTTTATTATGTTCTTTTTAAAAATAAATGACTTATGTAAATAATTATTTTCCGTTTGTTGGCATTGGACCATGGGACCCCGAATTGAGTGGTAATTAGCACTCTTTAATTAAATTAATTTTAAACACTGAATAATAGCCGCAATATTTTTTTTCGCTCATTTGCACAAGCGATTGTCATTATTTATTTTTAACGTGTTACATGTCGGTAACTAGACGTATTAGTCATTTAGATAAACAAATTTTAAAACTTTTCTAAATATAACTCTTCTCTCCTGAAAATGACAGGAAACCCTCAGGATAAAATGCTTTATGTCAGAAATTGTAAAGTCTGTTGTAATTAGTGTTAAATTTCAAGTCACATTTGAGAGATTAATTTATGTCAGATGCAAAATATATTTTGCCTTTTTTTATTATTTTAAACCAAAGTACAATTGACTCATGTGTGATAATAATTAAAGCTACTAATATTATTCAAAAATATATAATTTAACCAGATTACAATTGCAATAATATACGGAAAGACATTTGAATGAAATAGTAATAATTGTAAATAAAATATTATAAGAGATGTAAAGAGACATTCAAAATTATTAAAACGAATCGTGCTAAATTCAAAACATACATTCAAAATTGTTCATTTTTGAAAATGCATAATTTTTAACACTTCACATTTAATTTTACATTCGTATTGGCTGTTTACAAATTTATATTTTTTATTATTATTGCCTTACTGTTTTAAATAAACAATATTATAATAATTTTGAGGAGCAAAGTATACACATTTTAAGTAAACTTGGATTTAGTAAAGTAAAAGGGCTTTTATATTTTTAACATCATTATCTTATAAAACGACATACAAAAGATGCTTATTATTATTATATTTATTATCACAGTAGCATGCTTTAGAATAACTGGATAAATTTTAAATGATACCGGTTGTAAAAAATCGTTCACTACAATAATGTTTACAAGCCATTATCTTTATTTATACTCAAGTATTTCATATTATTATATGAAAGCATTAGAAATTTATCCAATACACTTGGAGAGTTAAATTTCAATGCATTTTGAACATACCCCTTGTGAAAATAACACGAAACAAGCAAAATAAAAGGCATTACGTCAAGACATAAAATATCATTATTGTTAAATTCGGGAACGCATTTCTCATATTTATGTCCGAAGTGTAGTAATAATTTTAAACTCTTTAGTAATAAAAAAATCCAAAATACAGTGTTGACACATCTTTAATTTAAATCAAGATCATCATTACAATAATCTTTTACTTGGCAGTTTTGGTTCAAGACGATCTCCCAAACTCCCCACTTTCTTTTTTTTAATACCAATATTCCTTGAAAAAAAAATGGCGCTAGGTTTATAAATAACGTGCAGCGAAAGTCACCTTGCGGTGGTGTTTTTGTCATATTGGCGTGAAAATCTAAAATTAAGATTTTTCTTTGAAAATAGTGACAATTCTTGAATAAAGACCATTTAGGGCGTATATTAAAAGCTTTAACATTGTAAAGACATTGTAAAGTGTTTTGTAAAAATATTTCACACCAAAATTTTTATTTAAAAAAGTTTAACTTATTTATTTAGCATTGTTTTACTTTGTATCTTTTAACCACTTGGCACTCGGTGTCCACAAAAAAGGACACATAATTTTAATGCCAAAACTCACGAACAACACCAAGAATATTTAATTAAAATTTCCCGTTTATAAAGTACGGAAAATTAGCAAGCTTTTATTTTCTAATAAATTCGTCTGTGAATTCCGGTGCCTATCCATCATGTCATCATTTTACAAACAGACTTACTCCGCGCCGGAAAGAATTAATCATTTAGTGCGCAGCTTTGCATATATGCAAAGAACACTGTTTTGAATTTAACCCTAGATCTACCGGGAATTTTATTCAAGTTTTAATAAAACGTTCTACACCAGAATTTTTATTTAAAACTATTTAACTTATTTATTTACCTTATTTTTGTCTGGTTTATGTACTTAGTTTATTTTAAAGAAATTTCTGGTTTGAATGAATATTTTGTATGTACCTGTCGGGTCCAATGGACCCGTCTGGTAGACGGAGGGTTAATAGATTTTTTTTTTTTATTCGCATATACCTAAATCACACCCGAAAATTAAAATAGCCATATTTGCTTTAATTAAAAAACAGACATTCGGCATTTAAATAAAGCGAAATTAACCATTGAAACTTTCCAGTGAAAAGTCAGATTTTCTGATCTAAGTAATGTCTAGAACGTATTCTACCATGGGAATTAAAGAGTTAAGTTGAAACTTTATAAAATAAATAATTATATAAAATAAGGTATTGGGAGACATATTTATTAAAGTATATACTAATTTGCATTATTTTACCACACGACAGTAGTTTTTGCTTATATTGCAGATGTGAAACAAAAGAAAAGATTGACGTATTATATGACAAATGTATCTCTGATTTTTTTTTTCATTATTTTTCCTTTGTATTAAACCATTCAGAGAATCATATATATTTTTTTCGGAACTCAATA
This sequence comes from Maratus speciosus, assembly GCA_963932465.1. Classification (NCBI taxonomy): domain Eukaryota; kingdom Metazoa; phylum Arthropoda; class Arachnida; order Araneae; family Salticidae; genus Maratus; species Maratus speciosus. The sequence continues at coordinate 218,550,328 of OZ010794.1, forward strand.
AAAAATCGTGCATTTAAGGGTTAACCCTTTGGACATATCTTACAGAAATTTTATTCGGTTGACACAAATTTTTTAAAAGATGTTTATTTTCAAGGACACAATTTTAGAAACGCTTTAATTAATTGAGAAAATTTTATTTTCTTTTATTACTGATGTCAAAAAAATTTTTGCAAAGAAAAGATGGTGTCTAGTGAGGCTAGACATATGGCTGCAAAGAGTTAATCTTATTTTATAATAAAAAAAAATCATTCGAACCGCAATATATTTATATGGTAGCGGTCAAAATGACCGCTCAAGACCTTTCTAGCGGTAAAGAAGAGGTGTATTTTAATTTTTGTAATTATCAGTTTTCTTTTCAAAACATCGCTTTATTCTTGTCCCCTCTATTTCTAATTAATATTAAAATTATAAATTATTCAAAGGAAAGGCTGTGGTAAAAAGAAAACCCTTTTTATCTGTAAATTGTTGTTTCTTGACTGTATGGGTGAGATTATAAATAGTATATTTTTTAAATTACTAAATACTATCGGTTTTCGGTCTATATGCTTCAATTGTAATGTATTGTTGCTAACATGTACGGGTTTTTTTCTTAGCACTAAAATTTAGTAGAATTATTTTTTCTTGTTTCATCGGTAGATTTCGGCGATTGTTTTAGGTAAAATTGATTATCTGTAAATTGTTGTTTCTTGACTGTATGGGTGAGATTATAAATAGTATATTTTTTAAATTATTAAATACTATCGGTTTTCGGTCTATATGCTTCAATTGTAATGTATTACCCCCTTAGTTTTAACACTAGAACGCCCGGAAAGAGTCGACCAGACTACGACCATATGATTAAATGTCAACTGGATCCAAAAAGTCTTTCATAAAGTAAGTTAAATTTAAACTACACAGATTTACGTTAAATAAATCAGTCAAATAATTTTAACCCCTTGAGGGGTAAGCAATTACGTTTGTGAAATGCTGAATTCCCACCGCAATCATATTGTGGTGTCAAACATTTTTATGAAACTTGAGTAAAATTTCCGGGCGTTCTAGTGTTAAATGTTAGTTTATGCTTCTACATATAAGATATATATGCGCAAGTTTGTACACAAGCATTGTTGCTAACATGTACGGGTTTTTTTCTTAGCACTAAAATTTAGTAGAATTATTTTTTCTTGTTTCATCGGTAGATTTCGGCGATTGTTTTAGGTAAAATTGATTTTATCTGTAAATTGTTGTTTCTTGACTGTATGGGTGAGATTATAAATAGTATATTTTTAAAATTATTAAATACTATCGGTTTTCGGTCTATATGCTTCAATTGTAATGTATTACCCCCTTAGTTTTAACACTAGAACGCCCGGAAAGAGTCGACCAGACCACGACCATATGATTAAATGTCAACTGGATCCAAAAAGTCTTTCATAAAGTAAGTTAAATTTAAACTACACAGATTTACGTTAAATAAATCAGTCAAATAATTTTAACCCCTTGAGGGGTAAGCAATTACGTTTGTGAAATGCTGAATTCCCACCGCAATCATAAAAAAATTCTATTTCAAAATAATTAAAAGCAATTTTAAGGCTTTTTTCCACCAAAGATAGAAAAGTAAAATTTAGTAAAATTTTCCTGGTGAAAAACTTCATTAATCGTAGGTGGTATATAATATATACCGGTGCCCCTCAAGGGGTTAGATAAAAATTGTGGTGTCAAACATTTTTATGAAACTTGAGTAAAATCTCGGGCGTTCTAGTGTTAAATGATAGTTTATACTTCTACATATAAGATATATATGCGCAAGTTTGTACACAAGCATTGTTGCTAACATGTACGGGATTTTTTCTTAGCACTAAAATTTTGTAGAATTATTTTTTCTTGTTTCATCGGTAGATTTCGGCGATTGTTTTAGGTAAAATTGATTAATAAGTTTTAGTGGCGAAATAAATCCGCACAAGTTGGCAGCTATGCACAAGGTAAGTATACACAGATAATTTGTGAAATAGTGAAATTCTCTCCAGAAAATAGACTGATTAGCACAGGATTGCCAGTTTGGCCTCCAGTTTTAATCCGAAATTTAAAATTCCTACTGGAAATATCGAAAGAAGAATTTTCCCTTTATGTGATCGATAATTGTGTTTTATTAAATAAAGCATATAATACTATTTTTTATTTCTGGTCTTTATACTCGAAATTTCTGATTAAAAATGGAAGCCAAACTGCTACCCTGGGTTAGCATGCCTATCCAACTGTCAAACAGTATTAGTTTATAAACGTACCGTAAGGTCTGCTGGTTGGAATTTTTTGCAAATGCTCAATTTTTATTCGATAGTAGAGTTGAAAAGGCCAATGATCGACAAGCTATTCCTGAGAGAGTCTTCGCTAGAGTTTTCTAGTTTTATGTTGTATGCAAACCTTGACTTTCAATGATTTGACATTAGAACCGCCTGCAAAAACGTATACCTATAACCGCCAAAGCTGTCATTTTGACCCATGTGGATTACCATGCTCAAACATTGTTTGCTTGCCATTTTTTACTCTTAGTATCGTTTATTACTATTATTAACATCATTGGCCATATAAGAATATATATTTCCTAATTTTTATTATATATATTTTTTATTTTATTATGTTATAATCATATTATATTGAGATATATATATATATGTAACTCATATTTTTTTATTTTAAGAATATTTTTAGAGTAAAAGATATTTTTCATGAGAGATCGAAATTGCTAAAAACGAGAATAAAGTTAGTGAAAACAATATCTTATATTTACCCCTGAGCAATACAATATTCAGGGTGGCCAGTGGTCAGGGAAAAACACAGTCAAACAAAGATGTAACTACCAGTATTTTCTTCTAGAAAATACTAGGAATAATATAACGGGACTAAACCCACTTTCTCTTTAACAAAATACTGGTATTTAACACCTTTTTTGACTGTGTTTTTCAGAATTGATGCCTGCAAGATTGTGAAAATTATAAAACACTTGTAGAGGTCATCGTCTAGAACTAACTTTTGTAGAATACTTCCGTGCCATTTTGTCGAGCACGTCGACGCCAAATTTTGTAAAACTGTAAAACTTTACAGTTTCTGGTAAATGTTTATCACCAGTTTCAAATGTAACTAATGTATGTCGAGAACTTAGAATTAAAATGTATTTATTTTTCTTCCCTTGATCAACTCAACGTAATACCATCTTTGGCGATAATTTGTGTACTGTACAAAAACTTTTTTTTTCATATTTTATGGCCTGTGGAATTTTGTTTTTCGTCCGTAATTAACTGTGCCAACAATGCTTGTTTTTAGTGACTTCAGCTTTCCTGCAAGGGGAAAAGAAGTAAAGAAGTTATCTGTGGTAATGTCTGTGGTAACCTTTGTTGAAGTGTGGTTGTATGTAGAATGGGCTGTTGTAACATGTACTAGATAAAATGTGCATTAAAATTGGCGGCGGTGATTTTGACCGTTTCGTCGGTTCTAGGTATACTACTGCAATACTTCACAAATTTTGGCTGACTGGAAAATTTGTCACTGGCATATCATAGCTTTTCGAATTATAGGAAAAGTCACGGAAACTGAAAGTTATAGTCTAAATAGTAGAAACAAACTGGTACGCAATGAAAGTTTCGAAACGGTCCAAATGACCGCCTTGGCGGTTCTAGTGTTAACCAACATATAAGGAGATAATATGCTACAAACAGTTTACTGTTTCCAGGCTGTTAATAAGTTATTGTAAGTCACATAAAAATTTTAAGTATAAATAATATATATATATATATATATATATATATATATATATTAAATGTAAAAATATTAAATAACACACACACACACACACACACACACACACACACACACATATATATATATATATATATATTAAATATAATATTTATATATTAAATAAAATATATTGTAAATTCATATAAAATTTGTAAGGGAATTAGATACACTTATATGGAATGAGTTGATTTTTTTTTAAATTTTTATCATGTCGTCTTTTTATTAATTATTGATGTGTTTCTATGGACAATTAATTAAAAAATAAATTTCAATATTTGGCTGTGTTTATATAAATAATTGAACACATTTAATATTCGTAGATTTCATTATACGCGATGTGAAATGAGAATCGCGTTTTTATATCACAAATGCACTCTTTCAAGTATCGTATGGTACATTTAGCTAAATATGCTATAAATACTCCAAAGCGATTAAAAATTCCCAACAAATATTAAACAAACGACAAATATTAAAAGTACATCATCGTCTGGCGAAGAATATCAAACACAGACAGAATAAAGAAAATTCTTAAAACATTTCAAGCGACATTGACAACAAAATAAAGGAAATTAAGTACTTTATTATAAAACTCTTTAAAAAAAGTGATGCTTATCATTTCTCTGTTCTAGTATTTCTCCAAAACTTACAAAACGCAGAGGAGTTTTCTCGGAATTTTAACCGCATTAATTACTGATAATTATAGGGTACTTAAAAAAAAAATCAAATTTTTTTATTGCCACAACTTTTTTAAATTAGAAATATTCAGCTTATTTAATGGCAATTGAAATGATACAAGAACACATCCAATTACACTATTTTAGAAAACTGGTGGTAGCCAAGCAATCTTAATTAAAATTAAAAAAAAAAGTGTACCCAGTTAAACTGATGGCATTGAGCTCACATGCTATTCACACTAATTGTATTTTACACTCTTATTTCAAAGAATAATGCTCCATATAAGAATAGTAAAATAAATTAAGAGGGATTAGCCCCAGTTTCCTCCTTCATACTTAACCAATGAGCCTCCAAATCTAATCAGGGAAGCGCCTTATCAATATAAACCTGTATACCAAATTTGAAGCAAATCATATAATTCTGTAGCTGTAAAAACACATTTCGCTAAATAAAGGGTGGTATAACCCTCATAGCAAGCATGGTCACGGTGACGTCGTTGTGACGTCACCGTCAGTTACTATGGTCACGTCACATCTGTGACCAAATACCAACACTCAGTGATGTCACATTGGGACTGAGATGTGAACGTCTTAGAAAATTTTAAAAAATTACAAAAGTTCTTCAAAACATGTTATTTACTGTAAAATTACATCTTTCTGGCAATTAAAAAAATTGTGACGTCACTGTTATGTAACGTACATCACATCACATATGTGACGAAAAACCATCATATTGTAAGTCACAGTGTGACAAAAGTATGAACTTCAAAAATCTGTGATAGTGAAGAGAAATATTTTAAACAGTCCCGAGTTACGGCGGCATAAGTAATGAAAATATATTAGTGGATACAAATAGTAAATTTTGTCACAAAAGCGGGTGGGACATAGTAAATAAAGTGCACGATACAAGCATTAATAAACTAAATTTTCATGCTATAATTTATCAATTTGATACATTAATCCTTTCCGGAACGGGCTATTTTTGTTGTAAAATGAAGAAATGATTGACTGACACCGGAATTTTAAAACGACTTTTTTAAAAATTAAAAACATGGTATTTTAATTATTCATTGTAAAATCAAAATTTTACTAAAATGTTCTTGGTGCCGATCGTAAGTTTGGAATTAAAATTAGGTATCCCGACCCGGGAACAGTGTGCTGGAAAAGGTTAAGCGGTCTCACAGACCGCTCACAGCAGTTATGCGGCAATTTTTGTCACATTGGTTAAGGGTTAAACAGTATTTTAAACAGTCCCGAGTTACAGCGGCATAAGGAATGAAAATATATTAGTGAATAGCAAATAGTAAATTCTGGGACGAAAGGGGGGCAAGGTTCGTACGTGTACCGTTATTTTCAAGTCTCAATATCAGAATTTTTTTAATAAAAAAATCGATGTAGTTTAAACGGATGAAACTTCGCCTTTATTTCAGGAGAGATTTTCCATAAGAAAATACTGGTACCAAAGAATTTGTTAGTCGTGAAATTCAAGCACCCGTACGAACCCTGGGAGGGGGGGTTAATAAATAAAGTACACGATACAAGGATTAATAAACTAAATTTCCACGCTATATTTTATCAATTTGATATCTAACACAGTGGCAGTATTATTTTTTCATGATTTCATTTTTATCTAGCATTGCAATTTAATATAATAATCCTTCACTGATTGTTATGTTACAAAAGTGTTTCGCGGAAAAATGGTACGTATTCTACAGAAAATTAATATGAAAAGAATGACAGACTGACGGATATATATATTTTTTTATATCCTCGATAATACATTTTTTTATTTATTAAGAAGATATTTTGTGTTTATTATGTGTGAAACAAACTTTACCTTAAAAAAGGGGGAGGGGGTTCAATATTATCATTATCAAATTTATTCTTACACATTTTAAAAATTTAAACAATGTTTTATCTAATAAACTCTAATTATGATTATTATTATTATTATTATTTACAAAAAAGAAACTTTGCAATCCATTTTAAATTGAATTGTTTGGAACTGATAAAAGGAAAAGGTACAGTACATTGGAATATTCTTCAAATAGAAAATTTTAATTTTAATTTAAAGAGAATCTCATATAATTATTGCGCATTTAAGTTTTAAATTTTTGTTGTATATAAAAACAAATAAAAGATTAAAAAAAAAACATCTGCTGAAAATCGTCTGCCTCGCGATATGACCATAGAATAAACAATAGAATACGCGGGAAGTTACTTCACTCCACTGTTTAGAACATTACCACGTCTACAACACCTTTTTTAATATAAGAGAAAGACGTCCGTCATTTTAGGATATTACAAATACACGGATATTATTAATGGAGAGTATATGTAAGTCTTATTTAATTTAAATCTGTTATCCCTATTTTGTATATTATGATGATGGGTTAAGTAGTTTTATGTTATATATATAGAAAGAGACTGATCTGAATTATTTTCAGAAGCGATATTTCCCTATCCTAATCTGTCATCGCTCGAAAAAAAAGCTGACGCAGATACTGATCCATATCTACATTCATGGTGGAATGAATGTAAATATTAATTTTCAGTTACTTGAGACTGAAAATGTGTTGAGACAGTGATGTGGAATTTTTTCGGCTTCTTAATATTTTCTTATAACTAACACTTATAGCGTCATTATTATTTTGGAGTTAAATATGATATTACGAAACTGTTTCATATTAGAAATTAACATTATACTGGGAAAATGTCTTTTGACATATTATAGTAGTGAAACTTTTGAAAGATTTTCTTTCATTGCTAATAATATTTTAAATTATTATTTAAAATCCTAAATATTCATACCAATGTTTTTAGATTTAACATTTGACAACATTATAAAATAACAGGAATTCCTTATAACGTTTGGAAAGATTTTTGAGAAATTGTTTAATCTAATAATGCATTTAATTCATCTATTGTAGTTTGTTGCTGTTTAACCCTTTATCTACGGCATTATGATCTACTGCAATTTTTTTCATGTAACATTTTTTTTTTTTTCAGTTACTACAATGAAAATTAAAGGATAAATATAAAAAAAAATACTCACACGTGAGAAATTTAATTATTTAGAGGTAATTAATTAACCCCTTGAGGGGCGGTGGTATAAAATGTATCCCACCTACGATTAATGGAGATTTGCACCAGAAAAATGTTATGAAATTTTACTTTTCTAACTTTGGTGGGAAAAAGGTCGCAAAATTGCTTTTCCATATTTTGAAATCATTTTTTCCTAATTTTCCGGTTGGAATTTAGCATTACACAAACGCAATTGCTTGCCCCTCAAGGTGTTAACGTGGTACTTTAATGTACCGTCAGTACACTATGACTAAAATATCATAACATAAAACCCACAAGGTATTTCAACTGGCACCAGAAAATATTTTCGATTTAACAGGTATATGAAATATAGGCTTTTTCTTATTTACAAATAAATCGCTTGGCAAATTGCGGTGCCAATCATTTATTTCAACACTTTAGAATTGCAAATGTTTTGCTCCTGAAAGTGTTAAAAAATGGAATAAACCGGTATGCAAAATTTGAAAATAATCGGATATTTCTGCATGAAAAACCCATTTATCTAAATTAAGGGGGAGGCTCCCCCCTTCTCCACCCTTTATGCTCAACCAATGTACCTCCAAATCTAAGCAGGGAAGCCCCTGATCATAATAAACCGGTTTATCAAATTTGAAGCAAATCGAATAATTCTGAATGAAAATCCCATTTATTTAAATTAAGTGGGATTAGCGCCCGTTCCCCCTTTATACTTAATCAATGAACCCCTAAAACTAATCATAGAAGCTCCTTATCAAAATGAACCAAGAAAGAAATCTGAAGCAAATCGGATTATTCTATCGAGAGTTATAGCATACATACAGAATTTGCGGACACGTTAGCTGTCAGGCTTTCATACCCTGTGAGCTAAAAAAAAAAAAAAAATAGCCGACACTGCCCGGGAAAGTGACGAACTCGAGAATTAAGGGGTTAACGCTAGAATGACGGGAAATTTTGATCTAGCTTTATAAAAAATATCTGTACCAGAATTTTTTACATAAAACTGTTTAATTATTTATTTGCCTATTTTTACCCTTTGTAAGTTTAAAATGATTTTATAAAGAAATTTCTGGTACGAACCGAAATATATTTATTTGGTACGGGATAAAATGGCCCCTCGCCGTCTTTCTAGTGTTAAAGTGTAACGTCTCCCTAGGTAGCGAAAGTATTCGACAAAAAGAAAATTTAGAAAGATCCAAGAACAACCCTCCAGCATCAATTATCTATTTATATAAAATCCAAGTCTCTGTGTGTCCCTCACGATTCCGGTAGGACCACCTCATTGAAATGAGTAATTGTTGAAAAATACTAATGCAGGGTTACCACAGTAGCGCCAAATGTTGGCCAACTTGGCAATAGCTGGCTGATTTGGTGAAATTCCCATTTATAACTATTAATCTTTCATAAAGGTGGTCACAAAAATTTAATTTAAACTCCGCTCTTTTAAGATATTTTTTCAAAATCTATGGGTGAGAATTTAAAGTACATCTTTACATCTTTCTCCCGATGCTACTAATAAAATAACCGCCAATAGACGACGCTGTACTGCATGAGCGCGATTTTAATGTGCTTTAGGTACTTTTCCAGTATAAGTGCCTTGGCGAAAAAAGAAATTTGGCAACATTTTCCCGGAACCTATGCACTGTTTCATTTTATATACACATGCATTTTTTTTTTCGATATTTATACGATTTATTTATACGATTAAAAAAGCCGTTTCTCTAATTTTATACAGAAACAGATGTAATTTGTACATAAAAACATGAATAATATACATATAAAATAAACATATAAAAAAAAACACTCATCAAGTTTGTTTTCATAGCTGTTTATATGATTTGACAACAATTCTCAATATTTTTCCGTTATACGGACACCATGCCAAAATGTATGCGGTACTTTTCCATTATACGGACAGCATTGTCGCCAAGCACAATAGTTGGTGCAAAATGAAAATAAGGTGAATTGAAACATTTGAAAAATAAAAGAAAAAACATTCTCGATAGTAAAGTGGGCATTTTAAAAATATAACATTTGAAAATTACAAACTTTTACGAACTATTTTATTAAATCACAAATATATACTTAAAATAAATGAACAAATAACTGTTATACTATAAAGTAATAAAATAAAAAATCATATTAAACTGCTGCCATAAAATTATAAATATCTTTCAACATTACAGTAAACATTTCATTTTTTGAATGAAGGCGTAGCCACATAAAATCTATGAGATACGACTCTAAATGATGACGAACAGCTTCCCGATGTCTTTTGTTGCGCCATTTTGCGATGCCCCATAATCTTTCAACATTTGGAGTATGACATCCAGTATTAGGGTCGACAAAATTGTATTTGTGATTTACTGTGAAATGATCATAACCAGCACTTAGCAGTTCATCTGTTTTATATCCTTTCCAACAATCTGTATAAATAATACATGACTTTCATCTACTTCTATAATTTTATTAGGTCCACCGATTTTTCTATTTCGTCGAGAACATAAAGCATTTGCACAAACTTCTCTCGAATAACTATTCCATTCCACTGTTGTGTTGTGGTTCATATCAAGTTGCAGCTCACAAAACTCAATCGATGTCAACTCTTTGCACGATAAATATATAAACCTCAAAGTATTAAGAAAAGTCACCCGCGATCCTTTAAACCAAGTTCTTTGTCGTATTTCTACGCTTTCTTCGCATGATCGTAAGCTACAACTCAATTTCGGATTTCCAGAACTCATCCATAATTTCATTTCATGATTTTTTGAACACAATCTTTTATTATGCAGAATTCCAAATTCCTGAAACAGTTTTATCACAACTTTCTCATCATCTGGTAATTGCCAAATGATAAAATCCATCTCAGCATCAGCAGTAAAAGTAAACTACAACTTTATATAAAAAAAGCATTTTTAATTCGATTAATAGCAGATTAAAAAGCTTTCCAAGGTTAAGGTTAAACAATAATCATTCACGTGATTCACGTTTCATAAATAACAAATCACAATGTTTCGCATGGTTTACAATAAAAATCTACGATCAAGGTTGAAATAATTGGCGCATTAGCATACATTTTAGCATGCTGTCCGTATAAAGGAAAAGTACCATGTATGCTAATGCGCCAATTATTTCAAAATGCTAAAAGATATTTGTAATTTTATGCCAGCAGTTTAATATGAGTTTTACTTTATTGCTTTATTTTATAACAGTTATTTGTTCAATTATTTTAAGTATATATTTGTGATTTAATGAAATAGTTCGTAAAAGTCTGGAATTTTCAAATGTTATATTTTTTAAATGCTCACTTTAGTACGACAATATTTTTTCTTTTATTTTTCAAATGCCTTAATTCACGTGACATTCATTTTGCGCCAACTATTACGCTTGGCGACAATGGTATCCGCATAACGGAAAAGTACCCAAATCTCACTTTCTGATACCCAAATTACACCAAACTTTTTTTTAAAAATGCCAAAGACACTACAGTGGAAAAGTATCAAACTGTCTATTATTTTGCGCTATCTGTGTTATAGTTTATGCTATATGCAAGGTGAGTGGAGCGAAGAGTTTAAACATTAAATATTAAAGTTTCGGCACAGATGTCATATACACAACGGGTACTTAACTGTCATCAAAGTGTCGTTATTTTGCTTGATATGGTAACCCGGATGTTGTTGTTTATGCTGTTGATGTTTTCGCCAAATTGGCGTCGGAAAAAATCGCTCCAATATGGGGTATATATGACAACTGTGCCAAAGTTTCTATAAAGCAGTATAAGACTAAAAATTAAGAATAAAATAAATGCAAAATAAGACTAAAGAAGAAAGAAAAATCATGCGTTAAGCATAGAATATGAAACACTTTCCAACACATCCTGAATGCTTTAACAAAACTTCGTTATTTAGGGAAATAAGGTAAATAAGATAACTAAATAAACATTTTAGAAAACGCATAATTTTTTTAAAAATTGATTTCAGTAGTTACCGTCCATAGCAATAGTACCGTTATGGTACAGATGTCATATTCGCCCCATATTGGCGCGATTTTTTTCGGTTGCCAATTTGGCGAAAACATAACAGCATAAACAACATAATCCGGGTTACCACATCAAGCAAAATAACGACACTTTGGCGCAAGTTAAGTACCCTTTGCCTATATGATTTGGCGTCAGAAAAAAATCGCGCCAATATGGGGCGAATATGACATCAGTTCCACCGTTATTACATGCCACTATTTAGCTAAAATTTAATTTAAGCTACTCTTAAAGCTACTGAAATCATATTTCCAGATATTATCATCCATAGACGGTTATGTATCCAAATGTTTGCGTGACCCTGTTTATCATTTTATCTATATTCTACAAACATTTCTTAGTAATCTAAATGCAGTTCAGCGTAAAACTGCATAAATCCTTTAAAAACCACCTTTAAGCAATTTATTCTCATATTCAGGAACCCTTACGAATTCTTTTGTGTAGCCCAGCATATGAACTGTAGCATTTATACACACGGTATAGTATGCATAAATGTAGTGAAACATAAAAGCGCATATCATAATTAAAAATGCATTTCTAGCAATCATTACTTATGTACGTACAATACTTCGGAGAAAAGTTTCTTGGCGAGAAAGAAGTTTGCCAACGTATTTTCTGACAACCTATTTACTGCTTCATACTCACAAGCAATTTTTTGCATATGTATACAATTTATTTAATGTAAAAAAAAACTATTTATCCATTTTTATAAAGAAACAGAAGTATTTTTTGCACAGATGTCATATACGCATCGGGGTTGGCGTGATTTTTCTCTGACGCCAATTCGGCAGAAATCTCGCTTTCGAATACCAGTTACTTATATATTTTTAAATTATTTGCTATCATTTTGAAAAGGAAATAACTATAAATAAATAAAAGTTTGAATAATAACTATAGAACAAAACAGTTTATATAATTTAAAAACAGAAAATAAAAGTAAATAAACAATGGCACAGATGGTCATATTCGCCCCATATTGGCGCGAATTTTTTCTGACGCCAATGTCATATACGCAATGTATACTTAACCGGCGCCAAAGTGTCGTTATTTTGCTTGATATGGTAACCCGAATGTTGTTGCTTATGCTGTTGATGTTTTCGCCAAATCGGCGTCGGAAAAAAATCGCGCCAATATGGGGCGAATATGACATCTGTGCCTAAACAATTTATTAATAAATAAAAAACAATAGCCGGCAAAATAACACCATTTTAGCGACATAGGTATCCCGGTTCATATCTGAAATCTGTGCCGTAATTTGTATATAAAAAAATATTATATATATTTAGAAACGATTTTTTTATGTATATAAGTGCATATATAAACAAAAATAAAAGTTCATTAGATTTGTTTTCATAGCTGTATATTTTGGCAACATATATCACTTTCTGATGCCCGAATTACGCCAAGCATTTTTTTAAAAATGCGCTATAATGGAAAAGTACCTAAATAAATAATTAACAGAAATAACCAATTATACAAAATAAAACATTTTATTTCGAGATTAAAGCATTGTTTTTAATTTCGATTAAAAATACATATATCTTTGGATAACTTTAATTGAAATTGGGTTCACGGCTTAACACTAGAACGGCGGCGAGGGGTCATTTTGACCCTTGACGAACGAATACATGTCGATTCGAACCAGAAATTTTTTTATAATATAATATTAATATAAGCTGCACAAAAATAACTTAAATAAATAAGTAAAATAGTTTGAAATAAAAATTCTGATGTGAAATATTTTTTTTATAAAACTTGACTAAAATTTACCGCCGTTCTAGTGTTAATATCTCATTCCATAAACCTAAACAAACACAAGTGATTCATTCATCGTGAACCGTAAAAAATATTAAATCATTGAGGTAATCATTCACAAAGTAAGTTCTCCAACAATCAATGGACAATATTCTAATGACGTCATAGTATGTAAAATGCACAGCCATCTCTACACCGGCCCAATCGCTAAACTAACTCCTGCGGGTCACGTGACCAGTCGAAGGCGGTTAAATTGAAGCGAAAGTGACGGTCGCCATTTATTCTGTTGTTGAAAATTCCATCGTTGATGAATTCAAGTCGCAGTTTTCGTATAAAGTTGCACATGGTTCATGATTTTCATCTTTATACTATCTATTTTATTTAGATACTTATGTTTTATTTCACGAAAGTGTATCATGTGTTTTCCCCGCGTTTCATGTGCTTTCCTAGTGTTTAATTGTTTCTCTTTCTGAAAAGAAAATATGGCTCTCAAGGATTCGTAAATATAATTTTAATTTCATCTAAAAGGCTAGAATATGCATTAAATATTCTAAAATGATGTTCAGTGGATATCACCAAGGATTAACATAACTATTGAAGTAAGTTCTGATTTAACTTTTAAAATTTATTGTCTTAATAAAACAAATTATATCAGACGCTTGGTTTGAATATTAGCAATCTAAGAAAATAAGTATAAGGTTGACATGATTGTTAAAATATATGATGAATGTACGGTTATATGTCAGTAATTATTATATCTCTCTAGAGAAGTTGATTGAAAATGAGAAAAGACTAATAATTCAAAAGCTCTTTCATAATAAACAAAAATATTTAGATAAGAAATGCAATTTATCAATAAATCAGGCACGAAACAATTCCTCCTAAAGGAGGAATTCCACCTATTTTAAAGCAATTTTGGACATTTTCTGGATTGATGCAAAAATGCAAAGAAAATATTGGAAGCATATATAAGAGGGGGGGGGGGGGTGTCTAGGAAATTTAATAATAATTTTGTTTACTCAAATCGTCGGTATTTGTTTCTGAATTACTGTGCAAAAAAGCCATCAAATCAAAGGTGAATCAGCATCTGAAAGTGGTGTAAATTGTTTCTAAAATGTCTTTCCAGAGTGATTTTTTTAGACTTTAAAAGGTAAAGGAAGTTTCCATAAGGTTCTTTTTGGAATAGAATATTTTTTCCTAATTAACACTTTCGTGTAATTTCAGTGATGCAATTTTGGAGATGTATTTCTGGAGTAAAGATTAATTTGACTTGCTTGTATTTATGCAGCATGGAGGTTTGTTTTTTTGTTTGTTTTTGAAAGGAGGGGGGAAATCTTAAACAGACAAGCCTTCTAAAATAATATTTATTTTGACAAATTAATCGCTGTAGTTCACATAAATTCATCAGATATTTATGGTTTTACATCTTAGCAAACTGTCTTCAATTTCCTGTTTTGATTCAAAAGACCTGTAAAATTGTTAGTTTAAATTTCTTTTAATAAATTTTAAATTATTAAAAGAAAATCATACATTCAGTAATATTTTATTTTATTGTATAAATAAGTTAAAATGTATCCAAAAATAAATATTGTATAGATGGAAAAAATGTTACAACTTTTTTTATGTTTTCCACTTTCATGCCTGATAAATTTAGACGCATTTAAATATCTTTAAATGATATATTAAACCCAGTTTATAAAAACATTGTGCCAATCCTACTTTTCATTGCAGGTTATGCTGCTTTCTAAACTTGCTAAAACATCACTGTTGTAATTACTGTATTGATTCTAGTAATGGTGATTTTTCATATGATTTTTTTATTAAAAATTAGTTAACTTTAGGTTAAAAATGTAGTGAATGACTTTGATCATTTATGTAAATATTGTACTCACAGGGATCTGTCCAGATTTTTCTTTCTGGGTCCTATTTTTGAAATTGTGAATAGTTTTTTTTTTCACATTTATGAAAAATCTATTTTTAATTTTGGGAATTTGAAATTATCGTTATATTCAGGTTCTTGTTATACATTTTTAACAAGACCCTTTCCATATCTATATCTTGATAATAGTTTTTTTTTTTTGACAAGTTAGATAGTATTACTTTTAAAATTTGTGATGAAAAGTACAGTTTGGAAATGCAAAAGTTTTGTGTAAAGCTAATTGTTAAGTTGAAAAATTTTGTGAAGGGTCCTGTTTTAAAATAAAAAGGTTGTGAAAGGTCCATTAAAGGACCTAATTTTTCTCTAAACAGATCCCTGGACTCATGACAGCTTTATTTATTTAAAAATATGATGCAAGTTGTATATAAGATCTTACCAAATAATTACTCAAAAATAGTTATTAAAATTTTTAATTAAGAAATACAAGAGAAAAATTTAAAAAAACTGAAAAATAAATAAATCTGTATTTATTTTTAGCATTCAACCTTAGAATATCTGAATTTCTTAACAATATGTGAATAATTTTTGTCATGTGCTTTTCATAATTTAAATACCAAATTTATCCTTTCATTTATTTTTAATTTGTGTAAATGTATTTAGCCAATATAATATGTTATTCTTTTCATAACTAAGGGGCTGGCTCCACATAAAACTTTGATCATGAAGCTAAACAAACATTTTAAATTTTCTTTACTTTTCTGACAAATGTAATAGATGGGAAATATTTTTGTTAATTTTTGAATGATGGCATACTAAGTTTCTTGTCAAAAGAAATTTTTAATAGATAGAAATTTTTAATCGATTGATTGAGCTTATTTAAAAATCTTTCAGTAAAATAATATTACAAGAAAACCGGGACCTGAAGGGAGATTCACTAGGCACTCAATCACGATATAATTTTACTAGTGGGGGAAAAGTCCGCCTTCGACAGCCGCCATTTTGAATGAGCACTCAGGCCTAGTATTCAGAGGGCTGTGGTAAAATGGTGGCGGTATCATTTGTTTATGGTTTGAAATCACAAAGATTTAATTTTGCTATGTCTCTTAGTTACATTATTTTATTGTCGTATTTATGAGATCAGAACAAAAGCATATTTTTTCATTATTTAGTTATTAAAGACGAAAAAAAATTATAAATGTGCATGATTTGAAAAATTTAAATAATTTTCTTTCTTAATACTAAAAAATAACATCGGGAAGTAACAGCGAGTTTAAGTTAAATAAGTTTAGCTGTTTAATTCTGTTGTAATATTCAAAATAACTGTATTTATTAGATTTCAGTAAACAACATCAGGGCCCGATTAAACTTTGAAGTTAGAGGAATTATAATGTCATTTCAGGACCTTTCTTTGGGAGAAGCTTTTCTAAATTCCACATATACATGGAAACTCTTCAGTGTTAGAAATATTATTCCCAGGACTGGCATAACATGAGAACGGCCTGCAATTTTACACAAGTTTTTGAAAACTACTTTATATCAGGAATTTTACTAAAAACTGGTTACTTTTTTGTTATAGAGGCCCACACTATTAGAATTATGACAAGTTGCAGCCAATTTAGCCAAAGTCGTAACCAAGATCGTGAAGCACACACATATAATACCATATAATACCATTTTATGAAATCGTATACGATAATTTATTAGTTTTTACCTTACTTCAAGTGTGTAATTTATTTATTTTTAAGGCTTAATAATCTAAATTGTCCAATATATGAATTTAAAAAAAATGTAAACAAAGACTGAATAGACATGACCGCAAAAATCTGCAGAAAACTTGGAATTGTGCAGATTAGTGGTCTTCTACTATACACAGTTTTTCATAAATGTGTTTCGTTCTTAAAATGTGTTATTTTCATCTATCACTGCGGAACAAATGAGAAAACTCATATTCTTGCACATGAGTTGTATATATCTTTATATCTAAATTTCCGTCATTTTTGACGGGCAACCTTTCTAGTTACATATAAAGTCGCTCAAATTAAAAACTGAAATTCAAGGTGTCAATAAGGGAAATTAATAAAAGTAACATTCATTTTTTTTTCACTGTTCATTTAACCCTTTCAGGGGAAAAGAAGTTCTATTGCTAAAGTGTTGAAATTAATGAATGTCACAGGAATTTGAAAATAAATTTATTTGTAAATAAGAAAAAAGCTATATTTCGCATATATAATAAACAGACATTTTTTTACAAAAATTCTGAAACCATTGTGGCATTTGGGAATTAAAATTACCGTATATACTCGCGTATAAGTCGACACCAAATTTGAGAGGAATAACAGACTGTATACCGAAAAAAGTTACCTTCATCTTATCTAAATACAGAATTTACTGATATTAAGTAAAGCGAAGAGAGCTACAAGAAAATACTGGTATGGAACATATTTCTTTCTTGAATTTAGGGGTCGACATATACGCGAGTATATACGGTAAGTGTTTTCATAAAAATATCACCGCCCCCCAAGCGGTTAACTGCATGACAGTTTATTTTAGTTACTGCCCAAAGCAGTGTCTATATTTCTGTTTTTCTTCATTTCTACTACACTGCTAACAACTCAAATGCTAAATATTAAATAATAAGCAAATGTCAAACTATTCCTCTAGTGACTTCTTTTTTACACAGATTGCACTTTTTCTGTATTGAAAAGCCGTGTTTAAATTAGTTTGATACACCATTTCTCTAGTTTATAAAAATGAGCAAAATTATACATATTTCCTTTTTTTTCTTCTAAAATTCAAATGCATCTTTTGAGTTAAAAAAAAAAGTTACAAAAAACGTTTATTGTAAAAAAAAAAGTGCGTCATAAATTCATCTTCACTCTAAAAAAAAAAAAAAAAAAAAAAAAAAAAAAAAAAAAAAAAAAAAAAACACTTGTTTTTTTTTCTGCTTAAAAATTCTGAAAATCTGCTATAATTAAAATGCCTGAGAAAGAAACAAAAATTGAATAGAAAAAAATAGTGTTCGTTATCTCTATGCAATTAATGATTCATGAAAAAATACATTTACCGTGAAAATAATTTTATTTTCAGTTATTTGCAAAACTTGAATATGCAAACTATGTATGTATGAGAAAATTGTTTTCTATTTTCAGTTATGCCTCAGTTCAGTTTCTCTAATTAAAATGTACGAGTAAGAAGATATGGGTACAAAATTGAGTTACATTTTTCTAATATAATAGAAACTTTTTTTAATTATGTGGGAAATGTATTGCTAAATTTTCAAAACGATTTCCCTTCATTAATTTTATTTCTTCTTGAATATTATGGATAATTTATTCCATGTCTAAAGCGATGAATATAAGATTTCTTCAGTTTTCAAATAATGTGATCTTATGTTCATTTTCGGAGAAGATTCTTTCACGAGCTAACTTATGTTTAAATTACAGTTTTGGTTTGTATATCTACAGTAATTTTGATATGATGTGTCCACATGAAACATGTTACATTTGCATATTCAACATTTTGATTGCGGGATAGGATATTTTTATATCCAATTGAACCACAATTTACAAAAACATAAACTTTCGCGTAGATATATCTGAATATTTCTTATTAAAAGTGTAAGTTCATTCTGCCTATATATGATGTTCCTTAAACGCGTCAATGTTTTGTTCTTAAAATCTTACAGCAATAATCCCACATAAATGCTATAGGATGAGACATCCAAACTTAACAACAAAACGCGAAACATTTATCTACATTTAAAACGTTTTCTATTTAAAAAATTCCTATTCCAATGGACGTCGCTCATTTTATAACTCCTCCGTTGCTAAATGCGATAAAAAATCCCGAAATTGGTTCAAGTTTTTTTTTTTTTTTCTATTAGCTTTCATTCAAGTAAAATTACGGACGTCAATGGCTACAATGTGTGCTTCATTTACGAGCAAAGTTAGCTCGGTAAAACGCGAAAAGTTTTCAGATTTGAGTTCTAATGCTTTCCACGCATTTAGGTAACTTGTTTTCTTCAGTGTCCTGTTAGCGACAAAGATAATGTCCGAAATGCGGGGAGAATTTTAGGATATTAACTAAGGTAAATTTATATGGTATTTTCATAAATTGCATTAAAATTATGTTTAAAGTAGAAATTGAGTTTAAAAAAGCTGTGTTGAGATAATGTATTAAGAATAAGGCTGCATGAGCCTCCAATAGTATTTTTTTTTTACTAAGTACTTAAACATATATTTGAAATGATTAAAAGAGAAAAATACTTATCTTTAAAATTTAAAATATGGCATTTTCCAATTCAGTGTTCGCACCATAAAAAATGGCAACGTTCCGCGCATATTTTGGGCTCGTTTTTGTAACAAAAGTTATAATTTTATTTTCTGAAATATCCCTGCGACTAGTATGTACTGGTGACAATTAACTCGCTAGCACGCGCATTCACCATGAATGCATCTATTCATTCCACAGGAAGTTTACAGATTTTTCAGTACTCCCGACTAATATTCAGGGGGCTGTGATACTAGTCCTATGCACGGAACAAAAATGGCGGCTGTCGTAATCGGATTTCTTTTAAACTTTTCTATGTTCCTTGAATTTAAATGCCAGCAAGTTTAAAAAAAAAAAAAAAAAAAAAAATGTATTCATTGTCTGATTTAATTTTCGAAAACTAAAGTGGAGAATATATTTAGAAAGTATTGGTATTAAAATGACTTTACAAAAGCTGAAATAAATCGCTGGAACGACATACGCTATTTTTGTAATAGTGCGAAAGGCCTACTATTCAGACGACTATGGTTAGGTTTAGTATTATTCTTTTCCTATAAATATATATATAATGAAATATCCAAGATAAAAATTTCTAATACTTTTATATAATGTCCGATATTTACATAAAGGAATTTCAGATTTGATATTTTTTCAGGGAATGTTCTCAAAGAAAGTTTTTTATATTTTTAGGTGTGTTCGTAATTACATAAATACGTAGTACCTATAGTCGTCGTTCAGTCCGTCTGTCTGTCCCTCTGTCCGCCGGCATATAACAGAGCAAAAACTACCCAACCGAATGGTTTGAGATTTTAAATAAATGATTATTTCAAAATTTTGTCAATCATTTCAAATTTTATGGAAATCGGATGTCCAGTTTAATTACAGAGACAATCAAATGTTTTTCTTTACATTACGGCCAATGGGAAAAATTATTGCAAGTGCATTTTAATGATGCTACAGACTATGCACTTATGAAGGGTAAAAAAATATACATTCAGTACAATATAGGGTTCAAAAAATAATTATAAAACTAGTTATAGTATGAACGCACATCATTTGTCACGTTTGACGAGCAATTTCCAACTTGTTAGATTCAATTCTGACTGAAAATTGATTGAAACTTAATTAGAAGCGTCTAAAGTGTCAAACAATCAATATAAATGTGCTTCTTATTTGTAAACATATAAAAAAAAATCAGAACATCTTAGTTTAATATAGCATCAAATACTTCAGAAGAAAAAAAACCCTTTACACTGCAAAAAAGGTAAACATTTTCTGTTTAAAAATGCTTGAAACAAAAAAAAAATAATAATAATCGATTAGATAGAAAAAAGTATCAACTTTAAGACTGTAAACAATTGCTAATGAACAGGAAGTATTATATTTTTTTCTTTATTATTTTTCCTTATGTTTTGCAAAAAATGTTTGCTATCAAGATAAATGATTAATAGCAACCAAACTAAAAAAAAGGTCTTTAAGAAATTTAGTGAAGTAACACACAAAATAGATTTAAAAAATGTAACTCTAAAAAAATGCATTGCGAAAGTTAAGTGTATTACATAAAGGTTAATAAAAATTAGACATTTTTGAAATACTTTATTTAATGTGGTTAATTTATCGGACAACGAGTATTATTCTTCTGTATGTTAAAAAAAATTTGTTTTATTTATTTATTTATTTAAGCATGCGTAAAATTATCATGACCGTTCACATATGTTAAAATAAATTATTGTACATTTAAAAAAATTACGATAAAAAATAAATCTAGAATTTTTTTTTTTTTTTTTATGTATATGTATCTCAATTATTTTTAGATTTCCCAATGAAAAAATATATAAAACTGATGCAGACAATTATCTTACGTATAAATTTAATATTTGTCCATTAATGCTAATTACTGGGGACATTTGGTTCTATTATATTTGAAAAGCAAAATTAGCTTCCTTTAATCGCAGGAAACAAGGCAAATTGTACTAATAAAATACATAGGTAGTGAAAATCCGTAGTACTTGGCAGCTATGTTGTTCTTTCTGAAAAATGCAACTTTCATTGTCTATGAAATAATGTATTGCTTAGCTTAAAATATATTCACCATTCGAAGTGCCATCATTTTACATGAAAATAATATTTATAATATTATATTTATAAGGATATATATATACATATATACATATAGGGTGTTCGAAAATTCGACCGCCAAATTAACACTAAAAGAGCCGACAATTTTACTCAAGTTTTATAACAGTACTGCACACCAGAATTTTTATTTCTAACTATTTAACTTATTTAATTAGCCTATTTTTGTGCTATATATATTTAACATATTTTACGGAAAGAATTCTGGTACGAATCGGCTATTATCAAGTTGGCAGTGGTCGAAATGACCTCAAACGTCGGTTCTAGTGTTAAGAGGGGTGGTAGAAGGCATCAAGATGATGAAAAATTACAATAGAACATAGAGTCGCAAACCACGTATTTAGTGAAAAATATAGAGTGTTCCGTCCTAATTCAATTTGTGTTGACGACAATAACTTTCATAAAACTGAAGTATAATAGTATAATAAAACATTTAACCCTTTCCGGAGCGGTGTCCTTGAAAAAGGACACATAATTTTAACTCCAACACTGACAAACGGCACCAAGAAGATTTAACTAAAATTTTCCTATTATAATGTACATGAAAATAAGCAAATTCGTATTTCCTAATAAATTCGTTTATAAATTGCGGTGTCAGACCATTATTTCACCAGTTTACTAGGACTTCCCTCAGAGGGATTAGTCTGAGCGATATTACTGAGAACATAGATTTAATAATAACATGTGGAAGCAAAGAAAATGAGATGTTATCTTTAATTGTCCATATACTGCGAAAAATTGAAATGATGAAAATAAACGAATTGTAGAATTACAAAATCTTATATATAAATTCGTATACACTGTTTAAAAAAATGGGAAATCAAACCATTCAAGACAGCCATGCATGGATATAAAATTGAAAGTACGCAATATATTAAAAGTAAAATAGAAAATGAAACACTAATTTACTTATATCGGAATTTTAACTGTATAAAATGATGTGAAGAGCATAATCAGACGCTCCGCACCAATTTGAGTAACTTTAAATGACAAATATATGATGTTTAAAAAGAATGGACTATAGTTTATATGGTGTGTGCTCCCCCGGAATAGTTAATATTGTACAATATCTGTTTTCCATAGATGCAATGAGGTTGTCGATAACATTTAAGGAATTCTCTTCTCAAAATCTAATATAGTATCAAAGTACCGAATACATCAAAAGTGGCATGCAATGCTTCGTTAGAGTGTGTTTTAGATATGCTCGATCGGATTTAAATGATGAGTGTATGCTGGCCACTACATACGCTGTATTGTTTTGTTTTCCAACATATTCTGCACAAGTTGAGCTGTATTTAGCATGTATTAAATAAAAGAAATCGGCAATGATTACAACATAAAGTATGATACAAGATCTGAATATATCGTCTGCATAACTTTTGAGCTGTCAAAGTGTCATTTGAAGTAATTTACAAATCCATACTTATTTATTCAGCAAATCATGCAAGCTAACATACGCCAATATGAACCCGATTACAAAATTTCACCAGAATAAGTTAATATGTAAAAAATCTACTAATGATAATTGAGAATATGAACTTATGATAAAATGTCTAGAAAAATGAATCGGATGAAAAATTCATATCACATTTAAAACGGCACTTCCCTCTGTTAGTGGCCTTGGCGAGAGAGAGAAAAGCCTAGAGAAGGAACACTTTAACAAGTACTTTCGGGCAACCTACTCACTGTTTCATACAGGTCTTTATTCAATATTTACACAATTTATGTAATGCTAGGTGGGTATCTATCAGTTTTGTTGCATTTAAATCGCATGTTTTGCGTAGGAAATGCAGCATTATGAAATATTTAAAGTTGCTGTACCTAATAATTCCAAATTAATGGTAATTGAGATCTCTTTCCGTTAATTTCATTTTTAAATTTCAAATTTTTTAGAAACCATTCATAGAGACAATTGTATATTTTAAAACTAACCCGAAGCAAAATTTCAAGATTTTGGGCTCAGCAGTAACAGCGAAATAGAAATTTTTTTAAAGTTTTTTGTTTCTTCACTGTTTTATATAGCGACATTTTTAGAAATTGTTCTATTACGAGAATTTACGTCATGATAAATACAGCCATGTCAATTTTCATGTTTATATTCCTAACAGTTCCATGTTCTTCGTTACTTGAATCATCTTTAGGTCTTTTTCCGCTTTGTTTAGTCTTTCTATTTTTTAGAATTCGTTCTACAACGAGCATTTACATCTTATTAATTACTACCATGCCAAAGTTCTAGTTTCTAACCCCAACAGTATCCCAAAAATTTCAGTATTCCAAATAAATTATAGTTTAGAACCTTTCTAGAAATTTTTACGTTTATACGTCAAATTGAACCTTTTACAGAGCATTATGAGTATTTACATCTTAAAAGTAACTACCGCACCAAATTTAAAGTTTCTAACCCAATCAATATCGCAGAAATCACAATTTTAGAACTTTTTTGCTCCTGCAGCGATGTAGGTTCTTGCACTGACATAAAATAGTCTTTTTTTCGGAGCAGAGATGGCCACCAACATTTTTTTAAGCTGGCTATGTAGTTTCAGAGATAACATCTCACAAACGTACAAGCATTAATAATATTATATACTTTATAATATTATAACGCTTTATAATATTAGCATTAGATGTACAGATACAAAAGCCATCTATCTGTTACAAACTAAAGTGCCGGCGTTGCCCAGAATTTGAAGAATGTTTGTTCTGAAAAATCAATTTCAAAATTTAACATACAACACAAAACAAACATTAAAAAAAGCAGTCGAAATGTTGTTGAATGAATCATATGAAAACGCTATATAAAAATGTATAAATGCATATAACAGACGCAAAAGAATACAGCTATAAATGAACTTATTTCAATTTATATTTGGAGCAATAATGTTAAAATACGCCAATATTTCAGTAATCGGGTTTTTATCATACTTCAATACATTTTTCACACTCATATGACTTATACTATATCCACCATGCCCTTTATATTTCCAATATGACGTAATATTTTCCTCTTTCACGTGGAAACATTGAAATAGAAAAGTTATGAAGTTATATTCTCTTTCATTTAAATTCGTCAAACCATTTATTTCATTTTCACATTTCACGTGAACATCTTGCAATAGAAAAGTTATGACGTAATATTCACCCTTTTTTTTTTTTTATTCAGCAAACTATTTATTTCATTTTCATTTTTCACGTGGAAATCTTGCAGTAGAAAATTAATTGTTGTAGTAATAATTTTATTGCGTTTTTTAATTGTTGGCAACTGCTATAACGAAAAATGTTTAAATTTGATAAGAAATTGCTGGTAAATTGGTGTTTTTTATTAATTAAAAATGAACAATAAGTTATTTCGATTCCGGATTACTTTAGTTCTCTCGGCCATGTTTTAATACACATGTACGTATCTCTTCACAATTTTGGCTTCCAAATTGTGGATTTTTTATAGAATTACGAACAGACAGATAGACAAGTTTTCATTTTTATATATCTCTCTATTCTGTAAAAAGTAACTTACGCTATCACCGCCACCGCCGCCGCCGGTTTTGAATTTTTTGTGACCGGAGGTCTTTCTTCGTTAATATTAAGAAAGCTATTGCATACAAATATATGAAAATCAGTTGTATTATAGCGAAATGTTTGATCAACACACTAATGCATACAGTTTTCAAATCGAAGAATTATTTTAAGAGATATTTAATGCTAAAGTTGGACAAAATCGTTCGATTAAAAAAAAAAATTATAAGAGCAAAAACTATACATGGGAATTTAATCATTTTTAGATCATTTTATTCAATAGAAGATCCCGGTCTGCAGATTTCATTAATTTTTTTTAATTTGACTCATTTTGTGAGGTTTTATTTCTATTTTAAATTCAAATATTCAGCATTTTGACAGATATTTTTTACATATTTTAGAAAATGGTATTAATTTAAACTGTTGCCAACTGTATAAACAGCGCAAATAATAATGTTTGCTTCAAATAAAAAAATTATTTACACGTTACTATTATAAACAGAAAAAAACCTTCAAATTAGAATTAAATAATTAGGTATAAAAAGATTATTGGAAATTACGCCATAAAAACCATATTTACATGTGAATTTTAAAAGAGAAAGGATATTGTAAAATAAATTCATTAACATGCGGTAGAAATCTGAAATAGAACAAATTACGTCACATTACACTTATTATGCAAAATGAACAAAAAATAGTATTGCAAAGCAGTTTAAATTTAAAAATTGCGCGAGACAAAATATTAGAGATTAAATATTAGATTTTTTCAAAATTTTATTATTTGTCGTTTGATGTGAGGTGTTCAGCTATAAGTATGCAAACTTTCATGCCTCCAACTTAATTAGGGGCTGAGTTAGAAAAATTGCTTAAAATACACAAGTTAGAGCCCAGAGGGTTAAATAATAGACTTTTTCAAAATTTTATTATTTGTCGTTTGATGTGTGGTGTTCAGCTATAAGTATGCAAATTTTCAAGTCTCCGACATATATAGTTTCTGAGAACGGGCTCTGTGACAGACGGACAAACAGACAGACCAAGGAGTGAGACAGGTAGGGTTTCGTTAGATGGACGAAACTCTAAAAACATGCTGCGGATGATTGTACCAACATCCTAAAATTACATTACCATCAGCGATCTACCAATCCCGAATTTAGTTTATATTCGTTTCATATATTCTTATTCTTTTGTGCGGTCCTGTAAAATAATTATCAATATTATATACAGTAAAACCTCTGAATAGCGGACACCCCGAGAATGCAGAATTTGTCCTCTATTTAGAGGTGACCGCTACTGAGAGTAAAACAGGTACAGTTATTTAAGAGTTGGTAATCGAAAAAATGTCTTCTAATCGGGTGTGTCCGCTATGGAGGTTTTACCAGTAAAACTTCTGAATAGCGAACACCTCGGGAGGGCAGAATTTGTCCTCTATTTGGAGGTGTCCGCTACTGAGAGTAAAAAATGCACAGTTATTTAAGGGTTGGTAATCGAAAAAATGCCCGCTAAATAGAGGTGTCCACTAATCGGGTGTGTCCGTTATGGAGGTTTTACTGCATAATAATATCAACCTTTACAAGAAAATTGCATGCTGTGTGATAGACAGACAGACATCCAGAGAAAGATAACCTCCCGGATCAATAAACACTCATGTCTTCTGTTTTAATCATCCACATTTGTATGTCATACAACATGCCAGATTTTATACAACAGGTTAAAAACGGTCACCGTGGTACGGAATACTGTATTATTATTTGTTTGCCCACCAAAACTGGTTGCCACGGGTTGTTGCAAGGTTTGTGATCACGTGGTTGAAACTGATCTATTCAATATTATGATAACTGATCTATTCAATTAGGCGTGCGTATTTTTTTTTATTTGCTCCATGTGTTCAAACCAGTTGTCTACGAAAACATCAACCGGTGAAAGTGACGCACACCAAATTTCTGTGACGTATGCAGATAAATTGTGCTTTTTTAAGAGTTTTTTCTATATAATTTTTAAACGGTTTGGAACTTATTTTTCATAGTAGGTGGATTCAGTAGGCGACCCTCATGGGTACCTTCTGGTGCAATCAGAAACGAAATCCGACAAATATTTTTTGAGTTATGCTTGACGAAAGGTTTTTATTAGGCTTTTTTTTTAGTAGGACATGGCGTTAATATCCATCGTAGTAGTAAAGTGTCCGGACAGTAATATTTCGCTGAGTATTAGCCTTCGCTTCGCTCAGACAATTAACAGAATTACTCCGCGACTCTCACTTTTGTTGTAAAGGTGATAATATCGAAAAAAGGTGGTAGAAGTTTCCATTATGCGCGCCGGCAGTATGCACTTCACTCTCCACATTTTGGACTGCGATGACCAGTTCACACGCTATCATCGATTGTTTCAGCACCCTGTTTCGTGATGTTATAACACAGTGTTGCCAGTGGGCTACTTTTTTAAAATTCCGATTTCTTGATTGCCACCACTTTTTTGAAAAAATAAAATTACCTTTGTTTTCGCCTTAATTAACATGTCATTAAATAAGGCCCATTTTACCATTTCAAAAAAGTGGTGCCAATCAAGAATCTGAATTTAAAAAAAAAGTAGCCCATCTGCCAACACTGTTATAACATTTCGCACAAAACAAGGTACATATCGTTGCACTTTCATTACAATATTTTTATTTTTTTCAAAATTATTGCCGTCATTGCAAGTCAAGTTAGGATGATATACCGGTATTTCTGACTAAATAAGCATTTTATGACCCGTGTTCTATGGCAATTTTTCATCCGCTTGATGCTTCCTATCATCCCTCTTAATTTGTCAGTCGAATTTTGGAACACCCTGCATATATATATATATATATACCGGGTGAGCAAAAAGTCCGTATAAACTTTAAAAATTCATAAGAACGAAAAAATAATCCAAATGGAAAACTGTTTGCAGAATTAGCATCTATATGTCACGGGAATTTTTTAAAGACAGAAATAAAAAATAACTCAAAAAACAGCCGAAAGATTGCGCTGGTTTGTGCGATTTCGGTAGAAATGTGCAAATGAAACGGTTATAAGAACTTGCGCTCTAAATCCAGAAGTAATTCATGGTTGTGAGCCGTGTACTTGATCAAGGATGCTGAGTATGAAGGACAAAAGCTTTGTTGGTGAAGTTATTTTACGTGAACTAGTTCTGGATTAGGAGGGCAAGTTCTTATAGCCGTTTCATTTGCATATTTCCATAAAAATCGCATGAACCAGCGCCATCTGTCGGCTGTTTTTTGAGTTATTTTTTATTTCTGTCTTTAAAAAAATTCCCGTGACCTATAGCTACTAATCCTGCAAACAGTTTTTCATTTGGATTATTTTTTCGGTTTTTATGAATTTTTAAAATTTATACGGACTTTTTGCTCACTCGGTATATATATATATATATATATGTATGTGTGTGTGTGTGTTCCAACTTGTACGGATTTTTCTCACCAATAAAATTTAATAGTAAATTTTAGCTAAAACAATCATCGGAGTCAAACGATTTGTAAGAATGAAAGAAGACAAACATTTCTATTAAATTTTAGTGGTGAGAAAAATGCGTACAAATTAGAAGCTATGTATATATACAGTGTGCCCGCTAAAGTCTGTTGTCATCCGAATAATTTCTGAACGACAAGAGCTATAGTCATAAAAGTGTGGTCTAGGTATAGTAAAGTACACATGTGCTGCTGAATGAACCCGCCTTTGGCGTCACCTGGCAGGAAACTTCGGAGTTAGCATTCCTATCTCGAAAACGGAAAGAGATAGGGGCGAAAAGGGATTTACAAAT
This sequence comes from Maratus speciosus, assembly GCA_963932465.1. NCBI lineage: Eukaryota > Metazoa > Arthropoda > Arachnida > Araneae > Salticidae > Maratus > Maratus speciosus. The sequence continues at coordinate 218,579,216 of OZ010794.1, forward strand.
TCGTGGAGCATCTTCGATTTAGTAAGAAAACACACCTTGTGGGCATTAATGCAAAGAATAAAACGGGGTTAAAATGCGCAATTTTTTTTTCGTCATTTCCTACGCTGTGACGTAGCAAAACCATCTTAAGAAAAAAAAAACAGTTAGATATAACAATATATCTTTATTTGAGATGTTCAAACTTCTCACCGTCAGCTGCAATGCACATTTGGATGCTTATATGTCCTAAAGATAATCATTTCTCCTTCCGTTCAAGTTTCGCGACGTCACAGTGTAGGAAATCCTGAAAAAAAAAACAATTGCGCGTTTTAACTTTTCTATTCTTCACATTAATGTCACAATGTGTCTTTTCGTACTAATTCGATGATGCTCAACAGCTTTGTAAATCACTTCTTTCCCTATGTCTTTCCGTTTACAAGATAGAAATGCTAACTCTGCAGTTATCCACCAGATGGCGCCGTAGGCGGTTTCATTCAGTAACGCGTGGCAACTTTACTATACATAGACCTCACTTTTATGATTGCCGTTCAGAAATTACTGCGGGTGACATTGAACTTTTGCGGGCACACTGTATGCATTTAATAGAATAGGATATATATAAAATAAAATCATGTATATAAACTTTGGCGGCAATTTGCCGACATTCCACTTCAAAGGGTTAAAGTAAATAAATATTTGAGATTTAACGATTGTGCTTGTTATTATTTACATTTTTAATCCTCAAAGTATACTAATTTTTCATTTTACAGTCATGTATGAGCACATTTTATGCATTTAATAACATGTTATATTTGTAAAAGAATGTATTTTAAATTCTCTGTAAACAGCTGATTATGTCTGCATAAATAGAACAAGTTTAATAACTATTAATACAAGATATCTTTAATATTTTTAATCAGGTCCAATTTATATCGTCCACGGTCATATTAATTCATCTTTTATGCATTCAATATCTCCCTTCGTAGTTCTTGAAAATCGTGAAAAGAGTAATTATTTATCGGAACATTTTGGCCATGCAAACATAACATATATTACCGTTTACTTTCGCTAACAGAACTTTGTCCATAGGTATTAAGTTGTCAGTTCAGATATGTAATTCATATTCATACAACAAGACAAATTAAAATATTTCTTCCGTATGTAGTCTTTTAGTAAAATGACATTCTGCCGTATGATCAAAATATTTCCGTAATTAAGATCACAATAAATGACATATATTCGAAAGGTGTAAATATTAAAATGAAAGTATGATTTAAATTTTAATTTAATTTTAGTATGTTATGTAACTATATCAGGGAGGGTCAACCTGCGGCACGCGTGCCACAGAGATACCAGTATTAATGTACAGAAAAAAATGCATTGTTTAATGAGAGAAGGTCTGCAATTAGGAAAAGGTGTCAAGTGAATTTTAGACAAAAATGTTGGCCACCCCTAAACTATATGAACAGAACTAATACATGCTTGAAAAGATAAATAAAATGTTTCGAATAAAGATAAAGTGAAACAAAAAATTAACTGCAAAAAATATGTTTTTGTATTACATGCATATTTGCCAACTTTCAAATTAACTTCCGGATAGTGTCAGTTAAAACAATGTATGCGGGAAATTTTCCGAAAATGACCACTAAATTTACGTTTACAAATGCCACTGTAATTAAAGCCTACTCACAACCAATCAGAAGCAAGCATGCTTGGATTACACATTCTTTTTTGTCCGTACAAAATTTCCAGTACCAGTAACAATCTCTGCCCCCAACCCACAAAAACGTATTTTTACGCGTCCCGCATACAATGTGTTAGAACCACTTCACCGCTTGCCTCGAAATAAGTCGGGGGTAAAAACATTTTTCGCTATAACTGTCGCCGGTGAAGAGGTTAATTTGGTCCATGTTAATAAAGTTTCCAACCAGAAGTTTTTTAAGAAATTAAATCAATTAGATTACACGTGGAAATATGAAAATAAATATATAATGTTACATCAAGTAGATTTTCTGGTTAGAAACGCCTTTAACGTGAATCAACTTAACCGTCATTTTTCGAAATTTATGTTGAAAGTTGGCAAGTATGTTACATGATCTCTCTCGTATAACATGATTACATGACATTTCAGTTCAATACAATAAAAAATAATAAAAGAAATATTATTTTTTATTCAGATACTATTAAAAATAATTAAAAATTTACATTTATATAATTTTAATAGGTCTTTTTTAACACACAGTCAGTAGATAGAATAGTTATACTGCTGTAAATATGTTCTAGAAGAGGTGCGTCAAACTGTGGTCCGCCGGATACCACTAAACTTTTAAAGAAATAGTCGACAAGTTGAATCGCAGCAATTCGACGATTCGATAAGGCAAAGATTACTGTAAAATTTTAGTGGTATCCGGCGGCCACTTTGACACCCCTGTTCTAGAATTACATGATCTTGAAAATATTAGAAGTAAATTTTTGACACACTGTTTGGTAATTTTCAGGCGTTTTGATTAAATTGTTTTTATTTTCCTATGAGTATTTCAGTTCTATACGATAAAAAAGATTGAAAATAAATATTGTTGACTTTGAAACTAATAAAAACAATTAACATATATAGTAATATTTATAGGTGGTTTTAACACTAGAAGCATACATAATAGCAATCAATTTCGCTGCTACCAAATATATTTATTTCGATTTGAACAAGAAATTTCTTCAAAAAAGAGTTAACCTCTTGAGGGGCAGTGAGATATATTATATACCAATGATATATTATATGAGATATATCATATATGTCATGGGATATATTATAAATGTCATGGGATTTATTACATCTCACCTAATTTTAATTAAGATTTGCACCAGAAACAGTTTGTTAAATTTTAGTTTTATAGATTTTGTGAAAAAGAACAGAATAATTGCTTTTCCTTATTTTAAACAAAACAAATTCCAATTTTCCAGGGGGGGGGGAGGGGGAACTCACCATTAAAGAAACACAATTGCTTGTCCCTGAAAGGGTTAAATATATAATTGCTCGGAAATAACTTAAATAAATAAGTTAAAAAGTTTTAAATACAAATTCCGGTGTAAATTGTGTTTAAATGAAACTTGAGGAAAATTTCCGACACTTTTAGGGTTAATACATATTTCAGTAGGTAGAAACCCTCAAAGAGAATTAATACCCAGACGTATTGCATCATGATTGGTAAAATATTCAGGAAATCGAACGAATTAAATAAATATCGATACTACATGTATGACTAGTCCCATGAGCACTCGTATTGTAAGTCTTACACATGCTACGATTTTTGGCTACCTGTATTTTAGAAGGGAAATTGTGAACTATTTTATCGAAGGTATCTCATTAACTCCTTATCCCTTAAATGCGCGATATTCTATTTTGTTTCGAAAAAAAAAATATATATATATGATTCTCTGGAAGGTTTAATTCACAGAAAATATAATGAAAAAATTCAGAAACATATTTTTCCTATGTTACGTCAATATTTTCTTGCATATCTGCAATATAAGTAAAAACTACTGTCGTGTAGCTGTTTTACGCTAAAATAATGCAAATTAGTAAATACTTTAATAAGTATGTCTCCAAAATGCCTTATTTTATATAATTATTTATTTGATAAAATTTAACATTTATCTCTTTAATTCCCATGATCGAATACGTTCTAGAAATTCCGTAGTTAAGAGAATCTGACTTTACACCAGAAAGTTTAAATGGTTAATTAGTTTTATTTAAACACGGAGTGTCTGTTTTTTTTTACCCCTTAAGTGCCACGGACGTATATATCCGTCGCGCATAGTCGATGCGTTAAGTGCCACTGATGTATATATATACGTCAGTCCAAAATATTGTCCTTTATACTGCGCTGTGCCAGTAAAACCACGCCCACGGCTTTGGAATGAAAAAGAAAAAAGACTTTGAAGGTGTTTTTGAAAGACTGACCTATTTCAGAGGAGAAGGGGTAGAAGGAACTACCTTCATAAAGGCTATGGCACTGAGCTAGTGACGTGAAAATACAAGCGAATTTTTTTCCATATTGACAAGGTATTTTGTACACCACTATTATTCTAGTTCTAACTGTGGCACTGGGGAGTGAATCTCGTAAGTTTTTCTCGGCACGTAAGGGGTTAATTAAAGCAAAAATTGCTATTTTAATTTTCTGGTGTGAATTAGGTATGTGCGAGTAAAAAAAAAATCTATTAAATTCAAAACGTTGTTTGCATATATGCAAACTGTGCACTAAAGGGTTTAATTCTCGGTCCCGTGATACTAACGTACTGTGTCTTTTATTCAAATTGTTTGATTTCCACCAGTATTATAAAACAATGTAATTGGCTTTATTATGGTATCATTTTTCCTGTCATTTTAATGACAGGAGACCATAGGTGAACATTTCTTTTTCAAAAAAGTGATGCCAATAAGCAATTTGGATTTTTAAACTGTAATTTATTGCGATCGTTAAGGGGTTAATTGGAAAATGCGAAGCAAACTTTTCGAAAAAAACTGTGAGTAAAATGGTCAGCGGTTATCAGCTGTGTGACTTACACCAGTGTTGCCAGGTGGACTACTTTTATAAAATTCAGATTATTGATTGGCACCACTTTTTTGAAATGGTAAAATGTGCCTTAAATAATGACATATTAATTAAGGCCAAAACAAAGTTAATTTTACCTTTTCAAAAAAGTGGTGCCAATCAAGAAATCTGAATTGAAAAAAACTAGCCCACTGGCAACACTGACCTACACTACAGCTACCCAAGGAATTAGCCATACACAAAAATTTAGTGAAAGTTCATAATATCGACTATACAATTACTTAATATTACTAACTGTTCTTTAACCCCTTAATTCTCGCTCCCGTCATATTCACGGGCTGTGACTTTTATTCAGATTATTCAGATTTGTTTGATTCCCACCAGTTTTATAGAATAGTATAATTGGCTTTATTATATTATCATTTTACCTGTCATTAACCCCTTGGGGACGAGCGACACATGTACGTGCCGTATGAAGCGCTCAGAATCCTTGTTTTTTCTCACTGGTAAAATTTTACTGTAAAATTTGCCTTATTTCATCAGCGCATTTTGTCGGTTCAAGAAGACACAAATTTCTGTTTTTAAAAAACGGTGACAAAAGATTAAAAATTTCGTAAAAGGCTCCCGTCCCGAATGGGTTAAACAAGGTGAACATTTCTTTTTCAAAAAAGTGATGCCAATAAGTAATTTGAATTTTTAAACCGCAATTTAATGTGACCGTTAAGGGGTTAATACATTCGAAATATCGCTGCGTAGTCTTTGTAAATCGTGAAAATGGAGACTAAATTCTTAGATGATACATAGTCAAGTAAACGTATGTTAAGGGGTCTCAGGACTCTTAAAGCTCTAAAATATTTAAAATTTTATTTTTTTATATGTTAAACTTCTATGTTTTCTGAACATTTTGATATAATTATTATCTTAAAATTCCCATTAGTGCAGAAGTTATGGCATTTAGAATTATACTCGCTCAATAGCTGAAGCGGTGTTTCCAAAAATTTGAAGTCATTTTTCTCCAAATGACGTTTTTGGGCATAACAGCACACGATATCTCAAAAACTTCTGAATATTTTTTCATTAAATTTTCAAAACATATGTTCCATGTTAGTCTGTATAAACTGAACCTAAAATTTCCTTTTCATTGCAAAAAGAAAATATTTTTTAGGGGTTTATATTGTTGAAATTTTCTAAATTTTGCACTAGCTAAATACAACTTTGTATTTAAAATATAAAAATGCTGTAAATACAAATTTATTTAGGTTCCGTGTAATTATTATTATCTGAGGTATAAGTAGGCACCAAAATTTTCATTCTAATTGCAAAATTTATTTTGTAATCGTGCGCATAAGCTGTTATGCCAATTTTCATGCTCGTCAAATGTCTGACAGTTTGGAGGCCCCTGTAAATGCTAATTCTGCATCTTGCAATTTTTCAAATATTTGAAAGGAAAGAACATACTTGTATCTTTCATTCCCATTTAAAATTGTGTCTTAATATCAAATACGTTTTAGAATATTAAATTTTGAAAATGGTCCTTTTTTTCATTTTTTTTCCAATTTTAAGAGTCCTGAGACCCCTTAATATTTGCTCTTCCTGACTGAACTTTGTAACGATAAAGTTGTCCGTTGAGGAATAAAGTGCATATTTATATTGCGAGAAAAAGTAACAAATTAAAATATTTCCACCATATGCTATCTCCTGTCTAAATTACTTTCTGACATGTTACAAAATTTTCCTTTAATTATGATTACAATCAGTGAGAAACTTTTGAAATGTTGTGATAATAGAGATGAAAAATACTCATATAAACAAATTACTTTCAGAACAACAATTAAACAAACGAAATTTGTCACTTTGCATTACAGCATATAATGTAAATCTAATGTCATTTGATTAAGTTGAATGTGACGCTTTATAAAGTAGAAAATGTAATTTTCATGTACCTTTAGTCAATAATTTCTGTCGTGTTAGGATTTTTTTTTTCAAATTATGGTTACAATCAATGACATATTTTTTTAAATGATGGGATATTCAAGTTACATTGAAATCTACCCTATATATATAAAATCCTAATGAAATGAATTTATTGAAACGGATATATGAAAAGACTGAAATGTAACGAATTTTTGAAACGATTCTATGAAACGACTCATTAAACAACTGATTATGTTTAGCGGCGATTTCTCCTAAAATATGGAATACTTTGCTATGAAATTAACATAAAAAATCGGTATTGATCCGCAGATCTCAAAACTGGTATTAGAATTTTTAAATTCGGATTAGTTTTCGAAATATTAATTTTTTCTAGTTTTAAATACTTTTTTCTAATGATGGCAACTCAAATTTTAATCATAACAGATATTTTTATTCATATTTTATTAAAGGTTATTATTTTAAACTTATTTGGCGACCAGTTTGGCCTCCCTTAAATGTATGCTAAGAACAATGCTTTTCTTTTATATTATCATTTTATTTAATAGAAAACTTCCATTTAAAACTGAAAATTTTAAAATTAATCGCCTTCACTTCTTTCTTTTTTTTTAAACGGAACGAAAAGAAAAATAGTAGGCGCAGATGTCATATGCGCACCAGGATACCTAAATGGCGCCAAAATGGAGTTGGAGTTATTTATCCTGACATGTTAACCCGGCTATTGTTGCTTATTTATTAATAAATATTTATTTACATTTATTTTCTTTTTATTTAAAAAATGTTATAAATTGTTTTGTGCTATAGTTTTATTTTTGTATTTGTATTTTATTTTTATTTATTGTTATTTCTTTTAAAAATAATAGTAAATAATTTAAAAATACATATGTAACTGGTATTCGAATACGAGGTTTTCGCCAAATTGTCGTTAAAAAAAATCACACCAAACCCGATTAAATAATGGAACAAATCCTGACGTTTAATATCAAATTCAGAGCAGAATTTTAGTGGTTACTACTGTTGACCAATTTCGCCAAATTATATAAATCGTCAAACCACTCACCAAATTATACAAATTGACGTAATTTTTATTTTAAATAACGAAATAACAAATAAATTAGTATAACATTAATGAAAATAAAAATAAAACGTCGAAATAAAAATCACTTGATGGCGTAAACACGTGTAACTTCCTTACAGTCAAGAGAATGTGACATTTACGATCAACCATTATTGGCATTTAATCTTATAGTATGGCTATAGATTTTTGTTCGATGGTATAACCAAGTAGTACCGTTTTAATTTACCATTCGATTGTTTTCAAGATTGTTTTCAATTCTAAAAACAGCGCAAACAATAATATTTTCTAACGATTAAAAATTTATTTGCACGTGACGATTAAAAATAGAAAAAAAAAAACTTTAAAATTAGGTACTATTAAATGATAAGTGTTAAAGGCAGGAAAATATTGAAAATTCTGTCTTGAAAATTATGTTTACACGTGAATATTAGAAGAGAAAGGAAACTTTAAAATAATAAATACATTAATATGCGTTTAACCCTTTCAGGGGCAAGGTTCTTTTATTCGTAAAATGTTGAAATCTGTGAATGGCACCAGAACTTACAAACAAATTTCGAAATACGAAAATGCTTTTGTTCACTTACTTGATCACCCGACCGTTGTTCACTTACTTGTTCACTTATTTAATAAAAGGAAAATTTTCATTCCAATATTCTGGTGCCAATGTGGCATTTAAGAATTAAAATTAAGTTGTCCAAAAATGATCCACCGCCATTGAAGGGGTTAAAGCAGTTAATTGTATTATGTCAATCGTTTTATAACGCTTTTAAAAATATCGGGAGGCAAAGACTCTGTTTACTTAACCTTCCGTCTACCAGACGTGTCCATTGGACCCGACATGTACATTCAAAATATTTATTCAAACCAGAAATTTCTTCAAAACAAACTAAATGTATAAATCAAACAATAATAAGTTAAATAAACAAATTAAATAGTTTTAAGTAAAAATTCTGGTGTAGAATGTTTTTATAAAACTTGAGTAAAATTTCCGGTAGTTCTAGGGTTAATTCGTTTTATTTTAACTCCCTTTCAAATGTTTAAATGGTCTTATTTAATCAAACACGAAAACAACCATTGGATGTCTTAACAGCAACTCATCCGGCCTTAAACTTTCGAAAACAAAGGAAATTGAATGGAAACCCGTTTACAGGGAGATCGCTATAGGCTTTTTTATTATAATACAATCTTCTTTAATCTTTTTAATACGATCAAATTAGCGTGCTTTTAGTTTCTGCGGTGTCAGAACGGGGGTTGGTGAGCGTAGATGGCAGGGGGAAGAGCCCCCTAGTATAAATATAGTTTTCTTTGAGAACACTAGATATAGAAACGAGTTTTGCCTTGTTTTAACAGAGTACAGTAAATTAAATAAAATATAAAATGTGAATTTGAGAAAATCTCTGGAGAAAACGAAATACATAAAATTGCCATTCACATTTTATTTTTTTAAAGGTAAAGAATAATATTTTAGAAAAAAAAAATTACATACCGTTAGAACACGTCCAAAGGTATTATGAATAGGTATTTTTTTTTTTTTTTTTTTTTTTTTTTTTTTTTTAACAGGAATGCGGATGCGTACTTGTTAACCCCTTCGGGACGGGAGCCTTTTACGAAATTTTTAATCTTCTGTCACCGCTTTTTTAGAAACAGAAATTTGTGTCTTCTTGAATCGAGAAAGTGCGCTGATTAAATAAGGCAAATTTTACAGTAAAATTCTACTGGTGAGAAAAAACAAGGATTCTGAGCGCTTCATGCGGCACGTATACGTGCCGCTCGTCTCCAAGGGGTATGCATGCAACTTACATTGCATAATTGTTATCGACGTTCGGATAATATATTTTTTGAAACGGTAAATATTAATATTTTTAAACAAACAACGCCGTTAAATTCAGGAAAGTATCCAAAATGAATAGTTTATTATTATTATCAGCCACCGATATGCTATTTCTTTTGGGGCAAGAATCTTCTAAGTATCGCAGATTTTAAATTTTTTCACCGTTGTATAACGGGAAAAAATACTTTTAACCCCTTAATTCTCGCTCCCGTCATGTTCACGGGCTGAGTCTTTTACTCAGATTGCTTGATTCCCACCAGTTTTGTAGAATACTGAAATTGGCTATATTTTAGTATCGTTTTACTTGTCATTAAATAAGGTGAAATTTTCTTTTTCATAAAAGTGGTGCCAATAAGCAATTTGAATTTTTAAACCGTAATTTAATTCGAGCGTTAAGGGGTTAAATACAATTTGTTTGAAAACTATATATCAATTTATTTTTGAGTTATTAATTATTTTGTAGTTTTTAGAGCCATTTCTCTAACGGACTCAACAAAGGTACTCAATTTCTGCAAGTAAAGGAGAAACAGTTGAAGAATGGTAGATTGCTATGACTTTTCGTTAACATTTCACCATAACAATTGAAAAAAAGCATATTTTTCTGGAAGATATGTTTCAGATTGAATCGCAAATGTGGTATCCTTCAGACCCAACAAAGGGGAAATTGCTGGCCAGCAGCAAGATAGGTGCTGGCCAGCAAGATAGCTGCTGGACAGCTTCAGTCAACTTTGCTGTTGGAAATCATCAGATAAAATTCTGGTGGGCATACATTTTATTTCATGCGCTGGCCCACCACTACATGGAAGTGCACGAACTTTTGCAGTATTATTGCTGGGAACCCATACGCCAGGTGGCGCTGCGAATATCGAAGACATTGAGAATTTGAACACAATTTTGAAATGAATATCTTAACACAATTTAAGCTGTGAAGCTAATTTTTTTTAAAACTGTAAAAAATATAGCATCACTGCCGCCAACAAAATAAATAAGTAAATGAATAAATAAATAAATAATTTATTTCAACGGAGTTTTTTTTCTCCTTAAATCTGGTTTTACTAGGTTACAAAGGATTTCGGTTTTCATAATTTACGCAGTTCAGAATCAATAATAAAAAAAAAAGCGTATAAAATACATAGAATTTCTATACAATAGAACAGGGGTGTCCACTGTGGCCCGCCGGATACGACTAAAATTTTAAAGTAATAGTCGACAAGTTTAATCGCAGCAATTCGACGATTAGATATGGCAAAGATAACTGTAAAATTTTAGTGGTATCCGGCGGGCCACAGTTGGACATCCCTGCAATAGAATAATTTCTATACCCGTTTAATGATTGGGAACGTAAATCACAAAAGAAACAAACTTGAAATAGTGTAAGAAAGAGAGCTTGCAAACTACGAGCAGTCGTAGCTTACGCTGAAAGCACTTTTTCATGTCCGATCACGAAAACCAAGCAGCATCGAGCGCGGTTAGTACGTGGGAGGGTGACCACATGGACACCAATGAAAGTTCAAATATTTCTGTAGACATTTATATTATAGACACTTCTACAGATATTTCTATAGCTCTTGGTGATACTAGCTTATAGAAAAAAGAGCCATAATTATATAACACTTTGTCGTTTTATAGAATTCTATATGAAATTTTTGTAATGGAAAGAGCTGGGCCAGCAAAGGAATAGCAGTGGGATAGGCGCTAAAACTGCAGGAAAAGTGCAGGATTGAAGTAATGTGATGGGATACCAATGCTAGCCTGCTGTTGGCCATCACTGATGGGCCAGCTGCATTCGGCATGGACACTTTTCGACAGGTTTAAGTAATGACATCCTTGCACTTTATCGCTGATGGCACTCCTGGCTGCCATCTTTTTTCCAGCTGATGGTCCACTGTTTCTTTCTTTGCTGAGGAGGATGCGAATGAATTCATTTTATATAAAATAAAAGCATGTCTTTTAAGTCTTAAAAATGATATATGATTTGTACTATTTATCTATCTATCTATCTATCTTTATATATATATATATATATATATATATATATATATATATATATATATATATATATAACCATTAATTAAACATAACCTTCCACCGTCAAATATTATGAATTAAAGCTGTAAGTATTAAATAATAATAATAATAATAATAATAATAATAATGTAAGAATTATTATGGAAGAAAAAGAAAAAAGTGGACACCGACAAAAATTGAAAAGCTTATACATTGAATTACGTTATCAAGGGCACAGAATTCAATGATATAAGCAAAATGGTGATTTCTGTGGGAAAAATAAGCTAAAGCTAAAAGTTATTTTCCCCTGTGCCCAAACAACCATAAAATCAAGTGAATTGATTAAAAATGAAAGCAGAATAGAAACAAATAATATGAAACGGAAGAATCAATAAAACGTATTTAAATATTTATAGGATATAAAATATAAATAATAAACACCATACCGATTAATATTTCAGTATTTTACAAAAATCCACGCGCACATGGCTGCCAATATATATACATATATATATATATATATATATTCATCAGGTCGACACTAAATTCTGAAAAAAAAAAAACAGAATTCTTGTTTTCTGGTTATTATTATTAATGCAATCTGAAAAGCGAACGTTGCAGTTTCAAAATTCGATAAAACAAAACTTTATTCGTCGCTTCTCTGATTTTGAAGGAATTGGAAAATAGTTTCAGCCAGGCAACTGAAACAAAGAAATATTTTGCGATGTTTATTATGATTTTTAAATTATATCTCGTCTAATTATCATAGAATGAAAAATCCTGGCTCCACGTGTATTATAACCTTAACAATTATCATCCAAAATATAATACCTTTATGCGCGGTAGATTTTCTTAGATATTGCCAACAGGCATAATGACACATGTACAAGTAGCTTTCTTTAAACGGACGGTGCAAATTATTTTTTTTTCCATTTTCAAACTTCGAGATATGAAATTTAGTGCAAATATACATTTCAACATAAGTATATAGTAAACTTTAAAAAAAAAATTCCTATCATATTATATATTTAAGAATTAAAAAAAAAATAGAATTCTAAAATGAAGATTTACAAAGATGCATGCGTCTTAATTTTTGAGATACATATTTCCTCGATTTTACATTTTAATCACTTAGAACTCTATTGCAAATTAATCTATCTGTCAATTTTTTTAATCCCTGGAACAGTTAATTTTTTAGAGATTTTTTTCACAATTCCATATTAATTTTCATCAAAATTTTGTCCTTTTATGTATTAAAAATCAAATTCATTTATCATAATGAAGTCAAATTTTAAAATTTTTACAAGTACTAATATCAATTTCAAGAATTTTGATCAAAAATTAAGATTCATGGATCATTTAAAAAATCTAAAATCATTAAATAATCACTTTTGAGGAAAACAGATTGAAAGTACATTAAAGGACAAAAAATCGTTTGTGTACAAAATTAAAACATTTGTAAATTGGTGAAAAATCATCGCATCTCCATGCGATTTTTAACAAATGATTCAGTACAATTCGAGAATAAAAATACATACAAAACGAAATTTCGATTGTAAAATCGATTTTAGCTAAACCCTTTGAACGCGGCAGTACCTCCTGTGGGGGACTACTAGATACATGATTATATTTTACATTCTATTCGCTCCACTATATTTTAAAAGTACTTTTTTAATAAGTTTCTCTTGCTCAAGAGCTGTATAAAAAACATCTCAACCCAAACCAAAAACTTGATATCTCAATGCAAAAAATGCTATACAAGTAGTAATTACTGAATTTGATAAACTTGCTATCCAATTCAACATTAGCGAAGATTAATTTCTTCTTTTCAGTTACACTTTTTTGCCTTTTTCGTTGTTTTTTGTCTTCTCATTATTTTGTTTAAAAAAAAAAAAAAAAAAGAAATCACACTTTCAACTAAGATGACCTTATCTTATACATTTTTAATACTTTCCAACAAAGTTGGAAAGTGTTTATGACTTCGGTTTTGTCTGCTCGTTTGTCCGCGCTCTAACTAATAACGCTCTAAATATACTCGGATCGTTCTGAAAATTTTGGATGTCAGTGACGTCTACCATAGCACGATCCCTATTGCAGCTGAAGTTTGTAGAATGTTTAGTTCATTTACAGGGACAGTCAAAATTTTCCGTTACATTACGGCCTATGGGAAAAAATCTTTTCAAATGTTTTTTAATGGTGTTACACGCTTTCAAACATAATAAAATTGATGTGCATTTAAGAAGTCCCCTAAAATGTGCATTCTGTAGAATATGCGATGCAAAGGATAGTTATTATTCATTTACAGGGCCATACAAAAAAATTCCGTTATATAATGGTATAGGGGAGGGGGTATAGTTTGCGGCGTATTTGAATTATGTTAAACTATTTCATATATAATGAAATTGATATACGTCGCTCAGCTTTAGTGTAAGTTAATTCATGTATAATATGAAGTGCATAGCATTTACAGGGACACACAAAAGATTTCAGATACTATATTGTATCCGAATTACTGTATATTAGCAATGATTGCTCGAAATGCATTTTTAATTATGATATGCGCTTTTATGTTTCACTATATTTATGCATACTATATGGTGTGTATGAATGCTATAATTCATATACAGGTCTACAGAAAAGAATTCTTAAGGGTTACTGAGCATGAGCGTAAATTGCTTAAAGGTGGGTTTTAAATGAGTAATGCATTTTTACGCTGAACTGAATTTATCTTACAAAGAAATGTTTGTAGAATATAGATAAAATGATATCCAGGACCACGCAAAGAATTGGATACATGATGGCCTATGGATACATGACGTCTATGGATGATAATTTCTGGAAATGTGATTTTAGTAGTTTTAAGAGTGTTTTACTTTGAATTAAATTTTAGATAAATTAAATAGTGGCGTGAAATAAATGTACTAGGTAAACTACAGGGCTATACAAAAGTATTCAAGTATGTTTCCATCTATTAGTATAAATTGCTGAAGAGTAATTTCAACCTGTTATGTGTTTTCTTGCTAAACTAAATTTCCCCATTATATAATATATATATCAACCTACAGATCACATACAGGGGTTTTCAAAAGAATTGGAATACATATTTGGCTATGGACGGTAACTGCTGAAATCAGTTTTTCTAATGTTTTATGCGTTTTATAAACCTAAATTTTATATTTTTAACTTTGGAGGAATAACAATGAAAAATTGCTTTTCTTTATTTAAAATTAAAATTTTTCGATTATTTCCGGTGAGAATTCAGTATTTAGAGACATTTTTGCTTGCCCCTAACTCATTGAGGGGCACCAGTATATATTATACCATGTACGATTAATGAAGTTTTACACCAGAAAAAAATTATTAAATTTTACTTTTTTATTTTTGGTGAAAAAAAGACATAAAATTGCTTTTACTTTTTTTAAAAGAATTTTTCAAAGATTCCGGTGGGAATTCAGCATTTCACAAACGTAATTGCTTGCCCCTCAAGGGGTCATATATGGTCTCTGTAAGGAGTCGATTTTTATGCTGGGGCACCACTTTGGTAGCTTTTACGCCTGTTTATGGCCTGTTTCAGGCTGATTGGATCTAATGGACATTATTTTTTTTTGTTATACTAACATTAATAATCTATTTACTTCTTCCTTTTTTTTTTTTTTTTTTTTTTTTAATTTATCTTAAATTTTCTATTTATTGCGGCCACCAGCCTCGCCTAAACATCTTTATGACTCCCATTACATTGAAAACGCATATACCTATACACTGAATGTAAAGTTACATGGCAACTGGGAAGCCAGAAAATGACTACATTGTTCCATTGTTCCATTATCAAAGTGCAAATAAAACTGTTCCTTAACAAAAGAGCCGTTGGCTATTTTACGCAAATTTCATAAAAAGTGCTTCACACCAGAATTTATATTTAAAACTATTTAACTTATTTAATTAGCCTACTTTCGCGCTGCATGCATTTAACATGTGAAGAAAATTCTGGCTCGAATCGAATATTATCGCTCAAAATTACCCCTAATGGCGATTTTAGTGTTAAGAAAAAGTTGCGTCAAACGATAAATTTCTATAAGAGATGCCTGTATCTGGGAATAGTACTTTGACCGCAAAGTGTTAAATAAAGGTCCGCGGTCCCCTTACTCAATATCTAGAAACATTATATATAATTATTTTACTGTCAAAATTAGAAACGTTTTACATAACGTCTTGCTATTTAGAATTTAAGGAAAAAAAAAATGGCATTTCTAATCAATAATAAACTTAAGATTTAGAATAATGAACTAAAATGGCAAATAAAAAATAGAACGTTAGAGAGGTAACAAATCAAAATTAATGTCAATCCATTATAGCAACAAGAAAATGTGTATAAAAGCGAAAAGAAATATGTACTTCTTACATAACCATTCAACAAACTTAGAAAACGACTTTTTCTTTGTTGCCAAAGTATCTATTCTTTATTTCATTTTTAAAAGCTGTTTGAATATACACTTCAATATTTAAGGATGTGTTTTTGGAAAAAAGCCAGAGGAAGTTTCCATTTCTACTATGCTACTTTGTAACACACAAATAAATAAAAGAGACCTTAATGTGAATTTTCTATTTCTTATCAGCACCATTTTCAGCAGGCGGTATTTTGTGTGCTTTTTTGTGTTTGTTTTAAAAAAGCAATATGGACAAAAACTGGTTTTCATTTGAAAAATTGCATAGATTTATTTGGAATTTACTTTTGAAATTATATACAGTTTTCCGGCACACACATGCATTACACGATTTCTTTCTGAGATATTATCACGTAAATCGAAAGAAAATTTAATTTATTTTAACATGCAGAACATAAAAAAAATGTGCTGTTTTAAAGAGAGGTAAAAAAAATATCAATCTTTGGATAGAAAAATATTTAAAATAACAATAAAAAACTAACTAGAAATATACTTGCCAGAGTCCTTTGTTACGGATATCAGAAATTTTGTTTAAATTAGAATGTGTTGCTATTGTTGCTGTTTAAGTTTAAATATTTTTTCACGACAATTCAAAATTCATTTTAACGCTTTTACGACTGGTTATCTTAGTGATTACTTTTATTTACATCTTAAAGATATATTATAAAATACTTAATGAATAATTCAAATAATATTTATTTTTGTTGAAAAAAACGCATATTTTATTATAATATGTTCAACTAATTGCATCTGTTTCACGTAAAAATACCCCGAATGTAAATATGGAAAATGCGACATATATGAAAGTTACTTTCTGAATAATGCGTGTCATCAACTCTTCAATTTCTTTATCCGAAATCAAGGCTGTAGGGCTATTTATTTTAAATATGCTTGATGCATGCATACTAATGTACTGTAATTAAGAAATAAGTGAAGACCTTTTAAAATGCAAGTTTTGCCCATGAGAATAGCCCAAAATAAACATCGTAAAGTGCTTTATGACATGTACTAAAATACCATCCATCATTTCGAGACACATTGTGAAATGTTTGCGTAGAAACTTTATACCATAAAGTAATACTGAGAATTTTTTTTGTTACATGCTAAATAATGTGTAAAGCAGATTTTTATAGAAGTGTCTTTTATTACAGTACATATTTCTATCAGCTATTTATAGGAAAATTAAACCCTTTATATTCTGACGGTAATTTTAAGTACCATTAAGGGGTCTCGGGACTCTTAAAGCTTTAAAATTTTTGAATTTTTGATTAATTAGACGTTAAACTTCTATATTTTCTAAACATTTTGATAGAACTGAATCCTTAAAATTTCCATTAGAACAGAAGTTATTGCTTTTAGAATTATACACGTCCAATAGCTCAAGCAGCATTTCCGAAACCTTAAAGTCATTTTTCTCCAAATGCCGTTTTTGGGCATAACACGCACGATATCTCAAAAACTTCTGAATATTTTTTCATTAAATTTTCAAAACATATGTTTCATGTTTGTCTGTATATACGGAACCTAAATTTTACTTTTTTATTGATAGAATATATATATATATATTATTAGCTGATTATACTGTTGAAATTTTCTGAACTTTGCATTAGCCAAATACAACTTTGTATAAAAATACAAAAAATATTTAAATATAAAATTATTTAAATTCAGGTTAATTATTAGAATATGAAGTATTCATAGGCACCAAAATTTTCATTCTAATTGCAAAATGTAATTTGTATTTCTGCGCGTAATCTGTTATGTCATTTTTGTCGCCATTTGACAAATGTCTGACAGGTTAGAGCCCCCTAAATGCTAAAATGCTAATTCTGCATCTTGCAAATACGTGAAATGAAAGAACATACTTATATCTTTCAATTCCGATAAAAAGTGTGCCTTAAAATCAAATACATTTTAAGATGTTAAATGATGAAAATGGACTTTTTTTTCTTTTTCATTTTTTCCAATTTTAAAAGTCTTGAGACCACTTAAAGAAAATTCAATGTAAAATTTATTCAATTCGTCTTTTAATAAAACTAGATTACACTTTTTTATAAAAAATCACTCGCTCAATCATATTTAGAAAGAAAGCGAAACAGACGAAGCTAAATATTTTTTGTTGTCGTTATTTTATCAACCATTTAACAAGGTGTAGCTTTTATGCTATTAAAAAAATGTTATTCAAAACATTTTCAACTACAAAACACTTTTCTGTTACAGATAGAATCACAAAACATTTATTTACACTGTTCTTATAAGTATTGTGAGATTTCCATTAGAGTATTTTTTGTAAATTCATCTAATTATTCTTGTAATTATTTTACAAAATGAGCTCTAACTACCAATTTATTAAATCAGTGTTAATAAAAAAAAATATCTAAAAATCAAATTATTATTATATATGTTTTTCTTGATATCTTTGACATTAACGATAAAATTCACTTTGTTTTTGGCTTAATTAATATGTCATTAAATAAGGCACATTTTACCATTTCAAAAAAGTGGTGTCAATCAAGAATCTGGTTTTAAAAAAAGTAGTCAATCTGGCAACACTGCTTTCCCGTGCGGTGTCCTTAAAAAAGGACACCTAATTTTAATTCCAAAACTGACAAACGGCACCAAGAATATTTAACTAAATTTTTCCTATTATAATAAACATCAAAATAAGCAAGTTCTTATTTTCTAATAAATTCGTTTATAAATTGCGGTGTCAGCCCATTATTTCATCCGTTTATAAACAGAATTACTCCGCGCCGGTAAAGGTTAACCCCTTAACCTACGATTTACTTTTAACCCCTTGGGGACGAGCGACACGTATACGTGGCGGAAATAGGCCTAAGGATCCTCGTTTATCCTCACCAGTAAAATTTTACTGTAAAATTTGCCTTATTTAATCCGAGCATTTTCCCGATTTGAATAGGCACAAACTTCTGTTTTTTAAAACCGGTAGCAAAGTAATAAACATTTCGTAAAAGGCTCCCGTGGCGAAGGGGTTAACAGCTTCACGGTTTGGCAAATCTATATCTACCACTAAACTTTAATAGAGATTTTCGCCTTGTTTAATCATGGAATTTCCATGATTAAATTAAAGTATATTTACTGTGAAATTTTAGTGGTAAGAAGAATTTACATTTGGCTCGATCATCGGACACGAGCTATGCCCGTCATTGTAGGTTAAGGGGTTAACGTAAATAATTATTAAGGTGAAGCAATATTTGTATTCAAAATTCAGGATATAAAGATTTAAATATTGTATGTAAAGTATGTTACATAAGTAAATTTATATGATGCTCTTAGTTTGATCAAATCAGCCAATCGCTTTTCTTGATAACAATAAAGACAAACTTCCACCAGTATTTTATAGTAGCTTTTTGCCCCATTTAAAACAAGAAATTATATATTTGAAATAAAGCGTAAATTTTTGTATTAAAACACTAGTGATTGTTTGCACCTGCGATGGACACAAGCTTATAGCTCTCACACTTTTTCAATTTTTAAGCCTTTCATGCCGTTGGTTCAGCCGTTAAAATCGAAATACTCAAGACCATAGGACACGAGTTGTGACGTCATCGTTAATCGACTGACTTCTCACTAGTGTTGAAATTCTCACCGGGAAATTTTGAATAGAAATTTTCATTTATTTTGTTTGTGGAATATATATCATCTTATAAAATAATAACAACTACTTAAAATCGATGCTTAGAATTCGAAATCCCTAAATAAAAATTCAGCCAGATGCGAAATGCAACAGTATTGCCGCATCCGGCTGATTTTTAATTGGGAGATTCCAAAGTCTCAGCAGTAAGTTTAAATATTTATTGTTTTATAAGATGATAGATATTCCACAAGTGAAGTAAAAGGAAATTGCTATTCACAGATTTCCGGTGTAAATTGCAACACTAGTGAGAAGTCAGTCGATTAGTGATGACTTCACAACCCGTGTCCTTTGGCCTTGAGTATTTCGATGGCAGCGGTTCAGCGCACTTTGTATGTCTTTCTGCAAATGTCGCACTTTTTGTTTAGATCAGGGGTGTCAAACTGTGGCCTGCCAGTTACCACTAAGCTTTTACAATAATCATTGATTATCTAATTATCGAAACTCCGCGATTCAAAAAAGTCGACTATTTCGAAAGTAGTGATATCATCAGGCCTCAGTTTGACACCCCTGGTTTCGATTGAGTAATCATGCCTTATCTAATCATCAAATCTCCGTGATTCAAGAAGTCGACTATTTTGAAATTATTGGTATCAGGCGGGCCACCAGTTTGACATCCCTGGTTAATATTTAGTAATCATGACTTATCTAATCATCGAATCTCTGCGATTCAAGAAGTCGACTATTTTGAAATTATTGGTTTCAGGCGGGCCACTAGTTTACCACCCGTGGTTTAGATTTAGTAATCATGGCTTATCTAATCATCTAATCTCTGCGATTCAAGAAGTTGACTATTTCGAAATAGACTTATCAGGCGGGTCACAGTTTGACACTTCTGGTTTAGATTTCGATTTTGTTGACTTTTCTAAATTTAAAATTATTACAAAATAATATTATTCTTCCTATTTTAATTTCCTAAGGAGTGATATTCATTATAAAAATTCATATCATCATAATTCTAGTCGAATAAATCATTTGGTTACCTTTCTATGTATTTATTAATCAGGGAGAAATCGAGCATATCCAGGTTATGAATAGTAGGGTGGGCCGAAAAAAACTTTTTTTTTATTTTCGATGATGGGTAGTGCGGAAAAGTGGCCACTAGTAGCACCAAGTTCACACAAAAAATTTGAGATTTTTAGGACAATTCCTATATTTGCCGCTTTTGGCTTGAAGTTTTGCTAAAAGGCTGATTTTTGAACTTTTTAGCAAAAATTTTAAAAATGTTAAATTAAACTTATTTTGATCGTATTTACTTGAAAAGGCATATTTAATGTTCCAAATGTATAAATAAGCTCTGATAATGTATTATTTAATTGCTATGTGTATTTTAAATTAGACGATTTTTATAGCCTTTTTGCGTTTAAGTGAGCAAAAGTTGCATGTATTGTTTGAATCTTTTAACGGTTTCTCTCTTTTGTCTTGTTTATGTCCCTTGGTTTTCCTTATTTTTTTCGATGCTTTAAGGGTCATATATTTGGGTAACGGACAGCAGAATCCCTCAGAAAGAGATCTGAAAGGAGAGAAGGGGGTGAGGCGAGAACTTTAGCGAACGCAGTGACTCATTGCGATGTTGGGGGAGTGAAGGAGGAAATACAAGAGGGGAGAAAGTGCGATAAGGGATGCTTATTGTTTTTAGTGCTCAGTTTCCCTGAGACATGGTGGACGCTGTGTGAGACAGGAATATTCATTTAGGAGTGTTTGGCTTTGAAGGGCCTGGTTCAAATTCAGATTCAGTCGAACTGCTTGCTTGAAAGCTCCCACTACTTGAATCTTCCAACAGTATAACTGTCTTCCATCTGGATCTAACTCCACTCGTTGAAGGCTTTGTCGCAGAACCACTATTCCTCGTTGAAATTGTATCCCTTTTCATTTTCTGCGATATTTTCTTTGGAGGAGTTTTGCTTGTTTTTAAATCAATATTTCCGATAAACATTTTTCGAACAGTTTTTTGATCTTTCAAGAAGTTCACCTCCCGATGTGGAACTGTACGTCTGATGTCGCAGCTACAATTGTTCAAGCCTCTACACTTACAAGCTGCAATGTCAAAGAGAGAGGTTTCCGCATTTCGTACGAAATCCTCGCAGGAGCCTTGCCTTTAACACCCGTATGATTACAAGATTTCTCCAATGATCTACACTCATTGTAATAGTTTTTAATCTTTCTTTTAATTGTTCGTTGGGAAACCACTGGTATGGAAGATTTTATTCAGATTTCGGAAACTTTTTCACCTACCATTTTAATAATATCATCCACTGGTTGAAGATAAATATCTCGATTTTCTTCTATATCGCTTCCCAACCAATAGTAGTGGCGTATGATGTCAGCAATAGTTGGAAATTGCCTTTCAATTTGCATGGTGCCTCAAAATGGCTATATTTAACGCTATCACATGTCTTTACATGATCATGAACTTTCGAACTTGCTATTTCTAAACTCGTCGTAATAAAACGCAACAAAACACAGTAAAGGCACATTAAACGATCCAAAAAGCAATGTATTGCACGAGAAAAAGGTTTTACTTTTGCACTGAACAAATGTCACAGGGAAACCGAGCACTGAAAAATAATAAGCATCCCTTATCGCACTTTCTCCCCTCTTGTATTTCCTCCTTCACTCCCCCAACATCGCGATGAGTCACTGCGTTTGCTTAAGTTCTCGCCTCACCCCCTTCTCTCCATCCAGATCTGTTTCTGTCCATCACCCAAATATATGACCCTTAAAGCATCGAAAAAAATAAGGAAGACCAAGGGACATAAAAAAGACAAAAGAGAGAAACCGTTGAAAGATTCAAACAATACATACAACTTTTGCTCACTTAAACGCGAAAAGGCTATAAAAATCGTCTAATTTAAAATACACATAGTAATTAAATAATACATTATCAGAGCTTATTTATACATTTGGAACATTAAATATGCCTTTTCAAGTAAATACGATTAAAATAAGTTTAATTTAACATTTTTTAAATTTTTGCTAAAAAAGTTCAAAAATCAGCCTTTTACAAAACTTCAAGCCAAAAGCGGCAAATATAGGAATTGTCCTAAAAATCTCAAATTTTTTGTGTGAACTTGGTGCCACTAGTGGCCACTTTTCCGCACTACCCATCATCGAAAATCAAAAAAAAGTTTTTTTCGGCCCACCCTAATGAATAGCTCTTTTGTTGTGACCAATAAAAACAAATAATAATCGTCATCTTATTAAGTCGGAGAAACTTTTTACAAATTCTGCGATAAAGTAAGTTTAATATATTTTTAAAAAAAATAGTGGTTGCAATTGTAAGAATTAATTCGCTCTCTGGGTCTATCAGGCCCGGCGCGAGTGTTCACGGGTTAACCAAATCATCCCCCCCTGTATTTAAAAAATAATTATCTATTTTTTTAAAAAATGGCAAAAAAATATTAAAAAATCTATCCTTTACGTTCGCCATTTTGTTGTTTTGTCATAATTTTTTTTTTTTTAAATATTCAACTTTATTATTTGGCAGCAATCTATTCAGAATTATTTGTTCTAAAGATTCGTTACCATCAAAATGTAATATTAATTATTTACACAGACTTCAAATTTATTTATTTGAAAATGTTTCACCTTTTTTTTTAATTTTAATACACTACTGTTTCTTTATTTGTTGAAAGATAATTGTACAGCAAAATATCCCGTGGTATTTAAGGGAGCACAGGATCTTTAAACATTCATAAAATCAGTTTTCGAATTTTGTTTTATTCTGATTTTTTTTTATTTTCAAAACAATATTCAAAAAACCCCATTCGTACAATTGAAGGTCCGTAGATATTGGAGCTTTAAAAAACGCTTTCTCAGATTGGTAATTTTGGAGTTTGCGCGGAGTATTACTTTCAAACTATATAAACTACTGCTTTAAAAAGTTAAACAAATAAGATTTTCTTTATATTCTTCATACTAAAAACAAAAACAAAAAAAAAAATTCTGCGCTGGAAAAACTTGAATTTTTTTTCGAAAAAATTGATTTTTTTTCTATTTTGTGCTATAATTAAATTTTAAACGCAACTTTTTCTATATATTTTGGTTTTAATTTAAAAATAGATGTGTTACGTTCTGTTTTATATATTCTTTAGTCGAAAATTTCTATATGCATAATTTGGAGTTTTGTTATGCGCGCAGCACTTAATGATTTTAATTCACTCATTAGTGAGATAATTTTTTTAATTAAAAATTTAAGCATTAATTTTCTGCGTACAAAATTTGTTTTTCTGGAGAATATAGTTAAGAATATATACTTTAGGCAGGAAAGGTAAAAAGATCTAATTGCATATTATTTAATGTTTTGGTACTTTAAAAAGAACGATTTTTTTATTGTTTCGAAAAACTCAGAACCTTAAAAATTTCTAATATTTATTAACTTACACATTGATTGATTTCTTATACTGCAGCATATACTGATAACAATGAATTTAATATTACTTTACGCGTCACAAGCTTACCAATTAAACTAAGTTGGTTTAAGGACAATCTTCTAAGGAATTAATCATTGGTTTTATCAAAGCAAACATTTATGAAAGGATTTGGTTTAGCTTATTTTATCTTCCGTATACAGCTGGCATCTTCGAATTAATCAAGGAGAAGTGTAAAAAGTTGTCAATGCGTAAAATGTATATTGTTTGTAGAGGACGCTGAGTTAAATTTCACTTTTGTATAAGAGAGAATGTGTGGATTACAAAAAAAAAAAGAGTATAATCTTTATGGGTTTTCCTCTAGAAAAAAATGGAATAGAAACATATTACAAGGTCGGTAAACCATGGAAGTTT
The DNA here is from genome assembly GCA_963932465.1 of Maratus speciosus. Classification (NCBI taxonomy): domain Eukaryota; kingdom Metazoa; phylum Arthropoda; class Arachnida; order Araneae; family Salticidae; genus Maratus; species Maratus speciosus. The sequence continues at coordinate 218,603,474 of OZ010794.1, forward strand.
GAATAAAGAGGAACTAACATTTCCTCAAAACAGTGAAATTTCAACTGTAACCGACTCTGTCGGTTCTTATTACCTGGAAAGCAAACTTTCAACAGTAAATTTGAACACAAATTTCCTCCTTATTAATTCATGTAATATTTCTATCATAATTAAATTAGATATATCTATTCATTTTTACTTATTGCAGTTTTCTCTTGCGGTAGACATTACGTCTCCGCCAAATTGTGAAAAATCTAACAATCGTCCTGTAATACCATCGCATTAGATTACCGCCGGTGCAAACTTCCATCAGTAAATTTATACTGAAATAAATTATCCTTATTTAACACTAGAACCGCCGGAAATTTTATTCAAGTGTTATAAAAATATTATCTTACCAGAATTTTTAATAAAAACTATCTAACTTATTTATTTAACTTATTTCTCCGTTGTACATATTTAACTTATTTTAGAAAGAATTTTCTTGTTCGAATCGAAGTATTTTTACTTGGTACCGGTCAAAATCCCCGCTACGGCGGTTCTAGTGTTAAATGACTTATTCATGAGAAATTCTTGTCACAAATATCGCAAAAGTTTTTTTTTTTTAATTTGTTGGAATCAGTCCCGGTATTAAAAAGGCCCTGCTAAAATGGAGACAAGCAACAGTTACCATCTTTTGACAACCTCGTCAGTTACTTCACGCGCAGTCGATAGATATTATATTACTTGTCCCTTCCTCTTTAATAGTAACTCTATCAGTTACTTCACGCGCAATCGATAGATATTATATTATTTGTCCCTTCCTCTTTAATAGTAACTCTATCAGTTACTTCACGCGCAATCGATAGATATTATATTATTTGTCCCTTCCTCTTTAATATTAACTCTATCCGGTAAATTCCTTAGAATTTAGTGTCTGACAGTATTTTCGGATATTCATATTTTGTTTCTGCAATTAAATCAGACAAAATGTAGTACCAATATTTTTTTTCGGTAAAACCGTACGTAATCTAACACTATTAATAAAAAAAATTAATGAGTAGAACTTTCGTTTAAAAGACATAGTTGTTAACTTATGTTTAATTTTAAATACACATTAACCCTAGATCTACCGGGAATTTTATTCAAGTTTTAATAAAACGTTCTACACCAGAATTTTTATTTAAAACTATTTAACTTATTTATTTACCTTATTTTTGCCTGGTTTATATACTTAGTTTATTTTAAAGAAATTTCTGGTTTGAATGAATATTTTGTATGTACCTGTCGGGTCCAATGGACCCGTCTGGTAGACGGAGGGTTAAGTAAGCATTAGACTGCTTTATCCCTTTAAGACCCTTTCAGATGTATCCCTTGTACTTGTAAACAAACTAATCATGCCGGCTGAAAGTAAAACATGTACTGCAACCGCTATCTGTTGATAAAAAATAATACTTTATTCTTTCTGAAAACCAGAACAATCGTTCGATTCGGATTTTTAATACATACGACTGTTACATACGACTCAAAGCAAAAAATTAAATGAATGACTAACCCGCACGATCGTGCGGGTTGAGTCTTAAAGGGATGTGAATCAAATCATATCTAGTTTTTATAAATATAAATATATTATTTGTGTGCTTTTATATTAACGAAATAATTATATTTGCCTTAACCTCAAAAAAGTAATGCTTCTAAGTTATAATGCCTGTCTTTCAACTTCTATCAACAGAATATTTTGTTAAAGACCCATTGCTCGCGCACTCGGTTGCATTACTAAATGTAATATTAAAATATAATGATCCCGATTAGTGGCTATTCTTTTAACATTATTTTTGCGTTTCAGACATTTACTCCATTTTGTATTCTTGTGAATTTGTTAGATATTTTCTGTTTGATCATTCTATCATATGGAAGAGATCAAAGATAGGTTAAAAGTACATTTGTTAAATTGGTCGGAGGATTGAACTTTATGTCAATATATTAACACTAGAACGTCCGGAAGGATTCGATTCGATTCCGACCATATGATTAAATATCAACTGAAACCAGTAATTCTTTCACAAAGTAAGTTAAATTTTAAAAATGCTGATTTACGTTAACCCTAGATCTACCGGGAATTTTATTCAAGTTTTAATAAAACGTTCTACACCAGAATTTTTATTTAAAACTATTTAACTTATTTATTTACCTTATTTTTGTCTGGTTTATATACTTAGTTTATTTTAAAGAAATTTCTGGTTTGAATGAACATTTTGTATGTACCTGTCGGGTCCAATGGACCCGTCTGGTAGACGGAGGGTTAAATAAAGCAGTCAAATAATTTTAAATAAAAATTCTGGTATAAAATATTTTTATGAAACTTGAGTAAAATTTCCGGGCGTTCTAAACTTAAGAACTAAATGGACAACTTGGAAATAGCATCGATTGTAAATATGTGTGTACAAATAAGTGAAGACAACTGTTTCGGAACTTCTAAAGCTCCATCACCAGTGCAAAGATTAATCTTTGTGTTTAAAACGCAGAATTATGTAAGCGACGCACTCACAGCTTGCGGCCATCAGCAAATGATGGTGAATGTTTAAAAATAACAAACAGATTCTGCATGGCAAATGAGACCAATGAGAAACTTTTAGCCATTCTGGAAGAATTCAAGCAGAATGAGAAAGAGAGGAGATAAAGGATAGAGAGTGAATTAAAGAAATGGAAGTCAGACTTTTTTTTAAAAAATGGGTGTGCTGAACATATCATTAACCAAGTTATTAGAAAAATTGTTATAGTTAGACCAACAATGGTTAGCAACAGCGGAGCGTTTAATGTCATAATTTTTAACATTGTTTTTATGCTCCCTAAAGTGACCTTAAAAGGTCGCTTGGTTTGACCAATATACATTTTATCACATTCCCATGATGCCTTGTAAATTCCCAATGTTAAAATTTGTTTATTGAATATTTGAGATTTGTGAAATTGATTTTGTAAAATGAAGTATAAATTACTTTGAATACGAATTTTATGGATACATGTACATATACAATCAATACAATTTAAACATGCACTGACATTTCCTTTCAGAATTAAAATGTTTGAATTTTAATAAATTTTAAAATATTTTATGCCATTAACAATTTTATGGAATAACCCGTTATCATGCAGCTACGTTTAGAAATAAACTTAAATTCAGCTTACTATCTCATTGATATCATTGTTAATTTTCAGATCATGCATCTGCCCTTTATATATATATATTAGGGTGGGCCGAAAAAAATTTTTTTTTCGAATTTCGATGATGGGTAGTGCGTAAAAGTTGCCACTGATGGCAATAAGATTACACAAAATATTTGAGTTTTTTCGGACAATTCTTTCATTTGCCGCAAATAACTTGAAGTTTTGGTCAAGTACTGATTTTTGAACTTTCTTAGCAAAAATTTAAAAAATGTTAAATTAAATTTATTTTTGCTGAATTTACTTGAAATATCATGTTTAGATTACGAAACATTTAAATAAGCTCTGATTATTTATTATTTATTAGTTATGTGTATTTTGAATTAGGCGATTTTTATAACCTTTTCGCGTATAAATGAGAAAAAACTGCAAGCATTGTTTGGTTTGTTCGTCGATTTCTTTGACAGCAATTCTGGAAGGAGAGGAGAATGTGGAGTAGAAACCAATGAAAACGAAATCAGTCAATATGACGATGAGGGAGTAAATAGGAGATGTGAGTAACTGCGAGATGGTATGTTAATTACTTTTCTGCTCTAAAATACAGCTCAGAAGATTCAAAAAATGGGAACTTTGAAGCAGGCCGTTCGTCTGAATCAGAGTTTGAATCGAGGCCTTCAAAAGCAGACACTCCGAAACGCATATCCCTTTCTTCCACTGCATTCGCCGGATTTAGAAATGGTACATCATATAGCTAAAGTGCGTTAAGAGCTTCATCTATGATTCAGGATTCAGGAATAGTGACAACCAGGAATAAGGATCTCGACATCAATAAAATTTTAGTCAGGAGACAGAAAAAGAAACTTGAAAAGACGATACAGGAGGAGGAATATTTTGGAGGGTGAAAAATTACAACCATATTTTTTTTTATGTTAGAAATAATAACACGATCTTCATAGAATTAAGGGAACAATTGGCACCGTCGAGAGAAACACGAAGCACATATCACTAATGTCGTGCGAAAATGTACGTGTCCATTTCTAAGAGCCAATTCCTGTTTCATGGACATTAGAAATGCAAAAAGCTGAAGATTTGAGTAATCTATTAATCTATCTCCGTTCCAGGTGGAAAAGGTCTTAGGTCAAGTGGTTCTACCATCTAGTTTAGACAGTTGATGTCGCTGTCAGAGTGGAAGCTTTTTCGTATGGAGAATACATATCAAATGTTGCAGCTCTCTTCTTGATTTTTTCCAAAGCAGACATTATTCTGGGTTAGAAAATTATATAAGGATTTTTCTATTTCTCCGCAGTGACCAGAAGGAGATGTCAAGTGACCCGAATATTTCGAACCGTGTTCAGACAACAGAGTGATATTTGTTTCCTCTTTCTGTAGACGGTGCTGCTAGTCAAAATTTTTCTATGAAGATCGTTTTATTTTTTCTACTATCAAAAAAGATGCTTGTAATTTATCGTCCATCAAGATCGTCCTCCTCCTATATCTTCTTTCTAAGTTATATTTTTCTTCCTCCTGACCAAGTCTTTATCGGTGACGAAATCTTTAGCCCAAGTTGTGACAATTCCTGCAATTTTTGCTCACTTATACGCAAAAAAGCTATAAAAGTCACCAAATTTAAAATCCACATAACTATTAAATAGTACATAATCAAAGCTTATTTAAACATTTAGAACACTAAACTTGACATTTCATGTAAATTCAGCTAAAATAACTTAAATTTAGCATTTTTAAAATTTTTGTTAAAAAGTTCAAAAATCAGCATTTGAGCCAAACTTCAAGTCATTTGCGGCAAATGCAGGAATTGTCCGAAAAATCTCAAATGTTTTGTGTGAACTTACTGCCACCAGTGGCAACTTTTCCGCACTACCCATCATCGAAAATAAAAAAAAAAGTTTTTTTTCGGCTTACCCTAATATATATATATATATATATATAATTTACCCTATGTAGTTACTACAAATATACGAATTTGCATGTTCATTTAAAAACTCATACAAGTAATACTTATATTTCGGCAATTATATAATATATTCATATTCTAATTGCGGTATATTGTTCCTACAGCGCTAGTCAATATACAGCACTATTCTGAAAGTTGCGTTAAATTTTCTTGAAAACCCTGCGTACGATAACCAACAAGCATGGGGTAGTTTTTTTTCTTCGTATTTTTAAGAAACAGTTATATACATGAATATACACAGCATATTTTTACAAATAATGTTGTACAGAACCCACTTAATCATCTGCTACAGATACAGATTATTTAGAAATTTGTATTTTACAGAGTAATTACAAATCTATTTATTTTATTCAGCTTGTTGTTGCTCCCTTGAGTTTTCTCATGACTACAGCCTGGCTGGAAAATATCATGACAACCGTGTTATTTTCATTTTTGAAGTTCCAGAATAATTCTTCAAGATTTTCTCTGGATTTTCAAAAGTACCCCTAAAATTGAAAGTATCCAGATACTTTTGATCAGATAGTGTATTTTACTCTTGTTAAAATGTAAACCATTGAATCAACTTTTTTACGAGCAAAGTCAAAAGATAATTTTTAATCACAAAGAATATTAAAATTAAAATTTAAGTCGGAAATATACTATAAAAGTTTTTTTTTTTTATTTTGTTTTGTTTTGTTTTACTAAAAACCAAAAAAAAATTAATAATAAATAACATAAAAAGCATTTTTATTGATACAGAAGACCAATCCAACCTTGTAAAACTTTTATGTTGAAAATTGTAATAATTCAAATATAGGTAATCTTTCCTCTGTTAAAATTATGCATTTAAAATATAAATTAACTCTTAAATGCATAGTCATGCATATCTGCATCACTTTTTTATTTAACTCTTAACCCCTTGAGGGGCGCCGTTTGCAGTCTGCAAACGATTAATTCTAATGCCGAAATTAACAAATGGGACCAGAATTTTTTTAGTACACTTTCGATCTCATAATATACGTGAAAGAAAGTCTTTGATTATTTTCAGATAAATTTGTTCTTAAATTGCGGTGTGAATTAAATATTTGAACATTTTTAGATCAGAAATTCCTTGCCCCTGAAAGGGTTAACACTAGAACGCCCAGATGGAGTCGATTCAACTCCAACCATATGATTAAATGTCAACTGGAAACAGAAATTTTTTCACAAAATAAATTAAATTTTAAAAACGCAGATTTACGTTAAATAAATCAGTCAAATAATTTTAAATAAAAATTCTGGTATAAAATATTTCTATGAAACTTGAGTAAGATTTCCGGGCGTTCTAGTGTTAAGAGCCACTATATTTACGAGGGTGGTTGAATAATTATTGCCCAGAGTATGTATAAATTATTTCTACTGCGATGGCTGATGTGAATATTGAAGACTAATGTCTTAGATGCTTATATGCTCAATTTCAGAACCGTAGCTTTTATATTAACATATTTATTTTCGTTTTAGATGTGAGTGATGACGCCTAGCTTGAAAAGAAGTTTGGGGGAGAGCTGGTTTGGAGTTTATGGAGCCAGACCTGAAGCAGTTCTTTGATAGATTTGCGACAGTAGATGAGACGTTGTCAAAAATCTATCACAGAACTGCTTCAGATCTTGCCTCATAAACTCCAAACCAGCCTTTAATTACCACCCCCCACCTTTCAAGCTAGGTGATACCTATCACATCTAAAACGAAAAAAATATGGTAATATAATAGCTACGGTTCTGAAATTGAGAGTATAGGCATCAAAGACATTAGGCTTAAATTTTCAACATCAACCAGGGCAGTACAAATATTTTATACACAATCAGGACAGTAATTATTGAACCACTTTCGTATATAGAAAAATTAATCTTGTAAGTAGTACACTAATATGCTACTAAATAAAGTTAAAAATCTGTATTAAAATTTATGGTGTCTAATCCTTAATATTGGAATAAAAGACTTTAAAAGAATAATTCAAGCATTTAAGGGTTAAATTTTACAAAATGAAAATCTTTATAAAATAAAGTATTTAGGTTCATACATATTAAAATATTTACTAATTTGCAACATTTTAGTTATGACAGTAGTTTTTCCTTGTATTGCAGATATGCAACATAAGAAAAGTTTGGCGTACTATCCCATTGAGGGTCAGTGATAAAATATATCCCACCTAATTTAAACAAGATTATCACCAGAAAAATTTAGATAAATTTTATATTCTTAACTTTTGGGGGAAATTATTGACAAATTGCTTTTCCTTACTTGATAATAAAATTTTTCGATTATTCCGGTGAGAATTCAATATTTAGAGACATTTTGCTTGCCCCTCAAGGGGTTATACGAAAAATGTATCTCTGTTTTTTTTCGATATTTTTCCTGTTTAATAATCCTGTCCGAGAATCTTATGTATTTTTTTCGAAGCAAAATTAAAAATTATGCATTTAAGGGTTAATACCGTGCGGTTTTCTGTTTGTTTAACCCCTTGCGGCGGTATAGTATGTCTATGAAACAACTTAATTTTAATTCCCAAAACCCTCACTGGCACCAGAATTTTGGTAAAAGAAATTTCGGTTTGTTAGTTGCTTGAAATGTAGCTTTTTGGTATTTATAAAAAGTTCGTTTTCAAATTCCGGTGTCAGTCATTAATTTCAGCACTTATGCAATGGAAATGCTCTGCGCCGCAAAGGGTTAAATATAATCATACAACACAATCTGAAATGATATTTTGTAATTTAAAATATTTATCAACAGACTTATTCATAAATCAGTTGTTCCTCATCGAATGCTTATAATATTGAATATAATTTATTATTAAATCAATATTATTATGAGAATAATATTGATTCTTCTTTCAACAGCACAATCTATCCAATTATACTGAGTTTGTTTAATGCGATTTTCCCGTGGAATTAATCGTCGGTTTTATCCCAGGAAACATTTATACAAGGATTCTTGGTTAAACTTCTTTTATCTCCGATGTACAGCTGGTAGCAAAGAATTAATGAAGGAGAAATGTAAAAATTTGGCTGTGCGTAAAATGTGTAATGTTTGCAGATGTCGCTGATTAAAATGTCGTTCACTTTGACACAAAAGAAATATACGTAACAGAAAATAAATCACATTTAAACTTTTTTGCTAGAAATTGTTGCAGAACATTTTAAATTATAAAACATTTAAAATATAAACATAAATTTAGATAATTTTTCCAATGCTTTTCCATTTGTGTTTACTTTTTACTATACATTAATTAAACATTTGGATAATTATTGTTTTTAGCCAGACGATAATGTGGAAATAATACTAAATATATATACAGTCGGACCTCTATTTAACGAATCTCTATTTTACGAATTTCTCTATTTTGAGAACTTTTACTTGGAACCAAGAACATTTTTCAAATTTCTTCGTAAAATAACCTCCAAATAGCGAAGTGCATTCTCTATTTAATGAACTTTTCCTTAGAATCTAATTTTTTTTTCTCCCTATTTCTCAAAATATTACCGAACATTTAAAACTTATTCTTTCTTTTAACACATTTTATGATGATCAAACCATGAACAGGTCTCACCAGGCAACTAACTCACCGAGAGCACTAAAATTGCTGTGATTCTTTGCTTTCCATCCAAGATGTGTAAACTTTTAATATCCCCGTTTAACCCTCAATGGAGCTGCCCCGTTTCCTTAAACTATAGTTTCCCGTTTTCTAGATTGTTGGTCATGATCAATCGTGTTGGTAATTTTGGTTCTTGTAGCTCAAAGCTGTCAAAGCGATAGTGTTTGAGCATCAAAGAAAAAAAAATATTCTTGATGAGGTGTGTATAAGGGCGTGAAGAAAAATAATACTGCTTTAAAATTTGGTATTCCTCCGAACAGCTTATCAAACAATGTTTAAAAAATCGTGATTTTAATGTAAAATATTTTTTTTAAACTGAAAATACAATATATTTCCAGACAATGTTTTGTTTCAATCTTATTTCCCTTGCAGATTTCTCTTTGATGGATAAAATAAATAAAGCAAATAGATATAATTTATAAAAAAAAGCGCGACTAATTATTTTTTTTTATTATATTCAGTGTTTATGGACTTAAAATTTGTTTTATGTAGTTTAAAGTACTTTAAAAGGTGACTCTCTATTTAACGAATTTCCTATATAACGAACTTTTTTTCGGGATTTAGGTACTTCGTTAAATATAGGTCCGACTGTATATTGTTTAATTTATACAATCCAAATGTTTAAGTACTTTTATAAATAGCAATATAAATGAAAGCTTCCCTGTACGGCAGTATAACTTGAACTACTGTAAAATGAAAAATTGCTTATGGATAATATTATAAATCTTCATACAATAAAGTCATTTTTAACTAGCATAAAATTTAATCTTTTTAATAATCTATTGTATTCTATTCCTTCAACTATAATTCTGAGATACAATCCGTTATTCTTTTATACTTTATAACAGTTATCAACATATGGGATAAGGGGACACACATGAACAATGTCAATTTTATCTAATAAACATAAGATAAAATGTTTGAAAAACTATTTATTGCTGATGGTATTAATTAACAATTTTAAAAGGATTTTTATATTATTTTAATTAGATGATATTTTCGTTGTTCAAATGTGCATTATTTAACATAAGAACCGCTCGCAATTATACTAAAGTTTTTTAAAGGGTGTTTTACACAAGAAATTTTATTTAAAACTATTTAACTTATTTAATTAGCCTATTTTTGAACATGTTTCATGAAAAAATTCTTGTTGGAATCGACTATTAACAAACTGGTAGGTGTCAAAATTACCCTTAATGGCGGTTCTAGTGTTAAATCTACTCATTAATTGATTAATTGTACCCAAATCAAATTATATTTAGGGTGTGTTCAGTACGTTTTAAATTCATTAGAGCATACTAGTGCAGTGTTGACAGTGGGTTACTTTTTATAAATTCAGATTTCTTGATTGGCACTACTTTTTTGAAATAGCCTTATTTAATGGCATGTTAAGTAAGGCTTAAGCAAGGGGAATTTTACCATTTCAGAAAAGTTGTGCCAATCAAGAAATCTGAATTTAAATAAAGTAGCCATCTGACAACATTCCAGTAGCTCTACTTTCATCTACTAGGACAGATTGTAAAAATAGACGAGGGTTGCAGTGAAAACATCTACCAGTATTTTACACTCTTTTTTTACCTTTTGAAGCAGGGTTTAACTTCTGTGTTTGCATATTTAAAAGCTTTCTCATGTCTGAAGTTTTCTATGTTAATACTAAATCTCTAATTACTATAAAACGATAAATTAAAAATTTTAAATTATCGGGTTTGGTTAAATTTATTTTTAGTTTTTAAGATTGGACTAACAATAATTAATATTTTACTTATGCGAATTAATATTTTAAGATTATAAAAAGTTTCTTACTATCGGCGGCTATAAGCACCTATTTTCAACTATATAGCATTCATAATATATAAGGGCTTTGATTGTACAATAGCAAATGCTATTATAATTATTATTTTTATAAATCAGCATTTATTTTAACAACATAAACGTTTTAATAACAGTGTCATAGCTGCCAACATCTTACGTTTTTTCAGACCACAAAAATTTTATAGTAAATTTTACCTTTTTAAATCGCAGTAATCTGCCGATTAAATAAGGCAAAAATTTCTATTAAATTTTTATGGTCTGAAAAAGCGGAAGAGTTGGCAGCTATGCAGTGTGGTTGTTTAACCCCTTAACCTACGATTTACGTGTAACAGCTCCACGGTTTTGCAAATCAATATCTACCACTAAAATTTAATAGAGATTTTCGCCTTTTTTAATCATGGAATTTCGACGATTAAATTAAACTATATTTACTGTGAAATTTTAGTGGTAAGAGTAATTTACATTAGGCTCGATCATCGTACGCGGGCTATGCCCGTCATTGTAGGTTAAGGGGTTAAGGAATGTTTAAACCATTCAGGGGCAAAGTACTTCTGTTGTTAAGATGTTGAAATGACTGATTCACACCAGGATTTAGAAACCAATTTATTTGAAAATAAGTAAAAGCTTTTCTTCACGTACAATATAATTGCAAAAGTTTGTTTCAAAATTCTAGTGTCAAAGTTGCATTTCGGAATTAAAATTAAGTGGGATATATTATATCTCACCGTCCCTCAAGAGGTTAATCACCAGTTTTTCTAAGTCAAATGTTTTTAAAGGTAATTTTGTTTAAAATAATTTTATCTTTTGTGAGAGCTGAAAACCGAGGATTTAAAGAAGGAAAAATGCAAAACGACCATAATACATAAAATGCTTGATTGTTGAAGATTACATCCAACAAAACATCTTTTACTTTTATATAACCGAGACATATGGAATTCAAAACAGAAGCGTTTTAAACAATTATGAATTAATACCACGAACTAATAGAGTAGAAACTTATAATTCATAGTAAACTAACAAAAATGCAACACAAGTTAAAAGTAAATTAATCTTTTTTTCTTTTTTTGATGTTCAGTTCTGTGTACTTTTGAATACGCATTATATAAAGAATAAGTTAAATATATTTAGCCAGGAATATATAGTATACTTAATACTGAATAAATACTTTGTTTACATTTAATTGTCGAAATTTTTTGTGCATACTGAAATAAAAACAGAACAACTAAAAAGTAAGCGGGCGTAAATTTTACTTATGGACAAATATTTTTATTTTTTTTTAAATCAAATAATTTCTTTTAACCCTCCTCTGCACGATTTTTTTTTCTATTTTTATGAAAAATAAATTATTTGAAATCTATATATCGGTCTAATAATGTGGAAAATAGTAAAGAAAAAAATAATTTTAAAATTTTCAGCCAAAATTTGATATTCTATGGTATGTGCCATATGTGCACAATTAGGGTTTTAAAATATTGTATTGCTATATTGTACAACTAAATGAGCTTAAAATAATTAATTTTACCTGCTTAACACGCTACAACTTTTTTTATATTAATATTTTTAAATATTCAGTAAAAATAATGAAAGTAAATCTTACCTTAATAAATTGATCGATTTCTTTTTTGGTTTCCGAAGAACAAATTCTAATTTTTTGTCAAACGAAGCCATCTGACATGGACAAAATAAGTGTTATTCCATCCTTTGTACTGTTCTTGATCAGGATCAGAGATCATATTGGCCAAATTTTTGGCAGATAATGAGAATAAACTGTTAATAATGAACTGTTTTTAGGTATGTGCCAGATATAGCGATATAGCACGTGGTGCAGTGAATGGTTAATAAGACATAGTTTGTTCATTTTAAGGCTGCATGATTTTTCTTTTTCTACATTTAATTCTGAGATACAAAATTATTTACTTTTTTTAATAATTTATTATATATATCAACATACTGATTCAGGGGAATGTTTATAGTTATGAAATGGATAATTCTTTCAGAAACACAAAATACTAAAGTATACTGAGTAAGTTTAGGGAGATTATTTTAAAGAATTAATTATACGTTTTACCACACACAAATATGTAAAAGCATAGATGCCAACTTTGACGTTTTTTTCCTTCCAGTATATTTTAACAGAAAAAATTGTCTTATTTATTCACAAGGGTCGAAATGGAAAAATCCACGAACCGGATTGATATTTCAAAATTATTATTTTTTTTTTTAAGTACAGCAAAGTCCCCATTAACCGAATCCTGCTTAACCGAGTTTCCGCTTTAACCGAGTTATTTTCTTCTGATGGACTGAAGGATTTCATTATGATGAAACAACCTTTATAAATGAAGTGTTAGGTGAAGATGAAAGAGCAGTCGTAAAAAGTTAGAACTCTGATTTTCTGATCTTCACCTAACACTTCATTTATAATGGCTGTTTCATCATAATGAAAACCATCAGAAGAAAATGGTCCATTCCAAAGGTCTAAGTTCGATTGAAAAAACAATTTAATTCCTGGTATTTCTTAAAAGTAACGGAAATGTACATCAAAGAAATGTTTCTAGTTCCATAAAAAGGATTGAATTAAGTGAAAATTTATATTTTATCTCCTTAGTGGGTGACGATTTGTGTAAATTCAGTTTATACGAGTTTTTTTCCTTATCCGATGTGAGCTTGGTCCCTATTAACTCGGATAATTGGGACTTTACTGTATAGCAAATTCATAATTAACTATAGAAAAACCAATTTAAAAAAAATGCATTCAAGATTTTAAATAATTAACAAAAAAAGTTACAGAGAGCATAGTAAGCTATATCAATGAAACTGTAACAATATTTTTTAATAATTCCACGAACCAAAACAATATTTTTCATACTTTCATGACCCGGAACAATATTTGTCACAATTTCACGAACCGAAACATCGCTTCGGTTTGCTACGGTACATTTCGAGCCCTGTTTATTAATCGAAATCTGAGAATTTAACAAAGCAATTTTTTCCATTTAGAAATAGATGTAGGAAAAAAGCGTAAAAATTTGTAACTATGCTAAAAGGATTTTTGATTAAAATTCTTTTATCATCGAAGTGAAGTTCAGAGTTTCCAGTTAGGTATTTTTTTATTCAGAAATTTCGAAGAAGAAATCTTACTTTATATAATCGCGCAATGTCTATCATTTAATAAAGCAAAAATCAATATTCAGATTTTCTGTTACGAATTCAATATTTATTAATGTAAAAATAGGGTTAACAGGCAACGCTGGTACAATTGAGTCCCAAGAGTAAATACTGGAGAATTGTCAAATGTTGACAGTGATTAAAATGTGTATAATGTCGTAGATGAAAGGGATTGAATGTCTATCACTTTTACATATGACCCACATATGGAACTGAAAATAAGAAAGTACAACTTTTAAGCTTAGCTGCCAACTTATACGGATTTTTCTCACCACTAAAATTTAATAGAAATTTTTATTAAAAAAAAATCGCCGAACTGTAATATTTTCTAACGATTAAGCAATGCAAAAATTTCTGTTAATTTTTAGTGATAGCAAAAATCCGTGCAAATTGGCAGCTATGTTTACGTATTTGCTAATTTCATTAATTCAATTAAAATCTTATTATATTGGTATCAGAAAAATAACGTACATTTAAAAAACAGCCTAATCTTTTTCAAAAATTTTCGATTTTTTTTTAAAAATACAGTAAAACCTTGATTATCCGAACTGATTGGGACCGACGGTCTTTCGGAAACTCGAAATTTTCAGATAATCGAGAATGGTTAAATTTTAAAATTAAGGACAAATATATGCGGTCTTTCCATTATGATAACAAGTGCTTAATAAAAATAAAACAAAAACAAAATAGAAACAAGAATAAATTACCTGAATTTTAATTTTTAAATTAAGTACCTTTAACATATTTCAATTACCTGAATTTTAATTTTTAAATTAAGTACCTTTAACATATTTCACAAGGGTTTGAAACAATGTTTTATTTGTCGCTTTGCTTTGAAGCTCTTTCACGACATTTCTTTTTAATGCTAATTTACCAGTATCACAGTCTTTCTTCTGCTCCAGCCATGCCAAACATTTCGTATAACATTCCAAAACTTCAGAAATGATAACTTGTTCGTTTTCTTTGCCTGTTAGACCACATTCACACATTCCGTTTGTCCCTCTTCTTACCCTGTTCTACTTCACTCCGCAGTTTACTGGAGCTCAAGTTAAATTCAAAAGAATTCTAAAAAACGGTATCCGAAATATTCATCTGTACTCGTGGTTCGGAAAGGCACACAACGAATGTGAAAGTAAAAGAAAAAAAAGTTTTAAAATGGATTTCGGTTAACCGAGAATTTCGGCTAAAAGAGTTTCGGATAAAAGGGGTTCTACTGTATGTATTAATTAAACGTTAAAATGCCTAACGTGTGTGGCAAAAAGTATATTTCTGCTTAAAGCCTAATAAGGGCATGTTTCCCGTATTAACTTTATAACCCCTTGAGGGGCAAGCAATTGCGTTTGAAAAATTCTGAATTCCCACCGGAAATTTAGAAAAAAATTATTACAAAATAAGGAAAAGCAATTTTACGACTTTTTCCACCAAAGTTGGAAAAGTTAAATTTCATAACATTTTTTTGGTGCAAATCTTCGTTAATCGTAGGTGGGATAAAATATTTCCCACCGCCTCTCAATGGATTAAATCCGGTCTACAAGATAACTTTCCATGCAAGGCGAACAAAATTTTTAAATTTCAACACCATTATTTTAGTTTGGAAATTTTCACATTATCTAATCTTAGATTTTGAGCGATTGAATAATTCAAAACTACAAAGTCGCAAAAACTGCTGTCGAAGAATTAAAAGAAGTGTAAATGAGGGTCGTCGTTAATGGGTTAAAAAATTCAGCGCGAATCTAAAATCATGGGACAAACTTTGAGGGGTGGTAGAGCTCACTATAACAAACAATTATTGTATAGGAATTTATGACTGGAAGTGAAGCATTGCGGTACAAACACCAGGAGGGCAATTTGACGCCTTTTTTTTATTTCAAAATTTCTCACACATACCAGAAAATTCCTATACTATTCTTTTCTTTATTCTAAACAGACATTTCATGATTACATACAAAAAATATTCTTCTTTGAAAATTTCCGGTATGAAATAGAAATTTTTGAATAAAAAAAAACACAAATTTGGCAAATCTGTCAAACGCATAAAATACATGAAAAGAAATAGAAATGGAGCTATTTTATTTAAAACTTTCCGATTACATACCATAATTTTCAAAGTAGAATTTTTTTCTTTGTGTAATCATGGAATGTCTGTCTTAAATAAAGAAAAGAATAATATAGGAATTTTATGGTATGAATGAGAAATTTTGAAATAAAAAAGCGCCAAATTGCCCCCCTGGTGTTTGAACCTCAACTCGTCACTTCCGGTCATATATTCCTATACAAAAATTGCTTGCTATTGTGAGCCCTCAAAGTTTGTCCCCTGATTTTAGACTCACTCTGTATATTTAGAGCCGTATCTTCATTTAAAAAGTATAATGAAGGGTAGTTATCCAAGCAGGGTATGCTTATTGCCACCTGTCTTTCCACAATGTTTTTATCGCGTTATTTAACAATGAAATCTTGCAACAAAACTTATGAGTAAAGGATATGATTAATTGCTGGTGGAAATGTCCAGTTTTAACAGACTGAATGTGAGAGACGTAAATATATGTTTTTTGTGAATTGTGTAAATAAATTATTATTGATAGAAACATTTTTAAGAATGAAAAAATATAAGGTAAAATCCAAGATTGCTTGTTTCTGATTGATTGTAAGTAAGTTTTAATTTATACTGCCAATTTGTAGACGTGAATCTCGTGCTCTATTTCGAAAAATGTCACCCGGTGAATGTGTGAACCCATTAACGATGAGCCTCTTTTATACTTCTTTTAATTCTTCTACACCAGTTTTTTCCACATTGCAACATCGGATTATTTAACCCCTTTGGGACTAATGTCACATATACGTGATGCATAAATGGTTCAAAATTCTCGATTAATCCCACCAGTTATTTATTTATTTTTTAATTTAGTCTTATTTGATCATATCATTTTCTTGATTAAAGTAGCATATTTGCCAACATTCAAATAAACTTTCGTAAAATGTGAGCTAAGTTGACCCAGGTTATACGGGTTACTAACCAGAAAATTTATTTGCTGCATCATTATACAGCATATATAAAATCATGTTTCTTTTTGAAATCTATTTGAATTAATTTCTTTAGAAAGTTTCTGGTTAAAAACCTGTTTAACCTGGATCAATTTAACTCACATTTTACGGAAGTTTAAAGGAAAGTTGGCAAGTATGAAGTAGGCAAATTTTTTTGCTTTGAAAAACCAGTGATAAAAAATTAATAATAATGTAAAAGACGCTCGTCGCGAAGGGGATAGTCACTCAAACGTTGAGATTATATAATATGGAAATTTCCAAACTAAAATATTGGTATTCCAATTTGAAAGTTTTGTTCGCCTTACAAGGCAAGTTTTTTTGTCAACTAGTTTTGCTGAGTTAGCCCTTTCTGTCGCGGAGTAAGTCTGTTTGTAAAATGATGAAGTGATGGGTTGACACCACAATTTACAAACGAATTTATTATAAAATAAAAACTTGCTTATTTTCCAGTACTTTATAAAAGTAAAAATTTAATTAAATATTCTTGGTGCCGTTTGTCAGCTTTGGAATTAGAATTAGGTGTCTTTTTTTGTGGATACCGCTCGCTAAAGGGTTAATAGTGAGATATGCTACTGAAAGTGAAATGTACACGACTTAGAGTTAAAATGCATTTCTTTTGCACGTTCGCTCCCAAAGTTTAGATGATGCATCTGTACACACTCTCAAAGATGTTAACTGCATTTTTTATACTTTTAAATTATTTTCTTTTGTTTTCCTTTTTAAATATAAGTAAGAGATTACGTTTAGCAACAAATAAATGCACTTCATATGGGCCAAACGCCTAAACATCCTATGTGCATTCTATGGCCTTACTAGTAACAGGGTTTTAGACCGCTCGCTAAAGGGTTAATAGTGAGATATGCTACTGAAAGTGAAATGTACACGACTTAGAGTTAAAATGCATTTCTTTTGCACGTTCGCTGCCAAAGCTTAGATGATGCATCTGTACACACTCTCAAAGATGTTAACTGCATTTTTTATACTTTTAAATTATTTTCTTTTGTTTTCTTTTTTAAATATAAGTAACAGATTACGTTTAGCAACAAATAAATGCACTTCATATGGCCCAAACGCCTATATATCCTATATGCATTCTATGCCCTTACTAGTAACAGGGATTTAGATAAGAGGATCATTAACAATTTATCTTATAGCTGGCAAGGAAACCCAGTTTGCAAATTACGAATATTCTCGTAGATGGCAGTTAATCAATCCTAGGCTAATTTCATGCGAACTTGTCATGTCTGTCACATACTACGATTTTTGGCTACCAGTATTTTAGAACTGAAAAATGTGACTTATTTTATCGGAGATATCTCATCAATTGAATAAGGCGAAGCAAACTTTTCGAAAATAACGGTGTCCAACAAGCATAGCGATTTTCAGCTGTGTGACAGACATGACAATTTCGCATGGAATTAAAGATTAAAAAGATATTTAATTAACCAGCGACTTGTATTTTGGAATATGTTATTTAAAAAAATATTTTATTATAATTTGTCATTACTTAGTGTTATTAAAAACATAAAATCACTTTTTTAAAGCTAGAATAGCTGGGATAATTTTTACACTTCAAATATGCAGAAAATATGTCTGTTCATTTTATTTTACATCAGTTATAGAAATTTGAAATACAACTTTTAGGACTAAAATAGAGACTGAAATAATTTGCAGTTATTTGGGTATTAAGTCCTTAATAAGGATTTTTTTAAATTATAAAAATTTGTTATATCTTTATTAGTAAATTTTCTACGCAGTTTTGAAAACAATAATCTGTCATCAAATGTTACATCAGTTACGAACGAGGGAATTGACCTATAAAACTTTAATTGTTGCTCAATAGTAGTGCTGACAAATCTAGCGGCTTTTTTTATTCAAAACATTCCGAATTTACACCATAAAAATTTGAATAGTAATTTGTATTTAATTTAACTGCGGAATAGATGTTTTTATAAGCTAATTCCATGGGTTTTTGGTGTAAATCTCATAGCTAATAATTCTTATGCTTTTTGGCAACAGTTATTTTCAAAATGTTTGATTCGCCTTATTCAATTAATGAGATATCGCTGAGAAAATAATTTACTTTTAACCGTTCTAAAATACTGGTAGCTAAAAATCGTACCCTGTGGCTTACACTACAAGTACTCATGGAACTAGCCTATACAGATAACAAAAAAAAGACCATTCGATTTTGCTTT
Organism: Maratus speciosus; assembly: GCA_963932465.1. Classification (NCBI taxonomy): domain Eukaryota; kingdom Metazoa; phylum Arthropoda; class Arachnida; order Araneae; family Salticidae; genus Maratus; species Maratus speciosus. The sequence goes on from OZ010794.1 coordinate 218,622,393, forward strand.
TCAGATTTTGGAATTTCTGGATAATAAAATCTGGCAGTTTTGGCGATACTGCTCAATAGGTGAAAAGCTGATTTTGATTGTGTTCTTTATCGGTGTGGTTTTAGAAATTATGTTTACTGAATTATAAACAAAATTAAATCTAAATGCTGATAAAATTAAAAGATGAATTTCAAATTTTAGAAAGGAAATTCAAAAATCAACATTATGCTTTACCCCAGGTTATAAAAATAATTGAGATACATAATCTGAATATGAAATGTTTACGATAATTGTACTACATGAAAACTGTAAACATTGTAGAATTATTTATTATTGTAATATTATTCTTTTTTAAATGATTGGAAATTATGAGATAAGATGTACAACACGCTGCAACTACATTCTAACAAACTTTTTAAACAACTTTTAATCTCAGAATCTCAGATAATCATTAAAAATTCTGCGATTAAATAACGTGTGTACCAATACTACGATTTCAATAGAAAATAAAAAATATCAGATTTGTAATAGTTGTGCTATACAGAAAATTGCAAAGTACTTGCGCAAGGCAATGTTTTTAACCCTTAAATGCATAGTGCATCTGCAGTAACCGCTATATTTTTATAGAAGTATTAACCCTTTCCGGCGGTGTGTCCTTAAAAAAGGACGCCTAATTTTAATTCCAAAACTGATAACTGGCACCAAGAATATTTAACTAAAATTTTCCTCTTATAATATACATGAAAATAAGTTGAAAATAAGCAAATTCGTATTTTCTAATGAATTCGTTTATAAATTGCGGTGTCAGCCCATTATTTCATCGGTTTATGAACAGAATTACTCCAAGTCGGTAGGGGTTAATACTATATATATTACAAATATTGCTACTAAATAGAGTTCTACTAAATAAAATCTATCTTAAGATTTCTGGTGTCTAATGCTTAATATAGGAATAAAAAACACAATTTTTAAAGAGTAATACATGCATTTAACCCTTTCAGGGGAAAGGTTCTTCTATTCGTAAAATGCTCAAATCAGTGATCGACACCAGAATTTAAAAACAAATTTATTCCAAAGTTAGCAAACGCTTTTGTTCACGTACTTAATAAAAGGAATGTTTGCATTCCAATATTCTGGTGCCAATGTAGCATTTAGGAATTAAAATTAGGTGGTCAAAAAATGAACCAGCGCCCTTGAAGGGTAGAAGAATCTTTTTCAAAATAATCGAGTAATATAAAATTAAAACAAACATGAAAATTTTGGCTGTTATTGCATAATTTAAGTATAATGAAATAAATATTTACGTTATATATTTTACGTATGGTTTCTGTAAATGCATATCAGGATTGTTTTCTTTCTTTTCTCTTTTTATTTTTTTTTTTGTTAATTTCCATATATATATATATTATTTTATGAAATATGAATTGTACCCAAAAAGATTACTTCAGTAATGCGCTCCTCTAAAGATATATAAATATCGAAATTCAATAGCAAAAATAAAGAATTTTTCGGAAAACATTATCCTTTAAAAATTGGAAAGGAAAGAATGTTGTTTGTTTAGTTCGCTGGAAGAAATCTTATCAAATCTTTTCTTCCAGTAATGACATTTTAATTCACTAAAGTACAATAATAGCGAAGTAATTTTAGAACTTGACATGTCTAGAAAAACCATTATTTATATTATTTTCTTCCTTTTTCTTTTCCCTTAAGAAAAAGAAAAAGAAAAGTTTTGATTTTGTTGCACAAGATTGTGAATCACTGTCAAAATTTAACAACATTGTTTTGTAAATGGGAACGATTTTAATGTGTTTGAAATGACATTATATATATATATATATATATGGTCTACTGGAAAGTTCTGTCCGATAATGTCATTTCACTTACATTTTTTAAATTCAGATTTCTTCATTGGCACCACTTTTTTGAAATGGTAAAATTCACCTTGTTATCATATTTCACATTAAGCTGAAAACAGTGGAGATTTTACCATTTCGAAAAAGTGGTGCCAATGAAGAAATGTGAATTTGAAAAAAAATAGTCGTGGAATGACATTATTGGACAGAACTGTCCGGTAGACCTGATATATTTCTTGCAGTTTTTCCGAAAGAAAAGATGCACTTTTAACCCTTTATCTACTTACGGTACTTATAAGTACTACTCACTTTAAACTTTTATACCATAGTGAATACTACTAATATTCTAATGGTACTTTGCAAAAACACTCTTTTAACTGAACTTTATCCGAATTCATGGCAACAGTAGTTAGTTCTAGGTTTGTTATTTTAGAAAGGAATGAGGTTATCTTTAAGCAGTCGATGTGTTTTGTGCCGACATTTTGTACAGATTGCCACGCTTGTCTTTTTATTGCTGCAAACACAGTAAACGATATAAGGTAAGTGTTGGATTTTTTTTATGTGTTCATTATGATCTTAGAATACAATTTGACTAGCTATTTTAGGTGAACGGTGTATGCATTTGATTTAACAGTTGAATTACCCGGTGGTACTTATAAGTACCGTCAGTACACTGGGTGTTCGAGAATAACTTCTTGTTTACTTTTCGTCTGTGTAGTTATGCATCGTTTCACCTGCTCTTTAAAATGTACTTACTGAAATGTAGTGTAGTAATGATTTCACTTGTATTTCTGTTCTGTTTTACAGAAATCGAAAAAGTTGTGCACCGGCTCGTTTTTGCTATGCTAGAAATGACATATGTAAATTCATATATTGCATATGCGGATATGTGAGAGAACATGTTATCTTTGGAATATTGACGTCGCATCGCTAAAGGATTGCTAACAAGATCGAAATTAAAAAAAAAAAATTAGAAGAAAAGCATTTTTAATTCTAAAGTGTTGAAATAAATGATTGGAGCCGATCTTTTCCGAACGATTCATTTGTGAATGAGAAAAAGCCTATATTTCACATACTTATTAAATCGAAAATATTTTCTGGTGCCAGTTGAAATTACTTGTGGGTTTTCTGTTACGATATTTTATTCATACTGTACTGACGGTACTTTAAAGTACCACTTTAATTAATTACCTCTAAATAATTAAATTTCTCACGGGTGTGTATTTTTTTATGTTTATCCTTTAATTTTTATTGTAGTAACTGGGAAAAAATATTACATGCAAAAAATTGCAGTAGATCATAATGCCGTAGATAAAGGGTTAACCATTGTTGCCAGTTGGATGTCTTCGGTTATTCCGAGTTTATTTCGAAAATTCCTTGCAATTTGACGAGGGTCAGATTCAAATAGCGTTTGCTGTTCGTGTCTTCATGACTCTCCTGCGCGAACACGTTGTTCATTATCACAGGTCTCACAAATTGTCCGCCATTTGAATACCAATATTTTTTAACAGATAATTCCGTTGTAGGTTTCCAAAGCTTTAACGCTAGAATTAACCTCCGAAGGTTGTTTCGCCCCACCAGCGGCCGAGAGGTTCCGCGTTCGAAGCTGGTAGACGGGAGGTGCTGGGTTCGATCGAAATCGCGCCTGTCGACTTAATCGTTCGGAGTTTTCGTGGTTTTCTTCGAACCTAGGTTCTCCAGGCGTTAATACGGGTTAGGTTCCCTTAGAAAGACCTCCACGGAAAGCACCCCCCCCCTTAGGGCCAATACCGCACGTGCTGATAAGTGGCCGACATAAATACAACCAACCAACCTCAGGTTGTTTCTGTGCAATTTGCAAGAAAAATCTAAAAAGATTTTTTTTTCAGAAAATATTGGTGTTCAGTTGGTGGACCATTTGGGATCCCCGTTATCAAGATTTTATAGCCGTTTCGGAATTTTTCGAACCATAGTTCTTTTAATGTGTTATGTCCTAATACTTTGTTTTTTTTTTCCTTGATGTTCTGTGGTTTGTAGTTCAAGCTGAACTCATAAAGGAAAAATATCCAAAGCTGACTGACGTACGTACTGTGTCTATAAGATTGTTGACAGTCTGGCATACTTTTTTATTCGAAATTTTTAAAGGGAATTTCTACTGTACAAAGCCACGAAATATCTATCGTTAATTAACGCAATATTCGGAATTTCTTAATTGAAAAAGTGAGGCCTATCTGGCAACCCTGCTACGAACATTTATTGTGCGTATGCATTTTTTTAGCATGTAAACCACTTCACTGGCAGCAGGTTTAGGGAAACAGTGTTATTACTCTCGACTATCTCAGTACTGGCGTTGAAGTGTTTATTTGGAAAAATAAGCGTTAATTAAAATATTGTATTTTAATAAAAAATTACAATATCCTGTCAGACTAATTAGCTGTTTAAACAAGTCGGGTGCTGAATTTTACTGTAAAATAAAACACGAAACAAATAGCAATGCTTTCAAATCCTAGAAATCCTTTTAAGATGATCTCTGTATCGGATATAACAGTGATATATCCGCACATTTTTCTCAATGCCTTTGAAACCATGGAACAATGAATAAACACGAATTAGCAAATCCTCAAAATGGTGAAGCTTCAACTGTAACCAGATTCACACTGGCTCATTACCGACTGGGAAACGTGTACCAGTAAATTTGAATAGCAATTTTCCAATTATTTAAACGCCTTATTAATGCAGAATTTGTCATATAAATGGCCAAAAAGAAATATCTATTTTTACTGGTGGAAGTTTAACGCCCTAATTTAATCTATCATTTCGATGATACCAATATCATATGATTCGAAAACAAGTTCCGTTGTGAATTTCTAAAAGGGATGTACAATAAATGCAGCACAAATTCAATTACTCCAGAAACCATACTAAAAGATCTATTTGCTTAAACTGTTCGACAAATAAAATAATAAGCCTTTTGTGGCGAGAATTATTTCTTGTATTCTTTTTTTTTTTTTTTTTTTTTTTTTTTTTTGCTATGTCATCTGTCATAAAGTATGACGAAATATTCGACATTTATTGGTGAGTAATTGGTTGTTTTTGGCAAGAAGGAAAACGTGCTTGCAGGAAACATCACAGTCAAGTGAAGTAAAGTTTATGGAAATACACAAATGTAGTAATTAAGTTTTATGCATGCAAAAAACAAAAACTAAATTTTACAGTGAATAGTAACAAAGAATTTGTAAAATTAAGTGATATTGTTCTAACAAATCTATGCATATGACATACGTAAAAAAACATGTTTTTACTATTTTAAGTTTTGAGTATCGAGAATTACAAAGAAATAATCATCGTCTCATTTAATGGAAATTTTTAATCATTAAATAGGGAAAATATTATTTTCCGAAATAATAATAAAAATGTTGAAAATACATCTTGCTGGATTTCTTGTCAATCGGATTAAAGGGTGTTTAACCCTTAAATGCGCGATTTTTTATTTTGTTTCAAAAAATATATATGATTTTCTGAACGGTATATTACACAGGAAAAATAGTGGAAAAAAAAACTGAGAGATACATTTTTCATATAATACGTCAATCTTTTCTTTTGCTGCACGTCTGCAATACAAGTAAAAACTACTGTCGTGTGGCTGCTTTACGCTAAAATAATGCAAATTAGTAAATTTTTTAATAAGTATGTCTCCTAACACCTTACGTGATATAATTATTTATTTTATAAAATTTAATCTTTAACCCTTTAATTCCCATAATAGAATACGTTCTAAAAATTACGTAGTTCCGATAATCTTACGTTACACCAGAAAGTTTCAATGGTTAATTTTGCCTTATTTAAATGCGTAATGTGTGTTTTTTTTTTTTTTAATAAAATCAAATATTGACATTTTATTTTTCTGGTGTGAATTAGGCATATGTGAATTTTAAAAAAAAATCTATTAAATTCAAAACAGTGTTGTTTGCATATATGCAAGCTGCGCACTAAAGGGTTAAAATATTTTTAAAGGAAAATAAACTAAATTCTAATAAGAAAATTTTAAACAACCACATCTGCATTAAATTATTATCTATATTGCCGTAATGGATATGCATAAAAAACAGAACAACGTGATTTTCAAATGTTGCGCTCATACTCTCATATGTCGAAAAAAATTTACTTTTATATTAAAAAAAAAAAAAAAAAAAAAAAAAAAAAAAACTCTCAGATAAAAAAAAAAGAAAAAAAAGAAATTCCTTTCATGTCTTCAGCATTTTAATTAGTGATATCAAACATAAGAAAAAAATTAATATCTTGAATATTTGAGCAAACATATTTTTAGAATTTAAAGTAGAACATTCTTTAGTGGAAGGTTTTATTAAAAGTCACCTTTCCTTTGACCTTTAAAGATTCTGATTCTTAATTCATATTTGATTTTTGATTTAAAGATAAGTTTACAACTTTTTTCATTTTAAATTTCTGTCTTAAATCATTGATGTTTTACATAAATAAAAGGGAGAAATTATATAATATTCATAAATCTCTAAAAATGCACAAAAGCATACGAACTTTCTTCTATAAAGTCTAAAACAATATAAAAATTCAATAATAATTATAATGCAGATTCTAATCAGATTATAATTGAAATTCTTTTTTAAATTATATCACAGATGTCTATATAAATTAAATTTTGTATATGCCGTAATAATGCACTTTATCCATTAATTATGCTGTCTTTTCATGTAATAACTATTTATAAAAATATTTTTAAAAATTACACAGTTTACCATCAAATATCTTTTATTTAGTATATCCCCTTTCTTATTGTTACATTATTTTTCCATTATCATTTTTTGCTGTGTATTTTAAAACGAAATATCTCAAAAAGTTTTTTAATAACATTCTTTCTCAGACTAATAAGCCTGGAAGAAATAGGTGAAATAACGTTTTATGGATACAGTTTTTCGAGAGATTTTTGAAAGAAAAAATTATATTCTTTAGTTAATGGAAGTTTTTGAGAGAAAGAAAAAAAAATCTTATTAGTGTTTTTTTCTCCCAAAAACATTCTTTTAATGGGTTTAAGTACAATTATAGAACAGTAATTTTACACTTTGTCATTTCATGACAAACTGTAATGTTTATTGTTTCGAGGAATTATTTTTTCTTGCTATTCGATATTTAATTGTGGTTTGAGTTGAAGATTTTGCTGGTGATAATCATTATATATAAAGTTGAACGATAACGATTTTCCTTATTCTTAAAATGATGGTTTATTAACTAAATGTCTATGAGTTTTATTTTCGTTGATGTTAAAAAGGTTAGCTTTGAAATATTATTTAGCTTAAGATATATAAATAAAATAAAATAGCATAAAATTTACTATTAACCTCTGATGATACAATCATTTTAAAGTTGAATATTTGTTTTATTACCATTTATGCTCTCGTATAAGTAGAGGGATTTCTGACAATTTTTGGCAAGACATTTGGGGGGATCGACTTATACGCGAGTCAATTAAAAAAGAAAATAAAACTTCTATTACTTCAAAATTTTGTCTTCTTATGTGTATGAATAATAAAATATTATATAAAATAATAATAATATTAGTAATAATATTTTATCATAATTTTTTTTCGATGATTTGTTTTTGTTTACTTACTACTTTTTTGCATTAGCAAGTGAAATCTTGTGTTTGATTTTGTGCAAAATTGAAGTAAAAAGTTACGGGTCGACTTATACGCGTGTTTTTGATTTTTTGCAGAACTTGCATTCGAAAGTTAGGGGTCGAATAATTAGCGAGTATATACGGTATTATTTAAAATTAAATTAAAATGGATTATAAGGAAAAAATGTTTAAACTTTAGAAAATCAGATATATATATATATATATATATATATAAAACATACAAAATAGCCAAAACGATTTTAATATAATCTTTACAGGCACTACAAAATCATTATTATGAATAATTAAATATATTTATGATGATTCAAACGTTGTGCACTTTACAACAACAGAAGGAAATCAGAAAAAATGTACATGTTGTGGCTGAGATAAATAAGGAAATATTCATTGAAAAAAAAAATTTCTTCCTTCTATATATATATATATATATATACTGTATATAGAAATATATATATATATATATATAAGGTGTATTTTTCAATTAAATAAAAAAAATCTCTGCTATATATTGCTCTATTTCACCATCATCATTAAACTTTATATGGAAAAATAACATTAAAAAATAACAATTAAAATAACATATTTTTAGTTCATAGGATACTTTTCTATACAACCGATACATGAGATTGCCATGAATTGAAAGATTAAATGGAAAATAAAACATCTTAGAAATGCATTGTTATATTCATTCATGAAATTAAAATAAATAAATAAAATATCTGGAACAGATTGATACATATATGATAACTGCATGACCGATGTCGCCCATGGAATTTGCTGACAAACATGCATTTTGTTTGAAAATGTATTGTGTATTTCTATGTTTTGACGATGTTCAGTTAAATTCTTAAATAAACTATGTTCATAACACACTTACTTTCTCATTTAGATATTATTTAAAATTCGGAATCTATCATTTTTGTTCACAATATATAATTATTTACACAGTTACAAGATTTTTATTCTTAGTATTTAATAATTTTTTTTTCCTAAAACAACACGTATAATTTCGGAGAAAAGTAAAAAATATTTTATTAAAAATATGCGACATCTCTAGTTGTACATATTCTCCATCTCTATGGCTAGTTCTGGATGACCTCCGGGAAAAACCATGCATCCTTTGAGTTAGATCAGTTATAAAGCCTTTTTTGACATCTCTGTAATTGTTGAAGTGTTTCATAGAGAATGTGTGATACATGAATGAAAACAAGAGGCGGTCGGAAGGTGAATACAGCGAGTGGGTCAATAGTTCCCAGTCAAGTGTAAAAATGGTGTCTCTTGCCGCTTTCGCTGTGTGTGATAAGGCATTTTCGTGCTGGAAATAAATTTTGTGTCTTAAAGCCCATTCTGTTAGTTTTCTGATAAACATATGATTTAAATATACAATTTGTAGAAGGCAGGGAACAGAATTGATTGTTTAATCTGGTTCCAGTAGCTCATCGTGCACTACACCCTTTTGATACCACCAAACGCACAATATTATCTTCTTTCCAAAGCGATTTGGCCATATGGTCGATGATGATGGTTCTCCGGGTTCAACTTATGATTTCCTGCTTTTTAGGTTGTCAAAATATATAAATTTTACATCTCCAGTCACGATCTCATGCAAAACGTCTTTCTTGTATGCAGAGAAATCAAAACTTTGCACATCGTGATTCGTTTTTCTATCCGCCTGTCGTTCAGCTGATGTGGAATCCGTTTTGTGCTTTCTGGATCTTTTTCATGACATTCAGACCAGCCGATCACAAAAGGTTTGGCGAACAACATGTAACATCTCTGTCAGTTGTTGTTGAGTTTTGCGTATCGTCTTCTTCCAAAAATGCTTGCAATTTGGCATCTTCATTTTTTTTCGTGTTGACCTAGGTGTTTTTTGTCTTACAACTCGAAATCGTCCAATCTGATTCGTGTAAAAAAACGCACATAACCATCTTCCATTGGGACATTGCCATAATAAGTTTCCGTAAGTGTACGACGATTTTCGCTCGCGTTTTTATTTTGATTGAACAAGAAAAGCAGTAAATGTCACACATGCTCTTCACTCGGCTCTAATCTCGACATGTTTACCGCATGAAATAATATGACGCTGAATCGAAATCGTTTAAAGATCAATGACGCTTGCAAAACCCCTGTCATAGCTACAAAATGACGTATGATGTTAGGCTGTGTACCAAACTTTGCTTCCAGATCCACCTCTTGAAAAATATTAAGAAATATTAACTGCTACACATAATGTTTACAAAATATAATACAAATATTAAATTAATTTAACATAGTACTCTTCCTTCAATGGTAGTACTAGAAGTAATAAATTAAGGATTGATTTTCCAAAAAATGACCAGAAAAGAAATTTTATGTTACCGAACAAAATTTATGAATTGACAGTTTTTATTTCACTTCAAAATGATTGAAATCAGGAAACGACATTTTTAGAGATTAAAACTTCTTAAATTTAATTTTTTTTACAAAAGTTTAAATCGTACAAAAACATATATTTTTATTTTTCATTTTCAATTTTAAACCCTAAGATTTAGATTTTAGATAATATTTTACAATTAAGATTTGTTTATTTTGATTGACTTTTATGAAGCAGAAAGGATTTCCGGTAATCGAACTACGGCTTATAATAAAAAATGTATTCAAACATAATATTATTGAGTATTAAGCTTAAACATACACACACACACACACGCACACAGAAAATAAAAAAATCATAAACCTCCCACTTTGTCTAAATAGTCATTAAGTATATATCTATATATACATCACATTTATTTTTGTTTATAAGTGTCACAAACGCAACATATTGCGTTTTTGAACAAGAAAATCTACGCTGCAAATCAAAATATTGCCTTTCTACATAATTCGTTAAAATAATTATTAATTATTTTCTGTCAAATACTTACACTTTTTCTCTAATGATTACTAGAAATAGAGGTTAGTTTGAAAAATTAGTCATACCTAATTTAAAGAAATGTTTACTATCTTGTTTACTCGGCTTCTAGAAATTAGGGAAAAAATTTCTTAAAAGGATTTTTGTCGTTTATTTAATAAAGAAACGGTGACTTTAAATTAGAAATCTGCTTCGTAAAATGAGAATCCTTATTATATATATATAGGATTTCTCTAGGTGTCCGGAACTTATTTATAAGAAAAATTTGGAACTCAAAAATTGTATTCATATTTATACAACAAGGAAGTTTAACAAATCTAAATATTACGGCCATTTGCATTCCACTAGATTAATTACTTCCTGTCATACACTTACAATATTTCTGTCATTTTAATTAGAACAGGGAGTTCAGTTTGTATGGTAAGTGATGTGAAATTCTAAATGATACATCAAATCTAGTTCATTTCTATTGCAGAGTTTACTGACATAATTTCCTAAAGATAAACTTTAATCCTTACCCCTTTCAGGGGCAAAGTACTCCTGTTGTTAAAATGTTAAAACGATTGATTGACACCGTTTTTTTTTTTTTTTTTTTTTTTTTTTTTTTTTTTTTTTAAACAAATTTATGTGAAATTAAGTAAAAGCTTTTTTTCGCGTATATTGTAGAAACCCCTTGAGGGACGGTGAGATGTATTTTATCCCACCTACGGTTAATGAAGACTTGCACCGAAAAAAATTTTATGAAATTTTACTTTTGTAATTTGGGGGGGGGGGGGGGAGTCGGAAAATTGCGTTTCCTTATTTTGAAATTTTTTTTTCTAAATTTCTGGTGGAACTCAGCATTACACAAACGTAATTGCTTGCCCCTCAAGCGGTTAACCCTTAAATGCATAGGGTAGAATGCGTTCCCGAAATTTCATAATTCAGAGAATCGGAATTCATACCAGAAAATATAAATGGTAAATATGGTAAATTTCGGTTTATTTAATAACGAAATGGCTGTTATTAAATGGAGTGAAATTTTCTTTTTTATTTTTCTGGTGGAAATACGGAATATGTCAATAAAAAATCCAATAAATAGGGGAACAATTATTGTATCAAAAACGATACGATATGCATTTAAGGGTTAAGCAATATATAATTATTTTATTGTCGTGTCATTGTGGCATTTGGGAATTAAAAATAAGTAGTATATATAATATATTGGTGCCCTTCAAGAGGTTAAATGCAATAGTGATTTTAATTATTTCTTAGCAACCAGTATATTTATACAGAAATATTAATCCTTCAAGAATTACAAAAATGGAAAACATAAAAATCAATGTTAAATTTTCTGGTGTCTAATCTTTAATATATGAGTAAAAAACATATTCTAAAAAAATAATTTTTGCATTTAAGGGTTAAGCTTTACAAAATAATAAAATATATAAAATAAGGTATTTAGATTCATGCTTATTAAAATATTTACTAATATGCAATATTTTAGTTTTTACTTGTATTTGCAGATGAGCAACATAACTTATTGTAGAGGTACAACGACAAATCAATCTCTGATTTTTTTTCATTATTTTTCCTGTGTAACAAACATTTCAGAGAATCATATATATATATTTTTCTAAACAAAATAGAAATCATTAAATTTGTCATCAAGTTTAATCAAATCATCAAGTTTATTTAATAAAGAAACGACAGTATAAATTACAGGGCTGTATAATAAAGTAGAAAAAGGAATTATTGCTTTTAAGCATCAATACAGAATATTGAACTAATCACTTAAAAATTTTCAATTTCAATAAATCAAACAAAATATAACGATTACGTACTATATGTAAATATTTTCAGGACTGTATGGATAATGTAGATAATTTATTTATATGCATTACAAATAGCTTTATTCGTGAAATATAAATATTAAAAACATATGTAATAAAATAATTATCATTTAACTGTTAACACTTTATTAGTTTTCGACGAGCGCCGCTCGAGCAGAAAGAATGTGCTTACGTCATTACTAAAATCTTTTAAACACCACTAATTTTTAATTATAACATTTGCCTTAATAATTGACAGATATTATTTCTATTATACAAGGCAGACATACGGAAAAAGTGGTATTTTTCCCTTATTTATAGGTTATTGAGTAAAAAAAAAAAAAAAAAAAAAAAAAAAAACTTCTAATGGGTTTATGAATGCCACTATATTCGTCACAGCCAATTTTTATTGTCCAAATATGTTATTTTTTATTGCACACCAGTAGATTTTGCTTGTTCTCATGTGAAAATTTCAGCAATGCAAAAGATAGTTTGTAAGATAAAGTGGAGAACCCAAATTCCACACTGGAACCAGTATTTAACCCCTTCGGGACGGGAGCCTTTTACGAAATTTTTAATATTTTGTCACCGTTTTTTAAAAACAGAAATTTGTGTCTTGTTGAATCGAGAATTTGCGCTGATTAAATAAGGCAAATTTTACAGTAAAATTTTACTGGTGAGGAAAAACAGGGATTCTGAGCGCTGCATGCGGCACGTATACGTGTCGCTCGTCCCCAACGGGTTAAGGAAAAAATTTTACTTTTACAGTGTACGTAGAAAAAAGCCTTTTTTTATTTTCAAATATTTGTTTCCTAAATGCTCGTGCCATGCAATCATTTCAACATTTTAGGAACTTAAGAAATTCCCCTCTAGAAGGATTAACCCCTTCGGGACGGGAGCCTTTTACAAAATTTTTAATCTTTTGCCACCGTTTTTTAAAAAAAGAAATGTGTGTCTTCTTGAATCGAGAAAATGCGCTGATTAAATAAGGCAAATTTTACAGCAAAATTTTACTGATGAAGTAAAACAAGGATTCTGAGCGCATCATGCGGCACGTATACGTGTAGCTCGTCCCCAAGGGGTTAAGGATGAAACAAATCAAAATTTGCCATTTTATGTAGCAATATAATAAATTTTTTTGTGTTACATTATTTAGTATATTCTTATGTACTAAAATCTTTTGTAATTAAGTTTAAATATGGCAATCTGTAATTACAAACCTTTAATCGTTTCCACTATTTCGTGTATGCAATTTTGCATTGTTAAAAACGAAGTAAGATATATTGATATAAACATTCTTAAAAAATCAATCCGTTTGCTGATTGTGTGGGGTTAACATAAACAAGATTGTAAACGAATAAAATTAATTTCCTTTAAAGAAGAAAATACAAAAGTGAACAAATAAAATAAAAGAAACAACAAAATAAATTAAAAAAGCAAAGAAACTATTACACTATAAAATATAGTTTAACCCTCTAATGCCCATGGTAGAATACGTTCCGGAAATTGCGTAAATTCAGGAATTAAAATTCATACCAAAAAATCTAAATAGTAAATTTTGGTTTATTTAACAACGGAATCTTTGTTATGAAATAAAACAAAAATTTCTGTTTTAAACTTCTGGCGTGAATACGGAATATGTGATAGAAGAAGAAAATACAAAATTGAACAAATAAAATAAAAGAAACAACAAAATAAATTAAAAAAGCAAAGGAACTATTACACTATAAAATATAGTTTAACCCTCTAATGCCCATGGTAGAATACGTTCCGGAAATTGCGTAAATTCAGGAATTAAAATTCATACCAAAAAATCTAAATAGTAAATTTTGGTTTATTTAACAACGGAATCTTTGTTATGAAATAAAACAAAAATTTCTGTTTTAAACTTCTGGCGTGAATACGGAATATGTGAATAAAAACATCCACTAAATCGGGAACAACGATGGTCGCATAAATGCTACCATGGGCATTAGAGGTCTGGATGTTTTTCAAGTGTTTAGAGCAGGGCTGGCCAACTATGGCGCCGCTGGACATAACGAAAATTAAATAACCTTATCTAATCACTGAATCTCTGCGATTCAAGAAGTCGTTTTTTTCTCTAAAAAATTTGTGGTATCCTGTGTGCCACAATTGGCCACCCCTAGTATAGAGAATATTAGAGGTATCGCGTTAGGTGGGCCACCTAACTGAAACATGTGTTGCACAGCACCTAGGGTTAAGAAAACAGAGTTGGGCACTATAAGCCAATGTCTCCAGACAATTTAAGACCACAGATTTTAACTTTAGTTAGAAATATGCGTCACACAACATTTTTAATAGCCACGAACTTTTATATTTATTCATAATATCTTAGCATAAAAATGCAATTATCTCAATATTCCATGTGCATAACACACCATAAAATACGCTCTACACGTGATTATATTACTTAAGTTGCGAATAAGCATTGGTAACATGGTTCTATAATTTTAACATAATATATTGTTTTTAAAGCAAGTGGCGACTCGCGACTGACTTTTTTCGTGGGCACTAAATGCATGGCGGCGAAATTAATTCTTGTCTTACCATTACATTTTGAAATAAAGTCGAACCCGGTTAAGACGCTCACGGTTAATACGCGATCCCGCTTAATACGCGGATTTCTTCCGGTCACTTGACGTCGCCCATAAGGCTAATGTAAAAATATCACGTTTAATACGCGAACGCTTATTACGCGATAGATTTTCGGTCCTTTGAAGTAAAAAATCACGCTTAAGACGCGAATTCATAAATCAAAATTCGAATTCCTCTACCATGTTGCCAAATTAGAGGATTACTTTATTAAGATAAAAACCACTCATTCCAAATAGTAATGTTTATTTTATTTAATGACAGATTAATTAAGGAGAATATTACTAACATGAAATAGTGGTAGATATTTGAATGAAGATAACTTGCTAAATGAGCAAAACTGATTAAATGCGGATTGTTCATCAAAGAAATCAAAGAAATCAATTAATGATTGATAAAGCATTCGCTGCGAAAAATGCCTTGAACAACTTGCTCCGATATGTCATAAAAATTATGATTATACCTGTTGTTAGTCAGGTTTTAAATGCACGTTATATCACTACTATGTTTTATAATGCATGTTATCGGCAAAGAAAAAAATGAAACTTTTGATGATTAAGCTAATGCGATTGCAGTTGTGTTATTTTATGTTTTCAAAGTTTCGTTTAGTTTTTGCTAGGCTAACAATATTTTTTACACAATCATTAATAAGGATGGTATTTTTTCTCAAATTAAAAATGAAGGACAGTTTATAATGATACTCATTACCACAATTACTAAAAATAACTTTTGTAACTGGCTTCAAAAATTTAGCATTTCTTCTTCGTGCTAAAAACGTTAGCCTAGCATGAAAATTACATATATTTGTTGTTTTATTTTTTGTTGAAACATTAATCAACTGTAAAGTCATGTTGGAATCCTTATTTATTTTCAGTTATTATTCCAGTGTCCTATAAAAAGAAGCAATGAGTTAAAATTGAATACAGTTAAATTTTAATTTAAATGTACTTAAAAATCACAACTTTCGGCAGTACACTTTGAATGAAAGCTCTAAAGTTCATTCAGACGATGAGATACGTAAATAAGCTCAGTTACTGCAAAATTATACAAATCACGTTTAATACGCTATCCCGCTTAATACGCGACTTTTGTTCACTCCCTTGAAGCGCATCTTAACCGGGTTCCACTGTAAATATTTGCCTTATTTAATAAGTGAACATCCTTCCAGTAAATAAAACATATATTTCTTTAAAAAATTAGTGGAAAGTAATGAATAAATTTGGCAGCCGTGCATTCAATGCTTCAAAAAGAACCAGTCACTAGTCGCTACTGCTTGTACCTATTAATCTTGTTATGCTATTATTTTTATCTTTTTAAGTATATCATTTTTATAATTTATCCATGCCAATTTTGAATTTTGATATTTATTACTCAGCGAAGACTACCATTCGGAAATTGCGTCAAACAAAAATATAGTTATTAACTATCCGAGTTATTTTTTATTCATTTTCATATTATTTTGAATATTATTCCAAAATAATGCACTGAAATTTTTTATTAAAAAATTATGCAGAGAAAATATATTATTTCAAAAGCAAAAACCAAAAAAATATCATATTCCAAATACCTCAGATTCAAATAAAGGAATTCCTCTCATCTCTAGAAAATATTAATTAAGCAAAATAAACATATTCTTAAAAAATATTAACTGGAATATTTCTGAGAAAATATTTTCAATATATTAAACAAAAAGTTGAATGGAATGGATGAAAGTTTTAATAAAAGAGAAATATTTTTCAAAAGTTCTATTTGCCTTAGTCCGGGGTGATTCTTCATTTGAATTCAAACTTATTTTTTTCCTTTTTTTCCATGTTGGCCATTTTTTGTATTTTATGCCGAAAGCAAAAATCCAGAAAAATAAATCTTTTTTAATATGAAAAAAGAATACTTTATGTAAATAAGTTCTAGAAGAACTAAAACTACAAAAAGAAATAACATGTATAATAAATAAAGTTATAAATAAAGAGGAGGACACATCGCTCACCCGCAAAAAAAAGTGACGCAACTCGCAAAAGTTCATTTTGTGTTTTAATGCACTAATAGGTTTGCCATAGGTGCGTCTTGATACACAAACAATTTCATAAGTGTAGTTATAAGGAAAGTCACTTTATTACACTATAATGCCCATTTGTGACCACATAAGAGTGGTGGATTATGTGGGGAGGTAAAATTAACAATTTAAACCTCATCATTCGTCTTCATCCTTAAAAGGGGTCTTGTACCGTTTAAACGCGTCGAAAATTAGCGAAAAACTTCAAGGTTTGAATTAGTCTACCTTCAAAACCTTTTTATGTATAAACATGAAATTTTGGATATTGATTAAACAGATTGTGCTTTGTAATATACTACCAACAGAAATTTATTAAGCCTTTACAGAATTTGTGTATTGTTGACATCAAAATAGCTGTTTCTTTTACCCCATAGGTCATTGCGCGCATGATATCTTGAGAAAGTATGTATGGATTGTCATGAAATTTGGTAAATATACTAAACAAATATGTGTGTTTAAAATGATCTACTTTTAAGTATTTAAAATGATAATATTTTTAGTTATGACTATTTTTATTCGTTAAAAATACAATTTTTTTATTTTTTTTACGAAAATATTTTTTTTTATATAGTTAATGAAATAATTTTAGCCTAAGAGTAGATCATTTTAAACACACATATATGTTTAGTATATTTACCAAATTTCATGCCAATCCATACATACTTTCTCAAGATATCATGCGCGCAATGACTTATGAGGTAAAAAAAGAGCTATTTTGATTTCAACAATACACAAATTCTGTAAAGGGTTAATAAATTTTTAAAGGGAGCATATTACAAAGCACAATCTGTTTAATCAATATCCAAAATTTATGTTTATACATAAAAAGGCTTTGAAGATAGACTAATTCAAACTTTGAAGTTTTTCGTTAATGTTCGACGCGTTTAAAAGGTACAAGACCCATTAACTGTCGCATTAAATTACGGTTTTAAAAATTCAAATTGCTTATTGGCATGACTTTTTCAAAAAATACGTATTCACTTTTTTTAATGGAGGGTAAAAAGATACCATAATAAAGCCAATTTCACTATTTTATAAATTTGGTGGGAATCAAACAAAAATGAATAAAATACGCAGCTAGTGAATATAACAGGAGCGAGAATTAACCCGTTGAGAGGCGGTGTAATGTATTATATCCCACCTAATTTAAACAAGATCTCACCAGAAACTTTTAACTAAATTTTATTCTTTTAACTTTGGTGACGAAATTTTGAAGAATTGCTTTTCCTTATTTTAAAATAAAATTTTTCCATTGTTCCGGTGAGGATTCAATATTACAGATACATTATTGCTTGCCCCTCAAAGAGTTAAGGGATTAAGTGTTTTGTGCTTTTACAGGATTCGTACGCATAAAGGAATTTGCGGGCTTTCGAGTGTTTTCATACCAGAAATTTCTTAAAGTACCAGTCGTTATATCGGAAGATAGATTTTTTTCTTCATTAAATAAGACAAATATTACTTTACGGATGTTCTGATAAAAAGTACACCCTTAAAGCGTAAGAACCCTGTTTTTATTCCTGCATGCAGAGATAATGCTATAATTTCATGTTACATTAAAATCAAGCACATTTTCTTTTGCCTTTCCTGTGAAATTTATTTTTGTCGAGATATGTCACTTTTCTTGTGGGTGAGCGACATGTAATGTATTCTCTATCAGTTGAGAGCAGTGTTGCCAGCGGTCTACATTTTTTTAATTCAGATTTCTTTATTGGTACCACTTTTTTTGAAATGGACAAATTCATCAGGCTTTCACCTTAATTAAAATGTCATTAAATAAGGCGAATTTTACCAGTTCAAAAGATTGGTACCAATCAAGAAGACTGAATTAAAAAAAAGTAGCATAAGGGCAAAACTGGTTGAGAGTGAAAAACTGAGGAGTATGTCGCAAGATGTGCGCAGTCTCTTTAATTGCATCAACAGTTTGTGATTACCGCGGGGACAAACTTCCACCAGTAAATTTGAATAAAATATTTCGTCGTATTCCAGGGCCATATTCATGGAAAAATTATCTCACAATATGCTGAAAATATCTATTTGTTGTTATTGGTGTCAATTTTCTAGCGTAATATAATATTTTTAACTGGCACTGGCGGGAGGTTGTCTATGTTGTCACAATATGGCTGGAACGCATTGCTACCGCCGAAGGAAACTTCCACCATTAAAAATTAATACTTGTTTTTGTCATTAATTTTGACTAAAAATTTTCATCAATAAGGCATTTTAATAAGGAGAAATTTTCTTTTTAAATTTACTGGTGGAAGTATTTCCATTTCCCAGCGATAATCAACCCCTGCGAAAGCGATTAAATTGAAGATTCACTATTTTAACGTTTTATGTCCTAAATTATGAATTCATGAAAATTTCACCTTCTAAAGCATTTTTCATGAGTTTCTGGATCTACATTAGGATATTTACACAATTAATTAATAAATTTTAGAAGGAAACTTATAAGGAATTTAAATTTGTATTTATAAGGATTTTGTGCAATATCTAAAACTTCACTCAAATCTTTTATTAAAAATATTTTTTTATTATTTCACAGAACTAGGAAATGTGCAAATGTAATGCTCTTACAATAGAAATATAGTAATAATTCCGAATTGAAACTTTTCACATACAATCTTTGAACGTCAAGAAAGCTGAAGAGATGCAAATGAAAAAGAAATAATCCTTTTAAAAATAATTTTGTTTTGTGCAACCAATAATGCTTTTGGAATAAGATAAAGAAAAACATCTATAACTCATTCTGAAATGTATTACAACTAATCGATGTATTAAATGAATTTTATAAGAAGTTTTTTTAATTGTACTTTAAGTACGTCGGGGGCATAAAGGGTTAAGGAAATGTCAATTCCTCTTTATTAATAGTTGTACGGTATAATAACATTATCTCGAAAAATCCTGTGGAAGAAGTAGAACAATAAAATAAATCTCAGAGATCGGAGGTTAATATTTATTTTATTACGCTATTTTATGGTTTTAAAAAACGGTAGGCATAAATAATACGGTAGGCGTATAATTTATGCAATGGAATATTAGAATTAGGGAAAAATGTGTAATGTGATATTCATTTGTGAGTTTACTTGATGTCATTTGATTACAGCGGAAATCACCAGGTTTTGCGAACACTGAAAAAGCTATACGGCAGGTGATAGCAGACCTTATCTTTGATCTATTGTTTTGTGCATATTACATGTAATACTAGGACTGTACGCATAATCTAACCATTTTTGTTGATGTCCACACCTACCATTAAAACCTTATGCATTTTGTAGCCCTATAGGCCAAAGTGAGAGATCCGACAAATTTTCTTTGCAAAAGTCGTAATGTCGTATTTCTCAGTTACGAAACGACAACGTATGTGATAAATTTCACAAAGTGGTGTTTAACTTTTATTCTATTCTTTCCTAAACCATTCAATTAATATAATTTTCCAATAGTCGCAAAATCAATTTCTATATATGCCCGAAGTAACACTTCAAATAGATGGACCCGATACGACGATAGATGACATATATAGTCACAAGGTCTAAGTGGCCATTACCAAGTATAGATCTTTTCCTATACGTCTGAATTCATTTGAGAATATGCAGTGCAGACATGTATTCGATGTTTTGGTTCTCCTAAAACACCATAATTTATTGTCTACTTCAAGTTCCAAACAAAAATTCAACTAGCGTACATTACATTGGTATATTTATAACCTTTCGATTTAGAAGAGCATGGTCACTGATCATATACCGAAGTTGCAGAGAATTATCTAAGATTTATTTCCAATCTTCTGTCTAATATAAAAATCTTTAAAGGATATAGATTATAATAAAGTACTCTGTTTAAGTGTGCAATTCTCCTACCTTGTCTAAGACTTAAAGTCAGATTTCTGCTTGCTGCCCTTGTGAACAAACTGGGTGACGTGACTGATGGGAAGTGATCCCGAAGTACCGAGAAGGATTACTGCGGTCTCCCCTTTACGATTTTAGAGAGTTAAATATTTAAAGTAATGTACGTACGTATCGTGTGTCTTTTTTTTTTTTTTTTTTTAAGTAATACTTACCTCAACCACGACTCCAAAACCTGTAAATTATATATATTTTTTATACATTTAATTTTAAAGTAATAAATTTATAATTGTTACTTTCACGCCGCCAAAAGCCTGTTAATACGCCGAATCTTGTGCTACGAATCCTCCCGCTTCATCCTATACTATGTGTAAGTACATATTGTACATGTTAGCATGAAATCAGGCTACTAATTTGGATTGTTTGTAAACTTTGATAATTTAATTAATGCAATAAATATGTTAATTTTTTTTTCAAAATGAAATTTGTAAGTTTCTGAATGATTTTTGAATACGAAACAAAATGCTGACATTGAAAAATACCGCGCTCGTAGAATGGCTTTATAACTCAGAATGCGAACGTTTTTCTCGCATCTTGGATTATCATAGATTTAGTTTAACTTAATTTCGAACATACGTGATAAAAATTGCGATAGGAATCATTGCAACATTTAAATTATTTACATTCATATATAAATACCTTCATTGGTACGTTGTTTGTACACCAGTATATCTAGAGATTTTTTTTTGCTCTAGGTTTTTGCATCATTAGCTAAATAAATTACCTTTCGGGTAGGGTCACAGCGATAATCAGAAAGGCTATGGTACTGGAGGCCGTGACGTCACAGTACAAGAACATTGATTTTCCAGATTTCCAAGATGCACCATTGCGCTGCCATCAGAATACTCAAGGCTTCAGGACACGAGTGTGGCCTCATCACTAATCAACCGACTTCTCACTAGTGTAGCAATCCACACAGGGAAATTTTGAATAGCAATATTCTTTTATTTTATTTGTAGAACATCCATCATCTAATATAATAATAATATTTAAACTTACTCGTGGGAAATCGGAATCCCTAAATAAAAACTCAACCAGATGTGGAATTCCACAGTGTTGCCAATTGGTGTGGCTCATTTTTTTCATTGGGAGAATCCAAATTCTCACCAGTAAGTTTAAATAGTTATTATTGTTTTATAAAACGATAGAATAAATAAAATAAATTGAAATTGCTATTCAAAATTTTCCGGTGTGAATTCCAACACTAGTGTGAAGTCGGTCGATTAGCGATGACATCACACTCGTGTCCCCTTGCCTTGAGTATTTCGATGGCAGTGGCCATAGCCTTAAAAGTAAACGGAGTCGTGGCAGCGAATTTCGAATTTTATAGCTCATTCGATTCGTCTCATCGAGCTTAGTAATTTTATACCTCGTATATCGGCTACTGAATTTTCATAATGACAGTCCAAACTTTCGTTCTTTGAAAAACTGATGATTGAAAAAAAGAAAAAAAAAAAAGAAAGAAAGTGTGTAAGAAATATTTTTATTTTCCGCTAGATGGCACCACTAAACGATAATCATGTCATTAGCGGCTTTCATAGTTTTTCCTATGATTCCTTGCGGATTAGCTTTCCCTCAGAGTGTTCTGAGACGAACAATGTAGAGGGTGCGAAATACAAGCTGCTTACTTGATTATTTTCCTCCCTGAGATTATCTGCAGAGAGAGTTTTACGGCGCGCGATGATAGTATTGTGAAATGCAACTTCACATCTATTTCATTTAAGAGAACTGCCGCCGAACTCATTTATGGGCGGAGGGAAGAAATGTGAAAATTATTACCGCAGATTTCTTCTGAAGTTCCTAAAGTCTATACATATATATTATAATTGTACACAGTCGTGTTAAACGGCGTACCCTTGTATCTTTTATATGATCTATTAAAAGTTTTGTACTAAATCTTAGAGTGGTGGATCTAATTTTGGAGTGATGAGTCCGTCATTAAATATTATGACCCCTACTTATGAAAAGTAAGGTAGCTGGAAGTGCGATTTAAGTTTACTAATTGTATTTACAGTGCCATACATTGCCAATAAGTACTATAAGATTATATTATTGCTGTTATCCTAAGAATTTGTAATTGCAGATCAAATATTCGTATGCTACTTGACAAGCAGGATTTCGCAAGTTATGATGTCCTCGTATAGTTCAGTGTTGCCAGTGGGCTACTGTTTACATTCTTCTATCTTTACAAGAAAAAGGTGTTGGATTCATGAAAATTTTCGAATTCCGGTTTTTGACGGATTGACACGTTTTAGATGTCAGAGAAACCTTACAACATGTTTTTACAAAATGTCGGTCTGTGAGTCTGTCTGTCTGTGTATGACACAAATTTTGTGGGTGCTCTATCTCAAGAACTAATGCTTGGGGTTGCAACAAACTTCAGATTCAGGTATACCTTGATATGAATTAGTGTTGTTTATGTTTTGGTTTAAATCGCTCAAAAAGTGGAGCTGCTATGCAGCATTTTTCACGATTTCCACAAGAGCTCAATCTCCAGAACTACTGCACGGATTTTCATCAAATTTCAGATTCAATTAGTCCTTTACAGGAATTGGTGTTTTATACATTTTGGTGTAAATCGCTTAACAAGGGGTGCTGCTATGCTGCACCTTTTGTGATTTCCGCAATAGCACTATCTCAAGAAGTAATGCTTGGAATTTCAACAAACTTCAGATTCAGGTATACCTTATATGAATTACTGCTGTTTATGTTTTGGTGCAAATCGCTCAACAGGCGGTGCTGCTATGCTGCCTTCTTCAGAATTTTCAATATAGATCTATCTCAATAACTAATACGCGAATTGTCATCAAAATTCAGATTCAAGTATACCTTGATGTTAATTAATGCTGTTTATGTTTTGGTGTAAATCGCTCAACAGGTGACGCTGCTATGCTACATTTTTCAGAATTTCCGCTACAGCTCTATCTCAAGAACTAATGTACGAATTTTCATCAAACTTCAAATTCAGATATACTTTGATATGAATTCGTATAAATTGATGTAATTTCTTGTATTATTTAGAGGATTTATTTGACGTGATTTATATAGAAGAAAGTTTTGTGATGGCCACAACATACTAGTTTAAAATTTAGATTTCTTGATTCGTACCACTTTTCTGAAATGGTAAAATTCCCATTATTTTCATCTTAATTGATATGTCATTAAATAAGGGGAATTATACTATTTCAAAAAAGTGCTGCCGGTCAAGAAATCTGAATTTTAAAAAAGTAGCCCATTGGCAACACTGGTCTGGTTTTGTTCATCCTGTCAATACTTTTTTCTCGAATTACGAACAAAAATCTTTGTAACTACACATTGTCGGTTCTTTTGTCAGTTTTTCAATCAGTTCGTAACTTGCGGAACATCTGCGTATTGTTGCATGAGAAGGAATTTTCTGCTGATGTTTTATTTTCAGCAGCTCGCATTATGCAAATTTTTAAAGTTTGACCTGTCATTATTAAAACTCAATAGCCGATATGCGAGATATCAAATTACTTAGTTTGATGATACGGATCGAGTAAGCTATAAAAACCGAAATTCTCCACCACAGACTATAATACCTTTATTTGTTAGAGATCTCAGGAAAACCGTGGTAGGTTATTAGAAAAATTTGTAAAAAAATATAAAAAGAACTTTTTTCTCAAACTTTCCAAAAAGGGTATTATAAAAGCGGACCGACTGGGAAGTCTCTATTCTGTAATGTAACATAGAATTAAGGAAAAAAATAAATTACAGATTTCAATTTCCTAGCTCTCTCATAAATTTTTCTTTCGCTATTTTATGTTTCTAATAATATTAAGATTTGTCTGTCTGAGGTATCTGTACCTTAATTTGTTTAACAGAAATGCAAAATTATATTTTCTGACTGAAATAAAAATATTTTCCATCAGTGGCGGCTCATGACTGGATCTTTTTGAGGGACTAAATGCATGGCTACAAAATGCATTCTTCTTGTACAGAATTACCAGGTTGTCTTCACCTAATTAGCGATCATCTAAAGTTTAAAAAAAAAATCTATAGAAATTTACAGTATGAATTGAAAATTTCGCTTTAAAATTGGAGGCCAAACTGGCAGCTTTCTTCATATACTAAGTTTTTTTTTTCTTACTTTTTAGCAGGATGTTCTACCAATATATCTAGGATTTCTCATAAAAATTAATAGTAGGAAAATAATAAAATTTTTCGGCATGAATTTAGTGCCGCAATATATGACAGTCACAAGCGGCCACTGTTTTCCATTAATTTCCTGTACCACACTTCCCACAATTTGTGGATTAAAAATTAACTCCAAACATACCGTCAATTTTACTCAAGTTTTAGAACAATACTTTGCAACAGAATTTTTGCTTGAATGATCTGTTGTTGGTATGTGTATTGTTAACACTTACCGGCGCGGGGTAGTTCTGTTTATAGACTGATGATATGATATGATATGAAATAATGGACTGACACCGCAATTTATAAACGAATTTATTAGAAAATACGAACTTTTGGTTATTTTCATGTACCGTAATTTCGGGTGTATGGCCCGCGGGTCAAACAATCATGGTTCGACCCAGAATTTTTTTAACATAAAATGTAACATTATAGATCTCGGTGAATATTCGTCTTCAAATACTGAATAAAATTTCTGGGTCTAAACTGAATTGTTTGATCTGCGGGCTATATACCGGCAATTACGGTACATTATAATAGGAAAATTTTAGTTAAATATTATTGGTGTCGTTTGTCAGTTTTGGTATTAAAATTAGTTGTCCCTTTTTAAAGGACACCGCGCCGGAAAGGGTTAATGCAAGATGGTACATCGCAATTGTTAGCCTTTTTTCAGTTAGTGAAATATCATTCAGAACTTTATAGATTTTTCTTTACTGGAATAAGAATATATATCCTGTTCATACTATTTCAATTGAAAGTAATATTCATGCGCCATTTTTAAGGAGACTTTGGACCTTTATATTAGCAGAAATAGACCCAAAAATGGAAAATTATTTTCGATATTTATCAAAATTATTTTATAATTATTTTACAATTCGAAAATTATTTTTGTGTGTAACTTAGATAAATGGGTTTTTTATGCAGAATTACCAGATTTTCTTCTAATTTGGTATACCAGTTAATTATGATAAGTTGCTTCTCTGATTAGAGTTGAAGTTTCATTGTGTAAGTCTAAATGGGGAACGGGGGCCTAATATCCCCTTAATTTAGATAGTTGAGGTTTTCTATCCGATTTGCTTCAAATTTGGTACACGGATTTATTTCGATAAGACGCTTCCCTGATGACATTTGACGGTTCATTGGTTAAGTACGAAAAGAGTAAAGGGAGGGGGCTAATCCCCTCGCTTAAACCTTTCAGCGGCAAGGTACTTGTATTAGTAAAATGTTCAAATATTTTATTGACACCTGTATTGACAAGAGATTTTATTTGTAAACAAATAAAAGTAAATTTTCGCGTATTTAATAAAGATGACATTTTCATCATAAAATTCCGGTGCGAATGTGGCAATTTGGGATTAAAATTATGTAATGCCGTGACGGCATCACCGCCCTTCAAGGGGTTAATTTATTTTTCGAGGGGTATTTTCGAGGGGCGATTCTTATTCTTCGAAATAAGAGTATAATATACAATTAGTGTGAATAGCCTGTGACCTCGATGCAGTGAATTTAACTGTGAACTTTTTTTTTTATATTAGATATGTGAAATGACCCATGCCTCATAATGTTTGATCAAAATTCATGAAATTGATAAGGAATAGTCCTGATATTGCTTACAAACAAAGTGTGCATGCATTTCAAAATTCGACTTCAGTAAGATAATTTTATTTCATTTTTACTGTATTAAAAGTTTAATTAATAATTAAAATTTATTAATGTATATATTTATTTATTATTACTTATTATGATGAAAATCGAGATCGAATTCAGAAACAAAATCTCTAAAAAACTAATTATTGAAAGGATTAAAAAAATCGATACATAGATTTGTTTGTAAGTGGTTTGTTTTTAAGTGGTTAAAATGCAAAATCAAAAAGATATATATAAAAAAGTATGGCACATGTAACATTTTAAAATTTATTTATTTTTTAATCGAACATTTTAATATAAGATTGGAAATTTCTTTTGAGGTGTGTTTTATACTTATGGAGATATATAATCTCCACGAAATTTCATATCTCTATGATGAAAATTAAAATAATAATACTAATAACGTCCATTGTACCTTTACATATGCATAGCTGCACCCATCTTACGCTTTTTTGTACCACAAAAATTGTATAGCAAATTTTACATTTTTGAATCGCCATAATCTGCCGATAAAATAAGCCAACATTGTCTATTAAATTTTTCTGGTGCAGAAAATCGGAAGAGTTGGCAGCTATGCATATGAAAAAAAATCATTGATCTTCTAAAGAATGTCAATTCAAAAATTTGCACGCCGTATTAGTAAACAATAAATCATTAGTAAAATATTGTATCTCTAGAGTACATTTTATTAACTATGTGAGGTACAAGCTACTTGATCTATATTTATTTACAATTCAAAATCAGCTTGCTCAGAGAGGAATATAAATTTAAATTTTGAAATACATTTTTTTATAAATATCAAATGCAAAGTTTATTCTCTAGTTGTTATTCGGGATTTAGAAAGCCGAAAAATAAACATTTGGGCAGTAATATTTATGGCGTTTTAAGAAAACACATTCATGCAATTGAATACAGCAATTGAAAATATATTTATAATGGAATGGCGATTTGAATAAAAAAAAAATACGGCATTTGTTTATGGTATACGATTTATGTAAATATGCAAGACAAAATACACATTGAAAGGAAATGAAATATGTATTTAATTTTACATTTTTATGTATCTTTATGTCATAGCACATCATGTATACAAATAATGCGTACTTTGAATATACAGGGTGTTTCATAAAAGGTGTGCGAAACTTTAAGAGGTGATAGTACACATCCAAACAAACAACTTTCATCAAAGAATGCATGGTCGGAAATAAAACGCAAAGGTGCTGGCGCATTTTCGAATCTGGTCCAGTGTATCCAGTGGGATATATATATTTTTGAAATAGCGAAATTCGCCTTATTTAATGATATTAAATAAAATGAAAACAAGGCGGATTACCAGTTTTAAAAACTGGTGGCAATTAAAAAAAAGAAAACTGAATTAAAAAAAGTAGTCCTCTCGCAACCCTGACTTGGTCTATGCAAACGTTAAAGCTCCATTCCTATTGGGAGTTATCGGGAGAAGAATGAAACTAATAGCATGGAATGTGATATAAAAAAGAAGAAGAATGCATATGGAAAATTTCGCTGTCGAATAATACATAAACGCTGCTTATCCGAGTGTGCACCTGCCAATCGCAGTAGGAACGTAACGGAAGATGTTGTCCTACACTATTAGGGAAAAATCTGATATGCATTTTATCTACAGAACTGCAAATGGATATGGCTCACAGTCTCAACGATTGTACGGGGAGGGGTTTCCCACCTTGCTTTTGTCACTTATTCGTTTTTTGCTTGTTTTTACCTCGCATAACAAAATTTCCAGTGTTTCTAATGGGCTTTTATTTCTACACCTTCGGGACCGGCGGCTTTTACTCAAATTTTATTCGGCTTGCATCACTTTTTTTATAAAGTTACCTTTTCTTCAGCAATAACGAAAATTCTCTATGCAAAGAAACTAAATATTATTTTTCTTTTTTACTGCTCGCTAAAACAAATTCAGTATGCTCTTTTTGAGGGTGCATATATGCACCCATGGTCCCGAACGGGTTAAATTAAAATTTCTTGATTAGAAAAACTTTTTTGAAATGTAAAATTCCCCTTATTTAATTTAATAACATAATAATTAATGCTAAAACAAATGGAATTTTACCGTTTCAAAAAGTGGTGCCAATCAATAAATCTAAATTTAAAAAAAGTAGCTCACTGGCAACACTGAAAATCGTCTTTGGCTCCCTCTAGCACCTATGTGTTTTAATTCCGAACACACATTCTTTGAAGGAAATTGTTTGTTTTGATGTGTACTATCACCTCTAAAAGCTTTGTCCATCTTTTATGCAAAACCCTGTATAAGGCTCTCAAATAGTCCATTTTTGGCTAATACTTTTCTCAAACCATTTATTTTAATTCATCTTCTAAATTTTGTAGAATCATATCTGATAATTTCTTCCTGGTGCATATGTATTAGGTGTCTATTACCAGGGCCTGATTACAAACGGGACAAACCTCCGCTAGTAGAAAAAAACAGAATTATTTTTCATTATTTTGTGTAAATAAGGTAATTTTGTGTAAATAAGGCCAACATTTTTATTACAATTCATTGGTGAAAGTATACCCCATTGTTAATCGGCCCCTACCTACTGCGACATGTATTTTTCTATAATTGTTATAAATATGCACAATTTGGGAGTTCTGCAAATACATATTTGTACGCATTGCAAATTTTCCCTTGATTTGGTAATATTACAATGTATGAATTTCGAGTTATTAATACCGTAGAATTCCAAAAATATACATTAACTTGTAATGGAAAATGCATTGACTCTTTTCAGATCAGTTCCCTATTCTTTAAAATGTAGCGTATTACAGATGTATATGGATTACCACATTAATGTGACTTACTTACTTGTAACTTAAAGTTTATTTTTTGTCTAAATAACGGATATTTAACTTTAGAATTTATTGATTATTTTTCAATATCTTACTAAACTTTCAATATCTTACTTATTTTTTATATCTTACTAAAATATTATTCATTGAAATTTAGGTGAATTTTAAGTAATAAAGGTGAATTTTAATACTTATTTAACCTCTTAATGACAAATAAACCCCATATGACTATAAAGAAATTTTTACATATGAAAACGCTACTTTTCATTCATAGTTTGTTTAATTTGAACTGTAGTTATAGCCCAAGTTTCTTTTTACATAGTCTTTAATAATGGCGGCATTTACAGAATTAATGCATCAGGATATTCCTATACAGCAGATAACTGAATCCGGTGAATTTAATTATTATTATTTTTTGTTATTATGCAAAGCATATAAACATGTGAAATAGTGAATGCTTAGCTCAGTGTTGCCAGTGGACTACTTTTTTTATTCAGATTTCTTGATTGGCACCACTTTTCTGAAATGGTAAAATTCTACTTGTTTTAGCCTTAATTCATTTTTAAAAAGTAGCCCACTGGCAACACTGGCACAGCTAAAAAATTGTGTGCATTTCTTAAATTAAAATCAGCGAGTTAAATTAGTTTACCTAAAAATTTACAAAACAGGAATAGAAACTATCTTTCCTTCTCTATCCATGGTTTAATCAATCAAGTTTTTACAATAACGGTATGGTTATTAAAATTTTAATAAAAGTTTATGATACTGACTGATTCTGCTACAGTAATGAATGTTTAAATTGTATTGTATTTTACCATTAAACATACTTTGAAACTGACTCAAGTTTTATAAAAATTGCAAGGTACCACTGTAAACGTACTTGTATAGGTTAAAACAAACAAAGTAAATATACAAATTAGCATATATATTATGAGTCAATAGTATTTTATCCTAAGCATACAATATATTAAAGTTAATAGCAATGAATTTTTATATTAGTTTCCTTTAAAATATTCTTAAAATATCGATATTATCAGAGTTAATAAAATATCTGAACCATTCAGTTCACTTTTTATCACTATAACTGAATATCCATTTGATTATGTAAACCAAAATCTCCGCTATGTAAACCTTATTTAAAAAATCCATGGCTTATGGATAATCTTTTAAAATTTAAATAAATCAATACTGCGTCTTTTCTTCTTCTATCACGTGTGAATAGATTTGTTACGTATATCTTTACTTTCATTGAAATTTCTTTTCGTTTTTATGGAAAAGTAACAGCATTTTAAAGAAGATAAAAACCTTTTATTATCGTATAAGTAACGCATAAAAGAAAGAAAATAGCAAATATATTGTTGTTTTAAATTTCAAACATAAAATTTATTCGTTCAATAAATTGGTCTTCTTTTTAGTTTTTTATATATATATATATGAGTCATTATAAAGTAAAGAAAACCTTTAAATAAGCCAAAATTTGAGCTATCTGTTTAACTTTTGATTACAGAAGTACAAATAGATTGGATATGATACTGTACTTTTTAACACGAAATTTGACTTTTCGACCATTTTTTAAATTGATATATTTATATACGGAAGACTAGGGAGGGTTGACCAACATTTTAAAAATGATTTTTTTTTAAATATTGAACGTAGAATATGAATTTATGTATACTTTTATTCGTTAGACAATCAGTTATCAAAATAAAATTGCTACATAAGTGTAACATAGGAAAAATAAAAATAATAATTGATTTGAATAATGAGAAAATAATGGGTCAAAGAAATGGGTCTCGATATATGGAAAGGGCTGACCCATTATATGGGAGGCTTGACCCACTTTGTTTTATATTGAAATATTTATAAAGAGAAACAAAATCAGTTTTAAAAAAGCAAAATAATTTTACGCTACATGCTTTAATTATTAAAAAACATATTTTTGAAAATATCATGCTTAAACAAACCTGTTTAACCCCTTAATTCTCGCTCCCGTCATATTCTCGGGCTGTGTCTTTTACTCAAATTGTTTGATTCCCACCAGTTTTATAAAATAGTGAAACTGGCTATATTTTAGTATCTTTTTTCCTGTCATTAAATAAGGTGAATATTTCTTTTTCTTAAAAGTGGTGCCAATAAGCAATTTGAATTTTTCAACCGTAATTTAATTCGAGCGTTAAGGGGTTAAGCAATGTCGAAATCGCACGTCAGAAGAGAAAAAATTATGTTCTAAACAGGATTTTGTCTCAGCAGGCATAATTGTACAAAGAGAAAATGAAAATTTAACATTTAAGACAGCATCCCTTTAGAGACATGTAACATTTTCATAGGGTTTCATGCATTATTATGTACGGATTTAGGAGCCACTGTCTCGCTTTTTTTTGTCTCCTTCTCCTACATTTTGTGACTCTTGACTTGACACCTCTAGCTGTCACATTGTTCGGCTTCATCGTACTGTATTCATCCAGGCGAAATTTGTCTTCATACCTTTCGAAAGTTTTTTGATCAATCCTATTTTTGTTTGCAGCCGCTTGAGCACATAACTTATCTTTAACATTTTTTAAGCCTTACCGCTGCCATCGAAATACTCAAGGCCTGAGGACACAAGTTGTGACGTTATCACTAATCAACCGACTTCTCACTAGTGTTGGAATTCACACCGAGAAATTCTGAATAGCAATTTCCTTTTATTTTATTTCTGGAATATATATCATCTTATAAAACAATAGTAACTATTTAAACTTACTGGTGAGAATTTGGAATACCCTAATAAAAAATTTGCGTCATTGTGGCATTCCGCATGTGGCTGAATTTTTAGTTAGGGTTTCCGAATTCTCATCAGAAATTTTGAGTAGTTAATATAGTTTTACAAGATGATAGATATTCTACAAATAAAATAAAAGGAAATTGATATTCAAAATTTTCCGGTGTGAATTTCAACACTAACGAGAAGTCGGTCGATTAGTGATGACGTCACAACTTGTGTCCTCAGGCCTTGAGTATTCCGGTGGCCACGGCCTTACAGGTGCAAAGTACTTTTAGGACTGAATGTTGCAATAAATGACTGGCATCGGAATTTACGAACAAATTTATTTGGAAATAAGAAAAAGGCTGTATTTCGCATGCATATTAAACAGAAAAAGAAAAGATTAGAAAAATTCTGTTGCAATTGTGGCGTTTGAGTATTCAAATTAAGTGGTTTAATAAACATACCACTGCCCCTGAAAATGTTAAGACTGCTGCTTTCATTCTTTCTATTATTTTCCATTGTTTCTATTTACCTATTGTAAGTAATATATAAAAGGAAAAGAAAGTTTCTACCAACTTTCCCATTTATATTTCGTTAAACGTTTTCTTTCAGTGTATACTATAGCTATTTTTCACATCTTTCTTTAATCAGTTTTAAACATTTGCTTTTCCATCACCCCCATTTTACTGTAGCTTTACAGAATAAATTTACATTATTTTTTATATATAACCATTAACCTTTCATTACGCACAGTGTACAATAAACAGATTTCTAAAACCACTTAATTAAGGAAGCCTTGAGCATCTGGTGAACCCTCCCTCACTCTGACTGGGTCAAGACCTTTTCTAAGAAATAGTTCATTGTGATGTTAAGCCTAACTTATTCTACAAACTTTATGTCTGGAAGGAAAGCACGATATTTCGGCATTACTTAAAACCTACTTACTTAACCCTCTGTCTACCAGAAGGGTCCAATGGACCCGACATGTATATTCAAAATATCTATTCAAACCAGAAAATTTCTTCAAAACAAACTAAATGTATAAATCAGACAATAATAAGTTAAATAAACAAATTAAATAGTTTTAAGTAAAAATTATGGTGTAGAATGTTTTTATAAAACTTGAGTAAAATTTCCGGTAGTTCTAGGGTTAAATTTCTATGATATATTTTATTTGAAAAATGTTACAAAATATTTAAAAAAACAAACACATCTTTTACGTT
Source organism: Maratus speciosus (assembly GCA_963932465.1). Lineage (NCBI taxonomy): Eukaryota > Metazoa > Arthropoda > Arachnida > Araneae > Salticidae > Maratus > Maratus speciosus. The sequence continues at coordinate 218,655,732 of OZ010794.1, forward strand.
GAAAGCGCCTCACAGTTTATTTTTTCCTCACCAATTTTGATTATCTGTATGAAATAAAAACCATTGTTTGAGCATTCCAGTAGCTTTGGTTTGCACCTGTTGATAAAACTCTGAAATTCTTTAAAATATGAAAACTGATGGGTGGGTCAAGCCTCCCCTACGGTCAACCATCCCTAGTCTCAACTATATATTAACCTTTAACTAACGAATGCTGATGCCAATTGGTAATTTCTATGCTCCAAATTTGTTCTTAATAATTGAACACCAGCATTTTTTCTCAAAAATGTGTCTTATCTAATCTCAAAATTTCAACAATTGCATAATGCAAAAAATGTTTGACAAAAAAGTGGTTTAAACAACAACAATTGAAAAGAACACATATGGATAATAAAATTAATAGAAATAACTTATTATATTAACCCTTTACACTCAGTTGTCACCGATGACGCATGATCATCTTTCTTCGCAAAATTCGTTTTAGGCATCAGTAATAAAGGATAATAAAATTTGCCTTATTTAATCAGAGCATTTTTGAAATTGTGCGCTTGAAGAAAACTTCTGTTATGAAAGTGGTGCTCACCGAATAAAATTTTTATATGAGACGCTGGAGTGAAAAGGATTAATATTCTTTAAAATATTCTTAAAATATCGATTTTCTTAGAGTTCATAAAATACCTGAACCATTTAGTTCACTTTTTAGCGCTGAAGATAATATCGATTTGATTATGTTACCCCAAACTACCATTATATAAATCTTATTTTTAAAAATCCAAGACTTACGGATAATCTTTTAAAATAAATCAATGCTGCGCCTTTCATCCTTCTATCACGTTTGAATAGATTTGTGACGTATATCTTTACATTCATTTAAATTTCTTTTCGTTTTAATGGAATAGTAACAGCTTTTTAAAGAAGATAAAACCCTTTTATTATCACAAAAGTTACGCATAAAAGAAGAAAGTAGCAAAATCATTGCTGTTTTAAGTTTCAAGCATAAAATGTATTGGTTCAATAAATTGGTCTCCCCTTCCGTTTTTTTTTTAAATTTGTGAATCATTATAAATGAGATAAAAGCTTTAAACAAGCCAAAATTCGAGCCAACTTTTTTATTATACCGATAAAAATCTATTGAAAATTATTATGTATTTTTTAACACCGCATTTGATTTTTTGACTATTTTTTAAAACTGGTGTTTTGATTATCTGACTGTTTTTTAAACTGTTATATTTATATATTTATGTGAGGACGTGAATTTGAAAACCCGCCTTATCAAGAAAATAAAACTTTGGAAAATCGAGGTAAAGCTATGATTGCGTCCATTCATTTTCACTCTAAACCGAGAGTTTCCATTGCCATAACTACACGATAAAACTTTTTTTTTTCGATGTAGGTTTACCAATAGAATAGATTAATATAGAAAAGTCGATTTTTTTTTATTTGGGAGAAGGCTTGTTTCGAAACTCACGTCCTCATATATATATTAACACTTAAGAGGCCACACTTGTCACGCGGAAAAACTCGAACGCTAGTTATGTTTTTTTTTTATTATTCACTGTAACAAAAGGACTAAAAAACGGAAATACTACTGGCAATCTAGACGCCAGTACTATTTCCGTTTTTTTGCGGGAATTTTTACCCATAAATTACAGAACAATTTCCGTTTTTAATCAGAAAAACGGAAAATTTTCTGTAATTTATGGGTAAGACTTCCCATTAAAAAAAAAAAAAAAAAAAAAAAAAAAAAAAAAAAAAAAAAAAACGGAAATAGTACTGGCGTCTAGATTGCCAGTAGTATTTCCGTTTTTTAGTCCGTTTTTTTACAGTGTAAATTCTACATTAAATTTCCTTGAATTTGATATGTAAACATTTGTATTTAAGCGAAATTTATATATTATTCAATCACACAAAATTATAAAACATGAAAATTTTGAAACATGTTCACAATTTGGGCCACCACTGTATGCTCACAGGTATAGGCTAGTCAAATATAAAAGTGTGGAATATTGAATTATAATTATTTTTTATCTTTTTCCTATTAACCCATTAACGGGGGAATGCTCACGCATATCCAGGATATGAACGATTAACACTTTCCCACCAATAAAGTCAAACAAAAATCGTCATTTTATTTAATCGTTGGCATTGCTCACAAATCCTGCGTTAAAGTAATTTGAAAATTAGTTTTTGAAAATGGTATAATTTCGAATGTGGTGAGAAATGTAATAACTGTGCGCTGCGCACCCTGGGTATGACATACCCTGCGTGAGCAATCCCGGGTTAACCGCAAAAACGTAAGGTTGAAATTTTCAACTTTTTAGCCTAACGTCGTTTGCTACCACAAACTCTGAAAGATAATTTTCGCTTTATATGGTCTTAAAATTTTATGACTTTATGTAAAGCCAATTTTTAAATTGAAATATAGTGGTGGGTATGTAAGTAACTTAAATATGTGCATTTATTTTGACTGTTGTGTGAACGCAACATCAGCGGGTAATGGGTTAAAATATAATTATCCATCTATCTCTTAAAGTTCACCACGAAATTAGTTCATTTTTAATCCTTATAGATCAATATAGTATAGATTTTAATACCCGAACTTAACTTACCCTTTTACATCACTTAATCAAAAAAATCCATATGTTATACAGAATTTTTTTTAATTTCAATAAATCAATAACGTATTATGCATCCTCCCTTCATCTTTGAAGAGATATATAACACATTAGTTTAGATTTATTTTTTCTCAGTTTTATAGCAGTTTTACTGCCTTTCATGTAAGTTGGATTCCTTTTATTATCTCGTCAGTTACGCATAAGAGTAAGAAACTAGTAAATTCTAGACTTTTACCTTTTTTAAATCTAAAATGTGTTTAAATTTGATCAAGAAAATTGGTTTTCTTTTTCAAAATTTTCCTTCCAAATTATTATCCAAAAAATATATTCTAAATATAATTAAATGAAATGTTTCAAGTTATGGTAGTAAAAAGGGCTGCTGTTCGATTAGAACATCTCTCGCATTAAAGAATTTTTTGATGACACATAATTTTTGTGATAACTTTAATTACAATTAGTGTGATTGTTTTTTTCTAAATGCAGTTTTCATTTGGTAGTAAGAAATGGTGCATATGATTGGCGATTTGTTTATATTGAAATTAACATATTACACATTTACGGTTTTCCCGTTTTTATGAATCACAAGATCGTGTAATCAGAATAAGAGTTTTGAATACATATTGTGAATTTGACATTACCCTGTACTTTTGCGTTTTAACCCTGCGACTGTCTTGGAAAAGGGCAAAATTGTAATGTTGTTTTCTCTGCATTTGGTTTTAAATGCTAAAAAAATGATTCTTTGAACATTTTATAAAAAAACTTAATAGCGAATATGAATGCAATCCTTGGAAGTATTAATCATTGTTCAATGTATTAAAAATACATTAAATTAGTAGAATTATATTACTTAAAATATTGCTTGTATTACAGTGAAACCTGGAGCTTAGTGAACTTATTAACACGGGCTTGTCAGTGAGAGGGTTAAAAAACTGCATACCTATTTGATACAGCAAACCATATTGAAACCATATTCAACAAATTTGAAAGTATCCAGATAACTTGCAACTCCCATATCTCTCTATTGCATACATATATTAATATATTTCATAAATCTATACCTAGCGATAATTATTTGTTATTGAAATTCATTCATACTACACTGTCAACACTTTCGTGCCAAGTTGAATTAAGTTTAGTGTTATATTAAATGCACTTGCAAGAACTGTTCACAAAATTACCATGATTGGGAACTTTATACGGAATTTTTTTTTTTTTAAATTAAACCATAAAGTTGCGTCTGTTGAAAGATTAATTGGTAATACTGTTGAACCATGAACTACTAAAATGTTAAAGCAAAGCTTGATTAACCCCTTAATGATCGCATTAACCCCTTGAGGCAGTGGGACATATTTTATCTCACTTACTATTAATGAAGATTTGAACCAGAAAAAATTTACTAAATTTTACTTTTGTAATTTTTGTGTATATATGTGTGTGCAAAAGGGGGGGGGGGGGAGGTCGTACTATTGCTTTTCTTTATTTTGCAATAAATCTTTCTGCAAATTCCGGTGTCAATTCGACACAACAGAAACACAATTACTTGCCCCTCAATAGGTTAAATTTCGGTTTAAAAATTCAAATTGCTCATTGTCACCACTTTTTTGAAGAAGAAATATTCAGTTTATTCAATGGCATGTTACCATAATAATGCCAATTACACTATTTTATAAAACTGGTGGGAAACCAACAATCTAAATAAAAGCCACAGCCAATGAATATCACGGGAGCGAGAATTAACCACTTGAATGGCAAGCAATTACGTTTCTTTAACGTCGAATTCACACCGGAAACTGCAAACAGATTTATTGCAAAATAAGGAAAAGCAATTTTACGACTTTTTCCACCAAAGTTAAAAAAGTAAAATATAATAAAAATTTTCTGGTGCAAAACTTCATTAATCATAGGTGGGATAAAATATATCCCACCGCCCCTCAAGGGGTTAAATATTGAAGAACAGTAATTTTTCTCTGTGGAAGTGTTGAGAATTTCTTTTGATCTTGTGGACAGCTTAGAACAATCAATAAAGTTTTATGCATACATATATACATTTTTTTACTCAGCCACCGCATTTATTGATGATAAATGTACAACAATGTTGAAATAGAAGGGCTTTAGCAAGAATTATTGTTAATTATTAACACATTTGTGCCTATTTTCTGAAATTTGTTTGCAAAATCACATTAGAATTTTGCAAAATGAACTGGAAAAATACTAAAAAAATACGCTAAAATTGTTTTGCATTTATTTTATAAAATATACAAGTACTAAGTATTAGAATATGCATAATATTTCTAATACTATAATATACATAATTATATGTTTTGTCTAAATTTATATAAAATAAGCTTTTAAATTGTATATTATCTATTATATATATAAAATCCAAGCGGAAATTTCATTCCGAACATCTATATTTCGAATTCTACTGCATGGATTTTGACTGAACTTACACTGTTAGATAGATAGCATTTCAGGGAAGGTTTTAAGATATAACACATCGTTCTAAGTAGATAAGTTATAGAATTGCGACAGAAAGTTCTGTTATTTTGGACTATAAGGATACCATTTTATTTCTTGTCGAACTTTATCGTTGATGAAAAAATTGAAACGGTTGGAAAAATAAAACAAAAAATTGTTACTAATTTTATTTATAATTTTAAAAATGTAGAAAAAGAAAAAAAAAGAAATCAGTTTTAATGAGTGATGATATTTAAAAACGAAAATATTTAATTTAAACATGAAAAGGAAATATTCGTAATGCTTAAAAAATTACTCAGTTGAAATATTGCAATTAAAATAAGATTTGGCGATTTATTATTAAGATTTGCATCCAGTTAAGAAAAATGCAGCTGAAAAATTGATAAGATGACATCAAGGAAGTTCTCCATAAGCGCAAGTGGAGAAATATTTGAAAAAAAAAATACAGAATAATCTTATCATGAGGATATATATGTTTATAAAAAACATCGGCAGAACCTCGATTTAGTGTTCGTAAAATAATAAGGAAAATATTTTTTTTCCCTTTTTTGTGATTTAACGCTGGTTGGCGACACAATAAAATTTTGAATAATACTATGATAAATTTTCTTAAAAGAAAACTTTTTCAACTCTCCTTACACAGTTAGTTTAAGTAAGTTTAACTTAAATAAATTCATTTTTATAACTGCAGTTTTGTCATATACATTTATATGTCTATATAATGATATTTAACGATCGTAATTACGCTGTTTAGAACAAAATTTAAATGGGTTAAAATTGTTTCAGACTCAAAATTAAGGTCCGATTCTGAGCATTGGCAATTTGATTTCGATATGATTAATGTCAGAGATTGTTGCCATGGAAACAACGACATAATATCGGAATGTTTAATGATGGCATTCTTAATCAAAATACACTTATCCTGCCGGTGACACCGTATAAAATTAAATAATTAGAGCAACACACAATTTGTATATACTATATAAGCTTACAGAAAAAATAATAAACTAATCCACCGTTTAAGTTTAAATTGATAGAGTATTAGGCATTTAAATACTTATTTAACAAGAAATTTATAAATGCATTTCAATGTCTTGCATTTGGCAAGGGAATGTATTGGTTCGCCAAATAGCGTGGATCGTTCGTCTTTTCGCGCCAAATACTCGAATATATATATATTTTTTACAGATTTTATACCGGGATTCTGCCGCTGCATTTGACTGATCTTTTTTTACATACATGAATAATTTTATTATCATTTCCTTTTTCAAGATATTTTGAGTATATGCTTTAAGAAGATCTTCCTTGTGAGTAAAAATTTTGTTTATTAACCATTTGAAAATGGTTGTTGTTTTCGGTCGAGGATGGGGCAAAATGATGCTCGCATTTGATTTTTTTAAGGAAATTCAACGATGTTCTTTACTTTTAGAAGAATTTTAATAATTGTTTGAATAGGTAATCGAAAGGCGTAAAATCGTTAAAAATTGAAAAAGTTACAAAATGGGTTGGCGCAAATTATCAGATAAGGAAAAATCCAAAGCCAAAGAGCGACGCCGAAATGAAAATCGTCTTGCAAAGCAAAAATCGAGGTCTTCAACTCATTATGTAGGCCATGAAAATCGAGGTCTTCAACTGATTATGTAGTCCATGAAAATCGAGGTCTTCAACTGATTATGTAGCCCATAAAAATCGATTACAGAATAAAAGACGAACACGAAAGAGGAAACAGTCTAATGTGTAATCGATTGATACTAAAAGGCCATGTCTCGAGGGGCTCCAATCCACTAGCCACGGCGTTTTACAATCGGTCGATTCTAACCGGGAAAAATTGAGCTCAACGTAGGTAATATGTCGCAATCTCTGGATGATTCGGTGGAATTGCTTTCGATTTGTAAACTGTTTTTCTTCTCGAAACGGGACTTGGAGATTTTGTCGATGAAGGTTTTGGTCGTCTGAAGTTTGATCTTTGCGATCTGTTGTTGAAGAGGAAGCGACGGAATTTGGTGGACGATTGGTGGTTAGATTTTTCTGTTAAATTTTGTTACGAAGGGGATTTGTCGCGATCTGTAGATGATTCGGTGGAACCGCTTTCGATTTTTAACCTCTTTTCTTTCTCGGCTTCTCTTGTCGAAATGCCAACAAATTAAAACTAAGTAAATATTAAGACCAAAAAAATTCCAAATGGTCGTTGTAACCTATTAAATTACATTTTTCTTTTATTATTTTTTTTTTATTATCTAACCCTTACTGAAAAAACTAGCAGATGTAGTTATAAAAATGATGATATTTATGAATTACATGTTTGTTTATTTTGATTTTACATTTGTCGCCAAATAATTTTATTTTAATCCAAAAAGGCGTAAACGTGACATCAGCCCCATCGATGTTCAAATTATATAGGTGATTTTTCAAATGTAAGACAGCATATTTGGAGCAATTTTTTATATTGAAATTTAAATTATATAAATAGCAGTTAATATTATAAATGTGGATTTAAATTTTAGTGAAAATGTCTGCCCCCCCCCCCCCATACGCACATATTATATATAATTTAATTTCAGACATTTAAAATATTTTTTTCATACTTTACTACGGAAACATGCAGGTTTGTTTTACTCAAACTTGTGACTTTTATAACCTTGAAACTCAGATCAGTGAATATTATACACTCTTTAATTTTTTTAACACATATTGCCTATTTCCCTATTAGAAATGTCTACTGTTTCAAATTTTAAGTACTAAAGATTATTCTTAAGAAAATTTATGCAATTATGCGTTATTAATACCACACAAGAAAACATTTTACAATAAAAATTGCTTACTGAAATAAATTTTTCATGATCATTTTAATTCGACATCTCTTTTTCAGTTTTTTTTTTTTTTTTTTTTTTTTTTTTTTTTTTTTTTTTTTAAGGTTTTTGAGTGATATTGGATTTATCTTCCTCAATAAGGTTACTCTATTTACTGAACTGTTGGATATTTCTTTTATATTTGAAAGAGATTCTGTGGGCAGTGATCCCGATTGCAGAAGATTACATAAAATTTGTACTTAGGGATTAATAAATTTATGGTTTTTCATTATGAAGCAAACGGAGAAAAGAAGATTTAGTATTATATATTTTTCATCTGCAGTTATTTTATTATCACTAAATAAGCAATACTTGGAATGACAATGCTCGGGAAAAATATCTGACGCACTGCCCTAGCCACTAAACTTAGTGTAAAATTATCGATTTTAGGTTTATTTCGGCAACAGACTGAAGAATAATGTAATTTTGAAATTAAAAAGCCTATTTATTTCTCCGTGCTATTATGAGCATTAGAGAAATGAAAAAGAAATCTTCGGTGCATGAAAAAAGTTAATGCGTACTAGGTTATTATGTTTTGTATAACTAACCTTATTTATCATCCTCAAAGTGTATTTTTGGTGAAAGATCTAATATAATTCAGCCATCTGCAAATTGATTTTATTTAATGGAATGTAGTTTGGTTCATAATTACCTTTGTTTTCTATCTAACTTTGGCACATTTGTAACAATATAGTTGTAAATACTTCTATTGTTTAACGCCAAACTTACCTGTGCCACCGATTATGAAATATTGGGAAGATTTTGATTGGATGAATGTAAGAGGTTTATATTTCTATCATAATCAGTTATCGAGGTTTTTTTATCCAGTTTAACAGTTACATGATTGCAATTGATTAAAAATAAAAAAGAAATGACAGTGAAAATGATATTATTTTAATTTTAATTCAAACACTTCAGTTTTAAAAAATCCACTTTTATCTGATTCACATTTCTTTTAATTATGAAAGTTAATCCGTTCTTTCTGTGGAAATAATTTATTACATTTTTTGACTGTATTTAATCTGCTGTAATCCGAAGATACAAAACTGCAGTAGATCTATCAGAAGAAGATGTATATTACGAAATATAATGTAGCGTAGAGAGAGATTGTATTTAAGTTACCAGAAGCATACATAGCACCAAGCTGAGAGGCCCGGAGTTCAGAAACTAACAAACGATAGTGAATAATCTGAACACGATTAATGTTCAGTGGTCACTATCTGCAATCTTTGTAATTATCTCTCATTTTAGTACTGTGGTGACTAGAGAACGTTTTAATGTCTGATGATCATAACGACCGTTTTTCCTTCCCAACCTCTTTTTTAAAGTACTATAAAAGAGTTTCTTCTGAATAGCCCAAATTTTGCCTAAAGCATAAGATAATATAATAGCTAATTGGCGTTTGCATCGTATTCAGCAATTGCGGAAAAACTTTTCAGGTGAAAGTCCATATTGATTTAAAATACAAAGTCGAATTCATAATTTTGTTTCATCAAGGTTCATTTGGAAAATGTACCAGCAAAGCGGGCATACCCTGCTAGTATACTATAATTTGTATTTTTATGAACTATTAAAAAATATATTTATTTCCTTACAGTGGCTAATAACATTATAAGTATTAGTAATAATAAACAAAGAATAAACGTATTTGAGGTTTAAAAACAGTTTATTTCATAATCATCTTGAAAAGGACTTTACATAAACAACTTAGCTCTAAATGACTCATAAAAATATGTATCCATTCGGGCCTAGTGCCCTATATTTTGTACGTTGCAGAAATGCATAAAAAATAGGATTGAACATATAATTTCACAATTTAAAAAGATACGTATTTCAAAGAAGTCTACAAGCTACGATAAGACCCTATTTATCTGTATTTTTGATAGAAAAAACACTAAACTTACTTATTACATTTCGCCATCTTGAAATATAAAAAACTATAAACTCCGAAAAAAACCTTCATTTAATCAAACAAATGTTCATCTTATGCTGTCATTTTTCAGTAACAAATAAAGACATTCATATCCAATTACTTCATTTAGTTTTCATGTTGTAAAGAAGAAGAAAATTTTACAAAATTATTAAAATTCGAAGCGTCCTAATAAATGGGTTAATATCTGTACTTAAAAAGTTTATTTTATGGTTCATATAACATATTTTTTTATTATATTACTCTATAATAATCAAACCCAGTGGTGGAAAATTGGCGCAGAGGAGGAGCCTATTGACACCACTAAATTTTCGCAGAATTTTTCGTCTTATCCAAAGACAGTTTTTATTAAGATGAAGAATACCATAAAATATTAGTGGTGTCAATAGGCTCCTCCTCTGCGCCAATTTTCCACCACTGCAAACCTCACAATTTACTTTAGCTTTTGCAAAATATCTGGGAAAAAGGAGACTTATGTTGTATAATTGACGCACTTTGACATATCTAATTCCAGGAGAAGGTAGAAACCCCCCTCAAACTCCTCTTAAAGAGATGACCGTGATTTCAAAGCAGGCATTCGCTACATGATAAGTTATTTTGCAGCGCGTTCTAGCCCTCTGACAGTCTTGCAAAAGGGCAAAATTGTAATGTTGTTTTATCTGCATTTCGTTTTAAATGCTACAAAAATATGATTATTTCAACGTTATATAAAAAATTTTAATTAAAAATATGAATGTAATCTTTGAGAGTATTAATCAAATTATTAAATGATTATTATATGATTAAAAATCCATTAAATCAACAGAATTATATTATTTTAAATATTGCTGATATTGCCGTGAAAACTGGAGCTTAGTGAGCGTATTAACAATGGAGTTATAAATAAAGAGGAGGAGGCATATAGTGTATTGTCTACCAGTTGCGAGTGAAGTAACTGACGAGATTGTCACAAGATGGCGACTGTATTTTTTTTAAATCGTATCTTCAGTTTCTGATTACCGCCGGGGCAAACTTCTCACCATTAAATTTGTATAAAAAATGCCGTCTTACTTAAGTGTATTATTCATGAAAATATTTTCTTACAAATGTGGTAAAAATTTTCTGTTTTTCTTTACTGGTGTCAGTTTGCCCATATATTAAATCTTCTTCATTGACATTGAGAGGAGGTTCTCTAGGTGTTCACAATATGGCGGAAACGGCGGGTCTAACAATCGCCTAAGAAAAACTTCCAGATTAAAAAGGAATAGCTGTTTCTGCCATTATTTATGACTGTAATATTGAATTTATAAGGAGTTTAAATACAGAGAACATTGCTATTTAAATTTACTGGTGGAAGTGTCTTCCGGCGCTAATCAATCCCTGTGAAAGCTGTTACAGTTAAAGCTTCACTATTTTAACCCCTTAATTCTCGCTCCCGTCATATTCACGGGCTGTGTCTTTTACTCAGCTTGTTTGATTCCCACCAGTTTTAAAAAATAGTGATTTTGGCTATATTTTAGTATCGTTTTACCTGCCATTGAATAACATGAGTATTTCTTTTTCATAAAAGTGGTGCCAATAAGCAGTTTAAAATTTTAAACCGTAATTTAATTCGAGCGTTAAGGGGTTAAGAATATGTCAGTTGCTTTCCATTAATAGTTCCATGGTATTAATACCGGCTTGCCAGAGAGAAGCCTAGTAGCACACTTCGGAATAAATACCTCATCACGAAAACTATATGTATAATCTAACGTTCAAAAATAAAAGCGTTTCGCCAATTATGTGACCGATATTAGAAATATGCAAAACTTAGTAAATTATGTTATGCTTGAAATTTCTTTTTTTTCTCTCGATTTATTATCGCTAAATGGAAGTTAAATAATAAAAATATATCCATAGACTAGTGAATCGATTTTAGCCGCATTCAATCATAAATATATCCATTATTATAACAGTTATAAATTCCCATGTAGATGAAAAAAAATCTTTGACCATGATTCCAAGCACGGATGTCTTGGATGGAGCCGCCAATGCTCTACGAGTTGAGCCATCCCGGAAGAATCTGGAGGGTTAATTCACGTAACTAACTTTTAACGATCACAGCATTTAGTCTGATATCTGAATCAACTCAACAAAATAAATCGAAGGTTATTGTTTGGAACTGCAGCAAATGCTACATGCGCGATTATATTAGATTAAGTTTTAACAGAATTATTCAATTGGTAAATAAATCATAAAGCTGTAAATTTTCAAAGTCCGGACTTTTTTCAACCTCTAGGAAATTTAAAAATTTGTGATTTATTTGCCAATTGAATAATTGTGTTAAAAATTGCCGGACTTTTTCCATCCACTTGCAAATTTACAACAATTATGATTTTTTTTTTTTTTTTTTTTTTTTTTTTACAAATTGAATAAATGCGTTAAAAATTAATCTCTTTTCCATTATTAATCTCATTGCTTCAGTCATTCTTAATGTGAGATAAATTTGTAAACAACTTTTTTAGTTTTATCGAGTGTACGATAATTCATTGGAAAATCTTCAGCTAATCGTAATACATTCGTTTTTATAAAAAAAAAATATGTTAAACTCTAGGAAACACCAAAAATAATTAGAATTCGTAGATAATTTCAAAAATTAACCATTCTTCCATTTAAATCCACCCAAAAATATTATTTCCGTATAACTGAATTTAATAAATATCATTGTTGACAAATTGGGGACTTTTTTTCCTCCAGTTTCTGGACTGTCGTTGTTAAGAATAAAACAATGAGTTACTAAGTGACACCATTTTTAAGGAACTCTTCGCAGTGAACTGTATATTTCTTTATTTTAAAACAATAATTGTTAAGAGTGAAACAGTCTCTCTGGCCGTTTCCAAATCAAACATTCCATTATCTCAATAACAACAACAACAAAAATTTCAGTGTTTCCACTCACTAGTAACTAATATACAATCTATCGTCAACACGCAGACGATTGGAATAATAAATAAAATTACGGCGCTGACACAGCGCCCTCGTACGGGAGATTTTAATTACGATCAGTAACATACTCCCGACCGTTGAAACCTGCAGGTTTCAAAACTACTCTAATATATAATATAAAATTACATAATACTACATATAACAATGCAAAGATATAATTAATAACAAAGGAAAAATGGCTAAATTACTTTACATTTGAATACAATAAAACATACTATAGAAATTAAACAACAAAATATATTCAAAATATACCAAATATATACATTAAAGAAATTAGTTTCCATTAATTGGAAGGGGACAAATACTTCTCACATCTCTCTTTATTATTCTACTGTTAGGTAGACGAATGTTCACTACTCGAACTTTTTTGTCCTTACCGAGAAATATCTCGGAAATCCTACCTGTTGCCCATTTTGTGCTGAGCATATTTTCATCTTTGATCAATACGAGAGAACCAACATTTATATTGTTTTTATTTATTTGCCATTTATTACGTTGCTGCAAGGTGTTCAGATAGTCTCGCTTCCATAATTTCCATATTTGCTGGCTATATTTTGTTATTTTTTGCCAGTTGCTAAGTTTGTTTTCCGAAATTTCAGTGAGCTGGGGTTCAATAATAGACGTTAAGGGCCTACCTATAAGAAAATGACCCGGTGACAGAGTCTCGAAATCGTCGAAATCTGATGACAATGGGGACAGAGGTCTTGAGTTCAAAACACTTTCAATTTCTAGAATTACTGTCAGAAATTCCTCTAAAGTGAGGTGCGCGTTACCAATTACACGTTTTAGATGGAATTTGAATGATTTAACACCTGCCTCCCAAAGACCACCGAAGTTCGGCGCTTTCGGAGGAATAAAATTCCATTCGATATTTTCCCTTGCAAAATAATCAGCTAATGCTTCATCTGGGTGTCTAACCAAATTGTGAAGCCTTTTCAATTCTAAGTTTGCCCCTACAAAGTTTTTTGCATTGTCAGAAAATATTTTTGAACACTTTCCCCTTCTGCTAACAAAGCGCTTAAAACAAGCAATGACGGCTGCAGAAGTGAGATCTGAAACGAAATCTAGATGAATAGCTTTGGTGCAGAGACAAACGAATATACATACATACACTTTATTATATGTACCTTTCCTTTGATTTTTGAATTTAATGTAAAAGGGGCCGCAATGGTCAGTTCCAATAATGGAAAATGGAAATGAAGGTGTAACACGCTCTTTGGGCAAGTCACCCATGACTTGACTCGCTAATACAGGCTTGTTTTTAAAACAAGTGACACATTCATATGTTATTTTGCGACAGATGTTTCTACCATTAGTTATCCAAAATTTACGACGAATATGGTACAACAATGTTTGTGATCCTACATGTAAATACTTTAAATGAAAATATCTTACAATAATTAAAGTAAGGGGATGCTTACTTGGCAGAACCACAGGATGTTTTTCATTTGTTGTCAAATATGAGTTACCCAATCTACCCCCAACTCTTAAAATATTACTTTCATCTAAGAAACAATTTAAAGAATTTAGTTTACTTTTATTTGGTACCGAATTACCTTTCTGAAGACATTTTATTTCTTCCTGATACTCACTTTGTTGAACCATCTTTATCAGTGATAATTCTGCAGCATTCAATTCTTTAGAAGTAAGATGATCTTTCTCTCTATTAACATTTCGAAGGTTATGAATAAATCTAAGCACATAACATAAAATACGAATGATAGTTATATAATTATTACTAACACTAATAATATAATCTAATAAATAATTTTGATTATAAATAGCTAGAGTAACTAAAGAGTTATCATTTTCACATTTAACTGTTTTCTTTAGTTCATCAGAATAGTCATCTGGCGAATTTCGGATGTTGCAGTCATTAGTTGGGAGAACAGTTTCTCTCAAAAAGGGGGGACCTTTAAACCACAAATCCTTTTCTAAGAGCATATCAACACTGACGCCTCTGGTAAGGAGGTCGGCTGGATTAGACTTTCCCGGACAATGAAACCACGAATTGGAGTCAGTCAAAGATTGAATCTCGTTGACACGATTCGCTATGAATGATTTCCATCTTTTACTAGAACCTCTAATCCAGTACAAAGTGATTTTCGAGTCTGTCCAGAAGAACACATCTGATGGCTTCTTATGATCTACTATTTTCTTGACTGCATTACCTAGTCGGGCAGCAAGTAAAGCTCCCAATAGCTCTAATCTTGGTAAAGTGATTTTTTTAAGAGGTGTAACTCTACTTTTTGAAGTCACAAGGTTAACTTCAATAGCATTTTCTTTTACAATTCTGAGGTATATGACAGTGCCGAAGGCTTTCTTACTAGCATCGCAAAAACAGTGAATCTCTACCACATCTGAATTTTCTTCTTTCATTGAATTTAGCACAATTCTTGGAATTTTTAGGTCGGAGAGGCGTGGGATCTCAGAACACCATTGAAGCCACTTTTCTTTAACATCTATTGGTAGATCTTCATCCCAAGCAATTTTCCTCAACCACAGATCTTGAAATAGGCATTTCATGCGAATAGTATAAGGAGTGAGCAAGCCAAGAGGGTCGAATATTTTTCCAATAGCACGCAGGATGAAGCGCTTGGTGTTTTCACTTTTTGATAACATTTCTAATAAGCCTTTTACATCTACGATGAAGCAATCTTCACTCGTATGCCAAGACATTCCTAGAACCTTTGTTGAGTCAAATCCTAATTCAATTGGGTTGTGTAGAGGCTGAGTATCAAACCCTTCTTGTTTCCATTGCTCCATCAAATCGTTATCATTAGTTGACCATTTTCTGAGTTTCATACTTGCCTCGCTCATAATATAAACAGCATTTCGAGAGATTTCTAACGCATCTTGCAAGTTGTCAGCACCAGCGATGAAATCATCAACGTAGAGGCACCTATCTAATAACTTCGTTGTTGTAGGATATCTAACTTGAAATTTCTTGATATGTTTTCTTAGAGTAGCAGCAAGAAGAAACGGGGAAGCATTCATACCAAAAGGAACTCGGTTGAAGCGATATATTTCTATACCTCTATCTCCAATCCATAAAAACCTCACTGCATCTCTGTCCTTCTCCGCTAGGGATATCTGCAGAAAGGCTTTTTCTATATCACCTATCAATGCTATTTTGTTTAATCTAAAATTGATAAGTAGATCGAATATGTTTGGATTTAGATTTGGACCTGGCCAAAGACAATCATTTAACGATAATTCGCCAACATCGTGTGAGCTGGCATCGAAGACTACTCTCATTTTTGTTGTCAGGCTTTGTCTAAAGACAGGTTGATGTGGAAGATAAAAAAGTGGTTTCTCCACTGGCTTGTGCGTTTCCGTTATTTTTTCTATGATTCCTTTATTTTCATAATCTTTCAAAGTCTCACAATATTGAGCACGAAGCTCTAATTTTCGCTTCATTTTCACTTTAAGACAGTTTAGTCTATTATTGGCTATTTTGAGATTGTCGTTCATTTCTCGCCAATCTTTTTTCCATGGTAAGGTAACTTCGTAACGTTTATTTTTATAAGATACAGATTTTTCGAATATTTCTAATGCTCTATCTTCGTCAGTACATGTGGGATCGTCTTTTATCCCTAATGTTTCTAACTGAAAGAATTTTTGAACTTCTTTTGTCAAATCTTCATAGTTACAAACAAGCCCACAATGAGTATTTTGCGTGATTTGATTGTCAGGATTTAATACGCTTCCACAGGCAATGAATCCAAACACCGAGTTTTGGAATTTTAAATTAGAATTGGGGACTTCAATTCGACCGACTTCTAAAAGATCATAAAATATTTGAGCTCCCAAAAGAACATGAATTTTTCCAGGTTTGTAAAATTCTGGATCCGCTAATTTAATGTTATTAAGGTATTGTTCTGTTGGAACGTTAATCCGATTTACTGGAATAGTATCCGATATTTTTGGTACACAAAGAAGTTCTATTTCCGCCTTAAAATTTGAATTGTTCGAAATTAATGCTTTTACCTTGGAGTTAATATTCACGGAGATGCCATTTAATCCTGAAACCGCAACTTTTATTTTTTCTTTCTTAATTCCTAAATAATCAGCACACTGAATCGTAATGAAATTACTCATTGATCCAGCATCAATCAAACCTCTTAACGGCTTAAATTCACCAAATTTATTTTTAATATAAACAATGACAGTTGATAAGATGCCAGAACTTAAATAATTCATCTCACAAACAAATGTACCTGAAAATGCTCTTTCGTTAGAAATGTGAAATGTTGCAGCATTCGGGTCTAGATTTGAATGCGCTACGATTTGATTCTGGTTTTGGGTATTGCAATCACTGACCTCGGGTTTTGAAATAAATTCATTTTTTCTATCGCTGTTTTGAATTTGCTTTTCATTTTCATTCTCGAAATGCAGTAAACTCGAATGTTTTTTCATACATTTCTGACAAGAATAAGTAGATTTACAATTTCTAACCGAGTGGAATTTTAAACAGTTAAAACAAATATTATTTTTCTTTACGAATTCATATCTAGAAGCCACTGAAAGATTTAAGAATTCTGGACATTTGTGCAAACCGTGGAATTCATTACTCTGACACTTAACACATTTAAATGTTTTTGAGTTTTTACCATTAGATGTAGATACCATACTAGTGATTCGTTGTTGAGCATTGCGTTTAGGAGTTACATTATTTATAAGAGGTTTGGAAACTTGCAGTGTTCTTGCTTGTCTTTTTAAAAACTCGATTAATTCTTTTAATTTTGGTAGCTCGTCTTTTTTTTGTTCACGTTCAAACCATAATTTTGTGGACCCATCTAATTTCTGCCACAATATATAAGTTATTATTGTATCCGCAAACCCTTCAATTTTTTGAACGAGAATTTCTAGAGATCTGATACATTCACTGGCGGTATCTGCTAAATTAAGAATAGCACTAGGTGTTTCACTTTGTATTGAATTAATGGACATTAATTTTTTAATGTGAGCAAACACTTGTTGTCTTTTATTGGAATATCTTTCCTCTAATAAGGACCACGCTGTTTGATAATTATCATCTGAAATCGTTATACTTTGTACAACTTTTGCAGCTTCAGAATGAAGCGAAGATTTCAAATATGATAACTTTTGAGCACCCGAAAGTGCGCTATTATTGTGAACGCTAGATTTAAAAAGATCACTAAAATATATCCAATCCTGTACGTTTCCACTAAAAGAAGGTAGATTAATCGTGGGAAGTCGAACTTCCGTTACACTATTCTCTTGTTTCGGCTTTGATTCATTAAGAACATTTATTTGTTTTTGTTTCGCTCTTTTAATTTTTAACCAAGTTTCATCTAACTCTTTTTCAATCGATGATTGTTCATCGATATATTTATCAATTTCCTCCTCATCGCACAATGAATAAATTTTATCAAACATTTCTTTCAATTCTGTATTGAATTGATCACATTTCGTATTTACAAGTTCTAAAGAACATTCATCAGAGTCACTTAATTTAATTTCACTCACAAATTTAGTAATTTTACATTTTAAAACTCTTTTTTTTGTCAAAATATTTTTTAATTCAGTAGACATGTTAAAGAAAAAGTCCTACCTTATTCGAAGAAACCAAGTCTCGTCGCTGATTCTTGACTCTAAAAGCAAACGATAAATCCGTTTACTTTGGCCTCGAAGGACCAATTTTTGTTAAGAATAAAACAATGAGTTACTAAGTGACACCATTTTTAAGGAACTCTTCGCAGTGAACTGTATATTTCTTTATTTTAAAACAATAATTGTTAAGAGTGAAACAGTCTCTCTGGCCGTTTCCAAATCAAACATTCCATTATCTCAATAACAACAACAACAAAAATTTCAGTGTTTCCACTCACTAGTAACTAATATACAATCTATCGTCAACACGCAGACGATTGGAATAATAAATAAAATTACGGCGCTGACACAGCGCCCTCGTACGGGAGATTTTAATTACGATCAGTAACAGTCGTCATTTTTTTAAATAGTATAATTCGCCTTATTTTTTAGATTTTTTAATCTATTTTTAAATAATCCGAATATTTCTATTTCAAAAAAGTGGTGACAATAAAATAATCTGAATTAAAAAAAGTTCCCAATCTGGCAACACTGATATACCGGGTGATTATAATTAAAGTTAAGATTACAAATATCGATAATTTTAAAACTACTGATCAGAATGACTTGATATTTGATCAGGACAATCGTGAGTCAATGAATTTTTGTTTGGTGAAGGAAATAAATCAATTCCAAAATGTGCCGATATATACCACCGTAAGTGTTCACATTGTCTGGAGATATGCAAATTACTAATACGTGACATTCGGACCGCAGACATAGCTGCCATAAAAATGCACAGCACTAGCTCTTTGCCCGAATACTTCATCATGACTCTGACTATGAAGGATCGCGCTCTGCTTTTAAATCTTTTTTATAAGAACGATAACTGTATACGTACAGCTATTAGGAAGTTTCGGACATTAAAATCCATAAACAGGGGTCTAATAACCGCAAATGGTCTGCGAAAAAGGATTATTAATTCAAAGATACCGGTTCATTTGACGTTAAACCGGGTAGAGGAATGAAACTTTTTTCGGCTGCGTCAGTGTAAGATGTGGCTACAGCATTACAAGAGAAGACTAACAGTGAGGCTGGAATCAGCAATATACGGGGAATTGGCCGAATACTTGATATGCCGAACAGCGCGTTGCGTAAAGTCCTGCGGAACTTCTTGCGCTGTTATCCGTACAAGATATCACATGTGCAGGAGTTGCTACCCGCTGATTTGGAAGCACGTCAATCTTTTGCCCTACATTTTCTTGCCCGGATGGAAGTGGGCAACGGATGGCCATGGAATATTCTGTGGTCTGACGAAGCCCACTTTTCTTTGACAGGTTCTGTAAATATGCAAATTTGCAGGATATGGGCGACCGAGAATCCGTCCCAGCTACAGCCATTACCTCTTCAGTCTGAAAAGGTCACTGTGTGGCGCGGAATAACGGCAGCGTTTATCGTCGGTCCGTTTTTTCTTCGAAGAGATCACACCAGCGGGTCCCGTTACCTGCAACGTTGCTGGTAAGCGGTATGAAGTACTTTTGCGTAACCATGTCCTTCCGGCACTTCAGCAGCGTCAGTGTGTGGATCGCACAATATTCATTGAAGATGGCGCTCCTCCGCACATTGTTACTCCTGTGAAACAGGTACTGAGTTCTAATTTCGTTAATAGTATCATAAGCCGCCCTTAAACCCGTGTGATTTCTGGCTTTGGGGGTACCGGAAGAATGTTGTTTAAAGCGGGCGAATTCAGAATCTAGCCGACTTGAAGGCAAACATCATACACGACACCCATTGTATCAGTACAGATACCCGCCGATCTGATGTGGAGCACACTGTTTTGCGCATCCAATTAGTAGCGGAACAAGGAGGAGGGCATGTCGAAGAAATTAGGCCTTAATCATCAGTAAGGTGTTTGTTCCATGAAGCTCTTTTCTTTTTTCCCTTTTTTGTCATTATGGCAGTTGTCGCTGTAAACACGTATTCTTGTCTTTTCGCTAATAAATTAAAAAAAAATCCCTGAACTGTATTTTTCCTTTTGGCTAACAACATTCCTGTGTTTCACGTTTACAATGTTGATGTTTCACCTGACATTACGCTGACAACGCATTCTATCTGCAGTTTTTGGAACTGTTTTTTCCTTCACCAAATAAAATGACATTGCCTCACGATTTTTGCTAAATTATCAAGTTATTCTGACCAGTAGTTTTAAAATTATCGATTTTTGAAATCATAACTTTAATTATAATCTCCCGGTATATAATCGTAATAAATTTTGTATTCATGCATTTTTGGATTAGAGTGCAACAACTATTGCAGCAAGATCTGGATATTTATAAAACTAGTTATAGTACAAACGCACTTCTTTTGCCACGTTTGATATACCAGTTTAGACTTCTATCTTTAAGAATCGTAAAGTCTTTTAACGTGTATAAATTTCTAACTTTGATAGAAGAAATACATTTAATCAAAGTTACACGAAAACTTTTTATTAAGAAGAAGTATTCTAAATTCTGGCATACATTAATTGTACACAAAAAAGATCTCCATTCCTTATTGTTAGATACACAAAACATACATATTAAATGTATATGTGCTAAATGCTGTTATAAAGATATATAATATATGTATTTTCAAATATTAATGCTCTCAAAGGATAAATGTAAAAAATAATCTAATAGGTACTTTTAGAGACCTTTTAAAAAAAAGTAATTATTTTTAAATATTAATAACAAAGACTCCATATTAGTTTTATAAAGAATAAACAGATTTTAATTTCCCTTTTTTATCACCGATAAACAGTCAGGCAAGCCTTGCGTGAATTTATTTAAGTTTGCTTCGTATTTATAGAATTTTAACCATCTTCTGGGGAAGAAAATGGTATTTTATTATCCCAACACGTGGACTATTATTTAGTAAAGCAGTTAGAATTAATGCTATTAAACTTATAAAAAGTAAAACTCGTTATATCAAGAAAATAGCTTTTTCGCCTCATTCACCTTAATGGGCTATAATTGAGGGAAAAAAGTAATTAATTTGACGTTGAAACTGCCTGGCTATCTTTTTCGTTTTCTGGAAATAAAATGAACTTGTAAAATCCCAAATGAAATACTTAGTCTTGTCTTCCAGTTTTTTTTCTTTATCCTTTTCAAGTAAGTAACTAAACTGTTTAAATACTACTATGAAATACATTATCTTAAAGTGAATTGAAAAAGATAATTTATACAGTGCTCAGCAAAAGTTTAGTCAATGATCGATTATGCTTCTGTGCTGTGTAACGAATTGTTGTAATTCAACTGTCATATATTACTGGGGACTTACCTTTCATACACAAACAATAAATTTTAATTTATACACTTTACATAATATATAATGATCAAAAAACAAATTTAACATTGTTGCAAAAGTATAGACAATCTGTCTCTTAACAGAAAAATATTCATAAATTAAAATCGAACTGCACCTCCATTGTCTGCATTTAATGCAAAAATGTGACTTTCCATCGAAGAAACTAAATCCTGCATCACTTGGGGGTCTATTTCGTACCATACACGTTCAACATCTGATCGAAGTTCATTTACAGAGGAGAATAGTTAAAAAATTGCATAAACCGTATGAGATATGATGCCACAAAAGTTTTCGATTGGGTTCAGATCAGGACTACACGCGGGCCTGTTGAAAATAGTAATATTTTGAGAGTTAAACCAATTTTTTGATTTGCATGCAACATCATAGACGCATTATCTTGCTCAAATACATACTTTGGAAGAAATAAAAGTTCACCAAATCGCTGTAAATTGCTTTCCAATGTATGTATGTAGTCTTATGCTGCTTGGCGACCATTGAGAAACTGCAGAGATACTTGAGAATTAAAACAAAGCGATTCCCAAATCACCAACACTTTCGAGGGCAAAGGACACCTAATTTTAATTCCAGAAGTGATAAGAATATTTAATCAAAATTTTCTTTTTATAATATATGTGAAAATAAGCAATTTCATATTTTCTAATAACTTCGTTTATAAATTCTGGTATCAGTCCATTATTTCATCAGTTTATAAAAAGAATTACTCCGTGACATGAAATGGGTCAATTTGTTATGAGATTTCAAGGCTGGTTGTTTTATCATTTTCATGTAAACCAATGTACATCTTTCTTTAATGTATCTACGAAATTATCCGTTGACACAGAAAGCTCTGACTCACGTTTAATACGATTAGCAGTCATCATTTATCTAGATTCTAGTTTATGGATCCTTCTATATCTCGTTTTCTGGCCACACGAGTCCTTCCAGATCTATGTTTTGCTTTGAAAGAGTCACCCTTAGATAGTACTTAATAGACAGACGTCTTTGGCCTATTCAAAGTAGCTGAAATTTCTGCAACAGTCCTCCCTTTCTATTTCAGCTTCCATGCTTTAATTACTTCATCTGACTGAAAATTTCTTGCTCGCGGCATCTTCACTAACCAATGCTATCGCGAGGTGCACTTAAATACTTCATTCATGTGACGTCGTAAGTTTGAAATAGGCGTTTTTCCGTGAACAATTGCCAAAAAATCACAAAAGTGTCTAAACTTTTGCAATATGCAAATTTCACTTTTTTCAGTTAAATTAAATAATATCCTACATTAAAACCGTTATTTCTGTCCTAAAACGTTTGAAATATATTTAAAAATAAGTACAGTCATTTGTATAAACCAAGTGTTCGTATTTTTTATTTAAAGGTTAAAAATCACCAGTGTCTAAACTTTTGCTGAAGAGTGTATTTTAAAAAATGTACTTTATCTCTTTGTAGTAGCGTTCGTAATTATATCAGGGTTCATACGCTTCAAGGACGTTCAAACACCTTTTACCAGAATTTCTGTAAAATAATATTTTGCTTACTTAATGAAAAAGAAATCCATTATCACATATAGCCACCAGTACTTTATGAAGTTCCTGGTACTAAAACACTTAAAAACCATTGAGATGCTTGAAACGTGCGCACCCTGTATATATATATGTATAAGTAGCGCTTATAGTCGTTGTCTGATCCGTCCGACTGCCCGCATATACCAGCGCAAAAACTACACAAACAAAGGGTTTGAAAATAAAAGAATATAATCGTTCCAGAATTTTATCGAGTCATTTCAAATTTAATGAAAATCGCATCAAAACATAAAACAATATAAATAAAAGGTTCATCATTCTATTGAATCCTATCATACGAAATTAATCCAATGATATTTCATGATAAGTTGCCATGGTGAACGTCCTATATAAGATGGAGTCTTATTATTTTCGTAATATTTAATTTTACCCCTTGGCCTGGAAAGACGTGCTGTGTACGTCGCCTTGGATTAACACAAGAAAGCCCGCGACAAATGAATATATCTCGGTTCCAACCAGAATTTTTTTATATATAAAACTAGTTTAAAAGATTCAAAGAAAAAAAAAAACTAGATAAATGGATAGGTTAATAATTTTAAATAAAAATTCTGGTGTGAAGTATTTTTCTAGAATATGGACGAGATAAAATATGGATGGCTTCTGCCAATTAATTTCCAGCGCAGTGGGTTAATATATATGTATAATCGTAAAAAAAAATTGTATTCATGCATTTTTGCATAAGAGTGCAACAGTTATTGAACCAATATTTGAACATTTATAAAACTCGTTATTCTACGAACTTAAGAACAGCTTTTGCCCCATTTTATGTACAATTTCTGACTTGTTTCTATCAAGAATCGTAAAGTCTTTTAACATATATAAATTTCTAGCTTTATAGAAGAAATAAATATAATTAATGTTATATGAAAACTTTCTATTAAGCATAAGTATACTAAATTTTGTCATAAATTAAGTGTGCACACCAAGAAAAAAATCTCAATTGATTATTGTTTGATACACAAAACCTATATATTATACGGGTATTATAATGTATAAAATGATGTTATAGAGAAATAGGATAGATGTGTTAGTAATGGACACCCTTAAGGAATTTCTTTTGAAATTATTTTTTTATTAATAGTTATAATTATTATATTCCAGTTTTTTCAATATTATATTGCCCTATCAACAATATTTAACAATTCTTATAGTCTCATTTCCCAATATGAATTGAAATTTAATTTTAAATAGCAGAAATATATCAAAACATCCAAAATTCCAGTAATAGACACCCTCTGTTCCAGTAATGGACACCCCATAAAAAGTAATAAATATAATTGTTTTTATGACTGTATTTAGAACCAGAATTTAATGAATACATACTAATGAAACAAAATAGTAATTTTCAAATAAATTTAACAATTAGGATACCAGTAATTAATAAAATATTTGTGATAATCATTTACTGTTTGCATCAATTATTGTAATTGTAAGAAGATTAACGTTTTAATTATTTTAGATGGATAGTTTAATACTAAATATCAGGCAATTACAGCTATCAAATTATTGAAGCAGTGGGGTATTTAAAACGTAATTAAAAAAAAAGCTTTGGAATATTAGTGTTTAGTTTTGTCTCACTATTTTTAACAATTAATCTTCCAGAGACTACTTGATGTATGATTTATAATAATTAATATTACAAATATGAAAGAAATGATATTGTGAGTTGAATATTTTAAATACTAAATAAAATAATTTGAAAATAAAACTGTAGAACTTATGTTTGAGGCCAGTGATCTGCAAATTTACTAGTCTCATGAATATTACCGATAACTTTAATTAATATTACTTTTTTTTCTCTATCAGAGGTGAATAAGAAAATATTTAAAACAGAAAATAGATTTTAACAGCTTTTGTAACTTAATTGTTTTTATTTAAACGGCGAGGGATTAAGCCCTATGAGCCCCTCTTTGACTGTGCTCTTAAACAATATTTTCTGCTTCCTGGCTGGTTTGATTGCCATATTATAAAATATGCAAGGTCCGTATACATTAAAAAAAATAATATTGAAATTTTATTAATCACATAAAATAACTTAAAAGCAGATATTTATAACAGTTTTGGTGTTATTACATTTTGGTAAGAATAGTTTAAAAATTAGATTTGATTATTTTGGTTTGCAGTTAAGTCAAAATATTTTATGTACTATAAATATTACTGAAATTGCTTTTTTAGCAGTGTCTACGTGGGGTGTCCATTACTGGAAAATGAATATTTAGCCATACCAGTAATGGTCACCCCCTATTAAAACCTTAAAACTAAATGGAAATTTGTAAATGGTCGTTAGTATATAAAATTCTAAGTTTTCTATTGCTACTCAAGCAAAAATATTCAAATTTTACAAGAAAATAAATAATATATAAATTAATTAAACGTAGCCTCTTCATTAAGATTTTCACAGAAAAACATCGAAACTTTGGAGCATTATTTTCTGCTTTCTGATTGGTTTGATTAAAAGTGTCATAATAAACAAGTTTTATAAAAACATGCAAGGGGGAATTATAAAAAAAAAATAATTAAAGCTAAATATTTATTAGCTATTTTTTTATGAACCAAAAACATCAAGTGGTGTCCATTACTGGAAGGGTGTCCATAACTGGCATATCTACCCTATAATACATGTCATTTCAAACATTAATACTCTCAAAGGATAAATGTAACAAATCATCAAATACACATTTTTATAGACATTTTAACAGAAGAAATAGTTCTTTTAATCCCTTAACGGTTAAATTAAATTACGGTTTTAAAATTCAAATTGCTTATTGGCCCCAATTTTTTGAAAAAGAAATATTCACCTTACTTAATGGCAGGTAAAATGATACCATGATAAAGCCAATTACACTATTTTATAACACTGGTGGGGATAAAAAATCTGAAAAAAATGCACAGCCCGTGAATATCACGGGAGCGAGAATTAACGGGTTAAAATATCAATAACAAAGATTCCATAAAAATTCTTAAAGAATAAATACATTTTAGTTTTCTTTTTATCACCGATGAATGTGACTTTCTTACATGAATTTATTTATGTTAGCTTCGTTTTTATAGAATTTTAACCGTCTTCTGCGGAAGAAAGGGTTTTTTATTATCTCAACACTTGGGCCTTTATTCAGTAAAGTAGTTAGAATTAATGCTATCAAACATTTGAAAAATGAAACTCGTTGTATCAAGAAAATAGCCTCTTCGCCTCATTCACCTTAATGAGATTTAATTGAGGGGGGGAAATCTAATTAATCTGAAGTTGAAACTGTCTGGTTATCTTTTTCGTTTACTGGAAAGAAAATGAACTTGCAAAATCCCAAATGAAATACTTAGTATTCCAGTTATTTTTTTCTCTCTCCTTTTCAAAAAAGTAATTAAACAGTTTAAATAGTACTACTATGAAATCCATTATCTTAAAGTGAATTGAAATGGATAATTTTTATTTATAAAAAATGCATTTTACCACTTTTTAGGTGCGTTCGTTATTCTATATATACGTAACCACCTATAGTCGTCGTCTCACCAGTCCGTGTGTTTGTCTGTCTGTCTGTCCGCATATAACATCGCAAAAACTACCCAACTGAATGTTTATTAATGTGCCAATTAAATGTATATAATCGTTGCAGAATTTGATCAAGTCATTTCAAATTATATGAAAATTGTGAAAATTGAATCAAAACTTAAAACGATATTAATAAACGTTTTCTTCATTCTATTATATTCTATCATACGTAATTAATCCATTGATAACCATTGATAGGTTGCCATGGTGAACGCCTTACTTAAAATGAAGTCCTATTATTTACGTATTACTGAATGTAATATATATATAATCGTAATAAATTTTGTATTCATGCATTAATGCGTAAGAGTGCAACAGCTATTGCACCAAGATATGAATATTTATATTATATACTTATTATATTAGATACAATATATTACAAAATACTGGTATCGAAGAATTTTCTGGTTCGCAAATTCCAGGACTCGTACGGACCCTGGAAAATAAATTTATTTTTAAATGAAATAAAAGTAACAATTTTGATTTGTTGAATGATAATATCAAATCAAGCCGAATTAAAAAAAAAAATTCATTACCAGGTTTCTTTTTGATTTTAACCTATTGAAAATTCTCTTCACCGTTTTATACATTAAAAACATATAAATCAATAATAGGATCCATTTAATTTTTTAATTACTTTCTTATGACGTATTAACCGGACTTTTTGGATCTACAACAAATGTACTTTAAATTTCAGAAAGTTGTTACGAATTATGCTACATAATTTAAGGTTTAAATAGGTTTAGTTAAATCCATTAAGGACCAGCATGTTTTACAGGAGTTTTATTCAGTTAACATCACATTTTGTTAAACTATTACTTTTATTTTATAAACAGACCGCTCATTGTTTTTTACTGTCTTATACTGTAGTCCTAGGACTACCCTTTCATAAATTTTCAGCCTCTCCAGATTTTAATTTTTAACTTCTCTCTTTATTATTGTAGTACTAATGTGCTACGCTTAAACTCTTTTCTCAAGGCTCCTCTAGGATTTGCTATACACTTACTCATCTACAGGGAGTGGAGTAGCATTGCTACTAGGTATCCCATCGAACTACTCTGCTGATCGCTGTTCGCTGCTTTTTTTCACAGTAGTTATACGACAATTTTTGTAACTGATGTGTTAGGAAATAGGAGTGATAAATAAAATCGTGTTTTAAATTTTACTGTGTAGGTAACAGTGACGTTTTGGTATGTGCAATAAGAAGATACAAAGGGGTAAGAAAATTTCAAATATTTACCACAAATAATCAAAATACATTTCATTAAAATTCCGCTTCAAAATATGTTTTTTTTTTATTGGAAGGATTCTAAGAGCGTATTACTTACTTGTAACTTATACATCATATTATACTTTAACATCACTCACCTAGAAAAAAAGAAAGAAAATTTTAACATAACATGTAAAGTATATGGAAAATAATATTACAATGTTAGCACACTTCCAAGTAGTTCGGCATCAGTATTAACGATATACAAAAATAACGATTTAATTTTTTAAACACAGAATTCTTAACCACCTCATTTACTATTAAAATTTGCAAAAAAATTTCTGCAGTTAAATCAGTCAAAATAAGAACTGTTATGAATCTGTGTTTGAAAGGTGCGAATCCTCATATTTATATATTATTAATATAATATATATGTAAAACGACTTCGATTGTTATAATATTCTATTTGTTAAAATGTTGTGGCACTGCCATTATGAATATCAGCTAATGCACTTACTGAGAAGAGAAATTATATGTTAAAAACGTTTTACATTTTTATTCTAAGACTAAGACAGATCAATGAACCTATCAACAAGAGATATGCTAGTTGCTTTATTAACACTATAGAAATACCAGAAGTGTCAATCAAATTTCATAAAAATGGTTTTACACCGCAACTTTCATTTATAAATTTATGTTTAAGGGGTCTCGGGACTCTTAAAAATGGAAAGAGTAAAAAAAATGACCATTTTCATCATTTAATATTTTAAAATGTATAAGATTTTAAAACACAATTTTTATTGCGATGAAACATCGTATGATGTATATTATTTCATTTCATGTATTTTAAAAATGGCAAGTTGCAGAATCAGCATTAAATAGGAGGCTCCAAACTGTCACACATTTGATGAGCAGAAATTTGGTATAACAGTTTATGCGTAGGATTACAAAATAAATTTTGCAGCTAGAATGAAAATGTTGGTGCCTACTTATACTTAAGATTGTAATAATTACCTTGAACCTAAATAAATTTTTACTTAAAGCATTTTTATATTTTTAATACAAAGTTGTATTTAGCTAATAAAAAATTTAGAAAAATTCAACAGTATAATCATCTAAAAAATATATATATTTTTTTAAAGAATAAAAATGACATTTTAGGTTCAGATTATATACGGACTATAATGAAACATATGTTTTGAAAATTTCATAAAACATTATTTTGAATTTTTTCAGATATCCTGAGCGTTATGCCCAAAAACGTCATTTGGAGAAAAATGACTTCAAAGTTTCTTAAACGTCGCTTCAGCTATTGAGTGGGTATAATTCTAAAAGCCATAACTTATTTTCTAATGTGAATTTCAAGGAAACAATTATATCAAAATGTTCAGAAAGGATAGGTGTTTAACATCTAAGAGTCCTGAGACCACTTAACTTATTTATCTTTAGTCTTTTTTGTTTATTTTAAACTTATATAATAAAGAATTTTCTGGCTCTAGCAGAAATATATTCATTTGGTATGGATCAAAATGACCACGTACGATGATTCTAGTATTAATAAATCTATGTTAAGTTTTTTTATTGTGAATATCTTTAAAACTTCATGAAAATCACTTTATCAAATGTAACGTTCGTTTACGAAAGTTAAACTAGTATGTCATGCTCATCGTAAACGTTACTGCTAAATAAATCAAATCGTCTTCAACAGAATTAAACAACAGTCTATAAGTTCAAAAGATTTACTGAGAAACAGACATAGCAGCAGCTCCTGTTGGGCGGTATACAACCAAACCTAATAAAGATCGACTAACTTCATGATCTAAAAAAATTATAAGTTTAATTAAAGTTCGGGGATAAGGAGATATAGCGACGGTGAAATTTTTGAAAAATGCACCATAGCATAGCTGCCAACTTGTACGGATTTTTGCTACCACTAAAATTTAACAGAAAATGTTGCCTAATTCAATCGCTGAATTGCAGTGAAATTTGATAATTAAATAAGGCAGAAATTTCTGTTAAATTTTAGCGGTAGCAAAAATCCGTACAAGTTGGCAGCTATGCCATAGCATCTATTACTGTTGGCCAAAGATCCCACTTGGTCCCCCTTTTTTTTTAAAGAAAGGTCTGCTTTATAATTTTCGCGGAACTGACGTCGAAAGGCGTTTTTGTCTCCATTCTTTCAAAAACCCACCACAATTTTTCTCTTAAAAAATACTGGTTTTCAAAAAACGAAGCAGTAGGAGCCCTGCTGTTAGATGATTAGCGAAAAAACTTAATCAGCACCAAATTATGTCAAGATCTAATTGAATCTGAAGTTTGATTAAATTCCGAGCATTAGTTCTTTGGATAGAGTGCCTACAATACAGACAGACTCACATACAGACAGACACACAGATCCACTGACAGACATTTTCTAAAATAAGCCAAATCGTGCTCCGTGCATTCTAAAACGTATTAATCCGCGGGAAACTGAATTTTTTCATGAATCCAATACTTTCTTCTTGTAAATATAGCAGAAAGTAAAAACTTAACAACCGCTTACCACAGCCTTACAGTTGTTTTCTGCATTCATAATAATAACAATTTTTAGGAAATACTTTTTTGTAATCAAACTTTGTTGGTTTAGTAGCATATTGGGTAGATCAGATAGTCGTGTCGTGTTCGGAAAATCAATTTGTACAAGAAAACTCTATCATTTAGACATTGATTCCGGTTAGGATTTGTTCCGATATCTAATGTCTAATAATTACCGGGCAGACTTTTCCGGTATGAATTGATTTTCACAACACGACACGACTTTCCGATCAACTCAATACATTCAGCCACAAATATAATCTTTAATGTCGTCACTTTCAAAAGTACAAAAAAATCGCCATGAGCGAGCTACTTTACTATACATTCATCTAAAAAGCTCTAATCAATCTGATTCCTATAGCTTTTGCAATTTTCCAGCAAAAATAATAATTCATCGACGCCTAATTATAAAATATTATACATCAAAATTCAACGTTTACGGCAGCTGCATATCAGGGTTGGGTTTTTGACGTCAAAAACTGGTTATTGACATGACAAGCGTCAAAAACTGGTTTAAACTGTCATAAACTGGTTTAAACTGTCGAAAACTGTCACAAAACTGGTTTAAACCGTCGAAAACTGCCAAATACATGTAACACGCTAAAACATTTTAACAATAGATAAACATTAAATAAGTCAATGATTTATGTGATCTTTTATTGAAATTTAATAATTTAAAAAATATATTTGCAATAAAATATATATATTTTTTTGGATTTTTCAGCCAGAAGAAAATAATTTTGTACAATTAAATAATCTGGATCAATTTTACCCCGCAGCATGCTACAGCACACCATGTGTTTAGCACATTTATTTACACTCAAAAGATTTTTGAGTTTAGAGTGTATGAAGCGTTAGAAAATAATCTGTCTCTTAATTGATGCTGAGCTAGTAGAACTTGATAGCAAAAGCATTGCTAGATGGACAAGTTTTGAAGCAGGTTCAAAAAGCTGTTGCATTTAGTGATACTTTTCCACCAAACAATGGAGTCCTCCCTATAGCACTGAAATAAGAAGACTGGAAGGGGGTTTCTTTAGCTTCATACACAATCAGTATGGGTAAGCATCCATAAACTCTCTCCGTAGCTCAAGCGCAAGCTGAATCAACTGATACAGCAGTCAACCCTTGCCCCTGATGGTTGGGATGCAAAGCATAAGCCAAACAATGGTATGGTTTCATGATTTGATCCCTTCTATTATGCACTTTTTCAATATGGACTTACAGAAATTTTCTTTTAGATGACCGAACCAATTTTGTTCAGTTTTAAAATCGAAAACATTTTTATATATTGAAAGAAAGCATGTTTTAAAAAGATTTTGACTTTAAGCTTTTTTTTTTTAATTGCTTCTCTTATTTTGTAAATGTTTAAAATTAATAATCCAATTTCAATTTTGAATGGAATGGTTATTACCTAGACCAGAATAACATTGATGTACGTTATCTTGTTATATATACAAAAAAATCTACACTTTTCTAAGTTTTTTTCCCCATAAAAAAAGCTAGCTAATGCTTTAAGCTCTCAAAAGTAAGCGAAATTAAAACGATTTTAAGTAAGAGAAAAAATGTACAGCTCAGGTGAGCTTAATGTCTACTTTTTAGAAAAACACAATTTTAGAAAAAAATAATAAATAAATAAATAAATAAATAAAAATTTTACCCTGTTAAAAAGTTGTACTTAACAATAATACTTTACTATGTACTAATTACTGATATACAGTAAGAGTGAATTTAAAATATTACATGTAATGTTGTCATGTGTGACATTTAATTTGAATTTTTACAGATCAATTTAGTATTTGAGGTTTTTGACACGACAGTTTAAACTATGGTTTAAACCCGACATAAACTGACACATGTCAAAAACCTGACAACCCTGTAATTATTACTAATACTATATACTAATTATACAATTACAGTAATAGTGAATTTTAAATATTACATCTAATGTGTGACATTTAATGTGAAATTTTACAGATCACTATAAGTATTTGAGGTTTTTGACGAGGTTTTTGGCAAGGGGTTTTTGACATGACGGTTTAAACCGCAGTTTAAACTGCCAAAAACTGACATGTGTCAAAAACCTGCCAACCCTGCTGCATATTACGCCAGCCGTTATAATCTTCAAATTAATTTCGACCTAGACCAGTAAAAATCTTCTTTAAGATATTTTATGTGATACAACAATTGAGTTTAATAATAAAACTTTATATGAATCAACATAAAACAAAAGAGCACACAGGAAGCGTTTCCGACTGGAAATTTTAACATCCCGTCATCACCAATGTAAACTCATCTCCGTAAGGGGACAAGGTCACGAATGAACAGGAAGGGCAAAGAGGGGAAATTGCAAAGTATACGACAGGTAATGCTGGCTATCGCATTCTTTGTAAACTCTCGTCCTGTCCCTTCTGTTCATTCGCGATGCTGTTCCCGTTCGCATACGTGTTTACATTGCTGATAATGGGCTATATTAGTTTCCAGTCCGTAACACGTCCTGTGTGTTCTTTTGTTTTATGTTGATTCGTACAAAGTTTTATTATTTAATCGTGATTTATTGTCTGTTTTTCGGTAACGTTTCATCTGTGCAACAGCTGAGTATAAATTTGACATAAAATTAATAGTGGAATGTAATCCAAGATTTTTCAAATCAATAAGAGATAGTCTTCGTTAAATGCTTTTAAAGAATTAAGTTACTACAAAACAACAGCAGTTACTACTGTTAGCAAACTAGAAAACTTTTTATATTGCGCACTTAATCTACAAGTATTCACATATGGTATTCTTTATTTATAATATAGTTATACTTGCATGAGATTGATTTCAAATTGGCCTAAAAATAAACCGTAAAAACATGTTTCCATCTTATACAAATGCAATCTATTTTAAATATATAGTATACTTTTCCCCCCTGAAATCTTCATGGTAGTTTAATTAAGGATATGACTCTATTATAGGAAGGCACCCTTTTCACATTTTTACAGCTTTCGTTTTGAGAATGTAGTGCGTTATGAGTTGTTTATTGTAGTCGTTTTCCTTTTATCATAACGTCACTTCCTTTATTTTTGTTTAATATATAATTTTTACTTATTGTGCGTTATGCGATTATATATATATATATATATATATATATATATATAATATATAACCATTAATAAAACATAACTGACACCCATCAATAATTGTGATAGTATGAATGAATTTACAACAATACAGTGTCCCCAAACACACTGAATGGATACCAAAAACATAACAAACAATTAATGAAATTTCCTTATAGATGTATCCGATAACTACAGATTAGAAATCATATAGATAATACACAAAGATTATGCGCAATTGCAGTAAATAGTAGGAGAGCTGTTGAACATTTTTGAGTAGGTATTTGAGGCACCCTGAAAATTTGTGCAACACTTATTTTGTAATGCCTGAATACAAAACTGAATGTTTGGCTGAAGGATCGTGGCACAAAACTGTGCCAGACACGTGTCAAGTGCCATTTGGCACTTGACACGTGTCTGGCACAGTTTTTGTGCCGACTAAAGAATCTGTCATTTTCAAAATATTTTTTTCCAAGCATAAATATTATTCTGCCTCAATCTCAGCGTGCCTCAAATACCTTTTTTGGGTAGTCAAAAAATGGCACTTGACACGTGCCTGGCACTGTTTTTGGGCCGACTAAAGCGTTTGTCGTTTTCAAAATATTTTTTTCTAAGCATAAATATTATTCTGTCTCAATCTCAGCGTGCCTCAAATACCTTTTTTGGGGGGTAGTCAAAAAATGGCACTTGACACGTGTCTGGCACAGTTTTTGGGCCACGGTCCTTCAGCCAGACATTCGATTTTGTATTCAGCCATTACAAAAGAAGTATTGCACAAATTTTCAGGGTGCCTCAAATACCTTCCCTAAAATGTTTAACAGCTCTTGGACTAAAAGATCTAAGTGTATAATATTTAGAAGATTGCTAAAACATTTAGCTAATGTATATATTTAAAAAATATATATAAGATACTGATAAGGAATAATAATTCAAAATGAATTGTTGTATTCAAAATGAAAGATATCATAATTAGCTTACATTCATAATTACATGCGCAAATGCAGCATAATAATTTGAATGCCAATATATAACCATTAATATAACATTACTGACCACCATCAATAATTGTGATAGTATGAATGAATTTACAACATTACAGTGTCCCCAAACACACTGAATGGATCCCAAAAACATAATAAACAATTAATGGAATTTACTTATAGAGGTATCCGATAACTACAGAGTAGAAATCATTATATACAATATATATATATATATATATATATATATATATATATATATATATATATATATATATATATATATACAAAATAGATTATGAAAGCACTTTTTTTTTTCATTGTAGGCTATTTACTTTGTTACATATTTAATTTTTATTTCTGTTTATCTTTTTTCCCGAATTAGTTTTACAAACTGAGACTTTTTATTCGAAAATTATTACCAGTTATTCAATTCTTTAGTTAAAAAGAATCACAGCAAGTAAAAACTTTTATGGTTTTGGAAAATATCAAACCACGTCCTTGAACTGTTAAAAAAGGGAAGCTTTTTCTTAAAGAAAAACCTTATATAAAATTTAAAGGCAAATTTTTTTTCATTATGAATTTCTTTTTTTCCCTTTATAGTTTGTTTATTGACAAAGTACTTACACATCGTTCAATGTTTTAAATATGCTGTTTCTCTTTTTAAAAAGGCATAAAGATGATACTTTATCTTTTTTTATGTTAAAACTTCCCTATTTTCTCATTTGGTTGCGGTTTCTTAGCAGCCAGGTAATGTTTTGCTACATATTTCATGCTATAAAGTAATAATGCACAATAATATTCTATTTTTCTTTTCCTTTTTGTAAAAACTAAAATATAAAACACGTAAATTTAGAGGATTAGTAGTTTGAAAAATGAATAGTAACGATTTTCAATAACAAATAAAAAAAAATATATAGGAATGAAAATGTCAGAGATTAAAAATCTATATAAGAATAAAATATTTTTCTTTATTTATGAAAACTGAAGTATAAATATATTGTATTCCTTTTTTTGCGGTTAAATTTATTCATAACGCTAAATGAAAACTAAATGAAAGTAACTTTTTATGTTATTACGGGCTAACTAAGAAACATCAGCATTTAAAAATACATTATTTCTTGTTAATAAAAATACAGAATATTTTTATCACTTTGTAAATTTCCTAAAATTTTGAGCTTAGGAAAAAAAATATGCTAGCCAGGCGCAAATCTCGACAATAGATGTTATTATTTTTCACATTTGTAAAATAGAAACAATGCTTTATATTTGAAATAAAATGCTTTGGTTTATTATTTTATTATTATTATTATAGTAATTACTATTACTATTACTATTGCTATTATTATTATTATTATTATTATTATTATTATTATTATGCATTTTAAAGAAAATGAGTGAAAAGCATGTAATTTAAATGTATGCAAAATATGTATTTTAAATTAAAATTACTCTAAAGGTTTATACAGTAAACTAGCGGACTCTGTGTAAGAAGGAAATCTGTCTAACTCGGAAAGATTTTCAAGTCCCTGCAAATACATAGTCATAGAGTAAAATTTGACTAAGGCGGAATCTTGTCTACTGCGGAAAATTTCCTTGGTCTCGATCGATTCCGCCTTAGACAGTGTTTACTGTATTTTAAATGAAAGTAATGGACTATGAATGGTGGCAATATTTGGAGATTTATGACCTGCTATCATAATTGTACCAATTATCTTTATCAATTTGGCAACAACCTATAAGTTTCATGCCAATCATCAAAATTTATCAGGAATGGGATATACGATAGAATAAGCTTAACAGTTCGGAAATTGTGCGTCAAACGTTGCAAATGAGATAGTTTCGTGCTATAACTTGATTTTTAAATATTCAGATTTTGGTGCAATAGCTATTGCACTCTTATGCAAAAATGGATGAGTACAAAATTTATGGCATTAATATATATTAAATTCAATAATACGGAAATAATATGACTCCACCTGAAATCTGTCGTAATCACTATGGCAATCTAGAATCTTTACCTATCATGGGATATCATTGAATTAATTACGTATGATAGGATTTAATAGAATGAATAAAACTTTTATTAATATAAACTTTTATTAATAATAAAGTTTTTTTGGGGATTTCATAAAATTTTAAATGACTCGACAAAATTCCAAACGATTGTATATATTAAATTTCAAACCATTAGTTTGGGTATATTTTTGCTGTTATATGCGGACGGACAGACCGTGGAATTACCCCTATTTAAAATTTTCGAATGTTTTGCCCCAATCGTTCACGAGCCACCTACCAGTGAGCCGTGTGCCAAATTTCATAGCCTTGCGCCCTGTGGTTTCCGGGTTTTTGAGGTTACATAGATACGCGCAAGGATTTTAATAGGGTAGAATTCAGTCAATTTCTGAAGACATACATTGCAGCAACAAATTAACTATCTGATAAACATTTCATCAATCAATTTTTTATTAGTTTTCAAGCTAACCTACTCATATACTATACCTTGAAAGATAAAGATATATATATATATATTGATTTTGTAAAACTTACATTAAAATAAATTATTTAATATTCAGCGCTGAAATATAAGAGACTCTATATTATGCCTTTATATTTGATAAGATCTGTATTTTTGCATGAATATGAAAGTCGTATAAGACATAACAAAAAATAAACAGAAATTTTAGCAAATCTATGAAGGCATTCATTATAGCAACTAATTAACTGTGTTTGTTTGATGCTCTTTTCTAATTAGGATATTTTCATATGTACCTTTTCTCTAAATAGAGTATTTTGTAATAAGATATATAACGTATGTCAACCTTCAGCTCGCATGTTGAGAATCGGTAATCAGTAAACATTTTATTAGTGAAAGTATGTTTTACATTGTGAAACATGTCAACAAAATAATATATACTTATAATAAAATAATATATAACAGTGAACATGCATCAGCATGAAGTGAAACAAAATAGAAAGTATCATTTACATGCAGTCTTGTAGAATAAATTACTTTCTGTGTAGGGTTCAAAATATTTCTGTAACTACGCTAACAATCAGTGACTTGCTTTAGAGTATTATTAAAGTAAAAAAACAAAATCATATTTGCAAACATATTTATAAGAGCGCGTATTTAAAGAGCATGGTCATAACATATATGTTCTTATATTGCTCTAATAAAAGTAATATATATATGTTATATAAAAAATTTTTACTTTTACTATTCATTTAAATTATTCTAAATTACCGGCCTATTCATTATTTCTTTTTTTTTTTTTTTAATACGCTCTGTTATTTATTTCTAATTAAATTCCTATAATTTTAAAACGCGTATCTTAATAATAGATTTATTCCAAAACGTAATCTAAACTTTTAATCCCTTCATTAAATTTTATCGTCTACAAAACTGTAAAGTTCTGAACACAGTTACTTATTTTTCGAATGTTTATCAAAACCATTTTTGCATTTTTATTCTATTTCATCTCATTTTTCCGCCCGCTAGGCGACAACCTTTTCTCATCGAAATCCTTCCATCAGCAGTGTCGGGATTCTTTCCTGTAACGTTTCTTGATCGCTCTCCATTGGCTGAGTGACGGATCCCAGTTTCACTTCGAAGCTCGTTCATGATTTTGGTTGGGTTAGCCTGAAGTTTCCATTTCAATCGGAATTCCTCCACGCATTCTAATAAATAGTTCGATAATGAGCTCAGAACTAGATTTTTGTGTTCTTTGATTGTTTACATAACCTGTTACCCGGTGTCCTAAGCCATGTAGAATAATTTCGTGAATTAAAGTCTATTTCGCATGAGTAACTAGTTTATGCTGGAGTGGAATGCTCTGATTTCTCATCCTGTGGGAATTGTTTAGTGTTGGTATGTTCTGATGGAATAAACAGTTTTCCTATGACTACGTTTCCATGTTTTAATTGGGAAAACCCCGATTTCTTCATACGCCTATTTTCACCACTCACGCGGCCTAACCTGCCTTGTCTTCATCATGAATAAATAAGTGTTTGATTGGACTCTACAAATATTAACATCGCTCTACATCTGCTAAATTTTCACAGAGTTGACACCTCCACAAGCAATGCTTGTGCTAAGTGGTAGGATTGCTATACAACATCACCAACGGCTGATTAAAATGTGGTACGAATCCAGTAATATGTAATAAAAAGCACGACGTGATATTTCGACGTAACCTATTAAATTGTTTTGTAATAAGATGCCGGTAGGATGATGTTGTATAGAATTTATTTTTTTTATTTTTATTTTGACTTGGTATAATTTCTTTTCTTATTTAATCTATTATTGATAGGAGATTACTTTTTATGCTATGTAACTTTTTACCCAGCCAGTATCATTGAGTGCAATAATCTCTTATTATTATTTACTAAAGTGATGAATTAAAATATGACTTTGAAGTTATTGATGAGAAATTTAAGTTATTGTTATTATTGAATTAAATTTACTATTGCTAGATATTGTATGATAGAAAGTATAGATAATTTA
Organism: Maratus speciosus; assembly: GCA_963932465.1. Classification (NCBI taxonomy): domain Eukaryota; kingdom Metazoa; phylum Arthropoda; class Arachnida; order Araneae; family Salticidae; genus Maratus; species Maratus speciosus. Next base: position 218,694,962 of record OZ010794.1, read on the forward strand.
TTATTGAATATTGAGATAAAAGAGATGTAATAAAGAAAAATAAGTGTTATGAATTAATGAAGTCAATATATGAGATATTTGAGAAAACTCATAAATTAAATATTGTGATAACAACTAAACATAATGAAAGTAAAATACTTACTAGAGAATTTATGGAAAGTGGTAATAGTATGGTACCGCTATTATCATAACAATACAATACTATAGAGTGCATATGGCACTAGATTTTTTGACAGTTTTTCTTGTGTCAAAAATGAGCAATAATTGAATTTCAATGGACTATAGCATAGAATCAGTACAATATAATCATCCCAGTTTAAAAAAAAAAAAAAAAAAAAAAAAAAAAAAACTGTAGGAGATTGATACTCTGTTGAAATTTTTGTACATAAATTTTAAATTTATTATATTCATGTTTTTCCTTTTATTTATATAACTTGTGAATTGTATGGAAAATTTCTACGTTGTGGAGTTTAAATTATAGAGATTAAACTAATGTTTAATCGTGATGTGGAAAGAATATAAATTCCTAAGAAAACTCCTAAACAATTCTAATATTGTCAATATCTGTTAATATTGTAAGTAATAAGTTGTTAGTAAAACAAGAGGAGATTATTTAGAATATAATTTACTCCATGTTGGAGAAATATTTATATAACGCATACGTCAAAGCCATTTTTACATTTTTATTCTATTTCATCTCATTTTCCCGCCCGCTAGGCGACAAACTTTTCACATCTAAATCCTTCCATCAGCGGCGTCGGGATTCATTCCTGTGACGTTTCTTGATCGCTCTCCATTGGCTGAGTGGCGGATCCCAGTTTCACTTCGAAGCTCGTTCGTGATTTTAGTTGGGTTAGCTTGAAGTTTCCATTTCAATCGGAATTCCTCCGCCCATTCTAATAAATAGTTCGAGCATGAGCTCAGAACAAGATTTTTGTGCTGTTTGATTGTTTACATAACCTGTTACCCGGTGTCCTAAGCCATGTAGAATAACCATTTCGTGAATTAACATCCATTTCGCATGAGTAACTAGTTTATGCTCGAGTGGAATGCTCTGATTTCTCATCCTGTGGGAACGTAACGTAGTGGTGGTTACGTAATTGTTTAGTGTTGGTATATTCTGATGGAATAAACAGTTTTCCTATGACTACGTTTCCATGTTTTACTTGGGAAACTCCCGATTTCTTCATACGCCTTTTTTCAACCACTGCGACCTAATTCATGCCTAATTCATGCGACCTAACCTGCTTTGTCTTCATCATGAATAAATAAGTGTTTGATTGGACTCTACAAATATTAACATCGCTCTACAGCTGCTAAATTTTCACAGAGTTGACACCTCCACTAGCAATGCTTGTGCTAAGTGGTAGGAGTGCTATACAACATCACCAACGGCTGATTAAAATGTGGTACGAATCCAGTACTATGTAATAAAAAGCACGACGTGATATTTCGACGTAACCTGTGAAATTGTTTCGTAATATATATATATATATATATATAAACTTATTGAAGGGGAAACTGTAAAGGAAAATTGGAAATGAGTTTTTCTTCTTAAGTTTCAGTGCTTATGTTATTTTTTGTTCATAGTTTTGTCATTATGCATGGATAGCACAGGAGGTAGAAAAAAATATTTATTACATTTATAAGAGACTAAAATTACATTTTTTTCTAATAATGTACAGCATAACGCAAGACCAATAAAAAGATTAATATTTTATAGATGTTAGTTTTCAGGCTAACCTAAATGTATACATATAGATATTTTTTTTTTTAAGTTTAAATTTCGTAAAATTTACATTTAACCCGGGAATGCTCGCTCATATCCAGAATATGTAAAATTATACTTTACCACCAATAAATTCAAACAAAAATGATCATGTTATTTAATTGTTAACATTCTGCCCTAAAAATAATTGGAAGATTACTTTTCAAAAATTAGTGGCGTGAAATAGAATAACCGTGCCAAACCTGGGTATGTCATACCCTGCGCGTGTAATCTCGGGATAAACACATTACTTAATATTCTGCTCTGAATAGATTCTATATCATGCCTTTATGTTTGATAAAACAATTTTTATTTTTCAATGAATTTGAAAGTCGTATAAGATAAACAAAATAAAAAGAGAAATTTTAGAGAATTTCTAAAGATAATCCTTCCAGCAACAATTAACTATGTATGTTTGATGCTGCTTTCTAATTAGGATTCTTTCTTACGTACCCCTTCTGTAAATAGAGTATTTTGTAATAAGAGACATAAAGTATGTCAACCTTCAGCCCGCATGTTGAAAACCGGATTTGGCGTAAACATTTTATTAATGAACGAATATTTTACATTGTGAAATATGTCAATAAAATAAACTATAACAGCGAGCATGCATTAGCATGAAGTGAAACAAATTAAAAAGTATCGTTTACATGCAGTCTTGTGGAATAAATTACTTTCTGTGAAAGGTTCGGAATATTTCTGTAATTACGCTGAAAATTAGTGACATGTTTTAGACTATTAATGAAGTCAAAAACAAAATCATGTTTAAAAACATATTTATAAGAATGCATTTTTTAACGAGTATGGTCATTACAAATATGATATTATGTTGTTCGAATGAAAGAAAATTACACATACACTTATTGAAACTTAAATTCTAAAGGTGTTTTCATGGTTTGCAGCGTTCCTAAAATTTTCGCCCATTGTCACTAATGTTTTAACCTTCCTACCGAATGGGTATAATTCATTTCATTCGATTCGAACCAGAAATTTTTTCGTAATGTAAGATAAGTAAAATGCAACTAAAACTAATATAGATAAATACATTAAATATTTTTTTAAAGAAAATTCTGGTGTGAAATGTTTCTATTAAGATTGTGTAAAATTTCAACAGGGTAGAAAGGTTAATAAGATAATATTTATTGCATTCTTCTATTGCAGGGCTCCCAAATGGTCCGCCAACTGAATACCAATAATTTTTAACAGAAATTTTTTGGTAGGTTTGCGCTAGAATTAACTTTGAACGCTTGATTTGCATATGCGGCTAATGATGATTTACCTTTATTCACATGGACACCAAGATACCAGAAAAATATTGCATGCGATTTCATTTATTTTCCCCATTACAAATATAATATTATGTTGTTTTAACTCTTTCCGGCACAGACAATTTTCGTTGTAAAATGATGATTAATTAATTGATTGACACCAGAATTTAAAAACGACTTTTTTAGAAAGTAAAAGCATATTACTTTAAGTGCTCATTGTAAAAGCAAAATTTTACTGATGTAAGGAATGACATTTGGAATTAAAATTAGGTATCTCGACCCGGGCATACTTCGTCGGAAAGGATTAATGAAAGAAAAATACATATACAATTATCGAAAAGGAAACTATACACAGGGTTTTGTACAGGTCGGGGAATTTTCAGACAAAGAAATTCTTTTGTACCAATATTTTCTTATTGAAAATGTCTCGTTATGTAACATGAAATTTCGCGTGTTTAACCTAGATTTATTTTTCTATTTAAAAAAAATACTGATACATTAACTGGAAAATTCCCTGAAGCCTCGGAACCCCGTGTAAAAGTATTTGAATTCTGAAATTTCAGTATTTGTTATTTTTTATTCACAGTTTTATCCTTATAAATGGTTAGCATAAATAAATGATCAGATTTACTCTTATTTAGGTGCCACCAAGATGCCAAGATCTTACGAGATGTGATTACTTTTTGTGCTTGTCAAAGAACTTGCTTATCACTCACCATTGCCAGAAACACTTAAGGGGTCTCCGGACTCTTAAAATTGGAATAAAAGACCAGTTTCAACGTTTAATATCTTAAAATGTATTTGATTTTAAGACAATATTTTAAATGAAATGAAAGATACGAGTATGTTCCTTCATTCCATGTATTTAAAAAATTGCATGATGCAGAATTAGCATTTACAGGAGACTTCATGCTTTCAGATATTTGACGAGCAGAAAATCAGCATAACAGATTAAGCGGATGATTACAAAATTCATCTTGCAACTAAAATGAAAATTTTGGTGCCTACTTATACATCAGATTGTAATAATTACCCTGAGCCTACATAAGTTTGTATTTGAATTTTATATTTTTAATTCAAAGTTGCATTTAGCTAATGCAAAGTTTAGAAAATAAATCAACAGTATAATCACCATGGATGAGATTTCCGCGTTTTTGCACACCAGTATATTCTTAGAGAAAATGTTGTTCTGTTAAATCGCAAAAAATTTTCCGATTAAATGAAATAATATTTTTTCTAACAAAATACTGGTGAGTAAAAACGCGGAAATCTCATCCCTTAATCACCTAAGAATATATTTTTTTAATCAATAAAAATGAAATTTTACGTTCAGTTTATACAGACTAACATGAAACATATATTTTGAAAATGTCATGAAAAAATATTTAGAAGTATCGTTTGATATCGTGCGTGTTATGCTCAAAAACGTCATTTGGAGAAAAATGGCTTCAAATTTTCAGAAACATCGCTTCACCTATTGAGCCATTCTAAAAGCCATTACTTCTGTTCTAATAGGAATTTCAAGGAAACAACTATATCAAAATATTCAGAAAATATACGAGTTTAACATCTAAAAAACTTTTAATCCCGGAAATTTTAAAGCTTTAAGAGTCTTGAGACCCCTTAAACAACGCACCAGCGCTGCATTAATCCATTTACTCGCTGGTGCACCATCCTTTGAATTCTATTGCTGGACGCTGACACAAAAAATGGCGGCTGTTGTAGGCGAATTTTTTTAGCGATTGTATGGTCCATTAAATTTCAATACCAATATATTTTTTAAGATTTCTCCACTTTACCTTTCTGAGATTAAATAAGTGAAAGAAAACTTTTGGAAAATACCGGTGTTTAAATTCAGGTGACCGTACAAAAGCTTAAAAATATCCGCCTACGACACACTGCAAATTCGAGAAAAACTTTTGCAACACTATCAGAGCATAATATTTAACATTTCTAACTAAAATCATTTTCGATTGTGTTGTAAATGCGTTTTGAATGTATTGTGCTAAATAAAAAGATTGTGCAAAAAGTGTTGTTAAAAATTACAGGAAGAGAAAATGTGTTTTCAGAAAATTTCAAAACATTCATTTTTAAAATTGTGTTATAAATGCTTAGTAAATAGTATGTTTTAAGTATGTGTGTGTGTTATTTTAAAGTCACCATGTAGAAAGTGTTTGAAAGTGTTTTAAATGTGTTGTTTTATAGTGTTCTAAATTGTGTGGTGTTTACAATGTGTTGTTAATTTGGTGACAAAGTGTTGAGCAGCACAACACTATTGCATGAAAATATTTTAATCAATGCTATTTACAACACTATTTCAACACACTTAACAACACTATGTTTAGATAGCAACACTTTTGCAACATATTAAGAACACATTTATAGATAGCAACACTTCTGAAAGATATTAAGAACACAATCATAACACAAAAAATATTTTGTATATGAAATTTTCTAATTCACAACACATTAATGTGTCGCTAATTTTGTGACAAAAAGTGTTGTAAATTGTGTTAATTTTTGTGTTTGAGAATTTGCAGTGCAGCCGGCATTTTTTGTATCAGTACTCAGGACTGGTATTCTGGAGGCGGTGGCTGGTGTTGCGTTGACATAACGGTAAGAATATGCGCATGCTTAAATTAACTATGAAGCTACCAATATTTTTTTTAAAGAATTTGTCTTATTAAAATAACAGAAACTGTACAATAAAATACAGCGAAGGTTATCTTTGAAAATTTGAAAAGGCAAACGTATTTCAATAAAAAATTTGAACATGCCTATGATATAGTTTCGGCGGTTAATGGGTTAAAAACAAATGACAGTGTAAAAATACAAAATGTATAGAACGAACTTGATTAGAGATTAGATGTTTTTCGTTTAAGAAAAGCTTTACACAGCGAACATTTGTAAGAGAAAAAAAATTGAAATGTTACTGTTTATTTTCACATATCACTTGTTATAATAAGTGTAATAGTTTTTAAAATATAAATTTTAAAAATCCGGATATTCATTTATCGAAATGGCTACAGATCAGGGAAAAAACAGTCTAAAAAAGAGCTATTGACCAGTGTTTTCTTATTAAAAAATCCTATTATATTATCCTACGATTATACAATAAAACTTTTTTCTATAAGAAAATATTGGTACCATTCCTCTTTTTTGACTGTGCTTTTACCTGATCTGTCGCCACCCTATATCTTGATCCTATATATTTATTCCATGTAAGTACTTTTAGGTTAACCCTCTCGCTGTGGAACCCGAGGTTTATCGGGGATGCATTTTTCCATCTAATTAACCCTCATTGATTATTCCCACTAGTTTTTTTTATTGTAAATTTTGACTTATTTTATCGGAGCATTTTCCCGATTAAATTAGACAAAAATTTTTGTTTTGAAAAACCGGCGACAAAAAAATAAAAATTCTTAAATACACAATTTTTGAAGCTATTTTGGTAAAACAATTACGCAACGAAAGGGTTAAATAAGTATGTCCTTACTTGACATTACTTATTTATTTCTTATTACTGTGGGGTAGTGTAAGTCATGAGCTACGATTTTTTCCTACCAGTATTTTAAAACGGAAAAATGTGACTTATTTTATCGGAGATATCTGATTAATTGAGTAAGGCAAAGCAAACTTTTCGAAAATAACGGTGGCCAACGAGCATAGCAATTATCAGCTATGTGACATACACTACAAAAACCCATGAAATTACCCTATGAGGATAAACGGGTCTGTCATTTATTTTACTTTTAATTAGTATTTGTTTTTTTTTGTTTTTTTTTTCAATGTATCTACCGGAGTAGCTTATAATCCACAACTCGAATTTCAATTATTTCCGCCACAATTTCCATCAATCGTAAATATAGAGTTACAATTTTAATCCTTAAATAATGAAAATTTAATTAAATTTTCAGATATTGAAAATGAATCTCTTTGAAAGTGTAAAACTTTTCAATATAACTTACTGCAGTATCGTTTGTATTTTGTAGTTATCCCTGCACTGTGTTCTATTTATTTAATTATTTTTCTTAGATTATCATAATCACATACATAGAATATTTGAACATATGTTTCAAAAGTAAATTAAAATCTTAATTTCATTCTTTCAAAAACATTTAATAATATTTATTTTCTGGTTATAAAATAAATCCATTCTATTTCATCGAGTTTCCTTCACTGAATTTTCTCCAAGTTCAATAGTTTGTTTTATTCAAAAGACATTTATTAAATAATTCTCTTTTACAGCAAATCTATTTATAGCAAATAAATTCCAACGAACGAAGAAGAAAATTAAAATATATTCATAAACTGCAAATGAGTTTCTTTAAATTTTTATTTATTTCCATATGCGTAAATATTATGACCGGATTATTTTTTAAGTTTATTTTAAATTGTTTTTACAATCAAATACTTTAATACGGAAGTCTAAAATAGTTCTTTCAATTTTCTTTTTCATAAACAGGATAATTTTATGTACATCATTTAAAAGTAGACTTTATTTCCAATCGTTCGGTACCAGTACCTTTCGTTTACGATGATTTGTTGAGGAGTTAGTAGGGGTTGTTTACTTTTTATTTTTCCACGACTGTACTACACAGTAGTAATATACGAGGAGTGTATCGTAAAGTGGCCAACGTTACTCGTTGGCCGTAAAGCGAATATGTTTTAATGCTGCTCGCACCACTTTTTCAAAACACAAATCTTTTACATGCGTTTTGAGAACATTTTAAGAGAAATAAACTACGATAAGTATTTTTTAAAAATACTTGTGCAAATGGAATATAAAAATAATCTCCTGTAATTGAAACTATATAATACCCCCTCGTATAAGTAGTTTAACTCTTTAATTCTTTCAAGAGAAAGCGATTGTGTATCAGTAATGTTAATTTCGCATCGGAGTTTTCGAAAAAAAAATTCAAAATCAAGAAAAGCAATTTTCTATTTCCTGAACACACACATACACACCCACCCACCAAATTTAACAAAGTAAAATGTAATTAAATGTTTCTGGTGCGAAACTTGATTAAAATTCCGCACTTCAAGTGGTTAAATGGTTCCTTTTTTTATACTATAAACTTAATATAGAAACCATGCACCACTTTTACCGTACTAAAATATTTGCCTTGTATAATCGAAATATGTCTGCCATTAAAAAAAAGGAATACGTATTGCAGTTTAAAGTAGCGTCGAAAAGCTTTTTGAAACGAACGAAACAAACTCTTCGTACACGTACTGCGTATGGGCAAACCTGTGCAGGGGTTAAGTCGCTGCCATCTATATACTCAAGGCCAGAGGACACGAGTTGTGACGTCATCTCTAATCGACCGACTTCCCACTACCGTTGCATTCACACCGGTAAACTTTGAATAACAATTTTCATTTATTTTACTTGTGGAATATCTATCATCTTATAAAACAATAATAACTATTTAAACTTACTGGTGAGAATTCGGCATCCCCCAATAAAAAAACAGCCAGATGCGTTAACACTGAGGCATTCCGTATCTAGCTGAATTTTTATTTAGGGATTCCGAATTCTCACCAGTAAGTTTAAATAGTTGTTATTGTTTTATAAAATGATACACATACTAAAAATAAAATAAAATAAATTGCTGTTCAAAATTTTCCGGTGCCAATTCCAACATTAGTAACAAGTCGGTCGATTAGTGATGACGTCACAACTCGCGTCCTCTGGCCTTGAGTATTTCGATGGCAACGGTTAAGTAGATGAAACTGATTAGTATAACATCAAAGCGCTTCTGTCTTAACCCCTTGAGGGAGAGTGGGATAAAATATATCCTACTTAATTTAAACAATATTCTCACCAGAAAATTTTTAATAAATTTTATATTTTTATCTTTGGAGGAAACTAGTTACAAAATTGCTTTTCCTTGTTTGAAAATAATTTTTTTCGATTATTACGGTGAGAATTCAATATTTAAAGTCATTTTTGCTTGCCCCTCAAGGGGTTAAATCGTACGCACTACTATCGCACTATGGGTAATAGGCTTAAGCGCTGACACAAAATACACTCCATAAATGTCCTCCAAATTATACACCATAAAATGTCCTCCAGTTATAATTGTCTGCAATGCCTAACTAATTTCATAACTAATTATTTCAGCAATATTGATATAAGTATAGTACGCTGTTATTATTATTATTTTTTTTGTTTATAATTGGTGTAGACACGGCATATAATATTTTATTTCAGTATAATCAAATATTATTCGAAAGAAAAGGAAATCATCAGGAAATTTAAAAGTGTTAAAATGCTAGGAAAGATAGATTGAATTTTTATTCTCTTTCATATTCGCCCCGCTAGTGGCAGAGAGGTTCTGCCGTCAAAGTTGGTAAACTGGAGGTGCTGGGTTCGAACCCAATCACGTCCCTCGGACTAATCGTTCAGCGTTTTAAGTGATTTTCTTCAAACCTTGGATATCCTTGCATAAAAACAGATTAGGTTCCCTTTGAAAGAGCCCCACAGAGGGCAATCGCCCTTGCGTCTATACCCCTCGTGTAGATAATCAGCCATCATATAAAGAATACAACTCTGTTTCACATGCAGATTAAGCAAATCCGATTACGTTAACATATTTAATACTAGCAAAAGCCATGCTTTGTTTGGATTCGCGAAGCATTATTTAATAAGATCTATATTTGAAAGTAACAATATTTTTTTTTTATTATTTTTGCATCTTTGTTAAGCAAAAACGTTATTTTATGTTTATGCGCATTTTAATTTTAGAAATGTAAATTCAGCAACTAAGAATTTCATCGGATTTTTTTATTTATGATATAACGAATTTCACAATTAATTTTATTTGTTTACAATTCTTTTGTTGCCACTTTACAAAAAAATCATAACATAATTATTTTAAAATGTGTAAGCAACGTCTGAGTAAATGATTTCACATAATAATAATAAATTTTGAATTTGAATTCCTAACACTGAAAAATACTTTTATAATCGAATGTAAATAATTGAATTTTCACAAATTTTAATTCATTAAAAATATGCTATATTTTCATAAAAAAGGGTTTTTTTTAAATTTTCATAAAATAAATCGTGAAACTATTTAATTGATCATGATTCTATCTATAATTACTAACTCCATGATTTATTGTTTCTTCTGAAAATTAACGAGTTTCATTTTTTATTCGCAAAAATGCGTCCGTAATGGAAAACATGTAGAATGAAATAATTAAAACAATAATTTTTTAAGGTTATTCTGAAAAAAAAATTATATTGTACAAATAAACAGATCATAATTTATTTTTATGTTTAATTTCAAGTCAAATTACTGAATAGTTTTATTTATTTATTTATTTATTTTTATTTTTATTTATTTATTTATTTATTTATTTTGTAAAGTGTACGACAAAATATAATTTGTGTACGCTAGTAGAGGATTCGCTTCGCTCATCCTAATTAAATTTAAAATGTGTTATACTCCCTGAAAGCAGATATTGAATGAAATTCATATATACAAAAAATATTACATAAATAAATAAACTTTAATGTATGGATCTTTACTTAAAAATTCGTTAGCCAGCACAAATTACGAAAGATATATTTTACCTTATTATATCGTAAAATAGCATTATTACCTCTAGGAAATTTTTCCAAAGTTGAGCATCTGTATTTTACATACAAAATTTTCATAAAGAGCTTTGCGAAAATTAATTTCGTATCAAATGTGTTCAGGTCCATAAATACGATATTTAAAAATGCAAAAGCCTGAAAATTAATTGTATTAAGAATTTTTCTCTTTCATATACAGATTGAATAAATCATTTTACCTGAAGATTTTTTTTTTTTTTTTTTTTTTCAGATTAAATTTGAAATTGGCTTTGCTCTCAAAAATAAGGTATTGAATGAATATTTAAGGAAAATTATATTCACAATGAATGTTATATAAATAAGTATAATCTAATAGTATATGCGGAATAAGACTTGTGTAGCTTTATTATTTGTATGTGTGTGTGTGTGTGATGCAAGTATTGAGTTATTTATAAAGTAATTTTAGTATACATTTGATTGCTGTTTAAACCTTTCAGGGGCAAGGTACTTGTATTCGTAAAATGTTCAAATAATTTAATGACACCAGTATTTACAAGATAATTTATGTGTAATCAAGTAAAGAGAAATTTCGCGTACTTAACAAAGATCAAATGTTCATTATAAAATTCCGGTGCCAATGTGACAATTAGGGATTAAAATTATGTGAAGCCGTGTCGGCATCACCGCCCTTCAAGGGGTTAAGCTATTTAAATGGTTTGCATTATATGCAGGGTTTTTTTTTTGGGGGGGGGTGCATAGGAAGTGATAATTTTTAACTGATTATTCTTTTAAAGAATTTAAAAACCTTTTCGTTATCGAATCACGTGCTTTACGCAACTGCTCTTCTAAAATTACACTTGAATTTTTGACTGATTTTATTATAATGTTGTGGCAGAATGTATCTATACGTTTTATTGAAATGTACAATTTTCCCCCATAAAAGGTCCTCTAATTTTGATTGTGTACAGTGCCTAATTAATTTCAGTACATATTATTTCAGCATTATCGATATAAGTATGGTACACTGTTATTTTTAAATTTTGCTTTATAGTTGGTATATAATCGGCAGATAATATTTTATTTAAGTATAATCAATTATTATTCGAAAGGAAAGGAACTTAGTAGGATATTTAAAAGTGTTAAAAAACTAGAAAAGACAGAATTCTTATTCTCTTTCATGTGCAGATTAAAATAAATCCGATTATGTTAACGTATTTAATATTAAATTTGAAATAGGTTGAACTCGCCGAAAAAAGATATTGCATGAATGATTAAAGAAATTCATATATACGAAAGAAATATTATATGAGTCATTCTCGTAAAAGTGGCAATTTTATGTCCCAAGGGTCTTAGAGGCATATTTTTAAAATTACCAAAAGAAAAAAATGATTTAAACTATCAATATTAATCAGTTATACATATAAACTGTAATTATTTGCTTATTGAAATTGGATTTTGATAAATTTAATGTATTTTTTAATGCAAATAAAAATTTTTCATTCTCTCACTATGTTCCTATTCACATACGTAGGGAAGAAAATGCCTTCTCTGCCATTGCAGCGCGTATATTTATAATTTCTTTTTCTAAATCCATTAAACACACTTAAATACATATTTAGCCATTTAATTATATTTATATTTTATATAATGAATGAATTAGGGCACTTTTTAATGATGTCCCTAGCATTTGTCGTCATTCCCTCACATAACTATAAATTCGCTATTATTTACTTAGTAGAAAGCAGCACATGCTTTATATATGCCTAGGACAGTTTGTACAAAAGTAAAGTGAAGTATCCGTCTGGTTGTTTCCTCAAAAACGCTCTTGAATAGTTAGTATATGGCTTTGAAGAACTAGATCAATGTAAGTATTTTTGTTACGCGTCATTCCCTCATCCATTATAAATTTAATAAAAACTAATGAAATGTCTTGTTATGTTGTTATATTATTAGAAATGTGTTTCAAAAGATATTTAGTAACTAAAAATATACCTAACACTAATCACTTTTGTACAACGTGGTTTTCAGAAGTATTTCGTCATTTTCTCACAATCATTCCTTCATAATTTTAATACGAGGGAATGATTTAAATTGTAAGGGAATGATCTCATTCCATTTATATATGTACTAAACAGTAAAATAAGAAAATTTAATGCAATAAAATACACATTACAAAAGTCATAAGACTTTTAATTACTGTAAGTAAAGATAATACATTTTTAATTTTTATTATTTTACAGGGAGAAGTTAAAAAAAATTGTACTAATTCAAATAAACATTAACTCTTCAAAAAGTTAATGCTTTATCTTTATTTTTTCAATTGACATAGAGTAAAAAAAAAAATATATATATTTATTGACAGTATGACTTCTCATTATCATTTCTTTTCTTTTTTAACCCTTTCAAGGGCGATGGTATATTTATAAAACCACTTAATTTTAATTTCCAAGCGACATAGTAGCACCAGACTTTTTATAAACTTTTATCTATTTAATATGCATGTGAGATATAACATTTTCCTTAATTATAAATAAATTCGTTCTTAAATTCCGGTGCCAATGATTTATTTGAACATTTTAGCAATGGAAGTGCTTTGAAATTAAAATATCAGAAGAACTATGAGATACTCTTTGGTTCATACTATTTTTTGATAAATATAGCAATAAGGTACTTGTAGGCCTTACAAGACTTTTTGAGATTTTTGAGGCAATTTTATTGGGCCGCTTATTACTATTATTTTTTTTAAATAAAACAGCCACTTTTCAGAGAATTGACTCATATATAAAAATATATCTTAATGTCTCTAACGTTTTCAATAAAAATTCCAAGATCCGTGCGCATCAAGGATTTAAGTGGATTTTAGGTGTTTTAGTGTCAGGAATTTCATAAAGTACTGGTCGCTAAATCTGAAGATAATTCTTTTTTCATTAGAAAAGGCAAATATATCTTTACTTAAATTTTGGTACAAGGTCTTTGGAAGTCTTTGAAGCTTACGAACCCTGAATTCGTTAGTTTGCACAAATTACGAAAGGTAATTTTCGCATTATTCAATCGTAAACTAATATTATAACCTCTAGGAAAATTTTCCTCTAATTGAGCATCATTTTTTTAATTCAAAAATTTCTTAAAGAGCTTTGAAAAAATTAATTTCATATCAATTGCGGCCAGGTCGCTAAATAGGATATTTAAAAATGCAAATGCCTGGAAATGACTTGGATTTTTTTTTTTTCTTTCATATGCAGATAGAATAAATCCTTTTACTTGAAGTTTTTTTTTTCTTTTCTGATTAAATTTGAAATCGGCTTTTCCTTCCAAACGAAGGTATTGAATGAATATTTAAGAGAAAATTATACTCAGAATTCATGTTGTATAAAAAAGTATAATCTAATAGTATGTGCGATATCAGACTTGCGTAGATTTAATCTTTTTTGTGTTACAAATGTTGCGTTATTTAGAAAATAATCTGAATCTACATTTGACTATTGTTTAAGCTATTTAAGTGGTTTCCGTTAAATGCAGTTTTTTTGGTGCATATGAACTTATAATTATTATCTGATTATTTTTATTAAAGAATTTAAAATCCTTTATTTATCGAATTACAGTCTTTACGAAAATGATCTTCTAAAACTACACATGCATTTTAGAATGAATTTATTATAATGCTTTGGCAGCATGTATCCATACTTTGTATTGAAATGTATAATTTCCCCTATAAAATGTTCTCTAATTTTGATTGTGTACAATGCCTAACTAATTTCATAACAAATTATTTCAGCAATATTGATATAAGTATAGTCCACTGTTATTTTTCATTTTGGTTCATAATTGGTATGCATTCGGCAGATAATAATTTATTTCAGTATAATCAACTATTATTCGAAAAAAAATTAACTCAGTAGGATATTTAAAAGCGTTGAAATATTAGAAAAGATAGATTGAATGCTTATTCTCATTTATATTCTCCCCACCAGCAGCCGAGAAGTTCTGCTCTCAAAGCTGGTAGACGGGAAGCGTTAGGTTCGAACTGAATCTCGATCGTCTGCCTAATCGTTCAGATTATTCCATGATTTTCTTAGGACCTTGGATATTCTTGCATAAAAACTGGTTAGGTTCCCTGCAAAGACCCCCAAAGACGGCAACCGCTCTCGGGCCTATATCCCCAGTGTAGATAATCTGCTATCATAAAAACAACACAACACTCTTTCACATGCAGATTAAATAAATCCGATTACGTTTACATATTTAGTATTAAATTTAAACTAGGTGATACTTACATAAAGAAGATATTACATAATTGCTTAAAGAAATTCACGTATTCAAAATAAATATTATATAAATAAATATACTTTAATGTAGGGACCTTTCATATCTTTACTAAAAATTCGTCAGCCAGCACAAATTACGGAGGGTAATTTTCACCTTATTATATCGCAAAGTAGAGGTAACACAGAGGTAACACTGGGAAATTTTTTTTCAAAATTGAGCATCTCCATTTTTCATTCAAAAACGTCTTAACCCCTTGACGATCGCATTAAATTACGGTTTAAAAATTTAAATTGCTTATTGGCACCACTTTTTGAAAAATAAATAGTTTTCTTATTTAATTACAGGTAATGTGATACTACAATAAAGCCAATTGCACTATTTTATAAAACTGGTGGGAATCAAACAAACTGAATAAAAGACACCGCCCGTGAATACCACGGGAGCGAGAATTAAGGGGTTAAACAGCTCTGAAAAAAAATCATATCAAACGCGTACAGGTCGATAAATACGATATTTAAAAATGCAAAAACCTGAGAATTAATTGGATTAATTATTTTTCTTTTTCATATGCAGACTGATTAAATCATTTCATCTGTATTTTTTCAGGTTAAATTTGAAATCGACTTTGCTCTGAAAAAGAAGGTGTTAAATGAATATTTGAGGAAAATTATATTCAGAGTGAATGTAATCTAATAGTATATGCGATATCAGCCATGCGTAGATACGATTATTTTAACCCCTTAACGCTCGAATTAAATTACGGTTGAATAATTCAAATTGCTTATTGGCACCACTTTTATGAAAAAGAAATATTCATGTTAACTGTAAAAGCGATACCAAAATATACCCAATTTCACTATTATATAAAACTGATGGGAATCAAACAATTTAAGTAAAATATACAGCCCGAGAATATGACGGGAGCGAGAATTAAGGGGTTAATGCTGAAAGTGTTGAATTAAATAGAGGATGAACGAAATATATATTGAACCCTTTTGAAGCTGAATAAGTTGTTTCCATGCGCAGTTTTACATTTTGATGAATGTCAAGTGAGTTTTTGTGATATATATATATTTTTTAAGTTGTGGTATATTATGCCTATATGTTACTGATAAATAATAAACAAAATAAACTGTTTTGTTAACGCTTGTTTTTCATTACACATCTAAAGCCATAACAATTCTAATCAGGCAATATTTTATGTTTTAAAAAATGGGTAATTCACTCATGTCTGTATCTGCTATATTCCATCATTGTAAAAAATCGTTTTATAGTTTAAAAAAAAACTTTTATTTTGTTTAACAAAATACAGTTATTCCCATTCTGTGAAAAAAAAAATATATATATTTTTTTTCCCTTTATAAGAATATAGGGTTCTATCATGATGTCAATAAAATACAATATGTCATATAATTTAATAAATAAAATAAAATAATGAAAAAAATATGTCGTAAAATAGGTGTCGTATATAATATTAAATAATTACTACATTTTGAGTTGGAAAGACTGCCGAAATTTATGTTTGCATTCACTGTCAGGATTTTGCTTATGAGAAGAAAGATGTCAGTAGAGTAAAATATATTGTTTATACATGCAACAAAGAAACGTTACAAATTAAAATGTTTACTTTGTGTACAATCTGAAAGATTAATTGCTTTATGTCAAATACTTACAATTATTCTGTTATTGTGATTACAATGAGAGTGTTCATTTTGAATGTCACTGAAGTTATATTTAAGGAATTTTTAAAATGTCGTTTACTCTGCTAACAGTATTTACTGTCAAATTTTCCCAAAGGTATTTTTGGAGTTAGTTTAGCATGCTATATGTAGTTCGAAATAAGAGTATCATTTAATCAAGTCAACTGAAGAGTTTCAACAGTTTGGATTTTGGATAATGTTTTATATCTAGATTTTATGTATTTTAAAGTTGTAATATACGTATTTAGACCTCGTTAAGGCTTAATTCACAGCACATTTATTGTAGACTAGCAAACGCCGCGGCTTTGCTCGCGTAATAGATGAAATATTCCAAGTGATATTTGCATGACTACTTTTTATTAGAAGAAAACTTTTTGAAATAATTCACAAATTACAAATTAAGCCACAGTTTGACTAAACTTCATTATAAAAGTGCAATAGGCAGAAATGAGATTTTAATTAATAAGAACTAAAACTAATTACAATTAAATGATAATTTAGAAAGTATTTTGAGAGTTTTATGCTCATTTCATACGATCATTTCAGTATTCATTTGAAGTTTTGAATTTTTTAGAAAGCATCTTAACACATTTACATCTTAAAATTAAACATCATGTCAAATTCCGAGCTTCTTGTCTAACAGTCTACCACTTCTCTGGTGTTAGTGGCACCAACATAAAATGCCGAAACAGAGTTGAAATAGAACGTCTCGAAAAATGTTGAAACAGAGACAGTCACCATTAATTTGTCAACATTAACCTTGAAATCGGTTGGTATTTCCTAATATTCTACAGAAAACGGAATTTAGATGTTTTTAAAGGCTTTCTTGTTGTTCCTGCCAACCAGTTGGTAGTGAAACCGGCATAAAATATAGCCCGTATAGGATCAGGGACTATCACTCTTGATTCGCAACCAATAACTTCTGTAATCGGTTTATTATTTCCAGAAATTCCATAGAAATCGTAATTTAGGACTCTTAGAATGCTTTTCTCTCCTTGCCTTCTCTTTACCCCTTTTTAATTTCGAATTTATTTTCGACTGTTCATAGAGTACATTTATATTTTATAAGTAACTACCGTGCTATATTTAAAGTTTCTAGCCACTTCAGTACCGAAGAAATCGCAATTTAGAAAGCTTTTTGCTCCTGCAATCCTCGACATAAAATATAGCTTATGTTTCAGCAGTTTCTATTACCATCAATTTGCAACCATTATGTTTGAAATCGGTTTCGTATTTCATACGATTGCATAAAAATCGTAATTTAGAACGCTTTTAGAACGCTTTTCGCTCACTTCATCCTTTTAAATTTGCAATTTTCTTTCTACAATTCTTGGAAAGCATTTGCATCTTTGAAGTAATTACCATTCCAAATTTAAAATGTTAGACCCCCCCCCCTCAGTATCACAAAAAGCGCAATTTAGAACATTTTTTGCTTCTGTAACCCCCAAGTGGTAGTGACCACAACTTAAAATATAGGCTATGTTGGAGCGGGGACTATCATCATCAATTTGAAATCATTACTTCTGAAATCGGTTTATATTTCCCGAGATTGCGTAGAAATCGCTATTTAGAACGTTTTTAGAACGCTTTTCGTTCATTTTCACTCCTTTTAAATTTAAGATTTTTAAGGAACTCTTATCAGAAAGTATTTACATCTCATAAGTAATTACCATGCCAAATTTCAAGTTGCTAGCCCCTTCAGTGTCACAAAAATCACAATTTAGAATGCTTTTTAAAATGCAACCGCAAGGTGGTAGTGACGCCGACATGAAATAGATCCTATTTTGGAGGAACGGCTGTCATCATCAATTTCCAACCATTACTTATGAAATCGGTTGGGTACTTTCTGAGATTGCGTAGAAATCGCAATTTCGAACGTTTTTTAGAACGTTTTTCGTCCATTTCCACCCCTTTTAAATTTCGAATTATTTAGAAAATGTTCTTAGAGATATTTATATCTTTTATATCTTATAAGTAACTACCATGCCTAGTTTCAAGTTGCTAGCCCCTGCAGCATTTCAAAAAACGCAATTTAGATCGTTTTTTGCACCTTCATCCGTATGGGTTAGTGGCACCGACATGAAATACAGCCTATGTTGAAGCTAGGGCTGTCACCATCGTTTTCACACCATTATCTTTTAAATCAGTTCGGTACTTCCTGAGATTGCGTAGAAATCACAATTTAGAAAGTTTTTTAGAACGCTTTTCGCTCATTTTCACCCCTTTTAAATTTTGATTTTTTAGGAAATGTTCTTAGAGATCATTTGTATCTTATAAATAACTACCGTGCCTAATTTCAGGATTCTAGGCCCTTCAGTAACACAAAAATCGCAATTTAGAACGTTTTTCGCTTCTGCAACCCCTAGGTGGTAGTGAAACCGTCATGAAATAGAGCCTATGTTGGAGCAAAGGCTGTCATCATCAATTTCCGACCATTACTTTTGAAATAGGTTGGGTACTTTCTGAGATTGCATAGAAATCGCCATTTAGAACGTTTTTTAGAACTCTTTTCGCGCATTTTCACCCCTTTTAAATTTCGAATTTTTTAAGAAACGTTCTTAGAGATCATTTTTATCTTATAAGTAACTACCATTCCAAATTCCATGTACCTGGGCCGTTCAATAACACAAAAATCGCAATTTCGAATATTTTTTTGCTCCTGGACACCCTTTTGGGGTAGTGGTACCGACATAAAATGTAGCCTATGTTGGAGCAAGGGTTGTCACCATCATTTTGACACCATTATTTTGAAATCGGTTTGGTACTTCTTGAGATTGCGTAAAAATCGCCATTTAGAACGTTTGTTAAAACGCTTTTTGCGCATTTTCACCCCTTTTAAATTTCGAATTTTTTAAGAAATGTTCTTAGAGATCATTTATGTCTAATAAGTGACTACTATGCCAAATTTCATGTATCTGGACCCGTCAGTAACACACAAATCTCAATTTTGAACGTTTTTTAGCTACTGCACCCCCTTTAGGGGTAGTGGCACCGACATAAAATGTAGCCTATGTTAGAGCAAGTGTTGTCACCATCATTTTGACTTCATTATTTTTTAAATCGGTTTGGTACTTCCTGAAATTTCGTAAAAATCGCCATTTAGAACGTTTTTTAGAACGCTTTTCGCACATTTTTAACCCTTTTTAATTTCGATTTTTCTACAAAATGTCCTTAGAGATCATTAGTATCTTATGAGTAACTACCATTCCAAATTCCATGTTTCTAGGCCCTTCAGTAACACAAAAATCGCACTTTTAGAACGTTTTTTGCTCCTGCACCCCCTTTTGGCCAGTGGTACCGACATAAAATATAGCCTATGTTCTAAGTTGGACTAACACCATCATTTTGATATCGTTACTTTTGGAATCGGTTCGGTAGTTCCAGAGCTTACCTCCTACAAATAAACAATTTTTACCTCTTTATAATATTAGTATAGAAGTATAGATAACACACAATACACACATTTATACAAAGTTGGACGTAGACACATCACAACATTAATAAACAGATTAATTACCTAGGATAGGCGAATTATATTTCAGAAGCCAACGGTGTTGGTGTTATTTATGACGGGCAATTACCTACACGAGGGATATAGGTCCGAGGGGGTGTGCCCTCCGTGGGGGGACTTTCTAAGGGAACCTTAACCGTATTTACGCAATATCCAAGGTTCGAAGAAAACCACGGAAAACTCCGAACGATGAGGTCGACGGGCGCGATTATGCTCGAACCCAGCACCTTCCGTCTACCAGCTTTGAGAACAGAACCTCTACGCCACTGGTGGGGCCAACGACCAACGGATGTGACCTTCTTTCTCACAAACTAAATCATTAATGTGGGAGGGGAAAAGACTGGTCGCGCAAAGAAACGAACGCCACCAGCCCTCTCTGGCCAAGCACAGTAAAGCAGCAAAAGAAAATGTGCTTTACAAAGTAAAATCAGAATACAATTTTGCTTACTTTATGCGGGAAACTATTGATATGGTTTGCTAATTAACCGTTTCAGAAGCAAAGTACTTATGTCTTTAAAATGTTAAAATGATTTAATGACACGGGGATTTGTGAACCAATTTATATGAAAGTAAGCAAAAGCTTTTCTTCGCGTACATTATACAAAGCAAAGTTTAATTCCTAAATGCAAATGTGGCATTTGGGAATTAAAATTAAGTGGTATATGTATTATACCGGTGTGCTTCAAGGGGTTAACGAAATGTACTTTTTCCTACTAAACCACTTCTCCGATCACCACAAATTGTTTTGTATAACTTCATTGGATCTATATTTATTAAATGAATTAAGCATTTTGTTAACGAACACTTATATTTATTTTATTGGGGTTTTGAAAACAATTAATTTTGTACTGTTTTTTAGTAAAAGAAAAAAAGAAAAAGAAAAAAAAATGTTTGTTTGAATTTTACTTAATTCAAAGGATGTCAAATGAGAGAAACTGACAAAGGAAAAAAAATACCAATATGGAGGTTTTGGAGGAAAGTTACAAATTGTGATGAAAACTTATACTTTTAAAGAGAAGCAAAAAACAAAGTATGCCCTACTTTATTAAAAAAAAATGGTACTTCCTAATCACATATCTAGATGGGAATTTTTGTATTTTTTACAATACAAAGTATAAAATAATATTATAAAAAAAAATGAACATTTTTTTTATTTACCCCCAAGTTACCTCCGCCCCCTTAAAATATTTTAGAGAAGGAAAAATTTCTAGTATTTCAATTATAACATGTAATACTTGCTTACGTACATCATAATATTATTTCTTATTAAACATTCATTAAAAGAAGATTTCTTATATATTGTAATTTGTCAAAAGTTATATTAAATATGTGTACATTTCAGTCACGCAAAGAAAACCGCTATTGCACTTTGGTTTGGCTGTCAGTAATTTGTTTTTGAAGAGAATATCATCAACAGAAGAAAATATTGCATATTTATACAACAAGAAAATGTAACAAATTAAAACGTTTTCTTCCTGTTCAATACGCTTTATTAATTAATTTCTATCAAATACTTAAAAGTTTTCTGTATTTATAATTATAATGAAAAGAGCAGTTCGGAAAGTTAGTCATGTTAAGTGATGAGAAAAGGATTAAAATCTCGTTTTGATTGCATAAATAAATTACTGATGAAATTTCCTAAAGCGATTTGTGTAGTTAATTTAATTAAGAAACAGTATTTTGAAATTAGTGAAAATTTAATAAAATGGAAATAGGAACTGCGTTTTTAAATTATCAATATCGAATATCGATATACTGGTTTGAACACTTTTAAATCATCTGAGTCTAATTATATAGCTGTTATCCTCGATATACAGACAATACCTAAACTGTTTGGAAATAAATAAGCACATATTTTTTCTCTAAGGTAGAAAAGCATTTTCTTTATATTTTGGGTTAATTAAAATATGAATTCAAGTAAATAGCATTTAATTTAAAAGAATGCTGGACATCACCCGTCAAAACTTGACGGTGGAGAACTTGAATGTTCAATAGAAAAAAATATTTAAACATCATTAAAATATCTGAAAATTTTACTGAATATTCATTAGCATTATTTAAAATAAATAAAAACCTCTCAATTTATAAGCGGGTTAGTAACAGGTTGGATATTAATATTCTTTACACAGATACAGAGCACAGGACAATTTCCCCAGAATTCCTCAGTTTTCAAATCCAAAAAAAACGAAGTCAGAGTTTTTGTTTGTTTGTTTATTTTAACAAATATATAAATATTTCAATTCCTACTATTAGTTCACACTCTCCCTATATTTATTTATTTATTTATGTATATTGTTCAAATTTTCAATCGTTAATAAAATACTTATTATTCATCCTATCAAGTTGAAATAAATTTTTTGATACTTGTACTGGATGACAATTGATGTTAATACAGTTTTTTCAAATATTAATTCATTAATTAAATTTTAATTAATTAATGGACATCACCTAATTGTAACACTTGTTACCTTATGTTAGTTTTACATGGGAGACAAAATGGCGGCCATTGATTATTGAAGCATTTAATGCATCTTCATATCTATAAGAGGGGTTACTATAGGAAGGACCCTGTTCTGTCGCCAAATACCGCCACGTTTGTCGCCAACTTGACGATATCTCTAATATTTCGCCAAATTCCCATAGACTTCCATTGTAAACCTACTTGCTTATAGAAAATCAACAAATTGAGGTATTTTAATGCAACAAAAATTAATATTAGCTTAAGAGATTATATTAAAATTTTCTTTGTTGACCTAAGTAGGAATTGACTTTAAAAACAAAATTTTATATTACTTGTTTAAGTTAACATTTTATTACAGTTTTCAAATATAAACATATAATTGCGTTATAATTCTAATAGAAGGCATGAAAGTTTTTTTATATAAATATTTTTATTTCCTCTTTTGCGTAAAATATTTATTTACTTTTCTTAGTATATAACTTATCGATCAACTGTAGTAAAAATATACCAAACA
This sequence comes from Maratus speciosus, assembly GCA_963932465.1. Classification (NCBI taxonomy): domain Eukaryota; kingdom Metazoa; phylum Arthropoda; class Arachnida; order Araneae; family Salticidae; genus Maratus; species Maratus speciosus. Next base: position 218,718,017 of record OZ010794.1, read on the forward strand.
GTGTAGATATTTTAATTTATTTAATAAGCATGTACATTCCAAAAACAAAATCATTCCTTAAATGATATTGTGGTTGATAAAATTTAAGTAATAATAATGAAGAAAAAAACCAAATTGTATAATTTTTCATCATGAAATAAAATATATTTTAATTTAACCCTCTCGCTGCGCAACCCGAGATTTCCTTGGGGATGCATTTTTCCGTCTAATTACTTTCCTTGATTATTGCCACCAATTATTTTTAATTGTAAATTATGTCTCTTTTAATCGGAGCATTTTCCCGATTAAATTAAACAAAAATTTTTGTTTTGAAAAACCGGTGACAAAAGAATAAAAATTCTTAAATGACGCAATTTTTGAAGATATTTTGGTAAAACAATTACGCAGCGAGGGGGTTAATTAATTGAGTTATTAGAATAAAAACAATACCCGAGAAACAACTTATACCGGTAAAGAGGTTCTAAAACACCTTCCCTATAAGTATCATAATTTCTCTTTCTGGCACCTCTTATCACACGCAACATCTCGACATCGATCAACTTACCTCCGAAACAAAAGTACCTGTTAACCTTTTAACCCCTTCTGGGGGCGGTGGTTCATTTTTTGACCACCTAATTTTAATCTCTAAATGCCACATTGGTACCAGAATATTGGAATAAAAAAATTCCTTTTATAATGTGCGTGAAAAAAAGCTCTTCTTATTTTGAAATAAATTTTATTGTAAATCCTGGTGTTATTCACTCATTTCAGCATTTTGCGAATAGATGTACCTTGCCCCTGAAAGGGTTAAGGCGCAAAGCACTCTCATTGCTAAAATTATTGCATGAATGAGTGACATCAGAATTTGCGAAGAACTTTATTTGGAAATAAGGAAAAAGCTTTATTTCCCCTACATAATGAAAGGGAAATACTTGTACCAAAATCCTGGTATCATTGTTGCATCTGGAAATCAAGTTAAGTGTTCCATGTAATGGAACACTGAGCAAAAGAGGACTAAACTTAAAACTGGTTTCCCACTACGTTTGGCGACCGAAAAGCACGTTAAAATGATGATTGCTCATGCTCAGATAAGCTAAAATCTGCCTTAAACATTTAGCTTTAAGTTTAAAAATATATAGATACTACAGAATAATTTCATAAATATGTCTTGGTTTACAACGTATCTCCGAATAATGTGGGCAGTTTCATGTTCCCCATCATTTACTACATGAATTAATGTTAAAGACATAGCTTAACCCTTTCAAGGGCGGTGACTAGACGGTCTAGCCACATAATTTTAATTCCAAAACTGACAAATGGCACCAAGAATATTTTAATAACATTTTGCTTTTGTAATGAAAGTGCAAACTAGAGGGTTTTTATTTTCTAAGAAATTCGTTTGAATATTATGGTGTCAGTCAATTATTTCATCACTTTACTAACAGAATTCTTCTGCCCCTGAAAGGGTTAAATCTCAGAACAGATCTGGTAATTCTAATATATTTGCAGAAACTGACCAAGGATAATTGAAACAGCTTAGCATTTTTTTTTTTTTTAAAGCAATTTTGATGTATCTTTTATTATTGAGATATGAAGGAATTGCGAGTGACAACGACGGATAGAAAAAAAAAAAATAACGTGGCAGGTTGAAACATTGTTATCCACTGCTCACTGATATTAACTAATCAAAATGTATATTAACGGATCAAATTTTTGAGACTGTCGCAAAACTGGAAAATTATGTGGTAAAATTTTATTCCAGTATATCCCATTTATTCCAGTAGCGTAACGAAAAATCACAAAAAACTTTAAAAAATTAAAATTAACTGTTTTTAAATTGTTTAAAAATAATTTTTAATTAAAATTAGAGCGATTTTTTTGCACAGTTTGTGTTTCCTCTGTAAATTTTCATTTATATTAACCCTTTAGGCTCGATGCCGCCACAGTGGCGGTAGATAAATTTAATCCTCAAATATCACATCGACACCAGGCGCGGATCCACGGGGGGCGATCGGGGCGATCGCCCCCCCCCCAAAAAAAAATAAATCCATCGACTGTCGCAAATTTCGACAAATGGTCGCCGAAAAAAATCAATTTCGTCAATCGTTCGCAGGTCAAAGGATCGCAAAAGAAACGCAAATTTCGTCAAAGGATCGCGCAAAAAAGCTAATTTCGCGAAAGAATCGCACAAAAACACTAATTTCGCGAGAGAATCGCGCAAAAACGCTAATTTTGTCAGCAGGTCTTTGAAAAAATGCGAATTTCTTCAAAGAAGCGCGAAAAAAATATACAAATTTCGCCAAAAAATCGCTGAAAAACGCGAATTTCGTGTAAGGGCCGCGGAAAAAACGCACAATTAGCAACGGGAGGAGATTTCCCCTAGGCATCCATGGGGGTGGGATTCGATCGGGGCAAAGAAGAGAAGAACGAATTTACCAATTGATTTTTAAGAAATCAACACACCATACGCATTTTACCTTTTAACTGACTAGGATTAGGACATAATCCTTTTTTTTTCATTCATCAAATACCCCTTGAAATTTACCAATGTGGGTGGCAATAACAGTACATTTTTTGCACATTAGTGGTTTTCTTCAGAAAACATTAAGATGCTTGAATTTTTCAAAGGACCTTTCCTTTTTTTGTTTCTTTCTTTCTTTGGAAATTGCTATGAAACCCATTCTTTTCTCAAACAATAAAGCACCCCTCAAAAATATCGTTATACAGAAATAAGAATTGCAGCTTCTTTGAAAGAACGAAAAAGTTTCAACACTTTATAAGGATCCACATAACGTTGTCAATTTCTGTTGTAGAGATTCAACAAAAGGTACATGAAGTGGCATCGTTCCCCACCTGAAACCATTAGTGTAACAAATTATGGAGCCATATATATGCCTTTTGACAGGACATAATCCTATTTAGTTCACTAATTGCCAAAACGTCAGTGAGGGTTACCATTGACACCAGAAAAGTGTTTGGTTTTCGTCTGCTTGTCTGTCTGTTCCGCAAAACTGCCGTTAAAACTGTTGTATTTATATCTTGGGTGGGGGCGACCGCCCCGATTGATCACCCCCCCCCCCCGTGTGGACGCGCGCCTAGGAGAATCTCCTCCTGTGCGTGCGTTTTTTCCGCGGCCTTTTTTTGCAGAATATCGCGTATTTTTTCGCGATTCTTTGACGAAATTAGCATTTTTCTGAGATCTGTTGACGAAATTCGCATTTTTTGTGCGAATATTTCGCGAAATTAGTGGTTTTTGCGCGATTCTTTCGCGAAATCAGCGTTTTTCCCGCAATTGTTTGGCGAAATTAGCGTTTTTTCTGCGATCCTTTGCCGAAATTAGCGTTTCTTTCTGCGATCCTTTGACGAAATTCGCGTTTTTTCTACGATTCTTTGATGAAATTCGCATTTATTTCTGCGATCCTTTGAGGAAATTCTCGTTTTTTTCTGCGACTCTTTGACGAAATTTGCGTTTTTTCTGCGATCCTTTGACGAAATTTTCTTTTTTTTTCGTGATCCTTTGCCGAAATTCACGTTTTTTTTTCGTCGTCCTTTGACGAAATGCCGGATTTTTTTGCCGCGCTTCTTTGACGAAATTCACGTTTTTGCGCGATCTTTTGACGAAATTCGCGTTTTTTGACCTGCGAACGATTGACGATTTTTTTTTTTTTCGGCGACCATTTGTGTTGCCGCGAACATTATTGTATTCGCGATAATCGGTGGATTTACATTTTTTGATCCAAGGGGGGGGGGCGATCGGGGTGATCCCCCCCCCTTCCTTGCATCCGCGCCTGTGAAGAGGTATACACACCACTTAGATGACACATTTTGACTTTCAAGGATGTTAAGGGCCCTTCTAATTTCTGAAGGGGATCATTTTTCAGAGATTATACTTTTCAGAAATCTGATATTTAAAAATGGATGTGATGGTTATGTTTTTCAACTTTCGATAATTGGTTCTTATGTATTTTTTAGTGCTGAATTCAAAAATTACCTTCATTTTTTACCATGCCATCACGTCAGGGTTTTTCACAAATCGCAAATTTTTAAAATTTTTAAAAAGTCGAAATATTGCAAAAATCTGCTATTATAAAATAGACGAAACTTCATTTCAAATTTTTTTTTTTTTTTTTTTTTGCTTATACTAGGGATTTTTACAGTTAAATAAGTAAAATATTGTGCATTTAAAATCCTTATAATTTTATTCCATGCGTGGAAGTTTCTTTGGTTCGTTCATGCTCTGCTTCGTGCTTTTCTTTTAATCTTCTCTATCGGGTTCATCTCGGTATCCTCTTTTATTTTGGCGGTTGATAAGGCTGGGAAAGTTGTCGCAGATGTATTAAACCCTTCACTGCACGAATTTTTCTATTTTTACGAAATTTTTTATTTGAAATCTATATATCGGTAATATATAGGAAAAATAGTAAAAAAAAAAAAATAAATTTCAAAATTTCAGCCAATTTTGATATTTTATGGTGTCTGCCATATGTATACATTTAGGGTTTTAAAATATTGTATTGCTATATTTTGCAACTAAATGTGCTTAAATTAATTAATTTTATCTGCTTAACATCTCTGCAACAATTATTATATTAATATTTTTAAGTATTCAGTAAAAATAATGAAAGTAAATCTTACATTAATAACTTGATTGAATTTTTTTTTTTGTTTCCGAAGAACAAATTCTATTTTTTTTGTATAATGCAGCCGTTTGACATGGACAAAATAAGTGTTATTACATGCTTTGGATTGTTCTTGATCAGTTACAGTGATCAAGATCATATTAGCCAAATTCATAGGCACATTATGAAAATTATAAGGTTTTTAGGTATGTGCCAGGTATGGCACGTCGTGCAGTGAAGGGTTAAGACATTTAACTTCTTTTGTTAAGGCTTTGTAAATTGCTTTGAGAGATTTTCGCTATTTTTTTACTTTTTAACTTTGAAATTTACAGTTTGCGAAAATCGTGACATGGTGGTTAAAAAAGAAGGGCATTTTCGGATTCAGTGCTAAAAAATACATCAAAATCAATTATCAAAGGTTAAAAAACAGAATCACCGCAGGCTTGTGTTATTAACGTTGTTCACTATAACTGAAAGAACAAAAAATAAGATAAATAATTACCATAGTACAAGAGTAAAAAGAAAAAGAAAAAAACAAGACATTTAATAAATAAATTCTGTTGTAACGTTTTTAAATTTATGACCTAATAAATAACAATAAACGATATTTTGAGGAGAAGGCGAGATTATATAATAAGAGTGTTGGATAACCGAGTGTTTCGGTTAATCGGATGTCGGATAATCAAGAGTCTGTAACATTTTCAAATCGCATTAATTATATCCTATTCATTTAATAATTAACTGAGAGGAAGGATTTGAGCAACAGAAATTATGACTACGTTAATTATAGGTCACTCGGTATCCCCCCCCCCCCAAAAAAAAAAAAAAAAAAAAAAAAAAAAAAATACGATTCTCTGGATCCGCTCCTGATTGACACCGGTATATTTAAACGAAATTTTCGTTTTCTTATGTACAGGAAAAAATATATTTACCTATTTATAAATAAATTTATCTTAAATTTTGTCCCAATGTGACGTTTGCGGGAAAAAAAAGAACGTTTCCTGTGCCTGGGAAAAGTGCCTCGACAGTTATGTATTAACATTAAACACACCGCCCCCTGAATGCTAGGCCTCAATACTGACACAAAAATGGGAACTGTCGTATTCTTATTTTTTTTAACCCCTTAACGGTCGCATTACATTACGGTTTAAAAAATCAAATTGCTTATTGGCACCACATTTTTGAAAACGAAACATTCACCTTATTTGATGACAGGTAAAATGATACCATAATAAAGCCAATTACACTATTTTATAAAACTGGTGGAGATCAAACAATCTGAATCAAAGACACAAACCGTGAATATCACGGAAGCGAGAATTAAGGGGTTAAGCGCTTGTACGGACCCTTAAATTTACACACCAGTATTTTATAAAAGTTTTCCTTGATTTATAGAATCTCCAAAAACTAATTGGGAGAAAAATTTAAAAAAAATATATATTGGTATTTTCTCTGGTATCTGTAACTAATTAATTAATAATCATTACAATTAGACAAAGAAGAGGTAGCACACATCCATGTAAACATTTAATTAACACTAAACAAAAACAAACAGGTCACTGTTTACATCACATTACAGAACATAATGTTTACTTTACAAATTCCCCAAAATTAGGGAAAGGTTTCTGGTGCTGCCACCTATACTTAATAAATACAAACATAAAACATGACAGAATTAAACTTCAAGGTGGCGTACAATCGCTGAAAATTTTCCGCCTACCATGGTCGCCTTTCTTCTCAGCGCTTAGACATAGTATTCAAAGGGTGGAGACTACACATACCCTTGATGCATTTATCATGGAACTACAAATAAAGAGGAACTGACATATCCTCAAAATGGTGAAATTTCAACTCTAACCGCTTTCGCAGTTGTTAAGTACTGCCGTGGCAAACTGCCACCCGTAAATTGAAATAGAATTTTTTTCCTTATTTAAACGCATTATTAATGAAGGATTCCAGTCATAATTAATTCCCAAAACAGCTATTCCTTTTTACTGGGGGGAGTTTACATCAGCGATAATCAGGACCTGCTTTCCGCCATATTGTGACAACCTAGACAACTTAATGTCCGTGTCAGTGAAAGAGATTATAATATCCGGGCTAACTTCCACCAGTAAAAGAGAATAGATATTTTTATAATAATTGTGAGAGAATTTTTCCAGATATAAGCCTCCGAAATAAAGTGATATTTTCATTTTATAATTTACTGGTGGAGGTTATCTTCGTTGGTAATAAGAAATTGTTGATCCGATGTAAAAAACAAGCCGCCATCTTGAGACAACCTCCTCAGTTACTTTATTCACTGTTCGCTGAATCTACACTATATGCCCACTCCTCTTTATTCAAAACTCCATTGCATTTATGCGTCATTTCTAAAACTATCGTTTAAAAGTTCTAAATTCCCCCCAAGAAAGATTGCATTTTTTTTTATTTTTTTTTGGGGGGGGGGGGGATTATAAGTATCACAATAGGTGCTGAACAGGTGAGCAGCATTAAGGGGTATCCTAGCTGATATTAGCTTAATACCGAGACTAGGAATTGAAGTATCTTATGTTATTATGAGCCATTGGGAAAAATTTAAACTGTAGTAGAGAACTACTAGTGAAAAATGTTATATAATTAAGGCAAAAATTTAAAAATTAAGATTGAAAGAGAAGAAAAATTACAAATTAAGTTAAGACTTAAAAGGAATAAAAAAGTAAAATTAATATAGAAGTATTACATAAATAGTCAAACTGTAGTTGAAAAACTACTATATGGGTTTAAAAATAGGTTAAAGTTAGCACTGTTCAGTGATGCTCTCGCCAAGTACGGACAAGAAATGCTAAAAATTTCGTGGATAAAATAATCATTAAAATTTTTCTGTGTGAACTAGAAATTTATGCATAAATAAACCGTCAAATAGTGCAACACAGTTTGCGGCGTCTTGTTGCAGGAGCCGCAGAATATAGGAAACTTTTTATTGTTCCTACTAATATTCTGTAATCAATAACCTGCATGAAAAATTTAAAAAAAAAAAAAATCAATAAAACTGTATCATAAAAATAACTAATTTAAAATAGTTGTACAGACAATAAAATTTGTACTATACGCTGCGAGGTCTGAGTGTTAACAAATTGTCGCTAAATGGCTTATTTTAATCCATAACCCTTTCAGGGCAAGGTACCTGCATTCGTAAAATGTTGAAATAATTTAATGACACCAGTATTTACAAGAGAATCTATTTGTAAACAAGTAAAAGCAAATTTTCGCGTACTTAACAAATATGAAATTTTCATCATAAAAAACCGGTGCCAAAATGGAAATTTGAGATTAAAATTATGTGATGCCGTGACGGCATCACCGCCCGTCAAGGGGTTAACTGCATAGTGATGCATATCTGCCTCACTTTTTATTTAACTTTTTGTGAATAAATTAAGTTCTTAGCAACTGTTTTATTTACATAGAAATAAAAATCCCTTAAGGATTACTAAATATGCTACTAAATAAAGCTAAAATTCTATCTTAAAATTTCTGGTGTCCAATGCTTAATATAAAAATAAAAAAATACGATTCTAAAAGACTAATTCATGCATATAATGGTTAACAAAAAATGCTAAATCAACTAATTTCAACAAAATAAATTATTTTACAATATTCAAATGTTTACATCTTTTAATGCGGATTTCGGTTAGCGACGGCAAAAAATAGCCATCCCTGGAAATCCGAATTAACGGGAGTTCGCAATATTTAATCCCTTAACTGTTTCTTTTTTTTCTTTATTTTTTCTTTCTTTGTTTATTTCTTTGTTTATTATTTATTTATTTATTTATTTATTTATAATTTGACACAATAAATTAAAAAGAAGGACCCGACAACACTTTTGTTTTGCTAAAATATTTTGCTTTGTACAATCGAAAAAGGTATGTTATTTAACATACCAAAGATTACAGTTAAAATTAAGTGGTATCCAAAAGCTTTTAGCATCGAAGATAGCAGACTCTTCGAAGCAGCAGGCACCCGGGCAGCACAGTTAAGGGGTTAATGTGATGTATCGTAATTCCCGGCGTATAATCCGCGGATCAAACAATTCTTTTTCGACCCAGAAATTTTATTTAGTTATTGAATCCAAATATTTACCGCGATTAAAAATGTTTTAATTTAAAAAGCTTCTATGTTGAAAAATCAAACAATCATCCGCGGATTATACGCCAAAAATTACGGTTAATGTTTTATCACTGTACTCATGTGTGTACAGAACCAGATTGATATATATATATATATATAGTCGTCCTTCTTCCTTAATTATCTATTTTATTTTTTCTATTTCAGTACATCATTATAAAATAATGTATTGAAACCCTTTATAAAATCTCATGAATACACACCAAAAACATTTTGGAAATAAATTAAGAATTTCTATTTGAAAAAAAAATCGTATTTCAGTAACTCATAATAACATGAAGAAATTTCCTTTTTCTCTACGAAATAACAATAATAAACTATAATAATAAAGTAGATTATATAAAATAAACTAGGGTAGAAGAAAAAGATAATAATTCAAATATTTTTACAAAAATCTTTTCAAAATTTTAAGTTAAAGTTGAAACTAAAAATATGTAAATTTTATAAAAACTTAAAAAAAAAAAAAAAAAAAAAAATGTTTTCTTCGAGGATTGAGGATTTAGTGTTTGACTTCCAAATTTATTTTTGTTATTTTAGGTAGGCGTTTGTCATTTCTAACGCTTTTTACATTTTGTGCCGGAAGCAAGACGTTAGAAAAAGTGAATACATTCATTTTTTTTTTTTTTTTTTTTTTTTTTTTTTTTTTTTTTTTATCTAAAAGTATAAACGAAATAAGATTTATAGTATTGGACTTGTAATAATTTTGTTGCAACCTTAATAATTCATAAAAGATCAACAAGTATCATCATATTGGAGTGTGATTTTCCATGAAATGTTTTATACTGCATAATCTCAATAATGTACCAAGTCGTGTGTTGTAAACAGCAGCCCGGTATGCTACAAGTTATACTCTTTACGAGTTTTTGAAAGCACAACAGACTTTTGCCGTTAAAGTAAATTTTGATATTTTATTGTTACGTTTATGACATTTGACATTTTATTGATAATTGAGGTGGCGTACCTTCTTAACTACATATATCATCTTCTTATATTAAGCATTTTAATTGTTGATTCACAGTCGTTTTTAAGAGTGAATTTTGCTAGTGATTAATTTTAACACAATTATTCTAATGGATGAATAAATTACACGTGTACCAATTAGATTTATTGTGCTAAAATTAATCGTGTGATATTACGTATCCAACGTTTCTTGAATGTTTCTGAGTGAATTATGTGTCCATCAGATTTGTCCAAGTTGGCAACGCATTGTCAGCCTAAGCCAAAACTTCCCTGGATCGAATCATGGCCTAGACTGAATACAAGTTTGGCTTACACTATGGAGTCCATTACATAGCTGCCAACTTGTACGGATTTTTCTTACCAGTAAACTTTAATAGAAATTTTTGACTTATTTAAACTTTAAAATTTTTTAAATATCGGTGATTCGATTAGCTAAAATTAACTATTAAACTTTAGTAGTATAAAAAATCCGTACATGTTAGCAGCTATGCCATTACATGCTTATATAGTGTGGCTTTACAAATAATAGAATGATCACGTACGGATAATAAAATTTGACTATTCGATAGCATTTTGAACTTAAACAGTGGGAGCCTGTCATTATCTTGGATATCACGAGCCTACCATTTATCTTTTAAATAATGTTCGGAATGTGTACTCTGTAATGTGGGATGGCATACCTGAATAAACCTTTAATCTGAGTAAGTATCCTTGTGAGTGTAGGGCCAAACTATTTTATATAAAGAACTTTCAAAGAGTTAACTTTTGAGAGAATAATAATTTTAAAGCTACAACAGTTGAATCTGTATTATAATAAGTTACAGAAATGATATATGGTTAGATAAAAAAGTGATAATATATAGTATACATAGAACTGACATGGGGAACCTTTGTTATTTCTTCAGGTATTACTGAAAAAAAATTAGATTCAAATGTTCCTAAGAACTCTAAAGTAGTTTATCTCAGCCAATATGAAATAATATAATGGCATGCCGAAAGACTTTTAATTATATTTAAATAAAACATATGTGTATTGTTACCTGTCATTCCGAAAAGCGTTAACTTATCGTTAGGAGCCAATGTATTACAGAGATTTAAATAAACATTTCCAAAACGAAAACATTTTTTTACTGCGCAGGATTTTCGAAAGGTTTTTTTTTTTTTTTTTTTTTTTTTGTACGAAAATGTGTACTTGAGAATTGACAGCTTCCCGAAAATCAGCTATTGCGTATTAACCTGATTAATGTACTACACAAACTTCTCCGAGTAATTTCCGAAAATTAGAGGGAGCAAAATAAACTTTTATTTCAAAAATATTTCTTTAAATCATGGAAGTATATTGATTTCTGAGGATATGCAGATAAAGGAACGTTTATGGGAATAGTTGGTAACTCGGAAGTGCTTATAATATATTTTTATAAAATTTTAAGTTCCTATTACTCAGGATAATTTAAAGTGACAAAAAGTTCCGAAGCACAACGATCATCATGTGTCGTCCTTCGATAGTTTTCAAGGATATCATTGGCTATTGTGGGCGCAATTGGTCCGTCACTAGAAGTAAGGTTATAGCAGACATAATTTCAATAGCAATAAAAAATTGTTTGTTTTGAGCAATTCGCTTTGAAGTCATAGGTTGACATCGTGCTCACCGAGGGTAGAAGCAATTTTAACGTCTCGTGTAATAGGTCCATAAGAAAGATGAGCTATATTCACAAATATTTGCCTTTTTTACAGTGTAAGAAATAAATTAATGAATTTTATAATTAGAAACAAAATGTCTTTGAACCTGTCGCTGATGATTAGTTTTGTCAGGTGTCCCGATTTCCAGTGGCTTAAAAACTTGTCTCACGTAATCAATGCGCGGGACGCAAAAAGGTCAAGATTTTTCAAGATGCACAAATTCATTTAAATTTATTTTCGTACAATGATATTCGTTAGTCTCAATCGTGTAGTACTTTACACAGTAAATTTGCGATAACAGAATTTGTCTACAACTGAGAATATTTACATTCCCTTCAAAAGAAACTCTTTACATCTAAACATGCCTTTATAGCAAATAATGATTTTTGCGGGTTCATACAGATTCTATTTCTCAGGCTTTACTTTATTTTTTAGAGAACTCTCAAAAAAAGGATATCTATTCAAAAGGAATTCAAGTAAAACCTTTTAAAATTACGTATAAAACAGGTTTCTGTCTTATCAGGTATAATTGTATGGCATTCGTTACGTAGGAAGAATGTATATTCTGCATTTCAAATTGAATTCAGTTATAGTTCCGTTTTAAAAAACTTTACTGTAACTTTCTGTTCCGGTTTACAAGAGATATACTTTTGGTCTTACTGCCCCGTATTTTAATACAGCACACCTGGAAACCCTACTTATGATCCACACGGTAAGGCAACAGTTAATTATTAAAATATTAAATAGAAAAATTTTAAAAAAAGTATTGGAAAACCATACCTATCATTCGTGATTCATCTTTTTATTAATTACACATTATAATCCAAATTCAAAAACAGTAAAACGTAAAATTTATAATTCTAATAAAAAATGAAAAAAAGAAAACTTGAAATATTCTAGTTAGACTGACTGCTGTGTAAATACCGTATAGTGATTTTGGATATGCAACTTATTAAAAAATTCAAACTATAACGCTTTAGAAGGAAAAAGCTAAATAAATTCAATAATCAAAAATAAGGAAAAAATGGTTTTCTTTATGTTACCAACTTTCTTCGAAATATCTGACCTTAGGTAGGACATCTCTTAGAAAAGTTCAATATTGTTAGTTTTTCTTCAGCAGATAAACGTTATTTAAACAAGGAATTGAAAATATTAGAAAGTTTATACATCGGAAATAGATTCACCTTTTTATTAATTTCACATTATAATCGAAATTCAAAAACAGTATCTACGTAAAATTTATAATTCTAATAAAAAATGAAAAAAGAAAACCTGAAATATTCTAGTTAGACTGACTGCTCTGTAAATACCGTATAGTGATTTTGGATATGCAACTTATTAAAAAATTCAAACTATGACGTTTTAGAAAGAAAACGATTCTTTCTAAATCTACGAGTATGAAATAATTTGAAGTGTCCGAGTGTACAAAAGTTACATTGTCAAGTTATACATAGATACCTTTAGGTACACCAGATAGAATAATTAGAAAATATATATACTTGCTTAAAAAATACTTTAACCAAACTTCTTTTAAAAAATATGTGAATAAAAACATTTTTCTTATTCGGATTTACAGATACGCTCTAATTAAATTTACGGAGAAATGAAAAGTTTAAATTGAATTCGCGATATATAAATCTACCTAGAAAAAATAGATATAAGATATAAATGCATTTTTATTACATTTTTATAACGCTTTAAAGTGCCTGCACAGATTTTTTAAAATCGTATTTGATTTTTTTTATGGATATGATCTACTGGAGATATTTCTAAAATGCTGAGAATAAATAAACTCTTTTTATTTTATAATTAAGGTATATATATGATCAGAAAATATCAGGGGAATTTCAGTTATCAATGACTCAGCAGTTTTCTGTAAAGAATTTTTGTCACATAGTTAAAATTAATTTACCTTTACTGAAAAAAGGAGGCTTCAAATTTCAGTTTCAGTTGCATCAAAAATAACTAATACTTTTTGTTCTCTTTAAAAAAAAATAAGCTTTTGTTTTTAGATTAACACTAGAACGGCGGGAAATTTTGTTCAAGTTTTAGAAAAATATTTCACATCAGAATTTTTATTTAGAACTATTTAACTTACTTATTTAAGTTATTTTTGTGCAGTATATATCAATTTTATATTATAAAAATAATTCTGGTTCGAATCGAAATGTTTTCATTCGGCAAGGGTCAAAATGACCCCTCGCCGCCGTTCTAGTGTTAAAGTAAATTTTGATATTTTATTGTTACGTTTATGACATTTGACATTTTATTGATAATTGAGGTGGCGTACCTTCTTAACTACATATATCATCTTCTTATATTAAGCATTTTAATTGTTGATTCACAGTCGTTTTTAAGAGTGAATTTTGCTAGTGATTAATTTTAACACAATTATTCTAATGGATGAATAAATTACACGTGTACCAATTAGATTTATTGTGCTAAAATTAATCGTGTGATATTACGTATCCAACGTTTCTCGAATGTTTCTGAGTGAATTATGTGTCCATCAGATTTGTCCAAGTTGGCAACGCATTGTCAGCCTAAGCCAAAACTTCCCTGGATCGAATCATGGCATAGACTGAATACAAGTTTGGCTTACACTATGGAGTCCATTACATAGCTGCCAACTTGTACGGATTTTTCTTACCAGTAAACTTTAATAGAAATTTTTGACTTATTTAAACTTTAAAATTTTTTAAATATCGGTGATTCGATTAGCTAAAATTAACTATTAAACTTTAGTAGTATATAAAATCCGTACATGCTAGCAGCTATGCCATTACATGCTTATATAGTGTGGCTTTACAAATAATAGAATGATCACGTACGGATAATAAAATTTGACTATTCGATAGCATTTTGAACTTAAACAGTGGGAGCCTGTCATTATCTTGGATATCATGAGCCTACCATTTATCTTTTAAATAATGTTCGGAATGTGTACTCTGTAATGTGGGATGGCATACCTGAATAAACCTTTAATCTGAGTAAGTATCCTTGTGAGTGTAGGGCCAAACTATTTTATATAAAGAACTTTCAAAGAGTTAACTTTTGAGAGAATAATAATTTTAAAGCTACAACAGTTGAATCTGTATTATAATAAGTTACAGAAATGATATATGGTTAGATAAAAAAGTGATAATATATAGTATACATAGAACTGACATGGGGAACCTTTGTTATTTCTTCAGGTATTACTGAAAAAAAATTAGATTCAAATGTTCCTAAGAACTCTAAAGTAGTTTATCTCAGCCAATATGAAATAATATAATGGCATGCCGAAAGACTTTTAATTATATTTAAATAAAACATATGTGTATTGTTACCTGTCATTCCGAAAAGCGTTAACTTATCGTTAGGAGCCAATGTATTACAGAGATTTAAATAAACATTTCCAAAACGAAAACATTTTTTTACTGCGCAGGATTTTCGAAAGGTTTTTTTTTTTTTTTTTTTTTTTTTTGTACGAAAATGTGTACTTGAGAATTGACAGCTTCCCGAAAATCAGCTATTGCGTATTAACCTGATTAATGTACTACACAAACTTCTCCGAGTAATTTCCGAAAATTAGAGGGAGCAAAATAAACTTTTATTTCAAAAATATTTCTTTAAATCATGGAAGTATATTGATTTCTGAGGATATGCAGATAAAGGAACGTTTATGGGAATAGTTGGTAACTCGGAAGTGCTTATAATATATTTTTATAAAATTTTAAGTTCCTATTACTCAGGATAATTTAAAGTGACAAAAAGTTCCGAAGCACAACGATCATCATGTGTCGTCCTTCGATAGTTTTCAAGGATATCATTGGCTATTGTGGGCGCAATTGGTCCGTCACTAGAAGTAAGGTTATAGCAGACATAATTTCAATAGCAATAAAAAATTGTTTGTTTTGAGCAATTCGCTTTGAAGTCATAGGTTGACATCGTGCTCACCGAGGGTAGAAGCAATTTTAACGTCTCGTGTAATAGGTCCATAAGAAAGATGAGCTATATTCACAAATATTTGCCTTTTTTACAGTGTAAGAAATAAATTAATGAATTTTATAATTAGAAACAAAATGTCTTTGAACCTGTCGCTGATGATTAGTTTTGTCAGGTGTCCCGATTTCCAGTGGCTTAAAAACTTGTCTCACGTAATCAATGCGCGGGACGCAAAAAGGTCAAGATTTTTCAAGATGCACAAATTCATTTAAATTTATTTTCGTACAATGATATTCGTTAGTCTCAATCGTGTAGTACTTTACACAGTAAATTTGCGATAACAGAATTTGTCTACAACTGAGAATATTTACATTCCCTTCAAAAGAAACTCTTTACATCTAAACATGCCTTTATAGCAAATAATGATTTTTGCGGGTTCATACAGATTCTATTTCTCAGGCTTTACTTTATTTTTTAGAGAACTCTCAAAAAAAGGATATCTATTCAAAAGGAATTCAAGTAAAACCTTTTAAAATTACGTATAAAACAGGTTTCTGTCTTATCAGGTATAATTGTATGGCATTCGTTACGTAGGAAGAATGTATATTCTGCATTTCAAATTGAATTCAGTTATAGTTCCGTTTTAAAAAACTTTACTGTAACTTTCTGTTCCGGTTTACAAGAGATATACTTTTGGTCTTACTGCCCCGTATTTTAATACAGCACACCTGGAAACCCTACTTATGATCCACACGGTAAGGCAACAGTTAATTATTAAAATATTAAATAGAAAAATTTTAAAAAAAGTATTGGAAAACCATACCTATCATTCGTGATTCATCTTTTTATTAATTACACATTATAATCCAAATTCAAAAACAGTAAAACGTAAAATTTATAATTCTAATAAAAAATGAAAAAAAGAAAACTTGAAATATTCTAGTTAGACTGACTGCTGTGTAAATACCGTATAGTGATTTTGGATATGCAACTTATTAAAAAATTCAAACTATAACGCTTTAGAAGGAAAAAGCTAAATAAATTCAATAATCAAAAATAAGGAAAAAATGGTTTTCTTTATGTTACCAACTTTCTTCGAAATATCTGACCTTAGGTAGGACATCTCTTAGAAAAGTTCAATATTGTTAGTTTTTCTTCAGCAGATAAACGTTATTTAAACAAGGAATTGAAAATATTAGAAAGTTTATACATCGGAAATAGATTCACCTTTTTATTAATTTCACATTATAATCGAAATTCAAAAACAGTATCTACGTAAAATTTATAATTCTAATAAAAAATGAAAAAAGAAAACCTGAAATATTCTAGTTAGACTGACTGCTCTGTAAATACCGTATAGTGATTTTGGATATGCAACTTATTAAAAAATTCAAACTATGACGTTTTAGAAAGAAAACGATTCTTTCTAAATCTACGAGTATGAAATAATTTGAAGTGTCCGAGTGTACAAAAGTTACATTGTCAAGTTATACCTAGATACCTTTAGGTACACCAGATAGAATAATTAGAAAATATATATACTTGCTTAAAAAATACTTTAACCAAACTTCTTTTAAAAAATATGTGAATAAAAACATTTTTCTTATTCGGATTTACAGATACGCTCTAATTAAATTTACGGAGAAATGAAAAGTTTAAATTGAATTCGCGATATATAAATCTACCTAGAAAAAATAGATATAAGATATAAATACATTTTTATTACATTTTTATAACGCTTTAAAGTGCCTACACAGCTTTTTAAAAATCATATTTGATTTTTTTATGGATATGATCTAGAGGAGATATTTCTAAAATGCTGAGAATATGTAAACTCTTTTTATTTTATAATTAAGAAATATATATGATCAGAAAATATCAGGGGAATTTCAGTTATCAATGTCTCAGCAGTTTTCTGTAAAGAATTTTTGTCAGATAGTTAAAATTAATTTACCTTTACTGAAAAAGGGAGGCTTCAAATTTCAGTTTCAGTTGCATCAAAAATAACTAATACTTTTTGTACTCTTTAAAAAAATAAGCTTTTGTTTTTAGATTAAAGTAAATTTTGATATTTTATTGTTACGTTTATGACATTTGACATTTTATTGATAATTGAGGTTGCGTACCTTCTTAACTACATATATCATCTTCTTATATTAAGCATTTTAATTGTTGATTCACAGTCCTTTTTAAGGGTGAATTTTGCTAGTGATTAATTTTAACACAATTATTCTATTGGATTAATAAGTTACACGTGTACCAGTTAGATTTATTGTGCTAAAATTAATCGTGTGATATTACGTATCCAACGTTTCATGAATGTTTCTGGGTGAATTATGTGTCCATCAGATTTGTCCAATGTAGCTCAGTTGGCAAAGCATTGTCAGCCTAAGCCAAAACTTCCCTGGATCGAATCATGGCCTAGACTGAATACAAGTTTGGCTTACACTATGGAGCCCATTACATAGCTGCCAACTTGTACGGATTTTTCTTACCAGTAAACTTTAATAGAAATTTTTGACTTATTTAAACTTTAAAAAATTTTAATTATCGGTGATTCGATTAGCTAAAATTAACTATTCAACTTTAGTAGTATAAAAAATCCGTACAAGTTAGCAGCTATGCCATTACATGCTTATATAGTGTGGCTTTACAAATAATAGAATGATCACGTACGGATAATAAAATTTGACTATTCGATAGCATTTTGAACTTAAACAGTGGGAGCCTGTCATTATCTTGGATATCATGAGCCTACCATTTATCTTTTAAATAATGTTCGGAATGTGTATTCTGTAATGTGGGATGGCATACATGAATAAACCTTTAATCTGAGTAAGTATCCTTGTGAGTGTATGGCCAAACTATTTTATATAAAGAACTTTCAAAGAGTTAACTTTTGAGAGAATAATAATTTTAAAGCTACAACAGTTGAATCTGTATTATAATAAGTTACAAAAATGATATATGGTTAGATAAAAAAAAGTGATAATATATAGTATACATAGAACTGACATGGGGAACCTTTGTTATTTCTTCAGGTATTATTGAAAAAAATTAGATTCAAATGTTTCTAAGAACTCTAAAGTAGTTTATCTCAGCCAATATGAAATAATATAATGGCATGACGAAAGACTTTTAATTATATTTAAATAAAACATATGTGTATTGTTACCTGTCATTCCGAAAAGCGTTAACTTATCGTTAGGAGCCAATGTATTACAGAGATTTAAATAAACATTTCCAAAACGAAAACATTTTTTTACTGCGCGAGATTTTCGAAAGAATTTTTTTTTTTTTTTTTTTTTTTTTTTTTTTTTTTTTTTTTTTACGAAAATGTGTACTTGAGAATTGACAGCTTCCCGAAAATCAGCTATTGCGTATTAACGCGATTAATGTACTACACAAACTTCTCGGAGAAATTTCCGAAAATTAGAGGGAGCAAAATAAACTTTTGTTTCAAAAATATTTCTTTAAATCATGGAAGTATATTGATTTCTGAGGATATGCAGATAAAGGAACGTTTATGGGAATAGTTGGCAACTCGGAAGTGTTTATAATATATTTTTATAAAATTTTAAGTTCCTATTATTCTGGATAATTTGAAGCGACAAAAAGTGCCGAAGCACAACGATCACTATGTGTCGTCCTTCGATAGTTTTCAAGGATATCATTGGCTATTGTGGGCGCAATTGGTCCGTCACTCGAAGTAAGGTTATAGCAGACATAATTTCAATAGCAATAAAAAATTGTTTGTTTTGAGCAATTCGCTTTGAAGTCATAGGTTAACATCGTGCTCACCGAGGGTAGAAGCAATTTTGACGTCTCGTGTAATAGGGCCATAAGAAAGATGAGCTATATTCACAAAATGTGCCTTTTTTTACAGTGTAAGAAATAAATTAATGAATTTTATAATTAGAAACAAAATGTCTTTGAACTTGTCGCTGATGATTAGTTTTGTCAGGTGTCCCTATTTCCACTGGCTTAAAAACTTGTCTCACGTAATCAATGCGCGGGACGCAAAAAAGTCAAGATTTTTCAAGATGCACAAATTCATTTAAATTTATTTTCGTACAATGATATTCGATAGTCTGAATAGTGTAGTACTTAACACAGTAAAATTGCGATAACAGAATTTGTCTACAACTGAAAATCTTTACATTCCCTTCAGAAGAAACTCTTTACATCTAAACATGCCTTTATAGCAAATAATGATTTTTGCGGTTCATACAGATTCTATTTTCTCAGGCTTTACTTTATTTTTTAGAGAACTCTCTCAAAAAGGATTTCTATTTAAAATGAATTAGAGTAAAACCTTCTAAAATTACGTATAACACGAGTTTCTGTCTTATCAGGTATAATTGTATGGCATTCGTTACGTAGGAAGAATGTATATTCTGCATTTCAAATTGAATTCAGTTATAGTTCCGTTTTAAAAAACTTTACTGTAACTTTCTGTTCCGATTTACAAGAGTTATACTTTTGGTCTTACTGCCCCGTATTTTAAAACAGCACACCTGGAAACCCTACTTATGATCCACACGGTAAGGCAACAGTTAATTATTAAAATATTAAATAGAAAAATTTAAAAAAAAATATTGGAAAAGCATACCTATCATTCGTGATTCATCTTTTTATTAATTACACATTATAATCCAAATTCAAAAACAGTAAAACGTAAAATTTATAATTCTAATAAAAAATGAAAAAAAGAAAACTTGAAATATTCTAGTTAGACTGACTGCTGTGTAAATACCGTATAGTGATTTTGGATATGCAACTTATTAAAAAATTCAAACTATAACGCTTTAGAAGGAAAAAGCTAAATAAGTTCAATAATCAAAAATAAGGAAAAAATGTTTTTCTTTATGTTACAAACTTTCTTCGAAATATCTGACCTTAGGTAGTACATCTCTTAGAAAAGTTCAATATTGTTAGTTTTTCTTCAGCAGATAAACGTTATTTATACAAGGAATTGAAAATATTAGAAAGTTTATACATCGGAAATAGATTCACCTTTTTATTAATTTCACATTATAATCGAAATTCAAAAACAGTAATCTACGTAAAATTTATAATTTTAATAAAAAATGAAAAAAGAAAACCTGAAATATTCTAGTTAGACTGACTGCTCTGTAAATACCGTATAGTGATTTTGGATATGCAACTTATTAAAAAATTCAAACTATGACGTTTTAGAAAGAAAAAGATAATGTGTTCAATAATCGAAAATAAAGAAAAAAATGTTTTTCTTTATGTTACCAACTTTCTTCGAAATATCTGACCTTAGGCAGGACATCTCTTAGAAAAGTTCAGTATTGTTTGTTTTTCTTCAGCAGATAAACGTTATTTTATACAAGGAACTGAAAATATTAGAAAGTTTATACATCGGAAATAGATTCATCTTTTTATTAATTTCACATTATAATCGAAATTCAAAAATAGTAATATACGAAAAGATTATTATTATAATAAAAATGGAAAAATACTTGCAACACTACTGGTGATCCACACGATAACAGCAATTAAAATGTTAAAATATTAAGTATTAAATAAATAATGAACAGACAAATTATTCTTATCAGCCATGATTCATCTTTTTATTAATTTCATACTGTAATCAAAATTTAAAAGAAGTAATCTACAGAAAATTTCCAATCGCAATAAAAATAGAAAAAAAAACCTGGAAACCGTATTCATGATCCACGCAATAACACAGCAATAAAATTATTCAAATATTAATTAGAAATTTAAAGACAAACAGAAAAAAACATCAGCTCCTCAGGAATTATATTTTTGTTGATTATACATTATCGAAACTGGAAAACAGTAATCAAAAGAAAATTTATAATTCTAATAAAAATGGATAAAACACTGGCAACACTGTTGATGATACACAAGAAAACACAAAAATAAAATTAATAATATATTAAATAAAAATTTAAAGTATATTTTTCATGATTCATATCTGTATTAAATTCACATTATAATCAAAATTAAAGAAAAGTAATCTAAACAAATTTCATAATTCTAACTGAATTCGTATTAAACCGGGAGACGGCAGCACAGACAACCACCTCATCGAGTTGGTGGCTGAAATTAGTTGGAAATAAGTTGGAAGTAAAATTATTGTCATATTAGATAGAAATGAAAAAAATTAACAGAAAAACCATTCGTATCTCTCATGATTTATCATTTTATTGATTTCACGTTATAATCAAAAATTTAAAAAAGCAATATACAGAAAATTTATATTATAATAAGAATAAAAAATAAAAAAAATCCTGGAAATGCTACTGAATTTCCACACTATAACACAACGATAAAATGATTACTATACTAAATAGAAACTTAAAAATGAACAGAAAAACCATTCGTATCTGTCATGGTTTATCTTTTTATTGATTTCACATTATAATCGAAATTCAAAAATAATAAACTACGGAGAATTTATATTTCTAATAAAAAAGAGGAATATTGAAATATTACAGATCGACTCTTCTGCAAATACGGTATGG
Source organism: Maratus speciosus (assembly GCA_963932465.1). Taxonomy (NCBI): domain Eukaryota; kingdom Metazoa; phylum Arthropoda; class Arachnida; order Araneae; family Salticidae; genus Maratus; species Maratus speciosus. Next base: position 218,739,864 of record OZ010794.1, read on the forward strand.
AGATATAGGAGATGCAACTTATTATTAATTCAGACTACAACGTTTTTAGAAAGAAAAGCTAAATATGTTCGATAATCGAAAAGAAGGAAAAAAAATCTTTATGTTTCTAACTTTAAAATTTATTTTCTTTGAAAAATATATTCGTAGGTAGCATAGCTCGTGGAACAGTTCTGTATTATTAGTTTTTTTCTTCAACGGATAAATATTATTTCACAGAAGCAGTTGAAAGTATTAGAAAGTTTATACATCGGAAATAGATAAATGAATTTTAAACTTTATAAAATGTGCCCCTGAGATTTTCCCTGAAACAAAATAAAAAGATGTCTGAAAAAATGGAACAGAAATTAAAATATATAAATAATAACCATACATACTTTCTTTATTCATCCTTTTATTGATTTTACATTAGAATTGAAATTCACAAAGAGTTATCTACGTAAAAATATATAATTCTAATAAAAAAGAGCTATCGATGTATGTATGAATAGACTCTTCTAGAAAAACAGTAACGATATGTTATATGCAACTTAGGATTAATTCAAACTGTTATGCTTTTAACAGTGGCAAATTTGAATTTCTTCGATAATATACATCGGAAACAAGGAAAATATTTCTTTTTTTCAATTTTAAAATATGACCTCCTTTCAAAATCTAATCCTAATCTGCATATCTCAAAATTCTTATTGGCTAGTTCCATGGGTTTTTGTAGTGCGAGTCACATAGCCAATAACAGCTATGCCTGTTGGCAACCGTTATTTTCGAAAAGTTTGCTTCGCCTTATCAATTAATGAGATATATCCGATAAACTAAGTCATATTTTTCCGTTCTAAAATACTGGTAGTCAAAAATAGTAGCATGTGACTTACACTACAAGTACTCATGGAACTAACCTATTATACTTAGTTGTGCTGAAATAAATAACTGTTTTTCTTATATTCAGTGAAACCCCGATTTAACGTTATTCAAGGGACCATAAAGAAATAACGCTAAATGCGGGAAAACGTTAAATCGGGGTAGGATGAAAACAAAACACTGACCATAAAATAAAGACTAATTTACGTAAGATACGTTTCATTTCTTGATTTACAATGATTTAGACATCAGGTTTCAAAGTTATGTTTTAAATAAATATTTTATTTCACTTTGCGTCCTGTTTTTAGCAGCTAAATCACGAAACGCTTTCTCAAGGTATGACAGTTAGTGTAATTTTTTCTCTTGGTCTTCAGTATTTCAAAAGAATGCTTTCAGTGTTATGAAAGTTCTAATGGCTTCCAATTTTCAAATTTCTTAAACGGTGACGATTTCACGGTTTTTTTTTTTTTTTTTTTTTTTTTTTTTTTTTTTTTTTTTTTTCCATTGTTTACAATTTTGCTCCATTAAATCTATTTAGTGCAAATTTATTTACAAATTTGAATACGAAATTCAAATTAAACTTATTAATTGTATTTTATGGCTTTCGCGATAACTTCCAATTTTTCCAGTAAAAAAAAAAAAAAGTTTTTTTTTTTTTTGACGCTATACAATCTGAAGCTATGAAAACTCTCTAATGAATTCTATCAGCTCCGTTGTAGGTAACCTTGTGTTGTAGTACAGATAGCACAATCGAATAAAATAAAAAGGTGCGGCTGTAAAAGAGGAGGGCTTTTGAATGATTTTTGAAAATTTTGATAAGAAAGTTTTTTTAAATCACAAATTCTGACTAATTTAGAAAAATTTCATTGAGATTTTATAACTAAAAAAATGTTAAATGCAGGAAATAATTCAAAATGATAACGTTAAATCCGAGATTTTTTAACATTACAAGTATAGGAAATTAATTGGGACTAGCTAAAAATGACGTTACATACGGGAAATCGTTAAATACGGGTTACGTTAAATCGGGGTTTCACTGTATATATATACCGAGTGTCCCAAAAAGGACTGACTGATTTTAAAATTCAATAACTTCGAAACGGTGACAGATATTAAAAAATTCTTGCAGGAGGGTTATACATAAAGTCAAAAGTTTTATTACAGTGATTTTCTATTTTAGTTCGAATTACAAACAATAGATGGCGCTATAAGCAATAGTCGCTAAATACAGGCTCGATTTTTGGTCCTTTCTGTTGTTCCATGCAGAAAAAGGAGATGGAAATTTATTATCCGGTCCACGAAGTACCAAAAATCTAGCCTGAATTTAGCCTCTATTGATCGCAGCGCCATCTATTGTTTGTAATTCGAACTAAAATCGAAAATCACTGTAAAAAAACTTTTGACTTTATGCATAACCCTCCTGCAAGAATTTTTTAAACATCTGTCACCGTTTGGAAGTTATTGGATTTTAAAATCAGTCAGTCCTTTTTGGGACACCCGGTATATATATATATACAGTATAACTTCAAAAATCCGGCATCGTCGGGACCAAGACTATGCCGAATTTTTGAAGGAACATCAAAAGTAGTTATATATTCTTAATGGTACCATTTGCCATAATTTAATTCATTATTAAGGGATAATTATGTAAGAAAAAGAGAGAATTAAATATAAAAAAAAAACTTACTTTAATTGATATTTTCTATGTTACAGAAAAAAATCTAATAAAGCGTAAAATTATTTCCTAGAATTTTATCCTATATTTTATTATCCTAGAATTTTATCCGTGAACTCGATGAGGGGATTCTCTGGGGTGCCGACTCCCAGTCTAAGTGTAAAGAATAATATTTCCTTCAAATTAAAAAAAATATTTACACGTGACAGAAGAAAAACTTGCAAATTACAATTAAATGACTACGTGTTAAAAGCGGGAAAATATTGAAAATTATGTAATAAAAACTATAATGGCATGCGAATATTAAAATAGAAAGGAAATTTTAAAATAATGAATTCATTAATATGCCTTAAAAGCCGTAAATGATAGAAATTACGCCATAGTTAAAGTGCAAAATAATAATATTGCAAACAGTTTAAATTAAAAAATATAATTACGCGTGACATTTCGCATTTCTTGATGATCTTTTAAACTACTGTTGGCCATTTAAGGCAGCGCAGATAAAAATATTTTATTTCTAGCAACAAAATTTTCACGTGAATTTCAATAAGATAAAGAAAACTTTAAAATAATAAATTCATTAATAAGTATTAAAAGAAGTAAGTAAAAGAAATTCCGTCATATTTAAAATGAAAAAAAATAATAATATTGGAAAACCACTTAAGTGAAAAAATATATTCGGACGAGATATTTGCTTCATATTTTGGTATGATCTTTTTAACAACTGTTGTGATTTATAAGACGGCACAAATAATATTTCCTTTCTAACAAAAAAGTATGTTTACGTGAATATTAGAAAGAGAAAGAAAAATTTGGTGAAAACTATATAACATTTAAAACGATACATTTAAAATGTCTTTTTTTAATTTTGTTTCCTATTACGCGGTTGAAAGATACCATGAGATAAAGACTATGTGTACCATGGAACTATTAATAAAGAGGAACTAACATATCGTTAAAAAAGCGAAGCTTCAACTGTAACCGCTTTTTCACGGGTTAATTATAGCCGGGAAAAACTTCCACCAGTAAATTTAAATAGAAATTTTCTCCTTATTTAAACGCTCTATGAACGAAAAATTTAGTCATAAATAATGGCAGAAACAGATATTCATTTTTCCTAGTGGATGTGTGATTTGGCGGTAATCCGGTCGTGTGTTTCCGCCATATTGTGACAACGTAGACAAAGATAATAATATCCATGTAAACTGACAGTAGTAAAAAATAAATAAAAAAATTTAGCGTATTTGTGAGAAAATATTTCCTAAGGAACTTAAATAAGACGAAATTCTCTATTCAAATTTACTGGTGGGAAGTTTGCCCGGCGGTGATCAAAAACTGTTGATACTATTTATAAAAAAAACGCCGCCATTTTGTGACAACTTCGTCAGTTACTTCAATCGCAACTGGTAGACAGTGCACTATATGCCTAAACCTCCTTATTCATAACTCCATTATGTGTACTTCAAAAGCTTAACTGATTTATTTAACCATTTGAGGGGCAAGTAATTGTGTTTCTGTAATGTTGAATTCACACCGGAATCTTCAAAAAATTTATTTCAAAATAAGGAAAGGCAATTTTACGGCCTTTTTCCCGCCAAAGTAAAAAAAAGTAAAATTTAATAAAACTTTTGTGCTGCAAATCTTCATTAATTGTAGAAGGGATAAAATATATCCCACCGGCCCTCAAGGGGTTAATGAAACATGTAATGAAACATTTAGCGTTAAATTTTATATTAATATATGTATTTTATTTAAAGTAGCGAGTTCATCTTCAATTACAATATTGAACCCAATTAATTTCATTAAACATAATCTGGACACATCATTTCGAAATAAGCATTAAATAGAATCATTTGTACCAGTGTATTTTTAATGATATGAACCAACGTCTGCGATTGATTTTCGTTTTTTGTCCAAAATGGTTACTGTACTGACTTGTTTTTGAACTTTAAAATATTTCTTTTTGAAAAAAAGAAATTTTAATCTTAACATGATAAAACACTTAAGACATTTATTAACATCAAATCCGTGCTATGCATTTTTTTTTTTTTTTTTTTTTTTTTTTTTTTGTCTTCAATTGTCACCTCTGAAATGAAAAGAAAAAAGACTTATAAAAAGTTCGTGCCATGTTTCAAGTAATTTTAGATTTTTAATGTACGATATCAAACGTAAAAATTAACGTTAGTTACAATTTAACATTGCATTTCATGCACTTCAAAGAATATATATTTTAAAAGTCACATTTGTGCAATTTTAAACAAACTCCAATACATACATTTTATTTTTTTCATAAAATTAACAAGGCATGAATTTAAAAAAAGAAAATAATATAACTGTGACTATTTTTATTTTTACCTAGAAAATTCATGCTCGAGAAACATTTCACTATATCATTTCAAGAAATAAGGCAGTAAAATAATACTAAATATAAAAATAAAGCGGATTGAAGAACACACACAAAAAAAAAACGAAATGCTCTGAATGTTTCCTTTTTTCTAAATATCTTTTATAATTACATGTAACGAAAAAAACATGTTTCAAATGCTTTTACGAACAATATAATGGTCCAGAAATTGTTCTAAAAACTTGCCTATTTTTTAATTTTTCAAATAAACTGGATTTACTTCAAATTTAAATTTATCAGAATTTATTACTTTACTTTTTAGAAAGTGTATTACACGTACATTTGTACAATCTGTATTCTCATTTTTCGCGAAAAATTAAAGCAACGAAAAATATTCAGCTGTTGTTTCTGGAAATACATGTTAATTTTTTCTACTACTGTTAATTTTTACTTTCTTCTATCTTTACAAGAAGAAAGTATTGGTTTCATGAAAATTATCGAATTCCTGTTTTTGACGGATTTACACGTTTTATGGGTCAGAGATTCCAAAAAACATGTTTTTACAAAGTATCTGTCTGTGAGTCTGTCTGTCTGTGAGTCTGTCTGTCTGTCCGCCTGTCTGTCTGTCCGTCTGTCTGTCTGTATGTGACACAAATTTTGTGGGCGCTCTATCTCAAGAAATAATACACGGAATTTAATAAAAATTTATATTCAACTAGTCCCTGATATAGATTGGTGCTGATTAGTTTTTGGTGTAAATCGCCCAGCAGGTGGCGCTGCTATGTAGCATCTTGCAGGATTTACGCAAAAGCTCTATCTGAAGAACTAATGCACGGATTTTTATAAAACTTCAGATTCCGTTAGTCCTTGACATGAATGGATGCTGTTTACGTTTTGGTGTAAATCGCCCAACAGGTGGCGCTGCTATGCTACATTTTACAGGATTTACACTATTTTCGCAGTAGCTCTATCTCAAGAACTAATGCACACATTTTCATCAAACTTCGGGCTTAGTTAGTCCTTCTTATGAAATGATGCTGACTACGTGTTGGTGTAAATCGCCCAATAGGTGGCGCTGCTGTGCTGCATTTTGAACTATTTCCTCAATAGCTCTATATCAAGAACTAATGCACGAATTTTCATCAAACTTCAGATTTAAATATAACTTGATTAATATTGCTCCTGATTGTGTGTTGTTGCAAATCGCTCAACAGGTGGCGCTTCTATGCTGCATTTGTCATGATTTGCGCAATACCTCTATCTCAAGAACAAATGCACGAATTTTCCTCAAACTTCATATTCAGTTAGACGTTGACATAAGTTGGTGATAATTAGGTTCTGGTGTAAATAACCCAATAGGTGTCGCTGCTATGCTGCATTTTGCTGGATTTACATGGTTTCAGTGACAGTCATACCTCGAGAACTAATGCACGGAATTTCATATTTTTAGAATTCTCATGATGAACACGGATTGCCATTTAATTTGGCACAGAGATAGTGAATTTTGAAGTAATGACATGTATACGATAAAAGAAAGTTTTGTGATGGCCACAACATACTAGTTTAATTTAATATTCAAGCAGAGCTGCCACTTCTCCGGTTTTTTTTTTTTTTTTTTTTTTAATGCAAGTATAGCACAGAAATTTTTGTTTAATTTATTTGATGAATTCTACCATTTAAATGAACAACATTTTTTTAAGAAAATACTTGTATAGAAAAAGACCTGTCAACGCTGTTTATATTTAAATAAAGGAGTTAATAATAAAGAGGAGGAGACATATAGTGTATTGTCAATTAGTTGCGAGTGAAGTAACTGAAGAGGTTGTTATAAGATTTCAGCTGTATTTTTTTTTTAATCGGATCAACAGTTTCTGACCACCGTCGGGGCAAACTTCCAGCAGTAAATTTGAATATAATATTCTGTCTTATTCTTCGTGGAAAATTGCTCTAACAAATTACGCGAAAATTTCTAATAGTTTTTTTTTTTTTTTTTGTGTGTGTGTGTGTGTGTGTGTGTCAGTTTTCCAAGGTAATATAATATTTTTCACTGATATTGAAGAGGTGGGGGGTTGTCTAGATGGCAACAATATGGTGGAAACACAGAGCCTGAGTACCGCTGAAATAATCTCCCGCCAGTAAAAATGAATATATATTCTTGCATTATTCATGACTAAAATTTTGCACTAATCAGTCTTTTAAGTAAGGAGAAAATTTCTTTTTAAATTTACTGGTGGAAGTTTTTTCCGACAGTTATTAGCCCCTGCGAAAGCGGTTACAGTTGAAGCTTCACTATTTCAAGGATATATCAGTTCCTCTTTATGAATAGTTCTATGGTTTAAATAAATAAGAATTGTTCAGTGTCGCACTCGCGCGGTGTTATAATACTTTTTAATAGCAATCTATAAGTATTAAAAATATATTTTTTTAAAACATGCCTTAAGCATTATAATTGCAATCCTTCTGTCATTCCCAAGCATAAAAAATGTAGTGCTCGATTTATTATCTTTTTTTTTTTTTTTTTTTTTTTTTTTTTTTTTTTTTTGCCTTATCTGTAGCTTTAAATTTACGATATTAACTTGGTAAGTTATGCAAGCCGACATAAATTTGGTATTTTCATTTGGAAAGAAATACAATTTAAGTCTAAAACTTTATACACACGTAATCAAAATAGCAATTATTACTTCATTTTCTAAAATATATTTTTAATACATACTTCCAAAAATTACAATCTTTTTTTTTTCTCCTTTTTTAAACGGAAATAATAAACATTGCAGTCTTTATAATCATTCACACTAAGTACATTTATTAACATTGTAGTTCTTAAGACAGTTTTAAAAGGTTGTTATCATTATTCTCAATATGTACATTTTGATATTAACTCCTTAACGGTCGCAATAAATGACGGTTCAAATATTCAAATTGCTTATTGACACTACTTTTTTCAAAAAAAAAATATTCGCCTTATTTAATGATAGGTAAATGATACGATAATAAAGCGAATTACATACACTATTTTATAAAACTGGTGGGAATCAAACAATCTGAAAAAAATACACAGCTCGTGATTATTACGGGAGCGTGAATTTAGTGGATAATATGTTATCACAATATTACTTGTTAACCCATTGAAGGGCGGTGATGCTGTCACGGTATCACATAATTTTAATTCCTAATCGCCACATTGGCACCGGAATTTTATAATGAAAATTTCACCTTTATTAAGTACGCTAAAATATACTTTTACTTGTTTACAAATAAATTTTCTTGTAAATAATGATGTCATTCAATTATTTCAACATTTTACGAATAGAATTACTTTGCCCCTGAAAGGGTTAATCCTAAAAATAAATTTCAAGTAACTGTAGAAAAATGTTATATATATTTAAAAATATCTCATCTACGTACCTGGCACATAGAAATGAAAAAGGGAATTAATCAGAATTCTACGCACGCTTCCTTATTGTTTATATTTCCCCATTCATTAATTCATCTATGCTAGCTGAATATGGAAGATAAAATAATTTTAACCAAAATTCTTTTGTAAATGTTTACACGAATAAAACCAATCATTAATACTACCGAAAGATTTGGTTAATCAAACTCCATTTATCAGTATTGATCGTGCTTCTCGATGAAATGTCAATTTACCATCTGATTTTAATGAGTTAAAGGTACATAAAGTAGATGATATTTTTTATTATAAAATATGTCTCGATATATTTAACAGATTCTTAAAGGAATAGATAAGTTAGCGTTAATTAATAAAACTGAGGGTTGTTTATTCCGTCCATTTTCAATAAATCGCATATGAACTAATTAGAGAATATCCAATATCTAGGTAAAAAAATATTATACATAACAAATATTCTTAAAAATACACTAGGAAAAGAAATAAAATGAAATGGATATTTTAGCGAAACATCAGATTAAATCTATGAGGATACTTCAAATAAATTTTCATGTTAGCAACATAGGTCAATGAGCCTAGGTCAATTGAACTTGAATTTTACGGAAGTTTAGTTGAAATTGGCAAGTATGTCAATATTCATGTGTTACAGTCTACAGGGGTCGCAGCATATAGGACAAATTGTATTGTTCTTACCAGTATATTTTATCAGTAATCTACAAGATACATTTTTATAATATATGCAATAGGACTATACCATGAAGATTATTGTAAAAAGTTACTGGTAAGAACAATAAAATTTGTCCTATATGTTGCGACCCCTGAGCCTACTACCAAAATACGCAATATTTCCATTGAACCTTATATCTAAGAACATTCCATTATAATTTTATATGGATTAATGACAGACGTTTTGTCTCAAAATACCCTATACAATTCTTATTTAATGATAGAAGTCATTTTATCCTCTCGCTGCGTAACCCGATATTTCATCGGGGATGCATTATTTTTTCGTCTAATTAACCCTCCTTGATTATTCCCACCAGTTATTATTTTATTGTTAATTTTGCCTTATTTAATCGGAGCATTTTCCCAATTAAAGTAGACAAAAATTTTTGTTTTGAAACAACTGTGACAAAAAATAAATTTCATAAATACACAATTTTTGAAGCTATTTTGATAAAAACAATTACGCAGCAAGAGGGATAATGGGTCTCTGTACTCTTAAAGTTCCTGCGCGATATCCTAAAAAAATTCATTCGAAAAAAAATGGCTTTAACCCCTTGAGGGCCAAGCAAAAATGTCTCTAAATATTGCATTGTCACCGGAATAATCGAAGAATTGTATTTTTGAATAAGGAAAAGCAATTGTTTAACGATTTTCCTCCTAAGTAAAAAATATAAAATTTAGTTAAAATTTTCTAGTGAGATTCTTGTTTAAATTAGGTGGGATATATTTTATTCCGCTGCCCCTCAAGAGGTTAATGTTTCCGAAACGCCCCTTCAACTATTGAGCGGATATAATTCTAAAAGTCATAACTTCTGTTTTAATGGGAATTTCAAGGAAACAAATTTATAAAAATATTCAGAAAAAATGAAATTTAGCATCTAAAAAATTATGATTTCGGAAAGTTTTAAGCTTTAAGAATCCGGAGGCAACTTAACAGAAATTTTTGTGGTTAGCATAGTTAACGGGAAGATAAATAGTATATATATTTTTTGAAAGTAAAATGTTTTTACTACTCGTGTAATTTGATATTAAAGAGTTAATCATGGAGATCCTAAAACTCACTGATGTAAAAAATAAAGATCAGTATCAGGCAACGAAATTTTTTATGTTTTCAGTATCGATATGGAAAATATTTTGAATGAATCTAAATGAAAAACCATAGTCTGAGTATGTGACAGAAATGACGAAAAATCCCTTACATTGTATTCCCTTACCACACAAATATAAACAAAATATGCAAATTAAAGATTAAACTTCAAAACTTGTTTAAAAGGTTGTTGTTTTCAGAAACTTTTTTAATGACTTGTGGTTAAATAAATACATTGTTACCGCTCGAAGTGTAAAAACTCTCATAAGAAAACATTTTTTTTTTTACATAAACAAATTCGCGAATAATTTGCCTGATACCACACATACATTAAAATGTAAAAATAAATGAAGACATAAGAGAAACTCGAATATGAACCTGGAATTATTTATAAAACACACAAAGAATTTATAATAACAGTTCCACTATTCTTGTTTTAATGATATTGTTAATAACAAATAACATAGTTTTAAAAATATTTTTATGATTGGGAGCATATGGTTAATCTGAATTAAATTACAGTCATTCAGGGTAACTTTGATCAGCATTATCTCTATTTTCATATGCCACATTCATACTTTAAGAGTATTGTTGCAACTAGGGGCATAAAGGAGAAGAAATGATCCTAAATTATTGTATGACTATAAAAAATTAAGGAATAATAATGATAAAAGCTATAAAAAATAAATTTTTAACCTGGTTCAAAGTTACCCAGCCATTTATGGTAACTTTGCACCATATGATAAATATTATCTAAAACAATTCATTATAAAAAAAAAAAAAAAAGTATTATAGTTGGGACAACTTTGAACCCCAAAAGATGTTTTCAGATATGTGAAGACTCCCAATTTACATTTCCCAACATCACAAGATTTGTATAATTTATGATTTTACAACAGAAATTAGGCATAAGAAAAGCGGAAGAAGAGAACCATGAACAATAAGAAATTAAACTAGTAAATCTGCAGATCAGGAGCCTCAACGTCAGCTCTACAATTCATTGTGTTTAGCATCCTTTGAGTAATATTAATCTTTCTACAAAAAACGAAATTTAAAGTTTTGAAATTACATAAACATTTATAAAACGAAAAAATATTTCGAAGGTTTCTGACATTAGAAGCGTTAAATTAAACCCCTTGTTATGTAATGGTATTCTGAAAATCTCATGAGCTACTTATTCTGGTAATTTTTAGATAATAAAGTAGATTTCTTCAGGGGGGCTCTGCCCCCCTGAACCCCTTCGTAGTGTAATTTAATTTACATTTGTAATTATCAATTAATTGTGTTAATGTCCTTTAGTAAATTCTACCAATAGACGGAAACGTACATGAATTCTTTTCTACAGCCCTGTATATTACGTGAAGATTTTTACGCGTCGTCTATAACATTTAAATTTAATGCAGACAAAAAACCCTCTTAAAACTGCTCATATCACATTTCCGGGGACTAGTATGCATAGTGTGCACCATATATCCAGTTTCTGAGGAGTCCTGTATATGGTTCTATTTAAATTCTGCAAGCATTTGTTAGTATACTAAATGTATTTGGGCTGGGAAATACATAACTCAAAAAAAAAAAAAAAAAAAAAAAAAAAACACTGAAACAATTCGCGCTCATTTTCATTTATACTTACGAATTCATTTGTGTATCCCTGTACATGGTCTATACAATATTTAAGCACTACTTATTAAGCACAAATTTACTTAACGTTAAAACGCACACCATAATCGAAAATGCTCTTCAGCAATCATCCCTAATAGACCAGAACTGTATCCGAAATATTTTATGTGACCCTATAAATGAACGATAAATACGATACAAATCATATTCAAGCTTCTTGTAGTCAATCACAGTAATGTAATTTAATTTCATAATGTTTGAATTAGTGCAACACAATTAACACACTGACGACAGGCAATTTAATTAAATCTGGGTTTAAAAACAGTAGAAGCTCCTCCCTCTTCTGAAAGTGTCTCGGAATTTGGTTTCTGAGATATGTTTTTCATGTTTATGCAGCAGTAAATATCTTTCAATGTACGGATGTAATATATAATGTCTTACAATCTATAAAAAATATGGACAACACAATATAAATGTCTTTTCTGTAAGGTAGAAGTCACTCCCTTAGCCAATGATGTATTCTGAATAAAAACGAGAATTTTCGTTTCCCGTCGCTAATGTGTTAAAATAAGCTGTGAAGAGTTTTTTTTCCCCCCGTAGACCACATTTTAATCGACCACTTTTGTTTGACCCTGAAAAAAACATATGCTTTGCACCCCATATACTACAAAAATGTTTCAAAAATACATATCAATTTTATTATTTTGTAACAGAGTAACATCATTAAAAAACGCCACAAAAGGATTTTCTTCAAAGATTGTAATATTATGAATACTTTTGAGTTCCCTGTATGCATGCTGTAAGTGCTACACATAACATATTTATAGTAACCAGGATCTAGTGCACCTTAATAAAGTATATAAATTTCATTACGTTTAAAATTGTGTAACATTATTAAAATACACCGCAGACGATTTTTCTCAAAGACTATAATGTAACGGAATAGTTTTGAGGGCCCCTGTAATTAAGCTATGAATGCTACACTCTTCATTTTTAATAACAAACATACTTTGGCAAACCTCAATAACGTATATCAATTACATGCAATCCCGATTATATTTACGCGAGTTAGAGCACGTAGAGAAACACGGCAGGCGACAGATAGAAAAACTGAAGTCATAAATACTTTTCATCCATGTTGGAAAGTGTTAAAAAGGATTTACATGCCTTTAACTGTACTTTTTTTTTCACTAATGGCATGGTTAAACATTAGTTTAAACATCCTAATCCATGCGATAGCAATAACATATTAAAAGCCCCCCAAAATATGCATATCTGGAGATCTATAAATCTACTGGAAAATAATTCATTATCGTGCCCACTGTTAATTGCATAAATTGCATCGATTTGGCGCGATAAAATATTTTTTGTGATAGCCTTTTAATAGTACATGCAACAAATTAACGTAATTTACTAACTTCATTCATATTTGAAGCTATGATAGGCTACTAATAACAGTCGCTAGGCAACGAAGAAAAGGAAAAAAAAAGAAATATGTATCATGTAAAACAAGAAAATTAATTTAAAAATTCTTTATATTATTGGAATACATGTATAAATGTCCTCAAAACATTATACACGTAAATAAAAAAATCTTATAGATATATTGATAAAACTTCAATATAATAGGAATAATTTAAAACCTTTATTTGGAATTTTAGTATCCATAATTTGACATTTAAATCCATTAATCAAACGTGCCATTTTCTTTCAACAAATCGAAATTTGAAAATCGTCTGACTTGCCGTAGAAAAGCATTATAAAGAAAAATAAAATATTCCATATTTTCCGAACGAATGAACCAAATTTAACCAAAAACTATACAGCTAAGTCCGGGTATCTCACAAATATGCCCAATTAATTTCAAGCTGATCGGGTGCTTTTTGCGGCAGTTATCGCGGAACAGACGGACAGACAGACAGACAGACATCCGGAAATCAAAACTTTTCGTGTCTCCACAGTAAGCCTTCACTGACGTTTCGGCAAAAAAAACTGTTTATTGTTCATATAAAAAATAAAATGCAGTGAAAACAATTTTAAATGTTTTAACTCAATAATATACCCATAGTTATAGTAATACATACTAGTAAATCTGCAGATCAGGAGCCTCAACGTCAGCTCTACAATTCATTGTGTTTAGCATCCTTTGAGTAATATTAATCTTTCTACAAAAAATGAAATTTAAAGTTTTGAAATTACATAAACATTTATAAAACGAAAAAATATTTCGAAGGTTTCTGACATTAGAAGCGTTAAATTAAACCCCTTGTTATGTAATGGTATTCTGAAAATCTCATGAGCTACTTATTCTGGTAATTTTTAGATAATAAAGTAGATTTCTTCAGGGGGGCAGAGCCCCCCTGAACCCCCTTCGTAGTGTAATTTAATTTACATTTGTAATTATCAATTAATTGTGTTAATATCCTTTAGTAAATTCTACCAATAGACGGAAACGTACATAAATTCTTTTCTACAGCCCTGTATATTACGTGAAGATTTTTACGCGTCGTCTATAACATTTAAATTTAATGCAGACAAAAAACCCTCTTAAAACTGCTCATATCACATTTCCGGGGATTAGTATGCATAGTGTGCACCATATATCCAGTTTCTGAGGAGTCCTGTATATGGTTCTATTTAAATTCTGCAAACATTTGTTAGTATACTAAATGTATTTGGGCTGGGAAATACATAACTCAAAAAAAAAAAAAAAAAAAAAAAAAAAAAAAAACACTGAAGCAATTCGCGCTCATTTTCATTTATACTTACGAATTGATTTGTGTATCCCTGTACATGGTCTATACAATATTTAAGCACTACTTATTAAGCACAAATTTACTTAACGTTAAAACGCACACCATAATCGAAAATGCTCTTCAGCAATCATCCCTAATAGACCAGAACTGTATCCGAAATATTTTATGTGACCCTATAAATGAACGATAAATACGATACAAATCATATTCAAGCTTCTTGTAGTCAATAACAGTAATGTAATTTAATTTCATAATGTTTGAATTAGTGCAACACAATTAACACACTGACGACAGGCAATTTAATTAAATCTGGGTTTAAAAACAGTAGAAGCTCCTCCCTCTTCTGAAAGTGTCTCGGAATTTGGTTTCTGAGATATGTTTTTCATTTTTATGCAGCAGTAAATATCTTTCAATGTACGGATGTAATATATAATGTCTTACAATCTATAAAAAATATGGACAACACAATATAAATGTCTTTTCTGTAAGGTAGAAGTCACTCCCTTAGCCAATGATGTATTCTGAATAAAAACGAGAATTTTCGTTTCCCGTCGCTAACGTGTTAAAATAAGCTGTGAAGAGTTTTTTTCCCCCGTAGACCACATTTTAATCGACCACTTTTGTGTGACCCTGAAAAAAACATATGCTTTGCACCCCATATACTACAAAAATGTTTCAAAAATACATATCAATTTTATTATTTTGTAACAGAGTAACATCATTAAAAAACGCCACAAAAGGATTTTCTTCAAAGATTGTAATATTATGAATACTTTTGAGTTACCTGTACGCATGCTGTAAGTGCTACACATAACATATTTTATAGTAACCAGGTTCTAGTGCACCTTAATAAAGTATATAAATTTCATTACGTTTAAAATTGTGTAACATTATTAAAATACACCGCAGACGATTTTTCCCAAAGACTATAATGTAACGGAATAGTTTTGAGTGCCCCTGTAATTAAGCTATGAATGCTACACTCTTCATTTTTAATACCAAACATACTTTGGCAAACCTCAATAACGTATATCAATTACATGTAATCCCGACTATATTTACGCGAGTTAGAGCACGTAGAGAAACACGGCAGGCGACAGATAGAAAAACTGAAGTCATAAATATTTTTCATCCATGTTGGACAGTGTTAAAAAGGATTTACATGCCTTTAACTGTACTTTTTTTTCACTTATAGCATGGTTAAACGTTAGTTTAAACATCCTAATCCATGCGATAGCAATAACATATTAAAAGCCCCCCAAAATAGGAATATCTGGAGATCTATAAATCTACTGGAAAATAATTCATTATCGTGCCCACTGTTAATTGCATAAATTGCATCGATTTGGCGCGATAAAATATTTTTTGTGATAGCCTTTCAATAGTACCTGCAACAAAATTAACGTAATTTACTACCTTCATTCATATTTGACGCAATGATAGGCTACTAATAACAGTCGCTAGGCAACGAAGAAAAGGAAAAAAAAAAGAAATATGTATCATGTAAAACAAGAAAATTAATTTAAAAATTCTTTATATTATTGGAATACATGTATAAATGTCCTCAAAACATTATACACGTAAATAAAAAAATCTTATAGATATATTGATAAAACTTCAATATAATAGGAATAATTTAAAACCTTTATTTGGAATTTTAGTATCCATAATTTGACATTTAAATCCATTAATCAAACGTGCCATTTTCTTTCAACAAATCGAAATTTGAAAATCGTCTGACTTGCCGTAGAAAAGCATTATAAAGAAAAATAAAATATTCCATATTTTCCGAACGAATGAACCAAATTTAACCAAAAACTATACAGCTACGTCCGGGTATCTCACAAATATGCCCAATTAATTTCAAGCTGATCGGGTGCTTTTTGCGGCAGTTATCGCGGAACAGACAGACAGACAGACATCCGGAAATCAAAACTTTTCGTGTCTCCACAGTAAGCCTTCACTGACGTTTCGGCAATTAGTACTAGTATTATTCAAAGAGGAGTAAACATTGTCGAATGTTTGAAATGCCAAATTTGAGTAGCTCCAACCCGAAAAACGCTTTTAAATGATTTTTATGTATTTTACACATATTTGTGAAAATATTTACATGTTATATCTAATGCACACTTTCGGCATTTACATAAAATATACGTGCAAATATGGGAAATTTTTGACAGTAGCACCTGTAATTAGTAAATTATAAACATCAGTATACTTTGAGACGGCTCAAAGTTACCCTGAAAATGTAGTAAAATGTTAGTGCCTTCTTATTTTACATTTTAGTAACTATTAATAAATGAATTATCACAAAATATTAAGACATTTACAACATTTAGATATTAATATGTCTGATAAATGAGTAGATTGTTACTTCTATGAAAATTTAATTGGATTACAACAACTTCAAAACAGCATTCAAAATTAACTTGAAAACAGTACTTCACAAAAATAGTTAGATGATGCAATCAATTGCGCATAATGTTGCTAATTTATTTTCTAAAATAAAAAGTAGAAATCCCAGTTTAGAACCTTGCCAACAGAGCAGAGTTCGGAGTTTATTTAGTCTTTCGGAGTCAAAAATATTGAAAATTAGGAGGTGGCGCAAGGTTACACACCATGGGTCAAAGTTACCCTGAATGAATGTACTTATACTTTTTTTTTCTTTTGTTTAATGACACTATAAACATACAACATGAAAGCGTAATTCAAATGGAAAGATCTTCGATAAAGGAAAAATGTCTTTCACTATGCGCTTTTGACGTAAGTTTTATCTTTAAAACGTGATTGCATCTTTTATAACGTCTAAAGCTTTTGCGTAATATTAATTATACAAAAAGTGTGTTTTCATAAGGATATTTCGTATTTTTCGTATGTTCTACGTTTTCAGTTTAAAATAGTATAAAGAAAACAGTGACTCGTTGAAAAGAATGTTTATTTCACATAACAACATACCATATGAAAATGTAATTCAAATCGAAAAATCTGGCGTAAGTGAAATATTTCTTTCAATATGTGCTTTTGATCATTTTATCTGTAAAGCATGAGTGCATCTTTCATAAAGTCTAAAGCACTTGCGTAATATAAATTTTATTAAAATCTGTGCTTTTATAAGTATTGTTGGTATTTTTCAAATGTTCTGCGTTTTCAGTTTGAAATATTATAAAGAAAACAGCGGCTCCTTGAAACGAATGTTTATTTAATATTCATCATCTTATTCTTTAGAGTAAATGCATGATAATTATTTTCTAGTATTTAGAACAAAGAAAAGTAATGATAAATCTAATTCACACTTTTATATAAATATATCCATGCATCTAGAAAGACAAGAGAGCGATTTCACAAAATTTACAAATTATAACCGTATCTATTTATATAAAATCCAAGTCTCTGTGTGCCCCTCACGATTCCGGTAGGACCGCCTCATTGAAATGAGCAATTGTTGAAAAATACTAATGCAGGGTTACCACAGTAACTTGGCGATAACTGGCTAATTTGGCGAAATTCCCATTTAAAACCATTATTCTTTGATAAAAGAGGTCACTGAAATTTAATTTAAACTCCGCTCTTTTAAAATATTTTTTCAAAATCTATGGGTGAGAATTTAAAGTACATCTTTACATCTTCCTCCCGATGCTACTAATAAAATAACCGCCAATAGGCGACGCTGTACTGTGTGACCTCCTAACTGCGCGATTTTAAAGTGCTTTAGGTACTTTTCCAGTGTGCCTTGGCGAAAAAGGAAATTTGGCAACATATTTTCCGGGAACCTATCCATTGTTTCATTTTATTTACATACGCATTTTTTTTCGATATTAATACGATTTATTTAACATTAAAAAGCCGTTTCTCTATTTTTTTACAGAAACAGATGTAATTTGTACATAAAAAACATCAATAATATACATATAAAATAAATATATAACACAAACAAAAACGCTCATCAAGTTTGTTTTCATAGCTGTTTATATGATTTGACAAAAAGTCTCGATACTTTTCCGTTATACGGACACCATGCCAAAATGTATGCTAATGTGCCAATTATTTCAAAATGCTAAAAGATATTTGTAATTTTATGCCAGCAGTTTAATATGAGTTTTATTTTATTACTTTATTTTATAACAGTTATTTGTTCACTTATTTTAAGTATATATTTGTGATTTAATGAAATAGTTCGTAAAAGTCTGTAATTTTCAAATGTTATATTTTTCAAATGCTCACTTTACTATCGACAATGTTTTTTCTTTTATTTTTCAAATGTTTCAATTCCCGTGATTTTCATTTTGCGTCAACTATTACGCTTGGCGACAATGGTGTCAGTATAACGGAAAAGTACCCAAATCTCACTTTCTGATGCCCGAATTACACCAAGCTTTTTTTAAAAAACGCCAAAGCCCCTACAGTGGAAAAGTACCAAACTGTCTATTATTTAGCGCTAACTGTGTCATAGTTTGTATTATATGCAAGGGGGGGGGGGGGGAGCGAAGTGTTTAAACATTAAATATTAACGTTTCGGCACAGATGTCATATACGCCCCATATTGGCGCGATTTTTTTCTTACGCCAATGTCATATACACAACGGGTACTTAACTGACCCCAAAGTGTCGTTATTTTGCTTGATATGGTAACCCAGATGTTGTTGTTTATGCTGTTGATGTTTTCGCCAAATTGGCGTCGGAAAAAAATCGCGCCAATATGGGTCGTATATGACATCTGTGCCAAAATGTATGTAAAGCAGTATAAGACTAAAAAATTAAGAATAAAATAAATGCAAAATAAGACTAAACAAGAAAGAAAAATCATGCGTTAAGCATAAAATATGAAACACTTTCCAACACATCCTGAATGCTTTAACAAAACTTCGTTATTTAAGGAAATAAGGTAAATAAGATAACTAAGTAAACATTTTAGAAAACACATAAAAAATTTTAAAAATTGATTTCAGCAGTTACCGTCCTTAGCCAATAGTGCCGTTATTACATGCCATTATTTAGCTAAAATTTAATTTAAACAACTCTTAAAACTACTGAAATCACATTTCCAGATATTATCATCCATAGACGGTTATGTATCCAATTCTTTGCGTGACCCTGTATATCATTTTATCTATTTTCTACAAACATTTCTTAGTAAACTAAATGCAGTTCAGCGTAAAAATGCATAACTACTTTAAAAACCACCTTTAAGCAATTTACTCTCATATTCATTATTCAGTAACCCTTACGAATTCTTCTGTGTAGCCCTGCATATGAACCTGCATTTAACACACAGTATAGTATGCATAAATGTAGTGAAACATAAAAGCACATATCATAATGAAAAATGCATTTCCAGCAATCATCGCTTATGTACAATTCTTCGGAGAAAAGTTTCTTGGCGAGAAAGAAGTTTGCCAACGTATTTTCTGACAACCTACTTACTGCTTCATACTCACAAGCAAATTTGTATATATGTATACAATTTATTTAATATATAAAAAGCTATTTACCCATTTTTATAAAGAAACGGAAGTAATTTTTGCACAGATGTCATATACTTATCGGCGTTGGCGTGATTTTTCTCTGACGCCAATTTGGGTTCCAGTTCTTTCGAATACCAGTTATATATTTTTTAATTATTTGCTATCATTTTGAAAAGGAAATAACTATACATAAATAAAAGTTTGATTAATAACTGTAGAACAAAACAGTTTATATAATAATTAAAAAAAGTAAATAAACAATTTATTAATAAATATAAAACAATAGCCGGGTTACCATAGCAGGCAAAATAACACCATTTTAACGCCAATTAGAGATCCCGGTGCATATCTGAAATCTGTGCCGTAATTTGTATATAAAAAAAATATTATATATATTTAAAAACGATTTTTCTATGTATATAAGTGCATATATAAACAAAAACAAAAGTTCATTAGATTTGTTTTCACAGCTGTTTATATATTTTGGCAACACATCTCATTTTCTAATGCCCGAATTGCGCCAAGCTTTTTTTTTTTAAATGCGCTATAATAGAAAAGTACCTAAATAAATAATGGTACTTTTCGGTTAGCCGGGCGCCAGTGTTATATTTACATACATATATACATATATATGCACATATATGTACATATATATATGTACACACACACACACACATAAATATAGGCATACATATGTATATATGTGTGTACATATATGTGTGTATATATGTATATATGTATGTAAATATAACACTGGCTCCCGGCTAACCGAAAAGTACCTAAATAATTAATAGAAATAATCAATAATACAAACTAAAACTTTTTATGGCACAGATGTCATATTCGCCCCATATTGGCGCGATTTTTTTGGATTGCCAATTTGGCGAAAACATCAATAGCATAAACAACATAATCCGGTTACCACATCAAGCAAAATAACGACACTTTGGCGCCAGTTAAGTATCCGTTGCGTATATGACATTGGCGTCAGAAAAAAATCGCGCCAATATGGGGCGAATATGACATCTGTGTCCTTTTTATTTCGAGATCAAAGCATTGTTTTTAATTTCGATTAAAAATACATATATCCTTGGATAACTTCAGTTGAAATATCTCATTCCATAAAACTAAACAAAAACAAGTGATTCATTCATCGTGAAATGTAAAAAATATTAAATCATTGAGGTAATCATTCACAAAGTAAGTTCTCCAACAATCAATGGACAATATTCTTATGACGTCATAGTAGGTAAAATGGTGGCGGTATCGTTTCTTTATGGTTTGAATTCACAAAGATTTAATTTTGCAATGTCTCTTAGTTACATTTTATTGTCATATTTATGAGCTCAGAACAAAAGAAAATTTTTCAATATTTAGTTATTAAAGACGGAAAAAATGATAAATGCATCATTTGAAAAATTTAAATAATTTTCTTTCTTAATATTAAAAAATAACATCGGGAAGTAACAGCGGGTTTAAATTAAATAAGTTTAACTGTTTAATTCTGTTGTAATATTCAAAATAACTTTATTTATTAGATTTCGGTAAATAACATCAGGGCGCGATTAAAATTTGAAGTTAAAGGAATTACAATGTCATTTCAGGACCTTTATTTTGGAGAAGCGTTTCTAAATTCCACATATACATGGAAACTCTTCAGTGTTACAAATATTATTCCTAGGACTGACATGACATGAGAACAGCCTGCAATTTTACACAAGTTTTTGAAAACTACTTTTTATCAGAAATTTTATTAAAAACTGGTTACTTTTTTGGGTACTTTTCGGTTAGCCGGGCGCCAGTGTTTTATATACATATTTATATACATACATATATGTAAATATACATATATTTACATATACAAATATTGTATATATACACACATATATATATGTAAATATATATGTATATTTACATATATGTATGTATATAAATATGTATATAAAACACTGGCGCCCGGCTAACCGAAAAGTACCCTTTTTTGTTATAGTGGCCCACAATATTAGGATTATGACAAGTTGCAGCCAATTTCGCCAACGTCGTAACAAAGATCGTGAAGCACACACATATAATACCATATAATACCATTTCATGAAATCGTATACGATAATTTAATTGTTTTTACCTTACTTCAAGTGTGTAATTTATTTATTTTTAAGGCTTAACAATCCAAATTGTCCAATACATGAATTTTAAAAAAATGTAAACAAAGATTGAATAGACATGACCGCAAAAAGCCTCAAATGTGCACAAAACTGGGAACCAAACTGTGCAGATTAGAGGTCTTCTACTGCACACAGTTTTTAATAAATGTGTTTCGTTCTTAAAATGTGTTATTTTCATCTATCACTACGGAACAAGCGAGGAAACTCATATTCGTGCATATGAGTTGTATATATCTTTATATCTAAATTTCCGTCATTTTTGACGGGCTACCTTTCTAGTATATAATAACAATGATAAATCTGAAAATTAAAGCATTCTTGTGAGGGACAAAAGAACAAAGTATATAAATGATAAGCGGTTGATTACATTAATGTTTATATCACTGCAGAAAATTAGACCTCCGGTATTTGTTTGTTAGAAATTAAGCCCTGCTTATCATGCCAACTCACATTTTCAAATTTGAAAATAAAGAAAAACAGGAAAGAAATTCAGTGATGGCGTTTTCTTGGCAAGTGTTTCATTCATGCAATACTTTAGGTGTAATAAAGCAAACAATTATGAATTATAGACAATGGTGGTGTTTTGAACGTTGCTGTGAAAAACGGGAACTGACTTTTTTGCCATGAATAGTCGCCGAATTTTAAAGCATAATTACAAAAGTAATCAAACACACACACACAAAAAATATTACCTATATTATTATTAACTTAAAATTTCTTTTTATGTTATAAAGAATATTTTATTAAAACAAAACCTTCTTTTTCAAGTTTTTTGTAATCTACGAAATCTTTATCTAAAAGATTATGGAGTTCATACGATAAATATCAATTAAAAGTTTATTATTTAATTAATATATGTATTGGGAAATGCATTATTAAACCAGAAATATAGTATATTATTTAAAATTTGTTTAATTAAAAGACATTTTTAGGTGTGTTTCGCTTTATTTATTTGTTGATTGATGAAGAAGTCCGAACTTTTTTATTTCAATTTTCAATTTGATATAAAATAATTGAATTGTGTGGAATATTTAGAGATAAGTAACAATTTAATAACATTTATAAAATAGAAGATTACATTAAATTTAAAGGAAAAATGCTACTTTGAAAAGAAGATGAATTTTTTATTCGAAATACATTTTCCGTTTTAGATTATTCCTTTCTAAGACACTTTAAATACACTTTTACTTTGATTTATTTTTATTATATGTCACTGCTCTTTTTTTCCATGCCATAAAAACAAATTCAATCTACGAGTATGAAATAATTTGAAGTGTCCGAGAGTACAAAAATTACATTGCCAAGTTATACATAGATACCTTTAGGTACACCAGATAGAATAATTAAAATATATATATATACTTGCTTAAAATATACTTTAACCAAACTTCTTTTAAAAAATATGTGAATAAAAACATTTTTCTTATGCGGATTTACAGATACGCACTAATTAAATTTACGGAGAAATGAAAAGTTTAAATTGAATTCGCGATATATAAATCTACCTAGAAAAAATAGATATAAGATATAAATACATTTTTATTACATTTTTATAACACTTTAAAGTGCCTACACAACTTTTTTTAAATCGTATTTGATTTTTTTTTATGGATATGATCTAGAGGAGGTATTTCAAAAGTGCTGAGAATAAGTAAACTCTTTTTATTTTATAATTAAGAAATATATTTGATCAGAAAATATCACGGGAATTTCAGTTATCATTGACTCATCAGTTTTGAATTTTTGTCAGATAGTTAAAATTAATTTACCTTTACTGAAAAAAGGAGGCTTCAAATTTCAGTTTCAGTTGCATCAAAAATAACTAATATTTTTTGTTCTCTTTAAAAAATAAGCTTTTGTCTTTAGATTAAAGTAAATTTTGAAATTTTATTGTTACGTTTATGGCATTTGACATTTTATTGATAATTGAGGTGGCATACCTTCTTAATTACATATATCATCTTCTTATATTAAGCATTTTAATTGTTGATTCACAGTCGTTTATAAGGGTGAATTTTAACACAATTATTCTAATGGATTAATAAATTACACGTGTACCAATTAGATTTATTGTGCTAAAATTAATCGTGTGTAATTACGTATCCAACGTTTCTTGAATGTTTCTGGGTGAATTATTTGTCCATCAGATTTGTGCAATGTAATTCAGTTGGCAAAGCATTGTCAGCCTAAGCCAAAACTTTCCTGGATCGAATCATGGCCTAGACTGAATACAAGTTTGGCTTACACAATGGATATATTTCAGAATATCCCATCACATAGCTGCCAACTCGTACGGATTTTTCTTATCAGTAAACTTTAATAGAAATTTTTGACTTATTTAAACTTTAAAAAATTTTAAATATCGGTGATTCGATTAGCTAAAATTAACTATTAAATTTTAGTCGTATGAAAAATCCGTACAAGTTGGCAGCTATGCCACTACATGCTTATACAGTGTGGCTTTACAAATAATAGAATGATCACGTACGGATAATAAAATTTGACTGTTCGATAGCATTTTGAACTTAAACAGTAGAAGCCTGTCATTATCTTGGATATCGTGAGCCTGCCATTTATCTATTAAATAATGTTCGGAATGTGTGCTCTGTAATGTGGGATGGCATACATAAAACTTTAATCTGAGTAAGTATCCTTGTGGGTGTATGG
This sequence comes from Maratus speciosus, assembly GCA_963932465.1. Classification (NCBI taxonomy): domain Eukaryota; kingdom Metazoa; phylum Arthropoda; class Arachnida; order Araneae; family Salticidae; genus Maratus; species Maratus speciosus. The sequence continues at coordinate 218,764,627 of OZ010794.1, forward strand.
GCAAACTATTTTATATAAACAACTTTCAAAGAGTTAACTTTTGAGAGAATAATAATTTTAAAGCTACAACAGTTGAATCTGTATTATAATAAGTTACAAAAATGATATATTGTTAGATAAAAAAGTGTAATATATAGTATACATAGAACTGACATGTGGAACCTTTGTTATTTCTTCGGGTAATATTGAAAAAAATAGATTCAAATGTTTCTAAGAACTCTAAAGTAGTTTATCTCAGCCAATATGAAATAATATAATGGCATGACGAAATACTTTTAATTAAATATAAATAAAACATATGTGTATTGTTACCTGTCATTCCGAAAAGCGTTAAGATATCGTTAGGAGCCAATGTATTACAGGGATTTAAATAAACATTTCCAAAACGAAAACATTTTTTTACTGCGCAGGATTTTCGAAAGGTTTTTTTTTTTTTTTTTTTTTTTTTTTTTTTTTTTTTTTTTTTTTTTTGTACGAAAATATGTACTTGAGAATTGACAGCTTCCCGAAAATCAGCTATTGCGTATTAACCTGATTAATGTACTACACAAACTTCTCCGAGAAATTTCCGAAAATTAGAGGGAGCAAAATAAACTTTTGTTTCAAAAATATTTCTTTAAATCATGGAAGTATATTGATTTCTGAGGATATGTAGATAAAGGAACGTTTATGGGAATAGTTGTTACTCGGAAGTGCTTATAATATATTTTATAAAATTTTAATTTCCTATTACTCGGGATAATTTGAAGCTACAAAAAGTGCCGAAGGACAACGATCATCATGTGTCGTCCTTCGATAGTTTTCAAGGATATCATTGGCTATTTTGGGAGCAATTGGTCCGTCACTCGAAGTAAGGTTATAGCAGACACAATTTCAATAGCAATAAAAAATTGTTTGTTTGAGCAATTCGCTTTGAAGTCATAGGTTAGCATCGTGCTCACCGAGGGTAGAAGCAATTTTGACGTCTCGTGTAATAGGGCCATAAGAAAGATGAGCTATATTCACAAATATTTGCCTTTTTTACAGTGTAAGAAATAAATTAATGAATTTTATAATTAGAAACAAAATGTCTTTGAACCTGTCGCTGATGATTAGTTTTGTCAGGTGTCCCGATTTCCACTGGCTTAAAAACTTGTCTCACGTAATCAATGCGCGAGACGCAAAAAGGTCAAGATTTTTCAAGATGCACAAATTCATTTAAATTTATTTTCGTACAATGATATTCGTTAGTCTGAATCGTGTAGTACTTTACACAGTAAATTTGCGATAACAGAATTTGTCTACAACTGAAAATATTTACATTCCCTTCAAAAGAAACTCTTTACATCTAAACATGCCTTTATAGCAAATAATGATTTTTGCGGGTTCATACAGATTCTATTTCTCAGGCTTTACATTATTTTTTAGAGAACTTTCTCAAAAAAGATTTCTATTCAAAAGAAATTCAAGTAAAACCTTCTAAAATTACGTATAAAACAGGTTTCTGTCTTATCAGGTATAATTGTATGGCATTCGTTACGTAGGAAGAATGTATATTCTGCATTTCAAATTGAATTCAGTTATAGTTCCGTTTTAGAAAACTTTATTGTATCTTTCTGTTCCGATTTTCAAGACTCAACTTTTTGTCTTACTGCCCCGCATTTTAATACAGCACACCTAAAAACCCTACTTATGATCCACACGGCAAGGCAACAGTTAATTATTAAAATATTAAATAGAAAAATTTTTAAAAACGTATTGGAAAAAAATACCTATCATTCGTGATTCATCTTTTTATTAATTTCACATTATAATACAAATTCAAAAACAGTAATCTGCGTAAAATGTACAATTCTAATAATAAATGAAAAAAAATGAAATATTCTAGTTAGACTGACTGCTCTGTAAAATATAATATAGTGATTTTGAATATGCAACTTATCAAAAAATTCAAACTATGACGCTTTAGAAAGAAAAAGTTAAAGATGTTCAATAATCGGAAATAAGGATAAAATAATTTTCTTTATGTTTCCAACTTTCTTCGAAATATTTGACCTTAGGTAGGACATTTCTTAGAAATGTTCAGTATTATTAGATTTCTTCAGCAGATAAACGTTATTTTATGCAAGGAATTGAAAATATTAGAAAGTGTATACATCGGAAATACATTCATCTTTTTATTAATTTCACATAATAATCGAAGTTCAAAAACAGTAATATACGAAAAGATTATTATTATAATAAAAATGGGAAAATACTTGCAACACGACTGGTGACCCACACGATAACAGCAATTAAAATATTAAAATAAGAAGTATTAAATAAATAATGAACAGAAAAACCATTCTTATCACTCATGATTCATTTTTTATTAATTTCATACTGTAATCAAAATTCAAAAGAAGTAATCTACAGAAAATTTGCAATCCCAATAAAAATAGAAAAAAAACGGGAAACCGTATTTATGATCCACGCAATAACACAGCAATAAAATTATTCAAATATTAATTAGAAATTTAAAGACAAACAGAAAAAAAAACATCAGCACATCAGGATTTATATTTTTATTGATTATACATTATCGAAACTGGAAAACAGTAATCAAAAGAAAATTTATAATTCTAATAAAAATAGATAAAACACTGGCAACACTGTTGATGATACACAAGAAAACACAAAAATAAAATTAATAATATATTAAATAAAAATTTAAAGTATATTTTTCATGATTCCTATCTTTATTAAATTCACATTGTAATCAAAATTAAAGAAAAGTAATCTAAACAAATTTCATAATTCTAACTGAATTCGTATTAAACCGGGAGACCCGCAGCACAGACAACCACGTCATCTAGTTGTTGGCTGAAATTAGTTCGAAATAAGATGGAAGTAAAATTATTGTCATATTAGATAGAAATGAAAAAAAAAAATAACAGAAAACCATTCGTATCTCTCATGATTTATCATTTTATTGATTTAACGTTATAATAAAAATCTTAAAAAAGCAATATATAGAAAATTTATATTATAATAAGAATAAAAAATGAAAAACCTGGAAATGCTACTGAATTTCCACACTATAACACAACGATAAAATGATTACTATACTAAATAGAAACTTAAAAATGAACAGAAAAACCATTCGTATCTGTCATGGTTTATCTTTTTATTGATTTCACATTATAATCGAAATTCAAAAATACTAAACTACGGAAAATTTATATTTCTAATAAAAAAAGAGGAATATTGAAATATTACAGATCGACTCTTCTGCAAATACGGCATGGAGATATAGGAGATGCAACTTATTATTAATTCAGACTACAACGTTTTTAGAAAGAAAAGCTAAATATGTTCGATAATCGAAAAGAAGGAAAAAAATCTTTATGTTTCTAACTTTAAAATTTATTTTCTTTGAAAAATCTATTCGTAGGTAGCATATCTCGTGGAACAGTTCTGTATTAATAGTTTTTTTCTTCAACGGATAAATATTATTTCACAGAAGCAGTTGAAAGTATTAGAAAGTTTATACATCGGAAATAGATAAATGAATTTTAAACTTTATAAAATGTGCCCCTGAGATTTTCCCTGAAACAAAATAAAAAGATGTCTGAAAAGTTGAACAGAAATTAAAAAATATAAATAATAACCATACATACTTTCTTTATTCATCCTTTTATTGATTTCACATTAGAATTGAAATTCACAAAGAGTTATCTACGTAAAAATATATAATTCTAATAAAAAAGAGCTATCGATGTATGTATGAATAGACTCTTCTAGAAAAATCAGTAACGATATATGTTATATGCAACTTATGATTAATTCAAACTGTTATGCTTTTAACAGTGGCAAATTTGAATTTCTTCGATAATATACTTCGGAAACAAGGAAAATATTTCTTTTTTCAATTTTAAAATATGACCTCCTTTCAAAATCTAATCCTAATCTGCATATCTCAAAATTCTTATTGGCTAGTTCCATGGGTTTTTGTAGTGCGAGTCACATAGCCAATAACCGCTATGCCTGTTGGCAACCGTTATTTTCGAAAAGTTTGCATCGCCTTATCAATTAATGAGATATATCCGATAAAATAAGTTATATTTTTCCGTTCTAAAATACTGGTAGTCAAAAGTAGTAGCATGTGACTTACACTACAAGTACTCATGGAACTAGCCTATTATACTTAGTTGTGCTGAAATAAATAACTGTTTTTCTTATATTCAGTGAAACCCCGATTTAACGTTATTCAAGGGACCATAAAGAAATAACGCTAAATGCGGGAAAACGTTAAATCGGGGTAGGATGAAAACAAAACACTGATCATAAAATAAAGACTAATTTACGTAAGATACGTTTCATTTCTTGATTTACAATGATTTAGACATCAGGTTTCAAAGTTATGTTTTAAATAAATATTTTATTTCACTTTGCGTCCTGTTTTTAGCAGCTAAATCACGAAACGCTTTCTCAAGGTATGAGAGTTTGTGTAAGTTTTTCTCTTGGTCTTCAGTATTTCAAAAGAATGCTTTCAAGTGTTATGAAAGTTCTAATGGCTTCCAATTTTCAAATTTCTTAAACGGTCACGATTTCACGTTTTTTTTTTTTTTTTTTTTTTTTTTTTAAAGCCTGTTTTTCCATTGTTTACAATTTTGCTCCATTAAATCTATTTAGTGCAAATTTATTTACAAATTTGAATACGAAATTCAAGTTAAACATATTAATTGTATTTTATGGCTTTCGCGATAACTTCCAATTTTTCCAGTAAAGAAAAAAACTTTTTTTTTTTTTTTTTTTTTTTTTTTTTTTTTTTTTTTTTTTTTTGACGCTATACAATCTGAAGCTATGAAAACTCTCTAATGAATTCTATCAGCTCCGTTGTAGGTAACCTTGTGTTGTAGTACAGATAGCACAATCGAATAAAATAAAAAGGTGCGGCTGAAAAAGAGGAGGGTTTTTGAATGATTTTTGAAAGTTTTGATAAGAAATTTTTTTTTTAATCACAAATTCTGACTAATTTAGAAAAAATTCATTGAGATTTTATAACTAAAAAAATGTTAAATGCGGGAAATAATTCAAAATGATAACGTTAAATCCGAGATTTTTTAACATTACAAGTATAGGAAATTAATTGGGACTAGCTAAAAATGACGTTACATACGGAAATCGTTAAATACGGGTTACGTTAAATCGGGGTTTCACTGTATATATATACCGGGTGCCCAAAAAGGACTGACTGATTTTAAAATTCAATAACTTCCAAACGGTGACAGATATTAAAAAAAATTCTTGCAGGAGGGTTATGTATAAAGTCAAAAGTTTTATTACAGTGATTTTGATTATTTTAGTTCTAATTACAAACAATAGATGGCGCTGTAAGCAATAGTCGCTAAATACAGGCTCGATTTTTGGTCCTTTCTGTTGTTCCATGCAGAAAAAGGAGATGGAAATGTATTATCCGGTCCACGAAGTACCAGAAATCGAGCCTGAATTTAGCCTATATTGATCGTAGCGCCATCTATTGTTTGTAATTCGAACTAAAATCGAAAATCACTGTAAAAAAAATTTTGACTTTATACATAACCCTCCTGCAAGAATTTTTTAAATATCTGTCACTGTTTGGAAGTTATTGAATTTTAAAATCAGTCAGTCCTTTTCGGGACACCCGGTATATATATATACCAGTATAACTTCAAAAATCCGGCATCGTCGGGACCAAGACTATGCCGAATTTTTGAAGGAACATCAAAAGTAGTTATATATTCTTAATGCAGGGCTCCCAAATGGTCCGCCAACTGAATACCAATAAATTTAAACAGAAAAGTTTATGGTAGGTTTGCGCTAGAATTAACTTTCAAATGTGATTTCGGGGCGGTTTGTAAAAAAAATCTAAAAAGAAATTTTTCTAAAAAAATATTGGTATTCAGTTGGCGGACCATTTGGGAGCCCTGTTAATGGTGCCATTTGCCATAATTTAATTCATTATTAAGGGATAATTATGTAAGAAAAAGAGAGAATTAAATATAAAAAAAAACTTACTTTAATTGACATTTTCTATGTTACAGAAAAAAATCTAATAAAGCGTAAAATTATTTCTTCTCTTGTAATTCGGAAACATCGATGTCAACTTTGTTTGCTTTCATTTTTTTGACCGTTATTTAATAAGTGGTTTTTTTTTTTTTTTTTTTTTTTTGTATATATATATATATATTATTATTATTATTATTATTATTATTATTATTATTATTTTTTTTTTTTTTTGTACTTTATACATATGTAGAATGTCTACTTCGGAAATACAGTCTTGTTTCTGTAAATTATATATTAATTCTTCAATCAAATTTATGCATTTTTCTAGTGATACCATTTCTTCTGTCGGATGTTCATCCTCGTCTTCTGAGCTGCTTCTAGCATTATCGGCTATATTTAGCACTGCGTGAGTGATCTCACTGTCCGTTAAACTATTCGTTGTTGATTCATTTTCGTCAATGCTTAGCCAATCATCTATATTCCTATTTGCGACACTTAATGCATTTTCAGATTTTGCGTGTTCAATCAGCTTATAAATTGCGCTCTTTTCACGGCAAATTTAAAAGACTGAAAATTCTGAATATGCCCCCCTTCCCGAAAATTCGTTCCGGCCATATATTGTGCTATGCATTCTCCAAAGATATCCCCAATGTTGCTAAGCAACAATGCAGCTTCCAGAAAATAATCGTTTCTGGAAATAAAAAAAGGGCCAAATATTCTTTTTTTTGCATTTTTCTTTCGATCTTGAAGTTTTTAATTCATAAACAATTGCTATTTTTCTTTTTCCATAACTTGAAAGTGTAAAGAAAAAGGAAGGGAAAAGATGATTTTGATGCCGGATTTTTGAAGTCTTACTGTATCTATATATATAGGGGAGACTAGGGACGGTTGACCATACGGGAGGCTTGACCCACCCATCAATATTCATATTTAAAAGAATTTCAGAATTTTATCAATAGGTGTCCAACAAAGCTACGTGAATGTTCAAACAACAGTCTTCGTTTCATAGAGATAATCAAAATAGATGTGGACAAAATCAATTGTGAGGCGTTTTCAACCTAAAAGTCGTTTTTTTAGAAATATTTTGTAAGCTTTTTTCAGATAAATTATATCATAGAAATTTAAGTAAGTAGGTTTAATGTAATTCAGAAATATCGAGATTTCATTCCAGGCATAAAGATTGTACATTAAGTTCGGCTTAACATAACAATGCGCTATTCTCTAGAAAAGGCCTATGTAGGGAGGCTTGACACAGTCAATGTGAGAGACGGTAGACCAGATGCTCAAGACTCCCTTAATTAAGTGGTTTTGGAAATCTTTTTATTATACACTGTGCATAATGAAAAGTTAATGGCTATATATATATATATATATATATATATAATAATGTAAATTTAGTCTGTAAAGCTACAGTAAAATGGTGTGATGGAAAAGAAAATGTTTAAAACTGACTAAAGAAAGATGTGAAAAATTGCTATAAAATGGGAATGTTGATAGCAACTTTTTTCCATTTAAATATTACTTACACTATGTAAATAGAAAAAGTGGGAAAGACTAGAAAGGTCTAGAAAGGATGATAGCAGCAGTCTGAATCCTTTCGGGGCGGTGGTATGTTTATAAAACCACTTCATTTTAATTCCGAAACGTCACAATGGCACCAGAATTTTGCTAAAATCTTTTCCATTTAATATGTATGTGAAATATAGCCTTTTTCTTATTTCCAAATTTTTTTTCGTAAATTCTGGTGCCAGTCATTTATTTCAACATTTTAGTACAGAAAGTACTTTACCCCTTAAAGGTTTAAATCATGTTAATGATAAGTTAAGTGTTCATGCGGCTGCAAAAGAACATAGCATCGATCGAAAAACTTTAGAAAGGTATGTAGACAAATGTCACCAGGGTGAATACAGTCAGATGAAGCCAAACTATGTGACAACTCTAGTTGTCAGGTTTAGTGTCACAAAAAATAGGACAAAGAGACAGAAAAAAAGCTGGACAGTGGCTCTTACATCCGGACATAATAACATGAAACACTATGAAACCGGAATCTGTCTCTCACAGAATACTGCCTTAAATGCCTTAATGTCCCCTGCTATACAGTTATACTTGCTCAGACAAAATCCTGTTTAAAACAAAATTTTTCTCCTCTGACTTGCGATTGTGTCTCAACAGGTTTGTTTAAGTATCATATTTAAAAGAAAATATATTTTTACAATAATTAAAGCATGTAGAATAAAGTTATTTTGCTTTTTTAAAACTGATTTTATTTATCTTTACAAATATTGCAATATAAAACAAAGTCGGTCAAGCCTCCCATGTTGTGGGTCAACCCTCTTATATGCAAAGATGCCAACATACCTTAATTATTCCGGAGTCTGATACAAGACAAGCATATTTTAAACCAGAAAAAATATATGAGGAAATGTGCATTTTTTCTATAAGGTACATTTAAGATTTCATTTAGAAATTTTTGTTTAAATAAAATTTCCGGTTGTAAATATGTTCTTCTTGGATCAGACTCAGGAATAATTAAGAGATGTTGGCTTCTATGCATATGTGGGGAGCCTTGACCCATTATTTTTTCATGATTAAATTCAATCATTTTTCCATTTTCTTATATGTTACACTTACGTAGCAATTTTATTTTGATGACTGATTGTATATCGAATAAAATGATATATATAACTTTATTCTACGTTCAATATTTAAAAAATAAAAAATCAATTTGTAAAAAGTGGGTCAACTCTCCCTAGTCTCCCTATATAAATATATAAACACACAGCTGTAATGTTGTTATGAAATGGTACGTAAACAAGTCAGTCTTCCAGACTTTCTTATATCCATGAACACATAACAGTATAATGATGAGATTTACTCCATTAACTGTAACTAAAACGAACGAGAAATGAGCATCTCCTTGAACAAGATCACAGACCTTGTTGGGATATTGATGGTGTAAAATGGTTGTTCCTGTGTGTTAAAACGTAAACAGCATAGGTTAAATGTTACAGTATAATGATGAGATAACAGTATAATGATGAGATTTTCTCCATTAACTGTAACTAAAACGAACGTGAAATGAGCATCTCCTTGAACGAGATCACAGAATTTGTTGGGATATTGATGGTGTAAAATGGTTGTTCCTGTGTAATAAAACGTAAACAGTGTAGGTTAAACGTACTCATTGAGATGTGTTAATAAAGCGTAAAATTAAAGCACAACAATAAATGTAAATTAAAATTAATATTCTATTGCTATATTCACCTTGAGTTAAATAATTAAAATATACATAAAGCACAAATAATTGTACAAAAATTACTTTCAGGCGCATAAATATAATATAAAGATATTTAAAATATCTCAAAATACATCAGAAAAACCTAGAAAGTTTTCAACCATTACAAGGCCGTCTTTAGTAGGATTTAAATGTTAATAGTAACTGAAGACCGCCTTCTGAAGACGGCCTTGTAATGGTTGAAAACCTTCTAGGTTTTTCTGATGTATTTTGAGATATTTTAAATTTGTATTTTAAATATCTTTATATTATACTTATGCACATTAAAGTAATTTTTGTACGATTATTTGTGCTTTATGTATATTTTAATTAACAATAAATGCGTTTATATAGTATTAAAGTTTATTGTGTTATAAATTATGTATGCTGGAAAGAAAAAAAAAATCGATTATGAAAATTGTTCTCATTGAAAAAAATAATCGTTTGTATCATATCAGATTAAAATTTGGTATTCATACTGTTTTTTATGAAGAGATAAATATTTTATCATGCATACGTGAAAACTCTGTACCTAAGACCGCTCACGCCCTTATTTTAAATTATATTTGGATATATTTTTATTACTCATTTGTGTAAGGTGCAATTTATTTTATAACAGAAATTTTGAATTTTAAAAGATTGACATTCTGAGAAATTAATGGAGGAAAACAGTTTTGAAAGGAAAAAATAAAAAGTTTTTAGCCGAATTGTTTCATCATTTCAAATACGTAAAAAAAAAAAAAAATGTTTTATTAGTAACACCTATATTTAATTTTATCTGAAGTATTAAATACGATATCAAGTATATCACTTATATTTAGAGTGAAATCACCAAATGTTGCACCTAGGGCGATTTAATTACGAAGTACCTAAATCCATGTCGCTAGATTTAGTTTCAAATTGTAATGTAGAATACTTCATAAATTTTATTCATAAAGCTTAATACCACAATTTTTTAAACTTTAGGAATTTAAATATTCCGATATGATGCATTAAAAACTAGTTAAATTAAGTATTAAATTTCCACATTAATAAAGAACAATGCAATTTTAAACATATTTTAAAACAATAGATTTTTCACTCATGTGTTGCATAGCACTCATTCGTATTATGATTACTGTTTCTCTTGTGAAATTTTAATGAAGGTTTCTCGTTTATCATAGAGTGCAAATTCCAAATTTCAAGGAATAGTGCTTGGAACAACTTGTAAAGCAAAGGCGCTAGTTACATGTGTGTTCTTCTACATAGGGATATTAGTATTGTTTTAAGAAATTATTCTATTTAACATAAATTTCCATTATATATATACAGGATTTCCATTAACGAGTAAATGCTATATACATGTATGCGCAATACGTTAAGAGCTTTAAAATTGATTATTAGATCTTATTATGACCGTAAGTACAAGGTACGCATGGCGCAATATGTTAACAGCTTTAAAATAGATTATTAGATCTTATTATGATCGTAGGTACAAGGTACAAATACATTTCCTAATGTTGATATATAATTATGTATTCGTATTTGAATACCGCAGATATATGAAATATTTGTTTTAATGATTTATTATCTCATCCAAGTGTGTAAAAATCTAGGCGCCAGCGGCCAGTCTCTCACCACTAAATTTTATTCGTTATTTTTCGTCTAATATTTCGTGTAAATTATTTGTAAGAATGCTAATCAAATTTAAGCGAAGAAAGCTAATAAAATTTAGTAGTAAGAACTTACCGCTGGAACTTAACTTTTACACCCATGATCTGAATATTAATAATTAAAGTACGTCTGTTTAAGATTCCAGATTTTAGCCTATTTGAAATACATCAATGAATTTTATAATTTTAAGGAATATTTCCCTGATTTTTGGAATGAAACATTACTATAAAATCGTTAAAATAAAATAAAATAAGTTGCTATTGAAACAAATAAAATAAAAATCTTCTCCATATCTTTCTTGGTTCATACTTTTATTGATTTCACATTAGAATTGAAATTCAAGAAATGTTATTTACGAGAAATTTATAATTCCAATAAAAAAAAGCTCAAATATTCCAAACAGACATCTCTGCAAATAGAGTAAAGGAGATATGTGAGTTCCAACTTATTATTAATTCAAATTATTACGCTTTTACAGAGAAAAACCTAAATCTGTCCGATAATATATATCGGAAATAAGGCAAAATATATTTTTTTTATATTTTCAACAATATTTTTTTTCAGTTTGGAAAATATAATCTTGTGTTGCATATTTCGGAATAAAATTTGTGACTCATAGATTTTTTTCACCAAATAAACATTTCGCCATACATGCAACTAAAATAGAATTCTGCATGAATATTTGAATTTCGCGGATGTATTACATATTTTAATTTAACGCGTATACGTAAATGAAAAAATATAGTACATAATTGTAATAATATAGTATTCATGAAATCTAAGATAAATAAGTATATTTCTTTAGAGAAAAATAAATCAGTTTTGAAATTTTCAAAAATGTTTTTAAAAAGAAGTTTTAAAGGTATAGAAGTTTTTTTAAATATGGATGAACTATTGGCATAGTTGTCAAAAGTAGCCATCGTTACCTGTTTATAATCTACAGTAAACTGTCCAGTCAATGAACTGTTTTTAGGTGCGTTTGTAATTATATAAATACGCAGTACCTATAGTCGTCGTTCAGTCCGTCCGTCTGTCCGCATATAACAGAGCAAAAACTACCCAACCGAATGGCTTGAAATTTTAAATATATAATTGTTGCAAAATTTTGTCGAGTCGTTCGAAATTTTATGAAAATCAGATGTATAGTTTAATTACAAGGACAGCTAAAAATTTTCCATTACATTACTGCAAATCCCAGCAAAGAAAGAACAATGGGCCATCAGCTGGAAAAAAAGATGGCAGCCAGCACTGCCATCAGCGGTAAAGTGCAATGGTGCCATTATTTAACTCTTGAGGGGCAGTGGAATAAAATATATCCCGCCTATTTTAAACAAGATTCTCACCAGAAAATTTTAACTAAATATTATATTTTTAACTTTGGAGAAAAGTCTAAAACATTGCTTTTCCTTATTTAAATATAAAATTTTTCGATTATTCCGGTTATAATTCAATATTTAGAGACATTTTTGATTACCCCTCAAGGGGTTATTACCCCTCAGTACAAAAGTGTCCGTGTGGAATGCAGCTGGCCCATCAGTGATGGCCAACAGCAGGGCAGCATTCGTATGCCATCACATTACTTCAATCCGGCACTTTTCCTGCAGTGCTAGCACCTATCCCACTGCTATTCCTTTGCTTGCCCAGCACTTTCCCTTACAATTTTTTTTAAATAGAATTCTGTTAAAAAAGAAAGTACTATGGCTCTTTTTTCTATAAGCTAGTTTCACCAAGAGCTATAGAAATATCTGCAGAAGTGTCTATAGAAATATTTAAACTTGCACCGGTTTCCATGTGGTCACCCTCCCAAGTACTAACCGAGCTCAATGCTGTTTGGTTTTCGTGATTGGACATGAACAAATACTTTCAGCGTATTCTACGATCGCTCGTAGTTTTCAAGCTCTCATTACACTATTTCAAGTTTGTTTCTTTTGTGATTTACGTTCCCAATCATTAAACTGGTATAGAAATTATTGTATTGTATAGAAATCCTATATATTTTATACGCTTTTTTTATTATTGATTCTGAACTGTGTAAATTATGAAAACTGAAATCCTCTGTAACTTAGTACAACCAGATTTAAGGAGGAAAAAAAATTGTGTCAAAATTTATTTATTCGCTTAATTATTTATTTTGTTGGTAGCAGTGGTGCTATATAATTTACAGTTTCCAAAAAAAAAAAAAAATAGCTTCACTGCTTAAATTGTGTTAAGATATTCATTTCAGATTTGTGTTCAAATGCTCAATGTCTTCGATATTCACAACGCCACCTAGCGTAAGGGTTCTCAACAATAATACTGCAAAAGTTCGTGCACTTCCATGTAGTGGTGGGCCAGCGTATGAGATAAAACAGAACCCCAACAGAATTTTATCTGATGATTTCCAACAGCAAAGTTGACTGAAGCTGTCCAGCAGGGGTCATGCGGAGGTAGACCATTAGCCAGCACTTCTCGATCATTGCCAGTACCTATCTTGCTGCTGGTCAGCAATTTCTTCTTTGCTGGGATGGAAAAAAATTGTTGGAAATGCATTTAAATGATTTTACAGCCTTTCGAACATTATGAAATTGATTTGCACTTACAAAGTGCACTAAAATATATATTCAGTACAATATTAGGTGCAAAAAAATAGTTATAAAGTAGTACAAACGCACCTCATTGGCCATGTTAACTAGCAATTTTCAACTTGTTTAAAGAAGTTGTGAATAAAGAGGAGAATACCTACAGTGTTGCCAGTTGACTACTTTTTTTAAATTCTAATTTCTTGATTGGCACCAATTTTTAAATGACAAAATTCGCCTTATTTAATGACATGTTAATTAAAGTGAAAACAATGGGAATTTTACCATTTCAAAGAAGTGGAAGACAAAGAAATGAATGAAGAAATATGAATTTAAAAAAAGTTGCCCACTGGCAACACTGGATACATATAGAGTAGAATCCACCAGTAGCAAAATAAAGTAACTGAGGAGGTTGTCACAAGTTGGCCGCTGATATTTTACATACGAGCAACAGTCTCTGATTACCGCCGCAGCAAAGGGCATAGCCGGATTAGCATTGGAAACATGCCTTTCGATCAAATTTCCTGATTTTTTTCCACATGTGGCTGCATATCTAATAATGTATTTCCCCGATTATCACCCTATAAATATTGAAATTTAATGAGATAAAAATGTTTTTTTCGATTTTTTAAAAAAACTCATTTTCTCAAAAACTGCTGCACGGAATTTCATGCCATTAATTGAGGATATATAGATACCAAAGATGCATAACTGGTATTTTTTGTATAATTTTCTGTTTATAAAAACTGTGTGAAATAATTAAAAAAATACAAAAGTGTAAAAAAATTATAAAAACAAAAATCATATCTTATGGTTATCCGAAAATTACCAGTTTCTTGTAAAAAATTCCCCACATGTGTCTGTATATTCTATATAAATGCCGAAAGTTTGCGTTGGGTACTTCATGCAAATATTTACGAAAATGCATATTGGAATTCATTTTAAGGCGTTATTTGGGGCGGAGCTACTCAACTTCGGCATCCGAAGAATTTTTGGAACAAAGTCAGCAGACAATATGTCAATTGATGTATTTTAGATTCCATTAAGCATATAAGCCATGATTTTCAACACTGTCGATACTATTTCGATATCAAAAACTGGTGTTTTGTATCGGAGACAGGGAAATATTTTTACTTGGAAAACAACAACATTCTTCGATACCGAAATGTAACGACAGTTAGTATAATGACGTTTATTCAAACATTCTCACTACTTTTAACTAAGGGTAATAAGAGTAAGTAAATATACGAATATCCAATATAAACCAAGAAAGTACTTTAGTGACTGAAGTTAAACTAAATACAGTCGATCCCCGTTAATACGCGAACTAAGGGACCGATTAAAATTCGCGTATTAAACGGGTTCGCGTAATTAAGCGAAGGTCGCGAATTTTCGTCCAGTGGTCCCTGTACTAACAACTTATACGAGTAATACGCATCTGTTTGACAATTTTTAAGGTTTTTAACCCTTTGAAGGGCAAGAAATTGCGTTCATGAAATGTTGAAGTCCCACCGGAAAATTTGATAAGTTTTATTTCTCTATAAGGAAAAGCAATTTTTTTACTATTTTCGCTGAAAGTTATAAAAGTAAAACAAAGTTAAATGTTTCTGGTGTAAATCTTAATTAAACCTAGGTGGGATGCCCCTCAAGGGGATAAGATATAAAATGACATTTTATTTGTTTTAATCATTATGTGCTTATTAAACAGGAAATTCAAACAAGTGTTATTGTCTTAGAAAAAAATCAATGTCAAATGATATATTTTAGATTCCATCAAGCATATAAGCGATGTTTTTCAACACTGCCGATACTATTTCGATATCGAAAACTGGTGTTTTGTATCGGAGACTGAGAAATATTTTTACTTGAAAAACACCAACATTCTTCGATATAGAAATGTAACGACAGTTAGTATAATGACTTTTATTCAAACACTGTCACCACTTTTAACTAAAAGTAATAAAAATAAGAAGTCCGCAATTTTCCAGTTCTCGAATTAACTTAATAAAATATGGATATATATAACTATACTTGGAACTAAATGTGCTCCGTTATTTCTGAGATATCGTCTGTCTTGGGTAGTAATAGATAATTTTTATTCAAGATATACAGTGTGTCCACGTATAACCTGACCGACCTTTATTTTCGCAACCGTTGATCCTAGATGTATACTTCCAATTACAAAAGTGATCAAAATTAGGTGCAGAGTTAAGATTAAAAAAAAGTTTGAAGCGAAAAAACAATTTAGGGAAGAATTGCAGAATCTAATTTTTTATACGGTCCCCCGGTACTATAAGTTATACTTAGTAAAATTTTTCTGTTACACTGATAATTAAGGCAAAAAAAAGTCCCGTTTTTATACGATTAAAATTGACCAAGTAATAGCTGTTTAAAGTTGGAGCATATTTTTTGCTGCGAATTAGGGGTCATTCACAAATTTAGAAGAAATATAACTTCGTGAGATATATTAAAGAACTACTTGAGAGTAAAATTAGCATTGCAATATAAATTTGAAATCTGTAATCATTCTGACATATTACTGCAAAATATACAATTTGTACTGAACATATCAGAGGGTACAAATAACAGAATATTTGTTAAATAAAAGGATGAAAAACAACGGCCTCAATTCTTTATAAAATGATACATATTTTAAAATGCTGTTAGCCTTCAAATTTTGGGTTGTGCCATGTTTTTTTTTCTTTTTTTTTTTTTTTTTTTTTTTTTTTTGAAAATTGATTCTTGCGTATTTTTTAGCGCAGAATCCGAAAATGACCTTTATTTTAAACCATCAAGTCAGGATTTTTCTCAAAAAGCAACTTTCAAAATTAAAAAGTTCAAAGTTAAAATTGATCCCCACTCCCTTCCCATCCTCATCAGACCCCTGAGCTGTTTAGCTGTAAGAAATCGGGTATAAGCCAAAAAATTGAATAAATTATTGAAATAATTAAAATTAAATTGAATAAAAAGTCTTACATCTATTTTATTAGTATCAGATTTTTCGCTATTTTTTAAGCTTGAAATTTACGATTTATGAAAAATCCTGATATGATGGTTAAAAGTGAAGGTACTATTTTTATTCATCATTAAAAAATACGTAAAACGTAATTATAAAAGTTAAAAAACACCACCATCGCAGGTTTCTGTTATCTAATCTAAAACTCTTTCTTAAACTTGTTGACGGTAATCTATCCGAATTTTTTCTTTGTTATCCTCTAATATAAGTATGTACAAGATGGTAAGCGTCGAAAATAATAATAATATTACATTGTCATCGGATTTAAGTCAGTATATAAAATTTAACTTCGATCGGACATTTGAAACAGAGTTAAAGTTCGAGTACAAATTTTAAACTGGAAAGACGATCGTTGCAAGTTAAATGAAACCATTTGAAAGTAAGATAATTGTTGTTAAAAGAAATCATAGCCTCAAATCCTTACAAAATAAAACACATGTTAAAATACAATTATTTTAACTAATCTGAAACTTAACTAATAAAAGTTAACTGAATTGTTATAGTTGTACGATTTCTTTCAAAGCGCAGATACCTTGAAATAAGTTGAAGAACTTTATATACGACCTCTGAAAGCATAGCAGAAATCATCTGTTTTGAGTTGCAAAAAAGTGATATAAGTCAAGAATTTCAAAGTTTCATAACTCGGCCAATTTTAACGTTAGATGAATGGGACTTTTTTTGTCTTTCTTGTTAGTGCCACAGTAGATTTTTACTAAATATCACTTATAGGACCAGGGGACCGTATAAAAATTTACATTTCGTAATTTTTTAATAAATATTTTTATTGACCCAAATCGCTTTAAAAATAATTCTTTACCTTATTTAAACCATTTTTTGTAATTGGAAGTATGCATCTAGGACCAACGGTTGCGAAAATAAAGGTCGGTCAGGTTATAGGTCGACACACTGTATACTACTTGCAATTTTTGTTTTATTTAACGGCAGATTTCTGTGGCTGTTTATTTGGAAGATAAAAATTAGGGATACATAAATTGAGTAAAAAAGAAAAAAAAATGAAAGCCGACAACATTGGACGATGCTTTATATTTTAAAATATATTTCTATAAATTTGAACCTTTTAATTTTTGATGAGATAAAATACTTTAAAAATAAATGAACATTAGTCTAAAAAAACAGTGCAACAAATATCAGGAGATTAAAATAATGTAAAGACAATATCTTTTTTTGCGAATATTTTTATTAACTTAATGCAATTACATAGTCGGGTTCAGTGCTTCAGGCCTCATTTTCAAGAACAGTGACTTTTATGAGAAAAACCAGCTGACACTGTGTTAATTTATTACATTTTATAAATATATATACATATATATATATATATATATATAAAATTCAAATAATATAAGACAGTAAATATACAAAAAAAGAAAGAAAAGAAAGAAAGTAATCATTATCACTGTCATCTTCAATCACAACAGATATGCATTCATTTCTGAACAGCGAGCGTAGAAAGAATTTGTGATGGTCTTATAATTTTGGATAAATACCTCCCGTAAGAAAGATAATATATTGTTGTTGCCAAATGAGAACAACAGACAATACTTTTTATGTCATTTACGTACTCGCAATAATGTTTAAGGATTGCAGAAACGCCAGTAGCATTAAATTTGTATTGTATTAAAAACGGTAAGTTTTCTTTGAAATATGCTGCTATGGATCTTGTATTTTCAAAATACTTGTTGCATCTTAAGCGATATATATATCAATCGAAGGGTCTTCCTTCATCCTTTCCGCCAAGTAAGATATTGCCTGGTTGTATTGGTATGAACCGGTGAAAAATATTTTCAACTCTCTTTCGGTCATTTCAGGGAAATCAAATAAGTCTGGCGAACATAATTTAGGAAAAGGGAGTTTTTTGCGCAACCAGTTACTATTTAGTTTAACTTCAGCCACTAAGTTATTTTCTTGGTTTATTTTGGATATTCGTATATTTACTTACTCTTATTATCCTTAGTTAACAGTGGTGAGAATGTTTGAATAAAAGTCATTATACTAACTGTCGTTACGTTTCGATATCGAAGAATGTTGTTGTTTTCCAAGCAAAAATATTTCCCTGTCTCCGATACAAAACACCAGTTTTCGATATCGAAATAGTATCGACAGTGTTGAAAAACATGTCTTATATGCTTAATGGAATCTAAAATACATCAACTGACATATTGTCCGCTGACTTTGTTCTAAAAATTCTTCGAATGCCGAAGTTTAGTAGCTCTGCCCCAAATAACGCCTTAAAATGAATTTCAATAATTTTAATATACATTTTTGTAAATATTTGCATGAAGTACCTAACGCAAACTTTCGGCATTTATATAGAATATGACACATGTTGGGAAATTTTTACAAGAAAATGGTAATTTTCGGATAACCGTAGGATAGGATTTTTGTTTTTGTAATTATTTTCATCTCTATTTCACACAGTTTTTATAATCAGAAAATTATATAAAAATTTCCAGTTATGCATCTTTGGTAACTGTCTAACATCATTTTAATGGCATGAAATCCGGTGCAGTAGTTTTTGAGAAAATAAGTTTTTAAAAAATCGAAAAAAACATTTTTATCTCATTAAATATCAGTATTTATAGGGTGCTAATAGGGGAAATATATTGTCAGTTATGTAGCCACACCTGGGAAAAAATCAGGAAATTTGATTGAAAGGCATGTTTCTAATGCTTATTCGGCTATGCTCTTTGGAATAGAAATTTTCGTTTTATTTTAATAGCTTAGTCATGCAAAAATTATCTCACAAATATGGTAAAATCTTCTATTCGTTTTTACTGGTGGGAGTTAGCACGGGTATTATAATCTCTTTCACAGGCATTACAGGAGGTTGTTTAGGCTGTCACAATAAATCGTAAAAAAACGGACTAAAATACGGAAATTGTACTGACAATCAAGACTCCAGTACTATTTCCGTATGTTAACGGAAATTTTCAAGCTTAAATTCCAGAAAAACAGAATAATTCTTGAATTTAAGGAGCAAATTTTCCACTAAAAAATTAAAATTGTACTGGCGTCTCGGTTGCCAGGACAATTTCCGTATTTTAGTCCCTTTTTTTTTTACAGTGTATGCTGAAAGATAGGGCCGGACTACCGCGAAGTACACTGCCATGAGTAAATATATATATATATATATATATACACTAGCCCATAATTATGACTGAAATTGAACATTAATAAGGTTTTTTTAAATAAGGCGAAAATGTCTAAACAAATTTACTGGTGGGAGTTTTCCCAGCGCTAATGAGACACTGTAAAACCAGTTTCAGTTGAAGCTACACCATTTTGAAATCATGTCCTCTTTATCCATAGTTAAATTGTTTTTATAGGAAATATACATTGTTTTAATGCATTAAAAAAATCAGTGATTTGCAGTTTCTTTTTTTCTGGAAATATCTTTCTCCAAAGAAATAACAGTATGAGTTGTTTTGCTGTATGACTCATCATCATTATGATTTAATGAAAAAAAATTATTTCACAAACGTTCGTCAAAAATTTGGTATATCTGCAATTACTGGAAATTTTGGGTGATTCTATAATCTCTCCATACACCCCTTCCGCATCACTTTTCTCTTCCTCCCTCCTATCTTTGACCATTTGGTGTATGAATCAAATATAGCAGTAAGTGCCAAATCTTTGTCCAGACATACAAATTAACTGGCGTTCGTGTTAGTTATTCTTGTTGTTCTAGGAATATTATCTAAACTTTCCCCATCATTATTAATGTCTTCATTTTCTATGTCTAATTTTGAAAAAAGGATTAAGTTCGATTAAGGATTAAGGAGATTCTACGTCAAGACATTAAGTAACAATTTGTTGACATATTAAAGGGGCTGGTCACTCACATTCTCCTCTGTAATGTTAAGTCTACGGACTTTTGATGCATTCTTTTATTTAAAATATCGTCACAGGAAATTGATATTTTGAAAATCTTTTCTCTGTGTACTCTTCTTAAAGGACGTCTCTTTCTTTCTTAGTTTTCAAAATATTTCTAAAATCTATGCTGAATTTAATATTTTATGTGTTAAAAGCGAGCGAAACGTGAGTAAGATTTTAACACTTCATGTAAAATTAAGTCTATACTTTAGAAATATTCTGAGAACTAAGAAGAAAAGAGACCCCTTTTATGAAGAGAACACAAAAAATAGAAGTTAAAAATATTAGTTTCCTGAGGATTTATTTTAAATATACGAATGCATCAAATGCCCATATACTTTACATTAGTGAAAAAAAAATTCGGAACCTGAGTGGCCAGAACTGTAGCACAATTTCTCGTGATTTTTGAGCGGCCGTTGTTCTGAATTCCGTATTTAGTTATTCGTACTAATGTTAATGCTATGGAATGTGTTTGGATCCATCAATATGTGGTCGGTATTCAGAGGTTGTCGTTATTTAGAGGTGACCGTTCAAGGAGGTTTCACTATATATATAGAAATTGAAGCAATAATAATAAAAATACTCTTCGTAGCTTCATTGGTTCAATGTTTCATTGATTTCACATTAGAATTGAAATTCAAAAAATGTTATCTATGGGAAAATTATAATTCCAATAAAAAATAAACATTCAAATATTCTAGAGAGACTCTTCTGCAAATAAAGTAAGGAGACATGCGAGTTCTAACTTATTATTAATTCACATCATTACACTTTTATAGAGAAAAACCCGAATTTATCCGATAATGTATATCGGAAAGAACGAAAAATTTTGTTTTTATATTTCCAACTTTACTTTTTTCCTCTTTCGAAAATCTAATCTTGTAATGCATATCTCGGAATAAAATTTGTGATTCTTCGTTATCTTTCAACAGATAAACATTTCGTGATACATAATAACTGAAATAGTATTGTGCAAGAATATTCCAATTTTGCGGATGTATTACATTTTTAATGTATCACGTACAAGTAGGTAAAAAAAGTAATACATATTTAAATGATTCAATATCGTAATTATGAAAGGGTTGCATACGATTAGTAATTTTATTGCTTTAAAAATACATGAAATTGTTGCAGATGTTTATTTAAAACCTTTCTGGTAGCATTAATTATCCCACATGCTATTATATGGTAATAATAATTAAAAAAAACCTCATACACTCTCATCCTGCCCTGAATTAAGTGATTCTTTAACAGCAGAAGACATCGAAACGCACCCGGCCCCCAAATAATGAAGACTATCATTTTTCTGTTCGGGAGGGGAGGTGCATATTTACGCATTAAAATATAAAAATACGCAGTTTATTATTTTTAAATGATCTACTCGATAAAAAGAAATGCAGATAGAAAACTAATTTAGTTTATTTCTATTAATTTTTACGGAAATAGAATATAAAGCGCCGTCAAAATAATTTTCACTGGTGGTTTTTGAAAAACATACTTCCGCAAAATATGGCAGCTTTGACGTCAAAAGTTCTGGCCAATCAGATTTCGAGATGTCAAAACCTTTTTGGGGAAACCAAAATATGTATCTGTCTTATTTGCTCGATTACACTGTGATCAACAGGATTCGAAGAAGATGTCAATTACAAAATGTACGTTTTTTTGCCCGTAGAATCCGAATCTGCAATAAAAAAAATGGGTTTATCATTCAAGATTTCAAAGTTGGACACCCTATGACACCCGGGGGACCGGTTGCGGGGGCCAAATTTGCTATCACCGAGTAGCTTTTTTTAAAAATATTTAACACGTAGTTTTTCGTTTTTCAATCTGATATGTATTTCTCGAGTTATTCGACCGTTTCCAAACTTTTCGGACACCCTGTATATTCATTTTCCAAAATAACTTTAAAAGGCGTTGCACATTTTAAATATGTTCTTCTTTAATAAGATATAACTTTTTTGAGACTAGCAGACTAGCAGACATGTTCTTTCAGAATAGCGTAATGTTACTACGAAATTTGTATTCGAGAGTTTAATTTATTTAATATGTAAATGGAAAGCAATAAACAATAATTGCCTTCTTCGACACTGTTCAAAAATTATTTTTATAGATAATTTTCTACTCTGAACTACTCTGAACTCCCTGAATATTCTCAAAATCCTTTTACAAATGTTTACTCAGATAAATAGTTAAGGGGTCTTGTACCTTTTAAACGCGACGGAATCTAACGAAAAATTTCAAAGTTTGAATTAGTCTATCTTCAAAACCTTTTTATGTATAATCATGAAATATTGGATATTGATTAAACAGATTGTGCTTTGTAATATACTACCAACAGAAATTTATTAACCCTTTACAGAATTTGTGTATTGTTGAAATCAAAATAGTTATTTTTTTCCTATAAGTCATTGCGCGCATGATATCTTGAGACATTATGTATGGATTGTCATAAAATTTGGTAAATATACTAAACAAATATGTGTGTTTAAAATGATCTACTTTTAAGTATTTACAATGGTAATACTTTTAGTTATCACTATTTTAAGTCATTAAAAATATATATATATATATATATATATTTTTTTTTTTTTTTTTTTTTCGAAAATATTTTTTTTAATATAGTTAATGAAATAGTTTTCTATGTAATAATGTAATAATTGAAAAAATAGTCATTACTAAAAATATTACCATTGTAAATACTTAAGAGTAGATCATTTTAAACACACATATATGTTTAGCATATGTACCAAATTTAATGCCAATCCATACATACTTTCTCAAGATATCATGCGCGCAATGACTTATGGGGAAAAAAGAGCTATTTTGATTTCAACAATACACAAATTCTGTAAAGCGTTAATAAATTTCTAATGGTAGCATATTACAAAGCACAATCTGTTTAATCTATATCCAAAATTTCATGTTTATACATAAAAAGGCTTTGAAGATAGACTAATTTAAACTTTGAAGTTTTTTGTTAATTTTCGATGCGTTTAAAAGGTACAAGACCCCTTAATTCCGTGTAAAAAATAAGTAAAAGTACTCTACGTATTTGCATGGTATAAACGTCACGAGTACATATGAAATCCAGGGTTCAAGGAAAATAACTTTTTTTAGTTTAAACTGTCTAGACAAATTTTGGCGAAAGGAAAGATTAAAACTAGAGAACAGGAATTCTGCGTTTTCGGAATTTAGTGTCGCCCCCGGCATTTCCATTACTTCATTTTCTTCTGATGGACTGATGGCTTCTATTATTATGAAACAGCCATTATAAATGAAGTGTTAGGTGAAGATGAAAGAGCAGCCGTAAAAAGTTAGAACTCTGATTTTCTGGTCAGAATGGGGCAAAGATGGCCATAATTTTTTTTTAACGGCTGCTCTTTCATCTTCACCTAACACGTCATTTATAATGGCTGTTTCATAATAATAGAAGACACCAGTCCATCACAAGAAAATAACTCTTTTAAGCAGGACTATACTGCAGTACAAAACATATTTCAATTTTAGGACTTAAAGCACACGTTTTATTTTATGTAAAATGACGTCATTCGCATCTTCTTAAGAATTCCACATTTACGATCTACTCTTAAACATCTACAGTAAAGCATCCACAGCACATCACTATCGCGAAATAATGCACAAATGCCGGATAAAGTTTCCGTCATTCAAGAAAATCGAAAAAAAAAAACTATCTAGTGATTCATAGATACTTACAATTAAATATAGTTTATAATATCTCCATTGTTTTAAATGAAATCATTCGTTTATATTTTTTTCAAAATAGCATGTATTTTAATTACATTTTCTTTCGGTTGTTACGAGAAAATGGCAACAAAAATATATAATTGCTATTTTAAAACTATTTTTCTTTTACTTTCTACAGAAATGGCCGTTGCCAATATTAAGTAAATGGCTCCAAAAACTGCAAAAAAATTAATATTTCAAAAGTAAATGGAGATACAGTTTTCAAACAAAATGCATTTAAAAGAACTTTTTTTTTCCAATACGTTTGAAATTGTGCGATGCTTAGAAGTTTAAAAAATTGCTAAAGAGTATTTAATCGAATGCTTTGTTTTACGGCTAGCGTCTGTAAGGTAACGTTATTTTTTGGACACAAAATAAGCTGGGAGAAAGAAATAGCATACCGTACCGAAGGCTAATAAATCGAAAAATGAAAATAAGTTAAATCAAACTCTTGTAGTCAACACATGTATCTAAAGTCAATTTAAAAAAAAAGCTGTGAGTGGATTGTGACGGCTTAATCCAGTGATCAGGCGGATAATAAATTTTGTAAGTTAAATTATACGTAGAAGTGTTTTGAAAATGAAATGTGAAATTAAATAAAGAATAAAAATAAAATAAAATAATAAATGTATAAATGTGAAATAAATCCAATTTACTTATTCATCATTCTTCTAGAGCAGTTATGAGGAAAATATTATTAAATATAAAATAATATACAATAGCTGAAAGAATGTTTTTTTGAAACGAAATGTTAAAATATATATTAAAACACAATGATTAACAATTATTATAATATACGAATTTTAAATTATTGCCCTTTTTTGTGTTAACAAATCAAAAAGTGAAATCATACGCAAATTTTCAATATATGATTTAAATGACGTTATCTTGTTAAAAAATAACCCTTTTTTAGCTCGCAGGCTATCAAAGCCTGAGAGCTTATGTGCCAGCCGGTTCCGTATATATACGTACGTATGTACGTACGTAACGCGATGACTCTTGATAGAAACATCCTATTTGCTTCAATTTTTTTTTCTAGTTTCGTTCTGATAAGGCGCTTCCCTGATTAGTTTTGGGGGTTCATTGGTTAAGGATAAAGGGGAGAAAGGGGTGATAGTCCCCCCCCCCCTTAATTCAGATAGATGGGTTTTTCATGCAGAATTATTCGATCTGCTCCGAAGTTGGTATACCGGTTTATTATGTTAAGGAACTTCCTTGATTAATTTCGAGGGTGCATTGGTTAAGGATAAAGGGGGAAAAGGGGGGTTAGTCCACCCACTTTAATTCAGATAAATGGGTTATTCATGCAGAATTATTCGATTTCCGAATTTGGTATACCGGTTTATTATGTTAAGAAACTTCCCTGATTAGTTTTGGGGCTTTATTGGTTAAGGATAAAGGGGGAAATGGGGGCTAGTCCCCCCTTAATTTAGATAAATGGGTTTTTCATGTAGGATTATTCGATTTGCTCCAAATTTGGTATACCGGTTTATTATGTTAAGGAGCTTCCCTGATTAGTTTTGAGGGTTCATTGGTTAAGGATAAAGGGGGGGAATGGGGGGCTATTCAAACCCCCTTAATTTAGATAAATGAGTTTTTCATACAGAATTATTCGATTTGCTCCAATTTTTATAACGGTTTATTATGTTAAGGAGCTTCCCTGATTAGATTTGGAGGTTCATTAGTTAAGTATAAAGGGGGAAACGGGGGTTAATCCCCTTCACTTATTTTTTTTGAGGGCATTATTCTTTAAAATAAGAGTATAATATACAATTAGTGCGAATATCCTGTGAGCTCCATGCCATCAGTTTAGCTGGACACTTTTCTTTTTTATTTCATTATTCACCAGAACTGATTTTATATTTTTACCCCAAAATTATTTTCAAACAATGCGAATATGTCATAAGAAGTGAATTGCAGTTACAAAAACTGATTTTTTGAATCTACCTCTGATTAATGAACAAGTACTTATGCTGGCTTTATCAGATAGTTTTTTTTTTTTTTTTTTTTTTTTTTTTTTTTTTGTGAATCTGTTTTCAAAATTTATATGACGAAGATAAAAGAATTGCAATACAAATTTTTATATACCCAACCATACTAGACCGAGTCCATTTTGAAAAAAAAAAAAAAAAAAAAAAAAAAAAAAAAGAGATAGTCTATTTAGAAGGTGCATAAAATCTGTTTTCTTTACTCCCATAGTGAAACAAACATGTTTTCACATACTTTCTCATATGAAGGTCTCACAACCGTAGTAGACGAAGTCCATTTTGAAAAGAAAAATGAGATAGTCTATTTAGAAGGTGCATAAAATCTGTTTTCTTCATTACCATAGTGAACCAAACCATTTAAATTGCAAAACACATTTAGCTACTGTATGTTTTCTTTTTCCAAGACTATAAGTATTTGCCAAAGAAAATAGGCGAATATTCAAATCCCATGGAAGTTTTACTATTATTGTAATACTATTACTATAGGAAAGCATACTAAAAATAAATCATTTTGCATATAACCAGTTCTCTTCACACGGCTGCAACAGGCGGCTATTTTTGTATTCTATTCGCACCACTATTTTTCAAATACAAAAAGTATATTTTCCTTGCAATGTTGGCAAATTATATTCAAAATAATTTTGTTTTGAAAAGTGGTGGGAGATCGAATTAAAAAATAGTTACCTGTGGCAGCCATGTCTTCACCTACTTTCAAGGCAGTGTGTGATTATGCTTTCAAAAAGTTTTTAAGGTGAAAGAATGTTGCCAGTGGTCTACTTTTTTAAAATTCGGATTTCTTGATTGGCACAACTTTTTTTTTTTTTTTTAAATAGTAAAATTAGCCTTATTTAACGTTATTTAATGACATATTAATTAAATAAAAAAAGGGGGGATTTTACCATTTCAGAAAAGTGGTGCCAATCAAGAAAACAGAATTAAAAAAAAAGCCCACTGTCTACACTGATTTGAAACACGGATCCAGTGTTCCTATAAGTAAAACATGTATGCAGGGTTGCCACAAGCGACTACTTTTTAATTCTATTTCGCACCACTTTTTAAAAAACAAAAACCTTTTACAAATAATTTGACAACATTTTCAAAAAAAAAAAAGAAAAATGCTAAAAAATGTATTTTTTTTTATATAGTGTTGCGAATATTCTGATTTCTTGATTGACACCACTTTTTTTAAATAGAAAAATTCGCCTTATTTAAACTTATTTAATAACATAAGACGAAAACAAGGTGAATTTTTTTTTATATTAAAAAAAAGTGGTGCCAATCATGTAATCTGATTTTTTTTCTTTTAAGTAGACCACTGGCAACACTGTTTTAATATTGGATAGTCTGACATGGTACCGACGATATATATACGCAGAGTGCGTCATAAATTTGTGCAAAATTATACAAAAATCGTAATAAAAAAGTAATGCTCTAAAAATTTTTATGTTTGCGCAAATGTGATCAGAGAGACATTGGATTGTTTCGCCACGCATAAAACAATATTCCAAAAGTAACCGGAAGAAGGCACTTATCCGTCGTACTGAGACGTTTTATGCACATGAGGCAAACACGAACAGACAATGAAACAAATAACAATAACATTATACTGTGCATTTATTTTAAAGTAAAAGATTTCAAGATGACCACCACCACCAGGTATTAGGCAAGAGAGTCGCGTCAATATACCTATTACAGATCAGTGCAGAATGTCGGCATCGATTCCACCGACCGACGGTCCGTCGAATGGCATCTTTCAATTCCACCAACGTGGATGGGGAGCCCCGGTTTACACTAGACTTTAACCCCTTAATTCTCGCTCCTGTCAATATCACGGGCTGAGGTGTCGTTCGTTATTTCTCGTGCCCGTCATATTTCCGGGCTGGAGATTTAATTGCTGGAAAAAAACTTCTGAAACCAGAAGAATGTAACTGGCATTTCCATGTGAAGTCGTTGAAAATGAACGTATGGCTTTATTTTTTGGCGCTGTTTGTGATGTTGCACCTTGTATTGCATGTTTCGAAATACTAAAAAAAAATAACAAAGGTCTTATTCCCATGAATTTGTATGGTGTAAAACAAACATTAAAACACAGAATTCTCGCATGATGGCTTTTTCACAAATGTGAATTTGTTCTATAACATCTTTTTTTTTTTTTTTTGCCTTAAAAAAAGCTAATTGCATATTTTATGTAGAAACCTTATAATTATTCAATTATTGCGATAAAAAATAGGTACTTTGTTGATGTTTTTTCCAAATATTAAGCGACTGTTAAGGTGTTAAGCATCTCCACAACGAAACATCTGCCGGGGTCAAGTCTGGAGATCGTAAGGGCCTCTCAAATTTGTAATCTCGACTTATCCTTCGGTCTTCGGTGAAAGTGTCCAGCCAGAACGTGGACGAAACTCCAAACTCCCCGTTTCCTCAAACCGCGTACTAAATTCAATACCGCATTCAGTGGAATAGTGATTTTTTGAGCCTTTAATCCTTTCTCAGTGCGAAACTTTCGTAATGCAATAGTTGTGGATTCACCACTCTTGTAGAAACGTTTATCCACAAACGCTCGATCTGGTAAGGATAACATGCTACGGAGATCAAATGAGATATACATTTCCACCCAGGTGATTTACTGCAAGCCTGGTTTGCATAAAACGTCTCAATCGCCCTCTTTTAATTAATTTTGGATTTTTCTTTTTTATACATGAAAAAATACATCCAATATCCCTTCGATCATGTTCGTGAAAACCGAATTTTTTTACGAGCATTACTTTTTTTTATTATGAGTTTTTTTTAAGTTTGCACGAATTTAAAACGCAGCCTGTATAATTATTTATTTTTCAAAATAACTGTTTTATAATGTTTTTAAATAAATGACTTTAAATAAAACTCTAAATAGCGTTGCATATTTTAAATGTGTACTTTTTTAATAAGATAATACTTTTTTGTCACTAAGCAACATGTTCTTTCAGAATAACGTAAGTTTATTATGAGATATGTATTGGAAAATACCTTACTTATTTAATCTGTACATGGAAAGGGAAAAACTACAATTGCCTTCTTCGACACTGTTCAAAAATTAATTTCACAGATACATTTCAGCTCGCTGAATGTTCTCAAAATCCCTTTACAAATGTTTACTCAGATAAATAGTTAATCCCGTGTAAAAAATTACGTAAAAGGACTTTACGTATTTGCATGATATAAAGTTCACGAGTAAATATAAAATCTAGCGATGAAGGAAAATATTATTTTTTACTTAAACTGTCTAGACATATTTTGGAAAAAGGTAAGATTAAAATAAATTAATTAAAACACTCTTAGTCAACCAATATCTAATGTCAATAGTAAAAAAAAATGGCTATGAATGGTTTGTGTTCACGTAATCCAGGGATCAGGTGGATAATATATTTTGAAAGTTAGATTATACTTAGAAGTGTTTTGACAAAGAAAAGTGAAATTAAATTAAATTAAAAATAAAATAAAATAACAAATGAATGAATTTGAATTATATCGAATTTACTTATTCATTTTTCTAGCGAAGTTATAAGGAAAATATTATAAAATACAAAAAATACTACAGTAGAATGAATATTTTTAAAACGATATTTTAAAATATATATTAAAGCAAAATAATTAACATTTGTTCTAATATATGAATATCACAGTTGCCAACCTCTCGCTTTTTTAATACACATATATTTAAGTAGAAATACTTATTTTATATATTCGCACCATATCTACATTTAAATAAAGGGAACATTTTTTGTAATAGTTTATTGTTATTACAAAAATCGGGAGGTTGGCAACTGTCGAAAATTAAATATTGTCATTTTTTATGTTTTAATTAATCAAAAAGTAAAAACATACATAAATTTTTAATATGTGATTACATGATTTAACTGACGTTATCTTGTTAAAAAATAACACTTTTTTTCGTTATCCATCAAAACTCACTTTATATTTTCACCCACAAAATTAAGAGGTTTCATCAACATACCAGCACCCCTGAAAGTTTTAAGGGGCTAATATGATTACGTACACA
Source organism: Maratus speciosus (assembly GCA_963932465.1). Taxonomy (NCBI): domain Eukaryota; kingdom Metazoa; phylum Arthropoda; class Arachnida; order Araneae; family Salticidae; genus Maratus; species Maratus speciosus. The sequence continues at coordinate 218,794,799 of OZ010794.1, forward strand.
ATCCTTCTATGAATGTAAAAAAAAAAAGAAAATATTTCTGGAGCAGACAATGAAACAGTAAAAAAAAAATATATATAACTTCCCTTTATTTATAACAGAATTTTTCCTTGATTCGTTTTAAATAAGGCAAAAATTTTGATTAAAATTTACTAGTGGATGTCTTCGTAGTCGGTAATCACAATGAGTTATGAATAAAGAGGACGCGGCATATAGCGTATTGTCTACCAGTTGTGAGTGAAGTAACTGAGGAGGTTGTCACAAGATGGCGGCTGCATTTTTAAAATCGGATCTTCAGTTTCTGTTTACAGCCAGGGCAAACATCCCACCAGTAAAATTGAATAGAAAATTTCGTCTTAATTAAAAGTCTTATTCATGGAAATTTTACACAAAAATGTCGTAAAAATTTCTATTTGTTTTTACCGGTGTCAGTATGCCTTGTACAACTGTGAATTTTTCCCCTGGTTGTCACAATATGGCGGAAACGCAGGGCCTAACTACTGCCAAAGTAAACTCCTACCAGTAAAAATGAAAATTCGTTTCTACCATTATTTTTAACTGAAATTTTGTAATAATAAGGCGTTTAAATAAGTTGAAAATTTCTATATAAATCTACTGGTGGAAGTTTACCGTCGGTAAAAAACTCCTGGCATAGCGGTTACAGTTGAAGCTTCACTATTTTAAAGATATGTCAGTTCCTCTTTATTAATAGTTCCATGGTAATCACACAATATTGATCTGATGTAAATAAACAACAGCCACCATTTTCTGACTACATCTTCAGTTACTTCACAACCAACTGGTAGACACAATATTGTCTGTCACTCCCTCTTTATTCAGAACCATTATTTCGTTGGTGTGCTATTCATTGATATAGAAGACTAATGCAGCGTGTCCATAATTAAACGACCCCACTTTAAAGTTTTTTACAGACGAAACTATTGTTCATTATATGCATTATGAAATTTTATGAAAACATAATAAAGGAATAAAGATTTGTATAAGCGAAAAACAATTATGTAAAACGTTCGCCACCAGAGGGCGTTTTTTAATGAATTGCACTTTTAGCATATATTTACGATAGTTTAGAAATTTTGTTTATTAACACGTTGACTGCCAGGCTACGTGTATACTCACAGCTTTAATATCCGTGGCTTTAATTCAGAGGTGTCAAACTGTGGCCCGGCGGATACCACTAAAATTTTAAAGAAATAGTCGACAAGTTGAATCGCAGCAATTCGACGATTAGATAATGCAAAGATAACTGTAAAATTTTAGTGGTATCCGGCGGGCCACAGTTTGACACCCCTGCTTTAATTTATTGCTTTCTCACCATTATTTAACCCTTTCCGGCACTGTGCCCGGTTCGGGATACCTAATTTTAATTCCAAACTTAGGAACGGCACCAATAATATTTTAGTAAAATTTTGCTTTTACAATGAATAGTTAAAAGAGCATGTTTTTAATTTCTGAAAAAGTCGTTTTAAATTTCCGGTGCCAGTCAATCATTTCATTATTTTACAATAAAATTGCCCGTGCCAGAAAGGGTTAAAAAACAAATGCCTTATTTATTGGCAGAAGTTTCGCTGTATTACTAAAGTGAAATTTACCTTTCAGAATTTGTGGTGGCAAACGACTTGCAAGAAGAAATTTGAAAATTCTTACTTTTTGCGGCAGTGAACGTGTTAATTTTACCTGATCTGAATGACAGCATTTCACGACATGTTTTTAGCATTTCCCAGTACGCACTTCGGTAAACTGTGCAACGATTCCTGATGAAATTTGAAAATGCTGACCGTCATGTGTGAACATGTTGGATTGTAATTAAATTAGCAACTATCGTAAATCTATGCTAAATGTGTAATTCGTTAAAAAATGTCCTCTGGTGGCGAAATTAAAAAAACAAAAAAAACAAAAACATTTTTCGCTCATATAAATTCCCATACCTTTATTATTTCTTCCACGAAATTTCACAAAATTCTAAAGAATCTGTCTGTAGACAAATTTAAAATAGTGTCGTTTAATTATGGACACACTGTATATTATTTATTGGAGTTAAACTATTACTAAAGATAATGAAGAGAAAGACTATTTTTAAATAAATAAAATAATATCATTATTTTGAATAAATTTCATGTATTTTTATTTTCCCGAATTAGATATAAAAGGACACTATTATAAAATGTCGAAGTTTAACTAAATCTGTTAGCGAAATGTCATACTATATATTTCAAGTTAAACTATAAATAGTGTTAGTTTAATGAAAAGCTAAATTTAAATAAGTGAAATTGTATAATTAATTTAAATAAAATTCATCGATCCTACAATTTTCTATGCCAGTTATAAATAAAGATTGCGGAATAGAAATATACTGAAAGGAATCATATATATATATTTAAATTCTTTTTAAATTTGATTTTAATATTATATATAAATATTATATTACAGCTTTCATGAGATATTTTGGCAATAATACTGCAACACATCCATTTTTAGGCACAACAGAAAGTAATGTTATTAAAATAATATGTATGAGATTGCAAAAAATATATTATATGAGTACTGAAATTTGATTGTATATTTTTTAAATTACATTAATTATTATAAATAGTAAATAATACATCCAAACTTTTACAAACATTTATTTTCCAAACTTAAGTGTAAATTTTAGTTTTCCAAATACATTTAACACTAGAACTACCGAAAATTTTACTCAAGTTTTATAAAAACATTTTACACCAGAATTTTTACTTAAAACTATTTAATTTGTTTATTTAACTTATTATTGTCTGATTTATAAATTTAGTTTGTTTTGAAGAAATTTCTGGTTTGAATAAATATTTTGAATGTACATGTCGGGTCCATTGGACCCTTCTGGTAGACAGAGGGTTAAAATGACATTCCAGTCTGAAATCTCACAAAACATTTTACAATTCTCATTATATTATGCAAACAAAATGTGAATATTTTATAAAAAAAATATCTGGTGATAAATCTCATATGTATAATTTGAGTACTGTTATATAATCACCCGGAATCAGATGTGGTTCCACAAGATTTTAATCTTCCCTTTTTACAAAATCTCTTCGCAAATTGCTGAGTATCAACGATAAAAGAGCTTAAACATAAAGGCCTTTGACAAATGTTTACTATGTTAAAACCGATAATTAATTCTATAGAGAATTTTCCCATAACGAAACTCGATATATTAAAAGGAATTGTGCTTTTTTAGGAAATATCAATTTCTTGTCTTGGTTTGCTGAAGTATAATTAATCAGCGGTATAACGATGATAATTTGTTTGGGCTAATATATTCTTAGGGAAACTTTTGGAGAGGTTATATTTAAATAAATTAATAAAATAAAATAGAATCTATAGTTATCCATGTATTCACTGCATTTCTTGAAAATTACAGGGATGTGATTTCCGCTTTTTTTTGCACACCAGTATTGTGTAAGAGAAAATCTTGTTGTGTTAAATCGCAAAGACATTCCGATTAAATAAAATAACATTTTCTCTAACAAAATTCTGGTGTGCAAAAAAGCGGAAATCACATCCCTGAACTTGTTAATTAAGCAATATATATATATATATATACAGGGTGTTCCGTTAAAGGGGTCCAATATTAATAGGGGTAATAGAGGAGATCACACGGAGCATAAAGCAGTGTATAATGCCTGGCCGGATCTCAATAATTTTCAAGTTACAGCAAATAGAATGAAAAATCGGAAATTTGTAAAAAAACCCTCATTGCTAAACTATCGATAATGCTACATAAAAACGAAGCACATATTTAGAAAGAGCAGAAAAAATCCTACGAAATGACATAAGTTGTTTTAGAATATTGAGAATTAATGGCGAGTTACAAGCTCTGAAACAGTGAAAAAATACAAAATCAAATATTTAGCAAAATAGTTAATCGTTAATTCCAAAAATGCAACTCTACCTACATCAAGGAAAATGTTATAAAATTTGGTCCATTCCGAAAGCTTTCGAAGAAGCTGACAATAAACCATATCAGTTTAATTGTATGGGAGAAATCAAGCAGTTCCCTAGTTACAACTCTGTACTGTTGCACGCTCGGAAAGGGCGAAACTCCGCCCATGACGATTGTAAACACCCCGTTTTAATATCTTTCAATTATACATTTCTGATCAACCTCTATCAATACCCTTTCATTATTCAGTCTGGTCAAGTGAATGACATATTGTGCAGCTCTCGCCTTGTCTTAAAGCAAACTCCGTGACTGCTGCGTTTCCTCCATGAACTTTCAGGATGATGAAGAAGAAGTACTTTTTATGCAAATTTTCTATGTGTATAGGAAGAAAAGTGTAATAAAACAGCGGTCATCAGTGGGCGTTATGTTAAAGGGAGGCTGTTGTAAGTGGGATTGTAGTAAGTTGATGTATAATAATTATGCCGGAATACTCTAACGAAGAATATGCGGACATGCATCTGATGTACGGGCAAGCTCATGGAAATGCATGTCTAGCACAGCGCATGTACCGTGAGCAATTTCCAAGGAGACGTTGCCCAAGTTCGAAACTCTTCATAAAAATCGATAGACGATTACGGGAGACTGGATCGTTTAATACACCAAGCATTGATGCAGGGAAACCTCGACATGTACGAACACCTGCAATGGAAGAAGATGTACTGAATATTTTTAAAGATAATTTCTCCACGAGTACACGAGCTGCTGCGTCTGAAGTCGGTGTTTCTCACCAAAGTGTGTGGCGTGTTCTGCGTGCAGAAAACATGCACCCCTTTCATGTGCAGCGGGTACAACTGTTATCAGTAACAGATTGTGCTCAGCGGACAGAATTCGTACGCTGGTTGCTTAATGTAACAGAAAATAATCCACAATTTCTGGAAAATATTTTATTTACTGATGAAGCAACATTTACGAGAGAGGGCGTGATAAACACGCACAATATGCACACATGGTCATATACAAATCCGCACACTGTTTTCCCGTCGAACGCACAACAAAAGTTCAGTGTGAACATATGGGCAGGTGTCCTCGGCGATTATCTCATAGGACCATATTTACTCCCAGATGTACTCAATGGCAGTACGTACTTGGTTTTCCTACGGGATATCTTACCGCAGTTACTGCAAAATGTGCCAGCAACATTGCGCCACAATATGTGGTTTATGCACGATGGCGCACCGGCACATTTTTTCATAGGTGTTCGCAATCACCTCTATTCAACATATCCTGGGAAATGGATTGGACGCAGTGGACCTGTTGCTTGGCCTGCACGCTCTCCAGACCTCAATCCGTTAGACTTTTTTGTTTGGGGACACCTTAAATCGCTGGTGTATGAAACGCCTGTGGATACACCGGAGGATTTACTAGCGCGAATCGTTGTCGCTGCAGGAGACATTCCCAACTCCGTCGGAGTTTTTCGGCGTGTTCGCCAATCTTTACGACGTCGCTGTCGGCTGTGCGATTCTGTTAATGGGCGCAACTTCGAACACCTATTATAATAATGTCCGTTCGTCTGCCTTCCGACATTGAACTATGCAGCGCAGGCCAGAAGACTATGCTTCACATATGTCATAAAGTACGTGGAATGTAATTCTTTATTTGTCATTTTTCTTTTATTTTCAACACTTTTTGGCACAGTATTTTGTAAGTCACAGACTGTGGTGTACTCAAATTGTAAATTACAAAGTTTGTATGAATTAATTTAAAATTTAGTGTCTTTTTTAAATTTATAATTAATAAAATTATTATGCTATTTGTTATTATTATTTCCTATCATAAATTATGATGCACATATACATAGAATAATTGTCCATGTAAAACATGTACTGAAACTTCTTGCATAGTTACAAATCGCAATATTTTTAATTATTTCCGAATTTTCACCACCAGTTTAATTTTAAAGAATTTAACTTAAGCTTTATATCAATAAAAGACCACTTTAAAATGTAGACTATTATTGTAAAGTTATTTTGGTTCATTCAACTCTTGAATAATTAAAAATGTTGCATCTCAGAAGAAGCATGATCGAAAATGTATAGTTGAGAGTAATTAAAAAGGCGGTGTTTCCAATCGTGATGGGCGGAGTTTAACCTTTGCTAGTGTCAAAGAAAGCGGAGTTGTAACTAAGAAACTGATTAATTTCTCTCACACAATTAAACCGATATGGTTCATTGTAAGCTTTTTCGAAAGTTTTCGGAATGGGCCAAATTTTACTACATTTTCCTTGTTGTAGCTAGAGTTGTCTTTTTGGAATTAACGATTAACTATTTTGATGTATATTGGATTTCGTACTTTTTTCACTGTTTCAGGGCTTGTAACTCGTCAATAAATATTGCTATTTTAATACAATTGATGTCATTTTGTAGGTTTTTTTTCTGCTCTTTCTAAATATGTGCTTCGTTTGTATGTAGCATTATCGATAGTTTAGCAATGAGGGTTCTTTTACAATTTTCCGAATTTTCATTCTATTTGCTGTAACTTGAAAGCTATTGAGATCCGACCAGGCTTTATATACTGATTTATGCTCCATGTGATCTCCTCTATTACCCCTATTAATATTGGACCCCTTTAACGGAACACCCTGTATATATATATATATATATATATATATAAACTTTTAATCCCAACAAAGTTCCTTCTCTAGATAGAGATAGAGAGACAGATAGATAGATATAGGTATACATATAAATATGCATCTACAGGTTTACACCCAATGCCCTATACACATCTATTAATTTCAGGGCAGCGAGAACAACAGTCATGAGCATAATGTCTGTTTATTTTAATGTAACTATAATCTTTGCGATGAAAACGTTTACAGATCCCTCTGAGTATACTACAAGATTACATCTCGTAACTCAAATGTAGCACGAGATACGAGGGAAAAGGGAATTAAAAAGTTGTAAAGTTCCATTGAATTCGTATTATGTCTTTCTTATAATAATCACTTTTTGAAGAAAGAAAATAAAGTTAAGAGATGTAACAAACAACAAAAAAATAAAACTTTGATTGAGTCTGAATCCCACAGAGGATCTTGAGAGCCAACTGACACGGTTCATTCGTCGAGTAAAGCCTATCAATATCGACGCATCAGTCCATTCACATCGGCTGGACTGTATCATGATAACTAGCAAAATTTTATCGATAACACAACATTGGAAAAATTTATGACATTACCTAATATATTTCTATATAATTTTACTGGTAACAAAGAAATTGAACGCACTTTTTTTGAAAGGTGAAGGATGACAAGCATATCGCGCACCCGCAAGAAAAGTGATACATCTCGACAAAAGTAAATTTCACAGGAGAGGCAAAAGGAAAATGTGCATGATTTTACCATGCTTAACATAAATTATAGCTCTGCATGCAGGAATAAAAACGTGCAAAAAGCATAAAACCCTTAAGAATGAAGACGTAGGATGAGGTTTGGTGAGTTTTGTAATTTTACATCCCCACATAATCCAACCATCTTCTATGGCCACAAATGGACATATATCGTAATAAAGTGATTTTCCGTATGACTACACTTATAAAACTGTTTATGTAGTAAATCGCACCCATGACATCTATTAGTGTAATAAAACGCAAAATGAATTTTTGTGAGATGTGATTTTCTTGCGGGTGGGCGATATGTTCACATAAAACGTAATTGTTGTAGAAAAATACAAAATTAATTTAAATTCATGTTTATGTACGTTTTGTTTATGTCTGTTTTTTTGTTTTTTTTACTTTTTTAAGAGAGTGGTAATTTAGGTTAAAACAATATTCGGAATTATCACGAATTACTTTAGCCCCTTAAGCTTCGCGCCTGATAAGTGTAAAATTAAAATATTCAGATTATTTGGCTCCACCACATTTTTGAAATAGAAATATTCACCTTATTAAATGACAGAAAAAATATGCGAGAGTGAAGCTAATTACACTATTTAAAAAAACTGGCGGGAATCAAACCATCTGAATTTAAAAAAAAACTCTTAATTTTCTTTTCACGGGCCTACACTGCCCGTGAATGAGGCAATCGAATTAAGGATTTACATAAAATTTAATCCTGAAGATTTTGATATTGTAATCTATCTAACTGTTATTAATTCTGTTAACGTATGGGGTTCTTTTTCGGAATCGATTATTTAATACATAAGTAACTCTGACCATTTTTCGTGTTGAACATTGGAGGTTCGCGTTTGACAGTGTGAAATTAATTTTTGGTATGGATAAAAGATATATATATATATATTTTAATTTGGATAAAAATTTCCTTCTCGTTAATTCTTGCAAAGTTTTTGTCATTTTTTAGAAAATAATATCTATTCCTTTTGCTGGTGGCAGTGTACTTTTGCGGTTGTTAAAGTTTACGATTCCGCCATAATTTGACCATGGAAATATTAACACCTTGAGGGGCAAGCAAAAAGGACACTAAATATTGAATTCTCACCGGAATAATCGAAAACTTTTATTTTATAAATAAGGAAAAGCAATTTTATAGCGATTTTCCTCCAAAGTTAAAAATATAAAATTTAGTAAAAATTTTCTGGTGAGAATGTTGTTTAAATTACGTGGGATATATTTTATACCACCGCCCCTCAATGCGTTAATAAAGAGGAACTGGCATATCCTTAAAATACTGAAGCTCCAACTGTAACCGCTTTTGCATGGGTTGATTTACCGCCAAGGCAAACTGCTAACAGTAAATTTAACTAGAAAAACTTTCCTTATATAAACGCTTTATTAATACAAAATTTCAGTCAAAAATAATGTCAAAAACAGATATTCATTTTTATTGGTGGGAGTTTACTTCAACCCTAGTCAGGCTTTGCATTTCAGCCTATTGTGACAACCTAGACATCCTCTAGTCTGAGATTTACTAAGATTATAAAACCTTAGCAAATTGACACCAGCAAAAACAAATAGAATTTTTTTACCGTATTTCTGAGAGAAATTCTTTATGGATAAGGAAATTAAATAAGATGAAAATTTCTATTTTATTAGCGGAAGTTCTCCTTTTGTGGTAAACTGAAACTGTTGATCCGATTTAAGGGGACCGGCTAAGCTCTATCTCGGTCATGTTAAAATACACCAATTTTATGTAAATTTTTCTCAGAAATGGTGAAAGAGAGAAGTCTAGATTTTTTAGAGCAGCTTGAATGACATGCTTTACATATTTTAACAGACCATTTTTTTTTTCTAAGTGAAACAGAAAATTAACAATTTATTGAAAGACATTTTTAAGCTATCATTTTTGGTAAGATTTCACTTCCTAAAATAAATAATTCTCAACAAATCATTAAATCTCTGAGTTAAAGTATGCACTATAACATAATATAAGTATTTCGAAAAATCTGAATATTTAAGTGTAATAGATATTGAAAAAAAAGAAGCACAAACCTGAAAAATCGAAGTTTTGAGAAAAAGTCAATTAAAGCTGTGGAGCAGTGTTGTCAGTGGACTACTTTTTTTAAATTATGATTTCCTGATTGGCACTACTTTTTGTAATAGTGAAATTCACCTTATTTAATAATATATTAATTAAGGCGAAAACAATGGGAATTTTACAACTTCAGAAAAGTGGTGCCAATCAATAAATCTGAATAAAAAAAAGTAGTCCACTGCTGTGAAGTGCTGTTAGAAAGAATGAAAAAATCTAACACTTTTTTTAAAAAATATATAAACATGTGTAATACATCGTTGAAAAGATAAGAGTTTAAACTATTTAATGATATAAAAAAGTAAAAATCGGTTTATTGATTAAATTTTGCTTACCGGGTTCCCTTAAAACAGCAGTTTCCCAACCTTTTATTGTCCACAACCCACCAAAGCATTTGTAAAATCACCATGCCCCCCCCCCCCCCTTCATCACTCTGTAAATTATGTATCTTATTATTTAAAAAGTGTTCATACTATTCAAGCGGTTGAAGTGTAATACAGCAATAACTATTCATTCCAGATTTTTTAACTTAACAAAGAGGTGAATCTACTGTTAAAAATGTGTTTTTAACATAATTCTAGAAATTTAATGAGACTATACATCTTCGTCTTTGTGCCCAAAAGAGTTTTGTTATACTTTTCAAACTTCCTCCAGTGTAAAAGAAATGTGTTATATGGTCTGCATTTTTATCTTCATAAAATATTTTGAACAGAGGCTTACATTTAGCATTAAAATCGATAACATTCACTTAATTTATAGTTCACTTTTGTAGCTTATTACGATTTGGTGGAAAAGCTTTTGACACTAAATTTTCTTTCTATGGATAAAAGGATACAAATGAAGAAGAAGCATTTCAAGTTTCACATCTTTATCAATTTTAAGTAATCATTATTCCCCATCATACACATTTTTCTGTTTTCCCTTTTCCATAATCGTTAATTGTCTTCTGCGTGTTATCTTACTTTAAAATGTGTATGCAATCATGTAAATTTATTTACTATGTAGGATGCCTGCACTAGAGCCATGGATATTTACTATCTACCCATCTCCTTATCAAATGCTATTTAAGACTTATAAACTTTATAAAGTTGGCAATACTTCATTTAAATATTTCATTTATTTTTTAGGTTAACAGTAGAAGCGTCATATTATCTAATTGACTGCTACCAAATATATATCAACACACATAAATAAGTTAAATAAGTTCAAAAGCTTTGAATAAATATTCTGGTGTCATTTTTTTAATAAAACTTGTGGAAAATTTCCAGGGCTTCTAGTGTTAAATATGTTCAAGACAATAAGATTTATGTATTTTTGTTGTTGTTGTTGTTGTTTCATGTGTAAAAGTTCCTTCATGTGACATATAGCAGATTGAATAGAAGTAGAAAGCTCATTTACACCCTTGAAGGGCAGTGAGATCTAATATATCCCACTTAATTTTAATTGTGAAATGCCATATTGACGCCAGAATTTTGGAAGAAAAATTTAAATTTTATTAAGTACGTGAAGAAAGGCCTTTTACCTGTTTTGAAATAAATTTATTTTTTAAATTCTGGTGTCACTCAATCATTTCAGCATTTTTCTAATAGAAATACTTTGCTCCTGAAAGGGTTAAGAAATAATCGAAAACTTTCGAAAAATTATGAAATACCACAGTAACCAGAAAAATTACAGAGATTTTTTAATACTAAATGAAGAAAAATGTGAAATATTCAAAAGATTATTCGTATAATTATTGTGATGTGGGTTCTATTTTAAGCTTTTGAAAATTCAATAAAAGAAGGATTTTTTTTTTTTAATTTTACTTGTATTGAATTTCTTAAAAAAAAATACAAAGAAAATTAATAACAAATGGCTGAGTGAGTAATAAATTTAGAATTGCCCCCCTAAAAATTCAAATTGCCCCCCGGTGGGGCGTAGGCCCCAAGTTGGGAACCACTGCCTTAAGAGAAACAGCCACCATCTTGTGACAATCTCCTCAGTACTTCACTTGCAACTAGTCGACAATACACTATATGCAGAGCTGCCAAGTCTCCGGCTTTTTGGATACCACTATTTTATTAAAGAAATTTTTCTTTTATTTAATTCGAACCTCTCTAAGATAATAGTAATGTGCAAAAAGCCGGAGACTTGGCAACTCTGTATATGTCCCTTCCTCTTTATTTATAACTCCATTACTTTGACAACCTAAGCAATTCCCCTTTCAATGCCAGCCAATTAATTTATGGTAGGGAAGACTTCCACGAGTACATTAGTATACAAATTTCACCCTTATTTAAAAGCCTTATTCATGTAGAATTTCTGTCAAAAATGTGTCAAAACTTTTTATTCGTTTTTGCTGGTGGGAATGTGTACCGGATTAATAAGGGACTGATCAAATGGTAACCCAAAGCAGTTGCCATCTTTTCACAACCTCTTCAGTTGTTTCAATCGCAACCGGTAGATAGTACAATATCTGTATCCTCCTTTTTAGGTGCGTTCGTAATTATATAAATACGTAGCACCTATAATCGTCGTTCAGTCCGTCTGTCCGTCTGTCCGTCCGTCCACATATAACCGAGCAAAAACTACCCAACCGAATGGATTGAAATTTTAAATATACGATTGCTGCAAAATTTTGTCGAGCCATTTCAAATTTTATGAAAATCGGATGTATAGTTTAATTACAGGGACAGTCAAAAGCTTTTCTTTACATTACGGCCAATGGGAAAAAAAATCATTGCAAGTGCATTTTAATGATATTACAGACTATGCACTTATGAAGCGAAAAAAAAAAATATACATTCAGTACAATATTGGGTGCAAAAAATAATTATAAAACTAGGTATAGTACGAACGCACCTCATTTGCCACGTTTGACGAGCAATTTCCAAACTTGTTATTAATAGCCTCATTGGTTGACCTTGTATTTGTCAGTGAAGCTGCAGTCACGAGGGAAGTTAGAGATTAAAAAATAAACTAAATCAAAAAATACACTTTACGATAACATCGTAAAAGAAACTGCTCGCAATCATTTGTCACTTTAGCAAGAGACACCTGTACGAAGTTTTTATACATTTATTTAGTAAAAAAATCATATTCGTAAAGGTACTTGCTTCTGTAAGAAATCTAAATGTTGTTCATAGCATACAGAGATTTCACCCAACTTAATTTTTTTTTTTACCGAGTTAGGGGGTTGTGCCCCCTTCCAGCTACGCTTGCCAACCCCCGTTCAGACACCAGAAGCTCTAAAAGCACGCCAATTTGACCGGCTTTAAAATTTTTTCGGAAGAATGAATTACAATTAAAGAAACTGTAGCTATCTCCCTGTTAACGGATTGTTTTCGTCTTTGATTAAATCAGATCAGTGAAACATGGGAAAATAAGTTAATATAAAATGATTTAAGTAAAGAGTCATTGTCTCCCTGTATTTTTTAACAACGCAATATAAGAGTTGTTTTTTTTTTAATAAGACATTTTAAATGTATCATTTTAAATCTGACGTAATTTTCACTTAAGTTTTCTTTCTCTTTTTAATATTCCCGAGAAAATACTTTTGTTGTTAGAAAGGAAATATTTTTGGCGCTGTCTTAGAATTATCAACACAAGGGCAATGTGACTCTTGTAGGCACTTCAAAAACATCTGCATTGGTTCATTGTTTCAAAATATCTCAATTTGTCGATTTTCTGTAAGCAAGTAAACCCTATTGCAGGGGTCGCATTGTATAGGGAAACTTTTATTGTTCCTACCGGAATATTTAATCATTAATATCTTCATTATCGTTATATTTAAAATATGCTATAGAAATGTATGTTGAAGATATTATTTTCAAAATAGTGGTAGGAACAATAAAATTTTCCCAATAGAATGCGACCCCTGCTATTGGTTTACTGGTGGAAGTCTATGGGAATTTGGCGAAATATTAGAGATATCGCCAAGTTGACGTCACTTTTGGCGACTAATTTTGCTCTCCAAATTTAGCGATATATTGCCAAGTTGGTGACGAACTTGGCGGCGTCTGGCGACAGAACAAGTTTCCCCCTATGGTAACCCCACTTATAGGTACGGGGATGCATTAAATGCTGTTCAATAGATATATATAGAGATAGATTAGTTTTAAAAGATTATCTCAAAATATGAAATAAAAGACGCCCTCAAGTATATTTTTAATTTTAAACTGTTTGGCAATTTTAAAAATGACGTAATTTCCTCCATTAACATCTTTTAACGCACATTCATGAATTTATTATTTTACAATTTTCTTTCTCTTTTAAAATTCACGTGTAAATATAGTTCTTATGAAGTAATTACCAATATTTTCCTGCTTTTAATGCTTAATCATTTAATTCTCATTTGAAAGTTTTTTTTCTGTTTATAATAGTCCCGTATAAATAAATTTTTAATTTGAAGGAAATATTGTTCTTTGCGCTGTTTTTAAATTTGGCAACAATTTAAATTAATATCCTTTTCTAAAAGTTGTAAAAATTATCTCCCGAAATCCTGAAAATTTGAATTTAAAATAGAAATAAATCCTCAAAAAAAAAAAAAAAAAAAGAGTCAAATTAAGAAAAAATAAATTCAGTCTGCACACCAGGAACTTCTAATGTATAAAATGATCTAAAAACGATTACATTCCTATGTAGAGTTTTTGCACCTATAAAACTTTTTTAACCCCTTAACGCTCGAATTAAATTACGGTTGAAAAATTCAAATTGCTTATTGGCACCACTTTTATGAAAAAGAAATATTCACCTTATTTAATTGCAGGAAAAACGACACTAAAATATAGCCAATTTCACTATTTTATAAAACTGGTGGGAATCAAACAATTTGAGTAAAAGACACAGCCCGAGAATATGACGGGAGCGAGAATTAAGGGGTTAATGGGACGATTTTGATCAACTTTAACATTAACTGTCTCTTAAAATAATTCTTCGATATGGAAACTGCCTGCATCAGCTGGTTTACAGGGATGGGATTTCCGCGTTTTTGTACACCAGTATATTCTTAGAGAAAATGTTGTTCTGTTAAATCGCAAAAAATGTTCTGATTAAATGAAATATTATTTTCTCTAACAAAATACTGATGAGTAAAAACGCGGATATCTCATCCCTGCAAGTTTATCAAAGATTTTTCTATAATATCACCGATTTTCATATTTTTGTATGCAATATTTTTTCTTAATATTACCGAAGAAATACCTCCGTTCACCTAAAATTCAAAACTTGCGGCGGTGGTGACAGCGTTAGTTACTTTTTTTTTTTTTTTTTTTTTAAAGAATAGAGAGAAACTTGACACAATGTAAAAAAAACATCATACTGCAATTAAAAACGGAATATATTGAATAATTTATAATATATGAGCATTTGTATGAAATAAGTTTTAACTACGCATGTTTTATTTTGTTTCATAATTTAGTAAACAGGCCAAATAAAAAGTCCATTAGATTACCGAAAAAATTAAGAAATACATACGTGATATACGGATTTGACTTTCGGTTGCTATCATTGCATGATAAGGAATATTCTTAAAATTGTCAGTAACACAATTTTATCTACAAAATTTCAAGTTTTCACTGTCCTTTAAAGATATGTTGATTTTTATTATTTATTACCAAGTTTTAGGAAAACATTATTAATATCATTCACTCATGCGCAGTGAAAAAATATTTTATTTAACCCTTAAATGCGCGATTTTTTTATTTTGTTTCGAAAAAATTATATATGATTCTCTGAAAGGTTTATTATACAGAAAAAATAATGAATAAAATGAGACATACATTTTTCTTGCAATACATCAATCTTTTTTTATTGCACATCTGCAATACAAGTAAAAACTACTGTCGTGTGGCTGTTTTACTCTATAATATTGCAAATTAGTAAATGTAGTATGTCTCCAAATACCTTATTAATGTAATTATTTATTTTATAAAACTTATCCTTTAACCCTTTAATTCATCTGATAGAATGCGTTCTAGAAATTACCTAGTTCGGAGAATCCGACTTTACAGCAGAAAGTTTCAATGGTTAATTTCGCTTTATTTAAACAATGAATGTTTGTAATTAATTAAAGCAAATATTGCTATTTTAATTTTCTGGATTAAATTAGGTATATACGAATAATAAAAAAAAAATCTTTTAAATTCAAAACACTGTTGTTTGCATATATGCAAAGCTGCGCACTAAAAGGTTAAATATAAGTTGATCTTTATTATTTATTACTAAATTTTAGAAAAACCTTTTTAATATCATTCACTCATGCGCAGTTTAAAAATATTTCATTTAAATGGTCATATCTCATTATATACTGTATATATATATATATATATATATATATACATATATTTAATTGCAGTACAATGTTTATATTGCACTTTCTTACGTGTTCCGTAAATGGCTTTATTTTGGTTTGAAGTTCTGCATGATATAAATTTATTTGAATGATATGTGTGAATGTTTTTCAGAAACCTTTATATATTTCCAAATAACAATGGTATTCTTACACAAATGCGCTTACAGAACCCAACATAGACCGCAGGGGGATCCAAATATTAGTTTTTATTTAATGCTTTTCTGACAAATTTTCCTCTTGACTAAATCATCACGGGATTATGTGAGGTAAAACATGTTCCTTACGCCCTCATCGTTTATGGACCAGAGATGAGAGCGTTCCGACCCAAATGGTTGATTTTCATCACTAAATTTTAATATCATACTTTTCTTTATTAAATTTCAGAAATTCTGTCATTAAATACGTCGAGAAACATTATTAAAATTTAGTGGTATCAATCAGTCATTTGGGTCGGAGCGCTCTCATCTCTGATGGACCAATAGACAATCACTTTTTAACCCTTTCCGCGCGGAGTAATTCTGTTTATAAACTGGTGAAATAATGACTTTCACCAGAATTTATAAACGAATTTATTAAAAAAATATGAACTTGATTATTTTCACGTATATTATATAAGGAAAATTTTAATAAAATATTCTTGGTGTCGTTTATCAGTTTAGGATTAAAAATTAGATGTCATTTTTCAAGGATACCGCTCCCGAAAGAGTTATGGGGCAGGGTTCGCACATTTTACCACAAAATTTTTACAGTACTTTTAAAGTATTTCACTGCAGTAAAATATTGAATAATCTGCGAATAAAGGCCGTGGTTGCGAATTCTGTGTTTTAAAAATTAAATGTAAATTTTCTTATCATTAATATTGGTGCCAGAGTCCTTGGAAATTCCAAGGAGTGTGCGAACCTTGGTTATGGGGTCTTGTACCTTTTGAACGAGTCGAAAATTAACGAAAAACTTCAAAGTTTGATTTAGTCTATCTTCAAAATATTTTTATGTATAAACATGAAATTTTGGATATTGATTAAACAGATTATCCTTTGTAATATACTACCATTAGAAATTTATTAGCCCTTTACAGAATTTGTGTTTTGCTGAAATCAAAATAACTCTTTATTTTAGCCCGAGAAGTCATTGCTCTCATGATATCATGAGAAAGTGTTTATGGATTGTCATAAAATTTGGTCGAGATACTAAACAAATATGTGTGTTTAAAATGAACTTCTTTTAAGTAGTTACAATGGTAATATTGTTAGTTATGAATATTTTTATTCATTGAAAATATAAAATTTTGATTTTCTTTTACAAAAATATTTTTTTTTCATATAGTTAATGAAATAATTTTGCTCTAAGAGTAGTTCATTTTAACCCTCCGTCTACCAGACGGGTCCAATGGACCCGATGGGTACATTCGAAATATTTATTCTAACCAGAAATTTCTTTAAAATAAACTAAATATCTAAACCAGACAATAATGAGTTAAGTAAATAAGTTCAATAGTTTTAAATAAGAATTCTGATGTGTAATATTTTTATAAAACTTGAGTAAAATTTTCGGTAGTTCTAGGGTTAAACACACATATATGTTTAGCATTTTTCCAAATTTCATGACAACCCATACATACTTTCTCAAGATATCATGTGCGCAATGATTTCTAGAGTAAAAAAAGAGCTATTTTGATATCAACAATACACAAATTCTGTAAATGGCTAATAAATTTCTAATGGCAGCATATTACGAAGCATAATCTGTTTAATCAATATCTAAAATTTCATGTTTATACATAAAAAGCTTTTGAAGATAGACTAATTCAAACTTTATATTTTTTCGTTAAATTTCGTCGCATATAAAAGGTACAAGACTCCTTAAGATATTCTAAAATCAAAAGTGTTTGGTATGATCTTTAATATATGTGCATAAATGTAATCATTAAACGCTCTTTGAACTTTTGAGAATAAACCAGGTTTTAACATTAATAGTAAAACATAAATTATGAAATTGATCTTATAATTTTGAAAGAAAACTATGTTCAATGACATGTGTATTGCAGTCTTCAAAATACAATTCCAATCTTGATACGTTATATATATATATATATATATATATATATATATATATATATATATATATATATATATATATATACATACATATATAATTTTCACAACTCATTTTATTTGGGGTGTTTGTAATTGTATAAATACGTAGCAACTATAGTTGCCGTCTGGTTCGCCCGTCTGTCCGCATATAACAGCGTAAAAATACCCGATCGAACGGTTTGAAATTTAATGTATATAATCGTTGCAGAATGTTGTCGAGTCATTTAAATTTTATGAAAATCGAATCAAAACTTAAAAGGATATTAATAAAAATTTTCTACATTCTATTAAATCATATCATACCTAATTAATTCAATGATATCGCATGATAGGTAGTGATTCCAAATTGTCATAGAGATCATTGTCATCATTATGTCCTATTTAAGTTGGAGTCGTATTATTTCCGCATTATAAAATGTAATATACACAATCGTAATAAATTTTCTATTCATGCATTTTTGAATAGCAGTGCAACAGTTATTGCACCAAGATGTGAATATTTATAAAACTAGTTATAGTAGAAACGCAACACGTTTGCCACGTTTGAAGTACAATTTCCGACTTGTTGTTGTTCCGTTCTTTGACAATTTCTAAGTAAAAATCTTCTAAAAAAAATCGTATTTGTATTATCTCGGATTTATAAATTAATTTACTATCGTCTTATGCATTACAGTTTGTGATTTATTTTGATAAAATTTTTTCTATGCAGGTTGATATCTGAACAAAAGTCCTTTTATAAATCTTTACAGAGAGAAAAATAACAATTAATTCTAAATCACCATTTGATTAACCCTCCGTCTACCAGACGGGTCCATTGGACCCGACAGGTACATACAAAATATTCATTCAAACCAGAAATTTCTTTAAAATAAACTAAGTATATAAACCAGACAAAAATAAGGTAAATAAATGAGTTAAATAGTTTTAAATAAAAATTCTGGTGTAGAACGTTTTATTAAAACTTGAATAAAATTCCCGGTAGATCTAGGGTTAAACAATTTCAATATACATGCATATAATCTCTATGTAGTTATATGCTTCTTATGAAAATGCAAATTTCTTTATTTACTGTCGTTACTGTGCAATTAATCCCCGAAACGGGTAATAGAAGATAAGAGACATAATGTTGTTTAAATAAATGTATTTAATTTAATTAAGATTTAATTTAATTCAAATTCAGACATCAACCCCTTAACGCTCGAATTAAATTACGATTAAAAATCAAATTGCTTATTGGCACCACTTTTATGATAAAGAAATATTCAACTTACTTAATGACAGGAAAAACGATAGTAAGATATAGCCAACTTCACTATTTTATAAAACTGGTGGGGATCAGACAATTTGAGTAACAGACACAGCCCGAGAATATGACGGGAGCGAGAATTAAGGGGTTAATATTGCATACGGATATATTTAGAACTGAGGATTATAAAATATGAAATATTTTTTAATTAGACAATGTAATTCATAAAATTTTGAATAAAAACACTTACGAATAGAATAAGAATATTTCATGAGAGTCTTACAAATTGGATGTAATATGCAATGATTACTTTTAAAACGTTAGAACTGCAAATTCGGTTTTTGAAAAGATCACTATGCAGCAGACGTGCCAAACTTTGGCCCGCCGAACGCCACTATTTTTTAAAAGAAATCTTGATTACAAAACATCACTCACCCCACCCCACCCCCACCAACCCTTCAAATATTTATTATGATTTTTTTTTTGTATTTTCGTGTTAATAATTTAGTGTTTTATTTATCTATTTTATTTATTTTTCTAATCATCGGGTATATCAGCGTTCCTACAATTTCCGCTGAAATACCATCATTTGTAGGTAGGAAAACTTGACTTATATAATCACGCGCTCAGGTGTTTTGTTTTCAAAGAAAATAAGGGTGTTCATCTAACCAAAAGTTCGGGAAATTTCCTGACATGTAGGAATACTGTATAATTTTTGCTGTGATACACCTTTCTCATTTTAGACGAAATCTCTAGAAATACAATTTATACATTTAGGCATCACAACAATGTATATTGTATAAGTTTGGATTATGGGAACGACATTTTTGTTATTCGCGAAATTGTTATAGAACTTGAATTAAACTTTTCGTGGAACAAATAAGGTCTTATCATACTAGCTGGATTGCCAGTTTGTATTTTTATTTGTTTTTAATCGGAAATACCAAATTCGTACCAAACATTACGATAAGTAAGAACAGTTACTTACTTCTTTAATTTAATGTCAGATATTTCGTGATTACATAAAATTTCTTCTTTCCGGTTTTCGTTATTAACATTTAAATGCATAATATTTTTTTTTTTTGTTTCTTTCGAAAAACCTATTCATGATTCTCAGACACAGGAAAAATAATGAAAAACATCAGCGTTACATTTTTCGTATGATCGTCAACCTTTTCATATGCTGCACATCTGCAACACAAGTAAAAATTACTGCCATAACTAAAATAGTGCAAATTAGTAAATATTTTAATAAGTATGAATTTAAATACCTTATTTTAAATATATTTTTTTTTATTTTGTAAAACTTACCCTTTAAATGCATGAATTTATTCTTTTAGAATTGCCTTTTATATTCTTATATTAAAGATTAGACACCAGAAATTTCAAGATAGATTTTAAAATTTGTCTAGTTGCATATTTTTGGCAGTTTCATATTTATAGCATATTTTTCAGGTTTAATAATTCTATATAAATATAGTGGTTGCAAAGTTTTTAATAAAACGTGATGCAAATATACATCATTATGCATTTAAGGGTTATAAGAAATTATGTATATAAAAGAAGGAAAATTTGGCAATCCTTCGTAATACACCATTTCAAAAACATTGAACTTGGGTGGCCTCTGTTACTTGCTTTTCTTCAGAAATTATGAATTCATAGAAAAAATTACAAATTGTAATTTTTCCTTTATTTAATGGCTGGCATTTCGTGATTACGAAATGTAGAAATTATTTTTTGCGAATTTTCGGTACGAATTCGGAATTTTTTATTTTAAAAAGAAGGCCAATTGGCCATATGTGCACTAAATTAGAAGTTTCGCCCTTTGTCTAACACTATTTTCGCGGTCCAGTGGACTACGTTTTTAAAATTCAGATTGCTTGATTCCCACCACTTTTTTTAAAAACTTATAATTCGGCTTTTTTCTAGCATTATTTAATCTGTAATTAAATAAATTGACTATTTCTACTTACAAAAAGTGGTGGAAATCAAACAATTTTAATAAAAAAAAAGTAACCCACTGAAAATTCCGCCCGCGGCTGGAGTGTTAATCAGACATTTATAAACAAAAAATGTAAGTTAAAAGAAAATTGTCTCATATTAATATAAAAATTTTGTTAACTTTACAAATAATGAATGATAATAGGAAATATTAAAATGTTAATCAGTAGAATAGTTATGCAAAAACAATTTTTTAGACAAAAAACATCAAGCAAATCTATTATGGATACTATAGCGCACAAAAATTGCTAATAATAATAATAATAAATAAACGTGGCTGTTCTTATGCATGTTTTATGCTAATCAAGCTGAATACATTATTCACCGATCTAAGGCATCTTTAAAGAAAAAAGTGATAGGCATATTCTATGATTCCCTGAAAGGAATAAATCTTAATTTTCCAATATTCATTATTCATAAAATTTTCTTCAAAGAAGTTCTTCAAAGTTATATTCCAATTAGTACACAAATATCGGAAACTATTGGACCTTGTTTAATTAGATACGGACAAGAAAAATTCCCAAGCATATAAGACTTTTAAAGAAAGTTTTATTAGAACATAAATATTATAGATGTAGTATTTTATATTTTGCTGGTGTTTTGCTTACGTTAAATTATGAAAGTTAATTTATACACTGTGAAACAACAAATTGCCCGAAGAGAAATAAAGTGATGCATGAAAAATGTAATTTTTCTCCTATAATGTTATTAAAGGGACGTCACAAAGTTATTTAAAAACTTTTATGCATTATAGCATTTCTCCCATTAGTAATGTAAATTTGCTCTTTTGAATCTTGTATATACGCTTGGTGAGAGTATGTTAACGTTAGACATACCTTCTACAAAGTTATTAGCCTTGGATACAGATTATATGTAAATTTTACATGAATTCGACATTTCATTATTTAAATTTTTCTAGATTTAAATTTTTTTATATTTTAAAAGAAGTTGTGAATTGCTTACTAAAGAGAAAATATCATGGACTTTTATCGTTTCTTGAAATTAATTGTATTTACAGTTATATTTGAATGTTGGATGATAAAAATAATGATAAAACAATTAATCCCTGTAAATAAATAAAAGACAAAAACAGATAACTGGATGCATGCAAACTGCTATGGATCAAGGGTTTAAGTCGTACATTACAATAATGATTATAATTTATCAAAATTATTCATTAAATAGTTTCTTTAACCCTTTCAGGGGCAAGGCATTTCTGCTCTAAAAATGTTCAAATATTTAATTCACACCGCAATTTAAGAACAAATTTATTTGCAAATAATCAAAAGCTATTTTTCCACGTATATTATGAGATCGAAAGTGTACTAAACAATTTCTGGTCCCATTTGTCAATTTCGGCATTAAAATTAACCGTTTGCAGACTGCAAACGGCGCCCCTCAAGGGGTTAATGAAAGTGTAAAAAAATAACAACGTTAACCCCTCTAGGGGTGGTGGTATGTTTATGAAACTACTTAATTTTAATTTCCAAATGACATATTGGCACCAGAATTTTGGTAAAAAATTTTCGTTTTATGATTTGTGTAAAATATAGCTTTTTCTTATTTTTAAATAAATTCGTTTTCAAATTCCGGTGTCAACCATTAATTTCATCACTTTAGCAATGGAATTGCTTTGCCACTGAAAGGGTTAAAAGCATTCAAAAATTTCATTTTTAAGCATACCGGTTTCGGTCGCAAATAGCATACCCCCCTCTGTGCTAAGGATGGCGTAAATTTGCTCACATATATAGATGGGAATTCAAGTTAAAGATTTTTATTGACCAATAGAAAAACAGAGGATTGCAGCTAACAGCCAGTAGGAAAATAAATGGGAAATGGAACTGAAGTAGTGAGAAATTCCTTTAAAAAATTAAGAGAAAGAAGTTTTTTTGTAATATTTCCAACAATCTGATAATGGGGGAATGGCGAATTCACAATTGACAATATTTTTACAGTTTTTATAAATATGAAATGCTTCAAAGATCCATCTTGATAATTAGTTTCTTTAATGCATTACTTGCCTTTTCATAAGGTATGCTTTTTTGTAGCAATTAGCACTTCTACTTTGTCATTGCTTACGGATATGACTATGATGCTGATGTTTTAAATTTCAAACAATGCACTTATCTAAAAGGCACAAAATGCAGCAATCTGATAACCTCTTGCAGGGTCGCCATTTTGGTCACCACTTTTACACATAAAATTCAGATTTACACAAGAAAATATAAAAAAAGTATTTTCAGATTTATTTAAAGCCATACTTTTTTACTATATAAAGTAAAAATTCTTCTTCAGAAAGTTCCGATATGAAGTCCGAATTTCGGGATAAAAATGGAGACTAAACTGGCAACACTGACCTCTTGGTCACAAGCTGTGCGTATTTTTTTGAGTGAACTGTATATGTATATATATTTCGGATTAATCGCAGTAAAATTATTACAATAATCACCAGCGTGTATTGAGAACAATATCAGAGAGTTTGAAACGTTTCACTAACAAACTAGCATAAGCATAGAATTTCAATTTTCTTATTTTGATAGTGTTTAACTATTGACTTATTAAAATTCAATAACATTTTGTAAATAAATTTATCCTGAATCAACATAAAAAAGGAATTTTTTTAAAATATTTAACCAGTATTATGCGTTTAAAATTACCTACCTTTTACTGAAAACACAGGAACTCTAAATTTTGCAGATGAGAAATTGAAAAACAAATTTAATTCACAGGGTAAATACATATTCACCGCAATTCTTTATAGAATTTTTCATTTTATTTAATTGCAAGAAGAACTGATTGAAAATTATGTTATTTAATTTATAAATAGAAATTTTCTAAATTTAACCCCTTAACTGTCGTATTAAATTACGGTTTAAAAAATCAAATTGCTTATTGGCACCACATTTTTGAAAAAGAAATATTCATATTATTTAACCCCTTCACGATCAAATTAAATTGCGGTTATAAAATTCAAATTACTTATTGCCACCACTTTTAAGGAAAAGATATATTCACCTTATTTAATGACAAGTAAATCCATACTAAAATATAACC
Source organism: Maratus speciosus (assembly GCA_963932465.1). NCBI lineage: Eukaryota > Metazoa > Arthropoda > Arachnida > Araneae > Salticidae > Maratus > Maratus speciosus. The sequence goes on from OZ010794.1 coordinate 218,818,940, forward strand.
AATTTCATTATTTTATAAAACTGGTGGGAGTCAAACATTCTGAGTAAAAGACGCAGCCCGAGAATATGACAGGAGCGAGAATTAAGGGGTTAATGACAGGTAAAATGATACCACAATAAGGCCAATTACACTCATTTATAAAACTGTTGGGAATCAAATAATCTGAATAAAAGACACAGCCCGTGAATATCACGGGAGCGAGAATTAAGGCGTTAAATACTGGTAGCATTTTGAAACTGTTACTTTATTGATACAAAATTATTTATTTCCTTAACTTCCTTAATTCTCACTCCCGTGATATTCACGGGCTGTATCTTTTATTCAGATTGTTTGATTCCCACCAATTTTATAAAATAATGGTATCATTATGGTATCATTTTACCTGTCATTAAATAAAGTGAATATTTTTTTTTCAAAAAAGTGGTGCTAATCAGCGATTTGAATTTTTAAACCGTAATCTAATGCGATCGTTAAGGGGTTAAATGTGTACATTTTACGTTGTTGTTAGTATATATTTTATTATAATTAATGAAAAGAACAAGATTGTCAAAAACGAAGTGTTCTTTCACATTTAAGGAAATATTTGAACAACAACAACAAGAACAACAAAACTGGAGAAGAACATGAAGATGCAATACATTTCTATTGTTCTGCGTCATCAATTAATATAAAAATGCTAATGGAGAAAAAAGTGCTTAGATTACATGTGGAGCGCGCTCTCTCTCTCTATCTCACACACACACACACACACACATATATATATATTTCATTTGCCTCTTATAAAAGAACACAAATAACAATGATACGTTATGTTTGACCAAGATCCAATTAAATTTTAAGAAAAATGTGTATATATTCAAACAACATTAAAAAGTGATGCAAAAACATCCGTTATAAGAAAGCCATATTTGTATTTATTTTCATGTATTCAGATGTTGCTACTGTTTCTACTGCGTACATGTTGGATATTTGTACAATGTTGTTTGCTCTAGTTGTTTTTTCTTTTAATTTATATATTAATATTTATGTATCATCTATGATAGAAAAACATTAAGTATACAATGTATAGTGCATATATTATTGCATACGTCTGATATTTTGATTAAACTTTTATGAATTGTAATTTCATTTATTAACATTAGAACAGGTATGGGCGGTCATTTAACCTGTATCAAAATAATATGTTTCAGGTTCAATTTCAAATACGTTTTAAAAAAATGCATTATATAATGCCTACATAACAATAAGTTGAATAAATACCGTAATTTCGTCCGTATCCGCCGCACCTCAGATAACTCGATTTCCCACCAGAATTAATTTCAAATAAAATGTGACTTCCTTTTGTTTAGCACATATTTGACTTCTTTTTTTTTCAATCAAATTTCTAGGGTTGAAAAAGATTTAACTAAACCTAAACTAAGTTTATATGTGTGGAATTACTGTAAGTTAAGTAGTTTTACAAAACAAAATGTATATATTTTATAAACCATGGGTAGCTTCCGGGCGTCCTAGTGCTAAACGTCTTTTTAATATTAAAATTGGTTAAAAATATTACAGCCTCAATTCCACTCCAATGTCTGGTATTATTATCTATGACTATTAAATCCATTTTTTAAATAAAAATTGCTTCAGAAAAGCTTTTTATAAATTAAACGCAAAATTAAATGTTATTTTTTTATTAATATAAAAAAATAAAAATGTATATCAGCACATTTACAAGTATATATGGCAATAAAAAAATATATAATTTTTTATGAAACTGATAAATAATCCGTATACCATATAATTAGGCATTATTTTTGGAATATATTAAACAAAATATATCTAAAACCCATAAATGCATACTTTTTATTTTGCATTGTTACTTGAGACGGAACGCTTTATTATCAATTTAAAAAGAAAACTCATTATCAAAAACTACGGCTCCTTCATATGCTGGAAATATATTAAAGAGAAACTGAGAAAATATAATATAAGATTTTAATTTCTATTTTTATTTATTTATTTACTTTTCATCCTTAATAATTATAAAATGGTTGCATGTGAAAAATAGATTTCATATAGAGCATTCACATTAACTTTTTTTTTCATTCATTTGCATTTTATAAAACAACATACTAGCAATGGAAGTTATTTTTGGCTTTTATCCAAGTAAATCTTAAGAAATAGCAGTGTACAATCATACAACTTTTAAAAATGAAACATAGAATAGCCAATATAAATACTTACAGAGGTTTTTCAAAGTTTTGAATGTACTTGTTTGAAACATATTTTTCTTTATTTTCAAATTTCCCCTTATTAATCCTTCTGATATGCACACTTTGAATGTTTAATGATTTTGTTAACGAAAACTTTGCTTTTGCTAGTTTCATAAAAAAATATTTATGTCTACAATATGATAGATAATTATTATTTATATTGGAAAATGAATTCCCTTGTAGAAGGCCATTTTGCATTGCTACAGTATGTAGGAATGTTTATTATTATTATTATTATGTATTATAATAATATATTAATTAAATTATAATGAGAATCCATTATGATTTGTAAATTTAATAACGTAACTTACATTCCCGCAATTTTTCACTCTTTGCATAGCTGCCAACTTTAATATACATAGCTTGTCACATAGCTGATAACTGCTATGCTTGTTGACCACCGTTATTTTTGAAAAGTTTGCTTATCTTTATTCAATGAAATAAAGATAGATGAGATTTATCCGATAAAATAAGTCACATTTTTCCTTTCTAAAATACTGGTAGCCAAAAATCGTAGCGTCTAACTTACATTACCGGTACTCATGGAACTAGCCAAGTACTATTGCAATATGCTTATCAGTAGGTGGAGCTACTGAAAGTGCATTATCAAATAATTATTAGGTTTCGCGATTCTTTTCGCTCATTTGTAGCGTAGCATATTGGATTTACACATGAGACTAACTTTAAATATAAAACAAATAATTTACTTTATGTGTCTTTAGTTAACACTAGAAAGGCGGCGAGCGGTCATTTTGACCGCTACCAAATGAATATATTTCTATTCGAACCAGAAATTTCCTTAGAAAACTAGTTTAAAATGTACAACGAATAAAAACCAGTTAAATAAATAACATAATAATTTAAAATAAAAATTCTGGTGTCAAATATTTGTATAAAATTTGAGTAAAATTCTCCGTCTTTCTAGTGTTAAACCCTTTTTGCGATCCATTACCTCCATTACCTTTATTATGTTCATGTACCTCCAGGGGTACGCGTACACTAGGTTGGAACCGCTGAATTATATAGATTGCTAATTATAGGAAAAATAAATTAGAATCATTTTTAGATGTTTATTATATAGTATATTATTTACATATGATACTATTCATTTCAATAATTTATTTATTTCGATTATGAATTTTTTAGATTATTTATCGATAGTTTATTGATAATTTGGATGGAGTTTTATGGAGTAGTTAGAGTTATCTACCGGGTGTCCCAAAAAGGACTGACTGATTTTAAAATTCAATAACTTCCAAACGGTGACAGATATTTAAAAAAATTCTTGCAGGAGGGTTATGCATAAAGTCAAAAGTTTTATTACATTGATTTTCAATTTTAGTTCGAATTAAAAACAATAGATGGCGCTGCGATCAATAGACGCTAAATTCAGGCTCGATTTTTGATACTTTGTGGCCCGGATAATTTCCATCTCCTTTTTCTGCATGGAACAACAGAAAAGGACCAAAAATCGAGCCTGTATTTAGCGACTATTGCTTACAGCGCCATCTGTTGTTTGTAATTCGAACTAAAATCGAAAATCACTGTAATAAAATTTGGACTTTATGCATAACCCTCCTGCAAGAATTTTTTTAATATCTGTCACCGTTTGGAAGTTATTGAATTTTAAAATCAGTCAGTCCTTTTTGGGACACCCGGTATATGGGTCGTGCGAGATTCTTATCTGGAAACTACCACATTTTTAAGTGACGCCCACCGGATAGATGTTAGAAATTCAAACACCGGTTAATCTCTGCGCTAAAATTGAACCAAAAAACCGGATAGAAATGAAAGAAGAAAATGCTAACGATAAATGAAAAAGACAAAGCGGGCAAAATTATACCTGTAAATTTCAATAGAAATTTTCTCCTTATTTAACCCTTTGCACTCGAGGGCTTCACTGCGGAGACATAATCTTTCTTCGCAAAATTTGTTTTTTGGCACCAGTAATAAAGGAAAATAAAATGTACCTTATTTAATCAGAGCATTTATGAAACTTTATACTTGAACGAAACTTCTTTTAAAAAAGTGGTTCCGATCGAATAAAATTTGTGGAAGAGATGGCGAGCGCAAAGGGTTAAATGTCTATTTAATGCAGTTTCAGCCATAATTAGGGCCAAAACAGATATTTATTTTAACTAGTAGAGGTTTATTTTGTCGGTAGTTGGCCCTGCTACTGCGTTTTCACCATATTGTGACAACCGAAAGCACATCACTTCGATGTCTCTGAAAGAGATCATAATACACATGCCTTCTTAAACCAGTAAAAACGAATAGACTTTTTTTTATCCTATTTGTGAGAGAAATTTTGCATGACTGAGCCGCTAAAATAAGGTGAATTTTCTATTTAAAATTTTCTGCTAGAATTTTTCATCGGCGGTAATCAGAAACTGTTAATCCGATGTAAAATTTCATCCGCCAACTTCTGATAACCGTTTCAGTTACTTCACTCGCAACTGGTAAACTCTACACTATATGATTTCTCTCTTCTTTATTCAGCCTCATTTCATTCCAACTCCATTTTTTAAACTTCTTACAATGGGTTGGCCTATATCTTTCAAATATCTCGACATGGTGCCAAAAAATAATAGATTATGCCAGGTTCTAGTAGAGATTGACCATTTAACCCCTTAACAGTGACATTTGTTTTCTTACAAAAAATTAAAAATGGGGCTGGACACCATTTTTTCCATACTAAAATATTTACCTTACACAATCGAAAAATATCAGACAATCAATAAAGGTAAATGTACAGTTACAAATTAGTGGTATCAAAATGCTTTTAATAACGAAGCAAGCAAAGTGTTCTTGCCCGAATTCAGTTCGGGCCACACTGTTAAGGGGGTAAAGTTCATATAAATTGATGTCTACTTCTGTGACTACTTGAAGTCATGCACAAAATAAGATACATGCTACGATTTTTGGCTACCAGTATTTTGGAACTGAAAAAAATGTGACTTATGTTATCGGAGATATCTTATTAATTCAATAAGGCGAAGCAAACTTTTCGAAAATATCGGTGGCCAACAGGCATAGGAGTTATCAGATGTGTGACTTACACTACAAAAACCGAGGAACTAGCATTATCTAAATTTTATTACACATCAGTCAAATTATCAGGTGTGGGATTTAAATGCTTTTCTTTCTACTTTCCAGTTTCTGCATTGAGGGTATCTGATATGATATTTATGATTTATTTATAGATTTTTTATATGATACTTTATGGATTTTTTAGAGGATCTACTTATTATTTATGTTTATATTATTAATAATTATTTATATAAATATTAAAATGATAATAATAATAATAATAATAATAATAATAATATTCCCTCTGGCAATGTGTTAATTTCATAAAATGTATGTTTTATGCATAATTAAATTTTCTATTAGATTTATTTTTTTTAAGAAAAATAATTGTCTACGTATACTGCTATAAAAATACACTCTATTATCTCTTTTCATTTGTGTGGAAAATAATAAAAAAATACTTGATAAAATTTTCCCTGAAAATAAATATGGTGAATGGAATCCACAATAGGTTTTCTTTTATTGAAATGGAAACAAAAGCAGTGCATAAAACTCAATGAAATTTTATTTGGCACTCTTCCAAGACTAAACTCAACTGTGGCGGTAACTTATCTTTTAATTATTTTTTGTACGATTGTAAGTTTTCCAGTTTTGTTGAAACAACACGTTTACCTTAAAAGTTAAACATAATTTATTAAAAGTTATTTAAAAACTTCTTGTTGGTATTGTAATTTTTAAGAGACGGATTTGTATTACATTTCATAGCTGTAAACGATTCTTTCTTTCCCATGTCAGAAAATATATTCTGAAACAGAATTTTTTTAAATACATTTTAATGATAGTAGATCTTGCTACTAGATGCTGCTACTTAGAATCTATTTATTATTTAACATGTGTGACTAAAAGTACGTTGCTTCAATTAACCCTTTCAGGGGCAAGGTACTTCTATTCACAAAATTCTGAAATGAGTGAATTGCACCAGAATTTACAAACAAATTTATTTCAAAATAAGCAAAAGCTTTTGTTCACTTACTTAATAAAGTGAAATGCTTCATTTGAATATTCTGGTGCCAATGTGGCATTTAGGGATTAAAATTAGGTGGTCCAAAAATGAACTACCGCCCTCAAAGGGGTTAAAAAGAATTGACGTTTGGCAGGTATGGCATTTTCCTTTACACATTTAACATTTTAAAAAAAAATACACATTTATTTGCTACTGAGAAAAGGACACATACGGTAAAATGCCATTATTATGCAATTTAAATATATGTCTCCCTGCAAAGTTAAAAGTGTGATGATTTGTTGTAATTTAAGATCCTAATGTATTTTCTATCGGTGCACAATTGTATCGTTAAAACAGTGTTGCCAGATGGGCTACTTTTTTTAAATATCAGATTCTTGATCGGCACCACTTTTTTGAAATTGTAAAATGTGCCTTATTTAATGACATAATAATTAAGGCAAAAACAAAGTGAATTTTACCGTTTCAAAAAAGTGGTGCCAATCAAGAAATCTGAATTTTAAAAAAGTAGCCCACTGGCAACACTGCGTTAAAACCGTTAAAGGCTAATTCCATGGGTTTCTGTAGTGTAAGTCACATAGCTGAAAACTGCTATGCTTATTAGCCACCTTTATTTTCGAAAAGTTTGCTTTGCCATATTCAATTAATGAGATATCTCCGATAAAATAAGTCACATTTTTTTTTGTTGTTGTTCTAAATTACTGGTAGCCAAAATCGTAGCATGTGACTTACACTACAAAGCACTCATGGAACTAGCCTAAAACTATTTTATTCAAATTAGAAATGGAATTTTCACCATTTAATACTGCGTTGCAAATTGAAAGTATATACAAAATATCCAGTTTCTTTAAAAACAAAATGTTAAAGGAAAGAAAAGTATTAGGGGAGTTTTTAGGAAAAAATGAACCGAACATGAAATTATGAATGTATAATTATTCCGAGAAATCAATTTATACTTTTTATTCGAATGTGCAAGAAAAAAAGAAAAGTCCAAAATTCGTAATTGGTTTTCTAATATTCATTTATTCAATTCGTTTATCCAAAAATAGAATTGAAAAATAGAATTGAAAAATAAAGCCATTTTACTCTTCAATTTATTATAAAATTCCACAAGAGATGCTTTTGCATCGAGTAACAAGTGCAATTCATTCATATTTTAACAAAAATAAAAAAATTCTTAACCCTTTCAGGGGCGGTGGTTTCATAAAGATACCATTTAATTATAATTCTCAAACGGTACAATGGTACCATAATTTTCATAAAATATTTTCCATTGAATGTGAAAGTGAAATATAGTGTTATTCTTATTTCCAATTAAATTTGTTGATAAAATTCGGTGCCAATCATTTATTTCAACACTTTAGCATTGAAAGTGCTTTGCGCCTGAAAGGGTTAACCCCTTGAAGGGCGGTGATGCCTTCACGGCATCACATAATTTTAATCCGTATTTGCCACATTGGCACCCGAATATTTTTAATGAAAATTTCAATTTTATTAAGTACGCGAAAATATACTTTCTCTTATTTATAAATAAATTTTGTGGTAAATACTAGTGTCGGTCAATCATTTCAACATTTTGCGAATACAAGTACCTTGCCCTTGAAAGGGTTAAAGTTTTATTTTATAAAAACAAATGTAGATTTTTTTTTTTTTTTTTTTTTACAAATGAAAAAAAATCTATATTTAAAAATACATCCTTCTATATATATAAAAAGTAACAATTTGGAATTGAGGCAAACGATGTGGAAATGAGCAAATGAAAATCTGCGTAGTTACTGTCCCATTAATGTATATGAGATTTCTTAGCGGGAATTGTAAGTGGCGAAAACCATGAAAGTAGAGAATTTAGATAGGATGGACATTTAAAGGGAAGAATTCTCTGCATTTCGATAGACTTGTTTTTTTTTTTTTTTTTTTTTTTTTTTTTGGGGGGGGGGGGTGTTTTAGTGGTCGAGGGCAAAAGTGATTTTTATAGAAAGAAGATCACTTCCGTTAAATAATGGGAAAGAGGGTGGGGGGGGGGGGTCCGGTTAGATAGCCTTCTGATATTTTTTTATGAAGGAGAGTATGTGGATTATTTATTTATTATTACACCCGCAGGTTCTGTATGTAGATATGTATTTATGTATTGTGTGTATGTGTGTATTATACATAACGCGATAACTCTTGATAGAAATATCCGATTCGCTTCATTTTTTTCCTAGGTTCATTATGATAAGGCACTTCCCTAATTAGACTTGGAGGTTCATTGGTTAAGTATAAAGGGGTGAACGGGGTGCTAATATATCCCCCCTTAATTTAAATAAATTTGTTTTTATATCCGATTTGCTTCAAATTTGGTATACCGATTTATTCTGATAAGGCGCTTACTTGATGAAATTTGGAGGCTCTCTGCTTATGTATAAAGATGTGAAACAGGGAGGGTAGGGCTAATCCTACAGCTGAATTTATTTTTCAAAGGGCATTATTCTATGATAAAAGAGTATAATATACACTTAGTGTGGATAGCCTGTAAACTCAATGTCATGAGTTTTACTTTGCCCTTTTTTTTATTTTAATGATTTTATATTCAATAATTCTAATAATTATGAAACTCAGTAAGCTCTAATGACTATGGGCTTGAAGATAAGGAAATAAAATTGTCAGGAGATGTGGAGGAGTGAGGTTTTACCAAGCGATAGAAAATAAGTGATCGCGAAACAATTACGCCTGGGGTTGGCTAGAAAATAGGGATTGCTTCGCGATACCAAACGGAATCACGAAGCGATTACGTGCGGGGTTGTTAAGCGTCGAGAGCAGGGGGCGGGGGGGGGGGGGGAGAGCACCCCTAGTACTTTAAATTAAAATTAGTTTTTTTCAGTTAGAATATGAATGATCTACAGTTCGTACTCGACGCAAAAATATTTTCTGAAGAATTTTATTCGGAATTAACGTAAATTAACGTACTTCTCCATATAATTTCCTGTTTACATTTTAATTCAACAAGTTTACACAGAAATACCTTTGATGCACATTAAATTAAAATTTATAAGTGGAATTGAAACACCACGAATCACATATGCAGTATACTATTTTCTTTAAATACAAAAAAAGTAACAATACTATAATAATAATAATAGTAAATATAAATAGAATCTTTGACGCTTTACGATCCAGTTGCTAAAACAGGAAAAAAATTTCATCATCAGATTCATCATGCATAACAGATAATTCTCCAATTAATGTTTCATTAACGGACAATTACAACCGCGCAGAATTTACGGAGCGCGGCATTCCGAGTGTCCGTCCAACGTCCCTGCGCCTTAGCCGAGACTCTGGCGGAAGTCAGGTTAAAAAGAAAAGAAAAAAAGAGAAAATTTAAACCGGGCCTATTTAAAAGGAAAATTGATTAAATCAAAGACATCGAAATGAGTGTAGGATGGGCTCGGGCCTCTGAAGCTATCGTACGACCGCTGCTGCTTCGAGATCCTTATTAGCGCGGTTATTTCTCCCGTAGTAAGTCCTCTATTACGAGATATTTTAAATTGTATTCATAGAAAGTAACAAGAATGAAAGAAATACCTCTCAAAAGTTCTAGTAATCATAAATTACAAGTAATCGAGCGTTCACAATCTTTGCAAAAAATAAAATCTCAGCCTAAGATGTTGATGTAAGTTGAAGCAGGAACGTGATGATTAGATTTCAAAAAACAGCATTCCAGGAACCCACTAATCTTCGTAACAGAAAAATCGCACAGAACAATGGAATTTTAATTAGAGGAATTGAATTTATCGCAGTGTCCAATTGACAACAAACCGACGTTAACCCTTACCGGTGCGGAGTAATTCTATTTATAAACTGATAAAATAATGGACTGACACCGGAATTTATAAACGAATTTGTTAGAAATTACAAACTTGCTTATTTTCACGTACATTATAATAGGAAAATTTTAATTAAATATGCTTGGTGCCGTTTGTCAATTTATGGTGTCCTTTTATTAAGGACACCGCCCTCGAAACGGTTAAAGTTTAAATAAAGCTAATCCGCCCCCCTACCTAAAAAAAAAAATTCTATGTCACTTCTTCCTACAAATTTAATAAAAGTCAAGAGTAATAAAGAGAATTCATGAAAATTTAGAGATTTTATAAAATAATTTAGATATTTTGGAGTCATAATTACACGGGCCGGTGTTCTAGTGTTAAATAAAAGTAACACATTTCAAATGTTTTCTCATTTTTTCCAATTTATGGTTGGCTGAGAAAAGTATCCCCTTATTTTGAAACTTAACCCTTTGTGTACGCCCATGTACGGTGCTTACGGGGTTTAAATTATGTGCGTAACGACGGCAACGAACGCTGCATACGTGGTTTCCAGTGTTGTTTCATGTTGCTGGTTTTTTCTTTAGACATTTCGAATTCTCACATTCAAAATTTTCTGGTGTGAGTTTAATGTTTCTAAACAAAAAATATCCGCCAGATGTGGTAACATTAAGGTAGCTGGAAACCGCTCTGTGTTTTCGACGACGTGCTCAGCGGTTTAAAGAAGGACAACCGCCGCCTGAATTTATACATCTGTATTTTACAGAAGTTCTCTGTGACTTATTTTATCTCAGAAAAATGAAGCGAAAAATACTTTAAAAATTATTGGTATTCAAATTCAAGGGATCGTATAAACGCTGAAATAAATCCGCTTACGACCTTTTGTGACACCCACCGCCCCCTGAATACTAGGCTTGAGCGCAAACACAAAAATGGGATTTTTTTCAGCGTGTGTACAGTCCCTTAAATATTCCTACCAATATTTTTTGTTTTAAGATTTTTCCGCTTCATTTTTCTGAGAATGAAGAAGGTAGAGAAATCTTTTATAAAATACTGGTGTCTACATTTAAGGGACCGTACCTAGGCTAAAAAAAATCCGCCTTCGGCAGCCGTCATTTTTGTGTCATTTTTGTGTGAGCGCTCAGGCCTAGTATTAAGGGAAGGTGGTAACTCCACTCAGTGACATGGAATTATCAGGGCTGCCACTGTCAACTATTTTTTAATTCTATCTCGCACCACTTTTTTGAAACAAAAATCTTTTCCTACACCTTGACAACATCTGCAAGAGAAAGATACTACAAAATTTCATTTTATAAAACAGTTGTGCAAATAAAATATAAACATAGTCGCCATTGGCAGCCCTGAACTATGAATAAAGAGGAACTGACATACCCTCAAAATGGTGAATGTCCAACTGTAACCGATTTCTCAATAGCTCATCACCAGGGGAAACTTCCACCAGTAAATTTGAATATAAATTTTCTCTTTATTTAAACGTCTTATTATTGCAGAATTTCAGTCCATAACTTCTGCGTTTTTCACGATTATTACAATAGCTCTGTCTCAGAAACTAATTCACAGATTTTCATCCAATTCAGATTCAATTAGACTCTGACGTAAGTTGTTGCTTATTAGGTTTTGGTGTCCAATTGGTGGTTCTGCTATGATGGATTTTTCTCGATTTTCGCAATAGCTCCATCTCAAAACTAATGCACGTATTATCAAACTTCACATTCAGTTAGATGTCGACATAAGTTGTTGCTGATTATGTTTTGCTTTAAATCACCGAATAGGTGGCGCTTCATGGCTGATTTTGCAGGATTTGCACGATTATAATGATAGTTGTTCACAAGAACTAATGCACAAAATTTCATATCTTTAGAATCTTCATAATAGACATAGATTACCATTTAATTTTGGCACTTTGGTAATGATTTTTTAAGTATTAGCATGTATGAGATAGAAGAAACTTCTGGCATTGAAACATCCGACTATTTTTGCTTTCTTAGTAAATGCTGAAATATAAATGTTGGACAACATAAAATCGAACATGTACAATCGTTAGAGGGCTGAAGTAGCGACTATTTTTTAATTTCATCTCGCACCACTTTATTAAAATAAAAATTTCCACATACATATTCAAAACATTTGTAAGAGAAATATAGATTGCAATTTATTTTTAACAATAGTGGTGCTAATACAATTTAAAAATAGTCTCTAGTGGCAGTTCTGTCATCATTACATGTCATGGTCGCAGTTTGGCCTCCATTTTAAACAGAAATTTAGCGTTCATATCAAAAATAAAGAATAGTATTTTATATTTTGTTTAATAAGAGGAATTTTGCGATCACTTAGAGTAAAAATTATTTTTTCGAAATCTCCGGTATGAATTGCGAATTAAAATTGGATGCCAAACTGGCAAACCTGTTACATGCAGTCAGTAAAAAATATATTGTAAAGACAAAATAACAGTAAATGTTAAAATGCTTGCAATTATTACGACGCCAGGCGCGTTAGATTTAAAAATTGTAAGATGTCTTTTTTCAAAATCACATTGTTTAAAGAAATCTTGAAAATAAACAAAATACTTCTTCGTGAAAAATGACCTAGATTAATCGTAAGAATCTAACACTAAGCCTCTTTTATTTTTCCAAATTGAATACATTAGCATTACGGCAATGAAGCGTTCTTTTGGAATGTTTCCAAAAACTAAACTCAACAGATTCCGAAAATGTATAATAAACAAAAGAAAAGCTATTTTAGGTACTTGAATGCTCAGTTTAAATATTTGTACTTTCATTGTTTAAAGTTACATAGTCTATTTATTTTCCGTATTAATGTATATAAAGTGTAAGTCTTTTCAAACAAAGGCTATTTTTATGCAGCAATGGTAAAAAGTTATTGAAACATTTAAACAAAGAATGCACTGACATTGAAATAATTTTATTTTTAATTTTCTGTTAATATGGAAAGCATATATTTTGTAGGACTATCTTGCGTATAATTGGACTATCAAGGTCATTTTGTACTACCAGATATTTTCTTTTTTGGTTTTTGGTTTTCAGGTCTTTCATTCGGTTTGATTTTAATTTTTTTTTTCCAAATAACTATTTTCTGATTAGATTTTCTTACAAACTTGTAGAAATCTAACAGAAAGGTATTTTTTGTAGTAAACGTTATAAAAATTTAGCACGAAACTTTTTCTTCATAAATACCGGTATTTTTTAAAAATGGCCCCATAGGAAAACTTTGTCATTCGAAGTCCTTATACGAATGTAATGATAAAGGAATACTTCTTTTATTTTTTTAAACTTAATTCAATTTAACACTTTCAGGGTCGCCGCTTGCAGTCTTTCCAGATTGGGGACTTTTTGTCCCCAGATTGTTGATCGCCACCGCTTTTTTAACCCTTTAACGTTCGAATTAAATTACGGATGAAAAATTCAAATAGATTATTGGTACCACTTTTATGAATAAGAAATATTCACCTTATTTAATGGCAGGAAAAACGACACTAAAATATAGCCAATTTCACTATTTTATAAAACTGGTGGGAATCAAACAATTTGAGTAAAAGGCACAGCCCGAGAATATGACGGGAGCGAGAATTAAGGTGTTAAATAGAAATATTAGGCCTACTTAAAAATTGATTAAAAATTCTGAAAAATAAGGTGAATTACACTATTTTTAAAAAGTGGTGACAGTCAAATAATCTGAATTTAAACAAAAAAAAAAAATCCCCATTCTGACAACACTGACCGTTTGCAATCAGCAAACGCGTAATTTTAATGCCCAAGCTGACAAATGGCACCGGAATTTTTTTAGAACATTTTCGATCTCATAATATACGTGAAGAAAATATTTTGACTATTTTCAAATAAATTTGTTCGTAAATTGCAGTGCGAATTAATTATTTGAAATTTTTGAAGCAGAAATGCCTTGCCCTTTAATGGGTTAACACTACATATTTGTATTCAACTTTATCTTAAATACTTGAATTCTTTGTTTGAAGATTTGTAATTTCATTATTTCAAATTATTTAGACACTTTATCTTCCACATTTATATATAAACTAATTTAATCGACATCAAAATGTTTAAAGAAAGAAATCAGTGACATAAAATTATTTTTTATGAGATTCCCTTTTTTCCTGAACGAGTCTGTGAGCTTGAAATCAATTCGTGTTTGTAATTCAACTATTAATAACGAATATTTAACTTTTCATGTGAGTATGTGAGTTTCAAAACTTGCTTTATCCAGACATTAAAAAAAATGAGTTTACTCTATCAGTCAATTCTATTGTTAAACCCACATCGAAAAAGAACTACAATCTAAATGAAAAAATAGTTTTATCATGTAGTTCTGTTATTGGAAAACCTTTTTTACGACGAAAATCAATGGATAGAGTCCGAAGTTTTTCGTGATTTTCAAAAATTTTATTTTCAGGACAAGGCTAGTTTTGAAACTCATGTCACACTCAGAAATGGATACTCAGATTCACGAAATTTTCTTCATTTTTGTTTCTGTTTGCTGTTCGTTTTTGTTCGTTTCGTCATATATCCGTTTGCTAAAATCGCAGGATTTGAGGAGGTACAGAAGCGGAAATAAGCAATTCATTCGTTTGATTAAAATGCATAGGGGGCTGTGAGTGAGAAAGCACTTTTTTCAAATATTTGAGAGTTCACGTTTCGTTAAAAGTCACGTGATTTTGATACAAAATGATTGTAAAAAACAACGAAATATAGCTCAAGGATTGCTGAATCATCCAAAGTGTGATTGTTATTTTTGAAAATGATCCTCATATACAATGTGGTAGTCGTAAATAAACCATAGTGTATACGATATAGGCAGAAGACATACTCGAGAGTCATGAAAGTTTATGTCTAGAGTACATGCTATATCTTTATTTGAGAAGCACGGGGTTTCCGAAGTTTCTTTAACTCCTTGAGGGGCGGTGGAATATATTTTATCCCACCTACGATTAATGAAGTTTTGCACCAGAAAAAAATTATGAAATTTTACTTTTCAAACTTTGGTGGAAAAAAAGTCGTAAAATTGCTCTTTCTTATTTTGAAATAAAAATTTTCTAATTTTCCGGTGAGAATTCAGAATTACACAAACGCAATTGCTTGTCCCTTAAGGGGTTAAAAAATCCAGAACATATGTGGCTTATACCTCCGTATAACCTCCACTACATCCCTGCTCATATATATTTGTGCTGTTTGCCACTCGCAGTTCTTATAGTATTATAATATCTTACTACGTTTATCAAAACATGTGGTTGAATACTTGAGTTTGTTAACGGTAATTTATCTTCTACTTGTTTGTAAACGTGTCATTTATCTTAAAATAAGCAAATTCTTCGTAAAAAACGACCTACATTAACAGTAAAAATCGCATTTTGAGACTATTTTATTTCTTTGGATTGATTACATGTGCATAATGATAATGAAACTTTCTTCTGTAATGGTTCCAGCAATAAAATTCAACAATTTTCAAAAATTCAGAATAAACAAAATAACCGTTATCTTAGA
The DNA here is from genome assembly GCA_963932465.1 of Maratus speciosus. Classification (NCBI taxonomy): domain Eukaryota; kingdom Metazoa; phylum Arthropoda; class Arachnida; order Araneae; family Salticidae; genus Maratus; species Maratus speciosus. The sequence continues at coordinate 218,834,583 of OZ010794.1, forward strand.
TACTTGAATGCTTCGTTTGAATATTTGAAGTTTCATTATTTAACCTCTTGGGGGGCAAGCAATTGCATTTGTGAAATGCTTAATTCCCACCGGAATCTTTTAAAAATTCTATTTCAAAATAAGTAAAAGCAATTTTATGGCCCTTTTCCACCAAAGTTAGAAAAGTAAAATTTAATAAATTTTTTCTGGTGTAAAACTTCAGTAATCGTAGGTGGTATATAATATATACCGGTGGCCCTTAAGGGGAAGTCATTTAGACTCTTTATCTTCCTCATTCGTATATGAACTTGTGAGCTATTCTAAACAAAGGGTCTTTTTTAGAAATATTGGTTAAAAGATAAAAACAAGTCTGAAATTATACGCAAAACATAGCAAATGAGGTGCGTTTGTACTATAATTAGTTTTATAAATATTCAAGCCTTGGTGCAATAGTTGTTGCATTTATACGCAACAATGTATGAACACGAAATTTATAACGATTATATATAATAAATTCAGTACTACGGAAATAATAATCTCCCCTCTTAAATGGGAAGTAATCATCATAGTAACCTAAAATCATTACCTATCATGGTATATCATTGAATTAATTACGTATGATAGGATATATTAGAATGAAGAAAACTTTTATAATATATTTGTAAGTTTTGATTTGATTTTCATAAAATTTGAAATCACTGGACAAAATTCTGCAACGATTATATATACTAAACTTCAAAACATTCGGTTGGGTAGTTTGCGCTGTTATATACGGACTAACATACAGACGGACGGACCAGATGGCGACTGTAGGTGCTAAGTATTTATATCAATACGAACGTACCAAACAATTGCATCCGCTTAAGCGACATCAAAATATATTTTTTAAATAATTCACTGACATAAAAGAAATTTTAAAGTATTTCCTTTTTTTACGAACGAGTTTCTGAGATTGAAATGCTTGTAATTGAAAGTTAAATCGGCGAATATTTCACTTTTCACATGTATTTGTGCTGTTTGTCATTCGTAGTTCTTGTATTTTTTTAATATTTTACTGCATTTATCTAAAAAAATAGTTTAACACTACAGTTTGTTAACCGTAATTTATCTTCTGCGATTGTTTATAAAGCTTTCAAAGTACTAGTTTCAATGGCCTAGATTAACAGTAAAAATCTCATTTTTAGTCTCGCTCATTCATCTGGATTAAATACATTTGCATAATGCTAATGAAACCTTTTTTTTTTTTTAATGTCTCTAGCAATACAATTCAATGATTTTCAGAAATGTAGAATAAACAAAGTAAACGTTATCTTGGATGCTTGGATGCTTTGTTTGAATATTTGTAGTTTCATTATTTAAAGTTATTTAGACACTTTATCTTCCACATCTGTATATAAATTTGTGAGTTATTTGAAACAAAGGGCTTTTTTACAAATAATGATAAGTGAGTTGAAAAAAAATTACATAAGCTTAGTCTACATCTAAATCTTTAATGAGCGAATACACCGATATAAAAATAATTTTTAAGGGGATTTTTTTCTTCTTCTTCTTCTTTTCTTTTGTTTAAACGAGTTTGTGAGCTTGAAATCATATTTGTGTATGTAGTTCAACTATTTGCGGCGAATATTTCACCTTTCAGATATATTTGTGAAGTTTGTCATTCTCAGTCTTATATTATTATAATTTTTTCTGAGAATAATGAGAGTCTGAGAATAATCTGAAAAATAATGGTTTAACACTACGCTTATTAATTGTAATTTATCTTCTGCAATTATTTATAAACGTGCCAGTTTTCTAAACAAACAATAATTTTTAGCTAAAATTGAAAAGGAGTAGTCTCTATATAATATGAATTAAATCTTTAAAACAATAACTGTGTTATACAGAGTTTTTTAATACTCAATTTTAGGAAAGTAGTCTCAATTTTAATAAAGTATGTTTTATTTTGTTGTTGTTGTTGTTTTAAATCAGGGTTTTAAAACAGTAGAAGATCTCCATACTTCTTAATGTATTTTGTAAATTATTTCCGCATATATGTTTCCTTGTTTATGTATCACATCTTTTAATATAAGGAATTAATATAAGATGTAAGTAAATGTAAGTATCGGCTGGCGCTTGGTAACCTCTGTTATATTTTAATTGAAAATCTGAATGGTGGACGGGTTAACCTTTTGAGGGGCAAGTAATTGCGTTACTGTAATGTCGAATTCACAAATGAATCTTCCAAATTTTTTATCGCAAAATTAGGAAAACCAATTTTGTGCTTTGTTTTTCCAACAAAGTTAGAAAAATAAAATTTTATAAAATTCTTCTGGGGCAAATCTTCATTAATTATGCTTGATATATTATATTCCACCGCACCTCAAGGGGTTAACAAACTGTTGAATATATATGACCGATTTCTGTGAATTAATGAAAAATAAAAATTAAATTGTAATTTTTTTTAGAAATAGATAAGACATAATGTAGTGAAAATGAACAGTATTACGTCGTAAACTGTAAACACTACTTTCCTTTAAGGGGACCGGGAAAGCCCTATCTCCGCCATGATAAATTCACCAACTGTATATATCTTTTTCTCATAAATGGTGAAACATAGGGGTCTAGATTTTTTAGAGTTGTTAGAATAACATGATTTAAGTATTTTAACAGACCATTTTCTTTCTAAGTGAAACTCAAAATTAATTATTAATCATTTATTGAGAGCCATTTTTAATTAGTATTTTTGGTAAGATTTCACTGCCTAAAATAAATAATTCTCAACAAATCATTAAATCCCTGTGTTAAACTATACAATATAACATAATATAAGTATTAAAAAAATCTGAGCTCTTAAGTTTAATAGATCTAGAAAAAAAGGAACATAAACATGAAAAATCCAAGTTTTGAGAAAAAATCAATTAAAGATTTAAATGGACATTAAGCTGTGAAGTACTGTTAGAAAAGAATGGATAATTTTAACACTTACATTTTTATGTATAAATATGTGTGACATATCGTTGAAAAGATAAAAGTTTAAACTATTTAATGACATAAAAAAGTAAAAATCGATTTTTTGGCTGAATTTTGCTTCCCCAGTCCCCTTAACCTGTCTACTGATAATCGATTCGTTTCTATAATTTATTGCATTCGATTCGAATCAGAAATTTCTTTGTAAAGTTATTTAAATAAGATCCGCATGAAATTAAGTTCAGTAAACATGTTGATTATTTTAAATTAAAAATTCTGGCCTGTATGTTTTTTAATCAAGATTGAGTAAAATTCCAATAGTGCTGTTGCAATTTCGTTGAAATGCGACTGTCTAGTCATTGACAATAGCTTTTGTCATAATAGTAATTTAATCTTAGTAAGTTATGATATGTTGAACTAAGCAAAAGCATGTTACAAAATGACAGAATCATAAATAAATAAAAATGATAATAAAGAAAATTTAATTAGGGGACAGTAGCGACAGTTAATAAACATATTCTTATCTTTCTGTCTATTTTGCAGATTTTAACTGCTTTTGAAGTCTAGATAAATAAACTATGTGACATTCTCAGCATTCTAGATTGCTGCTTCCACTAAATGTAACTGCCCTCCAATTTTTAACTGACCTCCTGATGGTCACTCGAGTAGTTCCATAAAAGGGGACAATAGTGAGATAGATACTATAGACACCATTTCTGTGGACAGGATAAATATAAAATTATTTATAATTTACAAAAAAAAATCTTTATATAATACTTTAGAATTTAGATTTTTATTTTGTGTAGCAAAACTTTTAAAATTAGTATCTTTATATTAAATTTAAATTTGTTCCAGAAGATCAGTGCGTGAAACGGAAGACAAGGAACGTAAGCGTATTTTGTGTAGCAAAATTTCTAAGATTAGTATCACAATATTACACTTAAATTTGTTCCAGAAGATCAGTGCGTGAAGCGGAAGACAAGGAACTTAAGCGTATTTTGTGTAGCAAAATTTCTAAACTTAATATCTCAATATTACACTTAAATTTGTTCCAGAAGATCAGAGCGTGAAACGGAAGACAAGGAACGTAAGCGAATATTTGAATATTTAAAATATTATTGGAGTGAAATTTACTTAACCCCTTGGGGATGAGCGACACGTGTACGTGCCGCATGAAGCGCTCAGAATCCTTGTTTTTCCTCACCAGTAAAATTTTACTGTAAAATTTGCCTTGTTTAATCAGCGCATTTTTTCGATTCAAGAAGACACAAATTTCTGTTTTTAAAAAACGGTGACAAAAGATTAAAAATTTCGTAAAAGGATACCGTCCCGAAGGTGTTAGTCCTTCCTTACCTAAAAATATTTTCTTAAAAAGTCCTTTCGAAATTGCAGAAATACATTATAGAATACATTTTATGCAGACAAAAATTATATAAATTATAAAATATAGCATATAACCCAGAGGGACACAAATTACCCATTTATTGGAGAATCGCGAATAAACATATTGTAGATATATTACGAATTTAAGGAAAACCACACTAATGTAAAATATTGGATTTGCCATTCAGAATATCTTTAGTCAAATATAGCACCAAAAGGTAAACCGTTGCTAAACTTTCCTATTTTAATGTAGCGCTACTTTAGAAATGAAATGATTGATTTATTCGAGAACCGGAATTTACAATTAAAACCCTTTCGAGACGGCATCCCTTACACAAATTTTATTCGGATTGCAAAGCTGTTTTTAGACAAGTCTCTTTAGTTGTAAAACACCAAACAATACTTTAAATATCCTTTTCGAGAAGAGTTATGCATATATCACCGTCAATATGTGCATGTGGAATTTGTTTTCAGCACCATTAATAAATAAGTGCAATATTTGTCTTTTTTTAAATTAGAGTTTATTTTGGTATTTCACAAGTAAAAGGAACTGTTTAAAAAAAGCAGTGCCACTCAAATAAAAGTTGTGTAAGGGACGCCGTCTCGAAAGGGCTAAAAAAGACAAAATTTACATTCAATTAATACTAGTGCCAAAAACACATTCCAAACGCACCTTTTGCCGATACATATATGCATCACCATACATGCCAACATTTCTTAATTATTCCGGAGTTTGATCCAAAATTTGCATGCTCAAACCGGAAATTATATATAAGAACATGTGCCTTCTTCTATGAGGCACAATTTTAATTTCATTCTGAAATATTTGGTTAAATAAAATTTCCGGTTGAAAACATGTTTATATTGGATCATACTAAATAATTAAGAGATGTTGGATCAAGAGATGGATTAAGTTTGGTTTGGTTTGGTTTGTGTTTATGACGGCCAATTATCTACACGTGGGATATAGGCCCTGGAGGGCGAGTGCCCTTCGTGGGGGTCTTTCTAAGGGAACCTAACCCATATTTACGCATGGGAACCCACGGTTTCGAAGAAAACCACGAAAACTCCGAAACGGTTAGGACGACGGGCGCGATTGGGTTCGAACCCAGCACCTTCCGTCTACCAGCTTCGAGAGCAGAACCTCTCAGCCACTGGTAAGTTGGATTAAGAGATGATGCATCACACGACCCGAAAGTGTCTAACCTTTTATCTACTGACGGTACTTATGAGTACCACTCACTTTAAACTTTCATCCCATAGTGAATATAACTAATATTCTAATGGTATTTTGCAAAAAAAAAAAAAACACTCTTTGAACTCCACATTATCCGGATACATGGCAGCAGTAGTTCTAGGTTTGTTATTTTAGCGAAGAAGGAGGCTATCTTTGACACACACGATGGGTTTTCTGCCGATATTTTGTACAGATTGTCACGCTCGTCCTTTTATTGCTGCAAACCCAATAAAGGATGTAAGATAAGTGTTGGATTTTTTTGTGTGTTCATTATCATCTTAGAATACAGATTGACTAGCTATTTTAGGCGAACTGTGTATGCATTTGATTTAACAGCTGAATTATTCGGTGGTACTTAGTACTTATAAGTACCGTCAGTTCATTGGGTGCTGGAGAGAAACTTCGTATATAAATTTTCGTCTGTGTAGTTATGCATCGTTTTCATCTGCTTTAAAATGTAATCACTAAACTGTGGTGTAGGAATGATTTCCTTGGTATTCCCTTTCTGTTTCACTATTATTTTTTATAGAAAATTGAAAAAGTTGTGGCACCGGCTCGTTTTTGCTATGCTAGAAATGGCATATGTAAATTCATATATTGCATATGTGGAGATGCGAGAGAACATGTTGTCCCTGGAATATAGACATCGCATAACTAAAGGACTGCTAACAAGATCGAAACCTAAAAAAAAATAATAATAATTTTTTTTAACCCTTTCAGGGGCAAGGCATTTTCAATTCTAAAGTGTTGAAATAAATGATTGGCACCGGGATTTGCTAAAAGATTTATTTGTAAATATGGAAAAAGGGGCCTATATTTCTTATACTTATTGAATCGAAGATATTTTCTGGTGCCATTTGAAATACCTTGTGGGTTTTCTGTTACGATATTTTAGTCATAGTGTTCGGACAGTACTTTAAAGTAGCACTTTAATTAATTATCTCTAAATAATTAACTTTCTCACGGGGGAGCATTTTTTTTCTATGTTTATCCTTTAATTTTCATTCTAGTAACTGAAAAAAAAATATTCCATGAAAAAAATGCCGTAGATCATAATGCAGTAGATATGGGTTAAACAAGAAAAAAAAATCACTGTAAGGAAATAACAAGTAGTATAATAAAAAATAGTATATTCGGAAGTATCAGCTATAAGCAGTTCTAATTATAATTATTATTGGAAATCTTTTATACTCCCCGACCGGTGATCAAAAGGTTAATTCATTGTTTGCTGTACATATCGCCGGTACACTGGGTTCTTATGCATTAAGGGATTTAGGAAATTTTTGGTATTTTAGTACCAGGAATTTATTAAATTAACGGTCGCTATATATGAAGATACATTTTTTGCATTAATAACGCAAATATTACTTTGGGATAATTGAAACGAACCCTGGGTACCATGTCAAGCAATCCGATGTCAAAACAGTGTGCTGCTATTTTAAAATTCAGATTTCTTGATTTGCACCACATTTCTGAAATGGTAAAATTCCCCTTCTTTACGATATAATTAATATCTCCTTAAATAAGGGGAATTTTCCAATTTTAAAAAAAGTGGTGCCAAACAAGAAATCTGAATTTTAAAAAAGTAGCCCACTGTTTTCACATTGAATAGTTTGACATGATTCAGACGATATGTGGGATGTTTATTATTTTTGCTTGTGGCAACATTTTTATTTATGCTATTTATTTATTCTCCTTTTTTAATTAATAATTATAGTAATTATAATTATTTGTTTTCTTAACCCCTTGGGGACGAGCGACCGGTATTCGTTCCGCGTAAGGTGCTCAGAGTCGGGGATTATTCTCACTAGTAAATTTTTAATGTAAATTGTGCTTTATTTAATTTGAGCCCGAAGGGGCTAATAAATATACATATTCACTAGTAAATCATAGAAAATTTAACAAAAATCTGAAATATTATTGTATACTATTAAAAAAAAGGAAAACTGCCAATTCAATTGTATGCCAAATCAATTGTATGCTTCTATAGATTCATAATTTCATTTCTGTTGATATGGTTTCATAAATTATATCTTTTACAATTAATTGCATTTTCTAGTTCTTAATAAAAGTTTTGTTAAAGGAAGAACTGTGAACAAATAAGTTCATTATCAAAAAGAACCTCCCGTATATCTCTTCATTTGTTTGGAAAACAATAAAAGTTTACTTGATAAAATATACTCTCAAAATCAATATCGTGAACGGAATCCGCACTGAACTCTTTTTATTGAAATGCAAACAAAAGCTTAGAACGTATTGAAAGTTTATTCAGGTTGGAACTAAGAGCTAACGTAGCCACCATAATTGAATTGTGAAATTGTTTTGTCGCTGTATTCAAAGTTATATATGCCGAAATATTTCTATTATTAATGTTGTTCACTTTTGCCAGACGAAAATATCTATTCGAAAATTCTAAATATTAATAAAGCTAATTTTTTAAAATCATTCTGAATCATACATATTTTTATTTTTATTTTTTACGAAGTTTTTTCATGATATTTTCCTACAGAGGTTTAATATTCACAATATACTGCACATTTACTTATCACTAAAAAAAGTGCATAAATTCAAATATTAACTTTTCTTTTCATTGAAACTGTATGTCTATATTTGACGAAAATTGCTTTTGTTATTTTTCATATTGGAAATCTAAACTTATTTTTCACTCATATATAATCGTACTATTAAACATATTTAATCTAGATAGGTGGAAGACTTTTCCACTCAAATTTGAATAGTTGCTAAACTTAACCACACATTGCGCACAGAGGGATAATAAATAATAAACCCTTAACGGTTTGCGGTTTAAAAATTCAAATTGCTCATTGCCACCACTGTTTTAAAAAAGAAATTTTCACCTCATTTAATGACACGTAAAATGATACCATAAAAAAGCGAATTACGCTATTTGATAAATATGGTGGGAATTAAACAACCAGGTTAAACGACACAGCCCGGGAATATCACGAGAGCGAGTATTAACTCTCTCGCTGCGTAACCCGAGATTTTCTCGGGGATGCATTTTTCCATCTAATTAATCCTTCTTAATTATTCCCATTTTTTTTTTTAATTTAGCCTTATTTAATCGGAGCATTTTCACGATTAAATCATGCAACAAGTTTTGTTTTGAAAAACAGGTGACATAAGAAGCTATTTTAATTATTTTGAAGCTAGTTTAATAAAACAATTACGAAGCGAGATGGTTAAGAGGTTAATCAATAAATATTTAGCCCTTTAATATTGTTTTTCAGTTCCATGCTACCACTATCTTTACACAGAAATATTTACCTTATGTAATATTTGAATTTTGCTATTAAAAAGGGTTAGTAATCGCTACATAAATTTAGTGTTATCTAACCCTAACTTGACGTTTTTAACATATATCTCTAAAAGAATAATTCATGCAGCTTTTCGGAAAAGAATGTTTTATCAGTCATTTGGAAAAAAATGATGAAAATTACATTGTTAAAATTCTTTTGAAAATTTTACTTATATTGAATAACCTAAGACATTTACACAATATTTTTTAATGTGCAACTATTATAATCCCAGAACATTCTATGTCTTTGCCCAAAGGTGGAAGGCTCAATAAAGTAGTATATACGAGGCATGTTTTTTTAAGTTAGTACCGTTTTGGAATGAAAAAAAGACGTGCAAAGATATCGCAATAAATTTATTTTTACATGAAAGCCTGTACCTTCATCTACTTTTCTACATAATTTCCGTGATTATTGAGGCACTTGTCATAACGTGGCACCAGTTTTTGAATACACTCCTCATAAAATTCTGCCGCCTGACTTTTTAACCACTGTATCACAAATGTTTTGACTTCGTTATTGTCTTGAAGACGCTGACCACCCAGGTGTTTCTTCAAGTGCAGGAAAAAATGGTAGTCGCTGGGCGCCAGATCAGGGCTGTATGGAGGATGATCTAGAGTTTCCCATTTAAAAGATTTCATGAGATCTTTGGTTCGATTAGCCACATGTGGACGGGCAATGTCATGCAGCAAAATGATACCCTTACTCAACTTGCCACGTCTTTTGTTCTGGATTGCACGACGCAGATTGTTCAATGTCTCACAATAAGACGCTGCATTGATTGTCTCATTACGAGGCAGAAACTCCACTAGCAATACTCCTTTTTTGTCCCAAAAAACTGTGCACATGATTTTCTGGGCAGAAACTGTTTGCTTAAACTTCATTTTTTTGGGTGATGATGAATGTCGCCATTCCATGGATTGTTGTTTCGATTCTGGTGTGACGTAGTCCACCCATGTTTCGTCACCAGTAACAATTTGGTCTAAAAAATCTTCACCTTCATTGTGGTACCGCTCAAGGAAAGTCAATGCACTGCCTAAACGTTGGGTTTTGTGCAAATCCGTCAACATTTTTGGAACCCAAGGTGAACACAATTTCCGGTAATTCAAGTTCTCGGTCACAATGCGATACAAAACACTACGAGAGTATTGAGGAAAGCAGTCGCACAAGATGAAATTGCAAAGCGTCTTTTTTTTTCTCACCTTTTCGTCCAATTTCTGCACCAAATCTTCATTAACGACCGAAGGACGCCCACTCCGTTCTTCATCATGCACATTTGTGCGGCCATCTTTAAATGCTCTCACACATTTCCTTAGCATTCCATCACTCATAATGTTTTGTCCGTAAACTTCATTTGTATCATAATAAAGTTGAATATATTGCAGAGTTTAAAAATCTAATGCCATTAATTTCCAAAAAAAAATAAAAATAAATAAACTGTATTATCGAATTATTTTAACCTTCCGTCTACCAGACGGGTCCATTGGACCCGACATGTACATTCAAAATATTTATTCAAACCAGAAATTTCTTCAAAACAAACTAAATGTATAAATCAGACAATAATAAGTTAAATAAACAAATTAAATAGTTTTAAGTAAAAATTCTGGTGTAGAATGTTTTTATAAAACTTGATTAAAATTTCCGGTAGTTCTAGGGTTAATTAGTATGTCTGAAAGCAATCATCCGCTGATTGCATAGTCTAATGGAAGGATCTGTGATAATATTTGATACATAATAATGCTATGAAAACGTAGGGCTTATTTAAATTGCACCTGAAAAGAATGCATATAATTGTTAATGCATTGTAATTCACAAATAGGTGCAGTATAGACAATGTTCATCTGAAAACTTTTCTTAAAATATCTTATGATATCGCCCATATGTATATAGCTATCAAATTAAAGTTTTTAATTAACTTAAATAAAACGAAATTTTATTTCTTTCTTGAAATACATCAGAAAAATTTAACACTAAACAGACCGTGATGGGTCATTTTGAACCCTACCATATGAATATATTTCGGTTCGAACCAGAAATTTCTTTGTAAAATAAGTTTAAAAGACACAAAGAAGAAAAATGTTAAATACATATGTTACAATATGAATATATTTCGGTTTGAACCAGAAATTTCTTTGTAAAATAAGTTTAAAAGATACAAAGAAGAAAAATGCTAAATAAATGTGTTACCATATGAATATATTTCAGTATGAAAAAGAATTTTTTTTGTAAAATAAGTTTAAAAGATATAAAGAAGAAAAATGTTAAATAAATATGTTAAACAGATTTAAATAAAAATTCCGGTGTAATATATGTTTATAAAACTTGAATAAAATTTCCAGTCGTATTAGTGTTAAAGTAATTTCATTACATATTCGGTCATTTATTTATAGTTAGTCAATATAGAGAATTAAAAGTTTTCTACCAGCCTTTGTTTTTCTAACCGAAAAGAAGCTAAGATTAATAATTGTATTTTATCACAGTAAAACACTACCATATAATGTAAAAAAATATTAACTTTCTACTGAAAAAAAATGTTTTACTAAAGAAAAACCATACATTAAGTTAAAAAAAACCCGAACGTTAAATGGGGAACGTAATTTTTTTCAGGTAAAATTAAGAAATATGTATATTTTAATACAGCATAAAGGAAAAAATATTGAAAATAATAATGACTTTCCTAACAATCGTTTATTTCTGTTTATTGATCTACAAATAGGTTTCAATCTGAAAAATAAAACACCCACTATTTCCAGCTGAATTTACTCGTGATATATTTTTTATAGAGTACGATGCAACATATTCATATTTCAACTAAAAGGAACTTTTTTTGCAATGTTTTAATAAAAGAAGAGTTATTAATACTTTTTCTTATATTTCTAGAAAACTAATATAACGCCTTAAGATGTCGCATTTTTTGGAAGTAAAACTTACGTACGAATATTATGTAAAAAAAATGTACTACGAAAATAAATTGTTACATAAGTAAAAAAAAAAAAAAAAAAAAAAAAAAAAAAAAATCTAAATCAATAATTGATTTCTTAACATTCCTTTCTTCTGATTCTTTCATCGATACAAATATAGTTTTCAATCTGAAAAATAAATTACCCGTTTTTTTTCAATTCAAATTATTTTACACAAAAGGTATTTTTCGTAAAGTACGAAGTGCAATTTATCTGTAAAAACATAAAGGGATTTTTTTGGTATATTATTTTAAAAAAGGAGACTGTTTAAAGTGCAAAGTTTTTTTTTTTTCATTAAAAAAAAAAATTAAAATAATTCTGTTTTTCATTTTAATTCGAATATTTTACGGTTAACAAGACTTTTGATAGGCGAAATAATTTAAAATATAGAGTTATAACTAATTTTTAAGTCAAAAACTGAATTTCAAGAGATTAATTCTTAACTTTGTGTTTTGTAGGCTGTACATAATCGCTACACACATTAAACAAAAACACGGGTCGGGTCATGCTTGCCAAGAAACTGAAAATTCTATTTCAAGCTATCTGGTAACTTGTTCTTAACCCTAGATCTACCGGGAATTTTATTCAAGTTTTAATAAAACGTTCTACACCAGAATTTTTATTTAAAACTATTTAACTTATTTACTTACCTTATTTTTGTCTGGTTTATATACTTAGTTTATTTTAAAGAAATTTCTGGTTTGAATGAATATTTTGTATGTACCTGTCGGGTCCAATGGACCCGTCTGGTAGACGGAGGGTTAACCTTCCGTCTACCAGACGGGTCCATTGGACCCGACATGTACATTCAAAATATTTATTCAAACCAGAAATTTCTTCAAAACAAACTAAATGTATAAATCAGACAATAATAAGTTAAATAAACAAATTAAATAGTTTTAAGTAAAAATTCTGGTGTAGAATGTTTTTATAAAACTTGAGTAAAATTTCCGGTAGTTCTAGGGTTAAGCATACACGAAATGTTTTGTTGGAGCGATACCCGAACCGAACTGGACATATTTCAACAGAACATTGACCTTAAAATAAAGGAAATTAATCCGTATTTAAAGGCATATATGACAAAATATTATATACTTGGGGGTTGTGCCTCTACTCACTAAGCTCGCCAACCCCGTTCAGACACCACTAGCATAGTTCGTACACCTCCTTGAATTTTGCAGACCAGAAAAATTTTCTGCACCAGTATTATCTTATAGAAAATCTCTTCATGAAAGAAGGCGAAATTTTGCATAATTAACCTAGATTTCTTTTTCCGTAAAAAAATACTGGTAGTTCTCCTGGAGAAATAACGGTTTCCGAACGAATCGTAACTAGTGTTGCCAGATGTTCCGCGTAAATCAGTCCTCCAAATGCCCTGGATACCATTAATTTTTTACAGTTAATTCCCATCTTTAATCGCAGATAATCCAGCCATTGAATAAAGCGAAGAGAATTACTTTAAAATAGTGGTGTCCAGAGAATTTTGATCCCAGATTTACGCGGAAAACCTACAACACTAGGCTACACAGATTCTAAAGCAGGTGTGTCAAAGTGTGGCCACCGGACACCACTAATTTTTTATAGAAACAGTCGACTTCTTGAATCACAGAGATTCGATGATTAAATAAGACAAAGGTTTTTATAATATTTTAGTGGTATCGGGCGGACCACAGTTTAACACTGCTGCTAGAACTGTGACCCGACGGATACTAATAATTTTTCAAAGAAATTATTGACTTGTTGAATCGCAGAGATTTGATGATTAGATAAGGTAATGATTTCTATAAAATTCGAATGGTATCTGGCGTTTAACACCCCTGTTCTAAACACACGTAATTTATTCTGCTCAAAAATATTACAGAATTTTGAATTATAACAGAGTACCTAGTAGCGATCTCCGTGTCAACGAGTTTCCATTTATTTCCATTTGACTGGGGAATTTTCAGGAAGAATCATCTACTGTTGGCACAAATAATGGCTGTTTTCGTGATTGATTAAATAAGCACCGCCCCCTGAATACTAGGGCTGAGCGCTGACACAAAAATGGCGGCTGTTGTAGGCGGATTATTTTAATACATTGTATGCGTACTAGTATGTTTTTGTGGGTTGGGGACAGAAATTATTACTGGCACGGGAAATTTTGTACGGACGAAAAAAGAAGGTGTAATCCAAACATGCTTGAATCTTATTGGTTGTGAGCAGGTTTTAATTTACAGTGGCATTTGTGAACGTAAATTTAGTACTCATTTTCGAAAAATTGCCCGCATTTAATGTGTTAATGGAGTTATGAATAAAGAGGAGGAGACATATAGTGTACTATATACCAGTTGCGAGTGAAGTAACTAAGGAGGTTGTCACAACATGGCGGCTGATATTTTTAAAAATTGGATCTTCATTTTCTGATTACCGCCAGGACAAACATCCAACCAGTAAAATTGAATAGAAAATTTCGTCTTTATTAAGCACCTTATTCATGGAAACGTTTCTCAAAATTGTTGTAAAAATTTCTATTTATTTTTATTGGTGTCAGTAGGCCTTGGTCAGTATTCCCCGATTGTCACAATATGGCGGAAACGCAGAGCCTAACTACCGCCAAAGTAAACTGCTACCAGTAAAAAGGAAAATCTGTTTCTTCCATTTTTTATGACAAAAATTTTGTAATATTAAAGCTTTTAACCCTAGAACTACCGGAATTTTTACTGAAGTTTTATAAAAACATTCTACACCAGAATTTTTACTTAAAACTATTTAATTTGTTTATTTAACTTATTATTGTCTGATTTATACATTTAGTTTATTTTGAAGAAATTTCTTGTTTGAATAAATATTTTGAATGTACATGTCGGGTCCATTGGACCCTTCTGGTAGACAGAGGGTTAAATAAGTTGAAAATTTCTATATAAATCTAGTGGTGGAAGTTTCCACCGGCAGTAAATAACTCTTGAGATAGCGGTTACGGTTGAAGCTTCACTATTTTAATAAATATGTCAGTGCCTCTTTATTAAAAATTCCGTGATTATTTTAAGCGTGTATACGGTTCGCTGAAATTGGACACCAGTATTTTTCTTTGATTTGTTTAGACTCTGAAAAATAAAGCTGAACTAACTTTTAAAAATTATTGGTGTTCAAATGCTAGGGAACATACAAGCGATAAAAATAGTGCCTACCACAGCCGCCATTTTTGTCTAATAGTTCTGATCTAGTATTCAGGGGGTGGTGAAAAAAGAACAGTAAACATCATTTTAATGTCAGCTTGTATAAAAAGAGGCGCTACTTCCAGGAATTTTTTAACAATGCTATAAGAAAATTATTTTAAATACGACATTTTAAATTTATACTTTAATATCTGACGTAATGTTCACCAAAGTTTCTGCTTTTTAATATTTAAGTGAAAATACTTTTGTTGTTAGAAATGAAAAGGAATATTTGCGCTGTCTTATAATTGGCAACAGCAGTTAAAAAGATCATCTGGAAATATGAAATAAATTTCTCGTGTAAATATATTTTAAACTTTAAGCTGTTTTGTAACATTTTTGTTCGGCATTTAAAATATGACGTAATTTTCTCGATTTACTGCTTTTAGCACATAGTAATGTAACTTTTATCTTAAATTTTTCTTTCTTTTTGCTATTGACATGTATATAAAATTTTATGACTA
Source organism: Maratus speciosus (assembly GCA_963932465.1). Lineage (NCBI taxonomy): Eukaryota > Metazoa > Arthropoda > Arachnida > Araneae > Salticidae > Maratus > Maratus speciosus. The sequence continues at coordinate 218,850,069 of OZ010794.1, forward strand.
TTTTTTCAAATTTCACTGTCGCCCCACCAGTGTCCGAGAGATTCTGCTCTCTAAAGCTAGTAGACTGGAGGTGCTGTGTTCAAACCTAATCGCGCCCGTCGGCCTAATCGTTTGGTGTATTCAATGGTTTTCTTCGAAGCTTGGATATTCATGCGTAAATACGGGTCAGGTTCCCTTCAAAGGAGACACACCGAATCACTACCCCTTCAGGCCTACATCATTCGTGTAGATAATCGGCCGTCATAAAAACAAAACAAAAGAAATTTCCCTACCTGTAACACATGGTCATTTCATTCTTATTTTAAAGTTTTATTTCTATTTTTAATCATTTGAAAAGACATTTTTAATTGGAATGAAATAGTATTTTTGCGTTGCTTTTAAAACTGGCAACAATTTAAGATAATGGAGTTTTTTAAATATGAAAAAAATATCTATTTAAATTTGAAAATTTAAACAAAATTTGTCAAATAATAATTAAAAAAAAAAGGCAGACTACATACCACAAACTTATGAATAATAGCGTTAAAAAAATATTAAATTCCTATGTATAGTTTCTTTCTTTTTCTTTCTTTGTTTGTTTTTTTTTTCTTTTGTGCTATAAAACTTTTTAACGGAACTATTTTGACCAACTTTAAAGTTAAATAGCTCTTTAAATAATTCTTCGATTAAACAACTGCCTGCAACAGCATACTTATAAATAGTTTCCTTATAAAACCACACATTTTCATAATTTTGCATGCATTAGTTTTCTTAACCCCTTAATTCTCGCTCCCGTGATATTCACGGGCTTTACATTATATTCTGATTGTTTGATTCTCACCAGTTTTATAAAATAGCGTAATTAGTTTTATTATCGTATCACTTTACCTATCATTAAATAAGGTGAATATTTCCTTTAAAAAAATGGTGCTAATCAGCAATTTAAACTTTTAAACCTTAATTTAATGGGACCGTTAACCCCTGACCGCAGAGAAAATGGGCAGAATTGTAATGTTGCTTTCTCTTTAATTTTTTAAAAAGTCTAAAAAAAGATGATTTTTCTAACATGATATAAAAAATTTAATTATGTATAGGAATATAAACCTTGGGAGTATTAATCATAACAAAATATTTTACAAATGCATTACATTTGTAGAATTATATTAATTTAAATATTGCTTCTGCTGCAGTGAAACCTACGGCTTAGTGAACGGGTATATAAGTTCGCGGCAGTGAGAAGGTTAACCCCTTCGGGACAGGAGCCTTTTACGAAATTTTTAATCTTTTTTCACCGTTTTTTAAAAACAGAAATTTGTGTCTTTTTGAATCGAGAAAGTGCGCCGATTAAATAAGGCAAATTGTACAGTAAAATTTTACTGGTGAGGAAAAACAAGGATTTTGGGCGCTTCATGCGGCACGTATACGTGTCGCTCGTCCCCAAGGGGTTAAGGGGTTATTAACGCTTAGAAATGCCTTCGGTCACAAAAAATTCATTTACTGGCGATAACAGGTCGATGACACATTACGCGCGATAGTTACTTTTTCTAAGGGTAAAGATTTATATCTCCAAAACCGATAGGATTATTAAGTAGAACATTGAAAATTTATATTCATTTATATTATCCTAAAAAACTACTTATGAGAGTTAAGAGAACACGATAATCGTAAAACTATTTTTAACATGATAAAATAAAGATATCCATCGCTATTTTTTATAATTTTACTTTCTGTTTTTATGAAACTTATATTGTAAATTATCTTCTTCAAGCAAATTATGTCGAAATAACAAAGGAATATGGATACGTCTTTTTGTAACATTTAAATATGAGATTTTGACAAGTAACTTATACTCACCAATATTACACAACAATCTATGTTTAATATATGGAAACGCACTAATTTTGATTCTTGAAATATAAAATTAAACATATTTTATAAATTAAATAAAAATGAAATACAATGAGATCCATCATTGCATAACATTTAGTATAAAATAAAAGTATTTACTAAATAATAACTATTTATTCTAAATGACTGCAATAAAAGTATAATTTACATATACAGTAGAGCCTCGATTATCCGAAGTAATTGGGACCGACCATCTTCCGGAGAATCGAAATTTTCGGATAATCGAGAATGCTTCAATTTTAAGATTAAAAAGAAATATATGCAATATTTCGTATTATGGTAACAAGTGCTTAATAAAAATAAAGCAGTAACAAAATAGAAACATGAATAAATTTATTGAATTTGAAATTTGAAATAAAGAACCTTTTACATATATCACAAGGTTTCGAAAAAATGTTTTGTTTATCGCAGTTTCGATTACCTTTGCTTTGGAAGCTCTATAACGGAGTTTTGTAATTTTATTAGTTCACCAGTATCACAGTTTTTATGCTGCTCCAGCCATGCCAAACCTTTTGCAAAACATTCAAAATCTTCAGAATTGGTAATTTGTTCCTTTTCTTCGTTCCACTCCGCAGCTTACGGAGCTCAAGTTAAATTAAAAGGAACTCTAAGAAAAGGGGATCGAAAATATGTACTCGAAGTTGGCAAAGGATCGCGTGACACAAGGAATAAGGCAGTTGAAAAAATAAAAAGCTTTCAAAATTGATTTTATACATAAGGAATTTGACAGTAACCAAAAAAAAAAAAAAAAAGCTTCAAAAATGGATTTCGGTTAATCGAGATTTTCGGACAAAAAAGGTTCCACTGTATATATATATATATATATATATATGTACGTATATATACTATATATACTGGATTTAAAATGAAATGATTCACAATGAAACGTAAATATTGAAGAAATATTGCAGTTGCATTGCCAGAATTAGCAATAAAATATCGAAATATTTCTTTCCTATATTAGTACATTATTCTCCAAATATGTATATACAGTACAGCCCCGATTATCCGCGGAATTGGGTGGCATGGGTACCGCGGATAACGAAAATCGCGAATAATCCGAAAAAGAGTGAAAATTGGGGTGAAAGCACGATACAAAGAAAATTCAACATAAAAACTATGTTTTAGTGTATAAAAAACATAATAAAACGTTTAAAATGCATACATATGCACAGTACAGCAGAAACATTTGCTTTACGTCTAAATTACGTCTAAATTACGTCCTTTTTTTTAAATCAGTCACTTGTTTTTAATTCTTGCTTTGGAAACACATTTTCTATCTCAAAAATGAAGCTATTCTTGATATGCTGCCCTGGAATTTATCATGATACTCTTATTTAATTGTTAAATATTTTAATTGCTGTGTTTACGTTTTCTTAATAAAATCAAGAAAAGACATCAAGACTTTACATGTGATATTTTAAACATGGCAACCGAATCTAGAAATATTCTTCTATTACTTTCGAATACATGAATTTTTCTGTTTATATTTATTAGTTGGGCTTATTGTATTTTCCTTGCTGTTGGCTTGTATTAAAAAAAAATTGCTTCGCGGATAATCGAGGCTTTAGTGTATATATATAATATTAGAGAAATGATGTCAATACTAGCTAATATATAGGGAGTAGAAAACAAAATTTACCAACATTGTTTTGCGCGTAGATATATTTGAGAAAATACATTTTACTAAATGTCAGCCGAAATAATGGCCAGTTATTTTCCTAATTCATTAAAAGTAGAAAATGTCTTTTTTAATATCCATTGTAAAAGAAAGCTTAAAAGTAAACAAAATAGTTCTTCGTGATAAATAGCCTCGATTAAACGTAAGAATCTTATATTAAGCCTCTTTTATTTCTTTGCATTAAATATATTTACATAATGACAATGAAACTTCCTTTTGGAAGGTTTCCAGCTACAAAACTCAACAGCTCCAAAAAAGTAGAATAATCAAAAGGAAAGTTATTTTAGAAACTTGAATGCTGTGGTTAAATATTTGTGCTTTCTATTTTTAAAGTTATTAAGTCTCTTTATCTTCTGTGTTTCTTTATAGTCCTTTAACCCTTTCATGACGGTTGGGACGTATGCGACCCATTATAAGGTCCATATTATTTTATTCTTTTACTACCAGAATATATTAGTCTTAATCTTTGCCTTGCCGAATCGTAGTATTCTTGGAATAAGTTTTTGGAAAATAAAGCTAAAAATAATGTATAGATTTTCTGACATCAGAAATTTAAATGTTGTTAACTCCTTGAGAGGAAAGCAAAAAATGACACTAAATATTTAATTCTTACCGGAATAATCGAAAAATTGTATTCTTAAATAAGGAAAAGCAATTTTTTCAACGATTTCCCTCCAAAGTTAAAAATATATAATTTAATAAAAATTTTCTGGTTGTTGAAATTGGGTGGGATATATGTTATCCCACCGCCCCTCAAGGGGTTAAATGATGACTAGTGTTTCCAGGTGTCCCGCGTAAATGAGGGCTCCAAATGCTTTGGACATTACTAATTTCATTCAGTTTATTTGGCTATCTTTAATCGCAGATATTTCTAGATATCACTAGTTAAGACGAGGAATATTACTTCCAACCTTAAGTGTATAGTGATGCATATATACATCACTTTTTATTTAATTCTCTTCAACCAGCATATTTATATAGAAATATTTGTCCTGTAAAAATTAAGAAAATATAATCTAAAAAATCTATCTTTAAATTTCTGGTGTCTAACCTTTACTATAAGAGTAAAATACATAATCCTAAGAAAAATAATTTATGCATTTAACACTACAGTAACGCAATTACTCAAGGGGTTAAAAAAATAGTCAGTCGACTTTGGCAGCCCTGTAAATTTTTATTCAAATTTACTGGTGGAAGTTTGTCATAGCGGTAATCAGAAACTGTTTATCATATTAAAACAAAAAAACTGCCTACACCATGTGACAACCTCCTCAGTTACTTCACATGCAACTGGTAGACAATACAGTATATGTCTCCTCATCATTATTTATAATTTCATTGGTTTATAATAAAAAAAGAGCGTTATAATTACAGTTATCGTTCCTATGTCAACTCCCACGTGACATCGGTTCTTTGTCTTTTCGGCCATATGGCATGGTTGAGGTGACAAAATTAACACGTTCGAGATCAACTTATCTTACACGAATTTTATTCAGTTTTCACCACTTTTTTTCACTACCATTTCGAGTTGTACCTCGTCAGCATGTACTAGAGAAATTCCCTACAAAATTCCTTTTTTAAATTTAGCGGTGCGTATAGAAAGTGAAAATAGTCGTTTGTAGCAGCTCTGCCGGTATTCACTGAAGAAAATTACAATCTAGGTGATTCATGTATTCAAATCTAGCATCTGATAAGGGTTAACACAATGGAACTATAAATAAAGAGGAATTGACATATCCTCAAAATGGTGAAGCATCAGCTGTAACGGGCTCTGATTTCTGCAAAATTAAAATTTCTTCCTTATTAACCCTTTCGGGATGAGCGACACGTATACGTGCCGCATGAAGCGCTCAAAATCATTGTTTTTCCTCACCAGTAAAATTTTACTGTAAAATTTGCCTTATTTAATCAGCGCATTTTCTCGATTCAAGAAGACACACATTTCTTTTTAAAAAAAACGGTGACAAAAGATTAAAAATGTCGTAAAAGGCTCCCGTCCCGAAGGAGTTAATACATGCTGTCATAATTAAGATCATCAATTCCTTTTTACTAGTGGAATGTTGCTTTTGTAGTAGACAGACCTTTCGATTCCTCTATATTGTGACAACCGAAACAATCCCCCAGTCAATGCTAGTTAATTAGATTATCACCCTGGTGAACTCGCACGAATAAATTTGTATAGAAATTTTCTTCCTCATTTAAACTCCTTATTTATGCACAATTTCTTTCAGATGTATGGCAGAAATGTCTATTCGTTTCTACTGATAGGAATTTGTCCCGACATTAATAAGTACCTGATCCAACAGAAGCACACAAAAGTTGCCATCTTGTGACAACCTCCTCAGTTACTGTCCTTGGAGCCGGTAGATACTACGCTATGTAATTCGTCCTCTTTATCCATAGCTCAATTGTTAATACGTTCAAATTGCGCAGTACAGTCAGAATTTTCTAAGTCAGTTAGAAATATTTTTAACCAGAAAATTCAGTTTGAGAGTTGTTGGTCTCATCTCTTTAAACGGCGCTATTTTACCCGTGTAGAGTTTTTAATAAATACCACATTCACCAGAAAAAATGTAAGTATGAAGAATTTAGCAGGATATAGGAATTTACCATTTTTCAAATTTTGAAGTTCTTTTTTTTTCATATTTAGGCAAAACAATTACAAACGTATTTTATTACCTCCGTATTGGTCCACAAAATTTAAAATACGATTGACCAATCCCGTCAAACGAAATCTATTACTTATATTAAAACTTTTAACTAATGATTTATAGCTGTTACAGAATTCATTCTATTTAATTTTGATAAAATTGAATTATTGCTCTGGATTAACGCATTTTCACTCAGAATGATATTTGGACATGATATTAAGAAAAAGGGTTAAGTATTTACCTGGAAAGCCACAAGATTACACTATATCACATTGTCACCATAGAACGGTAATTGTGTGTGCGGGCATAAATTTACTTAACACTTTCGCTGCCAATCCCACGCCAGCAAAAATGGTAAGAAATTTTAAATTGATACCGGAAATTTTGAAAGAAGATATTTTACTTTATGTTATCGCTAAAGTCTTTTATTAAATAAATCGTAAGATACTGTTCTTTATTTCTAGTATGAACACTAAATTTCTGGATAAAAATGGAGGCCAAACTGGCAAATCTGTATGGTGGCACTCAGTGCGTTAACCTCACCTATCTCTTCTAAGTCTATATTATTAATTATTTAGCTTACTCTGTGAAATATAGCGTTTTTCAATTCTACCGCTTTACTAAGTGGTGAGCGATATATTATAATTAAATTTATTTTGTGAATTAAATCGATATTTTACTAAACCCACTACGTTTTTAGCATTACTTGAAATTTCTGTACAGTACATGATATTATAATTTTTCTGTATTATTGCATGGTTTTTCAGTGTCATTACATTTAACGATAAAATGAGAAGTATAATAATGACATATTCATTTTTTTCTTTTTGTAGGTAAGTGAAAGTGGTCAGCATTATATTATTGGCACCAAGAGAACTGAAAATAAATATTTGTAAGTCTACTATTTTGATTATTTGCATTGTTTATTTACATAAACTGCTTTTACTTTTCCAGAATTCATGTTTTCGCGTTTTTCGCTTCACAACTCACACTTTTTTTAAAATCGTAAATTGCATGAACACGATCAAATTAGAAGAGGCGCAAACATTCACAAGTACTTTAGTATAGGAATTTTCTCCTCATTTATATTAGGAGTATTATTATTTCATATGCAGCGTGCCTACAAATTAATTGGGCAGTTTCGTAAGTTAAGATCATCCGAAATAGTAAATGAAATTAACTAGTTGAAAGTCAGACTAGACGTAATATTTTAAAACAGCAATTACAGCCTTTGTGCAGGAATATTAAAAAGCAGTAAACCAACGTTTAAAATGCAAAAATAATGCGTGAAAAGCAGCAAACAGCTTTTTCGAATCTACAGCGAGATTCTTCTTCAGTTCAAGATAGGGAAAAGGGAACAGCGTGTTAGAAAAAGCAAGGCTGAGCAAAGCTTTTACTCAGCCTTGCTTTTTCTGCAGCAGTGTGATCTCATACTGCATTTAAAATGCGTATACAGGGTGTTTCAGCACAGCAGTTCCAAAGTTTCAGGAGCGATAGAGAACACCTAGACAATGGGAAAACGGAATGCGTGGTAGGAAACGTATTCCTGTCTCGGTAGCGACGACACAAATCATTATAAATGAAGTACAAGTGCAGGATGAGAAAACATGTATATTATTCTCAGTACAGCAAAAAATTAAGAAATAACACCAAAAAGTGTGACAACGATCGGCATCAAAGAATGTGTTCAAAATTACGAGCACTGGTCGTGATGCCACGCTCATATCTCCGGCGAATGGAATATCTAATCTTCTCGAAAATACGGGGATTGTCTCCGACTGCCCCATCAGCTGCCATGATGCGTGCAACATACTCATAAGCACTGTCCAGCATTGTCCCAGTTTTTTTGCTAAGAATAATAAACATGTTTTCTTGTCATGTTCGTGTCTTTCATTTCTCTTGTTTGTACGCTGCCATCGAAATACACAAGGCCAGAGGACACGAGAAGTGGCGACATCACTAATCGACCGACTCCTCACTAGTGTTCGAATTCACACCGGAAATTTTTGAATAGCAATTTTCTTTTATTTTGTTTGTGGAATATCTATCACCTTATATAAGACATTAATAACTATACATACTTACTGGTGAGAATTTGGAATAAAAAATTAGCCACACTCGGAATGCCACAGTGTTGCCTGATCTGGCTGATTTTTTATTGTGGAATTCCAAATTCTGAACAGTAAGTTTAAATAGTTATTATTGTTTTATAAGATGATAGATATTCATAAATAAATTTGCGATTAAAAATTTCCCGGTGGGAATTCTAACACTTGTGAGAAGTCGGTCGATTAGAGATGACGTCACAATTCGTGCCCTCTGGCATTGAGTATTTCGACGGCAGCGCCTCGGGCCGTGATGCCAGGACTCACATCTCCGGCGTATAGAATATCTAATCTTTTCGAAAATACTGGGAGTGCCCGGACTTACCGACCAGCTGCCACAGTACGCGAAACATGTTCCTGAACACTGTCCATCATTTTCCCAGTATTTTTATGGTATTAAGAATAATAACCATGTTTTCTTATCTTCTTTTTATCCTGCCTTTCTTGTAATTGTATTGTCGCTACCGCTCCAGGAAAGCGTTTCCGACAATGCATTGCTATGTGATTTTACATCATCTAAGTGTATTCTATCTCTCCTGAAACTTTGTTACAGATGTGTTGAAACACCTTGTATATAATATCAATATTTTTAACGTTTTATAATATAAATATTTTTAACGTTTTATAATATAAATATTTCTAACATTTTATAATATAAATATTTTTGCAGTTTTTATACTTTTATTAACGTTTGATAAATGACAAACAATACAATTTGTTTCTACTTCAACTCAACATAAATCTTCATAAATAATAACTAAAATATTAATTTGAAACCCCAGTAAATTCACATTCTTATTTAATTTTACACTGACATAATCCATTAATTTATTAAATGTACTTTACGATCCGTAAAGGACATTTGTTTCTCAAGAGGTCTGTGTATTGTATTAGAATGCAAATGTAGTAAACAAATGGTAATGTATTTCATAAACAAGATAAATTTGTTGTTTGAAGTTTGACATTTTAAAGTAACTGGTCTGATGTATCGTAAGTAATAAATTGTTATATGCCTTGAGCTTTTGAAAATGATGACAGACTGAAGTTTTCCTCTGTTTAAATTCGAAACTATTCAGAAAACATGAATATATTTTATAAATGTTAGCTAATGATAAATACTTGAAAAGAAAACCAATATAACCATATAGCTCATTAGGATGAAGAAACTGTATTATGCATTTTGCAGTTTTTTTTTATTGTTATAAGATGAATTACGCTTTTTTGTACCACAAAAGTTTAATTGTAAATTTTACTTTTTTAAATCGTCGTAATCTGCAATTAAATGAGCCAAAAAATTCTATTAATTTTTTATGGTACAAAAAAGCGGAAGTATCAACAGCTATGTTTTAATCCTATCAGTCACAAAGCACTCCCATTGTTAAACTGTTGAAATGAATGACTGACAGCGGATTTCATAATTTTATTATTTATTTATTTATTTATTTATTTATTAGATACAAAAAAGCTATATTTCACATACATAATAAACGAGAACAATACAATAATATAATATAAAACATAATAAACGAAATTTTATACCAAAATTCCGGTGCCGTTGTAGCATTTGGGAATTTAATTAAGTGGTTTCATAAGCATACCAGTGCCCTTGAAAGGGTAAAGGCGATTCTTAAAAAAAAAAAAAAATCCTTGCAGCGACGCGAAATTTTGTGATACATTTACAAACACTTTTTTTGAACACAAAAGCATGGTTCCTCCAGACCATAGATTAACATACAAGATCGGACACTCCCATAGAGCGTAATGGTAATGCGATTGGGATAGCAGCGCCTTTAGTGACAATGGGGAAGAAAACTTCCCATCCTTGTAATATTTTCGTTATTGAGCGTCTACCTTATTGTGATCTTTCTTTTTTAATGTTGCATGTTTACGTTTTCAACAGATTGTTACACCGATATCTGAACCTAGAATAGATATTCAATTCTATATATCTAATATATATTCTATGTTCATGCACTGATATTGACGGATTGCTTTAATACAATTCTCACTCTTACACATGCTATGGCTTAATCAGACAAAAACTGGGCTATGAAATGATATCATAAAATAATTAAAAGTTATAATGACATTTTAAAAATACTCAGCAACTTGAAAAGGACTCGATTCACAGAATGAGTTCTCAACAGCAAGCGATAAATAATTGCTAAGACGAACACTCAGGTCATGGGTCAAAAGGGGAGGAGTTAACATGCAAATTTCCTAATTTATGTGTGCATTATAATCATGTGGGTGGGTGACAACTTCTACATTATAATCACTCATCCAATGAAAAAAAATAAAGGTATTTTCTCATTGGTTGAAAAACACGGAATACAAGTTACCCTATCTCTGCAAAAATAATAAGACTTTTTTTTTTCTTCTCTCTTCTCACTCTGCTGATTCTGACGCTGAGGCTTGTAGTGAACGAAGAGACATTTTTTCTCTCCACAAAAATTAGCATCTCGTGATGATGCGTTTCTTCAGCAATGCTTCTCACATACTTTAAAGGAGAAATATCTCCAAATAAAAACAGATTCAACTCAGCAAATCATGGATCAACAGTGTCTGAGCCCTTCTCATGATAAGTGAATGTACAATCGAATCATTGAGAGACATTAATGAAGGACCCAATCATTGGTGATCGTCAGGTACGGAATAGGTATCATTTGACATTTCCATTAAGATTAATACAGGATTGTAAAATTTTATGCAATCGAGAGTTGAGTGGAAATAGCATCGTTCGCATTTAATCAACAATTATACATTTAAATATTATTCTTAAATATTCATTCAACCTGATATATTCAGGATCTTTTAATTTTCAATTCTACAATGTGTAAATATATGTAAATAAATTTTATTTATATTAAATTTTAATCTCTTCAATTTATGCTTTGTATTTAATTAATTAACTATTATTTTAGAAATTGATGTTTTTTTTTTTTCGCAGGGTAGGTTATAAATTGCGGCAGCATCATAAGTTAAAGTGTACCTTCGCCAGGACACCTATAAGCCCTGTGTGATTTATACAATTCTTGTGCTTCGAAATCACACAACGCAGTAAATTTAAATCATGCAATTTTAATTGATATAACAACATATTAATCTTAAATTGCACCACAAGAGCTCAGAATCATGGTGTTTTCTCTATACGAACACGGCATACATGCCTATTAGATTTTCAATTTCTAATTTTCTCTGTGTGTTGGAATTAAATCTTTATTTTAAACAGTTTTTATTATTAGTTAATCAGTGTGCGCAGAGCGTTCCAACATAGAAACTTATGTTTTGGAATTAAATATTTATTTTAAACAATTTTTATTATTAGTTAATCAGTGTGCGCAGAGCGTTCGAACAGATATATATATATATATATATATATATATATATATATTTCGTACATGATGGGTGAACGACTTAAGCTCAACGAAAAACAAGCTAAAAATTTCATTTTGAATATTATACGTCAAGTAAATATGATATAATTGGATTTAAAGCTACATAAGGCAATGGTGTAATGTAAAAATATACAAAATATTGCACTCTACAAGTCCCAGGATCTTTCATAAATATTCCCATTTGGTAGAGAATTTTTTAAAGACGATGTTTTATTAATTTATGAAGTTTAATGTATTAAACAATCATTACAATATTTTTTAAAAAATTTACGCATTTTCACTTTCACACAGATAATATAAAATGATTGTTTTTAATCTAAATAACATACAAACAGTTCAATAATATTTATGATATTAAGATATAGGAAATAATAATAAAATTATAGATAGCGAAAAATTCCTTTTTACAAATTTTTATAATTATATAAATCTAAACATTAAAATAAAGCAAAACATAGATATACTGATAAAATTGTATTCGATGTGAACAAATTAACGCAATACCCGAATTTAATTTCTTACAATTTTATCTGATTAACTTACATATTTACATTTTCAACTATATTTCCTGGTTTTCTTTTATAACAGGGATGTCAAACTGTGGCCCGCCGGATACTACTAATATTTTAAAGAAATAGTCGACAAGTTGGATCGCTGCAATTCGAAGATTAGATGAGGCAAAGATAACTGTAAAATTTTAGTGGTTTCCGGCTGGCCACAGTTTGGCATCCCTGTTTTATAATTATCATTTTTTAAGTTTAAGCTGAACAAACAAGTACAACAACAACAAAAAAGCGACCCAGCTAAATAAATCAAACATAAATCAAATGTCGTCTGCGCCTGGTTCGTGTAGGAAAGAAAAGATATTCAAAACATAGCGAGGAAACATATTTCATGAACATAGGTAAATTTCGGAGACTTGTTAATTCTTCCCCATTGTCGGCAGTGACGCTAGTACTGTTGCCATTACAGATTTTGCCGCAAATGTCCAATCTTGTATTTGAATCTATGCTCCAAACCAAACTATAGAATATATTTAAAATCGAATGGCCTTTTACATCTGTCTATTACGATGTCGAAAATTCTATTAAAATTTTTTGATAAATATGTGAGTACCAGTCTATTTCTGCATATTTGTTTTTAATTTAAAAAATTGTTTTTCTCTATAGTTCTGCGAAAGTTGTATTATATCGCTGTATATACTTTCGATTTCTTCTGTTATAGTTTTCTGAATATTTTTATCTCTCTTAACCCTTTCCGGCGCAGACAAATTTTGTTGTAACGTGATGAAATGATCGACTGACGCCAGAATTTACGTACGACTTTTTTAGAAATTAAAAACTTCTTACTTTATACTTTCATTGTAAAAGCAAAATTTATATTAAAATATTCTTGATGGCGTTTGTAAGTTTGGAATTAAAATTAGATATACCGACCCGGAACCACTGCCTCGGAAAGGGTTAACATAGAATTGTTAACCATTTGCACTCGAGAGGTGACTACCTCTCACCACTAGTGCTGCCAAGAGTCTTGAGTAAATTCCAGCTCCAAATGCTCTGGGCACCAGTATTTTCTTAGTCTTACCTTATGACAGAATTATTTGCGATTAAAGACGGCGAAATAAACTATAAGAAATAAGTGGTGTACAGAGAATATGGAGCACTGATTTACGCGTGACAAATGGCAACGCTAATGGTGAGTGAATGTCCTCTATCGCGTGCAAATGGTTAATATAAATTATTTATTCTAAAAGAATAAATAAATATGCCAGTGGTGGACCAGTGTAGCACCGGAGAATCAATTGACACCGCTAGATTTTAACTGTATTCTTCGCCTTATTTCAAGACTGAATTTCTGAGATTTTTTAACACGATGAATATTATTAAAATTTTGTGGTGGCAATCGCAAGACTGTTGCGTCACTGTTCCATCACTGATATGTAAATGAAAGAAAAACTCGGAGGACTCTGGGAATTTCACATTTCTATAACAAGCTTGTAAAGGATACATTTATCTGATAATATTAAGCGATTGATTGTACTTTAATATGGCCAGATCTCAAGTTCCTATTTTAAATATATTCTATAAGGACGTCATTAGTTTTAACCCTTAATAGGTTTGCCCGTACACCGTACGTGCAAGAAGAGTTTGCTTATTTCATTTCTAAGACTTTTTCGACATCACTAATTTTAAATTGCAACATTCGTTTTATAATTTGGTAGACATATTTCATTCTTATAAGAAAAAAATATTTTAGTGCGGTAAAAGTTGTTTATGGTCTCGACATGTAGTTTATTGTGTGAAAAAAAGGAACCTCTTAATTGGTTAACACTACGATGACGGTGATGGGCCATTTTGGCCCCTACCACATGAATATATTTCGTTTCGAACCAGATCTTTTTTTTAAATAAGTTAAAAAGAAACAAATGAAAAAGGGTTAATTAACTTAAACATTTTTAATAAAAATTCTTGTATTAAATATTTTTATAAAACTTGTGTAAAAATTTCCGTTTTTCTAGTGTTATGACTTTTTATGTTTCATAAACCTAAGTACATTTTATGATACCTTATTATTTTATCCGTTATTTGTTTTAAAACACAACTTGAAATATCGATGTCTTCATTCTCCCAAGAAATGTGGGTTAAAGCTTCTTTTAAATGAAATTATTGTAGGGTTTTTTACAAATACTTTATAAATCTTAATACTTTTTTTTTAATTTAAATTGTAAAAGAAATCCTAAGACTGAATAAAGATATTACGTTTGAAAAATGGCCTATATTTAAACGTAAAAATCTCGAATTAAGCCTTTTTTATTTCTCGCGATTGAATATATTTAAATAATGAGAATGGAATTTACTTTTGGAATGTTTCCACGAACAAAACTCTATAGCTTCGAAAATTTATAGAACAAACAAATGAAAAGATGCATTATATACTTGAATATAAACTTTAAAAACTGTTTAGTCTCTTTATCTTTTGAATAAACGCCAGACTATTTTTAAACAAAACGCATTTTTCAACGGTAATGACGACATGATTAAAATGTGTGTTTTAACTCTTTGTGGTTGAATGGCAGCAAATCGCCGCCCAAGATTTATGTACATGATTTTATTTTTATATTCTGTTTGCACCACTATAATTTAAAAGTAAATTCTTTTGTAAATTTCTCGTGCACATACTGTAGAATTAAACTAAACATTTTCCTTTAAAAAAAAAAAAAAAAAAAAAAAAAAAAAAAACGTGGTGCTAACCGAATAAATTCGTGTAAGAAATGCTTGTGACTGGAAGGAGTATTTCCACCGTTAAGGGTTAACTTAGTCGATATTGAAAAACTTATTTAAATTTTATTGATATGCAGCTGTAAACACTATTTTACCTTGTCGTCTGAAACAGTGCTTATTGAATATAATTTAACCCTTTGCGCTCGGCGTCTCGTACACAAATTTTATTCGATCGGCACCACTTTTTTAAAATAAGTTTCGTTCACAATTTCAAAAATGCTCTGATTAAAAAAGGTACATTTCATTTTCCTTTATTACTGATGACAAAAACAAATTTTTCAAAGAAAGATCATGTCTCCGCAACGGAGCCCTAGAATGCGAAGTGTTAATTATCAGAGCTGGATTTGTATAGCATGAATGATTTTCATTTGTAATCCTTATAGCGTTAAGATATTGGCGGACTTGCAAGGTTCTCAGCTTATCCGATGGGGGATCGTTGTTTTCGCGTTCCAGTGGGCTACTTTTTAAAACTTCGGATTGCTTGATTCCCACTACTTTTTTAAAAGCATAATATAGATTATTCTCGTTATTCTCGCGTTATGTAATCCGCAATTGAACAAAGCGACTATTTCTACTTCAAAAATCTGATGAGAATCAAACAATCGTAATTTAAAAAAAGTAACCCACTGAAAAGACGCCTCGGGCTTGGGACTTAATAACTTTTGTAAAAGCATCATTCAAGTGTATGAGAGTATTTATATAAATCATTAGAAAAAAATTAGAAAACGAGTGAAAATAAATCGATTGAAGTTAACAGTAGAACGCCCGGAAATTTTACTCAAGTTCCACAAAAATATTTTAAACCAGAATTTTTATTTAAAATTATTTGACTGATTTATTTAAAGTAAATACGAGTTTTTAAAATGTAACTTATTTTGTGAAATAATGTCTGGTTCCAATTGAGATTTAATCATATGGTTGGAGTCCTATCGATTCCTTCCGGGCGCCCATTGAGGGTCAAGCAAAAATGACTCTAAATATTGAATTCTCACCGGAATAATCGAAAAGTTTTATTTATAAATAATGAAAATCAATTTTACAACGATTTTCGTCCAAAATTAAAAAAAGTCGTTAAAAATATATAATTTAGTAAATATTTTCTGGTGAGAATCTTGTTTAAGTGAGGTGGGATATATTTTATCCAACCGCCCCTCAAGGGGTTAAGTGGTGAGGCATCGTCAGTGTTCAATTCAGGCACTTTTCTCCGGGACGAATTTCTATATCTCCCGGGGCGGAGATTGCACTTTTTGACTATTGAATACACAAAATCTCAAATCTTCCGGACAACTCATAGCTCCGGAGAGAATGTCCCCCCGGGTCACCCACTGAAATCAACACTGGGCGACGTGGTCTGACAATTCTAACTCTTGAAGCACTTTCATTGGAACTATTGATGATACCACTATGACCACTTTTTGAAATCTACAGACTTGTTTATCAATGATACCGTATTCATTCAAATTTTATTCAATACAAAACTTAGTTACAGTAAACTCTGTCTAAGGCGGAATCGATTGGGACCGAGAAAATTTTCCGCAGTACCCAATATTCCGCCTTAGACAAATTTTATTCTATGTCTATGGATTCGTAGGGACTTGAAAATCTTTTCGAGTTATACAGATTTCCGTCTTACACAGAGTCCGTCTTCAGAGAGTTTACTGTATTTCTTTTTTCACTTCAGAGTCATATTAAAAGTAAACATTCCTCGAATTACTCAGGTTTTTAAGAATAGTTCAAACGAGAAATTTTATTAAAATCTAACTTATTTTTATATCGTACATGCATAGCTAATTTTGTGAAAAATGTCCTGATTTGTTTGACATATTTTCATTTAGACGAATTTCAGAGGGGCGTCTTTTATCCATTCACAATGATAGCATTGTGCATGCATAATACTTAACCCCTTAACCTACAATGACGGGCACAGCCAAAGCGTTATAAGTAAGCGAACAAAATGCTGGAATCAGGCGTAAATTAACACAGTCGCGCCGCCTTGTGGACGGAGTGGTAATTCACATACGCGAGCTTTTAGTGTGGCGCGGATTTCCTAAATCTTCAGTCACTCACGAAAATGAATTCTGTTTGCCGCATTTACCGAAAAACAATAGCGTAGCGAGAGAGGCATCCTGATGCACTTGACACCACGAAGTTTTCTTCGCCTTATCATAAGCATTTCAGTTATTAATGAAGATGAAAAAAACTTTACAATTTTAGTGGTGTGAGTAAGAAAACAGTTAGGTATCTACCTGTAGTTCACACTCCATCCGCTACGTGGCGCATGACCTTGATTGATGTGACCTCGCTTTTAATCTTGCAGATACTTCTCTCATTTAAGATAGGACGCTTACTTATAACGGTTTGGGCACAGCCCGCGTACGATGATCGAGCCAAATGTAAATTCTTGTTACCACTAAAATTTTTCAGTAAATATACTATAATTTAATAGTCGAAATTCCATGATTAAACAAGGCGAAAATCTCTATTAAATTTTAGTGGTAGCTATGGATTTGCCAAACCGTTGAGCTATTAAAAGCAAATCGTACTTTAAGGGGTTAAGCAAAAAATCAGCAAAAAAGACTCCCGTCTGACATTTAGCATGTGTAGTGTTAATTTTGAAACCGTACTCACAGTATTGACTTGCATATATTTAGAATTGCATCCCACTTTTAGCGTTTTGCACTAGCTAGAAAGTCGACCGCCCGCGGGCTTGGTTCGTACCCATAACTGCCGAATCTTATGCTTTTTTGTACCACAAAAATTTAATAAAAGGTTTTGCCTTATTTTATCGCCAAATTATGGTAATTTAAGAAGGTGATATTTACTATAAAATTTTTGTTGTACAAAAAAGCTTGAGAGTTGGCACTATGCATACCAGTTTTCTTTCATTAGACTTCGGCGAGACTTAGTTTGAGTTTATATTCTTCCAACTCCTTAAGGACTAGTTTTTTTATTTTTGCTGCAAACTTCGGTCCGGTTCAATGAAGAATAAAGTCCTCCCCTCGCCCAGAGTACAATGAAAGAAAATTTGCTTTTCCTAAATCCTATTTTGGGCTGGCTTTCTGTTTTCAAAAATAACAGTGATCTTGTACATTTGTTTAACAAAAGCTTTATAAATTTAGTTTTGTATAAGCAATTGTAGATAAATATATTTTAAACTCTACTTGTTTCTTTAAAAACAAATTTTCTTTAACCACGTTTTAACACTAGAAATATGTCAATGATAAGAGATTGTGTAATAAGCGTCCATTTTACGAATGTAAAATAGGCAATTTAGCGTATTTCTATGACTAATTTAAATGTTCTTTTAACGTATTTAATCGCTATGATTAAAAAACAGAAAAGTAATATTTTAAATTAGTGATAGAAGTTTACCTCTTTGCAATCGTCTCACTCGTTAAGCCGTTGTTTATACTATGTATGCATATCCGATATTTCTGTTTACAGTCAAGCAACTTGCATACCACCCATATAAAGTAATTACTACTTTTTCTATTTTCTCTAATAAAATAATTCCTTTTTTTTTTCAATTCCTACAATTAGCTCACACTCTCCCTATATTTATTTATATATTTATCTTCTTCAAATTTTCAATCGTTAATAAAATACTCATTATTCATCTTATCAAGTTCAAATGATTTTTTTAAAACTTGTACTGTATGACAATTGATGTTAATACAGTTTTTCAAATATTAATTAATTAATTAAATTTTATTTAATTAATTTTAGTTTTGCATGGGAAACAAAATGGCGACCAATTCATATTGAAGATCAATGAAAGTATTTTCAATAAGGGGTTACCATAGGGGGGTACCCTGTTCTGTCACCAAATACCGTCAAATTTGTCGCCAACTTGGCGATATATCGCCAAATTTGGCGGCCAAAATGAGTCGCCAAAAGTGACGCCAACTTGGCCAAATTAAAATGAACAACAATTAATTTTAATGAAATATTTTAATGCAACAAAAACTAATATTAGCTTAAGGGATTATATTAAATTTTTCTTTGATGGCCTAAGTAGGAATTGACTTTAAAAACAAAATTTTTATATTACTTTTTTCTTTTAACTTGTGTATTTTAAAACGATCGCTTCAATTTAATCCATACTTAAATCTTTAAACAAAGATTTTTGTTTTATAAAGTTATTTATCAGATACGCTTTTCTGAAGGACCGTGTCGTCTTGAAATACGATTTTTAAATGTAAAACAACTATCCGCAAAGGATTTATAGAGAGTAGATGCATTTGTTGTCTATGTCGCTCCCATGACTTTCACATTCCTTAAAGGATTACAATGAAACATAGTGTTACTTAATGGCTTTCATCTGAAAATAATATGTGTTAAAACTTTAGTTTTGTAAATATATTTTACTTTATCGTCCATAACTGTTGATTCATGTCTAAGACTTTTATACGAAGTAAATTCTTTAGCAGAAATGCTTAAAAGTTTAGAACAAATTTTCCATTTAATCCACACTGAATAATCTTATTCCTTCGATTATTTTCTGTAATAATCTTATTTCTTTGACTCGTGCTATTTTCAATAGAAGGAACATGTTTATATGTAGCAGTTAGTACAGTCATCCCTCGACTTACCTATTATGCGGCTTACGTAAATTCGCAGTTACGTAATAAATCTCCAAAATTGTATTTATGAACACTCTTGCGCGTTTCATATGTATTTGCATGCTTTTGATAATTATTTTATAAATTAAATATGCAGATAAAAACCACAACCATGGTATAGTTTTATATATTAGTGACAGTTACATTTTTATTGGGATATCGAATCAAATCTTTAACAAAACAAACTCAAATCTATTTTAAATGAATCAAAAAATCTGGGGTTCAACCGTAACAATTATTTCAGCTGAATTCAAACAACCCAGCAAACAGAAAATTGCTGGCCAGCAGCAAGATAGGTGCACCAAAATATGTCTGGTGGGCATCCATTTTATCTCATGCGCTGGCCCACCACTACATGGAAGTGCACGAACTTTTGCAGTATTATTGCTGGGAAACCTTATGCTAGGTGGCGCTGCGATTATCGAAGACATTGAGTATTTGAACACAAATCTGAAATGAATATATTAACACAATTTAAGCTGTGAAGCTAATTTTTTTGAAACTGTAAAAAATATAACACCACTGCCACCAACAAAATAAATAAGTAAATGAATAAATAAACAAATTCTTTTCTTCAACGAGCTTTTTTCTCTCCTTAAATCTGGTTTTACTATGTTACAAAGGATTTCGGTTTTCATAATTTACGCAGTTCAGAATCAATAATAAAAAAAGCGTATAAAATGCATAGGATTTCTATACAATAGAATAATTTATATACCAGTTTAATGATTGGGAACGTAAATCACAAAAGAAACAGACTTGAAATAGTGTAATGAGAGCTTGAAAACTACGAGCAATCGTAGCGTACGCTGAAAGCACTTGTTCATGTCCGATCACGAAAACCAAACAGCATCGACCGTTTGGAGTGTGACCACATGCAGTTCAAATATTTCTATTATTGTCACTTCTACAGATGTTTCTATAGCTCTTGGTAAAATTAGCTTATAGAAAAAAGAGCCATAATAATTTGTTTTTTTATATAATTCTATGATAAATTTTTGTAAGGGAAAGTGTTGGGCCAGCAAAGGAATAGCAGTGGGATTGTTGCTAGAACTGCAGGAAAAGTACCGGATTGAAGTAATGTGATGGCATACCAATGCTGGCCTGCTGTTGGCCATCACAGATGGGCCAGCTGCATTCGGCATGGACACTTTTCGACAGGTTTAAGTAATGGCACCCTTGCACTTTACCGCTCATAGCACTGCTGGCTGCCATCTTTTTCCAGCTGATGGCCCACTGTTTCTTTCTTTGCTGGGGAGAACGGAAGTTTATGTTAAAGTTTCGATACAAAAAAGAATGAATGTTTTTTTCATCTATCTTCACCCATTCGTTTGATGTAAATTAGCAGTTGTTTAATAAATGCATCAAAGTTAAATTTTTAAATTCCGAATTCAGTAAGAGTTTTTTTTTTTTTTTTTTTTTGAAAAGATTTGTTTCAGTTTTTTTTTCATACTTTTGTAGTTTATACCAAAGTAAATACTGCTGCATGATGTTTTATTCATGAAATAATTCTATGTAAATAATATATATATATATGTATATATATATTCATATATAAGATACTGTACTAAACTCTGGCGTTAAAAATTACCACCTTTCTTATTGTTAATATTTATATATATATAATAAATATTGCAGTTTCTTTTAAATTTTACCTAATCAATTTACAAATTCGACTTAACTAAAATTCAGGTCACATAAAAGTTTGTTGAATGCATGAAGTACTTTGCCCCTGAAACGGTTAAACAATCAGGTATGGATTTATTTCTTAAGTATTATACCGAATATCCCATTAACCACTTAACTGTTAAATTTATTTGACACCATAAAATAAAAATAGGGAGTAAACACTAATTTTTATTAAAATATTTGTCTTATACAATCGAAAACTATCTCACAATTAATAAAGATAAATTCAAAGTTACAAATTGGTGATATCAAAAGCCGTTTAGTAACGAAGCATGCAAAATCTTCTTGCCCCATCCCTGTTCGGGGGAAAAAGTTCAGGGGTTAATACGTTCCCACTGAAAAAATAACTATAAATGTTAACAAAATGTTGAATCCCATTGCACTAACAAATTATCGTATCCCGGTTCATTTTAACTTGACGACTTGTCAAACAGTCGGAATTACGTTGTAATAAAAAAAAACTGATAGGTGGAACTATTTATTTTCAAGTTATTAAAATATGTGCAGAACTAAGATATATATCGTGTTTATAAAGTTTAGAATACGTAAATTTTGTGAATACGTAAAAAATTGGGCTATTGTTAATTAATATTTTCATGTGCAAATTTTACTCTGTTATACTAAATATTTTTTCTGATTCTTAATAAAGTGGTTCGTAATAGCGCACCTATCTCTGCTAGCATACCCATCTAAATTTTAACTGTATATTTATCCTATCAAAAAAACCTGTTTGACAAATCTTTTGATAAAGATAATTTTTTTTTTTGAATTTCTGTAACGTTCACAGATTTATAAGTAACATTGTTTTATTTATGCTTAATTTTACACGAAGAGAAATATAAAATAAATTTCTTTTACTGATAGATGTAAGAAATTTTTCAGCAAACCGCAACAAATTTTACATTAAAAGATATAAATCATATATATTATTCCAATGACTGAAAAACATCTAATTATTTCATCTAACGTTGACATTTTCGGTATCCGTAATTCACAATGTAAGCTTGTTTTATGATATGCTTGCATTATGTAAAATGAACTAGTCATACAAAAGGTAGGTGGATAAAAATATCATTTTGATGGAAAGAAAATAAGTTGAGCTCTAAAGTTCAATTCCAATATTAATATATATTTATGCAGCATAATTTTAAACCCATAATACACATCAGAATTAAACAAAAAACCTATGAGTAGGGGTGTAAAGCTTCTTACCACAACAAGAACCGGTCATTTAGTTGGTACTAACGGAAAATATTTTTATTCAAACTAGAAATTTCTTCAAAAAAGTAATAAAATATAGTACAGGTAGTATATACTATAGTGTGAAAAATGAATATCATTGCAAAATTATACACATAACGTTATGCAAGTTTTGTTATTTGTTTTAAATTACAAAAATGTGTTTTTTAAAGCAAAAAATAATTTGTATATGACACAACTTGAAGGAAAAAAAATTAGGACCAGAATACTTAATACATAAATTACAAAAGTAAACATTTAGTACACTAACTTGTAGTACACTCTTTGGTCCTCCTTAACATAGGTTATTTCCAAAATGGGTTTTCGAAACGATTTCCCCAGGCCTTTGAATGTGAATATTGGTATTTGTATCCACTTTTTGAAATGTTTGAGCTTCAATTCAACAGTCGAATCAAACCGTTTTCAGCTGGTATAAACGTGACGAACCAATATTCCCCACGTGTTTTCTATGGGATTTAGGTGAGGACTTTTAGCTGGAAAGGCCATAGTACAGATAACGAGAAAGACAGACTACCGCGGTGCATTCCTCGTATGTTCTTTTACAGACCGGTGGAGACACGTGATGCTCGAATGCACGAATGAAGATGTGCGAAAACAGCATCACATCTCTCTAGCGATCTGTAAAAAAGACACGTAGAATGCACCTGAATAACCTGCCTTTTTCGTTAGCCTCGTCCATAGTTTTAACACTAGAACGACCGGAAATTTTACTCAAGTTTCATAAAAAAAAAATTGACACTAGAATTTTTATTTAAAATTTTTTAACTGATTTATTTAACGTAAATCATCGTGGTTTAAATTTATCTTTTTTTATGAAAGAATTTCTGGTCCCAGTTAACATTTAATAATATGGTTGGAGTCGGATTGACTCCTTCCGGGCGTTCTAGTGTTAATGACGTTTTCAGACTGTAATGGAGGCCGGTGTCGTAAGGTGGTGCGGTAGCGTGTAACTTCAACGGCCGAGTCTTATTAAATTAAAAAATATATATATTTGTTGTATTATAAACAATTAAATGATGATTCTCTGGATTAGATAAGATTTGTACACAACATTTAAAAAATAGGGTTCGATACAGTTTTCAATAAATTGCCTATTAATCCAAGTCCAGTCGTCGAGTGACAGATCGCTTTCAATGAAATAGTCTCTATTGACTCAGAGTCAGAAGTTTTTCGTCAGGTCGACGAATACGTGAGAGTCTCTTTGGCTCCGTAGGATTTTTATTCGGGAGAAGATAGAGTCTTAGACGCTCGACAGAATTTCGCCTCTCTAGTCGATTCACAACCGAGGTTTAGGAACCACCGGAGTTTCTCCGAAGTGGAGGAACTTCACAGCCGCGCCCTGCTTTCGCTCCTACCATGTTCCGGTAGATGTTCCGAAGTCGCTAACCCCTGAGAGAATTCTACTATACACGGCCAAAATCTGCTTGAAGTCTCAGCTTTAAAAACTACCGATAATGCTCTTGCATTTCTCTTTATCAGCTTCGTTCTCCGTCCAGAACTAAAGCCACCTACCTTAGCCACGAAAAATCTGTAGATCGTGATCTCATAAACAAGATCATCGCTCTCTATAGGATACAGTGAGAAACATGACGTCAATGTAAGATGCAATTTCACTTTCTCGTTCCCACGAACGTGGGCGGGCCAGAAGTGACCGCGTGAGGATCAAAAGAATATTTTCTCTCGCTAAATAAAGGAATACCCTTCACATTACTGCCAACTTTGAAGATCGATAGATATTGATCTATTTGTTTCATATTTTGCGACTTTTGCTTGGACTCTGAAGACATTCTGTGTCTAGATGATCTTGCATTAGATTCCCTATACTGGTTTCTGCCTTGTATATTGAGAGTTTCAATGTCAGATATTGTCGAATTCTCATAAGATAAACAATCTGAAGTTAACACAGACTTAAAAATAAAAGCAATATTTTGAAGCAAAACCAAAATTTGAACCTTACGTTCATCTGTAAGTGGAACAAAATTATTATCAAGAAATCTTGATAGTCAAAGGTGTTCATCTTTGACTCGGGAAAAACCAGACTCTTTTTGCTTAACCCATTAACTGTCAAACTATGGGATAGGAGTTTTTAACTTATTTACGTTTTCCATTCCAGATGTTAAAAGATAATCTTCGCTTTATTTAGTATTCAAACTTTCTGTAATTAATCAAGAACAATTTAAAAAATAGTGGTATCTAAATAGATAATTTAACTTTGTTTTTAACGGTGCGAAAACGCAACATTAGCAGGTAATTGGTTAAAACCTGCCTAATTCATCACTGAGCAATCAATTTGTGCACAACTTGAAAGCAGATATTACTTCGAAAATGATGCCAGTAATAAATTACACCAAATGGTCCATGAAGCTTGATTCCTTTTTTTCATTGGTAAAAACCAATTTTCGCCATAGATTAAAATTTAAGACCCCATGACAGTTTCGTACGATGCGAACATTAGTCTTGCATCAATGTAATGCTTTTATAGTTTTGACTTGTCTTTGAATTTACGTATTTGAAGCTTTCCGCACCTTTTAAAACAACTATAACAGTTCTGTACGTTATTGAGAGTTCTAGAGTAAATTTTATACTAGAAGAATAGGTACAATAATGAAGCACCATTCTAATAGCGTTCCGTTAATATTAGGATGAGAGTTTTGATGTCCATCCACTTCTTTCATTTCCTGCATAGTTCATAATATCATAAGGATAATTATGCACAACAGTTTTAAATTTATTTATTTTTATGGAAATTTGCCTTTCACCCAGTCCACAATCCGAAAAAGCTCTGATTTTAACCTTTTCTTCTCCAGTCAATGATTTCCCTCGCGCAATGGTCAATGTTGCAGTTGCATATCCCAAAACTTCAAATCTAACGAGTACTAAAATATAAGCATCATCACAGATGAGTCTCACTTATAATACACGGTTATTAAAATGAATCATCTGGTTTTGATACGTTACTACGTGCGAACTAGAAAACGTATATGTTTCCATGACAACTCAAACGAGAGGGTGTTAACTACAGTTTCGCGCTGCGTATGTGTCATGCGCGTGCGGTTGCCATGGTTGCTGTGCCTCTCGTTTGAGTTGTCATGGAAACATATACGTTTCCCTTTTCGCACGTAGTAACGTATCAAAATCCGATGATTCATTTGTAATATACCTGTACTACAGATATGATCTCATGTCATTATGCTATATTTAAAAGACGTTACTGGTCCTAAACTTATTTCCATTTATTAATACTACAAGATTTTAACATTTGTAGATAAAATACTTTTTTGCATTTAAAATTGAATTAACTTCGCATATTATATCATATATATGTGTCTAAATTCAAGATACATAACTCTTTTCGGAATTTTATTCTAAACAGCAAAATTAGCAAGTGGCCTTAAACTATTTTTCAGCACTTTATAATATATATCGTATAGTAAAATATAAATAAAATATGCGTATTACGTACGAATGAGAAAAACAATTCTCACCAAAAAAAGTATAAAAACTAAAGTAAATTACTTATTTCACCCATTTTGAAAAGATACTGAAATCCCACTGAAAATAATGGTTAATGTGTATTCAAAAAAGCTTCGTGGAAAAAATAATAAAAATTTCAAAAAGTTTAATTTTTTTTTAGAATTTAATATAATAAATCAAATTAGTGCACTTTTTAAAGTACTCTAATCGTAATTTATTAAATTAGGATAATTTAGAAAAATATGAAATTTTCCGTAAAACTTTGCTTTTAAAAAAGTTAAATTAACAATCGTTAGTTGTATTTTAAGGGGGAAAAATCTTTTTTAAAGCTATTTGCATATATATGAATAACAAAAAAACACATCATTATAATTTTGGAATTTTAAACTGCGTGTTTTTTTTTACATTTAATTTTTCTACTGATTTAAAGTATTTTTTAACATAAAACTAATTAGACTTAATGGAATTTTGTGGAAAAATGTTTTTTCCCGGGTGCATTTCCGTATCGATGCAATGCATGTTATTTATTTATGTATTTATTTTTTAACATAAGAGCTGTTTAAATTCTTAAATTCTAATCTATAAATAATTCTTGCAATATAAGCAGGAAATAATACTTTTTAAGCAATAAATGATTTTACTGCAATTTTATTAATAAGAAATATAATTAAATAATTTATTAACATATTTTTATAAAGCCATAACTTTCTGCTTTTTGTACAATATGTGAAGAATTTTTTCCCTCAAATGTTAAATGTAGCAAGTATTGCTGCAATCAAAAACGAAATTTTAACTTTTTTTTTCTTCTGTAGTTAAGAAAATGCGGTTTTTTCTGCATTATTTGGAGTAAGGAAACTCCCCAAAACAAATATGAGCAAGTCTAGTATTTCGCAGTGTTATAATTATTTCATTATAGTTGCAATGTTTCTTTTTTTTCTTTTTTTTTAATATATATATATTTTTTACGTTTTCAAATTGTCATTTTACTCTTCTAAAGAAAGATCTTTTTTATTAATCCATTCTGTTGAAGTATTCGAATGATACTCATCATCTACAACTTTTATTTAAGAATGTTTAGATAATTTTAAACGTTTCATGCTCATTAGTTTATTATTATTACTACTACTACTATTATTATTATTATTATTATTATTATTATTATTATTATTATTATTATTATTATTATTATTATAAACATATTCTTGGACCTGTGATAATTTTAGATTAAAGTGTGAAGTAAAAATTTTGCATTTTTCATATGCAGTGGCTTAGCCAGGATTTCGTTTCGGAGGGGGGGGGGGGGGTCCAGAATTTTCCCTTCAGGTTATATATATAGTAAAACCTGTCATGATGAATCGTAAATATTGGTGAAAAATTCCGTTTTACACAGGTTTCGTGTTCTTAGGTGTATTTGTATAGTATTCTTTTCCGTAGCACTATGGAACATTTCTGTTAAAGACAGAATTCCGTTATAGGCAGGCTCCATTTTTACAAGTTTCGTGTATTTATATAAATATACTTATATAATAAAGAACTGGACAATTACACCGTAAAAAGTTATATATACACTTGATAAAATATCATTAGTTTATTACACGCTTTTTTTTTGCTCTAATTTAAGAAGATATACGATCCACTGCCAAATGAGGTTTCGCATTGTCCTGTTGTATGTATATAGGACACGATTTTCTACTAGTTGGAAATTTTTCACGTACAGCCGGTAAAACTTTTTCTATAATCATTTTTCGGACTTCTTCTTTGTTAGCAATTTCTACAACTTTTGTCACAGTAGTTCTTTTTGCACGATTTTTCGAGTTTCTTTTTGCATTTTCTGAATAAACAAAAGGCCATATTCCAATCTTTCCATCAAACATTTCGTTTGTATTCGAGTTCCATCTTGGTCTTGCCACCGCTGCCATAAACATTACTTTGGTAATAAACCTTTTGCTTTTGCAATGCCTCGAAGGTTCAGTTTCATCTAGGGTGATGTAAAATGAATTACTGGTTTTCGTAATATAAAACCAC
Organism: Maratus speciosus; assembly: GCA_963932465.1. NCBI lineage: Eukaryota > Metazoa > Arthropoda > Arachnida > Araneae > Salticidae > Maratus > Maratus speciosus. The sequence continues at coordinate 218,878,142 of OZ010794.1, forward strand.
TTTTCAACGATATGAATACGATCCAACATTTCCGAAAAGCATCCATTAGTTTGAACATGCTGTAAGCAAAATCGAATTCTGTCCAGCATATTTTTTTCTGTTAGACTTGACTTAATGGTGGATGGAATACGCTTCAAAACTTTTCCCTCCTTGAGAATCCTGTGTAATGTTGATTTAGGAATGCTAGCAGCACATGATAAACTCCGAAGTGATTGTCTTCGTTTTATTGGGATATCTTTGATTTTGTACAATTGCTGAGAAAAATCTTTTTTTCTTCGAACGCATTTACCAGTTTTTTGTGACTTTACATTGTAAACTCCATCATCTGTTACTCTTGACGTCTTTGCCTGCTTCCACAAACGGGATATTGTTCTACGATGAACATTAAATTTCATCGCTGCAGTATTTATAGAAACATAGCTCAGTTTACAGGGATGTGATTTCCGCATTTTGCACACCAGTATATTCTTAGAGAAAATGTTGTTCTCTTAAATCGCAAAAATGTTCCAATTAAATGAAATATCATTTTCTCTAACAAAATACTGGTGTACAAAAACGCGGAAATTACATCTCTGGTTTATCATTTTTCCTATGTGGCAATTAAAATTGCAATATAGCGTTACGCTCTTCATTATTCATTTCCTTCGTTTACCCACTTTCTAAATTATTATGCGTAATTGCAATTTTCGTCACCTCTTATTCTCATTAGTTCACATTCAAGTTAACATTCTTTCCTGCACATAGTTTCCATGTTATATCCATTGCAATATAATTTTACTGGTGTTGATCTACTAAACTGCATCGGAAGTTATCTGTGACTTCTCCTTCTTGAAATGTGACAACTAATTTGGGACAAAATTTTCAATCCAAATGTAACAACTAATTTGGGACGGAGGGAGTAGTAAATACTGTAACTATTTTGTTAAATTAGTACTTAGTATGATATCCTTTAGTATAAACAACAGTTTTTTAAACGTCTAGGAATATATTTCACTAATTTTTTTGTAATTTCTGCATCAATGTTCATCCATTCATCGATCATTACTGTTTTTAGTTCGCTTTTTGTTTAATGTCGTATCTTCGTACTCTAACCTTCATTTCTTTCCAAATATGCTCTATTGGGTTTAACTCCGGTGACTGAGGTGTTGTTTTCAGAACTTAAGGACAATTGTAGAGATACCAGAGGCGAACGTTGTGCTTAAAATCGTTATCGTGATAAAAAACAAAGTTGTTTCCAATACCCAAATTTAGGGCTGATAATTTTAAATTGTATTTTAAAACATTTAAATACAGTTCATTATTCATTATGCCATCAATAAATACAAAATTACCAAGTACTGATGTTACCATGCACCCCTACACCAGGACACCTCCATCGCCATCTTAACTGTTCCAACTAAATCCTTCGGATTAAGTTATTTATCTTTTCTTCTCCATACGATTATACGCCCATCGAACCAAAAATGTTAAATTTACTTTCATCTGTTTTAACTTTGATGGACGACCTTTTCTTGTCTTGTTTTGAATCCGATTTTCTTCTTTAAAGAGTTTCATCACATACTGCACCGTAGAATGGGTTAAATTAACTAATTTAGCTATATTCCGAACTGATTTACCACTACTATGGTGAAAGATAATCAGTTTTTGAATGCTGTTAGTTGTTTCTTACGATCACGAGCCATATTTAAATAATGAATAAATTGTTACGAAGAAAGCCAGCAAAAATTAAAGCCAAACGGTGTCTTAAATGTCCCCACAATGCAAAAATAAAAATAATACGACAGACGATAATTTTAATTATAAATTTATCCGAAAATGTTTCATTGTACGAAGACTTTTGTGGCGTATTCTTTCTCTGCCTCCTTCCGTTTTCATTTTTATATAAAAAGAAAACCAGTCAATAATAAAAAGAAATATTGAGCACTATTTAGGATAACATAAAGTTTATGTGGAAGAATATTGGACTTCATATTCGAATTCAATTCCATGGAAATGTCTTTTTACTATAAATTTCTAAAGTGTACGAACCCTTTTGGGAGCCACTGTATATACCACTTAATTTTAATTCCTAAATGACACATTCGCACCAGAATTTTAAAATTAAATTTTCATTTATATTATATATTCAAAAGTAAAAAAAAAAAAAACTTTTGCTTACTTTCAGATAAATTTGTTCCTAAAACCCGGTGTCATTCAATTATTTTAAGATTTTAGTAACAGATGTACTTTGACCCCGAAAGGGATAAATAAGATGAATATTTCTATTTCTAAAAAGTGGTGCCAATAAGCAATAAACCGTAATTTAATGCGATCGTTAAGGGGTTAACCCTTTCAGGGGCAAGGTACTTGTATTCGCAAAATGTTCAAACAATTTAATGACATCAGTATTAACAACAGATTTTATTTGTAAACACGTAAAAGTAAATTAAAGATGACATTATCATCATAAAATTCCGGTGCCAATGTGGCAATTTGGGATTAAAATTATGTGATGCCGTGACGGCATCACCGCCCTTCAAGGGGTATTGAATGTTTTCGAACTTGAATATTGGTTTACTGAATAATATCAATTCCTAATTAACCCCTCCTTCCCAAATTAGTCGCTACATTTAGACCGAAAATATTGTCGCAAATTAGTTGCTAAATTCAAGTTGGTGGAGTCCTAAATAACTTCCGATGCAGTTTAGTAGATCGACACCAGTACAATTATATTAGAATGAATATAACGCAGTATAACAGAGGGTAGAACGAATGCTAACTTGAATGTGAAGTAATGGGACGATAATTGTACGTATGAATAATAATTTAGAAATACCCTAAAGAAGGAAATTAATAATAAAGACCGTACCGCAATATTGCAATTTTTGAAAAAATAATAAACCAAGCAGTTTGTGCTATAAATGCTACAGCTATTAAATTTAATGTTTATCGTAGTACAATATCCTGTTTGTGAAAGCAAGCAAAGTCGTCAAAAATAAATGATGATGACATTTACAATTTAAGTTCACAAAAAACTGGTAAATGCGGACGAAAAAATAAGATTTTTCTCAGTAATTGAGCAAAATTGAACATGTCTTAATAAAACGAAGACAATCACAACGGAATTTATCATGTGCTGTTGTGTATTCCTAAATCAACATTACACAAACACAGGATTTTCAAAGGGGGGAAAAATTTAAGGATATTTCATCCACCATTAAGCCAAGGCTAACAGGAAAATACAAGCTCGACAGAATCCAATTTTGCTTACAGCATGTTCGAAATAATGGATGCTTTTCGAAAATGTTGGACCGTATTCATATCGATGAAAGATGGTTTTACATTACGAAAACCAATAATTCGTTTCATAGCACCCTATATGAAACTGAACATTTGAGACATAGTGAAAGCAAAAGATTTATTACAAAAGTAATGTTTATAGCAGATGTGGCAAGACCAAGATAGGACTCGAATAGTAACGAAATGTTTGATGGAACAATTGGAATATGACGTGTGGATTATTCAGTCCTCCTATCCAGTAACTCCAAAAATCGTGCAAAAGGAACTGTTGTGCCAAAAGTTGTAGAAATGTTTAACAAAGAAGAAACCCGAAAAATAATTATAGAAAAAGTTTTGCTGGCTATACCGGAAAAATATCTAAGTAGTTAAAAATCGAGTCCTATATGCTTAAAACAGGACAACGGCAAGCCTCATAGTACAGCCCCGATTATCCGCGGAATTGGGTGGCAAGGGCATAACCCGCGGATAACCCGAAAAAGACTGAAAATGGGATACAAGCAAGAAAAAAAGAAAATTCAATATAAAATAAAGAGCAGTAAACACAGTGGTGGAAAATTGGCGCAGAGGTGGAGCCTATTGACACCACTAAATTTTAGTAGAATTTTTCGACTAATCTAATGACAGAATTTCCGAGTTTTTATTAAGGCGAAGAATACAATAAACAGTTAGTGGTGTCAATAGGCTCCTAATCTGCGACAATTTACCACCACTGAGTAAATAAGAAACAATGCCATACATACTGTACAAACAGTGTTGAGTTACACCTTTTACAAATATATATATATATATATATATATATATATATATATATATATATATATAATTAAAAATCAGTTACTTGTTTTTGCTTCTTGTTTTGGAAACACATCTTCTGTCTCAAAAATGAAGCTATTATTGATATGCTCCCCTTTAATGGTTAAATATTTTAATTGCTGTGTATACCTTTTGTTAATAAAATCAAGAAAAGTCATCAAGACATTATAACTGATATTTAAAACATAGCAACCGAATCTATAAATATTCTTCTATTACTTTCGAATACATGAATTTTTCTGTTTATATTTATTAGTAGGGATTATTATATTTTCCTTGCTGTTGGCTTGAATAAAAAAAAAAAATAAATAAATAAAAAATAAATAAAAAATCGATTCGCGGATAAACCACACCGCGGATCATACTCTCGTGGATAATCGGCGCTTTACTATACTATTTCAACCTCCAAATAATCCGGATTCAAATGTACTTGTTCTCGGGTTTTTTAACGCAAGACAGTCATTGCAACATCAGGTGCTTACAAAGAATATTGACAACTAAATTGACGCTGTTGAAGTCGAATTTGAAAATATAGAAGTCGAATACCTTGGCAATGTATTTTTAACTTTACAAATATATATGCAAAACGTTATGATGTCAGGCGAAGGCAACTCGTACAAAGTAACCCATCACAATAAGGAAAAACTTCGTCGTCAAAATCTTCTTCCGCGAAACCTGGCAGGTAACCCCGAAGTTATATTATTAGCAAGAAATTCCTTAAATATCAATTAAAATTGTTTTATGTGCGATTAAAATTATCACAACTTAGTATTTACATTATCTTTTTTTTTTTTTTTTTTTTTTTTTTACTATCCTTAAATGTATCACTTATTTTGAGGATAAGTTTTCGAAACAAATTTACAGGGTTCGCACGCCATTAACCACTTAATTCTCGCTCCCGTCATATTATCGGGCTGTGTCTTTTACTCATATTGTTTGATTCTCACCAGTTTTATAAAATAGTGAAATTGGCTATATTTTAGTATCTTTTTTTACTGTTATTAAATAAGGTGAATACTTCTTTTTCTTAAAAGTGGTGCCAATAAGCAATTTGAATTATTCAACCGTAATTTAATTCGAGCGTTAAGGGGTTAAGCCACGCCCCATTTTGTAAGGACTGTACCACCAGTATACAATTAAGGAAATTTTTTCCTAATGAGTTCACGACTCATTAGCTAGAAGATAGCTTTATGCCATTACTGGTGGAAGAATCCTTACAAAATGGGCGTGGCTTATGAGTGTGCGAACCCTGGATTTTTTAAACTAATTTGGTACTGTTTTAAGGAGAGACAGATGGTAAGCGAATGCTGTCGATTGATAACATAGCACCCTGAAATCTCTAAAAAAAAATTTCAAATAAAATCATAAAATTATCGTTATCAATGATCAGTACAAAAGTAATCAAATATAGCAACTAATTCGGGAAAGATGGAATATACATTTTCAGCTGTGCAATTGATTATATATCCAAAACAGGTAATAATCAATAAGATAAAGGTTGAAAATAATATTAATTTAACTAACATTATTGCATTAACCACTTAACGCTCGAATTAAATTACGGTTGAAAAATTCAAATTGCTTATTGGCACCACTTTTATAAAAAAGAAATATTCACCTTATTTAATGACAGTAAAATCGATACCAAAACATACCCAATGTCACTATTTTATAAAACTGGTGGCAATCAAACAATTTGAGTAAAAGTCACAGCCCGAGAATATGACGGAAGCGAGAATTAAGGGGTTAATGTAACTGTTAACCGTCTCGCTGCGCCGCTCGAGATCTTTATCTGATTTAATCAGGACATTCTCCGCGATTACGATAGTCAAAAATTTACGGTTTAAATTAAAGAACCGGTGATAAACGATTAAAAATTCTGTAAAAGACGTTCATCGCGAGGAATTACTTACGCAGCGAGAGAGTTAATGCTGCTAATTTATCATGTTTGACTATAAAATATGTTTGTTGAACTGAAAATGCTTATCAGGTATGATTGCATCCGAAAAACCACAATACCGTTTAAAAAAAACTGATCACCACATAATAAAAACATCTCATAAATGTTTTCGAAAAGTATGGCAGAAAAAGAAACTTTGTTTTTGTAAATGTTTTTTAAATCTCGAAGATGCTGTGATTTTTTTTATGTTTCTAAAGGTGCAAAAAACTTTTTTTGGAATCGTGGATAACTCGGAAGAGGTTTTTGCATATTTTCGTTCTTGCTGGCAAATTTATATTTATTTACTTGCGTTATTTATATTTTACTAAATTAAGAAATATTTGTCATTTTTACATTGCATTTGCTACGTGCATTATTTATAATATGTATGTTTTTTGCACAATTTGATTATTTTCAAGTGAAAATTGCTTAATCCTCTAATTCCCATTTGCAGAATACATTCTAGAAATCCCGTAGATCAAAGAATCTAGAGTCACCAGAAAATTTTAATAATAAATTTCACATTATTTAAATACGGCATATCTGTAATTAAATAAAGCAAATATTGCTATTTTAAATTTCTGGTATGTAGTTGGAATATACGAATTAAAAAATCCACTAAATTCGAAACCCTGTTCGTAGCATATATGCTACTATTGGCATTAGAGTATTAACATGCTTAAAGTATCTGAGTAAGAATGTCTTTCATAAGATGCTTTGCTTTGGCTATTAATCATAAATTTGCATTAACTATACAGTAAATTTAAACATGTATTTTTAAGGATATTTATATTCTTATTTCATTTTAAACCGGCAAATTCCATTATTTATCAAATGTTATTTATGATACGTCATGAACATATATTTTTAAAACATATTTTAGTTTTGTAAGAGAATGCAGACGTAAAAAAATAAATTGTTACGTACTTAAAAAAAAAAAAAAAAAAAAAAAAAAAAAAAAAAAACAATTTCTGTACCAAGTTTAAAAATTTAAAGAAAGTTACGACATCCTACATAACAAAATGAAATGATAAATTCTTTAAGATTTTAATATTGATAGATTACAAAATACTCTCTCTACTTCTGTTATAAACGATTTAGGGGCAAATATTTCAAAAGAACATGCAAATCGTTATAATATCGAGAATTTCTATGTAGTATCGTCTCCGTTGCGATATATATACCAATCTATTATATGTAATAATTTGATACTGAAAAACTTCAGTATGTGCACATTTTCAAAGATGTGAAGCAAGATCATTTTTCATAGAAAATTTGTTTTACAATTCATCATAAATTTGAATCAACTATAGCTAAAATACTAACATGACACACCAGTACATTTACATTCTTATTAAATGTTAAACTGCTGTTTCCCATTAATTTATCAAATGCCGTTTATGAACTGGAATAAAAATTTATTTCCCAAGAGATCAGTAGTTTTGCTCCGGAGTGTAAATGAATATGTATTTCACTAAGAACAAAATTATGTTAGTCTGACATTTTTAATTAAATATTCATATTTATTATGAAGAAATGTACTTGTAAATTACAAGCTTTATATAAAAAAAAGGAGTATCACCAAGATGCGTACAATTCTGATAATATATTCTGATAGATGACTAAACGTTTCCTCTACTTATTTCACAAAGGATTTAAGGGCAATGCCTTTAAAAAGAACATACACATCATTATAATACCATGTATTATTACGTATTCGCTTCTCCTTTGAACTTTCAATATAAATTCCAATCTATTATATTCAATAGTTTTAACACTAGAACGCCCGGAAGGAGTCGATTCGACCCCAACCATATGATTAAATGTAAACTGGAACCAGAAATTCTTTCATAAAATAAGTTAAATTTAAACCAGGCAGATTTACGTTAAATAAATCAGTCAAAAAGTTATAAATAAAAATTCTGGTATCAAATATTTTTATGAAACTTGAATAAAATTTACAGGCGTTCATTAACCCCATGGGCGATGGTATTTCTATGACACCACTTAATTTTAATTCATAAATGCTACATTGACACCAGAATTTTGATAAAAAAAGTTTCGGTTTATTATAAATTATTATAAGTCGAAATGTATCTTTTTCCTTATTTATAAATAAATTTGTTTCCAAATTCCGGTGTCAATCATTAATTTCAAGACTTTAGCAATGAAATTCCTTTGCCCCTGAAAGGATTAAATTGATAAACTTTCGGTATTTGCACATTTTGGAAGATGTCAAGCAACATCTTTTCCATAGAAAATTCTGTTTTGCAATTCATCATAAATTTGCAGAAACTATAGCTAAAATACTAGCATGACACACCAGTGCAATTATAATATTTTTAACCCTCTTAACCCTTGGTAGAATACGTTCAAAAAATTCCGTAATTCAGAGGAGCTGAATTTAAATCAGAATATCTCAATAATAAATTCCGCTATTTTTTTAATGACGGAATGTCTGTTGCTATATAAAGCAAATGTTGCTATTTTAAATTTCTGGTATGAATTTGCATTATCTGAAATAAAAATCCACTAAATTGGAAACACTGGTGGTAGCATATATGCAGGGGTCGGAGCATATAGACAAATTTTGTCCTATATGCTCCGACGCCTGTATATTCTACCTTGGACATTAGAGGGTTAAATGTTAAACTGTTGCATTCTATTAATTTATCAAATGTAGTTTATGATCCGGAAATATCTTTTTCCTCAAGAGATCTTACTGCGGAATGTAAATGTAGTGATGCAAATAAATATGTATTTCACTAAGAATTTAAATATGTTATACTAAGCTTGACATTTTTAACACTAGAACTACCGTGGGTTACGTTTCAGTTCAAACCAAAAATTTGATTATGAAATAAGTTTAAAAGATTCAAAGAAGAAAAACGTTAAATAGTAAAGATAAACTATTTAAAATCATAATTCTGGTATGAGATATTTTTATAATACTTGACTCAAATTTCCGGTACATCTAGAGTTAAATAAATGTTCATGTCTATGATGAAAAAGAGAAATGATAAATTCCTAGCTGTATAAAAAATTATGTATAACCAAGGTGCGTACATTTTTATAGTACAATTGATAGATTACTAAACGTTTCCTCTACTTATGTTAAACATGAATTAGAAGAAATTTTTTGAAAAGACCATACAAAGTATTATAATAATACCATGTATTCGGTTCTCCTTTGCACTTGCAATGCGTATATTCCAATCTTATATATGGGTGAAACAGAAAAATTGTGTCCTTTTCATGTCCACAATTAGAATATTTTTTTTCCTGGGTAAAATGGGAAAGATTCTTTTTGTATTTTTTTTTTTTGTTTCCATTATAGCAGGGGTGTCAAACTGTGGCCCGCCGGATACCACTAAAATTTTCAAGAAATAGTCGACAAGTTGAATCGCAGCAATTCGAAGATTAGATAAGGCAAAGATAACTGTAAAATTTTAGTGGTATCCGGCAGGCCACAGTTTGACACCCCTGTATTAAAGCAATCAGTAAGGACTTCATTAGTAAACAAAAAAGTTTTAAAATATTTTTTTTGCAATTTAAATTTTCCATTTTTATTCATCTTGTCTAACAAAACAGTCTGTCCCGATAACTTTTAGGCATGGTTTTCAATTTAGTGTTTTAAGTAATAATATTTAAAATTATACTTTTAACTGGCTTTATGTAATCAGAAAACCTGCTATTTTAACTTGTTTGGTTCAAAACACTAAAATATTTATTTTTTATTATTATATTTTAAGATTAATTTTTGTCCACTGAAATGGTAACATCTATTACTGTAACATTTCTTATCAAAGAAATTACTTCCATTGTCCACAACAGGGGGTAATACTACGCTTACTTGTAACTAAATATATTAGAAAAGATATGCTACAGCCATTTTGAATTTGTTCTGCACACATATGTTCAGTAAGCTGAAACATCTGAATTCCAGATTAGTGTGTTTTCTGTTTGTAATTTATGTTACATGGTTTGAATTTCCAGACTAAGAAATTCTTCGATACCAGTATTTTCTTATGGAAAATATCTCCTTAAATAATGCGAAATTTCGTCCGCTTAACCCCTTCGGGACGGGAGCCTTTTATGAAACTTTTAATCTTTTGTCACCGTTTTTTAAAAACAGAAATTTGTGTCTTCTTAAATCGAGAAAATGCGCTGATTAAACAAGGCAAATTTTACAGTAAAAGTTTACTGGTGAGGAAAAACAAGAATTCTGAGCGTTTCATACGGCACGTATACGTGTCGCTTATGTAATCACCGAAACTCTGCGATTCAATAAGTCTACTATTTCTATAAAATTTTAGTGGTGTGAGGCGTGCCACAGTTGGCCACCCCTGCTATAAAACATTCTGATTTTTGGCCTTGAAAATAACGGTATCCGTACGAACCCTGTGTTACATAAATTTTTCATTTAAATATTGCCATTTTAATTAAAGTTTTATTTTTATTATATGAAATTAAGGTAACTAAATTTAAATAAATGTATGATTTACTTATTGTTATAAAACTATAGAAAATACCATTTTTCTCTTTGTTAAATGTAACATCTGCTATCTGTAACTTCTGTTACTACATATTTATAACAGATGTAGATAAATTAATAAAAATACAGTTTAAAATTCATATGCGTAATAAAAATCCATCAAAGTGCTTCAGTGGTGCCATTGGTATTAGATTAATATAAATACACACCTACTGCCTAATTTGTGTTGGTCAATGTAAATTCTGTTACAAAAATGTAACCTCTGCTACTACATGTATAATTTATGTTACTCGAACTTTTTTCTATTTTTTTTCTTGTTTTATATGTGTATCTCTAAAAACGTGTTCCCCAAACATCAAAAGCCATCTTTTCTTTCAATATACTAAAACTATCTGACCATTTAAAAATATATTTAGTTCAGGAATTTGAAAATTTTGGCTGTAATTCTCAATACAAGTAACGGGTGTTACATATTGTAATATAAATTAATCCACATTACTGTCTTCATTTGAATATAAAATTACATATTGAAGTCTAATACACTAAAGAGGATATAATAGACTAGAAATAATATTTTGATAGGAATATAAATGTTGTAAATTGAGTGGACGTTGTCCAGTACAATATTCATATTCAACCCTTTCAGGGGTAAGGTAAAATGCAGAAATGAATGTCCACACCAGAATTTACAAGCAAATTTATTTCAAATTAAGCAAAAGCTTTTGTTCACGTACTCAATAAAAAGAAATTTTTCATTCCAATTTCCTGGTGCATATGTGTCATTTAGGAATTAAAATTAAGTTATGTGTTAAAACATTTTCAGGAGACTGTATTTTTATCCTAACTATGAATTTAGCTATGCTGATTTTATATAGGTTGTATACATACACTGAAAAAATTATATTTGGTAAAAACTGAATACTTAAAAAAATAATAAATATTGGGAAAAGTACATAAAATTTTTTTTGACCCGTATGTAACAATTAAACTTTCAGTATATGTACTTTTTTAAAGATAGCACTTTTTGTTAGATTGTACTTTTTTTCATAGAAAATTATGTTTTGTAATTCCTCATAAATTTTTATCAGTTATAACTAGCTAAAATTCTATCATGATACACCAGTACATTTACATTCTTATTAAATGTTAAATTGCTGTATTCCATTAATATCAAATGTAATTTATGAACCGGAAAGAAAATTTCTTTCTCAAGAGGTCCTTAGTTTTGTTCAGGAGTACAAATGTAATGATGCAAATAAATATGTTTTTCACTAGGAACTTACATACGTTATTCTAAGTTTGACATTTAAATAAATGGTCATATCTATCGTAAAGAAATGAAACGATAAATTCCTGGCTTTATAAAAAATGATGTATAACCAAGATGCGTACATTTTTGCCGCAATACTTAATTTATTTTTTTATCTTAATAAGCTCAGAAATTTACTACAAATTCCGCGATTCTGTGCGTTGATTACAAGTTCTCCTACTTAAATGTTAACTTTTTTCCGGCTGGGAGTAATTCTGTTTATAAACTGATGAAATAATGGACTGACACCAGAATTTATAAACGAATTTATCAGAAGATACGACTTATTTTCAAGCTTATTGTAAAAATAAAATATTAATTGCCCCCTTGACGGACTGTGGGATATATTAAATCCATAGCATAAAAAATATATATAGCAAAAATCTGATATAATAAAATAGATGTTATGGTTGTGTTTTTTAGCTTTTGGTATTTAATTCTAATGTATTATGTAATACTGAATACGAAAATGACCTTCATTATTTTTCGTCACGTCAGGATTTTTTGCAAATCGCATTTTTTTTAATTTTTAAAAAGTAGAAGTAGTGAAAAAAATTGATAAAATAAAATACACGTAAAGCATTTTTTCATGAAAATTTACTCATCTTTTGGCTTAAACTATGAATTTTTGCAGCTAAACGTGTAAAATGTAGTGTATTTAAAATCCTGGCACTTTATTTTATGTGTGGAACTTTCTTTAAATCGCTAATGCTCAGCCTCGCGCTTTTCCTTTCATATTTTCTATGGTCTTAACCCCTTTAGGGGCGGTGGGATATATTTTATCCCACCTACGATTAATGATTTGAACCAGAAAAATTTTATTAGATTTTAGTTTTCTAACTTTGGTGAAAAAAGTAGTAAAATTGCTTTTACCTATTTTGCAATAAATGTTTTTGCAGATTCCGGTGTGAATTCGACATTTCAAAAACGCAATTACTTGCCCCATAAGGAGGTTAATCTCGGTGTCATTTTTACTTTATTCTATATTTCCACTTTCTATATTCGATATTTTTAATTTATTCTTCATTCTTTAAAAGAAGAAAGTATTGGATTCGTGAAAATTTTCGACTTTCCGTTTTCGACGGATTTGAAGGTTTTAAGGGTCAGAGATTCCGAAAAATATGTTTTTACAAAATGTCTGTCTGTGTGTCTGTGAGTCTGTCGTCTGTCTGTTTGTATGTATGTGACACAAATTTTGTGGGCACTCAATCTCAAGAGCTAATGTACGGAATTTAATGAAAATTTATATTCGGTTAGTCCGAGATATAAATTGGTGCTGGTAGTTTTTGGTGTAAATTGCTCTACAGGTGGGGCTGTTATGCAGCATTTAACACGATTTCCACATTAGATAAATCTCTAGAACTAAAGCACGGACTTTCATCAAACTTCAGATTCTGTTAGTCCTTGACATGAATTGACCTTTTATACATTTTGATGCAACTCGCTCAACAGGTGGCGCTGCTACACTGCATTTTTTGCGATTTATGCAATAGATCTATCTCAAGAACTAATGCTTGGATTTTCAACAAACTTCATATTCAGTTATACCTTGATATGAATTAGTGCTGTTTATGTTTTGGTTGAAATAGCTCAACAGTTGGCGCTGCTATGTTGCGTTTTTCATAATTTCCACTATAGATCTATCTCAAAAACTAATGTACGGATATTCATCAAACTTCAGATTCAGGTATACCTTGATAGCAATAAGTGCTGTTTACTTTTGGTGTAAATCGCTCAACAAGTGGCGCTGCTAAGCTACATTATTCAGAATTTCTACTATAGCTCTATCTTAAGAAATAATGCACGACTTCTCTTCAGACTTCAAATTCAGATATACTTTGATATGAATCGGTGGTAAATTGATGTAATTTCTTGTACTATTTAATGGGTCTCAGAACTCTTAAAGCTTTAAAATTTTCGAAATTTTAATTTTCTTAGATGTTAAACTCCTATTTTTTCTGAACATTTTAATATAATTGTTTCCTTGAAATTCCTATTAGAACTGAAGTTATGGCTTTTATATTTATACACGTTCAATAGCTGAAGCGTCGTTTCGGAAACTTTGAAGCCATTTTTCTCCAAATGACGTTTTTGGGCATAACGCGCACGATATCTCAAAAACTTATGAATATTTTTTCATAAAATTTTCAAAACATATGTTTCATGTTAGTCTGGATAAACTGAACCTAAAATTTCCTTTTTATTGTTCAAAACAATATTTTATTAGGTGATTATACTCTTGAAATTTTCTTAATTTTTCATTAGCTAAATACAACTTTGTATTAAAAATATAAAAAAGCTTTAAATACAAATTTATTTAGGTTCAGGCTAATTATTACAGTCTGAAGTATAATTAGGCACCAAAATTTTCATTCTAGTTGCAATACTTATTTTGTAATCGTGCGCGTAAGCTGTTATGCCGATTTTTTGCTCGTCAAATGTCTAACAGTTTCGAACCACCTGTAAATGCTAATTCTTCATCTTATAATTTCTTAAATACATGAAATGAAAGAACATGCATATATATTTTATTCCAATTAAAATTGTGTCTTAAAATCAAATACATTTTAAGATATTAAATGTTGAAATTGGTCTCTTTTTTTTATTTTTTCCAATTTTAAGAGTCCTGAGACCCCTTAAATATTTTAATTGATATGTGATTTATAGAAGAAAGTTTTGTGATAGCCACAACATACTAGTTTATTTTGGCGATCTATAAGACTAGAAATTCGTCGCGGATGTATTTAAAACATTTGCCTTCTTTTAGTAAGGTTTTGACAAATTGCTTTAATAGGTATTCGCTGTTTTTTTTTTTTTTTTTTTTAGCTTTGGAATTTACGATTTACAAAAAAATCCTGATTTATGGTTAGAAATAAAGGTTAGTTTCAGATTCAGTGCTAAAAACTACATGGAATCAATTATCAAAACTTAAAAAACACAACCAGAACATGTATTTTATATTATCAGTTTTCGCTATTTATGACTTTTTATGTTTGAAATGTACGATTTTCATAAAATCCTGAAGTGGAGGTTAAAAAAGTTATAAAAAGTTAAAAAACGCAACAATCACACCTTTTTATAGTATCAGATTTTTTTTTTTTTTTTTTTTTTTTTTACTTTTAATCTTTGAAATGTGCGATTTGCAAATAATCCTGACGTAATGGTTAAAAATGAAGGTTGTTTTCGAATTCAGCGTTAAAAGATACATAAAATTTACAAATAAAATACAAATGAATTATCAAAAGTAAAAAAATACAACCGTCTAATTTATACAAAGAGTACACATACTATTTACACAAACATCTGTTTTATGATATTAGATTTTCCTTTTTTTTTTTTTTTTCCTCTTTATCTTTGAAACTTGCGATTTGCTGAAAATCTTGACGTGATGGTGAAAAATGAAATTAATTTTCAGATTCCGTGTTAAAAAAATACATAACTATCACTTATCGAAAGTTAAAAAACACAACCATCGCAGGCTTGTGTTTTCCTTCGAGATTCCAAGGAGTGCATTTTCCTTATTGTTAACTATAAGTTGTACTCCCACTGATGACTCTTTATTTATAATTTTTCCTATCACTATTCCAAAACGACATACTTCGCATTAGATTTCTACTGATATTTAAAATGATTTAAAGTATATAGGTTCATTCTGATAAGATAAGATGCTTCCTGATTGGTTTTAGCGGGTCTGATTTGATTTTCGCTTCGGCCGGCCGCCGTTGCCCTTCCCCCACTATGTGGCCTAAATACTTCGCAGTCTTTTGCGCGAATTTGCACTTTGCTATTTTTACCATTAGCTTTGCTTCTCTTATTCTAGTAAGTACCGCTCTGAGATGCTCCAGGTGCTCTTCCCATGTCTCTGAGAAAATCGCCATATCATCGAGATAATGCAGACAAATCTTCTCTAACCCTCTCAGCATTTTTGACATGAATTTAGAAAATCTGAATGACGCATTCATCAACCCAAATGGCATCTTCAGTGGGAAATATGTCCCAGTGTTCGTAACAAATGCGGCAAATTTTTTAGCTTGGGGCGTCATCGGTATTTGCCAATATCCTTTAGTCAGATCGAGCACCGTTATGTACTTATCTGCTGAAACTCTTTCTACTCTGTCCACAATATTAGGGAGTGGATAATATTCAACTTTGGTTACCGAGTTCAATTTACGATAGTGTATGCAGCAGCGAGCATCCTTACCAGCTGATTCCACAAGGATCATGGGTGAACAGTAGTCTGATTCCCCTTCTCTTATAATATTTAATTCCAGCATTCTTTTTATTTCCTTTTCTAAAATTTCCTCCTGTCTGCGCGACATTCTATAGGGTCTTATTCTGATAGGTTTGTTATCTATGACTTCAATATCATGGATTCCCATGTGAGTAGTCCCTGGGTTATTCGAAAAAATCTCCCTGAACCCCCTCAGTAAGGTTTCTAATTGCTGCAATTGTTCGGGATTGCATCTCTCTTTTAATTTGCTATCCTCTATAATTTATCCAAAGTTATAACTGTGTGGCTCATCTAAAGGAAATGCTATTTTCATCTCTTGTAAGTCCTCTAAATTATCACATTCGTGTGTTAATATATTTATTTTTTCTACTCTCTGTACATATGGTTTCAGTAGATTTACATGAAAAATTTGCGATTTTTCGCGCCTACCTGGGACTTCTACGATATAATTTGTATCCGAAATCTTAGCGGTAATTTTGCCTGGTCCCATCCAATTCGCTGACATCTTGTTTGCTTTGTTAGTTACTAATACGAGTACCTGGTCCCCTGGTTTAAATTCCCTTTCGACCGCCTTCTTGTCATACCAAGCTTTGCGTTTTCCCCTGCTTACTACCATATTTTCGTACACCAGCTCCTGACACCTTTTTAGCCGATTCATTAGTCCAAAAACATATTCTGTGACTAGCTCAGGCTCCTGACTGTCACATGTCCATTGCTCGTATAATAATGTTTCCGGTGTTCTAAAATTTTTACCGAAAACGAGCTCCGCTGGGCTGAAATCTGTTGAGTTGCTGACCGCGTTTCTCAATGCTAGTAGTGCGTGGGGCAAATTCTCTTCCCAATCCTTTGCATTTTCTGTGCACATGACTTTTAACAGCCGTTTTATTGTCCTGTACGTCCGTTCAACGTTATTTGAGGCCGGATGACATACACTTGAATGCCTTAGCTTGAATCCAAATTTTTCTAAAAATGATGTCGTAAGATATGACGTAAAAGACCGCCCTAAATCTGTTTGTACCTCTTTTGCGTAGCCTAGTCTACAAAAGATTTGCATAAGCGCCTCCACTACAGATTCTGAGAGCATATTTTCTAACGGAATCGCCTATGGAAATTTCGAAAACACACATAACGCCGTTAGCAAATATTGGTTTCCCTTTTTGGACTTTGGTAGGGGTCCAACTAAATCAAATGATAGCTTTGAAAAAGTCTCTGCTATGACTGGTACACATGTCAAAGGGGCCTTTTTTCTCTCCCGACTTTCCAACTATTTGACAGTGGTGACATGATTTCACGAATTCTTCCGTTTGCCTTATGACGTTTGGCCAAAAGAAATATCTCAAAAGCTTGTCCTTCGTTTTTTTCTCCCAAATGGGATGCTGTATTCTCATGACAAGTGCTTAGAATAGCCTCTCTGAACTTCGTTGGTACAACTAATTGAGATCTTTCTAAGCCTCTATGATCGGTCGTTTTTCTTATTATTAAGGAGTTTCTATACTCGAAGAACGACTTTTTTAAAGTGATTTTCCTTAATCTCATGCAGGGTATTATCTGTCTTTTGCTCGCAAATTCTTTTTTCCCCACCTCACTTAAAGAAAAGGCTTCATCTACGATTAGGTCCGGAAGCAAAATTGTCTGTTCCTTCCCCCCTTCACCTGAATTGTCCGATTCTGCTCTATTGTTATCTACCGTTACTGCACTTTCTGTGGGGCCTTGCCCATTGTCCGGTGATGAATCTTTATCCTGCTGATTCGCGTCCTGAATTTGACAGTCTGAGCCTTCGCTTTCCATCTGAGTTTTGGTTCTGCTCCGTGTCATTACGGTATTTATAATTTTGGGTTTTGTGCTCTTATTTGATTCGATTAATTTTTGGGTTTCATTCCCTAAGATATAATAATTTATGTCAGAATCTTTGTCTGCCACTAATGCTGTCGTATTTACAGTGATTTCATCGGACAATTCTAGCGTTATTTCTGCTATAGGTAGACAGCGCAGATCCTGAACTAATGGCTGTCTTACCCAGCTGATCTGACAAGTTAATTGATTAGTTTTCACTAATTTATTCGGACAAATGTCCACGGTCGAACCTGTGTCCCTTAAAATCGTGATTTCTTCGCCGTTTATTTTACCTCGACTCAGATACGGTTCGAAACCTTTCTCTAAGTTTATTTCCTTACTGATATTATGCACAGTCTTGTGTGAGTTTTCACTTTTTTTAATTCTGGGCAATTCCGTTTATAATGTTTTGGACTTGAGCAATTAAAACAAGTATTTTTCCTAGGTTTATCAAATATCTTTTCCCTTTCTTTATTCTCATTTTTATCCCTCCAATTTAATTTAATTTCCGGGTTTTTTTCTGTCTCTTTTTCGGCGTATCTGGGCCTTTCAAATCTTTTTTCAATGGTGGGCCTATTAATCCATGGTTTTCTGGAGATACACTTTATCGTTTCATACCCATCCAAATCTTTGACTAAGCTGTCCGGATTCTTGTACGAAGCCCAAGAGTCGATGAAATGTTCCTTCATTTCGGTGGGCACCCTTCTTTTTATTTGCTCCGTAATTAGTAAGCTTTTGAGCTCTTCTATCGTCTTTATCTCTAACACATTGAGCCACCCCTCTTGAAAGCTGTTTAGCTCAAATATTAGATCTTTCCGTGGACTGGTCGTTTTTTTATGCCGAAGCAGTTTTACGCGATAAGCTTCTGCGCTTAATCTATATATTGTCAATAGAACTGATTTGACATAATTAAAACTGTCTACATTTTCTTTGTCCTCTCGTAACATAAGTTCCGCTATATCAATTGGCAGTAATGCTAAAAGATGCGTGACTAAATCCTCTGATTCAATAGCAGACCTTTCTGCCTGTCTTTCAAATAAATTCAGAAAAAGCGTAATGTCAGATTTTTTGGGTCAAAATTATGCATGATAGATTTGATTTGGATTTTAGGGCCTCCGTCGAATCTGTTGCTAGCACTCGAACTACTTCGCAAAATTCTGTTCTAGAAGTCAGATTAAAGCTATAGATTATGACAACGCAAAGATCATTTGGCCGTGCACCTTTCCGCATAAAAGTTTAATTAGGAGATCCATTGAAATTGAATTGAAGAATGATGAAGTATGTAATGAAGGTGTTTCGTACAACATTCATAAGTTGTGGTTGGACTATCTGAGGCGGAATTTAACTCAAAGTTGAAAAAGTTTGACGTCATTAACGACATTTATAGTCTAGTTTTTTTAAGTTTTTTTTTTCCATTTGTGGTTGGGTGGTTGGGATGCAGTTATAAAGATGTTTTGGAGCAATGCTGTTTTGAGGCGTGCTCAACAAAGTATGTTTATTTTTTGACTTTCAAAGACTTATAAGGTTCTTTCTCTCCAACACCGAAATATGACCCTGATAAAGGCCACAGAGTGGCCAAAACTTGTTTGATTTTAAAGATTTTAAACTTTCACTTAATGTTTTAAAAGTGTTTTATGAACTAAAACCATATTTTAGTGTACTTAATAAAAGTGAAATTTTCCTAAAAAAATTAGGGTGCCAATATGGCAATTACGGATTAAAATTATGTGATGCCATAGCGGCATCACCGCCCTTACGCGGTTAAAGGGATTTATCGCCATAAAATCCTATACAACCATCCATCAGCGAAAAAAATCCATTGTCGCAGTGGCCAGAACCTAATTACCTACGGAGCAAACTTCCGCTAGTAAATTTTAATAGAATTTTTTTCTAATTTATACACCGTATTTTATCAAAATAACAGTCATCAATAAAATAACAATTTCTGTTCCTTTTTCCTGGTGGAAGTTTGCCCTGTTGGTAATCAAGTCTTAAATGTGGCTACTGAGCCACATTCAAGTTAATTTACTTCCTATCCAAAGGCTTTTGTAACAATTCTCCCTTTTTTAAATGGAAAGTAGGTTGCTGTGCTAATGATGCATTATTGCAAAGTTAAAATGCTTTTTAAAATATATCAAATATCAAATATATCAAATATACCAAACATCATATATTTTAAAATTCATTTATTACAATTTTTATAATATTGTGTAAACTGTATTTTTGTGCAAAAATTGTTTTCTGTATAGTAAATGTATTGTTTAATTGTTGTTAAACTGTTAAGAAAAACTATTCACTGCGTACGAAGCCTGGCAAGCGACTATGATTAACGTATGCGCGGCTTTCACGTGATAAGAAAATTACATGCCGTTTAAATCCTGAACTGGTCTCGGTCGAGACTGCCTAGTGAAAACAAATTGAATTCCGTCTATTCTAATGAGAGGAAATAATACAGAAACAGGACATTGGGCAACTGTGTGTTTGTTTCTAATAAGATCAGTGTTGCCAGTTTGACCTTCATTTTAATTCAGGAAATCCGAATTCGTATCTGAGTTTAAAAATAGTATTTTTTTTTAAATTTAATGACACAAATTTCACGATTACTTAAAGTAAAGATTCTTCTTTCAATTTCCGGTGAGAATTTGAAATTTCGAATAAAAGTGGAGGCCAAACTGACAACCCTGAACAGGGTTGCCATGCTTCAGGGAATTTTCCAGTCCAAATATCAGTACTTTTATATAGAAAAATATATCTAGATTAACCGCAGGAAATCTCACCTTATTTAAAAAAATTCTCTGTAAGAAAGTACTCGTGCCGAATAATCTCCTTGTCTGGAAATTCCCTGAAGCGTGGCAACCCTGCTGAATAAGACCACTTATTTGATATCTTCATTTAAGTGGTATTAACTGACACAGTGTTGCTAATGGGCTACCTTTTTTTTATATTCAGCTTTCTTGATTAGCACCACTTTTTTCAAGTAGTAAAATTCGCGTTATTTAATGACATGTTAATCAACTCTTACCGGCACACTGTACCCAGGTTGGGATACCTAATTTTAATTCCTAACTTACATACGACACCTAAAATACTTTAATAAAATCTTGCATTAACAATGAAAATGTAAAGTAACAAGCTTTTAATTTCTATAAAAGTCGTATGAAAATTCTGGTGTCAGTCGATGATTTCATCATTTTACAACAAAATTTGCCTGTGCCGGAAAGATTTAAGACGAAAAGAAAGGGATTTTACCATTACAGAAAAGTGGTGCCAATCAAGAAATCTGAATTAAAAAATGTAGACCACTGGCAACACATATCTAACATAAAAGAAAATATGAATTTCAACTTAACAAAATTATATAAAGCCAAAAAGTTTCTCTGCTTATATTATAGCAGAAAGAACGAAAGATGTATTTTGGGGGCTTCATTAGGCTAGCACGTATAATTACGCAGTATATCTCACATTGTGTTCTAATCTATAATCTTGAATAATTTTACAGATAAATGCTTTTAGTATATTTATACTTTGGTACATGTTTAATACATACCAAGTAAGAATATTTCTATAGAAGTATTAACGTTGGTTTTTCAATTCATAATCTATTTACATTAACTAAACATTAAATGTTAGTATGGTATTACCAGATATTTATATTCCTCTTTAATTTTAATCCGGGATATTCTATAAATTTATCAAATGTGATTTATGTTCCGTAAAATGCTTTTATTTTTCATGAGATCTGCAATTTTGTTTAAGAACGTAAACGTAGTGAAACAAATGGTTATGTGCTTCATAAATAAGATAAATGTGTAGCTTCAAGGTTGACATTTCCAAATAAGTTGTCTTATCTATCATAACTAAATAAATTGATAAATTTCTTGAGTTTTAAAAAGTGATGCATTACTAAAATATTTTTTGCTACCCCAATTTTAACCGAACACAATTCTAGATCTTTTTAATAAGGTAAGAAATCAATCTTTTTTGTACTTAATACAATAGTATGTAATAATACGAAGTGCATGTTATACAGGACTACTACATATGATAGACCCGATAAAAAAAAAAAAAAAACATTTTTTTGAAACTACTGCACATATTAGAATAAGTGATACCTGAATTTAAAGAGAAATATACTAAGTTTTCATCAGCTACAAATGTCCAATGTGTGACCCCTTTGTTACACGGCATACATCCAATCTGTAATCAAGTTCGTTCCAAACATTTTGTAGCATCACTCTGTCAATGGTTCTGAGAACTTCCCAAATGCGTTTTTTAAGTTCTGAACACTTTGTTTTCGGCATTGTTGGTACATAAACAATGTCTTTGACACTGTCAGAACTTAAAGAACGCATTTATGCAGAATTCAGAAACATTGATAGAGTGATGCAACAAAATGTTTGGGACGAACTGGATTACAGGTCGGACTTATGCCATGTAACAAGAGAGTCACACATCGAACATTTATAACTGAAAAAATCTTGGTATATTTCTCTTTAGATTCATGTATCAGTTATTGTAATATGTGCAGTAGTTTCGAAAATATGATTTTTCTAAATCGGTTCATCTTTTGTAATAGCTATTCTATTCATTCTTCTATTCATCTATTGTGTTCTAATCACGGTACTATAAAAAACAGGAATTGATATATATTTCACATGGTGAAGCTTCAACTGTAATCGCTTTCGCATTGGCTGATAAACGCAGGGGCAACCTCCACCAGTAAATTTTATTGCAATTATTCTCTTTATTTGAACTTCTTATTATTTCAAAATTTCAGTGATAATATGAGAAAAACAATTATTCATTTTTACTGGTGGATGTTTACTTCGGCGGTTGTCTTGCCCCGTGTTTCTAGCATATTGTGACAGTCTAAGTCAGTGTTAGTGAAATAGATTATAATACCGGGGCCAACTTCCACCAGTATATAATAAAATAATTTTTTACATATTTGTGAAATGCATTTCGCATGGACAAAGCACTTAAATAAGGCGAAATTTTCTATTCAAATGGACTGCTGGACGTTTGGCCCCGGCATTACTCAAAAACTGTTTATCCGATGCAAAAAAACAGCCGCCATGTTGTGACTGCCACAACGGTTACGTCACACGCAACTGGTAGAAAATACACTATATATCTCCTTCTTTTTATACATAACCACATAGATCTAATCAATACTATATAGTATCACTTTAAAATTCCTTTAAGAATTTGTGCAGTTTTATAAACGTTTAAAATATACCTTGTAAATATATTGTTTTTAACTGGTACAGTTTTAGAAATTCATCCTCGATTTACATTAATTGTGCATTAAAGGTTAATATGAAATTGCAAGATATTTATATCATGAAATAGTTTAAATTGGCATATTCCGTTAATTTGTCAAATGCAGTTTAGTGCCTTTCAAAACGACATTCCCCTACAACCCATTTTCACAAAGTTCACCTTTCAAAAAGAAAACTTAGTGAAAAAGGGGTTTTCACATCATAAATAAAATGAAATTGTTGTTCTAAGTTTGACAAATAAAAATATTTGTCTTGTACATAAAGGAATGAATTGATAAATTCCTTGAGCTTTTGAGTAGGATAGATGGTTTTCTCATCCTAAGTTCGAAACTACTAAGATGATAAATTCTCAAATAAAATAATAATAATAATAAATACTGTTTTTCTTGATTCCTCCATTACTATAGCGGGTATTTTTACGTAGTTTATCTTTGTTTGGCCTTGCTATATCTCCGAATATATACTGTATGAACATTGTAGAGTAAAAAACTTTGAAAGATGTGAGCGGGTTTTTAATCATGCTGTCATTTTCTTATATCAAAAATTTCGTTAGCTGTAAATGGAATAATAACAGAATATTGCAATAAATTTATATACCTCTTTTGTTTTAAGGTAGCATAATCTACTAATCTAGCACACATTATGTGTGATCCGAAAATGACATGAATTTTCAAGAGAATTTTTCTGATATTTTCAGAATGTAAATCATGAAAAAGAAGCGTTGTTCTACTTTATAAATAACTTAAAAAAAAAAAGTTTGATATTATAAATTTGATCGTTTAAAAAGGAGAGTGTTGTCTTTAACCGATTAAATGGTAAATGTTTTGTGTATTTCAAAATGATAAAAAAATATATGAATTTACTTTGTTTAAATTAAACTTGATTCACGAGTTAGTTTTTCTTTAAGTATCTAACACACAGTCCTGACGACGCACTGTACCAGCCCGGTCTTTGTCTAGCGAGAATAAATAACCGCAAAACCGTCCCATGTTTAATGAGATAAATTTGCCCAAAACAATATCCAAATCAATACCTTTGTCAGGAGAAGGGTATGGAATTTTGAACTCTCTGGGAACACAAATTGTCCAATGGACGTGGTCCCTGTGCAACGCCTACAGCAACGGGAGAGAAAACCTCAATCTAGGAAAAATATCCAACACTCTTCCCACCGTTGGTATAGAAGCTGCGTCTCTGTATCGATACACTCTTGTCTGAGATAGAGTGAAAAGAGGTAGGCAAATTCAGAGCCCCCAACATCACACATACTCGGGATGCGACAAGCCACCCACACAATGCTTAGCTATTGGAACCTAAAATCAACTGCTCTCAAGGCAAAGCACAACTTAGACCCCTAAATGTCGCTATCCGTGGTTATGAACCAACTCCCGCCATCTACAAGTTCTTCAGATTTCATGTAAAATGCCTACCGAGCCAGTTAACCCCTTGAGGGGCTGTGGGATAAAATATATCCCACCTAATTTAAACAAGATTCTCACCAGAAAATCTTTCCTAAATTTTATACTTTTAACTTTAGAGGGAAACCGGTGAAAAATTGCTTTTCCTTATTTAAAAATTAAAATTTTCGATTATTCCGGTGAGAATTCAATATTTAGAGACATTTTTGCTTGCCCCTCAAGGGGTTAAAGTGGTCCGTACGTCCCTTTTGCTTATAGAAAGAAGCAACAGAAACTACAAGTTACAAAACAACTACAATATAATTGTCTGAGCGTAGCGAAGGCTAATACACAGCGAGATATTACGTTCCGGTCAAAAACAGCTACGATGGACATTAAAACCTTTCGTAAAATCATTCGTCAAGCATAACTCAAAAAAATATTTGTCGGATTCCGGTTCTGATTGTACCAGAAGGTACCTATGAGGGTAACCTACTGAATGCACCTACTCTGAAAAATAAGTTCCTATTCGTTTAACAATTATATTTAAAAAAATGATAAAAAAGCCCAATCTATCTACATACGTCACGGAAATTTAGTGTATGTCATTTTCACCGGCTGGATGTTTTCGTACAAAAACCGAATTACAGCACATGGAGCAAAGAAAATATGCACACACTAATATTAAAGTGCAATAAAACATTAAAATTTAATCAAACAGGAAAATAAATCTAGATTTTTTTTTCTATTTCAAAGAAAAAAAGCCATATTATATAGATTATTAGCCATAATAATTTAGGGTTTCAGATTTTACGCGGCAGCGCAATACTTATTTATTTCCAGTGTCACTTCTCGATGTTAATTTAACATGGAGAAGCCTATGGAGATCATAACTTTTTCATTTTTTCTTCCCACCTTTTTGTCCCTGATGCCACTCATTTTTTATTCTTTACTAATTTTAATGATATTATAAATTTAAAGTGTAAAAACGATTGCCTGACGTCAGGGTCAAAACGAATGATAAAATGCCTTTGCATATGAGTGGATTATAACCCAGAGAGAAACGTGGTCCAATTTATTTTTACATTATTCAAATATTTTTCTTAATAATTCCAATTTTCGCTTTCTTCATTGAAAATCAACGGAATTTTTCATAGAAGATGTAACATTTTTACTTCATTGTTGCAAAAATTTCAAAAGCCGTAATAATAATTTATTTCTTTTAAGTTAAAAGATTTTCACGTGAAATATTAAATTGAGAATTTTTTTTTTTTTTTTTCAAAAATTAAAAAGGTGAATATGGCGTCATAGTGGAAATAAAAAGGATATTTTCAGAATAAGTTTTTGCTTTGGTCAAGTTTATATTTTAGTAAAAAGGTTCTAATGGATAGCTATTTTTACGCAAGGTAGCGAACTTAGTGGGGAATTAAATAACTTAAATTTTAAAATGTATTTTTTTTTCCGAGAACTATTTATACCCCAAGTTAAACTTAGGTAATAATTTTCTGATGTGTTTACATCACCCCTTGGGAGAGAATAGGGTTTAAAAATTTAAGTAAAACTTTTATTTTTTATTTTTTACTGTATTACAGCTATAATATTGTTAAATATTAGCAGTAAGGATTCAACACAATTTACATTTACATTCATAGCGTTCCTGAGTGGGAATTAGGGTATCTAAATTTAAATTAAGTTAATTTTTTATGTTTTGATTATAGATTTTTTACGTTCAGATTGGAAGTTTTTGTCCAAACTACCGCAACCTGCATTACTACAGGAGTGAAACATTTTGAATTACACATTGGTAAACTGCATCCCACATTGTAATGCAATACCGCATACATCAACGCCTGATGATCATACTCTCCATTAATTTTGAAATGCGTTCGTCTGAGTGCAGTAGTTATTAAAAAACTTGACATATTAAATAAAAACATAATTTGAAGAACAAATTAAAAAAACAAAATTTATTTCCTACATTGTTTAAGCCTGAGAAGGGACAGATATTAAGATATTTCATTCAATTAGTTTTACATTTAATGTTAAATTTTTGTAACAAATTAGTTAAGCCAATTGAAGATTAAAAAATAAAAATAAAATTCATACAATATGATACTTAAAACACCCTAAAAATTAGATTCCGTTCAAATGAAATCAAAATAAATCTTAGACTTTTTATTTTTAAGTTTTGTATTTTGCATGCATATTATCATTTTATGCACAATTGTCATAAACATAATGCAAAATCTGCAATACAAATATTTTCAATTAAAAATGGAAGAAGTCTAAGATTTATTTCGATTTCATTTGAACGGAATCTAATTTTTTAGGGTGTTTTGAGTATCATATTGTATGAATTTTATTTTTATTTTTTAATCTTCAATTGGTTTAACTAATTTGTTACAAAAATTTAACATTAAATGTAAAACTAATTGAATGAAATATCTTAATATCTGTCCCTTCTCAGGCTTAAACAATGTAGGAAATAAATTTTGTTTTTTTTTAATTTGTTCTTCAAATTATGTTTTTATTTAATTAGTATTTTTAATTAAATGAGTCAAATCGTATTTTTAAATTTATTTAATGTGTGTATTTTAAATTAGTAGAATGCATTACGAAAGATGGCGATAAGAACAATATTTGACGATTTATCACTTGCGCTCATTAAATGCTTTATTACTATGTATTTAATACCCTTCACGGAATTTCATTGTTATATAGACTTTTCTTTTTTTAAAAAGCCTGACGTAATTAGAGTTTAAGAAAGTGAGATTTTCTGCCAAATGATATAAACGACTATGAAAATAACACTGAAGAAGTATTATACTGGTTTATGTATGTATTTTTAAAAATGCATCTGCTAACACGTATTAGATAAGGGCACAGATGTCATACAAACCCCATATTGGCGCGATTTTTTTCCGGCGCCAATTTGGCGAAAACTTCGTTTATGAATACCAGTTTTATATATATTTTAATATAATTATATTTTTTTTAATATTTTTATATATATTTTATATATAAGTGAATAACAATAAATAAAAAAAGTTTGATTAATAAATATAGAACAAAACATTAATATAGTTAAAATAATAAATGTAAATAAACAATTTATTAATAAATAAACAACAACATCCGGGTTACCATATCAAGCAAAATAATAACACTTTGGCGCCAATTACGTACCCGGTGCGTATATGACATTGGCGTCAGAAAAAAATCGCGCCAATATCTGGCGCATATATGACATCTGTGCGAAGCAGTAACGTTTGGGTGTTTGTGGGGTGTCATCTCTGAAACTACCTAGCCGATTAAAAATATAGTGGTGTCAAAAAGATGTTGGTGACCATCTCTGCTCCAAAAAAGACTGTATTTTATGTCGGTAGAACAACTCCCATAGATGCAGGAACAAAAAAGTTCTAAAATGCGATTTCTTTGATATTGTTTGTTCTAGAAATTTGAAAATCGGTGTGGTTTTAAGATGTTAAGATTGTTAAGACTTTTAAGATGTAAACACTCGTTATGAACTCTTTTTAAAAGGTTGACAATTTTAAAGGGAGAAATAAACGTAAAACGTTCTAGAAAGATTCTAAATCACGATTTCTTTGGAATTTTTAGGGATAGAAATTTTGATCTTTCACGTGGTTATTAGTTTTAAAATGTAAATGTCGATCAGTTTTTTAAAAACCTGAAAATTAAAAGGGTGTACGATAAAAAAAAAAGATCTAAACTGCAATTTCTGTGATACTGTTGGAGTTAGAAACTTGAAATTTGGCATGATAGTAATTTATAAGATGTAAATGTTCGTTTTAGAACGAATTCTAAAAAATTCGAAATTTAGAAGACTAAATAAAGCGGACAAATTCCTAAAGATGATCTAAATAACGAAATGCGTGGAATTGTTAGGAATATAAACATGAAAATTGACATGGCTGTTACTTTTAAGACATAAATATTCACAACAGAACAATTTCTAAAAATATAGCTATGTAAAACGGTGCAGGAACAAAAAACTTTCGAAAATTTTCTATTTCTGTGTTACTGATGAGTCTAAAAACTTAATGTGAAATGAACAGAAACGTTTTAACTTACCATTAATTTGAAGTTAGTATAGAAACTTTAAATATTTAATAGTACTACACCCCCCCCCCCCCGAAAAAAAGCAATTTATCAAATTACAACAACCATTTGGAAAACGATTTTTTTTAATACTAAAATTTAAGACATAAAAAATCGCACGGAGTTGATCCTACATTACGTACGCCATGAATTAAACATTAATAGTGTTATTACACGTAAAAATTGCAAGCCAAAAATATCGCCTGCGACCCGTCAGATTTCATGAAACTTCATGAGATTTCATGAAGTATTATCCACCTGAAACTTACTTAAATATCCAAGCATTTCATTGGCTGTTCCGGAAAAGGCTTTTCCATCGTCAGATTTCCAAGAAATCTGACGGCCAATTTTAAATGAAATTTCATTCTTAAACTTCTAAACATCCGACAATATTACTTTTTACACCGTCGGATAGAGAAAAAAATCTACTTTTAAATGCAATTTGTTTGAAAGCTGTATCTCAATTTGTTTCTGAGTTATTAATTTTTTTTTGTAGTTTTTATTACTTTTTTGTCATAGTGGCAACAGAAAGTATCCATCTTTGTTGAACTTAAACGGAAATACAGATTACTGTATAGACCAATCAGAAAACGAATAAATTGCAGATAAATTGCAGCTTTTGATTTCCCATCCTGATGAGAACAATAACCATTTTTCCAAATGGTTAAAAATACAAACATGCGATTTAAATGCAACAAAATGGGTAGATACACACCTAGCATTGAATAAATTATGTAAATATTGAATAAATGTCGGTATGAAACAGCGAATAGGTTGTCCGAAAGTACTTGTGAATGTGGTCCTTCTCTAGGCTATTCTTTCTCTTGCCAAGGCCCTTAACAGAGGGAAGTTTTGGTTTAAATTTGATATGGATTTTTTTTTCAGATTCACTAATCTAGATAGTTCATCATTTGAATTTGTAACGAGTATATGGCCAATTAAAGATAGTATCTCATTTTCTTTACTTGCAACAAGTTATTATTAAATCTATGTTCTCGGCAATATAGCTCAGACTAATCCCTCTGAGGGAAGTCCTAGTATATATCACATTACTTCACAAGCAACGCGTCACAACCATGGAGTTATGAATTAAGAGGAGGAGGCATATAATATACTGTCTACCAGTGGGGAGTGAAGTAACTAAGGAAGTTGTGACAAGATGGCGGCTGCTTTTTTTTATATATTGTATCAATAGTTTCTGATTACCGGCGGGTCAAACTTCCCACCAGTAAAATTGAACAGAAAAGTTCGTCTTATTTAAGCGTCTTATTCATGGAAATATTTTCTCACAGGTTGGTAAAATTTTCTATTCACTTTTACTGGTGCCAGTTTGCCTGCTAAAACAGTCTGCTTTTTCACTGGTTGTCAAAATATGGCGGAAACGCAGGGTCTGACTTCCGACAAAGTAAAGTTCCACCAGTGAAAATGTAAATCTGTTTCTGCCATCATTTATTACTGAAATTTTGCATTAAAAAGGTGTTTAAATAAGTAGAAAATTTCTATATAAATTTATTGGTGGAAATTTCCAACCCCTGAAAAAGCGGTTACAGTTGAAGCTTCACTATTTTAAGGATATGTAAGTTCATCTGTATTAAAATTTCCATGATCAAAATACAGCCCTTTTTTCAACATTTAAGAGACCAAAAGAGGAGCTCACATGGACTGCCGTGCCTTTCTGATATATCTAGAAAAAATATTGTCACTCACATAACCCTTTTAGATAGATTTGCCTAGCATTGCAGTCTCTACCAATTGGTTGCTAAACTTGACCTTCGGAAGCCAGCATCTTCTGAATTCAATTCCGCGCCTTCGGAAGCCCGCATGGAATCCATTAACCGTTTGATATAAGGTCACGCCGAGGTGGTAATTCCCACTCTTCGGTGACCATCAGACTCCATGCTACCGATCTCCTTCCACACTTAAGTTTCCGTTTCGAGAATACAATTTGCACTGGCTCAATCATCGTCAAACTCCACATTGCCAAGTGAAGTCCACCAGAAAACGCACTGATACAATAGAACATTTTAATATTTTAGAATTTTATTGTAAATTATTAAATTAAATTTAAAGCATTTTTCTTTAAGCTGTACATGGGTGATAAAGAGTCAAATATTCTTGTTACACTTGTATGAGAGTTACATCAACAGTAGTTTTTAATATACACTAAACCACATTCGCCTGAATAGACTTTACTGTAGTAGAACACTGTACTAGAATTACTGTAAGTACTGTAAGTACTGTAATAGAATTAACTGGCAAGAAACAACTGTGACAACGACATACTTTATACACTTATCAGTAGAAAATGTAAATAAAAAATGAATATATTAAAAAAATTCCTATATAAAAAATTATATAAAAAAATATTTTTAATAAACTTTCGAATAACTTTTTTAACCCTCTGTCTACCAGAAGGGTCCAATGGACCCGACATGTATATTCAAAATATCTATTCAAACCAGAAAATTTCTTCAAAACAAACTAAATGTATAAATCAGACAATAATAAGTTAAATAAACAAATTAAATACTTTTAAGTAAAAATTCTGGTGTAGAATGTTTTTATAAAACTTGAGTAAAATTTCCGGTAGTTCTAGGGTTAAAGAATTGCATTATAATTAATTTATAATTTCAAATGAATTAAATTACGGCCCTGTTACATTAACATAAATTACATTAACCCTCTACTGCCCAAGGTAGCATAAATGCTACCATAAGAGTTCCCAATTTAGTGAAGATTTTTATTCATATACTCTGAATTCACACCAGAAATTTAAAATAGTGTTATTCGCTTTAAGTAATAACAGACATTCCAGCATTGAATAAAGTCAAAAATTTTATTTATATTTTCTGGTCTGAATTCGGATTCTCTCAATTATGTAATTTGTGGAACGCACTCTACTACGGACATTAGATGGTTAAGACACCAATCTAGAAATTCTAAAAAGAAAAAAATATACTCTATGTATAAATATACTATGTATAAACTATTTTAATGTATTCAATAAATTATCTTTCTGCTAAGCATTTAAAAACGGTAATTTTTTTAAAGACGGATTCGTTGCCCAAGACAAATGAACGTACTGTAATGGAATTATTTCGAAAGATCATGAATTGCAGTCACAATTTTAAGCTTCTTCTCCATAGAAAACTTTTTAATGCTTATAAAAGAATACTTTTCTTAACTATTTTAATTTTATATTAATTTGATTTATTTATGCAGGAGGATAATATCGGAAGTGAGAATTTTTTTTTACTAAAAATGATTTTATTTTAAATAGCACAGTCAGATGAGGATCACTCTCACAACTTTCTATAATGATCAAAGCAACTATGAAAGATGAAAACCCAGACCAGCGTATTATCATTTCAACATACAAAAAGACTAGCTGTTTTGCACGTTCTAAGTACGGGAGTTCGTGAATTTAATTCTAAAACCGAAATTAAAAATAACTATTCGATTTAGTAAAATATTTTTCTACTACGGTGTCTTTTTTTTAATGAAATATAATTTATCGTGTTACTATGGCAACAGACGATAAAACGATATCTTCGCAGTGGTGGAAAATTGGCGCAGAGGAGGAGCCTATTGACACCACTAAATTTTAGTAGTATTTTTCGGCTTATCTAAAGATAGGATTTCTGAGTTTTTATTAAGGTGAGGAATACTTTAAAATATTAGTAAAGTCAATAGGCTCCTCCTCTGGGCCAATTTTTCACCACTGTCTTTGGCATAAGGGAATAAATACAATAAAAAGTTTTGTTGATGTTTCTGATAAAATGTGTTATAATTAGGCGCAATTAAATAATCTCTAATTATTTGCAAGTGCGGTAAAAAAATTATCGTAATACCTGCTACAACTTCTTATTATTACAAACTGGCATATGTAATATGTAAATCTCTAATTATTTGCATGTGAGGTAAAAGAATTATCGTAACACCCGCTGTAGCTTTTGAGTGAAGCAAGGCGTACGTAATATGCAATGCGTCTTGCAACAGAAAAGCAATATTTATGGTAAGAATTTTATTGTGGATTTTTAGTTTTTGGCAACTGCTATAACGAAGAATGTTTAAATTTAACAGGAAATTGCTTTTAAATTTGTGGTTTTTTATTAATTAAAAATGAACTATAAGTTATTTCGATTCCGGATTACTTTAGATGTCTCGGCCGTGTTTTAATACACATATACGTAACATTTCAGAATTCTCACTTCTAAACTGTGGATTTGTATACTATTACAGACAGACAAATTTTCATTTTACATATTAGATTTTGAATGCGGCGTAAACTGCACTACAATTTTATTCACATGTTTGTGATTTTCGTCAGTTGGAATCATCAAAGTGCTGTCTAACAGATTTATTTCGAACCAGTGGCGTAGCCAGGGAGGGGGTACAAATGCTTTTGATATCAATAATATTGTAAAGTTTTCTCCGCCTTGATTAATAGCAGATAATTCTAGGTTCAGATAAAGCGAAGAGAACATTACAAAATTAGTGATATACAGAGCATGTGATATATACCCTCGCTTCGCCACTATTTGGAACTAAAATACGGAACATTTTTAGATATTCCTAAACTTGACTCAATTTCCTTTCACAATCTCCCGTGTCCGGTATACGAAATGCAAAAAGCTCTTTAACCAGAAATTTTTATATTATTTAACCCCTTGAGGGGCGGTGGGATATACTTATCCCACCTAATTTAAACAAGATTTGCACCAGAAACTTTACTAAATTTTATATATTTAACTGGGGGTGGGGAGAATGATGAAAAATTGCTATTCCTTAATTACATATAAAATTTTTCGATTATTCTGGTGAAAATTTAATATTTAGAGACATTATAGCTTGCCACTCAAAGGGTTAATCAAATTACTTTTACAAGAAAATTGAAAAAAGTTTAGTTAAAAAAAAAAAAAAAAACATGAATAAACTGTTAAAAATTATGTAAAGAAACCGTCGCCGGTACCATTTCAAACTATCCAATATGACACTAGTGTTGCCAGTAAGCTACTTTTTATAAAATTCAGATTTCTTGATTGACACCACTTTTCTGAAATGGTAAAATTCCCCTTGTTTTCGTCCTAAATAATATGTCAATATATGAGAGGATTTTACTATTTCAAAAAAGTGGTCAATCAAGAAATCTGATAAAAATTAGTCTATTTTATCAGTTTAGTGTTTTTTAAATTTATACTCACACTGCACTGCACATTGCATTAAACAAAGAAATCATTAAAAGTTGTTAATTAATCGTTCGTACTAGAGTGCGCCGCTCGTGACTTTATGTTAATACAAACCGTCCATGTCTTTAACCCTTTGAGTGGCAAGCAGTAATGTCTCTGTAATATAGAATTCTCACCGGATTAATCAAAAAATTTTATTTAAAAAAAAAAAAAAAAAAAAAAAAAAAAAAGCAAATTTTCAACATTTCACGTCCAAAGTCAAAAATATAAAATTTAGTTAAAAGCTTCTAGTGCGAATCTTGTTTAAATTAGGTGGGATATAATATATCTCACCGCCCCTCAAGGGCTTAAGTATCAAAAGCTGTTATTTAGGCATTAAAAGGCGTCAACGCGTGAATTATGTGTCTTTAACCTCTTGAGCGGCGGTGGGATAAAATATATCCAACCTAATTTAAACAAGATTCTCGCCAGAAAATTTTAAGTAAATTTTATATTTTTAATTTTGGGGGAAAATCGTTGTAAAATTGCTTTTCCTTATTCAAAAATCAAATTTTTCGATTACCCCGGGAGAATTCAATATTTAGAGACATTTTTGTTTGCTCCTCAAGGGGTCACGTTGCTCCATGCCATATTAATTCTAATGGAATTAGTCTTTTTTATTAGTTTGGTGTTTTTTACTTTTTTACTCACACTAGGCATTGCATTAAACAATGAAATCCTAAAAAGTTTTTAATTAAGCTTCAGAACTAGAGGGCGGATAGAATGCGCCACTCATGTATTTTGTTAATAAAAACCATCCATGTCTTTAAAGGTTAATATTCTCAGTTTTAAAATAATGCTATTTTGATGTTTTTATAAATTGCGATGTGTAAGTTATAAAAAAGAAACATCTGTGATAATTCGCAATCATAAGTACTTTATTCAATTTGTTTTTCGGGAATCCAAAAGTATATTTGAAATATTGCAGTATAACTTGATGAAAGATAAATGCAATTGAGTACTTCTGTGTTCCGATTTTTCAATTATATCGTCGGTACCATGTCAAAGTATCCAATATGAAACCTGTGTTGCTAAAGGGCTACTTTTTTAAAATTCAGATTTCTTGATTGGCACCAATTTTTTTGAAATGGTAAAATTCCCTTTATTTAATGACATTTTAATTAAGGCGAAATCAAGGGGAATTTTACTATTTCAGAAAAGTGACGCCAATCAAGAAATCTGTCGATGATATCATCAGAAGTATTTCAAACTTATAGAAAGCTACACAATGCACATAGCTTTGGTAATTAAATTATAAAACATCGACAGATAAAGCAAAATATAAAAATATGCAAATCTTTATAATGTGATATTTTAAAATACTAGACACTATTTTTTCATTTGTTACATTTGAGAGTAGAAATGATAAGTTTCAATGCAGCATAACGATTTATTGTCCATTTTATATGAATCTTGGTATATAAGGATAAAAATTACAAACTAAATATTTATTGTGTTTTTATTTATTTTATTTTGTTGAACTTAACTTAAATACTAGAAAGAAAAAAAATCTCCTTTATCCTGGGCTTTGTGTATTAGCAGAACGTATTTCTAATCTGGTCTTTCTTTAATTTTCAAGATAAATGAAATATATTTTCAAAATGAAAACTTTTTTACAGAAAATAAAAAATTTCCTCCTGCAATACAAGAAATACAAAAGAAGCAATTTTTTTTTTCTGTTACTGTTTTATAAAGATATATATATATGTTTTTCAAAGTATAAAATTGTTTTTATTATCATGTTAATTTAGCGCACAATTGCTGCTTTCGAAATATGTTTTCAATGTAAAATGAGATATTTTAAAAGAAGAATATAAAATAAATGAAGTAAAAGAGTCCTCTGATCAATAATAAAAAATGGAAACAACGAGTAAATGTATAAAACTACTGCTTTAAAATTGCTCTTAAATTTCTAACTTAATATTTGTATATATATATATATACTTAAGGATTGCATATTTTCTAGAAGTAAGGTTTTTTTTTTTTTTTTTTGAAAAGATTCCAGTCTTGCGTTCTAGTACGTAAGTTTTAATTTTTTTGCGTTCAATAATTTTCGAAAACGTCATTTTAAAATTCCAATTTAAGAATGCATCTTGTTTTACGAAATGAGATTTTTTATGCTTTAAATTACTGGAGATTCCTAAGTTAATATTTAATCTATGCTCCAAAAAAACTTAAATTTTCAAAATATAGGAAAATATTTTTATTTGTACATTTTATAGAAAGAGATGCTTAACTGCCGAAAAATGAATCCTGAGTAATAATAAAACTTTCCAATGCACTAAAATACTTATTTTTTCTTTGAGAAACTAGTAGTAATTTTCTTTTTTTTATGAAACGGTAAAATGATATTATAAAGAAAATTATATTTTTCTACAACATATCTGTTTTGGGCACATTTTTTGGATTGCGATTAGTTAAGTTCGGGAATGTTAAAATGTTTCCTCTATCACACATGCTTTATCGGGAAATTGGATATGAGTACCCAAGAAGAAAAATATAGATGGTCTCGCATTCTTGAAAAACTCAACTCTATTAAAGAATTACTTAAAACTAAACAGAAAAAGGAAAATAATTTTTTTCCTCAGTCTTTTCTTTTAATCTTTTTAGATGGCTGATGTAAAATGAACTGACCCCTTTTCTGATCAACACATCTACGTCAGAAATACCTGAAACATTCCCAACCTTTTCTCGGGCAGTGCCCTATAAAAAGGACACCTAATTTTATTTTACTGGCACCCATAATATTTAATTAAAATTTTCTATTTATAACGTACCTTAAAATAAGCAAGTTTATATTTTCTAATAAACTTGTTTATAAATTCTGGTGTCAGTCTATTACTCCATCAGTTTATAAACTGAATTACTCCGCGCCAGTAAGGGTTAAATGAACACTAGTAACGCCGGGAATTTTACTCATGTTTTTAAAAATATATATTTTTTTACCAGAATTTTTATTTAAAACTAGTTAACATTTAACTAGTTAAAACTTTTTCCTTCTTTCTTTATTTCAAACTTATTTTATTCAGGAATATATGGTTCGACCGAAATATATTCATACGGATGGATACAAAATGAGCCCTCACGATTCTTCTAATATTAAGAAATAGTAAGGAGAAAATTACTGTACGAAAATAGTAGTGTTTAAATACAAGGAGACTGTGTACTTTAAAAGGAACGTATACGTATCGATAATTGCACAGAGTGTAATAGTGACATTCCTTTCAACTTTATTTGACTTATTAAATAGTAAGCATTTTGTTACAAATATGTTTTTACGTAACTGTACCGGCCTTTTTAGTGTAATTCACCCGCCCGTGATTTCCACAAGTAGTGTAGGCTGCTTTTTTTATTCAGATTGTTTGATACTTTTTTTTAAGACGACGGCTGTCTTCTAATAAACCAAAAACACACGCACAAAGCGATATAAGTAAGCGTCCCATCTTAAATGGGAGAGGTAACATCAATCACGGTCGCACGCCACATAGCGGACTGTGTTAAACTACAGCAGGGCTGTCAAACTGTGGCCCGCCGGATACCACTAAAATTTAAAAGAAATAGTCGACAACTTGAATCGCAGCAATTCGACGATTAGATAAGGCAAAGATAACTGTAAATTTTTAGTGGTTTCAGGCGGGCCACAGTTTGACACCCCTGAACTACAGGAAGATGCCTAACCGGTTTCTTACTTCACACCACTAAAATTGTAAAGTTTTTTTCACCTCGATTAATAGATGAAATGTGTCTGAGAAGCAGTGCTACCAGTGGGTTGCTTTTTTTCATTCAGATTTCTTGATTGCCACCACTTTTTTGAAACCGCAAAATTACCTTTGTTTTCGCCTGTATTAATATGTCATTACATAAGGCGCGTTTTACCATTTCAAAAAAAGTGGTGCGAATCAAGAATCTGAATTTTAAAAAAGTAGCTCATCTGGCAACACTGCTGACAAGTCGAAGAAAACTTCGTGGTGTCAAGTGAATCTGGACGCCCTGTCGCTACGCCTTTATTTTGCAACAAATGTGGTAAAGAAAATTCAGTTCCATAAGTGACTAAAGATTTAGAAAATATGCGCAGATGGTAGGTATCCTGTCATATATGACAGGATATATACCACGTAAATCTACCACGCGTATCAAGCCCTCGTATGTGGATTATCACCTCGTTCACAAGATGGCGCAACTGTGTTAATTTCCGTCCGATTACAGCATTAAGTTTGTACGCTCACTTATATTGCTTTGCGCACGCATCTTATCTTCTTCGTTCTCTGGCACCACATATGTGGACCTCCGTTCTGCCCCGGTTTATTAATGATACTCGAACATAATTAAAATTTCGATATCAGAATGATATGTTTCGATGTCAAAGTTTCGAACTGATGCAAATAAATTAAAAATCTCGATCTGAAGTCAAATGGGGGAAGAAATAATTAAGTAATAATCAATAATATTGCATTAATACTCAGTAACGAAGACGTTACATGGGACGTTTACACCCTCACCTCTCCAAAATTGCTTACGTGTTTACGTACAAAATAACACATATTCAAATGCATTTGTTTCAGCACGAAAGGTCAATATGATAATTCATTGCCAGAAATCGCTAATTTTAAATGTTAACATTTATTTTGAATTCTCTTAGTTTTATGTCATTTTATTTTACTGGAATTGCACGACATTCATTTGTTAACGAAATAGTTCTGTTGCTAAAAGTACAGTTGTATACAGGGCTCGCACCGTTCCTAAAATTTTCTTATTTTACTACCACTATTTTAATGCGATAGATTTTATCATAAACTTCTGTTGCGGATGTTAAGCCGGCAGTATTCGCATGTCGGTCTTTTTGCCGCCCAAATAAACGTTTCTTCTCCTAGCTCATACATTCTTACAAATATACCGATGAACTGCCGTGTAGCTAACTTTAAATGCTTCTCCACGCACCATATTGAAATAACAAGAATTTCTGTTTTTCCTTCAGGTGCATTTTTACAAGAAATGTTGAAATTGTTAGAAAAGTCTATGCAACGATTCCTAATGTCAGTTAATTTTTACTTTTTCCCATTATTCCAAATCTCATGAATAAAATTTATAATTTAACCCCTTAATTCTCGCTCCCGTCATATTCTCGGGCTGCGTCTTTTAGTCAGATTGTTTGACTCCCACCAGTTTTATAAAATGATGAAATTGGCTATATTTTAATACCGTTTTTCCTGTCATTTAATAACGTGAATATTTCCTTTTCATAAAAGTGGTGTCAATAAGCAATTTGAATTTTTTAACCGCAATTTAATTCGAGCGGGAAGGGGTTAAGTAAACTGCAAATTTGTAACTTCATTGTGATCAGGGTTCGCAAGGGTACCGTTATTTTCAAGGCCCAATATCAGAATTTTTTTTATAGAAAAATAAATCTAGTTTAAACGAAGGAAATTTCGTCTTACTCCGCGAGAGATTTTGCAAGAGAAAATACTGGTACCGAAGAATTTCTTAGTCTGAAAATTCAAGCACCCGTACGAACCCTGGAGATGTAATATTCGAATATTAAGTGAAAAATGTTTCTTATTTTACCTTTTCTCTATTTGGGGGGTCGGCGGAAAAAAAGAGCGAGCTCGACTAATAACGTTCTGAAAAAAAGACACGAAAACTTCTTTATTTGAAATAGTGGTAGGAAGTGCAGAAGAATTTAGGAACGCTGCGTTCCCTGAAAATAAAAAAGAGAAAGTATTGAAGCCACAAACATAAGATATTCATGTGCAAATGAAAATTCTATATTAAAAAAAATTATATTGTAATCTCTCAATTTTCTTTTCGTACATTTCAAAATATTTACGATGCCGCAATAAAACATAAACACGTACAAGAATATCCTTTTTATGACACTAAATGAGAAATTCTCAGGAGACATTTTCTTATCAAAATAGAAAACTGAACTGCAATCCATATCTATTTCCAGCGGAAAATAATGCCCTGAAAATAAAAAAGCAGAAAGTATTGTCACCACAAACAAAAGATATTCATCTGCAAATGAAAATTCTATATTAAACAAAATATATTGTAACTAGCCGCCCGTGGCGACCAGTTTGGTCTCCCATAATTGTATGCTAAGCATTGTATCGTGTTACTTTTATTCATAATTTAATTTACTTGCTCAATCTTTCGCCAAATTGGAAGATTCTGATACAGAAATCGAGAAGTCCCTACTTTTATTTAGTCGGACGCAGGTGATAAATCACCAGACATCGTACCCGTCGCATTTTTAGCCTCCGGTACGGTATACTATTTCTTTCTTCCAGCTTATTTTGTGTCCAAAAAATAACGTAACCTTACAGAAGCTAGCCGTAAAACAAAGCATTACGATTAAGTACTCTTTAGCAATTTTTTAAACTTCTAAGCATCGCACATTTTCAATTTTTTTCATATTTCATTAATTCAGATTAAAATATAATTATTCCACTCATTTATTTAGAATGGATAACTTTAATTTAAAAATGAAACATTTAAAATTCATGACTTTCACTCAAAAAAAAAAAAAAAAAAAAAAAAAAAATAATAATACTATAAACCATTTAATTTACCCGTCGAAAAATAAAAAATGCTTCTGGCGAGTTAAAAAATGCTATTGGCGAGAATTGCGCCCATCTAACATAAAAGTACGAACTCTTTGCGATCATGGCAACTTTTATGTAGATTTATTCGAAAAAAATATTTTGATTAAATAGGTTGCCAAATTTCTTTTCTCGCCATGCACCTTTTCTCTATTTCGCCAAGTACCTATACTGGAAAAGTACCTTCATTTATTTATTTATTTATCGTATTTTAAACGAGATGAATAAAAGACGGCACAGGTGTCATATACGCACCACGTTGGCTCGATTTTTTCTGACGCCAATGTCATATACGTACCGAAGTACTTAACTGGCGCCAAAGTGTCGTTATTTTGCTTGATATGGTAACCTGGATGATGTTGTTTATTTATTAAAAAAATGTTTGTTTACTTTTATTTTTTTTTAATTATATAAATTGTTTTGTTCTATAGTTATTAATTAAACTTTTTATTTATTTATTGTTATTCCCTTTCTAAAAATATTACACAATAACCAATGAGACGCGTTTCATTCGGGCGTTGCCATTAAACAATTAACAAATAATCGCGATTTCTGTGCCTCTTACGATAGCGTAATATATATATAGATTTCTCAATTTTCTTTTCGTACATTTCAAAATATGTACGATGACGCAACAAAACATAAACACCTACAACAGCATCTTCCTTATCACAGTATATAAGAGATTCTCAGGAGACATTTTCTTATCACAATAGAAAACTGAAATGCAATCCATATCCATTTCCTGCTGAAAAAAATGCTCAAAATGAAAACATACTTTTTATTTAAAAATAAACTGAAGAGACGGAAGTTTCGAAAAATTGCTACTGAAAAGTAAGTTTGTTCAGAATAAGTTGATTTTTTTTTCAATATATTTTGTAGCACATTTTAGTTACTGATGCAACATTTTCGGTTCCTCCAAGAATCTTATTAAATTTTTAATTTGAAAGACAGAGATTTATTCTCAGTATTCCATAAGAATTACTAGATGAAAGAAATCTTTTTATTTTTGTTTTTATTTATCATCTTATTTTATTTCCTTTTACTTTATTACATATATATATATATATATATATATATATATATATATATATATATATATTTACAGTAGAGAGAATATTGTCTTTCAGTACTGTATATCTCACATGATTTTATTTGGAGATTTTATATGTAACATCTACTGATGTATTATTTTTTTTTCTTTATTTTCTTTAACAAAAGAAGGGTGATATATAGTAATAAGGTACTATCTTGGAGAATTCTTAAAGGTTTGAACTTAAGTGACTTGAAATTAGTTTCCATTTCTGCAAACAGTGAAGCTTTTAAGTTTTATAACTCTTAATACTAGAAAAGCAGGAAATTTTACTCAAGTTTTATAAAAATATTTTACACGAGAATTTTTATTTAAAACAGTTCAACTCACTTATTTTACTTTTTTGTTATTTATTTCTTTCAAATGTATTTCATAAAAAAATTTCTGCTTCGAACCGAATTATATTCATATTGCATTGGCCAAATAATCTCTCAGTGTCCTTCTAGTATTAACCCTCTCGCTGCGTAATTGTTTTATCAAAACAGCTTCAAAAATTGCGTATTTAATCCCTTCGCGACGAACGTATTTTAAATTTTTATTCTTTTATCACCAGTTTTTCAAAACAAAACTTTTTTGTCTAATTTTATCTAGAAAATGCTCCGATTAACTATGGCAAAATTTACAATAAAAAATAACTGGTGGGAATAATGAAGAAGGATTAATTAGACGGAAAAAAATGCATCCCCGAGGAAATCTTGGGTTGCACAAATTTTGCTACTTTTAGGTTGCCCGAGGAAATCTCGGGTTGCACAGC
The DNA here is from genome assembly GCA_963932465.1 of Maratus speciosus. Classification (NCBI taxonomy): domain Eukaryota; kingdom Metazoa; phylum Arthropoda; class Arachnida; order Araneae; family Salticidae; genus Maratus; species Maratus speciosus. The sequence continues at coordinate 218,920,510 of OZ010794.1, forward strand.
GAGAGGGTTAACCTTTTGTAATCGATAGGTGACTCTTACTCACCACTAGTGTTGTCAGGTTTCCATCGTGAATCGGGACGTCAAATGCTTTGAACATCACTAATATCTTACAGTTTATTTCACCATGTTTTATCACTGATTATTTGGCCGTTAGTTTAGGCGAAGAAAATTAGCATAAAATACTGGTGTCCAGAGCACTTGGAGCACCCATTTACGCAGCACACTAGTGGTCAGTGAGAATCACCTCTCGAGTGCGAGGGGTTAACCCGTCTTTGGAGAAAACTAAACTGTAACAAAACTATATAAAAATCAGCGCAATACTGCACATTTGCGGATAAAAGGAATAGGACTGGTATCAACGGACTGACAACAGCGTCTATCATTAAATGTTATACATAGATTCGATATTGGAAGCCATTTACACATTTAACCTCTTAAATGTTTTGTCCGAGTTCCGATCGTGCATAAAGAGTTTGCTATCTTCAATACTAAAAGCTTTTGGATATAACTTAATTTTAACTATAATCTTTGGTTTGTTAAATGGCATACATTTTTCGATTGCACAAAGTCAAATATTTTAGTTTAACCTCTTGGGGGGCGGTGGGATATATTTTATCCCACCTACGATTATTTTATCCCCCCTATCAAGATTTCCACCGGAAAATTTTTATGAAATTTTACTTTTCCAACTTTGGTGGAAAAAAAGTCGGAAATTTGCGTTTCCTTATTTTGAATTTTTTTTCGTCTAAATTTCCGGTGGGAATTCAGCATTACTCAAACGTAAATGCTTGCCCCTCGAGGGGTTAAAAAAATTGGTGCCGTGTCCTTAGTTTAAATCTATTGTGACCAAAAAAAAAAAAAAACAGTTAACCCCTTGAGGGGCGTTAAATACGATTTGCACCAGGATTTTTTTACTAAGTTTTTCTTTTAAAACTTTGAGGGAAAATAGTTGAAAAATTGACTTTCCTTATTTAAAAATAATTTTTTTCTAATATTTTGGTGGAAATTCAGCATTTCAGTAACGCAATTGCTTGCCCCTCAAAGGGTTAAGGGGTTAAAAGTGTTTCAGTATTAATGTTTGAATTGTAATACCGATTTTTGGGACTTGTTTGAGTTCCACAGATCATATCAGCTCGGTGAATTTTATATTCTATGAAGCGTTCTTAAATTTTTTCCAAAAATTAATTAAATGTGTTATGTGTTTATCCATAAGTTTAGAAATATAAAATTAAATTTTTGTAGAGAAATGCATCAGAAACATTGAATTAATAATCGGGTAAATTGGAAAAGAAAAAAAAAAAACTTCTACATCGTCTCTAATCTGAAACACCTCTTTATATATTAAAAACTGTAAACATTATGTAAGCTAGAGATCAGCATTTCAAATTTTATGCATTATGCATTTTGTATTGCACAATGTGGTGCAATATATTATTGATCGTAAATCCACGGCTATTATGTAAAAATTACTTGTATTCCTAAAAGTAAAATGAATATTTATATTTCATAAATAAACCTTATGTACAGAACGCTTTGTTAAGCACTGTTTTAAGGTATCTAAATACGTTTGGATAACCAATTCTAGCCAAATATTGCACAGTGCTTTTATTGCTGTATTTTAAATGCTCAATAATTATCTATAAAAACAGCTTTTATTTTCGTCATAAAACCGTTAGAAGTGTATTTATTCTGGTTTTTGTTCTAGCTGTTAACCCTTTCCGGTACAATGTGCCCGGGTCGGGATACCTAATTTTAATTCCAAACTTACGAATGGCACCAAGAATATTTTAGTAAAATTTTGCTTTTTCTATGAATAGTGAAAATAACAAGTTTTTAATTTCTAAGAAAGTTGTTTTAAAATTCCGGTGTCAGTCAATCATTTCTTCATTTTGCAACAAAAATTACCCGTGCCGGAAAGGGTTAAACTGGTAAATATCCAATCGTATGCCGGTTTTATTTCAGCTCTTGAACTGATTATTTAAATGACTGGAAGTGGCATTTTTAGCATATACAACATGAAAAAATAACTAATATGGAGACTGAAAAAATTTCAACATAAAAATCTGGTGATAGGTAAGAACTTGAGGATTTTCAGAAGTAGTGTTGCCAGGTGTCCCGCGTAAATCGGTGCTTCAAATGCTCTGAAACACCAGTATTTTGAATTAATTTTCTTCCCCTTATCTGATGGCAGAATTATGTACGATTAAGATGGCAAAATAAACTGTAAGAAATCAGTGGTTTCCAGTTAATTTGGGTCATTCTTTTACGCGAAACAGCTGGCAACGTTTTTCAGAAGTAAAAAAAGAAAATCCTAAGAAATATGTATTTCATACAATTCAGTTTAGAAAAATATTCGATCCGAAAAAACTTATAGTTATATATACATATATATTGCCTACAATTTATGTAACGTTTACTCCATAATGAATTGTCAGCTTAATTATCCGAAAATTACCAAACAATTTACATTATTTTTCTAATTAAGATACACAAAATACCTCTAAAATATAAAAATTGATAATCGGTTTTTATTTATACCTTAGATTATAGTCTCTAACATTGTTAATGCCTCATACAGAATATTTTCTGAAATAAATAAATAATAATATTATTTTTGTCCTGAAACCACTTTCGTTACTTTTCAACTGCTGAGACTGATTAACTGAGACAAACCCAGAGACTGATTTCCAACGGGGCACACATACGCCAATAAATATTAAAAGAAATATTCGAACTACCTAAACGCCGAAATTAGGAAAAACTTCATCCATGAATGAGGCAAAATTTTCTGTTTCTTTTTACTGGTGGGAATAATCCCCGTTGGTAATCAGGCGGTGACTATACTTAAAAAGTATTAACCCCTTAACGCTCGAATTAAATTACGGTTTAAAAAGTCAAATTGCTTATTGGCACCACTTTTATGAAAAAGAAATACGCACCTTATTTAATGACAGGTAAAACGATACTAAAATATAGCCAATTTTACTATTTTATAAAACTGGTGGGAATCAAACAATCTGAATAAAAGACATAGCCCGAGAATATGACGGGAGCGAGAATTAAGGGGTTAAAATGGAAAAGAAATAGCTTCAAAATAATTTATTTAACAATTAAATTTATTTTATAAACTGATTTTTTTAAATAATCGATATTAAACTATTTTTGGATTAATTTTAAAATGCATATTAATGATGCGGATTTATAGATTTGTACTGCATGGTATGTTTAAATTTCTAATAGTATGGTTTAACATAAGTTTCGGTAGTGATAAAAAAATTGAACAATTCATCAAGATTTTACCCCAGTATACCATAATTAACATGTTTTATTGGGTGAAGACGATTTCATAGATGTAAATCCCGCCTTTTACAAAAGTAGCTTTATTGTCACAAAAATAGAACATTGAGGTTGATTTGTATAAATTGTGTTTTGAAATTGTGATATTTTTAAGAATGTTTTCCATAGAAAGATGAAATATTTCCACGCTTTTAGATTATACAGGGATCCTTCAGGATCCATTTTTGAACACCACTTTTTTTCTAAGAAAAATCTTACGACGAAACTTATCTCGAAAAGCGTTGTTATTGCAATTTTTAACAAAACCTACAACGACTTTTTCCCTTAAAAAATACGGTTTTTTATAAAATTTTGGTTTTCACTGGGAGACATGAGTATGCCAAGTTTTTGCTTAACAAAAGTTTTCGTTTTACTATCGAGATTTGCTGATATATTAAAAATTCTCTCTCTAAATTATTCTCTCTAAAATATTTATGTATATTTAGAAATATATATGCTTAAAAATGCAGAAGAATGCTATTAGTGCATCATAGCATTTCTAAAAGTAAGATGAGTTGAGCAAGTGTACTCAGCAAGTACTGGCTATCACACATTGCATTACCACGGACTCCGGACGCTGCAATACATCCCTACTCAAACATAGAACAGGAGGTTGAACGGGTCCAGTCTAGAGCAACCTTCACATCATCGCTCCTACACGTGGAACCTCACGGGAAAATCACCACTAATTGAGGACTATTGAGGATCGCAATAAATTACTCCACCCCCAGATAAGAATCAGGATCATCTATAACCCCTTGATTGGCAAGCAATTACGTTTGTGTAATGCTGAATTCCCACCGGAAAATTAGAAAAAAATTCAAAATAAGAAAAAGCAATTTCACGACTTTTTTCCACCAAAGTTAGAAAGGTAAAATTTCACAATTTTTTTCTGGTGTAAATCTTCATTAATCGTAGGTGGAATAAAATATATCCCACCTACGAAAAAAGGTGATAAACTCTACCTTTGTTATCCCAGCGGACATCACAAATACAAAAACACGCAAATATAAATGTTAGTAAATAAAACGATATAATAAAAAAATAGAAAATTAGTCCTCTCACATAGTGCGTACCAGGGCAAGTTACCTCACGGATGTCAGGGTTACGGGACTAGATAATGACAGCAAAAATATGGTCTCCGTCCGCGTCGGTATCCCAGGGTGATGCCAGGACGTTCGCTTGATGCCAGGACGTCCACCTCTTTTAGAACTATGGACTGCGCCTCACGGCTAGTGTTACCAGGTTTTCCGTGTAAATAGGGGCACCAAATGCTCTGGACACCAGTATTTTAAACTAATTTTCTCCGTCATATCTAATGGCAGAATTATATGCGATTAGAGATAGCGAAATAAACAGTAAGAAATCACTGGTGTTTAAGGCATTTACGATGGATACCTGGCAACACTACTCACAGCCATCACAAGATCCTGAGTGGATATCGCTGGTGCCGTGTCAAACTATCCAACTCGAAAACAGTGTTGCCAGTGGGCTACTTTTTCGAAATTTACATTTCTTCATTGGCATCACTTTTATGAAATAGTAAAATTCGCCTTATTTATCCTTATTTAATGACACATTAATTGTCGTAATTTCCGGCGTATAATCCGTGGATCAAACAATCACTTTTCGGGCCAGAATGTTTTTAAAATAAAATGTAACATTTTAGATCGCGGTAAATATTTGGCTTCAAGTACTAAATAACATTTCTGGGTCTAAACAAAATTGTTTGATCTGCAGATTATACGACGGAAATTATGTACATCGAAAAAAGGGGAAATTTACCATTACAGAAAAGTGGCGCCAATCAAGAATGCTGAATTTAAAAAAAAAAGTAGCCCGCTGGCAACAATGTTTTAATATTGGACAGTTTATCATGGTACCGACGATAACTCTGAGAGGGCTTGAGGTGGATCTGCACGATGATGCCGCAGCGACAATTTGCCCAAGTGCACGTTGCACAGAGAAGTAGTCTCCATTCTAGACGTATGACTCCATCGACAGCCGGAACACTACAGAGACCCCACTTTGTTCTTCTTCAGTAAAAGAAGGGAACGCTACGCCGTCGTCGTTGGGGTGTTCGATCATCCTCCTGTGTAGAAGCCTGGATGATTTGAGACCACAGGGATATGCAGGCACCCTTTGTAAAATTAGAATCAAATGTACAGTATATTCTGGGCAGTTATATATATTGAACTGGTCAGTCTATAAGTTTATTAATTTTAAAGTGTAAATAACAGCTAAAGAAGTATACAACAATTCTTTCAATATATTTAATTTTATAAATTGATTTCTATGAAAATTTAAATTTTTTCTTCATTTAAAAACTGATACATCTTGATTAAAACCATAAATACCACTTTTCTAGTAATTTCGAATTTTTTTAGGTATGAAATATTTCATTTAGTCACATTTATACTACTGAAATAACCCTTGAAACGAATTTGGAAAGGATTTTTTATAATCAAAATAAATACAATTTAAAATAAACATTTTTATTTAAAAAACACTTACTATACATAGTTGCATTTCCATATTTACTATTCATTTGTTCAGATACAATACTTTCCAGAGCAAACCAAGACAAAAATGTACAATAACATAATTCTTTCATGCAACTAATTAATATGCCCCTATAAATTTTTAATCAATTTCAGAAAGATCGCAAAAAGTGCAACTCTTTAATATTTTCAACTGCAACATTTTTAAGAAAAATATTCCATAAATAAATATGTTGTATTTGATTACAAACCTTCCCGTCTTTTCATTTTAATCTCTTTTCAAAATTTTATCTTTTGGAAAATGAATTTATTATTTTTATTTTTTTAATTTGGTGTATGTGTGCGTGCTTTGAGAAAGATTGTTTCGCATTTAAATACTTGATGGATATAACGCATTAGAAAACAGTTCGTTTCTTCTGAATTTCTCGAAATTGTATAAGCCTATAAGTTTTTTATAGGCAGAAGAAACGTTCTTTTCGGTAGCAAATGCCATTTTAACAATCTAAGTTTATGGTTCTGCAAAGATTTATTTGTATTTTAATGAAATCTCACGTTTTCTAGAGAAGGATAATATATTTCTTTTTATTTTGGAATATTTAAAATTGGTACATCTAAAAAGAACAAAACTATATCTATTCAATCAATAGTAAGATATTAGAAAATCTTCTCTTTTCTTCATTTTAAACTTTTTTCCTTTCAAAAAATAAACCTTTTTTGTTTGTTTCGACACAGATTGTTTCGCATATCTATACTTGATGGATATAACAGATTACGAAAGTAATTTGTTAGTTGTGAATTTTTCTAAAATCTGTTACGTTTTTTATTGATTGAAGAAACTTCCCTTATTAAACTTTATGTTCCTAAAAAGAGTATTGTGTAATTTTACTAAATGAAATCTTTTACAAAATGTAGAAAGTTTTTTTTTGTTTTTGAAATTGAATTGAAGGGATTTTTAATATTATAAATATGTCAAACATCTACATTTTTTTCAAATAAAAATGTATGGTATTAATCTATTTTATAAGCGAAAACATACCTGTCGTTTTAAACGCTGACGTAATATTGGCGGTAGCAACAACTGAGTAATAAATTTTAGCTTTTACTGCAATTTTTTAATTTCTAGACATCGTACAATTTTAATTTTTAGATATAAAATATTCATTCAAATGGCTTTTGCTTGAAAACTTTATTTCAATTTAACCCATAAATGCCTGATTTTTCAAAAATCATTGTAATAATGTTCTTCGGCTTTCATTTTTAAAATAAATTATGGGAAAAATAATTTAAAAAATCATATTTTGTTTTAAGTATGGTTTAGGGCTAAAAAACAGTTTGTTACTAATCGGCAATACTGGTGTGTAGTTGAAAAAATAATTTTCCTTGATAAAATTCTATAATATTAAACACACAATAATTTTAGGAACTATAATGAGAAATAAATTTTACTTGCTCACTGTAGAACAAAATAGGGTATTTCGCAAGCTTCCAAACAAAACAAAAAAAACAAGTAGCAACAATTGAAAAAAATAGATCTATCTTTATCCTTAAACAGCGCAAGTGTTGTCATCTACGTGTTGAAAATCGATTTAATAATATTTTCAGAATGTATTTTATTGGCAACATTAGGCATTATAGCTTCAATATTATTCTAATATTATTTTAGAGCCTAAATTGGGTATGATGCCGAAAAGCAACACCCGGCATTTAAGGGTTAATTTTGTTTATTTATTCTTTAACCCATTGAGGGGCAAGCAATTAAGTTTGTGAAAAGCTGAATTCCCACCGGAATCTTTGAAAAATTCTATTTCAAAATAAGTAAAAGCAATTTTACGGCTTTTTTCCACCAAAGCTAGAAAAGTAAAATTTAATAAAATTTTTCTGTTGTAAAACTTCATTAATCGTAGGTGGTATATAATATATACCGGTGCACCTCAAGGGGTTAAAATGATTTTCAAGCTTGATTTTTTTCCATCTCTGCAACGCGTGGACCAGATTATGAAATATTAGTCCGTTTACCGCATTAAACACTATATACCGGAATAAAAAGAACATAAAAAGTTCAGCATAAACGCTAGCTTATAACAAAACTAAAACTTCATCAACAAATAAATTAATTTAAAAAAAATAGAAATCTACACTGCCGTAGGCAGCGGGAACTCGGCTAGGAGGTTCACGTCGACAGATTAATTTTTGTTTCTTTTGGAAATTTCAATATGAATTGAGGTTTCAGTTATCCGCGGTTTCTTTGCTAAAATAGACTGGAACGGCTATAGCCGGGCAGGTCAGTATAGTATAACAAATGTAAAAAATTTAGTAACGTTTTAATTGAAAATTATTTTCATTAAATATTTTGTAACCCGGTAATCCCAGGGTACTAATATTTAAAATAATGCATTTTTATCAATTTTCTGTATAATATTAATTGATCAATGTATTTTCATAACTGAGTTCGTTGCTCACGAGAAATTAATGTATCCTAACGGAAATTTTGGGGAAAAACATGAATTGGATTAAAAAAATCAGGCGTGATTTTGAAGAACATTTAGAGCTTATGAAAGAGATGTTTTTTTTTTTTTTTTTTTTTTTTTTTTTTTTTTTTTTTTTTTTTAACTATTTTTAATTTTATACCTATTTTCTAGTGTAATATCTAAAACTGTTTTTTAACTTATAATTTGTACCTTTTTTCTAGTGTATTATATAAAACTTTTTTTAAAACTAATATTTTATAACAGGTGTGGCCAACTGTGGCACGCCAGATACCACTATTTGTTTTAAAGAAGCAGCCGACTTCTTGAAATTATATTGCTTTCAACAAATATTGAAAATATATATTGCCCTTCTAATAAATATAGATTCGATGATTAGATAAGGCAATGATTACTATAAAATTTTAGTGGTGCCGAGCCTTCCATAGTTGGTCACCCCTGTTTTATATGCTACAATTTTAAACCAATAAGGATCGCTTAATATTTGGAAAAACCATTAAAAAATTACCTATTTTTATTACAGAAATTGGATAACTAAACTATAGGAAAAATACAACTAAAATAACTAAACATGCTTACTAAATAAAATATGCAATTAGAAAAAAACTGTTATATGAACAAATTCACATTTGTAGAAAAGCCATCATGTGAGAATTCTGTGTCTAATGTTTGTTGTACATCATATAAATTTAGACCTTTATTTTTCACATATTAGATATTTATTTATCATCATCACACAAATTCTTACAAATAATATACATACATTAAATTTTGATTATTAATAATCTTTTTGAGTGCGATATATTTCAAAACATGCGATACAAATTCCAACATCACAATCAGCGTCAAAAACCGAACCCTAAGTACAATGTTGAAGGACTTCACATGAAAATGCCAGTTAAATTTTTCTGGTTTAAGAACTTTTTCCAGCAACGAAATCTCCAGCCCGGAAATATGACGGGCTCGATAAATAATTAACAACACCTCAGCCTATGATATTGACGGCAGCGTGAATTAAGGGGTTAAGATTATAAGGATAAATACATAGATAAACGATTTATGCTTTACTGTGTAAGGAAAAAAATATTTTAAAAAACAATTTTTGAACTGCATCTGACAGTGAAGCATCTCTTTTTACCTTACATTTTAAGTATATAAGTAACAACAATTGGTAATATTTTAGATTTTTACAATTTTTTTACCGCAGCACAAATAAAGATTACCAGATAGTACTCGTCAAAATTTTACGACAATCAACTCGAAAGTTCAATATAAAAGCTTCGGTTATTTATTATTTGTTTTTTTTAATTATTTTTATTTAAGTATGGAAAATTTTTTATGAGTTCTTATATATATTTTTTTCTGATTTATTTTTTCTTCTTTATATATATATATATATATATGGAAAATAATCGCTTAGTTTTTCATGTAATAATTTTCATCATGGAGAAAAATGATAATATTTGACAAATGATGGAACAAATGATATATGAATGATAATATTTAACAACAAATTATAATATTTTAGGTTTTTTTTTTTCCACATTACACTGCAACACAAATAAAATCTTTCAGATAGTACCCGTCGTAATTTGACGAAAACAAACTTAAGATTTCCATAGAAAAGGTTTGGTTACTTATTAATATGTATTTTTTAACTACTTAACCCCTTCGCGACGGGAGCCTTTTACGAAATGTTTATTACTTTGCTACCGGTTTTAAGAAACAGAAGTTTGTGCCTATTCAAATCGGGAAACTGCTCGGATTAAATAAGGCAAATTTTACAGTAAAATTTTACTGGTGAGGATAAACGAGGATCCTTAGGCTTATTTCCGGCACGTATGCGTGTCGCTCGTCCCCAAGGGGTTAAGTGTAGAAAAGTATTTAATGCTTCTTATACAAGTATATTTTATGTTCTCTTTTCTTTCTTTTTTTATATATTTTTTTATAAAAAATATCACTTAGTTTTTTTAGTATACTCTAATATTTTTCTCATGCAGACAAATGATGATATTTAACAAAGGATAGATAGAAATGATATATTAATAAATGATAATGTTCAAGATTTAACAACAAATGATAATATTTTAGATTTTTCAACATGACACTGCCACACAAATAAAAACTACCAGTTAGTACTTGTCAAAATGTGACGATAATCAACTTGAGAGTTCCATGGAAAAGTTTCGTTTATGTATTATTTGGGGTTTTTTTATTAACTAGGGGGCTCGGCCGCCTACGAGCTACGCTCGCCAACCCCCGTCCAGACACCGCAGACTCTAAATGCACGCTAATGTGATCGGCTTTAAAAAGATTTCGAAAGATTGAATTATAATTTAAAAAACAGTGGCGATCTCCCTATAAACGGATTTCTATTCATTTCTCTTTGATTGGGGAAATTTTAACGCCAAATCCGCGGCGGTACTACTTGATTATCCCTTCGACTAATTTCGCCAAATTATATAAATCGCCAAACCACTCGCCAAATTATACAAATTGACATAATTTTTATTTTAAATAACGAAAGAACAAATAAATTAGTACAGCATTAATAAAAATACAAATAAAACGTTGAAATAAAAATAACTTGATGACGTAGACACGTGTAACAACATTTCAAAATAAGCTAATATAAAAGGAATTAAGTAAACAGAATCTTTGTCTCCCGGTATTTTTTAACAAAGCGAAAATAAAGTTCTTTCAAATGAGACATTTTAAATTAATCGTTTTTAATTTGACGTAATTTTGACCAAACTATTCTTTCTCTTTTTAATATTCACGTGAAAATACTTGAGTTAGAAATAAAATATTGTTTGCGCTTTCCTAAGAAAACAAGTAATATAAAAATTTTGTTTTTAAAGTCAATTCCTACTTAGGCCATCAAAGAAAATTTAATATAATCCCTTAAGCTAATATTAGTTTTTGTTGCATTAAAATATCTCAATTTGTTGATTTTCTATAAGCAAGTAGGTTTACCATGGAGCTCTATGGGAATTTGGCGAAATATTAGAGCTATCGCCAAGTTGGCATCACTTTTGGCGACTCATTTTGGCCGCCAAATTTGGCGATATATCGCCAAGTTTGCGAGAAACTTGGCGGTATTTGGCGACAGAACAGGGTCTCCCCTACGGTAACCCCTTACTGAAGATACTTTCATTGAACTTCAATAACCAATGACTGCCATTTTGTTTCCCATGCAAAACTAAAATTAATTAATTAATAATTAAGTAATTAATTAATATTTGAAAAAACTGTATTAACATCAATTTTCATACAGTACAAGTTTAAAAAAATTTATTTGAACTTGTAGGATGAATAATGAGTATTTTATTAACGATTGAAAATTTGAACAAGATAAATATATAAATATATAAATATCTCTCTATTCTAAAAAAAAGTAACTACCGCTGTCAGTAACTAACGCCTCCGCCGGTTTTGAATTTTTTGTGACCGGAGGTCTTTCTTCGTTAATATTAAAAAAACTGTTGCATACAAAAATATGAAAATCGGTAGTATTATAGAAAAATGTTTGATAAACACGCTGATGCAGACAGTTTTCAAATCGAAGAATTATTTTAAGAGATATTTAATGCCAAAGTTGGACAAAATCGTTCCACTAAAAAAGTTTTATAGGAGCAAAAACTGTACATAGGAATTTAATCATTTTTAGATCATTTTATGCGTCAGAATTTCCCGGTGTGCAGATTGCAGTTAGTTTTTTAATTTGAATAATTTTTCGAGGTTTTATTTCTATTTTAAATTCAAATTTTCAGCATTTCGAGAGATATTTTTTACAAATTTTAGAAAATTGTATTAATTTAAACTGTTGCCAACTGTATAAAAAGCGCAACCAATAATGTTTGCTTCAAATTAAAAATTTATTTTACACGTGACTATTATAAACAAAAAATATAAAAAGCAGGAACTCATTGCAAATTACGTCATAAAAACTATAGTTACACGTGAATTTTAAATGAGAAAGAATATTGTAAAATAATAAATTCAGTAACATGCGTTAGAAGTCCTAAATAGGAGAATTTACGTCATATTACACTTATTACGTAAAATAAACAAAAAATAATATTGCGAAACAGTTTTAATTTAAAAATTTACTTGACATTTTAAGATGATCATAATATTTCATTTCTAACAAAAGTTTTTTGACGTGAATATTAAAAAGAGAAAGAAAAGTTTGGTGAAAATTACGTCAGATTATAATTGTCAGATTCAAATTATAATTCAATCTTCCGAAATCTTTTTAAAGGCGGTCAAATTAGCGTGCTGTTAGAGTCTGCGGTGTCTGAACGGGGGTTGACGAGCGTAGCTCGTAGGGGGCAGAGCCCCCTAGTATAAATAAATAAATATAGGGAGAGTGTGAGCTAATAGTAGGGATTGAAATAGTTGAAAAGTATACTCTCAAAATATCAAATAAATGTCAAGCGCAATTTGTAAATTTAAACCGTTTTGCAATATTATTTTGTGTTCATTTTATGTAATAACTGTAATGTGACGTAAATATGACGTAATTTCTCCTATTTAAGACTTTTAACGCATGTTAATAAATTTATTATTTTACAAATTCCTTTCTCTCTTAAAATTCACGTGTAATTACAGTTTTTATGACGTAATTTTTAATAAGTTCCTGCTTTTTGTACATAATTATTTAATTCTAATTCCAAATGTTTTTTTCTGTTTATAATAGTCACGTGTAAATAAATTTTTAATTTATTACACGTATAAATATATATATATATATATATTTTAAGCAAACGTTATTGTTTCCGCTGTTTATACAGTTGGCAACATTTTAAATTAATATCACTTTCTAAAATCTGTAAAAAATATCTCTCGAAATGTTGAAAATTTGAATTTAAAATAGATATAAAACCTCGAAAAATGAGTCAAATTAAAAAAATAAATCAATTCTGCACACGGGAAATTATAACGTATAAAATGAACTAAAAATTATTAAATTCCGATGTATAGTTTTTGCTACTATAAAACTTTTTTAGAGGAACGATTTTGTCCAACTTTAGGATTAAATATCTCTTAAAATAATTCTTCGATTTGAAAACTGTCTGCATCAGCGTGTTTATCAAACATTTCTGTATAACACTACTGATTTTCATATTTTTGCATGCATTATTTTTCTTAATATTAACGAAGAAAGACCTCCGGTCACAAAAAAATCAAAAACGGCGGCGGCGGCGGTGACAGCGGTAGTTACTTTTTTTTAGAATAGAGAGATTAAGTTTCGAAAAAATATATTGAATTATTTTTTTTTTATTTTTCTGATTGTCATATATCCTTTTATATACTTTTTTTTTTTTACGAAAAATAATCAGTTAGTTTTCTTAGTACATTCTAAATTTTCCTCATCAGAAAAAAAAATATATATATTGATATTATTGAAAAATTTATTCGAACTACAATAATTATACAGAACCATCTTCAGTCAAAATGCGAGATTCGAATAACCGCAGATTAAATATAGTCTTTAATTTACTCGGATATCAAGATGTCATTCAATTTCTCTCTTAACTCTTTCAGGGGCAAAGCTATTCTATTGCAAAAGTGTTGAAATTAATGAATGACACCGGAATTTGAAAACAAATTTGTTTGTAAATAAAAGCTATATTCCACGCACATAATAAAGCAAAAAAAAAAAAAAAAAAAAAAAAAAAAATGAAAATTCTGTTGCCAATGTGGCATTTTGGAATTAAAATTAAGTGGTTTATAAACATACCATCGCCCCTCAAGGGATTTAATGGAAGAAGTTGTAAATTTAATTTCACAAGTAAGCAGTTTCAACAATTTTGTCTAAAGAGAAAAAAAGTTTACCTTTAATAATATAGATATTTTATTTGAAACGGAATTCACAACAATAGTAGTTTTGTGAGAACATATTTTAAAAATAACAATAATTAACTGTTAAATGTATAGTCCAGGCAATAGAGACCGTATAGGGACTCTACATAGCAAAATTCATGGTAGTTCTGAAAAAAGGCTTACTATATGTTTTTTGGGTCGCTGAATCCGAATTTTTAACTTCCACCAAAATTTCCCCCGGCAAACCCACCGAATTTTGGTAAAATGCCCCCCAAAAAGTTTTTTTTAAAAAAATCAATTTTTTTATTGTTTTAAGTAAAAAAAGTATCTAGAAATTCAAAAAGTAGACAAAATTTGCAACAAATTAGATATATCACATTATAACTTAGGCTGAAGGGGAATGGATGATCTGCCTCGGAACATGCGCGCGGTGCTGAGTGAACAAAGTTGCGCAATTCAACTCAACCACTCACACGTTTACATTCGCCCTCCCACCTCCCCTCCGTACATTCTCCATAAGGTTTAATTTAAGTTTTTTGGGTCACTGAATCCGAATTTTTAAATTCCCTCAAAAAATCCCCCCCCCGAACCCCCCGCCCAAATAGTTCTTTTTAACTTAAATTTCTTATCGCTTTGGGGGAAAAGCATTACGAAATTCAGAAACTAGACAAAATTTGCAACAAATAGGATGCATGACATTATGACGTAGGATGAACGGGGAGGGGGATAGCTGCCTCTGGACATGCACTGCGGCGCTACGTGCACTAAGTTATGAAGTCCAGGCAATAGGGGATTTTACCTGGAAAAATTAATACTAGTTCTGGATTTCGACTCACTTTATGTTTTTTGGATCGCTGAATCCGAATTTGTAACTTCGCACCAAAATTTCACCCGGCAAATCCCCAAAAAATTCATTTTTTGAAAAAAATTGGTTTTTGAGAAAAGCGCGCGGGGAATGTTCTTAGGCAGCCCCCTCTCACCCCGTTTATCCTACATCATAATGTCATATATCGTATTTGTTGCAAATTTTGTCTAGTTTGGGAATTTCGTAATGCTGTTCCCCTAAAATAATAAGAAATTTAAGTTAATAACAACTATTTGGGGGGTTTTCGGGGGGGAAATTTTGGGGGTAAGTTAAAAATTCGGATTCAGCGACCCAAAAAACTTAAAGTAAACCTTATAAGGAAAGTTCGGAGGGGAGATGTTAGGGCGAATGTAAACGTGTGAGTGTTTATGTGAAATTGCGCAACTTAGTCCACGCAGCACCGCGCGTATGTTCCTAGGCCGATCCCCCCTTCCCCTTCATCCTAAGTCATAATGTCATATATTTCATTTGTTACAAATTTTGTCTACTTTCTGAATTTCTAGATACTTTTCTCCTAAAACAAAACAAAAAATAATAATAAAAACCTTTTTTTTTTTTTTTTTTTTTTTTTTTTTTTTTTTTTATCAAAATTTGGGGGGTTGCCGTGGGAAATTTTGGTGGAAAGTTAAAAACTCGGATTTAGCGACCAAAAAAACATAAAGCAAGCCGATTTACAGAACTACCATTAATTTTTCTAGATAAAATTCTTTATTGCCTGGACTAGTAAATGACAGTTAGTTCAAATGCATGTTTGTTTCACAAATTAATAACTAAAACAATTTTCATAATGTATTTCTAGAATGAAATAAAACATAAGATAATTTTGACCTACGTTGCATTTTATTAATTCTATGTTTTAAGTCTATCTCATTTACATTTTTGATGAACACAGTTGAAACATTTTTCAGAAAGCGAGATTTGACTTTATTTTAAATGAACATAAAAATGCTTAGGAAAGCATTCTGCTTTTTTAGGGTTTCGTTCATCTCACGAAACCCTATTCGTCTCGTTCCTCTGTCTGTCTGTCTGTCTGTCCGTCTGTCCGTCACAGAGCCCGTTCTCAGAAACTATACATGTTATAGACTTGAAATTTTGGGTACTTATAGCTGAGCACCTCACATCAAACAACAAATCATAAAATTTTGGAAAAGTTGGTAATTAACCGAATTACGGGCTAATTAACTTCTAAAATTAACCAATCCACCTTTTTAACGCAAATTCAAACGGACTTTCTCGAAATCATCCGTCTTTCTCCTAAGGGTTGCCAGTAAAATCAGCCGAATGCACGGTTACCACGGAGGAAATTAAGCCGAAAAATGAAGTGGAGATTTTAAAGCGAAATCGTATATCAGAAAATATTGGTCCGAGAAATTTGTAAATGGAATAGACAGACGCAGAAAAATATCTACTTTCATTTGGTATAAAGTTGACATTTCTGCGATGTGTATAAGTTAAAATATCCACTAAAAATCGATCGATAAAAATTTAATTTCTTTAATTGGAAAGACAAGGAAATAAAAAGATTTCAATTTGGCGGGAAAGCAGGTAGACATGACGACGCTGCGGTTTTCCAAAATACATAGCTGCCAACATCTTACGCTTTTTCAGACCACAAAAATTTTATGGAAAATTTTATCTTTTTAAATCGCCGTAATCTGCCGATTAAATAAGGCAAAAATTGCTATTAAATTTTTGTGGTCTGAAAAAGCGGAAGAGTTGGCAGCTATGCATAATAGCATATTTTAATACGAAATTTTAACTTTTTAAATATTACATTTTTTGGCATCCCGATGTCAAATTCCTCGCTGATTTCATTGATACCCATATCTAAGTCCTATCTTAATTACAAGCTGAAATATTAATTATTATTTAATTAATCGGTTTATCCCTATCAAATGCGTCGATTAAAATGAAGAGACGCGCTTATTTAACCACGAATTAACTTAAATTAGGAAATCTAATAATTTGCCTGGGTTTTTTGAACAGCGGTATGAGATAAGTATAACTCATTCATCATCAGAAAGTTTACTTCATACCACTATTTTCTAATAGTAATTTCAGGAAATATTTTGAATTATTGGTTAAGACCGCCACTCAGTCTGTCTGAAACTTTAAGATAGTTTATAACACATAGAAAAAAGTGTAAAAAAGAATGGAGTGTGATATTTCGAGGAGGGAGGGGGGGGGGGGAGCTAGAATTATTTTTAAAATCTTAGCGTTTGTTACCGCAGCAAATATTTTAAATTCTTGTTTAAGACCGCCACCATCCCGACCCATCTATCTACGGAAAGATTGCGTAAAGGAGTTTCGTTCAGATATGCTTTTGTTAAGAATAGAGTGCATTCCCTGGTGGTGGAATGTGGAACTATCATAACGCGATTTTGTTAAAATTAGGAAATCTAACAAGTCGATCTGTTTGAAACTTTAAGATATTTTATAACACATAAGATAAAGTGTAAGAAAGAATGACACGCGAAATTCCGGAAAGGGGGGGGGCGCTAGATTTCTATTTAAAAAATTAGCGTTTCTGACCGCTTTAGGTGACTTTTTGAGGGAGTCCTGAGATATATGCTACTTATTTAATATAAAATTGCCTAAAGTTTAGTTACCACTATTTCCTAATAGTAATTATTTCAGCAAATATCTTAATTTCTTATTAAGACCGCCACTACCTCGAGTAACATATCTACTTATAGGTTGTTTAACGGAGTTTCCTTCCGATACAGTTTTGTTAAGAATAGAGTGCGCTCCCTGGTGGTGGAATGTGGAACTAACATTTTTGTTAAAATTAGGAAATATAACAAGGCGATCTCAGGGTCGGACTGGGTCAGTATAAAGGGCGCAGACCTTGGATTTTCAGAGGGCGCAAAAATTTTAACGAACTCAAGTCAATTTGACTTGCTTGTATTGTATCTGTCTTGACGAGGTTTAACACACTTGCATAACACCAAGTAAAGGATAATGGCTTAAATTAAATCTTTAACTCTAGGTAGAAGACTTCGCAATATTCTCCGTGCATATTTAAAATTCCATCAATCCTACACAATATTACGCAATGTTTTAAACCACATCACATAACATCTAAAAGCTCAAGCAAGTTGAACACAGATTAACTTGTAGTAGATTACTAATATCAAGACTAGAGCTTTCTTATTTTCTTCTATCGATAGACACCTTGCAGAAAAAAAAATCATCGCCCCTACCAATTTTCCTGAAAATCACTGTATGAAAAGGCATAGGATTGATTAGGATAACAATTGATTAGGAATAATATTTACTATTAAATACCTTTTCATAAATTTTGCTTTGGAGGCAGTCTACATATTAAAAAATACACGAACGTTGATTTTTCAAATGGTAACATCCACTTTTGACACCCTGTTTGAGTTCCTTTCTAGCCAGGAAAGATATATAGCTTATATGCTTTTCTTAAATCTTAATACTGTTATAAAAGAAAATGTGTTAGGGGTTTATCCCTAAACTTCGGAAAATAAATTGAAGATCTTAGAAGAAAAAGTACCAAAAACTCTCAGTTAGTCCCCAGTAAAATTTTACTAGAATAATAAATTTATTAAAAACTTACTTTACACTACAAAAAAATCCTACAAAATATTTCTTGTAAGTTTCTACGACTTTTTTTGCGGCTTGTTTGATACCGGAATACGAACCCCTTAATTTATGGAAAGGAAAAATTTCTCTAATATATCCAAAACCAGTTATTCATATGAGTTGTACACATCAATGTTTTTAACAATTGTGGTTTTTTCATAATATACAGGGTGTTTATAAAGTCCCGGACCCAGTTTGATGTTTAATAACTCATACAATAATAAAGATAGATTAAAATTAATAACATGAATGGTTAGATAGGCTCAAAAAGTTTCATGACCCTTGTCAATGAACTTCCACGTGTGCCCCCTCCGTCGCACGGAGAATATCAAGTCGATAGTCAATTTCACGCCAGGTAGCGGCAAGCATGTCGGCATCCACAGAGGCTATTGCGGTTGTAATTCTGGCTTTTAAGTCATCAATTAGACATGTTGGAAAACTTCGTATTTCCACAACTAGAAGAGCTTCAGCCACATGTCATTTTGCAGCAAGATGGTGCACCACCTCATTGGGGTACCATCGTTCGTACTTCTTTGAATGACCATTTTCCAGGAAGATGGATTGGGCGAGGAGGTCCAATTCCTTGGCCAACCAGATCGCTTGATACAACTCCGCTGGACTTTTTCCTTTGGGGATTTGTAAAGGACAATGTTTACAGGGGGAGAGTGTCGAACATTTATGACTTAAAAGCCAGAATTACAACCGCAATAGCTTCTGTGGATGCCGACATGCTTGCCGCTACCTGGCGTGAAATTGACTATCGACTTGATATTCTCCGTGCGACGAAGGGGGCACACGTGGAAGTTCATTGACAAGGGACATGAAACTTTTTGAGTCTATCTAACCATTTATGTTATTAATTTTAATCTACCTTTATTATTTTATGAGTTATTAAACGTCAAAATGGGTCCGGAACTTTAAAAACACCCTGTATATTTTTTTTAAATGACTTAGTTAATAATTTCTAATTAAGAAAAAATTTTGAATAGAAAAAAAGTTTGGAATAAGTTTGGGTCTATTCACTATATCTATAATGAATTAATAAAAAATCATCAGATAATTTTTATGAAGTTAAAAATTAAGTTTCTGAAATGGATTTATCTTTAACATCCTCAAATTTAAACCCTTCTAATCCTACCATGATTTAATTTAATGCATATAAACTATGCCTTTTTCCGGGCTGTCTCGATCCAAAAAACTCAAATAACGTGTCAAAAATGGGGTATTATTGCTTGAAAAGTAAAAGTTGGTACAATTCTCAATAAGTATACGACTTCGGAAACATAATTTATGCATAACAATAACTAGTAGATATTATTTTCAGTTGATTGGTACCTACATATTTTTTTACGATTATTTTTAGCACAATTTGTAAGTTGTAAACCACATTTTTTTCCACTATCACCATTGATGCACTGAAGATCCTTAGAAAAGCAAACACTGTTTTTTGCACAACGCGCCAAATAGGGTTGCTGCGGTGCTGCTAAGGGCTTCAACCTTTTTTTTTTTCATATTTTTCTTTAATGTAATAGGAATTAGTTATCAAGCCAGTTTAAAATGTCATAAATTCAATTTCTGTTACAATCTGAGAGCCACTACTTTTTATCATCTACTGTTTTGTTATTATTCATATTATTAACCAAGTAGCATATTTACATGTGGTATCTACAAATATCTCCTTCAACACACAAGAAACATTCGGTATGCAAACTTCGTTTAAAAAATATTTATATTTAGAACAAGAATATACTTTCCGTTTGGAAATAGAAATTTTGAAAACTAAATCTCAAGCTTCTTTTGTACCACGTATTATAGGGTATTGGAATGGTGAAATATAAAGCTATTTGAATGTGAAAATAATGCTTGCTTATGAAAATAATTGGTATTTTTTATCCTTAAAAAATTACTATTATGTGTCCATAAAGAACTGAATTGATACCACGTTATGAAAAGGTTTCTACAGAAAAAGTACACCCTAAAACATTGCTTTGTTAGTCTAAAATCCCTAAAACAATTAAGTAAATTTACTATTCCCAGCACACTCTTCCCATGATTGCAAAACTTTTATCATTGTTAAAGATCAAGGGAAATATTTAAGTTTCCGTACTTGAGTGTAAGTGCTCCAAGGATTGTATTCATGCAAGCTGCAGGGTACATAGCCAGTATTTTTTAACCGACTTAAAAAAAAGAAGGAGGTTCTCATTTCGACGCATATGTATTTTTTTTATGTATTTTCACTGATTACTCCTAAACTAGGCGCGAGATTACTATCCGAAAATAACGGCAGATTTTGTGAATGAGAAAACGCTGTCTGCGAGATACCACAGCTTGCAGGATTGCAATCCAAAAGTATCCTCAACTTTGTATTCCCCGAAAAGAAATATCATCATGTTTTCGAATCAAAAACAAAATCCATACAAAAAGTTTTTTGACTTCTGATACGTCTCTCTTTTTTTTCTCTTTCAAAAAGCACCATTATATGTGCATTCAGGGGCGGCTATAAAGAAAGGGGGCGCAGAGTACTAAAAGCAAAAGGACTGAAAATATGCAAAATACTGGTTAAATTCTAAAACATATCATGAAAAGAAGCGATGAAAAAAATTTCGTCCAGGGCGCAATGGCTACTAAAGCTCTCGTTGGGTGCATATTTTCTCTTTCAATCGCATGCAAAGATATCCGTTTTGGTTTCTGATCCTGAAATTGCTAGGATATATCTTTAATTTCTTTGTGATAATAATAAAAAATACGTCTCTTGTGCTGTCTATTAATTGATGATTATCCCTAAACGAATTCTCGAAATTTAGTACACTAATCAGAATGTATGTATACAACAAGTGAAAAAATATTGGAGCGGCTTAGGCACTTAGGGGCGCGACGTTTTCCCTGGGCGAGGGCGCACTGGCCTTCGGGCCGATGGGCCGGCGGGCCAGTCCGAGCCTGGGCGATCTGTTTGAAATTTTACGATAGTTTATACCACATTAGAAAAAGTTTATAAAAAATTGCGCGTGAAATTTCGGGAAGGTGGGGAGAGGGGGAGGGGCAAAATATTTCTTTTTTGTTGCATACCGTTTCAGGTGCGTTTTCTGATGGAGTCCTCAGATACATGCTACTTATACTTATTAAATATAAATATGTCAAAAGTTAAATTACCACTATTTCCGAATAGTAATTTCAACAATTATCTTAAATTCTTGCTGAAGACCGCCACCCCCTCGAGTGACATATCTACTAATGGGTTGTGTAAAGGAGTTTCGTTCAGATACGCTTTTGTTAAGAATACAGTCCGCTCCCTGGTGGTGGAATGTGGAATTAACAGACCGCGATTTAATTTAAAGTAGGAAATCTAACAATTCAATCTGTTTTAAACTTTAAGATACTTTATAACACACGATAATAAATTATAAAGGAGAAGGGCGCGTCGCATTTCGAGGAGGGGAGGGGGGTTGAGGGAGGTGCGCAAACAAAATTAGGAAATATAACTGGACGATCTGTTTGAAACTTTAATATGGCTTATAAAACATAACATAAATTTTTAAAATCAGGCCGCGTCAAAAATCATGGTGACCATCTGTCCACCCTCCCCCCCCCCCAAGGGGGGCACTTTTCTAAATTTCGCAGATACCCGTCATGTGATATATCGTAGCATTTTGGGGGGTAGGGGGCGAACAAAATTAGGAAATATATCAAGGCGAATATGTTTGAAACTTTAACATAGTTTTGGATGTGTTTGCCAAAATTTAGAAGGTATTCCATGGTGATAAATGTACTGAACGTTTTGAAAGAAAGTGTTTTGAAAGGAATATTAAACGAAACCCTTTGTGCGATGTATGATCACACTTACCCACTTGTTTTTTATTTCATAATTCAGTCTACATAACAAATAAATACCGTAATTTCCGGTGTATAGCCCGCGGATCAAACAATCTTGATTCGACCCAGAAATTATTAAAAATAAAATGTAGCTTTTTAGATCACGGTAAATATTGGTCTTCAAATACTGAATAAAATTTCTTGGTCCAAACTGAATTGTTTGATCTGCGGGCTATACACCTGAAATTACGGTACTTGATTTTTCCGATACATTTTATTGATTCTGATGTGAACATTTATACTGCACTTGGTTTTATGATCCTACTAGCAGGTTTCTCCCGCTATGGTGGTGTTGCTGCAACGAACTTTGAATCAAACAAAATATACGGGTGCATTTGACATTGTGTTTGAAAGTAATATGGACCATTACCAGTAATGTTTCCCCGCATTACTGGAAACGATACGATCGCCATTACGCTTTTATATATTTTTTTAAATGCATCAGACTAAATTTGGGATGTCAAGGAGAAAATCTTTTGGTGATCATTTATTGTAGAATTTCGTAACGAACGAAAGAGCGATGTTAAATATATTAAACCCATGCCTGAAACATTATTTATTTAACAATACAAGTCTCATCAAAATTAGTCTAGTAGAACTTTTTAAAAAGGCTTGTTAAATTCAAATAAAAGTGACGATACTGTGATATTTAATCTAAAATTATTAGGTTTAAATTTAAAAAAATGTGTGCGATATACACTGCTGGTCATCCAAAGTGCAATACCAAGAAAGACAAGAGATATCAAAGACAAATTTATTCTAGTGATTAAACATAGTATCAGTGTTAACCCCTTGAGGGGCATCGGTATATATTATATACCACCTACGATTAATGAAGTTTTACACCAGAAAAATTTTATTAAATTTTACTTTTCTAACTTTGGTGGAAATGAGCCGTAAAATTGCTTTTTCTTATTTTGAAATAGATTTTTTCAAAGATTCCGGTGGGAATTGAACATTTCACAATGGTAATTGCTTGCCCCTCAAGGGGTTAATGGATTCCAAAGACAACCTTCTTTGAAATGAGGTAGATGGGAAAATCAGTCAGAACTGTTACTGTCACGTCTATGAATAACCACTGCTACACGCCGCGGCATAGAGTGAAAGATGCTTTGGATATGTTTGTTGGGTGATGACATTCCACGCTGCCTCCACACGTAGCCAAACTTCATCTGATGTACTCGCGGGTGCGGCATTCAGGGCTAGGCGTTTCCCAATCATTAACCAGACATGCTCGATTGATGATAGATCTGGAGAACAGGCAGGCCAGGGTAACAATGGAATATGCTGAGCTAAGGAAAAAGCTTGAACATGGCGTGCAACATGTTGTCGCGCATTGTCTTGTTGAATCGTGGCCGCAGGCAAGCCCTGAGGGTAAGGGAGGAGACTAGGCTGTAAAACCTCAGAGATATAGCGCAGCCTGGTAAGTGTATCGTTAATGAGTACTAGGGGGGTGAGAGAATAGAATCCAATACCACCCCACAACATAACAATGGGTGCAGGATCAGTGTGACGATGAATAATACAGCGGTTGAGCAGCCTGTTCCCACAGTGTCTCCTAACTCTATTTAGACCACCGTGATACTGCAGGCAGAGGCGTGATTCAAACGAAAACACTATTTTATGTCATTCGTATGCTCATCTCTACCGTTCAGTGCGCCATTGTAAACCCAAACGCCTGTGGTTTAATGTCAAAGGTATGCAAAGCAATGGAAGCCTAGTGGATATTCCACTGTACTGCGAACACTTCGAACTATTCGTACAGACACCGGTTGTTGTGTTAGAGGAAGGTTGTCAAACTGTGGCCCGCCGGATACCACTAAAATTTTAAAGAAATAGTCGAAGAGTTGAATCGCAGTAATTCGACGATTAGATAAGGCAAAGATAACTGTAAAATTTTAGTGGTATTAGGCGGGCCACAGGTGACACCCCTGTGTTAGAGACTGCATTCGTTGTGTTATGGTTGCGTATCTGGCAGTGCGTTCCATCAGTGCCATGCGCACAATATGCCTGCGGAGTGGTGTGACGAGGCGGTTGCAATCGCTCCTGTCAGTCTGTCGTTCCCTTCTGCATCCACTTATTCCCTATTCTCATGACTATTGCTTGGCAACGTCCAAATTTTTGGGAAGGATAATCCGAAATCTGTGTATGCAACGATTCTGCCACGGTCGAAATCGGAAACGTGCTCGAACGGCGCTTGTGTTTTTCAACGATGCAAACTGAATCTGTACACACAAAAAATCGTACTAGAAAACAATTCACGTTCTTCAAAACGAAAATCATTCTTCCCTTTATATACAGATTGTAAAAGGGTGTGTCACGATGTGTGCGATCGCTGAAATCGTAATCATTTGCATATCCTACCAAGGTGTATGCATGGTGTAAATTTCATGCTGTTTGGTTGATCCCTTCATGGTGTAAATTTCATGCTGTTTGGTTGATCCCTTCATGGTGTTCCATTTTGGATGACCAGGAGTGTACATTTGAGATTTTAACACTTAACGGACCGTAGCTTCAAATACATGATTTTATTTTTACATTCCTTTCGCCCACTATATTTTAAAAGTAAATTTTTTTAGTAAAATTTCTCTTCCACATATTTTCAAAGGACAAGTGATATATTTTTTTTTTTTTTTTTTTTTTTTTTTTTTTTTTTTTTTAATGTTGTCAAGTGAATAAAACTGGTAAGTTTGCCAATGTCGCTTATTTGGCGGTATTGGTCAGTTAAGGTTAAACAGTAGCATAAATATTGTTAATAAATTTACTGCGCGTCAATAAAAAAATATTTACTTTTATTCAAAAATGAATATATATATTTCTTTAATTTACCTCTAAGCTATAAACTATCAGTCAAGCATACAGATGCCAACGTCTTATTCTTTTTTGAACAGCAAAAATTTTATAGTAGATTTTACCTTTTTAAATCTCCGTAATCTGCCGATTAAATAAGGCAAAACTTTCTATTAATTTTTTTGTGGTGCGAAAAAGCGGAAGAGTTGGCAGCTATTCAAGCACTTCATCAAAAAAATAAAAATAAATAAAAAAATGAAAAAAATGAAAAAAAAAATTAAATATTTAGAAGGCGTTTTGAAAAAGCCTTAATACAATTTATCTAATAAAAAAGACAAAGAACTCATAACTGTTTATTTCAGCACTCACTTGTCATGTTTTAAATAAATCATAATAAACAAATTTAAACAGGAAAAATAAGATATATATATATATATATATATATATCCTAACAGTAATGTAAAAATGTATTTTCTAAAAATTCGAATAAGCAATTTTCTACGACAACAAAAGCACTTTTGCGATGTATCATTTTTTATGCTTTCGAAAGGAAAAAGCTTCGTTGTTGAGATTATGTTTTTCAAGATTCTTAAGATATGAAATATGACTCCTTTTAAAAACGTTGTGCTTTGAAATCCGTATAATTTTATGTATAATCAAGTCTTTTGTACTTCCGAACTAGTGCACGTGTAAAAGCTTCTTGGAAAATAAATTGTCCATGGTTCATTAGTTACAGTTAATGATTTAATGGATAAATCGTATCTGAGATAAGATGAGAATATATACACACTGAGTTTTGACGCTGATAGCTATTTAAAATGCACTTTCAAGCTTCGCCAAGTGCAGGCCTCATAATTATGAAAAATTGTTGTCTTTGACATTTTTATGCTTCTTGAATTTTAAGCTGAATAAAAATATCGAGCTTATTGTGAAGAGTATTTAGAGATTTAAACGTATAAATGTAGCAATATACAAAAGACTTATATAGTAATATGTTTTATAAATACATTAAGAAAAAATAATTGATATGAATAAATAAACAAGTGATATAAAATGCATGCATTACATAATTTTATTTTATTTTTAAAGATAAGCTGTAAATGAAAGTAAGTAAGAAAATTTTAACAAAATCGGTATAATTTATTTTAATAAAATATATTTAAACTAACTAACATGTAAGTATATTTTACAACAATACTAAAACACATTTATATACATAAATTATTGAAAAATAAATACACAAACATTTTTATTAACAAATAAAGTGATTAAACTTCAGAGGGGGGAGGGGGTGTTGTTTTTTTCTAATATAGTATATTCCAGCGTGTTATTCGCGATTGTAATAAGTATCTTCCAAATAGGTTATGTCATATCTGTTTTTTTTTTTTTTTTTTTTTTTTTTTTTTTTTTTTTATTAGACATTGCGAATTGAAAGTTTTAGCTTTTACTTTTGCTTTATGATGTATGTGATATCCCATAGATAACATTAAAAAATTTACCAATTAAATTTTTTGTGGTGTGTATTCAAAATATCTGAAGAAAAATCTGTTAGCTGCACAACAATGCTGGCTAGTGACGGACATAAGCTAACAGCGCCAGAGCGCAAGGTGTTAAAGTTAATAAATAATATATATATGCTAACAGTAATGTAAAGAAGCTGTTTATAATAATTTAATTGAGTAATTTTCCAATAAACAAAAATACTTTTCGAAAGCATCATTTTTATGTTTTAATAAAATAATAAATATCTTCGTTTTTGTAATTATGTTTTCAAATTTTTTTATAAATGAAATATGACCCCTTTTTAAAGAAGTCGTCCTTTGAAATCCAATTTATTTTCTGTATCAACAAGCCTCTTATGCTTACAAGTTATTGCACATGTAAAAGCTTCTTGGAAAATAAATTGTCCACGGTTCATTAATTACAGTTCATGATTTAATGAATCATCTAAGTCCCAAATAAAATGAAAATATATATTCACTGACTTTTAAAGTTAATAGCTACTTAAAATGCGCTTTCAAGCTTAGCCAAGTGCACACAAAAAATTATGAAAAATTGTTTTCTTTGCCATTTTCATGTTTTCTGAACTGTAAACTGAATCAAATTATCTGTCTTATTGTGAAATGAATTTAAAGATTTAAGCCCAACGTGTAATATAAAAATATTTTTTATTACATATTTTTATACACATAAAAGCACATATGTTGTACATTAATAAAAAGAAATTGATATACGTTTATAACTGAAACTGATAAAAATCGCTTGTTTTATATAATTTTTATTTTATTTTTATAGATTAGTTGTAAATAAAGGAATGCGTTGAAACTTTTTTTTTATATAATTTAGTTTAATTAAAAATATTTAAAATTATGGACAATGAAATATCACAGGAAGGCACTTTAATATAAATAAATTATTAAAAAATAAGTACTCAAATATATTTTTTATAGATAAGTAAACTATGTGATATTTATTATATACTTTAGGTCATGAATGTAAAACTGTCCCCCCGCCCCCTCCCCCGTATATCACAATTTTTGTAAAGAAATTGTGAGAGTCTTGAATTGCAAATATTTGATTATTACATAACGCAATGATGATTCCTATAAAATTTTATTGGCATCCGGCTTGTCACAGATTGACAATCCTTCATTAGACGATCAAATTGTTTTTAGTTCCGTAGATACTGGCGTGTAAGCCGCGACAAAAAGTAATGGAGGTAAGAATACGAGGAGGAGGTACAAAGTATATGATCTACCGGTTGCAAGGTAAGTAACTGAGGAGGTTATCATAAGATGGCAGTGGCTTTTTTTTTTTTATCTGATCAAATGTTTCTTATTATCGCCGGAGCAAACTTCCACCATTAAATTTAAATAACAAATTCTTCTTACTTAAGCGCCTTATACATGCAAAATTTCTTTCCCAAACATGGTAAAAATTTTCTATTTGTTTTTACTAGTGGTAGTATTGCCAGGTTTTATAATCTTTTTCCCTAACATTGTGAGGAAGTTTTCTTAGTTGTCACAATATGGCTGAAACGCAGAGCCTGACTACGGCCTAAGTGATCTTCTATCAGTAAAAATGAATATATGTTTTTTTCCACAATTTCTTACTGAAAAATCAGCAATAATAAGGCTTTTAAATAAGGCGATAATTTCTATTTTAAGTTACTGGTAGAAGTTTCCCTCAATTGTAAGCAATCCTTGCGAAAACGGTTACAGTTGAAGATTCACTATTTTAAGTTTATGTCAATACCTCTTCATTAACAGTTCCATGCTAAAAGTAAATAAATACTGAAATTTTCATAAATTGTACATAATTTACTTTAATAAATATATATATATATAATCTTACTAACATAGAAATATATTTTACAAACGCACGGGCACACTCAATACAGATAAATTATTAAAAAAAAAAACATAATAATATTTATCAGCACTATACAAGTCGCAATTTTTTTTTTTTTTTTTTTTTTTTTTTTTTCATTTAGAAATTTCGAGAATATTTTTGATAATAATTTTACTTTATATTCACGAAATGTTAAAATAACGAAAAATAATTATTCAAACTTTCTGGGGACAAGTTAGAATTTGTTAACTATAGATTTATGAATGACTCATAAAAGAATCAACCATTAATATTGTTTCGAGGCGTTCTGCGTAAATCGGGGTTGCAAAAGATCTGAACATCAGTATTTTGAAATAATTTTCTCCTCCTTTTCTAATGGCAGAATCATCTGCGATTATAGATGTCCAGTAAACTGTAAGAAGTTAGTGTTATCCAGAGCATTTAGGTTACTCATTTAAGCCATGGGGTTATTAATAAAGATGAATTGACATATCCTTAACCCTTTATCTGCTGACACACTTATAAGTACCACTCATTTTAAACTTTCACCCTATGGTGAATATTACTACTATTCTAATGGTACGTTGCAAAAACACTCTTTTAACTCCACTTTATCCAGATACATGGTAGCAGTAGTTCTAGGTTTGTTATTTTAGCGAGGAAGGAGGCTATCTTTGAAACTGTCGATGTGTTTTGTGCCGACATTTTCTATTGTTTGTCACGCTCATATTTTTATTGCTGCAAACACAGTGAAGGATATAAGATAAGTGTTAGATTTTCTTTTATGTGTTCATTATGATCTTAGAATACAATTTGACTTGCTATTTTAGGTGAATGGTGTATGTATTTGATTTAACAGTTGAAATACTCGATGGTAAGTACCGTCAGTATACATGGTGTTGGAGTAAAGCTTCTTGTTAACTTCTTGTCTGTGTAGTTATCCATCGTTTTCAACTGCTCTAAAATGTAATTACTACAATGTAGTGTAGTAAAAATTTTGTTAGTAGTATTTCCTTTCTCTTTCATTAGTATATTTTACAGGAAATCGAAAAAGTTGTGGCACCGGCTCATTTTCGCTATGTTAGAAATGGCATAGGTAAATTCATATATTGCATATGTGGAGATGCGAGAAAACATGTTATCCCCGGAATATACACGCCACCTAACTAAAAGACTGCCAGCAAGATCGAATTCTAAAAAAAAAAAAATAGTTTTTTTAACCCTTTCACGGGCAAAGCATTTTCAATGCTAAAGTGTGGAAATAAATGGTTGGCACCGGAATTTCCCAAAATAAATTATTTGTAAATATGAAAAAAGCTTTCTTTCACATACTTATTAAATCGAATATATTTTAACACTGTTCTGGTGCCATTGGAAGTACTTTGTGGGTTTTCTGTTACGATATTTCAGTCCCAGTGTACTGGTGGTACTTTAACCCCTTCGGGACGGCAGCTTTTTACTAAATTTTTAATCTTTTGTCACCGTTTTATAAAAACAGAAATTTGTGTCTTCTTGAATCGAGAAAATGCGCTGATTAAATAAGGCAAATTTTACAGTAAAATTTTACTGGTGAAGAAAAACAAGGAATCTGAGCGCTTCATGCGGCACGTATACTTGCCGCTCGTCCCCAAGGAGTTAAAGTACCACTTTAATTAATTACATCTATGAAATTAAATTTCTCACGGGTGAATATTTTTTAATGTTTTTCCTTTTATTTTTGTTTAGTAACAGAAAAAAAATGAAAAGAAGTACATGAAAAAATTTTCAGTAGATCATAATGCAGCAGATAAAGGGTTAAACTAATGAAGCTTCAACTGTAACCGCTTTCGTAAAAGTTGATTGTCTTCGTTGAACACTTAACCCTAGATCTACCGGGAATTTTATTCAAGTTTTAATAAAACGTTCTACACCAGAATTTTTATTTAAAACTATTTAACTTATTTATTTACCTTATTTTTGTCTGGTTTATATACTTAGTTTATTTTAAAGAAATTTCTGGTTTGAATGAATATTTTGTATGTACCTGTCGGGTCCAATGGACCCGTCTGGTAGACGGAGGGTTAAACCAGTAAATTTATAAATATTTTTTTCTTTATTTAAACGTTTATGCAAGGTTTAGGTCATAAATAATGGTAAAACCAGATATTCATTTTTACTGGTGGATGTTTACTTCGGTGGTAGTCGGACCTTGCGTTTTCGCTATATTGTGACAACCAACACAACCTACTGCAGTGTCAGCAAAAGAGATTACATTACGTGGGCAAACGGACACCAGCAAAAACAAATAGAATTATTCACTATATATGTGGGAGAAATTTTAAATGAATAAGGCGCTTAAATTAGAAGAAATTTTATGTCAAGTTTACTGGTTGTAGTTTGCCTCTGCATTATGCAGAAACTGTTGATACGATTAAAAATAAAACAGCCGCCATCTTGTTACAACCTCCTCAGGTACTTCGCTGGCAACTGGTATACAATACAGTATGTTGTCAGTACCATGTCAAACTATCCAATATGAAAACAATGTTGCCAGTGGGCTATTTCTTTTATTCAGATTTCTTGATTGGCACTACTTTTTCTGAAATGTTTAAAATTCCCCTTCCTTTTGCATTAATTAATATGTCCTTAAATATGACGAATTTTACAATTTCAAAAAAGTGGGGCCAATCAAGAAATCTGAAAAAAATGGCCCAAGAACAACACTGGGTGTCCGTTTTGTAAGTAAATCTGTTAATTTTATTCACCGTTTTTCACAAAATGGCGGAAAAGCAGAGCCTGACTACCGCTAAAGTAAACTTCCACCAATAAAAATAGTTATTTATGACTGAAATTTAGTTCAAATAAGGCTATTAAAAAAGGGGAAATTTTCTATAAAAATTTACTGATGGAAGCTTCCCTCTATGGTAATCAAGCCCCTGCGAAAGCGGTTACATTTGAAGCGTTACTATTTTAAGGATATGTCAGTTCCTCTTTATTAATAGTTCCATGAATCTTCAGTGTAAAATTGCTGCTTTTCTAAGCTATTTATTAACAACTTTTTCAGGTACAATCAAGTGTTGGAATGCATGGTGTGTACACTGTCTTTTAAAGTTTGACAACACACGTTGCTATGCGTTCTGGCGTTGACATACTGTTACGTCTACTTGCAATACTGCTTTCACATTGGATAGTTTGACATAGTACCGACGATATGTCTCCTCCTGTTTGTTTATAACTCAATTACTGAAGCGGCACACCTGGCGACACAAAGAAATGTTAATAAATAACTAAATTATGTGAATTGAATAATATACTTCAGGCGTGAACGTGTTAACCCCTTAACGCTCGAATTAAATTACGGTTTAAAAATTCAATTTGCTTATTGGCACCACTTTTATGAAAAAGAAATATTCCTCTTATATTATGACAGGTAAAACGATACTAAAATATAGCCAATTTCACTATTTTATAAAACTGGTGGGACCAAACAATCTGAGTAGAAGACACAGCCCGTGAATATGACGGGAGCGAGAATTAAGGGGTTACAAAAAATCTCTACTAACGTAGATAGTGGAATGTAGGCTGCTGCTAAAATAAGTCTCTTTCAAAGCAGAAATCATATATTATAAGTGTTGTCAAATGCTTACCAAGTAAAATTAAAGTGATGTTTATTAAATAAATTTCTTGTTGAAAACAGATTTATTTGTATCGAAGTTAAATGTTCGTCGGAAGCTGTATTTTTTTAGAAATAAATAGCAGTCTATCTTAAATGTTAGATAAAGAAAAAAAGTTATATGTGAATCATTAAATAGTTTCAATAATTTTTTAATGCTTTAGAAATATTTTATTAAACAATATAAAAAAATGGATAGTTTTCAAATTACATTTTATAGTTTAGCTTTATGTATATTTTTTAATTTTTACTGTTTCCTGCGAATGAAATTGCTTGTAGTTTTACGATAAGAAAAACTGTTTTTCCATAAGTTTTCTTTTATGATTTGTCTTTTTTTAGATTTATCCTGTTAACGTTAATGTTACAGTTAAAAATAGGAATGAGAGCACATCTTACTAAATCTAACTTAAATCATCGTATAAACATGTCAATAATACTAGTCGATTAATATTAACATTTACTAATTATTCTGTTCTTATTATGAACTATTACTTTCTTAGGAAGTAGTCTACATATAAAATATATAGCAAACATTAAATACTTCAATTCTAACAACAAACTTTGAGAGCAAATTTGGATTTTTTTTAAAGGTTTACTTTCAGATACTGAATAGGTAGCTATTCGGTTGTTTAGGTATTATGAAGGTTTAAATTTTAGAACTTCTAACCTTAAACCGTAAGCACGCGCGCTGAGGCAGATGTCAACCGAATCACAGTTTTTCTTTGAAAAAAGGGATAATTTGTTAAGAAGCTTCTGACCTACCATGTACCTTTCAAGGTAAAGATCGAGAAATGATGGGTAAGTGAATATCGTAATATTCACTAGGAGAGGATAAAGATACGTGTCGAGATTGTATAATCTCCCTCGTGTACGAACATATCATTTCGATACGTTCATTTCTTACGAGGTAACACGCACTCAAAAATGTTAATGAAAAAGTAATATAAATGTTCTTTTATATATTGATAAAAGGATATTAAATTAATTTAATATTAATTTTGTCTAATAATTCAGGTTTTAAAGTGTAAAATAATTTTTTGCATATTTTCTTTATAAAAAATTCATTTTTACAGAAACTGCTTCAAAATGTCTAAATAAATGCAAAAAAGCGTGATTTTTCCCCTAAAAAGAAGTAGAATGGATTCATTTTACAATGTACAACATTTGTTGTTAAAATGTATTTAGCGAAAAATATAATGGGAGATAAAATTGGGTGGAATTTATCTCATGCGTATGTTACGTTACAAAAACAGGCGATTGTACGTGTGGGTTAAATTCATCTTTAACCAATGCAAAGCGGATGGCAATGTCCGCAGTTTTTAAGTATAATTCACAAATTGCACTACGGAATGAAACTATAACTTAGGATTTAGATATTAAAAGATCTTATAAATCTATTTCAGTTAAAAGATGCATAGTACATTTCATACTTTTTTTCCGAAAACAAATTTTATATATGTATTTCATGTATACATATGTAATATTAATTTAATAGCTACAAGGATTATGAACAACAGGCTTTATTAATATACATTAAGATGAAATTATCTCAATACAGATTATGTACATTTATTTATAAAAAGTAGTTTGTGAAACATCCAATACATGCGAAATTTATGAGAGATTACATTTGTTAATAATAAAAACTATACAATTTTAAGGCAAAATATCCATCCATAGCATAATTAGCAATATATTTTTCCACACACATAAATATTATTCTGTAGCAGAAACAAATTTTACACTTTATTTGAAATGAAAGAAATGTGTATTTTTCCAAAAATCTTTATTGATATTTCTAATTAAATTATCTTCCTTTCTAAATTTTCACAAATAGCTTAAGACAAAAGAGTTTCTGTTTTATGCCCATGTTTTACGAACGCTATACAGTTTCATTCTACTTGATTTATGTCCTAATATATACCGCTTAAAACATTCTGCAGAAAACAAATTTGTTTTCTGCATATTTTAAACCAACATGAAAAAGGGCTGATGCAATTACATTCTCAGGGGTGCATCCGCTTTTTGATTGATTTTGTAACTGTAAAGCACATCTAACAAATAAATTTTCAGTGTGATAGTATTTTCTGTTTTACTTTATATTATTTATTTCAGAATACATTATTCGTACATTTCGATACCTATTTACAATACATTTAATCATCACTTTTAATAAACGAATTAAAAAATAAAATAAAATTTATTTTCAAAAAACTGTGTTTTTTTCCTAGAAAAGTAAAGAAGCAAATAGTGATTTATACAGTGTGATATCAAACTAATGACACAAACTTTAACATTTTCATCGCGAGGTACGAGATAACTCGTCTTCCAAGAATATTAGCCATCAATCAAGGAAAATCAATTCGCACCGGACAATTCTGTCATTTAATTATTAGACATTGATTACGATATGTAATGCCTAATAATTACCGGGCAGAATTTTCCGATGCTAATTGATTTTCGCAAACGGAGAAGACATTTTCTTATTATTTTTTGTTTGTAAGGACAAACAAATCATTAGAGTAAAAATGTTATTGATTTTTTTTCAGAGTAAAATAAAAAAAGTTTTAAATGAATTTGTGTTTTGTTTCAATTTTAGCGCTGCGAGAAGCGGCTCTGGCTCTCAGCGCAAAGGGTGGGACAAAGGGTGGGACACCTTTGCCGCGATGAAAGTGTTAAAAGTTGGTAAAATATCATGTAGCAATCATTTATTATACAGGAATGTATGGATGCAAGCGTCGCTTTGAGGCATAAGCACATGAAGAAAGAAACTTGGAAAGATTGGCCCATATCTACCATAGAACTATGAAAAAAGAGGAACTGATATATCACCAAAATCATGAAGCTTCAACTGTAACCGGTTTCTCAATGGCTCATTATCGGCGGGGCAAACTTCCGCTAGCATAGCTGCCAACTCTTACGGATTTTTCCTAGCACTAAAATTTTAAATCAAATTTTGCCTAATTGAATTGCCGAATTCTAGCGAATTTTGACGATTCAAAAAGGCTAATATTTCTATTAAGTTTTAGTGGTAAAAAAAAAAAAAAACGTACAAATTGGCAGCTATGTACTTGTACGTTTGAATAGAAATTTTGTCCTTATTTAAACGATTTTTAATGCAAAATTGCAGGCATAATTGTGATCAAAAACATATATTTATTTTAATTGGCTGAAGTTCATTTCTGCGTTAGTCAGGTTCTGCATTTCAGCCATATTGTGACAACCTACATAACATCTTGTCCGTGTCAGTTTAAGAGATTATAATACTCGGCCCAACTTCCACCAGCAAAAACGTATAAAAAATTACCATATTTGTGTAAGAAATTTTGAATTAATAAACGGCTAAATTAATCCGATATGTTCTATTAAAAATGTATTGGTAGAAGTTTCCTTCGGCGGTAATGTGAAACCGTTAATCCGATATAAAAAATCGGCTGCCATCCTGTGACAAACGTCTCAGATTCTTCACTCCCAACCGGTAGACATTTCACTGTATGTCTTCTCTTCTTAATTCATAACTCCATTATATCTACTTCCTCCGTGACTCGTTGATAGTTGTTACCATATTTTCCTGAAAGTGTTTTATCTGAACACCTTCAAGATGCGTCGATCGCCATTCATTCTAACTGTGGTTACAGCAGAATTACAATTTCAGTACTGTTCTGTGCAATTACATGTATGACATTTTTGGGACGTGATGGGCCAATGCTTTGAACACCCCAATTTCCTTTTCTACCGAGCTTGTATTTATTATGCGACTCGTTTAAGCGGCTTCAGAGGACTGAAATTGGGATCTTGTCACAGGAATATCCCTTTCTGCTGTACTTGTGTATGTAACTCATCACCCTGTATTTTACATTAATTCAATGTTTTGTTATTGTTTGTGTTTTTAAAAAACAATACATTTAAAAAAACGCTGTTATGCTCAACTCATAAAAATCTCCTACCTGGCATATTTGAGACGTACACCGTACGCACATCCCTCTACCAATGCTACCAATGATGCATTACTTTTGGTGGACACAATTTTGAACACCTATTGTAATCATGGCACTTGTCATTTGATTCATCCAGTCACTCATTTTTTCTTTCTTTTCGTGTCTTTTTCCTGCCATTGTGCCTCAACCCGTCATTTATGTTCATACATTCCTCTACAATAAATGATTGTAATTGTGTACTTTAACAACCCTTAAATTGTAACCACCCTGTATTTTACATTAATTCAATGTTTTGTTATTGTTTGTGTTTTGTAAAAGAAAAAAATACATTAAAAATATGCTCTTATGCGACATTTCAACTCATAAAAAACTCATACCTGGCATATTTGAAATGTACACCGTACGCACATCGCTCTACCAATGCTACCAATAATGCATTACTGTTGGCGGACACAATTTTGAACAGATATTGTAATCATGGCACTTGTCATTTGATGCATCCAATCACTCATTTTTTTCTTTCTTTTCGTGTCTTTTTCCTGCGTTTGTGCCTCAACGCGTCTTTTGCGTTCATACATTCCTATATATATATAAAAAAAAAATATTGTTATAGAGTCCTTTTGCCACCCTGAAATTGTAATCACCCTGTATTTTACATTAATTCAATGTTTTGTGTTTTTTGTAAACAATACATTTAAAAAAAAACGCTCTTATACATCATTTCCAATAAAAAAAGAGCAATCTTGACTTTTAAAGAAAGAACTAATTTTTTCGTATATGTATTTTTGGATTTCAACTATTATAATTTATAGGATTTCGACTCATGAAATAGCAGTTAAGAAATTCGGTTTTTTCAGAAAATGCATGTACCAGAAACTAAATGCAACTTCATAATTCACCTATCGGCAAGCAAAAAATGCACTACAGAATTTACGTACAACACATATGGCGCCATAATAATTACATAAAAATAAATTGAATGTAAAAATAGTGAATGAATAAGTATCATTTTTCGAAGAATCAAAGGATAAAATCAAAATACCTTTTTTACGAATTGAAATATACTAAATTACATTCCTTGAATTCTTGTTTTTCCATGTTGTGTATATGATATGGTTTTATGGTATTGAGGAGCAAAAACTTTCATCTACAAACCCTGAATTCTTTCTATCACTGTGCACAAAATTCTCATAGGACATTTTTTTCTGAGAAAGAATAATAGCAAATGTCGAATGTTCTTCAGTTATATTTGTCGCTGAAAGAATTATCATTAAAATGAAACGTACTTGAATTGTTAGATTTAATCGGGTATATATTTTTTTTAATTCCGTTATTTTTTCTATCTGTTGAAAAGAAAAAATCTTTTATATCCTGTTAATTTGCTAGATTTGATTTATTTCTGACACTATTGCTGATATCGTCGGTACCACGTCAAACTACCTATTATGAAAACAGTGCTGCCAGTGGGCTACTGTTTTTTAATCAGATTTCTTGATTGGCACCACTTTTCTGAAATGGTAAAATTCCCCTTCTTTTCGCCTTTATTAATATGTCATTAAATAAGGTTAAATAAGCTGAATTTTACTATTTCAAAAAAAGTGGTGCCAATCAAGAAATCTGAATTTTAAAAAAATAGCCCATTGGCAACATTGTTTTCATATTGGATAGTTTGACATGGTACCACGATATGAGAACATGCTATTTTATAATATAAGCATCTGTCGACAAAAATCAGTTGGTGAAAATTTAAGTAAAACACACTTGGATGACTATTTTTTTATTAATAATAATTCAACATAAGTAAATAGAAGTACATTTTTGCATGCATTTATTCATCAATAAAATAATAAATTATTTTGAGAAATTAACCCTCTCGCTGCGCAACCCGAGAAATACTCGGGCATGAATTTTCCCGTCTAATTATTACTATTTTGTTATTCCCACCAGTTATTTTATAGCGAAAATTTTGACTGATTAAACAGGACATTTCGTTATATTTCGTTAATTTTTTGTTTACTGTGTCGACAAATACTTCCAAGTGACCATGTTTTGAAAACAAAAACTACAATATTTTCATGGAGAGTTTAACCCCTTAATTCTCGCACCCGTCATATTCACGGGCTGTGTCTTTTACTCAAATTGTTTGATTTCCACCAGTTTTATAAATTAGTGACATTGGGTATATTTTGGTATCGTTTTTACTGTCATAAGATGAATATTTCTTTTCATAAAAGTGGTGCCAATAAGCAATTTGAATTATTAAACCGTAATTTAATTCGAGCTTTAAGGGGTTAAAAGAAATATATTTAAATAATCATTATTTACTATTGTATTATTATTATTATTATTATTATTATTATCATTTGTATATTCTGGTACAATTGAATATGAAAGTAGTCGCCAGTCGTGGTTGGTAGCAAGAAGTTAATCTTTTTTTAATCATTCGAAATTGGATTTAAAAAAAAAATCTTTA
This sequence comes from Maratus speciosus, assembly GCA_963932465.1. Lineage (NCBI taxonomy): Eukaryota > Metazoa > Arthropoda > Arachnida > Araneae > Salticidae > Maratus > Maratus speciosus. The sequence goes on from OZ010794.1 coordinate 218,959,210, forward strand.
GGTCATGTATATATTTGTAGATTTAATTCCCTTTTGTTACTAGTTTTCTACTGTGGGAACATGCCTTTGTAGCAGGTAGTGTTGACCGGTTTACTGCATAAATTAGTTTCCAAATACTCCGGACACCACAAATTTCTTACAGCTAATTTCACCATGTTTAATGGCAGATAAGCCGACATTAGATAAAGCGATGAAAACTCCTTACTGGTAGAATACTGGTAGGCAGAGCATTTGAAGTCCCGATTTACGCAGGGCACCACAACACACTTGTAGCAGGTGTGTCAAACTGTGGCCCGCTTAACCCCTTGAGGAGCAAGCAAAAATGTCTCTAAATATTAAATCCTCACCGGAATAATCGACAAAAATTATTTTTAACCCTCCGTCTACCAGACGGGTCCATTGGACCCGACAGGTACATACAAAATATTCATTCAAACCAGAAATTTCTTTAAAATAAACTAAGTATATAAACCAGACAAAAATAAGGTAAATAAATAAGTTAAATAGTTTTAAATAAAAATTCTGGTGTAGAACGTTTTATTAAAACTTGAATAAAATTCCTGGTAGATCTAGGGTTAAATAAGGAAAGGCAATTTTTCAATGATTTTCCTCCAAAGTTAAAAATATAAAATTTAATAAAAATTTTCTGGTGAGAATCTTGTTTAAATTAGGTGGGATATATTTTATCCCACCGCCCCTCAAGGGGTTAACACTAGAACGCTCGGAAATTTTACACACGCTTCTCAAAAATATTTCACACCAGAATTTTTATTTAAAATTATTTAACTGATTTATTTAACCTATTTCTGGGCGGTTTAAATTTAACTTATTTTATGAAAAAATTTCTGGCTCCAATTGGCATTTAATCATTTGGTCGGAGTCGATTCGACTCCTTCCGGGCATTGTAGTGTTAATACCTCTAATTTTTTAACTCCTTCAAGTGCGGTGGTTCATTTTTGGACCACCTAATTTTAATCCCTAAAATCCACATCGGCACCGGAATACTGGAATGAAAATTTTCTGCTATTAAGTACGTGAACAAAAACTTTTGCTTACTTTGAAAAAAAAAATGTTTTTTTAATTCCGATGTTATTCGATGATTTAAGCATTTTAAGCATAGCAGTGCTTTGCCCCTGACAGGGTTGAAGGAATAATAGATTTTTTGAATCGCAGGGATCGGATGATTAGCTAAGGTAATGATTATTGTACAACTTTAGTGGTACCCGGAGGACTACAGTTTGGTACGCCTGCTTTGTAAGAACGTTTTTTGTAAAATATTGTACTTACTATTGTGTTTTGTAGTTAGTACTTTAATTTTTTTTTCATTGTACAGATATTTTTTTAACATAAAGAATGGAAAACCTGTCGTTACACTCCGTTATTTAAAGATTCGAAGATTATGCATAGCTGCCAAATTTTTCGCTTTCTTCATCTCAGTAAAATTTTCTATTAAATATTGTCTTGTTTAATCGTCGAAATCTCACAATTAAGCAAGCCGAAAATCTCTACAAAATTTTAGTGGTAACAAAAAAGCGTAAAAGTTAGCAGCTATGAATATGTATGTTCATTTCCCGAAGAAATATACTCAAAATGTTTTCAAAAACATTCATTTAACTTTCCATCATACTGGGTTAAATTTTGTCCAACTTAATTTGAATCCCCAATTGCGGCAACGGCACAAGATTTTTAAAATTAATTCTCGCCTTTTAGATTGCTCGTGAAGAAAATGTTTCACTTACTTTAAAATTAATTTGTTTGCAAGTGCCGACGTCATTCAATTATTTCAAAATTTTAGCAAAAGATGTACTTTCAGCCAGAGTGGGTTAACCCTCTCGCTGTGCAACCCGGGATTTCCTCGGAGATACATTTTTTTCCACTGGCGACTATTTTTTAATTCAAATCGGACCAAGTTTAAATAGGAAAAATTCCATGTGGACACTAACAACAACTAAAGGAGAAATTTACTGCAAAATTGATTTTCTTAAGCTAGAGAAAGAATGTCTAAAATTATTTGACAGGAAATTTACTGCAGAATTTAAATCAGCATTTAAATGTCAATTTCAACCACCGTAGCTTTATTTGTAGTCTTGCCGTCCGTTATTCCTGCACTTTTTGAGGTAAATTATTATTTTTTTTTTATTCCAATATAAATGTTTCTAAAAATCAATGAACGTTGTGGCTTTTACTTTGTCTTAACATGATTTGCATAAAAATAGGTTGTCATTTTTCTTATCGTCCCATCCTTACCATCCCTTTTTCCCCTTACCGTCCCTTTTTTCCTATACCACAACCCCCCCTTTTTTTTTTACCTTAACCTCCCTTCTTTAACACCGCTTTAAGATAATGTTATACCAAAATTTTATACTAAAAATACTACATTGTTATTATTTCTTATTTGAATGTCCTGTGGGTACTATGCAGATTCATTATAAGTAAGAATTTAGAAGAAAATAAAAAAGTTTTAGTGGTAAAATGGTAAGGAAAATTAAACTCGCAAGTTTAAGTTAAACCTCAGTTAAATAAAAATATTTTCGCTGCTGACCATTTTTTCTTTATTTTGAATCATTAAGGTATTCGTCTGTCAGATTAAAATGTTATTTTAGCAAGTTTAATTGCACCAAATTTTTATTCCTGAAAGTCAAAAGATTGTGAGAATGCCCCATCTATGCATTTATCATTTACTGAAATTTAAATATTATTATGTACAGGATGTAGAAACACTTAAGTGAGTGCGAGTCAGATGTTTGAGAAACTATTTACAATATTCGACAGCATAGATAAATAATCAGAAATAAAAGTTCAAACAGTATATTTTTCTCTTCGATTTTTTAATAAATCAAGTCAGACAAATTTTAACTTTTTGAAAATAAGTTTTAGATCACAGAAATCTTTAATATTAATCTAGATAAATATTATAGATTTTAAAGCAGTTAGAAATAATAATAAAGATATTCATTCTAAAATAGCTTTTTTCTAAATCAATATTCCAGAAATTATTACATATGTTAAAGCCAATATTACAATTCTTAACGTAAAAAAACGTTTAAAAAGCTAATTCATCTTTTATTTCAAATAAAAATATTACATTTGTTAAAAAAAATATTTGGTATATTAAGACTAATTTTAACAATGCGATAGATAAATTTGAAGTCGAAAAAGGTCATAGAAATAGTTAGAACTTAAATTTTTCACAGCTGAAAGAGCACAAAATAGAAAAATATTATAATTTATTATAACAAGTGTCACATAAAATAAATAACTTTTATATGCAGTATATCTATTTCCGTGCTTTGCATTATGCTTACGTTACCATTAAATCATCAAATAAAACTAATGAATCGAGAAGAGCAATTTCTTTTCTGGGTCTTTGATTTTGTAAGAAAATGAATGAGTAACAAAGTTAATGGTAATATACTGGGTAAATAACACAGATTTGTTAGACTAAGTTTGACATTTTTTGAAAGGTTTTTTTTTTTTTTTTTTTTTGGGGGGGGGGAGTATGATTTTATGCATGTATTTTTTCCAAAATGATAAAGAGTATACATGCCAAGAGATATCTTTTTATAAAGTGCAAATGATATTTTCTTTAAACAAATGTGAATTCCTTGATCTATTCATTGGTGTAATTTTATCTTAAAATATAAGCTTTACCAATATACTGCTGAAATAGTATTTTTTGTCTCCCTCTCTAAAGTTATAAAACATTAAGTCACTTAAAATAAAGTAATATTATAGTTCGATACAGTATGAAGTATTTCGGTGAATGAAAAAGGGATTTTAAGTACACATAATGTTTCATTCTATATCGTGTAATTAATAAAATATATATGTATATTAAAAATATGTACTCTTTGACAAAAAAAAAGAAAAAAAAAACGATTTAGATACTTAAATTAGTTTAAAATCGTACTGTTCATAAACCAAAAATTGCAAATAAAAATAAAACAAACAAGAATATCTTTTATTTTTAGCGAATGAAAATTAGAAACAATACCTTGATGATGAAATTAAACGTTTTACTTTGGGATATTATTTTTTATGTCTTTTAATTCAAATGAATGAAATGAAATTATTTCAACCCTCTAGTGCATGATTTTTTACTTTTCCATTAAAAAAATATATTTGATTCCTTAATGGATATACATTGAAGGAAAAATACTGAAAAAATAATTCTGTAATATATTGCAGTATTTTGGATTAGCCTTTTCACAGTTTCCACATATAAAACCCTCATAAATGCTACAGAATCACGGCCTATGGAAACTCCATGTATTCAGGAGTGACACTAGAAAATTCGTCTAAGTCTCAGAGTTTGCCGGTAACTTAAAAGCAAATAACTTCAGTGCGATCGATCTTACGACGATGACACTTTGGAACATAGTACATAAAAGGGTGACCACCTGGATCCCACTTTGTAACACCGAAATATGCCGTTAAGTGCTTTTTGACATTGCATACTTTGACAGGAGAGTTTCGTGTGCAAAAAGGGTGAAGGGCCCTGACCAGCCACTAGAAGGTCAGCTGTAAAAGAATCTTGACAGGCGAACCAATGACAGCGGAGGTTGGAAACTCGCATTGTTTTCCGAGAGAAAAATTAAGGATATATACGAGATCTCTGAGGAGATCTGCAGATTAGATGACTTTTATAAGAGTTTAGCAGAAGCTAAACGGGAAAAGAGGTTCTTCAACCTGAAAGAGAGAAAAGTTTCCCTCTAAGCTTTTCAGGGGATTATCTTTCGGATGTCGCTCCGAGAAGGGAGGAGATTTGTTTCTCTCGACGGCAACAATAGCCGATCAGCTGAGCTACAGCTAGGAGCATCAGCGGAAAAGCTGAACGCACTGAGGTCTGCTATTCCGCACCTTTAACGGACATTTATTTAGTTAGAAGGGACCATAGTGTTTCCCAGAGACTCTTGAATTAACTAATCTCTACTCTGATTTGTTATCCGGTCAAGGACTTTTATTAGATATTCCTACCTTACAAAAACTTTATTTCATCAAACGAACTTCTTAAGTAATTTGTTGTGTTAGTGTAGACATTGTATTTAGCCAAGATTTATTGTTGTTTTTACGAGAATAAAACCTTCAATTTTCATCCTACTAAAACCTTTGTCATCACGCCTCTGAGGGATCACGTCACGCTACCGCCCTCATCTGAGACCCCACAACTGGTGGCAGCTAAAAAAGAACTTTGATACTAAAATAAAGTTTCAGTGAGGCAGTGGAAATTGATATTGAAAGACCCGTGTGCTAACCAGCGGTCAGCAGGACGAAAAAACAACTTCAGCGAAGGACACAACAATTAAGCTCTCCAAGAAAAGGCGGACGGAACTCCAGGAGATCCACTGGGAGCCTAAAGAACAAGCCCGGAGCAAGCACACCGGAGCCATATCCCCTGGAAAAGGCCTAACGCGGGACGGACAGCGAGGAGGACAAGCGCTTCAACGACAGTGCACTAAGATTCAGCAGTGGCCCACAACTGATGATCAACAGTGTCCCGATCAGCCCACAACCGGCAGTTCAGCTGATGACGAGTCGACGCAACAGGGGAGGAAACTGCAGCTAGAGAAAAAGAAAATGCGGCTAGAGAAAAAGAAAATGAGAGGCTAAAAAGAGAGGAGAGAGAGAGAGAGAAAGAGAGAGAGTATGAGAAAGCAAAACTTGACAGGGAATTTGAGTTAGAGCAATTGCGGTTAACACAAGGCGCGGAGCGAAGTAGTTCGAGTGGTAGCAATAGATCCGACAGAGGCCCTAAAATCCAAATCAAATCTATCATGCATAAATTTGACCCAGAGAAATCTGACATTACGCTTTTTCTGAATTTATTCGAAAGACAGACAGAAAGGTCTTGTATTGAATCAGAGGATTTAGTCACGCATCTTTTAGCATTATTGCCAATTGATATAGCGGAACTTATATTACGAGAGGACAAAGAAAAAGTAGACAGTTTTAATTATGTCAAATCAGTTCTATTGTCAAGATATAGATTAAGCGCAGAAGCTTATCGCGTAAAACTGCTTCGGCATAAAAAAAATACGACCAGTCCATGGAAAGCTCTAATATTTGAGCTAAACAGCTTTCAAGAGGGGTGGCTCAATGGGTAAGAGATAAAGACGATAGAAGAGCTCAAAAGCTTACTAATTACGGAGCAAATGAAAAGAAGGGTGCCGACCGAAATGAAGGAACAATTCATCGACTCTTGGGCTTCGTATAAGAATCCGGACAGCTTAGTCAAAGATTTGGATGGGTATGAAACGATAAAGTGTATCTCCAGAAAACCGTGGATTAATAGGCCCCCATTGAAAAAAGATTTGAAAGGCCCAGATACGACGAAAAAGAGACAGAAAAAACCCCGGAAATTAAATTAAATTGGAGGGATAAAAATGAGAATAAAGAAAGGGAAAAGATATTTGATAAACCTAGGAAAAATACTTGTTTTAATTGCTCAAGTCCAAAATATTATAAACGGAATCGCCCAGAATTAAAAAAAGTGAAAACTCACACAAGACTGTGCATAATATCAGTAAGGAAATAAACTTGAATGAACCGTATCTGTGTCGGGGTAAAATAAACGGCGAAGAAATCACGAAATTAAGGGACACAGGTTCGACCGTGGACATTTGTCCGAATAAATTAGTTAAAACTAATCAATTAACTGGTCAGGTCAGCTGGGTAAGACAGCCATTAGTTCAGGATCTGCGCTGTCTACCTAGAGCAGAAATAACGCTAGAATTACCCGATGAAATCACTGTGAAAACGACAGTATAAGTGGCAGACAAAAATTCTGATATAAATTATTATATCTTAGGAAATGAAACCTAAAAAATAATCGAATCAAATAAGAGCACAAAACCCAAAAGTTTAAATGCCGTAATGACACGGAGCAGAACAAAAACTCAGATGGAAAGCGAAGGCTCAAGCTGTCAATTTCAGGACGCGAATCAGCTGGATAAAGTTCCATCACCGGACAATGGGCAATGCCCCACAGAGAGGGCAGAAACGGTAGATAACAATAGGGCGGAATCGGACAATTCAGGTGACGGGGGAAGGAGCAGCCAATTTTCCTTCCGGACCTAATCGTAGATGAAGCCTTTTCTTTAAGTAAGGTGGGGAAAAAAGAATTTGCGAACGAGCAAAAGACAGATAATACCCTGAATGCGATTAAGGAAAAAGCTCTTAAAAAAATCGTTCTTCGAGTACGGAAACTCCTTAATAATAAGAAAAACAACTGATCATAGAGGCTTAGAAAGATTTCAATTAGTTATACCAACGAAGTTTTGACAGGCAATTCTTAGCGTTTGTCATGAGAATACAGCATCCCATTTGGGAAAAAAAAACGAAGGACAAGATTTGAGATATTCCTTTTGACCAAACGTCATAAGGCAAACGGAAGAATTCGTGAAATCATGTCACCACTGTCAAATAGTTGGAAAGTCGGGAGAGAAAGAAAGGCCCCTTTGACATGTGTACCAGTCATAGCAGAGCTTTTTTCAAAGCTATCAATTGATTTCGTTGGACCCCTACCAAAGTCCAAAAAGGGAAACAAATATTTGCTAACGGCGTTATGTGTGTTTTCGAAATTTCCAGAGGCGATTCAGTTAGAAAATATGCTCTCAGAATCTGTAGTGGAGGCTCTTATGCAAATCTTTTGTAGACTAGGCTACGCAAAACAGGTGCAAACAGATTTAGGGAGGTCTTTTACGTCATGTCTTACGACATTATTTTTAGAGAAATTTGGAGTCAAACTAAGGCATTCAAGTGCATGCCATCCGGCCTCAAATAACGTTGAACGGATGCACAGGACAATCAAACGACTGTTAAAAGTCATGTGCACAGAAAATGGAAAGGGCTGGGAAGAGAATTTGCCCCACGCACTACTAGCATTGAGAAATGCGGTCAGCAACTCAACAGGTTTCAGCCCAGCGGAGCTCGTTTTCGGTAAAAATTTGAGAACACCGGAAACATTATTATACGAGCAGTGGACAGGTGACAGTCAGGAGCCTGAGCAAGTCACAGAATATGTTTTTGGACTAATGAATCGGCTAAAAAGATGTCAGGAGCTGGCGGACGAAAATAAGGTAGTAAGCAGGTAAAAACGCAAAGCTTGGTACGATAAGAAGGCGGTCGAAAAGGAATTTAAACCAGGGGACCAGGTACTCGTATTAGTAACTAACAAAGCAAACAAGATGTCAGCGAATTGGACGGGACCAGGCAAAATTACCGCTAAGACTTCGGATACAAATTATATCGTAGAAGTCCCAAGTAGGCGCGAAAAATCGCAAATTTTTCATGTAAATCTACTGAAACCATATGTACAGAGAGTAGAAAAAATAAATATATTAACACACGAATGTGATAATTTAGAGGACTTACAAGAGATGGAAATAGAATTTCCTTTAGATGAGCCACAGAGTTATAACTTTGGAGAAATTATAGAGGATAGCAAATTAAAAGAGAGATGCAATCCTGAACAATTGCAGCAATTAGAAATATTACTGGGGAAGTTCAGGGAGATTTTTTCGAATAACCCAAGGACTACGTACATGGAAATCCAAGATATTGAAGTCACAGATAACAAACCTATAAGAATAAGACCCTATAGAATGTCGCGCAGACAGGAGGAAATTTTAGAAAAGGAAATAAAAAGAATGCTGGAATTAAATATTATAAGGGAAGGGGAATCAGACTACTATTCGCCCATGATCCTTGTGGAATCAGCTGGTAAGGATCCTCGCTGCTGCATAGACTATCGTAAATTGAACTCGGTAACCAAAGTTGAATATTATCCACTCCCTAATATTGAGGACAGAGTAGAAGGAGTTTCAGCAGCTAAATACATAACGGTGCTCGATCTGACTAAATTATATTGGCAAATGCCGATGACGCCCCAAGCTCAAAAATTAGCCGCATTTGTTACGAACACTGGGATATATTTCCCACTGAAGATGCCATTTGGGTTGGTCAATGCATCATTCAGATTTTCTAAATTCATGGCAAAAATGCTGAGAGGTTTAGAGAAGTTTTGTCTGCCCTAACTCGATGATATGGCGGTTTTCTCAGAGACATGGGAAGAGCACCTGGAGCATCTCAGAGCGGTACTTACTAGAATAAGAGAAGCAAAGCTAACGGTAAAAATAGCAAAGTGCAAATTCGCGCAAAAGACTGTGAAGTATTTAGGGCACATAGTGGGAGAAGGGCAACGGCGGCTGGCCGAAGCGAAAATCAAAGCGATCACCGAATTACAACCACCAAAAACGAAAACAGAAATCCGCAGATGTTTAGGAAAAGCAGGTTATTATTCGCTCTACATAAAAAATTATGCCTCGATTGTAGAACCACTTACAAGGGCACTAAAGGGAAAAAAGAAAAAAGAAAAAATAGTATGGAGCGAGGAAATGAACAGGGCATTTGACACTCTGAAAGAAAAACATACAGCGAGGCCTGTATTGTACGCTCCCAACTATAACGCAGAATTTATAATTCAGACGGATGCGTCAAATTCAGGGGTAGGAGCAATACTCGCGCAGAGACAAAATTCAGAGGAGTATCCCATTATTTATTTGAGCAGAAAATTTACGGAAATGGAAAAAAAAAATCAGCGCGACAGAAAGGGAATCTGCAGCAATAATTTTTGCCATAAAAATTGAGGCATTACATTGACGGACAAAAATTTCTGATCGAGAGTGATCATAACCCATTAACGTTCCTAAAAAACAATTCAGGAAATAATCCTCGTCTTCTCAGGTGGGCATTAACCTTGCAACCCTACCAGTATGCAATTAAATATAAGCCTGGCAAAGAAATAGCTCATGTGGACTTCTTGAGCAGGACAGAGTAGTACACAGAAAAAAAGGGACAAATTAATTGTATATAGTAAAACTGTTATAATTTTCTTGTGTTTTGTAATGTGTATTAAAAATGGTATTAGTATATAGAATATTGTAAAAAAAAATGGTAGGAAGGAATTCTGTAAAATTTTAAGAAACGGGCAGGTAGGCAGTTAAATATAGGTTTTTTCTATGTGAGCCACTCAAAAATATTTTTTTTGAGCTGCCCTCTGTGTTCAAAATAATAAGTCCTGCAGCCAGAATATTATCTAAAGGGGGGGGGTGCTGTGGAAACTTAGCCTTTTCACACTTTTCACATAGAAAAACCCTCACAAATGCTACAGAATCACGGCCTTTGGAAACTCCATGTATTCGGGAGTGACACTAGAAAATTCGTCTAAGTCTCAGAGTTTGCCGGTAACTTAAAAGTAAATAACTTCAGTGCGATCGATCGTACGAAGATGACACTTTGGAACATAGTACATAAAAGAATGACCACCTGGATCCCACTTTGTAACACCGAAATATGCCGTTAAGTGCTTTTTGAAACTGCATACTTTGACAGGAGAGTTCCGTGTGCAAAAAAGTTGAAGGGCCCCGACCAGCCACTAGAAGGTCACCTGTAAAAAGGATATTGACAGGCGAACCAATGACAGCGGAGGTTGGAAACTCGCATTGTTTTCCGAGAGATAAATTAAGGATATATACGAGATCTCTGAGGAGATCTGCAGATTAGATGACTTTTAGAAGAGTTTAGCAGAAGCTAAACGGGAAAAGAGGTTCTTCAACCAGAAGGAGAGAAAAGTTTCTCTCTAGGCATTCAGGGGATTATCTTTCGGATGTCGCTCCGAGAAGGGAGGAGATTTGTTTCTCTCGACGGCAACAATAGCCGATCAGCTGAGCTACAGCTGGGAGCATCAGCGGAAAAGCTGAACGCATGGAGGTCTGCTATTCCGCACCTTTAAGGGACATTTATTTACTTAAAAGGCACCATAGTGTTTCCCAGAGACTCTTGAATTAACTAATCTGGACTCTGATTTGTTATCCGGTCAAGGACTTTTATTTGATATTCCTAGCTTACAAAAACTTTATTTCATCAAACGAATTTCTTAAGTAATTTGTTGTGTTAGTGTAGACATTGTATTTAGCCAAGATTTATTGTTGTTTTTACGAGAATAAAACCTTCAATTTTCATCCTACTAAAACCTTTGTCATCACCTCTCTGAGGAGATCACGTCACGCTACCGCTCTCATCGGAGGCCCCACATTAAGGTATTCGTCTATCAGATTAAAATGTTATTTTAGCAAGTTTAATTGCACCAGATTTTTATTCCTGAAAGTCAAAAGATTGTGAGAATGCCCCATCTATGCATTTATTATTTACTGAAATTTAAATATTACTATGTACAGGATATAGAAACACTTAAGTGAGTGCGAGTCAGATGTTTGAGAAACTATTTACAATATTCGACAGCATAGATAAATAATCAGAAATAAAAGTTCAAACAGTATATTTTTCTCTTCGATTTTTTAATAAATCAAGTCAGACAAATTTTAACTTTTTGAAAATAAGTTTTAGATGACAGAAATCTTTAATATTAATCTAGATAAATATTATAGATTTTAAAGCAGTTAGAAATAATAATAAAGATATTCATTCTAAAATAGCTTTTTTCTAAATCAATATTCCAGAAATTATTACATATGTTAAAGCCAATATTACAATTCATAACGTAAAAAACATTTAAAAAGCTAATTCATCTTTTATTTCAAATAAAAATATTACATTTGTTAAAAAAAATATTTGGTATATTAAGACTAATTTTAACAATGCGATAGATAAATTTGAAGTCGAAAAAGGTCATTGAAATAGTTAGAACTTAAATTTTCCATAGCTGAACGAGCACAAAATAGAAAAATATTATAATTTATTATAACAAGTGTCACATAAAATAAATAACTTTTATATGCAGTAAATCTATTCCCGTGCTTTGCATTATGCTTACGTTATCCATTAAATCATCAAATAAAGCTAATGAATCGAGAAGAGCAATTTCTTTTCTGGGTCTTTGATTTTGTAAGAAAATGAATAAGTAACAAAGTTAATGGTAATATACTGGGTAAATAACACAGATTTGTTAGACTAAGTTTGACATCTTTTGAAAGTTTTTTTTTTTTTTTTGGGGGGGGGGGGTGGGTGGAAGTATGATTTTATGCATGTATTTTTTCCAAAATGATAAAGAGTATACATGCCAAGAGATATCTTTTTATAAAGTGCAAATGTTATTTTCTTTAAACAAATGTGAATTCTTTGATATATTCATCGGTGTGATTTTATCTTAATATATAAGCTTTAACAACATACTGCTGAAATAGTATTTTTTGTCTCCCTCTCTAAAGTTATAAAACAGTAAGTCACTTAAAATAAAATAATATTATAGTTCGATACAGTATGAAGTATTTCTGTGAATGAAAAAGGGATTTTAAGTACACTTAATGTTTCATTCTATATCGTGTAATTAATAAAATATGTATGTATATTAAAAATATGTACTCTTTGACAAATAAAAAAAAAACAATTTAGATACTTCAATTAGTTTAAAATCGTACTGTTCATAAACCAAAAATTACAAATAAATATAAAACAAACAAGAATATCTTTTATTTTTAGCGAATGAAAATTAGAAACAATACCTTGATGATGAAATTAAACGTTTTACTTTCGGATATTATTTTAATTCAAATGAATGAAAGGAAATTATTTTAACCCTCTTGAGCATGATTTTTTATTTTTCCATTAAAAAAATATATTTGATACATTAATGGATATACATTGAAGGAAAAATACTGAAAAAATAATACTGTAATATATTTATATTTTGGATTTTTAAAATGGTTACCAAATGGCAATACCATGCATTAAGCGTATTCAAAGCATATTCTACGACACTTCTCTGACCTTTTTTTTTCTATTAATTGTAGTTTGGCATTTTGTAGCGTGGGATTCCGTCTCTTCTTATTATTCCAAGGCATGAAATTACTTTTTATTTTAAATTTATTTTATTTTATGTAATTAGGTTTACTGATGTTTAATAGTTATCAAAATACAGTTTATGATTTACAGGTTTAACAACTGGAAGAGTTAGACTAGCATTGATTCAAACGGTAACATCCAAGTTATGTCGACTGGCAAACTTGTTTTTTTTTTTTTTTTTCGATAAATATCAAAATTGAACAGTGGTGGAAAAAAAACACCCCTTACTAACCCTTCAAAAACTACCACAGAAGGAAGTGACTGGTACCGCACGATTGGTAAAAAAGTCTAAGTTTAAATTATGCATGCAAAATTCGCTTAGGGGGCCATCTACATATTAAAATGAACGATATTTTTGATTTTTTTTTTCAATAGCAGTACACAATTCTGACAACATAATTGAGCTCTACACCCTTCAATTAGCCAAAAAACGAATTTTTATGCAATTCGTACGATAAGTTTCCGAGAAATTAATTGTTTTAAAACGAGCTTATTTTAGGGGCTGTATCCAAATTGAAGTTCTGTACTCAATTGTTTACCGAGAGATGCATTTTTGATCAAGGCATCTTAAGCACCACTCAGTTAGTCATTGAAGACTGCTAAGATTATAGGATAGCATAATAAATTTCACAATATGTAGTCGTTTCCATCATAGAAAACTTCCTTATTTCCTTAAACCACCATTTTGCAGTTTTTTAAGCATAAATTAAAACTACTTGGAAGAAAATTGTGAAATTTTGGATTTCCACAAAGCAGGACTTAATAAATCTATATACATAAAAAAAATTGTATTTTGCAATTCATATTTTTTTCGAATATTAATTTCATGATTCATAATCATATCCTAAAATTATAAAAATAGCAAATTCAATGCATTTATGTTTGGGTATTTTAGTATTATTGCTACACAAAAAAATAGCACATTAGGAGTATAATTTAGGGAGTTTTTAATGAAAATATTAAAATGTAATTTAACATTAGAAGCACTAGAATTTGAATGTTCATAATTCAAAAATTTATCTTTCAAATGATTTGAAATTGGGTGTCTAGGCATAGTTTGAACCGAATATTTCAAAATATTTCGTCAAAATTGGGCATTGCCATCTTAAAAAATGAAGTATGGGTTCGTTTTATTATGTAGATGCCCCCCTAAGCAAATTTTTATACATCATTTACAAGTAAACTTTATTTCCAATCGTTCGGTACCAGTAACTTTCTTCTACGATGATTTGTTGAGGAGTTAGTACGGGATGTTTACTTTTTTTTTTTCCACGACTGTACAAAAATCTGGATACTCCTGCAAAAAATAAAAAAAAAATACACCTAATTATATTTGTGCGAGTTTTTATTTTTTCGGAATATACTGCTTCATATAATGAGGAGTATTTGTGCTGCCATCGAAATACTCAAGGCCAGAGGACACGAGTAACACGTCATCACTAATCGACACACTTCTGATTAGTGTTGGAATTCACACCGGAAAATTCTGAATAGCAAATTTCTTTTATTTATCTTGTGGAATATCTATCATATTTAAAAAGAATAATAACTATTTACACTTACTGTTGAATATTTGGACCAAATAAAATATCAGCCAGATGCGGCAACACTGTGACATTGCGCATCTGGCTGAAATTTTATTTAGGAAAGAAAATGATCTTTTCTTCGCTATTGATTAGTTTATCAAAAAAAAAAAAAAAAAAAACATAAAATGGACTTTAAAAATAATATTTACTTTGACAAATACGATATTGATGCTAATTCTTTTTCAAATAGTTTTGGAATATTCTGTTCATAAACGAAAAAAGAAAAAAAATGCTATGATTTTCCCATCGAAAATAAGTTAAATTTCTTTTTTATTATTATTGTTAGCAAAAATAAACAAAAAGAATCAAATAAATGCCATCAATATATTTTAATATCATTTTTTAATATTAAAATCATCTCTTGATAGAACAAATGCTTCTTAATAATATGTTGATATATATATATATATATATATATTCTTAGTTTTCAATTGGAACTATTTTTAGCGATCTTTTGAAAAATAGAGCTAAAAAATAAAGTGTTTTTAGAATGAACATTAAGAAATATATTTTCTTTGACAAATATGATATTCTTGATCATTTTGGATTTGAAATAGTTTGAAAAATTCTGCTAAAAGACAAACAAAAAATAATTTATCATTATTTTTCTCATACAAATAGATGGAATGTCTTTCTCCATCTCCCCTTTTGAACAACAATAAAAATAAAAATCGAGTAAATGCCTCCTATCTTCGTTAACTGGCAATTAAAATTCAATTTTCAAAATTAAAGCCCATTTATAATAAAACCTAAAATAACTTAAAACCCTAAATCTAAATCAAATAAAACCTAATCTAAAGTATAAAGCGTGTCAACTAGGTATATTAATATGCAAACTATTTCTTAATATTCAATTTTCAAAAATAAAACATTTGAAATTTGATAAAGAAGCAAAATGACTTGCAAAACTCTATATGTTGAAAGTTTTGGCGAGAGAATGACGCTATAGGACTCTTTCATTTAAATTTATAATATCTTAGATCATTCAAAATTAACGGATTATTTTAAAGTAAGTTATATACCTGTTACACAAAACTGTAATTTATGTTAAAAAAATGGATTGTTCTCCATAAACTGAATATAATCTATAACTTTTTTCGGTTGCTTTTCTTATGTGCCAAGTTGGCACGTCTGCCATATGTTCGACATTCCTGGGATAGGACATTAGAAATCAGGACTGTCACTGGAGACTATTTTTATATTCTCGCACCACTACTTTAAGAAAATCAGTTTTGCAATATATTTCTTTTGTAGATGATGTTAAGGTCTATATGGAATTTTTCGTATATAAAAAGTTGTCCGAGCTGAATTAAAAAATAGTCGCGAGTGGAAAAAAATGAATCCCCGAGGAAATCTCGATTTGCGCAGCGAGAGGTTTAAGCCCTTGAATGGCGGTGATGCCACTATGGCATCACACATAGCTGCCAACCTTCCACTAATCTTCCGTAATGTCTGGATTAATTTGACCTAGGTTAATCACATTTCGAACCAGAAAATTTATTTCATGAATGCTTATTTATTTAAATCCAGGTTTCTACGGGGAGCATACTTATTTTTACGGAAGATTAGTTTAAGGTTGGCACCTGTGCATCACATAATTTTAATCCCTAAATGCCACATTGGTAACGCACTTTTTTTTTTATGAAAATTTCACTTTTATCATATACGCGAAAATATGCTTTTATTTATTCATAAATAAATTATCTAGTAAATAGTGGTGTCGTTCAGTTATTTCAACATTTTACGAATAAAAGTACCTTGTCCCTTAAAGGATTAATCCATTATTTTTCCTTGGTGATTCGCGATATTGAATTTTAATAGTATTCGTAGAACTATGAATAAAAAGAATTCGACATTCATCATAGACTTTCAAATGTAGCCGGGTCCGCGGGGTATATTTACCGCCGGATCAAACTTCTACCATTAACCTTCCGTCTACCAGACGGGTCCATTGGACCCGACATGTACATTCAAAATATTTATTCAAACCAGAAATTTCTTCAAAACAAACTAAATGTATAAATCAGACAATAATAAGTTAAATAAACAAATTAAATAGTTTTAAGTAAAAATTCTGGTGTAGAATGTTTTTATAAAACTTGAGTAAAATTTCCGGTAGTTCTAGGGTTAACAAGTTCACTGCCGCAAAAAGTAAGAATTTTCAAATGTCTTCTTGAAAGTCGTTCGCCACCACAAATTCTGATAGGTAAATTTCGCTTTACTATTACAGCGAAATTTCTGCCCAGTAAATAAGGCATTTTTTTAACCCTCTGTCTACCAGAAGGGTCCAATGGACCCGACATGTACATTCAAAATATTTATTCAAACCAGAAATTTCTTCAAAACAAACTAAATGTATAAATCAGACAATAATAAGTTAAATAAACAAATTAAATAGTTTTAAGTAAAAATTCTGGTGTAGAATGTTTTTATAAAACTTGAGTAAAATTTCCAGTAGTTCTAGGGTTAAAGTAATGGTGACACCATAGCTGCCAACTTGTACGGATTTTTGCTACCACTAAAATTTAACAGAAGTTTCAGCCTTATTTAATTATCAATATTCATTGCAATTCGTCGATTGAATTAAGCAAAATTTTCTATTACATTTTAGTGGTAGCAAAAATCCGTACAAGTTGGCAGCTATGTGGTGAGAAAGTAATAAATTAAAGCCACGAATATTAAAGCTACGAGTATAGTCATAGCGTGACGCTCAACGTGTTATCACTAGAACTACCATGAGGCGTCATTTAGACGGCTACCCACCGCCTCCTGAATACTAGGCCAGGGCGCTGACACAAAAATGGCGGCTGCCGAAGGCGGATTTTTTTCAGCGTGCGTACGGTCCCTTAATAATTCGTACCAATATTTTTTTTTATAGATTTTTACGCTTTTTTTTCTGAGATTAAACAAGTCAGAGAAATCATTTATAAAATACTGGTGTATACATTTGATGGACCGTATGATCGTTAAACAAAACTAATAAGGACATTAACAGCTAAGAAACAGCTAATAAGAACATTAACAACTAATAAGAAGGCCGCCTTCGGCAGCCGCTATTTTTGTGTCAGCGCTCAGGCCTAGTATTCAGGGGGCGGTGCGGCTACCATATGATTACGTTTCGGTTCAAAACAGAAATTTGATTAAGAAATAAGTATAAAAGATAAAAGAAAAAAAAAATAAATAATAAAATTAAACTATTTTAAATCAAAATTCTGGCGTGAAATATTTTTATAAAACTTACCGACTTAACTTTCCGATAGTTCTTGTGTTGAAACATTGTATGTGGAGAAATTATTACTGGCACCGGAAATTTTGTACGGACGAAAACAGAAGGCGTAATCCAAGCATGCTTGTCTCTTGTGGGTTGACAGCAGGTTTTAATTTACAGTGGCATCTGTGAACAAAGCGATATAAGTAAGCGCAAGATTAGAAGCGAGGTCACATCAATCAAGGTCATGTGCCACGTAGTGGATGGAGTGTGAACTACAGGCACCTAACTGTTTTCTTACTCACACCACTAAAATTGTAAAGTTTCTTTCACCTTGATTAATAACTGAATTGTTCATGGTACGGCGAAGAAAATGTCGTGGTGTCAAGTGCATCTGGATGCTTGTCTCGCTACGCCATTATTTTGCAATAACTGTGGCAAACAGAACTGATTTCCCTGAGTGACCAAAGATTTAGAAAATACGCGCCTCGCTAGAAGCCCGCGTATGTGAATTATCACTTCGTCCACAAGGTGGCGCAACTACGTTAATTTACGCCCGATTCCAGCATTAAGTTTGCACGCTTACTTATATCGCTTTTTCTGTGAACGTACATTTTGTGCTCATTTTCGAAAAATTGTGCGCATTCAATGTGTTAAATTGAAGTAGAAATCAGTGTTGCCGGTGGGCTACTTTTTTAAAATTCAGATTTCTTGATTGCCCCCACTTTTTTGAAACGGTAGAATTACCTTTGTTATCGCCTTAATTATTATGTCATTAAATAAGGCGTAGTTTAACGTTTCAAAAAAGTGGTGCCAATCAAGAATCTGAATTTAAAAAAAGTACCCCATCTGGCAACACTGTTAGAAATCCTTATTTAAATGTCTTATTCGTTCAGAATTTGCAGCATGAAAAAGGCAAAAATATCTGCTCGCTTTTACTGGCGGAACTTTGCGCCAGCATTAATGATACCCTTATCCAATGTAAAGAAACAACTGGAGCCATCTTTTGACTACAATCTTAGTTACTCCACTCGAAACCGTTACCATCTTTTATAGCTCAATTATTTTATCAGTAGTATTTTAGGTCATGCTGTTGCATTGAGTTATTGATATATGTTTTCTAAGAATAATAGTATTAATTTGTTAGAAAACAGTTGTTTCATCACATTTTATCCACTGTTGTGTTATGAATGATGCTCAACAAGTATAGCCTAGTAAATAGATTGTTACATTTATGTGATCGCAGTTCTAGTAATTTATGTAGACGAACTTCATTTCTAAATGTAGATAATTTTGACAATAAAAAAAATTGGATAGGGTGAAGCTGTCTATTATCTCTTGATGGCCTCCGAGTCCATATTGTGCTAGAGTAAGTGATATAAAGATAAATACACATAATACATTTGCTTATTTTGCCAGAAACTTGAAATATTTACACTTTACAATGTAATGAAGTGATGGATTTTCAAATAATTATCCCTTTTAGAAGCGAGCAATAATATCTCTGTAATATTGAATCCTCACCGAATAATCAAAAAAAATTATTTTTGAATAAAGAAAAAATAATTTACCGTTTACCCCCCCCCCCCCAAACTAAAAAATATAAAATTTTGTAAAAAGTTTCTGTTGCTAATCTTGTTAAAATTAGGTGTATATCCCACCTTTCCCCAAGGGGTTATCACTTCATATATTGAAGCGTTTCTAAATCTTTTTTCTTTAATATTTCAGTATATAATTAACAGCAAATGTTGCTATTTTAGATTTTTCAACATCATACTGCGACAGAAATAAAAACTGCCAGATAGTACTCGTCAAATTGACTATAATATACTTCAGAGTTCAGTAGAAAAGGTTCTTATTAGTTGTTGTTAATTAACTAAATATTATAAACTTTTTTAGAGTTCTTATATAAATATATTTTTTTGTGTTTTCTCTTCTTTATTTTTATACATTTTTTTTTTACAAAAAATCACCACTTAGTTTTCTCAGTATACTCTAATTATTTCCACATAGAAGAAAATTATTGATTTTACTGAAAATAGATATTATTAGAAGAGTTATTGAAAAGAGTTGTTATAACTTTCTTTCTTTATTTTTTCCTGTATTTTTTATATGTTTTACGAATAATAATATCCTTGATTTCCCAGTACATTTAGACCTCAAAAATCCTACATTCAAAAATCTGTTGTCTTCAAAAATCCGGCATTGAAGTTTCCCACCCCCTTTTTTTACACTTCCAACTTAACCCCTTGGGGACGAGCGACACGTATACATGCCGCACGAAGCGCTCAGAATCTTTGTTTTTCTTCACCAGTAAAATTTTAATGTAAAATTTGCCTTATTTAATCAGCTTAACAGGTACTGAACAGGTAATCAGCATTAAGGGGTTTCCTAACTGATAGCAGCTTAACACCCAGATTAGGAAATTGGAATGTCTTATGTTTTAATGAGCCATTGGGAAAAAACTGTAGCAAAGCTACTAGAAGAGTAAAGGAAGTCAACAAGAGAAATTAAGAAATTTAAAAAAAAAAGGAATAAAATTAAATTTTAAAGTATAATCTTAAGATGAAAGAAAGTTAACAATAAATCTTAAAAAATACAAGAATCTTAAAATAAGTAAAGTCAAACTGTAGTTGTAAAATTACTATAAGGAATTTAAAAAGTTAAAGTTAGTACTGTTACTGTTTTGCATTTTCTCCATTCAAGAAGACACAAATTTCTGTTTTTAAAAAACGGTGACAAAAGATTAAAAATTTCGTAAAAGGCTCTCGTCTCGAAGGGGTTAAGGGAGAAATAAAAATTTCAATTGATTACGAATTAATAACTTTGAGATCAAACTCGATGACCAGACAGTCAGATAATGCTGGTAGTGACTCAGAAAAATGAGAACGAGGAGCATGCAAGAGAAAAGATGACACTAGAATATCCACTAGAAAAGATGATACTGGACTATGCATAAACTGACGGGAATAATAAAATGTGCAAGGCTCATAATAATATATGAGACATTTCCGAAATCGATATTTTTCAATGTATAAAATCCCAGGAAAACGTGTTAAAGAAGAGCCGAAAAAGTTTGAACAAATAAAATTAACTTGCGATGTTATGGTATGCGACGACTTCCCGTGTCTTCAATGTTTATTAATTTTTTTAAAATAGAAACTATCAATTAAAGTAAGTTTTTTAACCCGGGAGAACGTTGCATACCCAGGGTATGAGAGGTTTTTAATTTCCAACCCATAAATACAAATAATAATCGTCACTTTACTTACTCGGAGACAATTTTTAAAAATTCTGCGATAAAATAAGTTGAAGATTACTTTAAAAAACTAGTGGTGACAATGGTAAAAAAACATACGCATTCTGGGTCTATCAGGCCCGGCGTGAGTCCAACCCGGATAAAATATATAATTTATGCTTTTTCTCAGATTAATATCAATTAGCTGTGAATTATACACTATTAAAAATATCGGAAATATTTTGATAGTCTTTCAAAAATCCGGAATTTTCTCACCCCCGTCTTTCTGTAGGTCCCAAAGTTGCCGAATTTTCCAGGTTATGCTACATACTCTAACTTTTCTTCATAAAATAAAACATTTGATTCATATTTTTGAAAACAGTAATTAAAAATTATTGAAAAACAATAATTTTACAGACTATTAGGAATTTTTACAACATTTTTTATGCTCCATCATTTTATATTTATCTAATACTACTTACACTGATTTAAAATTATTAGAATATCGACGACATTTTTTTTTTTATATAAAATGTACATTTAAATTCCTATAAAGTGTCCATATTGTAATATTTAATTCAGAATTGTGTGATATAAATTTTAAAATTTTGTGCATTACACATTTTAGGTTTTAAACAGTAGCAAAAGTATTGTTTATCATCTTACTGCTCAGCCCTTAACCCTTTCCAACGCAGTGTGCCCAGGTTGGGACACCTAATTTTAATTCCAAAGTTACGAAAGGTACCACGAATAGTTTAGTTAAATTTTGCTTTTACAATGACCATTTAAATTAACATATTTGTAATTTCTAAAAAAGTCGCTTGTAAATTCCGGTGTCAGTCAATCATTTCATCATTTTACAACAAAAATTGTCTGTGTCGGCAAGGGTTAAACAAATTTATCCATATTAACAAAATTAATATTTCTTTGTGATTTACGTCTAAACCTTAAACAATCTGTGAAGCACTTCATTAAAAAAAAGCAAGTAAACATTTAAAAAAAAATGCTAAATCAGAAAATAAAGAAAATGTTAGATTTTCTTTTTTACAGATTAAAAAAAAATCGAAGGTGTTTCGAAAGTTCTTTATTGAATTTATCTAATAAAAAGGACGAATAATTCATTATTTTTTATTTGCATACTCACATGTCATGTTTTTAATAAATCGTAATAAACAAATTTAAAAAATGAAAAAAAAATATTTATATACAGGGTGTTTCATAAAAGAAGGGCAAAACTTTTAGAGTACACAACAAAACAAACAATTTTCCTCGAAGAATGTATGGTCGGAATTAAGAGGTAAAGATGCTAGAAGGAACCAAATGAGATATTCAGTGTTGCCAGTGGGCTACTTTTTTAGAATTCAGATTTATTGATTGGCACCACTTTTTTGAAATGGTAAGATTCCCCTTTTGCTAGTGTCAATTAATATGTCATTAAATAAGGCGAATTTAACATTTTCAAAAAAGTGAATCTAATCAAGAAATCTGAATTTTAAAAAAAAATGTAGCACTATGACAACACTGTATATGTTGTTATGTGAGGCAAAAGCAAGCAAAGAAAGAATAAGTGACAAAAGCAAGGTGGGAAACCCCTATTTCCGTACCATCGTTGTGCCTTTGAGCCATTTCCATTTTCTGTTCAGTAGATAAAATGCATATCGGCCTTTACCCTATTACTGAAGGGCAACATCTTCGGTTATGCTCCTACTGCGTTTGACAGTTGCACACTCGGATCAGGAGCTTTTATGCATTAACCCCTTGGGGACGAGCGACACGTATACGTGCCGCATGAAGCGCTCAGAATCCTTGTTTTTTCTCACCAGTAAAATTTTACTGTAAAATTTGCCTTATTTGATCAGCGCATTTTGTCGATTCAAGAAGACACAAATTTCTGTTTTTAAAAAACGGTGACAAAAGATTAAAAATTTCGTAAAAGGCTCCCGTCCCGAAGGGGTTAATGGAGGCGAAATTTCGCATACGCGTTCTTCTTCTTTGCTATATCACATTTGTATGCTATTAGTGTCATTCTTCACCCGATAACTTCCAGTAAGAATATTTACCTTATTAATTATTAAATTTATTATTATTATTAACCTTATTATTTATTAAATATTATCCTTTACCGTTTTCATGGACCAAGTCAGTGTTGCAAGTGGGCTACGTTTTTAGTTTTTTGATTGCTACCAGATTTTTAAAACTGTTAAACTTTCTTGTTTTCGTCTTATTTAATCTGCCATTAACCCTCTCTCTGGGTATTTTTTTCTATCAAAATAGATTCAAAAATTGCGCACATTACATTTAAAACATCCTAAATGAGGGCTGTCACCGCAGACTATTTTTATATTTTCGCAACTCCATTTTAGGCAGGTGAATTTAGCGATACATTTCTCGTACATATGTTGTTAAAGTCTATATGGAATTTTTTGTATTTAAAAAGTGGTCCCATTTGAATTAAAAAATAGTCGCCAGAGGAAAAAAAAAGAATTACCAAAGAAATCTCGAATTGCGCAAATTTTGATACTGTTACGTTGCCCGAAAAAGTCTCGGGTCGCGCAGCGAGAGGGTTAAATAAGTCAAATTTCGCTGTTTTAAAAAACAAAATGGTGGCAGTCAATAAATCTGAATTAAAAAAAAAATATCCCTCTGGCAACACTGGACTATTTTTCCAAATGCGCCAGCACATGGCGTTTTACTTCTGACCATGCATTTTTTGATGAAAGTTGATTGTTTGGATGTGTACTATCAACTCTTAAAGTTTTGCACGTCTTTTATGAAACACTATATATATCTTGTAACATTAATGTAAAAATGCATTTCCCAAAGATTTGAATGGGCAATTTTATATGGCAGCAAAATCACTTTTGCAATGCATCATTTTGATTTTGTTTTGTTTTTTAAAGAAAAAGCTCCGTTGTTGAAATTATGTTTTTCAGGATTTTTGTGAAATGTGACTCCTTTTAAAGATGTCGTACTTTGAAATCATATTATTTTCTGTATCACCAAATCTTTTATTCCCAAAACAAGTGCACGTGCAAAAGGGATAAAAAATGTATGCTTTGTATAATCTTATTTTATATTTAAACATTAGCTGTAAGTAAAAGTACGCGCTAAAATTTAAATAAATTGTATATAAAGTACTTTAATAAAAATATTTAAACCTACTAACATAGAAATATATTTTATAAACATACTGACAAACATTAATAAAAATAAATTATTGAAAAATAAATGCCTTTTTGATAATAAATAAATAGAGTGATATGAATTATAAACTTTAGTTAATAGTGTTTTGTTCTTAATGCCGTAAGTTCTGGCTTATAACCCACAACTATTGTAGTTGTCTTATAACAATTAATAAATGAAGTCAAACATTTATCAATATACTTTAAGTTAATTTGTTTAACATAAAATGTCTGGTTGGAATCACACATTCTTTAAAATGAGTTTTTTACACTGAAAATTGCCGTACTGAGCTACAACTTAAAATATGAGCAAAACTTTTAATAAATATTAACACTAAAACAACCGTCAATTTTACTCAATGTTTACAAAAACTATTTCACACCAGAATTTTATTTAAAATAACATAACTTATTTAATTAGCATATTTGTATTCTGCATAGTTTTAACATAGCTTATTTTTAAAAATTTAGTTCAGATCGACTATTATCAATTGGTAGGGGCCAAAAGGACCCTAATTGGTGATTCTAGTGTTAACGAATTTATGTTACCCATATAAATTTTTAGCGTTATTTATTTATTCATTTATTTATTTTAGTCTTTCTTTTTGAATGCTTCTTATAAATGTTTGAAAGCGGTTTGTACAGTATGTTAACAAAACCATACATATACGATAAAAATAATGAAAAAATTCTGTTTCTAAACATTACATTCTTAAAGTTTAGATGTAAGTAAAAGTACACTCTAAAAAATCAAATTGTATGTAATTTAAACTAATAAAAAAATATTTGAATTTATTAACATAGAAATATATTTTATAAATACACTGGCACACTGATAAGCAATTTTTCCCTACACAAAAACACTTTTTCATAGCATTCTTTTTTATACTTTACAAAATAAAAAAGCTTCTGTGTTGAAATTGTGTACTTTAAGATTTTTCAAAAATGAAATATGACTCTTTTAAAGGCTTCGTGATTTTAAATTCATATAATTTTATGAAGCATCAAGCCTTTTATACTTTGGAATTGGTGCATGTGTAAAAGTTTCTTGGAAAATAAATTGTCCATGGTTCATTACTTACAGTTAATGATTTAATGGATCATGCTTATCCGAAATAAGATGGGAATATATATTCACTGATTTTTAAAGTTAATAGCTACTTAAAATGCACTTTCAAGCTTAGCCAAGCACAGGCCCAGTAATTATGAAAAATTGTTGTGTTCGACATTTTTATGTTTCCTTAACTTTAAATTGAATCAAATTATCCAGCTCATTGTGAACATAATTTAATAATTTAAGTCGATAAATCAAGTCATATACAAACGACTAACATAAAAATAACCTTGATAAATGCACTGAAAAAAAATAGGTTGACATAAGTAAATAAATGAAGGTGATATAAAATGATTGTTTTATATAATCTTATTTTATTTTTATAGATTAGCTTTAAGTAATATTTATGCGCCGGAACATTAACAAATTTTATATAATTTACTTTAACCCTTCGTGTACGGCTACCGCGATTCCCGCAGGATAGCATATTAACCAAGTATATTTCATTCGCACCACTATATTTTAAATGTAAGTTTTTTTAGTAAATTCCTTTTGAGTGTATACCGAGGAAGGTGGTGCAAAGTAAATAGATTTGGTTAACTTGTTATCCCTGGAAATCGCGGGAGCCATACGAGGAAGGTCAATCCAAAGCGTTATAAGTAAGCGAACAAACTTAATGCTGGAATCAGGCGTAAATTAACACAAGAACGCCACCTTGTGGACGGAGTGATAATTCACATACGCGTGTGGCGCGTATTTTCTAAACCTTTAGTCACTCATGGAAGTGAAATTTGTTTGCCATATTTATTGCACAATAATGGCGTAGCGAGAGGGGTATCCAGATGCACTTTACACCACGAAGTTTTTTTCGCCTAAGCACACGCACTTCAGTTATTAATCAAGGTGAAAAAAACTTTATAATTTTAGTGGTGAGAGTAAGAAAATAGTTAGGTATCTACCTGTAGTTCATACTCCATCCGCTACGTGCCGCATGACCTTGATTGGTGTGACCTGGCTTTTAATTTTGCGGTTACTTCTCTCATTTAAGATAGGACGCTTACTTATATCGCTTTGGGTCAATCCTTCCCGAAATGGAGTAAGTCTGTTTATATAATGGTGGAGTGGTGGACTGACACCAGGATTTACAAACGAATTTATTAGAAAATATAAACTTGCTTAATTTCCCATACTTTAACGAAGGAAATTTTTAATTAAATACTCTTGATGCCGTTTGCTATTTTTTGGAATTAAAATTAGGTGTCCGTTTTCGTGGGTAACCCGCGTTAAAGGATTAATACAAAACATTTAAAGATACTTAAATAGAATTATATCTTAGAAACACACGTAAATAAATTAGTAAAAAATAAATGCATGCATATATTCCACTCGCACCACTGTATTTTAAATGTAAGTTTTTGAATAAATTTCTCTTCTGCATGTTGTCAACATCCAAAGCGATATAAGTAAGCGTTCTATCTTAAATGGGAGAAGTAACCGCAAGATTAAAAGCGAGGTCAAATCAATCAAGGTCATGCGCCACGTAGTGGATGGAGTGTGAACTACAGGCAAATGCCTAACTGTTTTCTTACTGACACCACTAAAATTGTAAAGTTTTTTTCACCATGATTAATAACTGAAGTGCTTCCAATGAGGTGATGAAAACTTCGTAATGTCAAGGGCGTCTGGATGCCCCTCTCGCTGCGCCGTTATTTTGCAATAAATGTGGCAAACAAAATTCATTTCCATGAGTGACTGGAGATTTAGAAAGTACGCGCCACACTAAAAGCCCGCGTATGTGAATTATCACTCCGTCCGCAAAGTGGCGCAACTGCGTTAATTTACGCCTGATTCCAGCATTAAGTTTGTTCGCTTAATTATAACGCTTTGGTCAACATCCAAGTAAGTGTGTTTCTTAAAAAAATTGGTGCCAAGCAAATAAATTTAGTTAACTTGTTGTCCCTTGGAAATCGCTGGAGCCGTATGCGTTTGATTAACCCTTTCCAGAGCGGAGTAAGTCTGTTTGTATAAGAATGAAATGATGGGGTGACACCAGAATTTACAATCAAATTTAAGAAAATAAAAACGTGCTTATTTTCCCGTACTTTATAAGTGGAAAATTTTAATTAAATATTCTTGGTTCAGTTTGCCAGTTTTTTAATTAAAATTAGGTGTATTTTTGTGGACCCCTCCCTCCCCCCCACGCTAAAGGGTTAATACAAAATATTTAAAGTTACTGAAATATAATTAAATTTTAGAAACACACGTAAATAAATAAATGCATACATATTTTTATTAATAAGTAAGTAAATTATATGATATGGATAATATACTTTGGGTGATCTTATTTTGTTTTTAGTATTATAGATAATGGCGAATAAATCGCGTTTAAAAGAAGTCTTTTTCAAATACGAAATTTTATTAACACTAGAATGAAGGTGAGGGCCGTTTTGGCCCTTAGCATATGGATATATTTCGGTTCGAACCAGAAATTTCTTTATAACAATAAACTTAAAAGACGCAAAAGAAAAAAAAATGCCTAATTAGATAAGTTAAACAGTTTTAAATAAAAATTCTGTTATTTAATTTTTTTTTAACTTGAATAAAAATACCCGTCTTTCTAGTGTTAAATAAACGAGGCAAAATATTTACAAAATTAACATAGTTACTATTTATTGAATCAAATTTCTGGTGGGAAACATTTCACTGAACCGGTTATTAGAAGCAGGAAACTACTTTAACGAGCTACAACTGAAAGTAAGAACAAACCTTTTAACCCCCTTCAAGAGCGGCGGTTCATTTTTGGACCACTTAGTTTTAATTTCTAAATAGCGCATTAGTACCAGAATACTGGAATGAAAGTTTTCATTTCATTAAGTATTTGAACACTGCTTATTGTGAAATAAATTTGTTTGTAAATCCTGGTGCCATTCACTCATTTCTTCATTTTACGAATCGAAGTACCTTGCCTCTGAAAGGGTTAATAAATAAAAATTGATTTATGTTGCACAAATACATTTATATGAGTAATTAATTATGTATTTCATTTAATATTTCTTTTTTATTTTTTTTTAAATTTTCCCTTAAATGTTAAATAAAGATAAATTGGCATAATCGTATAGAAATGAAATTAAAATTCGAATAAAATATTCCAAAGACTATCCTGGATTTGCATTTTTACAGACATCCCTGGCTAATCTTGTAGTTCAGCGAATAGTGGTCGCTTCAAACAACTGCATAAAAACATGCGCATATACAAATATTTATATTTAGTATTTTTATAGATTACACAATCCTGCGGTGGCTGTGTTGTTTAAATTTTGATAATTCATTTTTATGTATTTTTTGTGCTAAATCTGAAAATGACCTTTATTTTTAACCATCACGTTAGGATTTTTTGTAAATCGCAAATTTGAATGGTAAAAATTAAACAAATAGACAACATCTGATACTGAAAGATACAGGAAATAGTTGTGTTTCTTAACTTTTGATAACTGACTTTTATATATATTTTTAGCGCTGCATTCGAAAATAAATTTCATTTTTAACCATCAAATCAGAATATCTCGCAAATCGTAAATTTCAAAGCCAATCTATAGCAAAATTCTGATACTATAAGCTACATGTGATTGCTGTGTTTTTTAATATTTGATAATTGATTTTTATGTAGCTTTTATCACTAAATCTGAAAATAACCTTCATTTTTAACCATCACGTCAGAATTTTTCTCGCAAATCGTAGATTTCAAAGTTAAAAAGAAAAAAAATTGCAAATAAACCAGACGTGATGGTTAAAAATGAAGGCTATTTTCGAATTGAGCACTTCAAAATACGTAAGAATCAATTATCAAAAGCTAATCAATATGATACAACCCAAATTTTGCAGGCTTGTTTTTTTTTTTTTTTTTTTCAATTAATTTTATAACCTTTAAGACTTGACCTACAGAACTGTGTAAGTGATCCCAAAGGAAATGAAAAAAAAAAAATCCTCTTTTTGTGCAATTTAAAGTAGAGACTGCACCCATAGAAATACGTGGTTCCTCCCTTGGCATAGCCTGACATCGTTTTTTTTTTTTTTTTTTTTTTTTTTTTGTTCAATTAAATACTTTCATATTAATTAGGGGAAAACACCAAAACTTTTCATTTTTACCAAAAATCTTCCTGTCTTAAAATCAAAGAATGGTTACTATGTAGAATATTAAAATTTAAGAGAGATAAATTAAGTTAGAGCATATATGTAGTTACGAAAATTTTTAAATTTAAAGTATAAAAGATATAAAAAAAAAGTAAAGAAAGTTATTATTTGTTCAGAAATGACACTCACCAAGGAATGACAGGAAAAGTTGTAAAGAAGGCAGCAAAAGTAACGTTACAAACAAAAAAATAAAAAATAAAATAAAATAAAATAGGGCAATATTTTATAATATATATTTTTTAATTTTTGAGTTTTTTACACTAAAACTACCGGAAATTTGTGTCAAGTTTAATAAAAATATTTCACGCCAGAATTTTGATTTAAAACAGTTTAACTTTAATATTTAACGTTTTTTTAACCATTTGGAAAAATGGTTATTGTCCTCGTCAGGGTAGGAAATCCAAAACATATCTGAAGGTTTTTATTGGTTTAATCATTATTTTATTCTTTTTCTGATTGGTCTATACAGTAATCTTTATTTCCATTTACGTTCAACAGAGATGGACAACAGAGTGTTGCCACTATGACAAAAAAGTAATAAAAACTACAAGAAAATTAATAACTCAGAAACAAATTGAGATACAGCTTTCAAACAAATTGCATTAAAAGTACATTTTTTTTCTCTATACGACGATATACAACGTAATATTGTGGAATGTTTCGAAGTTTAAGAAATAAATTTCATTTAAAATTGGCCGTCACATTTCTTGGAAACCTGACGATTGAAAAGCCTTTACCCGAACAGCCATTGAAATACGTACGAGTCGCAGGCGATTGTTGTCGCTTGCAATTGCTGTCGCTTGCAATTTTTACGTGTAATAACACTATTAATGTTTAATTCATGGCGTACGTAATGCATGATCAACTCCGTGCTATTTTTTATGTCTTAAATTTTAGTCTTTGAAAAATCATTTTCCAAATGATCGTTGTAATTTGTTAAATTGCATTTTTTTTCTGTTTTCCTACTCTTACTTCTAATATATTCTATTTACTACTTTTATTTTTTCTTCTTTGTATCTTTTAAACTTTTGGTTTGAACCGAAACATATTCATATGGTAGCCGTCAAAATGACGGCTTGTGGTAGTTTTAGTGTCAATAATATACATATACACGATAAATATAAAACGAAATATTTCGTAAAAACATAGTGGTGGCAAAAGACTTAATTTAGGCTTAAAAAGAGATTGTTCCGAGGCCCGAATATATATCAATTTTTGTGAGCTTACTTTTTTCACTATTAAAATATACAGTGTTTTTAGGCAAAATATGTATAAGCAATATGATTAGTGTCATATTCTTCCCAAAATTTAAATATTTTGCTCTAATTGAAATAAAGACTACAAGAAATATGTATTTGAAAAAAAATTCTTTATTGAAATTGTTAAATAAGTCAATGTCTTTTTTTCTAAATTTTTACAAATAAGACAAAATAATATATATTTTATGCTCACGATTTACGAATGCTATATATTTTCATTCCACTTGATTTATGTCCTAAAATATACCGCGTAAAACAGGCTTCAGGAAACAATTCTGTTTTATGTTTATTTTAAACTAACATAAAAAAGTCAAACACATTTACATACTCAGGAATGATGTCTCTGCTGTTTAATTTATTTTATAGTTCTCTATGCACAGTTAAGAAATAAATTTCCCGTGTAATAGTGTTTATTATTTTACTTTATATTATTTACTACCGGGTATTTCCAGTAACACTTGTTGTGTGAGTCACATACTATGCTTGTTGGTCACCGTTATTTTATAAAAATATGCTTCGCCTTTTTCAATTGATGAGATACCACCCATAAAATAAATCATATTTTTCAGTTCTAAAATACTAGATGTCAAAAACCATAGTATGTGGCTTACACGAGAAGCGCTCGTTGAAATGTCCTACAGCGAATATCCTTCCGTACGCCATTTGCAATGCATTTAGTCAGGGCTTAATTTCTAACAAAAAAAGTACCGGAGCCCTAATATTCTACAGTACTAACAACCGTAGCGTGCCCCCCGCCCCGTCACTACAATTTACATATATTTATATTTCATACATTATTTGCAAAATTTAAAGCATTTTTTTTTTTCTTCAGCAAAATAAAATTTTTAAATATATCTATCAGCATACACTTATAATGTATAATTATTTAATATACTTAGCCGTCAACTATTCCACTTTTTAGTTATCACTCCTTCCGAATAGAAATCGTTGCCTAATTTTAATGTTAATTAATTGTAGAATTCTGGGATTAAATGTGGTAAGGATTATGATTCGGAATAGCGTTAACGCAAAAAAGGAATATTTCGGCAGCTATGCCTTTTTATGGAAAATGTGAATGAAATTTACAGAAATGAATATTTACATGTTGAAGAATGGAACAACGTTTTTCAGTTTCCTATAAAAGGTGCATATCTTAAACTATAATCAATTCCTTTCGCTTAACAATCTTTTGTGGTGAGTCCCTGAAAATCAGATTAAATTAAAAATTTGACACCGTTATCGGAAGTTTATAGAAAAAGGGGAACACTGCTCGATGGCTTTCTATCAGAATAACAATGCGTGGCAATTATATCTACTTATAAATGAAAGTGACTTCGTAAATGTGCAGCGTTCATGATGTTAAAAAAAGGCTATTGCATTGGGCTCCGGAGCCTTGTATTTATGAGCTCCGGTGAATTCCGACCAATATT
Source organism: Maratus speciosus (assembly GCA_963932465.1). Classification (NCBI taxonomy): domain Eukaryota; kingdom Metazoa; phylum Arthropoda; class Arachnida; order Araneae; family Salticidae; genus Maratus; species Maratus speciosus. The sequence continues at coordinate 218,991,219 of OZ010794.1, forward strand.
TAAATATTTACTAAAAACAGAGAAGTACCGGAGCCGAGCTCCGGTGGGCTCCGGCGCAAATTAAGCCCTGCATTTAGTCATTAAATGTAATAAATCAATTCAAAACAAAAATTAATTTAAAACTGGTGCATTTTGTTACAAATACATAATTTTACCATATTTTACATTTTTTCAATCTTTAGTTGTTGTTTTTTTTCATATTTAAAAACACATGTTGAATTATGTCAGCCCATAAAGAAAATATTCTAGTCTTTTATATAATTAATATATAATGAATGAAAAATGTATACATGTTCTTCCACAAATTGAAATATTTTGCTGTAATTGAAATAATAACTAAATTTTATACGAAATGCACGAAATGTGTATTTTAACAATATTCTTTATCGAAATTATAATTTACATCAACCTCTTTTTTC